>OY776130.1:66515585-68001419 GCA_963675135.1 Galeopsis tetrahit | reverse complement strand
TAAGTAAATATAATGATATGAATAATATTCTCTCCGTTCAATTTTATACTCCCTCCGTCCCACTATAAACTTCTCCTTTCTTTTGGGTGTTTTGATTAAGAAATATGATAAAATAATAGATAAAGTATAAGTGATGTGATGTGATGGTAAGAGAGAAAATAATAGATGGGTATTAGATGAAGTATAATAAAATAATAGATAAAGTAGAAGTGATGTGAATGGGAGAGAGAAAATAATATGCAAAAAATGGAATGGAAAACTTATAGTGGGACATTCATAAAAGGAAAGTGGGAAACTTATAGTGGAAGAGAGGGAGTAATATTTACTTTCTCTTGACACATAGTTTATGTATATATAAAGTGGATGAGTGCAGTAGAAAATTAAGGATATATATTATGGTCCATTCATGTCAATCTCTTATAATTAGAGGGTAAAAGTAAAGTATAGTGGAATAGTGAACTTTCTAAAAACAAAAAGAACATAATGAAATTAAAGAATAATAAAAAAAATTGAACATTATAAAATTGAACTAACCGTGACTCCACAAAGTAGGTTATTATGAGTTTGATATCAAATCTATATATATTATTGCGGCACATGGCCGTGGCGATGGTAGTCAACGTCGGCTAAGGTTGAAAGCTACACCTCCACGCCAATATTTCATTGTTTATTTATTAGAACCAATTAATTAATGGTAGCATTTATTCATGCATAATTAATTTTCTAATTAAGCAATCTATTTATTTATAATTAGTTAAATTAAGTTCAAGGTTATGAGTTCTGAAGACTGAATACTCTCTTCGTCTTAGTATTGTACGTACGCTTATACTTTGTAAATATAAAAAAAGTCAACTTTAAACTCAATTATCAATGTACATCTCCTTCATACTTATACATGACCTATTATGACATCATATCCAATCAAAATTATAAATTATATTTATATCGTTATTGAGGCGATTAAAATTTTACTTTGTAGTAGAAGTGCATGTGATGGATAGAGATCATTGAATAACTAATTGATGCTTACGTTTGGGAGCTAGAGATGACGATATAGGTTTTCTTTATGAGGAAATAATAGGAAAAATTATATAAGCAAAAGACATAACTTTCTCTTAGCTTAATTTTACGCAAGACATATCTTTGGTCATACTCATACCTAATAGTATTTATTTATAGGGGAAACAACCCATTTCGTAATTAAGAGTGCAATCAAATCGAATCTAACCGAATTTTGATTAATTTACATTTAATTGATACTCCTATATTATTGAGCTAATCTCTAGTTTAAATTTTAATTGATCATGGTACTCCGGTCCCATCTTATTGTTTTCTTTCCCTAATTAGTATTGGAGAGAAATGTATAATTAAATTATGAAAAAGGAATAATTAATTAGTGTGTTTGGAAAATAATAATTAATAATGCAAATTTGCTTGGGAAGTGGATGTGGGTCGGGGCATTATGGACCCATCAAGTTTGATTTTTTCCAAGCAAGAGCATGTGCTTTTTTGTCCAGGAGAAAAATTGAGATATAGCGTATGTCTTAATCGTGTATTTAATTAATGGTGCCACAAATTAATGGATAAATATTACTCCTGAATTATATATTTATACATGTGATGTGACACATTAATTAAAAAAAAGTGAATTCAGTAAAGTGAAAAATCAATTAAAAGAAGAATATTTCGAGTGATAATTAGGGAGGTGTAAAAGAAATTTAGTGACGTGCAGAATAAAATGAGAATTCAAAATAAATGACAATTTTAAAAATAAAATAATTTTGTGAATGTATTAATTTTATGTGTAGTGTGCAAATAATTTTGCAGAAATTTTCCTCTTGAGAAGTTTGGATGTAATATTTTTTTTATTTTTTAAAAGTCAAGTATGGATGTAATGTTGGGAAATAGGGTTTTTTCATATGATTAATTTATTTTATTAGTGTAAATTATGTATACTTTAATAATCTATATACTACATTTTTATGTAATAAAACCCTCGTTGATTAACATTATTTTATATATTAAATCAAAACTATAAAGTAAATTAGTGGATATTTTAATATATATTAATAATTAAGCATAACAAATTAAACTCAAACAAAAATCTAAGGCAAAAATGTATATGTCTCAATCTTTATTCACTTCGGGTCTTTTTCTTCCTTTCTATCTGCTTCATTCTTCGCCGGCCTTCGCACAACTCAACGTTATTTCTTTTTCATATTTTCTTCTTTTTAGTTTTTAGCACTTCTTATCTTAGGTTTCAAATAAACTTGGGAGTATTTTTTTTTCCTTGTATTTTCTTATTCTATTATTCGTCTCTTTAAAATTTTCCCACATTAATTGATATTTTCTCTGTCCCAATGAAAACTATCCAACTTTTTTTCGTCTGTCATAATGAAAGCTATTCATTTTTTTTTTTGGACAAATTATTATCTCTCACATTTCATTATATTTTTCTCTCTTTCAATCACATCACCTCTAATACATCTACTTATTAATTTATTATACGGAGTATCATATTTCTTAACCTCCGTGCCCGAAACTCATAAGAAGCTTTCACTGAAACGGAGAGAGTACATTTTTTTACATACAATATCATAATTTTCAATATCTTACATATTTAATCAGTAATTCATACTTGTCCATATGATAATACAACAAATTTGCGCTTGTTTTTTTTTTTTTTTTAATTTCTCGCGTGTTTTTTGGAAGATCTAGATCCATAAAGAATTCATGAATTCTTTTGTCTTATTTCTTAATGTGCTAATATTTCAGGTAAAATATTGTACTACTTATAAGCTATTCTCAAATTTAAAACTTTTTTTTCGTAAATTTTACATGTGAATATGAATACCATTTTCATTAATAAAGGGGACCAATACAATAAATATATATATATATGAGATGCATAGTTATATATATCGACACGGAAGTTAAGATTTCATATCTCCTATATATGTGTCAAGTCGTTGTGAAATCAGACACAACTAAATAAAAGTGGACAAAAATCTGTATGAGACGATTTCATATATAAATTGAGTTTCATTACATTTATAATGTGTAAGCTAATGGTCGAGTCAAATACTAATATTTTTATGCAAATTGGTGTGTAAATTTTAAGGTGAAGTTTCCTTTGATCAGATGAAACTATATATATAATCCTCCATTAAAGCGTTGCATATATAACCAAAAAGCGACGTTTCTCTTATCATTTTACAATTAAACTAAACCTTATGACAATTTTCCTTTTTAGGGTCAGCAAAAAAAACACATACAATTAATTGGTAGTTAAAGTTGTTAAATCAGTCGGTCCGCCTACTTAGTGTGTCTAAATCAAGAAAATAATTAGAAATAGTTTTTTTTCTAGTTCGTTTGCATTCAATTTTTTATTATTTTTTTAATATTGTAGTCACATTGTAAATTGTTAGTTTGACGCCTGCAACATTTATGTTAAATTCAAAGTATTTATGGTTCATTTTACCCATGGCAGAACGGGCCAATCTGGTATTTCACAATAAAGTGATAGATGAAACTGCCATAAAACGACTTATTAGTAGATTAATAGATCACTTCGAAATGACATATACATCACACATCCTGGATCAAGTCACCACAAAACTGGGCCCAAAACGCGAGGAACTAGACGAGGGAAAAACCCCATCGTACATGGCGGGTGTTGAACTCGGGACCTCCAGGTCCTGAAGCATTTATGGGCACCCCTATTGCCAATTAGGCTAGGAGCTATTATCGTTGTATTCTGAATGCAATTAATATATATATATATATATGTTATATTGAAAAAAAAATCTTCTTTAATTTAAATTTGATTGTTTATTTTAACATACATGTTATATATTTTTCAATACAAAATTATAAAAATGTGTTATCAATAATTATGTTTAATTGTATTATCAATAATTCTATTCTTCAATACAAAAATTATAAAAATGTTCAATATAAAAGTTATATATTAATTAACTTTTAATGTATTAAAATTGTTAGATTAAGTGTACGTAATATTTGTACATAAGTGTATCGCCCTAATGCTGTACCCAAGGGGCCTAATAGAATTGAACCCATGACCTTTGTTAAATTCAGAAAAGTCTTTGCCATTTAACTATAGTAACTTTAGTTAACAATTTGTAAAATAAACATATTTAACACTTGATGTATTTTAAAAATTAATTTAATTAACAAGTTGTCTCGCCTGAAGCTTTCCCTGGAGCTTGTTGGGTCAACCATCCACCTGATTCTGTTTGGGTTTGAAAATAATAAATTAGTAAATACAAGAAATACAATTAATTAATTAAATATATGTAAATTGTAATCTATACTTACAATTATACATACATTAATGTTAGCGAGGGATTTTTACGAAATCCAAAGTAAAATTGGGGTGTATTATGACCTTTATATTACAGAATTATAGTGGAGAGAAGAAATTATGGATTTTGAAATTCAATGAAATTCAAGTATTTAAAAAATCCAATCAATAGTTAAAATATAGTATATGTTTGTTTTGGAAATTTATAGAATAAGATGGTGGAAAAGTTGATTAATATAAAATATCAGAGAGATTATAATAGAAGGGTGAAATTGTGTTGTGTATCATTATGGGTAATATTAACCTAATTAATTATATATATCATTAAATTATTTTTTTTTTAAAAATCCTATGAAATTATGAATAAATTAAGTAAAATTAAGAGCGAATCTGTGTATTTAGTAAATATTAAAATTAGCATAAGTTTAGGAAAATTTTAAATATCAATTTAATTTATTTAACCGTCAAATCAACCTTATTTATAGAATAATCTATAAGTTAACGAGGGATTTTAGCGGGGTCCCCAATCCCTCGCTAACATTTAATGACGTGGCCGCTTAACGAGGGTCGTTCCCTCGCTAACATTAAATTAATGGTCCCCTCGCTAAGCCCTCGTTAGTTGTCGAGGGATATTAAATCCCCTCGCCTATTTGCGAGTGTTTTACACGCCCTCGCCTATTTACTCGCCAACTTCCCCCTCGCCTATTCCCTCGGTAATTGTCGAGGGATTAAATGCCCTCGGTAACTTCCCTCGCTAATTCAATTAAATTTTGTAGTGAGTAAAGGCTTTGGGTTTTCAACAAGCTACTACTACATCCATTTCATTAGGATCGGAATTGATGATCTTTTAACAATACCCTCGAATGGATGGCTAGTTCAAGATGCTGAACAACAAATTAAGTTTTATTTTGGAAAAACACCACCATTATGGGAATGTCACTACTATATATTTGGCCTTGGAGAACTTTTAGAACAGCTCTCCAAGTGGGAGCTGTCCAAGCTAAATTGCACTTGGAGAGCCTTTTAAGGCTCTCCAAGTGCAAAAAAGCTCTCCAAGTGCAATTTGGCTTGGACAACTCCCACTTGGAGAGCTCTTCTAAAAGTTCTCCAAGGCCAAATATATAGTAGTGTGTACACGCGGTAGAAAAACTACGCCAATCCATTGAAATATGGTATGCCACAAGTGAATATTTGCGACAAGAAATGAATCCTAATTTTAGGATGACTGACCCCCTTAATCCGGTTCATATAATGTCTTTTTTCGGGAGTTAGAGGAAATGCATCTCACGTACATCAATTAGTAGGTATGAGGGGATTAATGCCGGACCTCAAGTACAAATGATTGATTTACCCAACCCGCTTATTAAAATATTAGAAACATGCATGAAACTAGTAGAGTTTAAACTCAATTAATATCTCAAAGTCCATCTAGCCTAACCCATATCCTAATCGATGAAAATTCATTTCATATAATTTTATACCTGATACGAGTTTTAATTACATATATATTGTGTGATATCTAAGTTTATAATTATATCCAAATAATATTTTAAAACAAAGTGAAGTCTAAATTCTTAAATGAATTTGCCTTAACTTAAAAAATAATAAGAAGAAAAACCTGGTCTTGCAATTATTTCTTTTGAAGACCTGAATTTCATAGTATCATTTTATAACTTAAATGTGCAATGTTAATTTCAGAAACTACTGAAAGGTGGTTTTAAGACAAAGTGAGATAGTTCAAGTGGTTAGAGCACCACTACTTAGGCCTTAGGTCCTGGGTTCGAGTCATGGGAAGAGGAAAAAAAGGGGTGGGTATTTACTTCCATTAAAAAAAAAAAAAGGTGGTTTTAATGTTTTGCTTATTAATTAGTCAAACTTTTTAGAGAGTACTAGCACTTTTAAAGAAATTACATTAAACAAATAAAAATAAACAATGTGGGTCTTGGGGCAGATTAATTGAATAATTAAACCCAGGAGAGTATATTGCACGGATTGTACCAAGCACATGTGTTTGGATGTGAGGGACTTCACTATTCAATTCGTTAAAAAAAAAAACCTTTTTAATGGAATATATATATATATATCTATAATTGTTTGTTGTAATGAGTAGAATGTTGAAAAATAATTTTATAATCATTTTACAGGGTGAAACGATATATGAACATTTTGAGAATTCAGTGATACGAATAGTTTATTATTATTATTATTATTATGATACATGTACAAAGTGGAAGTGGAATAAATAAATACTTGTGGAGTAGATATTCAATTTGATAGTAATGTAAATCAGTTCATTAAATAAAGGATAATGGTGAACTTAAGTTGACAGATGAAAGTATAGATTGTAGGGACTCAATTAGATATGAAATATGTTTCATTTACTTTATTAATAAAAAAAATGTACAGTATATTAAATCTGTGTGGAGTATTAAGAAGTAATTTTATAAACTCGTATAAATAAAAAACAAGGATGGAGGGGCAGTAAAAAATACTACTAATAAAATAAGATAACATGGAAGAGGATTGTCAATTTTGAAGGTGCATGTGTTTGAAAAAATAGACCAATTCAAGGGACCAAAGTGAGAACATAATAACCAGTTATATAACTTACTGCTTATGAATAATGCATTATTAATTCATGCACCGACAGAGGGCCCCAATTTTTAGTTAATTCAGAGTTGAGACCACCATGCACCTTGTCCGGCTTTATATAATCCCCATTAGAATCCCCCTATTTCTCCTCAACTCACCACATACATTTCTCTCTCTCTCTCTGCCAAAACAATGGCATTCCCTTCCATTCTTATTCTTGTTCTTGTACTAATATTCCCAATATCCCTCATTGCAGCCTCCACCCCAACCCTACAAGATCCTGAGTTGGTTGTCCAAGAAGTACATAGGTATGTCCAACTAAATTTCCATTCATAAATTTCTTTCTTTTTCAACTTAAGTATATATATATATATATGCTATATTCAATGGATGCCCATTCACTATGCATTCACATTTATATACTTCAATTTCTCTGTACTACCACATTTTTTTTTATTCAGTCTTATATTCAACTCTCTCTCTCTCTCTATTATTAATACGTGTTAAAATGATATACTCCGTCCATTCAATTTCATTATTCTTACTTTATTTTATTGTCCAGTTTTATTATTCTCATTCTCTTTTTTTAAATAATATTTTTTAGTTTTACACTATTTTATTCTCACCCTCTAACTGTCACTAACTTATTTACTTAAATTGATATTTACTTATTTATAAATGGACTCTACAATAGCACATCATACCCTTCAACATATCTACTTTATACCTATACTAATCAATATTCATTAAAACTTTGACTCGAAAAAATGGACATAGAGAATATATATATAGACACTGACTGACGGAGCCAAGAATTAAAATATAGAAATACGTTAGATTATTAATAAAATATTATTTAATATTTCAATTCATACAATCGACTCAAAAAATATATGTAGATAACATACTTAATTATATATACATACATATATATTCAAATAAAATATTAAATTTGCAATTATATATAAAAAGTGTAATAGCTAGTATTTCTTTAATGTTTAGTAAGAAAAAATTAATTTTGTGTACCCCAAATTTATACATTAATATCCGCCACTGTACGTATATACTATAAGAAAAAAATAAAAAAATCTAAGGGCTGTCAAGAGTTCCCACAAATCTAATGGTTGCAAATTTGAATTGTATGATGCTGTATCAAATTCATATATATACACCTGTTAATTAATTTTTTACCATTCACATTCTATAAAATTGACGTTCTTTGTATTTAAAATGTACATAGGAAACTAAATGTCTCGAGGAGAAAATTGGGTTTTCTGTCGTGCAATACCGGCAACCCTATCGACGATTGTTGGCGTTGCGACCCGAATTGGGAGGCGAACCGTCAAAAATTAGCCGATTGCGCGATCGGGTTTGGCAAATCGGCCGTTGGTGGTAGGGACGGTAAAATTTACGTGGTAACGGACCCAAAGGACGACGACCCGGTTACCCCTAAACCGGGCACTCTTCGCCACGCCGTTATCCAAGACGAACCGTTATGGATCATATTTGCACGGGACATGGTGATTCAATTGAAAGAAGAGTTAATGATGAACTCATTTAAGACCATTGATGGTAGGGGGGCTAGTGTGCACATTGCTAATGGTCCATGCATTACCATACAATATGTGACCAATATTATCATACATGGGGTTAATATACATGATTGTAAGCAAGGGGGGAATGCTAATGTGCGGGACTCCCCAGGGCACTACGGGTGGAGGACTATATCGGACGGTGATGGCGTCTCGATCTTTGGTGGGAGCCACGTGTGGGTTGATCATTGCTCATTGTCGAACTGCAATGATGGGCTAATTGATGCTATACGTGGGTCAACGGCTATTACGATTTCGAATAATTATATGACGCATCATAATAAGGTTATGCTTTTAGGACATTCGGATACGTATACTCAAGACAAGGGCATGCAGGTTACTATTGCCTTTAATCACTTTGGAGAAGGGCTTGTGCAAAGAATGCCGAGGTAAAACTACTAAACTTATAAAAATTACAAGAAAAATTGACGTTTTACGATAAAAATCATGTTATTATAACTTCTCTAATTAAATGGGTGTTTGCGCAAACTCAATTGAAGTAAACAAAATCACTTTTTTTTTCTAGAGATATAAACCAATTTATTCTTATAATTAACTTTCTATCATTTTTGAAATGATTCAAAAAAAAGTTAAATATATCAATTCAGTCATATTTAATTTTTTTTGCAATTTGTTCTGTTATGATCTCAAAAAGTTAAATGTATTAATTTAGTGTTTTTTTTTTTTTTTTGCAATTTAATTTATTCTGTTTTGGTCCCAAAAAAGTTAAATGTAATTGTGAAAAATTGGGACTAAACTGGCACATTTAACCGTTTGGGACCAAAATAGAACAAATTGCAAAAAAATGGGACTAAATCGATACATTTAACTTTTTTGAGACCAAAATAGAACAAATTACAAAAAAAAAAAAAAAATGGGACTAAATTGATACATTTAACTTTTTTGAGATCATTTCAAAAAAAGTTAAAAGTTATGAGACTAAACTGACTTCTATCCTTTTATTTCTAAGCTGTTAGAGTAGAGTTTGTAAACGTCTAAAGACTTATAAGTCTTTACTTGACAAATTTTTTACCTTTAATGACAATATATGTCTTTAAAGTCTTGTATGTACGTATGTGTATTAATATAATGAGTAGTATTTTTTTGGGTAGTAGGTTAATTAGGGGGTTTAATTTGTTTTAAAAGAATAGTGACAATCGAGTCGGAATAAGCTCAAATCGAGTTAAAATGTCATGAGTTTAACTCTAGGACAATCGTGAAACTCACTCGCAATTGAGCCTGATTTGGATTAATTCAGACTTGAATGTCTTATATTAAAACATGGTCCAACACTCACGTGCCCGTAAAATTATTGTCCTTAAATCGGAACCCCTAAACTACGGAGTGTATATGAGTATACAAGTTTCATACAATCAAATTAACGTTACATCGTAATCTGCTTTATGTTATTATCAATCAAGATGGCCGACACCACACGATGTTTAATGTAGTTATTATAACTGTTGCATGTATGTAGATGTCGACATGGCTACTTCCATGTGGTGAACAACGACTACACGCATTGGGAGATGTATGCAATTGGAGGAAGTGCGGCTCCCACAATAAATAGCCAAGGCAACCGATTTCTTGCACCAAATGATAGATTCAATAAAGAGGTATGTGATATTTACGATGGGATGGAACGAACAAATAAGATAAATATGTATACTGAGACGACTAATAATTGAATATTTATGTAATATAGGTGACCAAACATGAGGATGCACCAGAAAATGAATGGAAGAATTGGAATTGGAGATCCGCAGGAGACCTAATGCTAAATGGTGCATTTTTTACGCCTTCGGGTGGTGCTGGTGCGTCGACTTATGCCAAGGCGTCGAGCTTAGGAGCGAGGCCGTCAGCCCTAATCAGCTCCATTACCTCCGGTGCCGGTGCTCTGGTTTGTCGGAAGGGATCTAGATGCTAATAAAAATTAAAGTATATATTATTATACATATATAGTAGCCTACAAATTAAGGCTAAATGTTGCTGATTTTTCATTAGTCTTGAAGGGGGACAAATAAGTGGTCCGTGTAGCATGCACTATAAGACCTTTTTTTTTCTTTTCTATTTTTAAGTCTTTAAATTTCAAATGTGAAGTGTATAACGGAATACCAAGTGATGAAGTCTCGATATATATGTACATAAATATGAATTTGCATTTCTAGCTATACTACTTGTTGCATAGAGTATCATTTGTTTTATAACAAAGCAATCCTTAACCGATATCTATTTATTTGCACACATGATAATTTGAAGATTTTCGTACGTATTAATTGAGTCACACTTGTAATTACTCAATTTCGTGATGTAATTGAACTACAATTTTAATTTGAATATAAGATGACAAGTTAAAAATTCAACTGAACAATTAAACATATATTAAAATCACTTAAAATATAATTGTATGATATAAGTGGATCCAAAATATTCCATCGTATCTCTAATATACCTATTTTATATATAAACTAATCAATATTTCGTGCTCACGTAAATGAATATAAAGAATTTAGACTGTAAAAGTACTCTATTTTTTAATACATCAAAGGGGACCTTTTTTTTTTTTTTTTTTTTTTAATGATCTACCGACGAGAAAATACAAGTAGGTAGCTAGGTACAAATTTGAAGCACACAACTAATTATTTAAGACAAAAGACAACAACCTCATTCAAGTGACAATTAATATTTATTATTACTATTTTAAGGCATGCAAAGTATTAATTGTTTGGTATATATAACCTATTTGGTGGGGAATTTGGATTTGCAAGCAAAGGCACATGGAGTACGTCTTCATCTTCTTTCAATGTACCCCACTATAATTAAATCCATATTTGACAAATATATATGATTATTTCTGATCAAATTAAATGACCTGCAACACACATTTTCTTTAGTCTTTAATTCCGTCACCTATTTATGCGGCGTTCATTGAATTTTTAATATTCAGAGATTAAAAAAAGTGAATTTGGGGCGCAAAAGAACATGCCATTCTTCAAGTTTATTATATCAACCTTACAAAGAATTAACAAGAAAAAAAGAACTAAAATGAAATGGTGAGATCAATTAATAATTAATGTTTATTACAACATTTTTTTAGGGTTGGTCGTGTGTGAATCAGTTTTACCATATATCTGTTTTACAATTACTAATATTTTATAGTAAAATGATTATTCTCTACGTCCAAACTTTGTATGTAACTATTTTTCCTTTTATCAGACTTAATATGTATATTTTAAAATTAATGCAATATTTTTATAATTTTATTACCATCTTTTAAACTATCACTTATTTACTTAAATTTGTCATTCAATTTATTCATACAATCACTTTATTTTAAAGTGGACCCGTAAACTCCCATAATATCCTCTAACATGTAGTTTAACTTATATCATTAAAAAAATGCACACTTAATTTAAACCAATTTTACTGTAGAACTGTTCCAAACCAATTTTACGGTAAAACTGTTCCACACCAGACTTGGTCACTTTTTGAATTACTTTATTACTTTTATTATATTAAAAAACATGTAGTTCAACTTGATTGATAAGAATTAGTTGCGTAAGCTGATAATTCACTCGAAACTCGCGTTGTCGTGTTATTTTTCCTGATTTGTATTAGATTCAAATAGCAATCGTACGCCACACTATCACGTTGGCCAAAAATTGTCACTCGATCTGGCCTGTAAATGGATTGATTTTGAATAATATATTGTTTATAAAGACGTATTGAGACTAAATTAATTCCTTATTAAAAGAAACAATGATTAAACAACACATCCATTAGTCACACTTTAGTCTAGTTAGGTAATTTTTTTGACTCTAATCCGAACTAAAAATAATTCTCATTGGATGTTAATTAAACAAGCCTATGTAATGGGATGTTAAACAAGTTTATATAATGGGACATTCTAAAATGACAATCTTACCTATTATTGTTGAACAGAGGCAGTGTACTAGGGGTGTAAGTGAGTCGAGCCGCGCGTGAGCTACTCGCGTTCGACTCGGAAAAAAAAAATCGACTCGAATTTAATCGAGTTGGATTTCGAGCTACTAGAGTAGCTACCATGCAAGTTTGAGTTCATGCACGTTCATAAATACTTGACTCAAAAGGTTTGCGAGTTGCGAGCTTAATCGATTGTACAGTATTTAATACTTTACCATTAATTAAATTAAAAGCTCTAATTTTCACACTTTAAATTAGAACACATAAAAAAAACTACAAACTGACTCCCATTGCTGTTGTTCGCTCCGCATGCTATATTTTTATTTTTTAAAACCTTCTTGGTAGGAGAGTGGATGCTAGTGGGTAAAGAAATTAGCGACCACACACAAAGATAGAGTGAGCTTGATCGAAAATTAGTTGATATCAGCAATAAAACAACATGAAGAACCAATTTTAAATAACTCTAAACAACCATAATTGACAAAAACAATTGTAAACAACCCACACTGGAATTTGAGTGTAAACTTTAAAAAAAAAAATGCACATTAAATTCAACAATGATGATAAATCATGTAACAATAAAAAATGAGAGAATTTGAGTGTAGAGAATAAAAGAAATTTTTGTTGAAGTTCGCCTGAATTTAGTGTCCGAGTTCTTGAAGTTTTTCTTGTGGAGAAAGACACAATTTTCCCTCGAATTGAAGAAAGGGGATTTGAAATCAGATTTTTTTAAAATTATTTTTATTCATTGGAGTTTGATTCAGGATGCTACACATGCAGAGGAGTTCATCTTTATTCTTCAAATAATGATTCTTAGTTTTGGAACAGGATAGCAGCAGACAAAGAAACTTATATTTTCGTGGCTGCATATGATCAACTATTACACAGTCTGCTATTCTAGGCTCATCAATTTGTGGGATTTCTTCAACTACGGATAAACAAAAAATTAAAAAGTTGTCTTAAGAATTAGTTAAGGGCCCTTGTTGCTTTTATCCATATCATCTCAAAGTTTTTAGCCTCCCCCCATTCTGTGTTTTGGCATCTATGTAGAAAAGAAAAGAAAAGAAGCCAAGAATTGGCAAATCTTCAAGCTTAGAGGCTAAAGTGGCAATTAAGTAGAAGCCCCACCGAGCCTTAAATTACTTGATCTTGTGCAGTGGGAGAGGGAGACAGAGCCTAGCTTCCAATATAATCATGAAAAACTGAAGAGATCCCTGAATGGCTAGCTAGAGTGATGTGTTTCGGGTCGTTGGTGGAAACGGATAGTTGCTTCGTTTATGACGATTCCTCTTGGCATGATGGGAAGTTCAAACCAAAGGTTTCAACTTTCTACTACAGTAATTGTTTGTTTCTTGAAGAACAGGTGGATGTGTTAATGGAAGCATAGTAGAGTTCCTTGCTAGCTGTTGTGGTAACTTGCTCTTTCATATGTTACCTAGACTAAAGTTTCAGTTTTTATTTGTTTCTTGATTCTCGATCATGGTTGTTAGCTGCTGCCCAAAAGACAGTTTCTTGGTAAATTTCCTAAAAATCTCATCACCATATTTTCACACAGAATTCAATTTAAAGGAAGCATAGAATTCAATTTGAATGAGAGAGTGTGTTCAAGTTACCAACAAAAGTTCAAAATATATATGGATGTATTCAAGCTTTGTTGCCATGACTACTCATTTGTAGAATACATTTTGAATGAAGCTGTTCTGTATTAACTGGACAATATTCAGCACATGATCCGTACATGGTTGGAAAGATTTACGAGTCTAGTTTCTATCGGCCCAAACAAGTAAGCATTCGTTATGACTTTGGATAGGTTTTGAATCTGAAACCTTATGCATTAGTATTAACTAGTTTAGGTGTGTTATGCATGAATTCTTCCTTGTCAAAGAATGATTGATATTTCTACCATGCACTAAGGTTGACACATATCAACAAAATCTGCAATCGCCCAACTCACATACAGTAGTACTCCTATTTAAGTTTAACACACATTGTTATTAGCAAAAATTCATATTTCAATAGAGTTTTTTCAACGTATTATTATTACTACTATTTCACAATCACAAAGAAAGCAGAAAAAAATTCATTTTAATTCTAATTGAATTTATTATATTTTCTTAATATTTTTTTTGACAGCACTTTCTTAATTTATTTGAAAAACATGTTGTATGATAAACTCATAAAGAAATACCTACCAGAAAATGGATTTATGATTAGTGAATTGAATCAAAATGGGTTTTGCACAATCGAGTGTTTTCAAAATTCCTGTCATATTTGGAGAAATCATAGAATGTGCAACAAAGGAAGAGGGAGAATGCTTTGGATGTACAAATCAGTGATCGAAGCAATTACCAATTTACAAAACTTACTTGAATCTCATCTCATCTCTCAAATCAAGCGATTTCGCAATCTCAAACCCTAGACCTCCAAGATGTCGCGCGATTCCTTGACGAGGAGTAGGTCAAATAATTAGAAAATCCATTGCCTGAAGAAGAAGAAGAGGAAGATGATGATAATACAGGTGTGCTACTTTTGGTGGAAATAAATTATCCGATCTACTCACCCAAATCACAATTAAGCTTATTACCGATGGTCTTCTTCCTCTTGTGATCCTCACAGTTAAGACCTCTATCGTCACATTTTATTTATTTTTTCTCAATTCAAAACTTGATTTTTAAAAAAATCTCGATTCAAGTTCCCGTGAAAAACATAATCGTAGTATAATACTGATTCAGGGCATTGTAGTGTTAGTTGTAATTATCTGAGATGTATCTACCCTTAAATACTATTTCTGAATCTTTTTCTCGTGGCTTATCAGATTTCTCCCTTTCTAATTTTCTAATTTTCTTAGATTTTCTCTTTTTTTTTTCTCTCTCCCCTCTCCTCTTTTTTCTCCCTCTCTCTCCTTTTTTTATTTTTTACTCTTTTTTTTTATATTTTAGTTTTCTCAACTTCCGTCTCTCTTTTTTACAGTTTTCTCAACTCCCTCTCTCTCCTTTTTTTTTCTCAACAATTTTTTTCTTTTCTTTTTTTAATTCTCTACTCTTCCACTTTTTTGTTAACAATTTTTTTTTATTTTTTTAATTCTCTAATTTTTTTTAGACGTGTAATTTTTTGTAATCTTTGAATTATATATATACTTTTGTTAAAAAAAAAAATTACTTCTTTCTTTCCTCTTCTGTTGCAGATAAGAAATATAGATGATAAGAAATATAGAGAATTAATGAAGAGTTCAATTCCTTATTAATTCTCCAATGTATTCTCCTTTGATATTTTGAAGCATTTTCTTAAAACTTACCATTATTTTCTTTTTCAGTTTTTTCAATTTTTCTTTCTCTGTCATCTCTCCCCTTTTTTTTCCGTTTTCTCAATTTTTTTTTTTACATTTTTCTTTAAAATAAAATTCGTTCTCTTCCTTTTTCTCTTATCTCAATTATTTTATTTTACAGTTTTTTTTACAAATTTTATTCCTTTCTCATTATTTTTCTCTCATTTTTTTATTTTAATATGAATTGAATTGGATTAGGATTAAAAACAGTTAATCTTTTCTTTTCTCTTCTCTCCTCTCTCTTTCCTTTTTTTTCGATTTTCTCAATTATTTTCTCTTACAGTTTTTTTTTACAAATTTTATTCCTTTCTCATTTTCAAAAAACAGTCAATCTTTTCTCTTTCTTTTTTTCCTTACTTTCTATGCGGTTCTTTTTTCCTTACGTTCTTCATTTGTCTTCCTTCTTTCTACCGCCTGTTGTTTTGCTTTAACATTTCATTTCTTCTATTGTGGTAATGTTGTATATTGTGGGTAATGGAGTTAATGATAGGTTAGGCACACCGAAAAACGATGTTATCTTTAAAGGTATTAATTCCTCCCACACAGGTGTAAATGGTTCTCACAAGGAATTAACCTTCCAGGATACAAAACCTATTCCACGAAAACTCGATAGTTACACTTTCGTTTTTCAGAAGCAGAAATCGCAAGTGTATAAATAAACTAATTTAAAATAATATAAGACTCAAATCCTAACATATAGAGAAACTCTTAATGCTTACTTCGTTTTTTCAACTCTCCACACCTTTGAGTATTTATAGATACTCAAGAGTTGCACCGAAAGGTTGCAACTTCACCGAAGAGTCACATTGTCAAAGGGTTGCATCTTTCACTCACTGAAAGGTTGCAACTTCATCGAAAGGTTGTGTCCTTTCACAAAGAGCTCTCTATATTATATTATGTAAATATATAAATATACAACAGGTAAGTGTTTGAGAAATTATTATATGGGTTAGCATTCTCAAGTCTCCATTTATTTTGGTTCTTTATTTTCATAATTAGTTCTTTGAATTTTTTCACATTTAACCGCGCAGAATATAATTTTTTTTTCATCAGGTAAGGGGAGATATGTGTGAAGATATATAATATATACGTGAGTACATGTTTTAGTAGTTCCCTCTCCCTTTATTCTACATTGGAACTTAGTGAGTCAACTTTCAAGACATGAACTAATATATAAAAAAAATGTAATATTTGTATTTACTAATTGAAATTGTTGTACCTGTGGATAAGTTAATCACAAGCGGACAATGGATGTGCAGCATTCAGCCTTCACATGATTCGTCGGTTTGAGCCTCTCATGGCATATGCATTTCTTTTTATCAGTTCTTTTTTGTTTTTACATTTTTTCTTCCTCTCCGTTCTCTGTGATTAGTTTACTTTACATTTTATTTGTAATTGTTTTTTTTAGATGTTGGAGGCATCTTCTCATAGAATTTTTTTAAAGAAAATATTAAGGTAATTTTATGTTTTTGTATTCTCTAATTTTTTTATAATTTTTTTTAGACCATGTAATTGTTTTTACCTCAATCATTCTTAGACATGACGTCAAATTGCAAAAAAGAAGAGGATGTGAATAAGAGTTCAATGGAGAGAGTTTAAGGAAGATGTGAAATTTTTAAGTTTTTGTGTTCTCTAATTTTATTAGATAATTTAATTTTTTGGGTTCTCTAATTTTTTGTAGACGTGTAATTTTTTTGTAATCTTTGAATTATATATATACTTTTGTTAAAAAAAAAATTACTTCTTTCTTTCCTCTTCTGTTCCAGATAAGAAATATAGATGATAAGAAATATAGAGAATCAATGAAGAGTTTCAATTCCTTATTAATTCTCCAATGTATTCTTCTTTGATATTTTGAAGCTCTAATTAATTTCTTATTAATTCTCCAACGTATTCTTCTTCTTCTTTGGTGTTTTGAAACTCTAACTAATTTGTATTCATTTTCTTTAGTAATCTCTAATTAATCTTTCATTGCTTTTACTAGAATTATCTTTTAATTTTTTTCTATTTAATTTAGATTAAATTTTCTTTGCAAATCTTACTAAAGGAATATTCTAGATAAGATATATAAAAATTGAATTTTCAATCAACTAGCACACATTTTAATTAGGCCATAATTTAATTATTAAAGTTAAAAGTTGTGCAATTGTATTTTCAATTAACTAGCACACATTTTAATTAGGCCATAATTTAATCTTTGTCCATATATACTATCATGATTTTAATTAAATTGCTGACGATGTTCTTTATATTATTCTACAAAGTACATGTTCTCTATATTATTCTACAAACTTCTACAAATACTATACATTTATATCTAATGTTCATAATTGTTCTCCTAACAAAAAAATAATATTGTATACTCAATAATATTTCATCACTCCATGTAATTATATTAATTTCAATTTTATTGTTTTATTCTTCATTTTCAAGTGACTTTAATTTTCTATGTCGTGCTCTAAATTTCTTATGTTTATTTTTATAACTTTATAAGCATTTTAAAATACAAGTTATACTTGCATACCATACACAAATATTATTAGACAAAGACTCACATATTATTATTAGACAAAGACTCACATATTACAACCATACACAAATAATGAAAATATTATTAGACAAAGACTCACATATTACAACCATACACAAATAACAACACATTTTTTTTATTCAATATGAACTTATGCAAGAGTATTGTTGAAGATGACATGAATTATCAAATACATTAATTATATAAAATCTTATTAAATAATAATATATATTTTTTCAATCCCGCGAAATTCGCGGGTCTTACACTAGTATAGAATAAACGAGGACTTTATTAACCGTGCCTTACACATGTTATTCCCAAAACGAAAAACAGAAAACTAATAATATAATCACATATTCACATGAAGTTGTACATTGTTTTTGCTTCCCTATGTCTGTTGACCAGCCGTTGCAACATAATTTTATTAAATAAACAAATGGTAATTAGTAAAGAATTGTTCCAGTTTAATTACTTAAAACTTTTTTTTTTCCGAGGTGTATGAGAGAGAGATGGCTTATGCTGCTGCCATGAACTCAGGAATCACCCGTTTTTTGCATTAGTTTTTTTTGTTTCATGTTTCTGTTTATATCGAAAGAGGAAAAGCTAAAATTGATAAAATATAAAGTTATTGATGTCCGACAGCATCTTGTGATATTTTAGGAATTGGACATCATGTCGACTTGCTGCTGCTTGACTGCATCATAATTTCTTTAACAGATTTGAGTCTTATTAACAGTAAGAGGTTACCAATCTTGATTGAGAGAAGCAATGAGAGACAGAGAGAGGGAGAGAATGATGGAGAGGGAGGGAGAGAGAGAGAGAGAGAGAGGGAGGGAAAGAGAGGGGACGGGGGAGGGAGACACTGGAGGTGGAGGAGAGAGAGATATCTGAGCAAATAGATGGTTTATTTTGACCTGAATCCTCTTGTCATCACAATTTACGGCCTTGTAAATTCATCTCGTATTTCAATCTCGAAATGGAGAAGCTACTCAACCCCTGGTCTGAAGAAGATCAATCTCAAGTAAGTGTAACTAGTGGAGCTACAATTTTGAAAAACTTAAAGCTTGTAGTCTTCATTCTGTCTTCTGGTATCTGTGCAAAAGAGAAGCTTGGAATGAACAGTTTCTCCTTGTCTTAAATAGTTATACAGATGCTAGGTCAGAAGGTATAGAAAGCCGAAGACGTCTTTCCATTTCTAAGAACATCGTTCTCAGTATCAAAGATGTTCGTGACTCAATTGCATCCATGTCGACTGTACGCTCACTCCTATGTACAGGCCCGTATCATCAATATCAAGTACCTATACTTTTCGGTTTAAAGTTGCTGATGCTCTCACAATCCGTTTCTACGAGTTCCCACTAGACGTACTAAAGCTAGTTCAGTTAAGGTACCTTGCCCTCACTTGCAATGGAAACCTCCCTCCTTCTATATCCAAACTTTGGAGCCTTCAAAGCTTGATACTCCAGCAACATCTGAGCATCAACTCTTCTGTGTCTCAGACATATCTTCCCGTGGAGATATGGGACTTTCAAGAGTTGGAATATCTTCAAATCATGGGTAGAAACCTACCAGATCCTCCTCCTGGCGCTTTCTTTAAAAACCTGTTGATACTTTTAGATGTGGGTGCTCACACTTGTACCGAGCGTGTACTTGGAAGTATCCCTGAACTACAGAAGTTTAGAGTTCAAATCGAGTTGATGCCTGTTGCTTCTGAATCCCTGAGGTTCTTCGATGATATATCCTGTCGCCGAAGACTAGAGTCACTTCAATTTGTGGTCGTGAGTCCTGAACTCATGTTTGAAATTGCTGCTCCTCCTGCTTTAGTTTCCTTCCCATTTCTTAGAAAGTTGACTCTGAGTGGCTGTGGATATCCCTGGGAAGACATGAACGAGATTGCTCAATTACCATATCTTGAAGTGCTCAAACTAAAATGTTATGCTTTTCGAGGGGAAAAGTGGCATGTGGAAGATGGGGAATTCCAGAACCTTAAATATCTTCTAATTGAAGACACTGACCTTTTGAAGTGGACAGGCATCCTAGACCTTGAGTACTTAACCATTAAAAACTGCTACGGATTACAAGAAATCCCTGAACTATCAAGTCTAAAAGTGATTCGGCTAGTGGATTGCAATCCTTCAGCTGCAACGTGTGCAAAGCAAATGGCAACCCACAATTACAGTACCGTTTACGTTGATTGTTCATGGTTGGGAGATGGGAAACTTTCATAAGGTTAACCATCTTCAACCCCTCTCTCTAGCTATTAACTTGATAGATATTTCTTTAAAGGGTGGGTGTAATATTGGTCTTAATGTTTGGTTGTCAGCAGGCTAACTAAACGGAGTGATGGAGATAAAAAAAATATGTTTTAGTACTCCAGACTGATGGAGATGAGGAGTATATGTTTTGATTTCTGTTACTTCTATTTATGTTTAGTTAGATTGGCATGTTCATGTTGACTATACCAAGTTTTCCATTGATCAAGCACAGATGTTTTCAAACTCAATTTGATTCAATTTTTTTTTAAAAGCTTGTAGACTCTCTATTTTTAAGGAGGAAAAAAAGTGATTTTGAGTGTATAATCTTGTTTGCAGACAGACACACCTAAGCCGGATGCACCCCCACCCCAATCATATGATATATATAATCTGCTTTATTTTTAAAACTTAAAAGTCAATGAGTCATATCTCCCACCATTGAAGATATATACCTAGATCCAAATTACTATATAGTAGCGTAAACATCACCTAATTGTTGTGAGAAAGTAATATTGAAACAACAACTTGCATGTTTTATAGAGCCTGCAGTGCACAGCTAAGACCTTTGAAATCAATGAACCTGCAGCCAGCTCGAATTAATTAAATATATAAATATTGATCCATGGGAGATTGATTTCCCAAACTTAAAAATAAAAAAGGTCAACTGAATTGGGACATTATTTAGATGCTTTGTTTCTTGTCATAATTACATCAAGAAAAAATGAGAGACAGAGAGAGGGAGAGTATAACAAGTAGACATTTGAGGAGAAAGAAAGATGAGAGTATTGTTAGTGGAACGATAGACGGACGTTCGAGGTCGAGGACAGTGGAAAATCTGATTATAAGGATGGGTTTTGTTGGCGTGAATCCTCTTCGCCTCACAATTGACTACCTTCTAAATTCATCTCATCGTATTTCAATTGATTCACGCACTCGACAGTTTCTAATATTTGCAGAATACGGTGTGGAGGAGGCCCTCATACTTCTGCAATCCTTGAAATTATTGACGGATTGGAGGCTCAAGAGTCTTGAAGCACAGATATTTGAGGCAGCACTTAAATTGGAGGATGTGCTGGATTCCCTCGTTTCAGATCAGTTTCTTTCGCAATCTGAATCTCCAGCTTCACTAAACCTGGAGGGAATGGAACAAGATATTGATGCCTTTGTACTAAAGATTATGGAATTGGACAACCTGCTCAACCCCTGGTCTGAAGAAGAAGAAGAAGAAATAGGAATATATGGGGCAAGACTAACGAGAAGTGGGTTTATGGTTTGGTTTGCAACAAAATCTGCTTCGAGATTCTTGGGGATCAAAGCGGACTACATTCAAGAGATAGACAACCTCTTGCCTCAAGACGAAGAACATGATGATTATGCTCCTCTATTCACTAGAAGCACCTCAAGGGATTGGTTTAGCAAAATCAAAGAGGAGCTTATAATTTGGTGGTTAAAAAAAGTTGCTGCTGCTTCAATCTCTGTGGATGAGGAGGAACAACCCTTGTCTGAAGCTGCTGCTGCTGTTTCATCAACAACTGGAGGACATCCTCTCACCATGTCAAATATGGTTGGATCAACTCATCTGTTTTTCCAAATAAGAAAGGACCTTCTCCGTGAATGTGTGTTTCAACAATTGGGTGGTATTGTTGGTATGGCAGGTATAGGTAAGACTGCTCTTGCTATCAAAATCTTACAAGATCCATTAATTTCCGCCAAGTTCGAATGTCGCATCTTTGTCAGGATGGGCCAAAAATATGACCCCAATCAAATTATGCAAGCTATTCTAGCTCAAATGCCCGATGGGGATAAAATGCAAATGGCAGGACAGGAGGATATAGCTGCTGACTATGTGCGCAAAACTCTCGAGGTTAAGAAATACCTCATTGTGTTGGATGATGCATGGGACCGAAAACTCCGGTATACTAATTTTTATAAAAAAATATTTCCATCTCGTGGAGATAGTCGTGTCTTGGTGACAACTAGGATAAACGAAATCACATCTTTTTACGGTACAAATCACCTTACTTACCAAGTGCCATTCCTGAATAAAGAAGAAAGTTGGGATCTTCTTCGAGAGAAGATATTTGGTGAAAAGAGGTGCCCTCATGAACTTGAGGAAGCTGGAAAGAAGATTGCAGAGAATTGTGAAGGTCTTCCTCTTTTGATCCTCACCGTTGCTGACCTCCTATCCAAAGCTGAGATCACGCCAGAGCACTGGAAGCAGGTAGCAGCAAACAAAACAAATTCCACATTCGTGGAAGCATATGAGCAAATATCACAGGTAGTATATCCAAGCTACTCCAACTTACCTTTACGTTTTAAAGCATGCTTTCTATATTTCGGAGCTTTCCCTCAAAATGATGAAGTCCGCGCTTCCAAGCTTCTCAGCCTGTGGAGTGCTGACGGATTTCTTGGTGTTACGTATAATAGTTTACGATGGTATATTGATGACTTATTAAACGGACTTGTGTCTGATAATGTTGCTTTGGGAACCCAATGGAGCTGCATTTCTTATAAAAAACCTAAAGCTTGTAGTCTTCATTCCGTGTTCTGGTATCTGAGCAAAAGAGAAGCTTGGAATGAAAAGTTTCTCCTTGTCTTAAATAGTTATAAAGATGCTATGGCAGAAGGTATACAAACTGCACGGCGTCTTTCCATCTATAAGAACTCCATTCTCAGTATCAAAGATGTACGTGACTCAATTGCATCCATGACGGGTGTACGTTCACTTCTGTGTACAGGCCCATATCATCAATATCAAGTACCTATATGTTTTGGCTTAAGATTGCTCAAGGTACTATATGCTCTTACCATCCGTTTTTACGAGTTCCCACAAGAGGTACTGAGGCTAGTTCAGTTAAGGTACCTTACTCTCACTTGCAACGAAAATCTCCCTTCTTTTATATCCAAACTTTGGAGCCTTCGATTTTTGTTAGTCCAATCACATCAGAGCATCAGGTCCTCTGTATCTGATTCATATCTTCCGGTGGAGATATGGGAGTTGCTAGAGTTGGAGCATCTTCAAATCATGGGTAGAAACATACCAGATCCCCCTCCTGGCACTGTCTTAACAAACCTGTTGGAACTTTTAGATGTGGGTGCTCACACTTGTACTAAGCGTGTTCTTGAAAGTATCCCAAATCTCGTTAAGTTAAGAGTTCAAATTGAGTTGATGCCTGGTTCTGCTGAGCCCCTGAGCTTCTGTGATGATATATCCCATCTCGGAAGACTAAGGTCAGTCCAGTTTGTCGTCGTGAATCCTGAACTCATGTTTGCAACAGTTGCTCCAGCTCCTTTATTTTCCTTCCCAAAATATCTTAGAAAGTTAACTCTGAGTGGCTTTGGGTATCCCTGGGAAGACATGAACAAGATTGCTCAATTGTTATCTCTTGAAGAGCTCAAACTGAAATGAAGCCTTTCCAAGGGATGAGTGGCGAGTTAAAAAAAGGGAATTCCAGGGCCTTAAACATCTTTCAATTGAAGATACTGACCTTGTGAAGTGGACAGGCGGCCTACCGTCAGGCCTTCAGAAATTAACCATTAAAAACTGCTACAAATTACAAGGGATCCCTAAGCAACGGTCTTCTTATTTATCGATCCGGCTAGTGGATTGCAATCCTTCAGCCGTGACTTGTGCAAAGCAAATGGAACAGAAATATAATTGCAGTGTTTCCGTTGAATCTTCATTTTATGGGTGATGGGAAACTGTCATAAGGTAAGCCATATTTATGTGCTCAGTATTTAATTACCCACGTTTGTCTAAATTTATGAGACTGTCATAAGGTTATTCCTTTACTAATATTTGTTCTCCCCTATTGACAGTTGTGTTCCTGAAGATGAATTGGAGCTGTTAGGAAGCAAAGCGGTTCGAATAATACCACAGGTTTATGCCATTTTCACTAATTTATTGTTGTTACAAAAGAAGGCAAATACTGCTGCCATTGCCATTAGTTATTTCCTTTCATTACTTGTTTTAACACTTTATTACCTTCTGTTATGTTGTTTTCTCTCTTATGGATTTCAAGGTGTAAGTTGTTATAATATTCTATCAGACCCCATTTGGTAGATATGATGAGTTATCTATGGTCAAATTCAAATATTTTTATTCGGCTCACATTGAATCATGGGTGATACGTTTTTCGATCATTTGGTATGCATACAATTAAATGTGTTTTTGCGTGTTGAGTATAAATTTTATTTTAGATTTGATTATATATTTGTTTTGTAATATCTTTTCGTCTGCACTAGGCTATTCTCTTGTATTGTTTTTCACCTATGAATAGTGACAATTGTGGCTTGTTGGATGCTTGAATGTATTCTTTTCTAATTCATACTTTAGTTTGAGCATATTATAATTCATAGGCGGCATTTTGATATAGACCCTTTACCACGTGAAATGCCTCTAATATGGTTCAATCATTAGGGGAAATTTCTTTTATTTTCTTTAAGTTATTGTTAACATACAGTATCCTAGTACTATAAATAAGAGAGATTTAGGTTTAGGTGTATATCCAAAATAATCAAATCAAAGCTAGCTATATACAATATACTAAAAAATTAGGCATGGCCCCCTCCAACACCTTACTTCCTCTGCTCTTTCTGGTGATGCTGCTGCTAGCCAAAATGGTGGAATCTCAAACCTCTTTCAACATCAATGCCTTCACCCCTCACTCCCTGCTGCTCACCTACGAACGCGATGCCTTCGTTCCTCCCGATAACACTTACGTACGTCTTGCAGCAGCTGACATCGGGGCAGGTCCTATAACTGTTGGCCGGGTCTTGTACTCAACGCCCGTGGAATTGTGGAAAGAAGGCCAACAAGCGTCCTTCAACACTACCATAACTCTACAGATCACTGCTGTCGGGGTGGCTTGGGACGGAATGACGTTCTTCATCATACCTGTCAACTCTACTTTAACCACCGGGGGATCCGGGGGCAACCTCGGAATATAAGACGCACTCGTCTCCGGGTCCCCCTTTTTCACGGTTGAATTTGACCCCATTATTAATCGTGAATACGATCCAAATTATTCACACTTAGGGATCAACATCAACTCTAAAAGATCCCAGAATTATACTAGATTCGATGATGCAGACAGCAAAGTTGTGACTGCACGTATAACGTACGATGTACCAACAAGAAAGATAAGTGTGGTCGCTACGTACGGAATGAGCACTGTGACAGTGAGCTATGTGTTTAACTTGAAGGCCCTTCTTCCACAGCAAGTTCAAGTTGGATTGTCTGCTTCCTCTGGAACATTCGGTGCCAATTTCGACGCATTCACTTGGTCCTTCAATTCGACCATGGTGCCCGATGTCAACACCTACATAAAACAATATGTCATGTGATCGATTGACTCATAGAAGTGCACTACACAATATGTCTAGCGAATCTCTGCATGTTTGTTTTCAACATTAATGTCAAATAATGAACCTTCTTTCTCCACAATTTATTCAGAATTATTATCAATTGCTGGTATCATAACAGGATTTCAGATGACCAAAACATCATTCAGACAAAAACAAGAAAAGAATGCCTTGAAATGCAATGCAGAAACAAACAAGAAGAAACAAATTTAATTTCCTGAAACATCAAGGCAGAAAACATCGGAACTCCAAAGACTGTAACACTCTATTCAACTTTTGATGCGATCCATTTCTTTTACTTCCACCTTCCCGGTTTTCAACACTTCATCTCGTCCACTTCTTCATCTCGATCACTTCTGCTGCTCAAGACAAAAGATAGAGCCATTAAATAATGGTGAAGTTTACGCGTATGGTGATGAGTATGCGCATCGAGCCCCTACTGAACTTGGACAAAATCATGGCTTACAAGCCTACACGAGTCATCATCTTAAGCAACATCAGCAGTAGATTCAAGAATTCATCGTATATTGCTTCGAACAAACAGAGGAAAAACTAGGCATTGATCATCAGGGAGGCTCATCCTCCCAATGATGTATCTTATCGAGGTAAGACCATGACCATCATGGAGCCTAAGGCTCCGTTTGGATGGAGGGATTTGATCTATGAATTTCAAATCCATCATTCAAATCCACTCCCCTTGTTTGGATAAAAAATGAAATGAATGGATTTAAATACTAAGCATATTTTTTTAGTTAAAATTGAGAGGATTTTAAATCCTCTCTAAAACCATGTCATTTGAAATCCATCTATTTTCAAAACCTTTCATTTGAAATACCTCCTCAAATCAAATCCCTCCATCCAAACACAACCTAATAGAGCAGGGAACTCCAACGAAAGCTTCGTCTGTTCATGCAAAAAGAATCGTCCACGTTTCAATATCTCCACTCTGACACCCTGCCTCTCATTTTTGGCTATTCAAAATCCTGCTTTGGTAACATTAGTAATTACAGCCTCAACTACTGTGATAATGGAATTACTGAAAATTCCCAGGGTGATAAATCTATTCAAGGGCACAAAAAAGGGTGTAAAAGACAAGCCTCAAGAGATGAACAAAGCCAAGAAAACATTGGTAGCTCCGAATCCTAAATTATGGAGATTGACTAGTGAAGATCTTTTGGTAACGATTGATGCTTATTATAAGATTGAGTATTTTGTCTACAATATGTGTATGGTGGCTTCTTTCTGTACTTGTGTCGTTCGTGGGCAGGTTTTATTCCAAGAATGACAGAAAATGAAGGATGCATACTACAATAGTAGTAGTACAGTAATATTTTTTTGTTAGTTAGTACAGTGTATCTGAAAACCCGCATGCCTCGAAATGAAAGAAATACAGTATATGAGAAACAATTAAATCATGCATTAATTATAGATACCCCGGGTAGTTTTCACTTTTTGTAACTAAAATTTTCGATATAAAAAAGAGTATTTTCTTGTTGTAGACTAGACTCTCTATTTTTAAGCATGAAAAAAAAGTGATTTTGAGTGTATCCCCATTCCCCAATCATGACAATGACATACTACTAATATCTTTTGATATATATAATCTGCTTTAATTATTTTTAAAACTTAAAAGTCAATGATCTAGTCATATCTCCCACCATTGAATTAAGATACCAGCTAGATCCAAATTATATAGTAGCCGTAAACATTAATTGCTCCAGAAAGTGTGTATGCAAGTAATATTGAAACAACAACTTGAATGTTTTTTAACAATTTTAAATTGTTTGTTTTATAGATCCAGTTCAGCTAAGACTTTTGAAATCAATGAACCTGCAGCCTCGAATTAATTAAATATATATAAATATAATGTATTCATGTATAGATGGATGTTAATCAAAAGGTAAACACATGAAACTTGTACTCCCTTCATCGATAAAAAAAAAAAAGTATTCTCATAGATTAACTGTATTTTTATTCTACTATTTGCTGTTGGAACACTAGTTTCTTCTTCACTGGATATTCAATATTTGATTGAGAGAAAGAATGAGAGGGAGAGTGAGGGTGAGAATGTTGCAGAGAATGATGGAGAGAGTGAGAGAGAGGAATAGAGGGAGGCGCTGGGGGCACAGAATGTCAAGAGGAATAATTCTGAGGTTGAGGACAGAGGAAAGTCATCTGATTACAAGGATGGGTTTTGTTGCCCTGAATCCTCTTTGCCTCACAATTTACTACCTTCTAAGTTCATCTCATCTTATTTCAGCTGATTCATGCAATCAAAAGTTTCTATACCATCTAAATTCATCTCATCCTATTTCAACTGATTCACGCACTCAAAAGTTTCTATACCGTGTAAATTCATCTCAGCAGCCTATTTCAATTGATCCACGCACTCAAGAGTTTCTAATATTTGCACACTACGGTGTGGAGGAGGCCCTCATACTTTTGCAATCCTTGCAAGAGTTTTTCACGGATTGCGTCGAGGGTAGGAGGCTCAAGAGTGTTGAATCACAGATATTTGAGGCAGCACTTAAGTTGGAGGATGTGCTGGATTCCCATCTTTCACAATCTGAATCTCTAGCTTCACTAAACCTGGAGGGAATGGAACAAGATATTGATGCCTTCGTACTAAAGGTGGTGGAAATGGACAATCTACTCAACCCCTGGCCCTGGTATGATGATGAAGAAGAAGAAGAAGAAGAAGAAGAAGAAGAAGGAGAAGAAGAAGAAGAAGGAGAAGGAGAAGGAGAAGGAGAAGGAGAAGGAGAAGGAGAAGGAGAAGAATCTGGTCCAAGTGTAACCCGAAGTGAGTTTATGAATTGGTTTGCAACAAAAGCTGCTTCAATATTCTTGGGGATCAAAGAGGACTACATTCAGGATATAGACAACCTCTTGCCTCAAGACCAAGGAGATGATGATTATGCTCTTCTATTCACTAGTGCTTTTCCCAGAAGCAAGCCAGAGGATCGCTTAGGCGAAATCAAAGAGGAGCTTATAATTTGGTGGTTAAACAAAGCTGCTGCTTCAATCTTTGTGGAGGATGAGGAGGAAGAGGAACAATCTTCTTCTGCTGCTACTGTTTCATCAACAACTCTACATCCTCTTACCATGCCAAATATGGTTGGATCTAATCATCTGTTTTGCGAAATAAGAAATAACATTCTTGATGTACATTGGACGGTACGACACACGACCAGTATTGTTGGTATGGCAGACATAGGTAAGACTGCTCTTGCTAAAAAGATCTTACAAGATCCATTAATTTCCGCCAAGTTCGAATGTCTCATCTTCGTGACAATGGGCCCAAAATGTGACCCCACAGAAATTATGCAAGCTATTATAGCTCAAATGCCTGATGGGGATAAAGTGCAAATGGCAGGACTGGAGGATATGGCTGAGTATTTGTACCAAACTCTCGAGGTTAAGAGATACCTCATTGTGCTGGATGATGCATGGGACCGACAACTCTGGCGTATTTTAAGAAAGTTTCTTCCGCACTGTGGAGATAGTTATGTCTTGGTGACAACTAGAATAAAAGAAGTCGCACATTATAGTGGAAGAATTTACCAAGTGCCGTTCCTGAATAAAGGAGAAAGTTGGGATCTTCTCCGAGGGAAGATATTTGGTGAAAAGAGGTGCCCTCGTGAACTTGAGGAAGCTGGAAAGAAGATTGCTGAGAATTGTGAAGGTCTTCCTCTTTTGATCCTCACCGTTGCTGACCTCCTATCCAAAGCTGAGATCACGCTAGAGCACTGGAAGCAGGTAGCAGCAAACAAAACAAATTCCACATTCGTAGAAGCATATGAGCAAATATTAGAGTTAGTATATCCAAGCTACGCCAACTTACCTCTACGTTTTAAAGCATGCTTTCTATATTTCGGAGCTTTCCCTCAAAATGATGAAGTCCGCGCTTCCAAACTTCTCAACCTGTGGAGTGCTGACGGATTTCTTGGTGTTACACATACACTTTTACGAGTATATATTGATGATTTGTTAAATGAACTTGTGTCTAGTAATGTTGCTTTGGGAACCCAACGGAGCTGCGTTTTTAACGACCTTAAAGCTTGTAGTCTTCATTCCGTGTTTTGGTATCTGAGCAAAAGACAAGCTTGGAATGAAAAGTTTCTACTTGTCTTAAATAGTTATAAAGATGCTATGGCAGAAGGTATACAAACTGCACGTCGTCTTTCCATCTATAAGAACACCATTCTCAACATCAAAGATGTACGTGACTCGATTGCATCCATGTCGGGTGTACGTTCACTCCTGTGTACAGGCCCATATCATCAATATCAAGTACCTATATGTTTTGGCTTAAGATTCCTCAAGGTACTATATGCTCTTACCATCCGTTTCTACGAGTTCCCACAAGAGGTACTGAGGCTACTTCAGTTAAGGTACCTTGCTCTCACTTGCAATGAAAACCTCCCTCCTAGTATATCCAAACTTTGGAGCCTTCGATTCTTGATAGTCCATCCACATCAGAGCATCAAGTCCTCTGTATCTGTGTCATATCTTCCGGTGGAGATATGGGACTTGCAAGAGTTGGAGTATCTTCAAATCATGGGTAGAAACTTACCAGATCCCCCTCCTGGCACTTTCTTAACAAACCTGTTGGAACTTTTAGATGTGGGTGCTCACACTTGTACTGAGCGTGTTCTTGATAGTATCCCAAATCTCGAGAAGTTAAGAGTTCAACTTGAGTTGATGCCTGGTTCTACTGAGCCCCTGAGCTTCTGTGATGATACATCCTATCTCGAAAAACTAAGGTCAGTCCAATTTGTTGTCTTGAATCCTGAACTCATGTTTGCAACTGTTGCTCCAGCTCCTTTATTTTCCTTGCCAAAATATCTTCAAAAGTTAACTCCGAGTGGCTTTGGATATCCTTGGGAAGACATGAGCTGCATTGCTGAATTGAGATATCTTAAAGTGCTCAAACTGAAATGCTATGCCTTTAGAGGGGAAGAGTGGCAAGTAAAAGAAGGGGAATTCGGGAGCCTTGTATATCTTTCAATTGAAGACACTGACCTTGTGAAGTGGACAGGCACCCTAACCCCATACCTTGCGAAACTAACCATTAAAAACTGCTACAAATTACAAGAGATCCCTAATATAACAAATGGATATGATGGTCATAGAGAGATCCGACTAGTGGATTGCAACCCTTCAGCTGTGACTAGTGCAAAGCAAATGGCACCTAGCACTTGGCGTGTTTACGTTGATTGTTCATGGTTGGATGATGGGAAACATTCATAAGGTTAGCCATATTCAACTTCTCCCTCTTGCTCTATCACACATCATCTCTCACTTGTCTAAATGTATGAGACTGTCTTGTTATACTTTTGATCACGCACGCTGCATCAGAGTGGTATCAGTTTCCGAACGATCCTGTCGATATGCCGCCTCGTAGACAGAATCTCGATGCCCGTATGGAGGACGCTCGTAGGGACGAAATCGCACTGTTGCGCGAACAAGTGGCTCAATTGACTCAGCAATTGGCGGCCATTCAAGCGCGGGCACCCAACGCCCAACGACATGATCTGGATGATGATGATGACGACGCCACCCCCGATGGCAATCCGTTCGCGCACCTTCGGGATCCTTCCCCCCCGCGCCCGGATCGCACAGATCGTCGCTGGGAGACTGGCTTCAAGGTGGATCTTCCGGAATTCCATGGCAGTTTGGCTGCAGATGAATTCGTAGATTGGCTTGCTACTGTGGAGGAAATCCTTGATTTTAAGGATGTTCCGATGGATCATCGTGTTTCTTTGGTGGCGACACGTTTGCGTGGTCGTGCACAGGCCTGGTGGCAGCAAGCGAAGGCAACCCGTCTTCGATCTGGTAAGCCTAAACTTGTTGATTGGGGTAAATTCAAGAAACATATCCGTGCTGCCTTTTTACCTTATAATTATGAGAGGGATGTATATCAGCGTTTGCAGTTGTTACGTCAGGGTGTTAAGTCTGTTGATGATTATACTGCTGAATTTTATCAGTTGCTTGCACGTACTGATCTTGTGGAGACACCATTTCAATTGGTTTCTCGTTATATTGGTGGTTTGAGGATTCAGTTGCAGGATGTGCTTAATATGTTTGACCCTGTGACTGTATCGGAGGCGCACCAACGCGCTCTCCAAGCTGAAAAACAGTTGGCCCGTCGTGCCTCGAGTGGATTTCGTAATCCGGTCAACCCGTCCCCTAACCCTGCTGCTCCTCGTGGGTCTGTTTCTCAGCCACCACCGAATCGGGCTTCTTCCAGTGGTGTTAAGTGTTTTAATTGTGGTGAACCTGGTCACCGTCAAGCGGATTGTCGTCGTCCTCGAGCTGACAAGCGTGGTCTTTTTGTCGATGATGACCTTGTTGATGACACCCCCCCTGTTTATGATGAGGACGTGGATGATGTGGTTGCGGAGGAACTTGTTGAGGGTGATGTGGGACCTCTGTTGATGCTCAGACACACGTTCTTTAGCCCACGTGCCACCGATGACAATTGGTTGCGTACCAATATCTTTCAGTCGACTTGCACAATTGGGGGTAAGGTCTGCTCTTTCATTATTGACTCGGGTAGTTGTGAGAATGTGTTATCGGAAGTGGCAGTTTCCAAGTTGGGTATTGATACTGAAGCGCACCCGAAGCCATATAAATTGTCGTGGCTTAGTAAAGGTACGGATGTTACTGTTTCTCGTCGGGTTTTGATTTCAGTTTCTATTGGGTCCACTTATAGTGATGAGATTTATTGTGATGTGGTGCCTATGGATGCATGTCATTTGTTATTGGGCCGTCCGTGGCAATTCGATCGTGAGGTTACGCACGATGGTCGTGCGAATACATATTCGTTTCTTTTCAGGGGTCGTAAGATTGTGCTATTACCCAGCAAGCCTCGAGGCATTCCTAAATCTGATGCCTCCAAACCTGCTATGTTATTATCTCGTGTGCCTTTTCAGTCTGCTATGGAGGAATCTGGGATTGTTTTTGTCCTTATTGCTCAGTCCACGGGTTCACAGTTTGGGACACCCCCCTTGCTGTCCAACCTTTATTGTCTGAGTTTGCTGATGTTTTTCCGGAGTCTCTTCCGAACACATTACCTCCTCTTCGGGATATTCAACATCAAATTGATCTTGTGCCGGGGGCAGCCTTGCCTAATCGCCCACATTATCGTATGAGTCCGAAGGAGCATGAGGAACTCCGTCGTCAGGTGGAAGATTTGCTTGCAAAGGGCCATATTCGTGAGAGCCTCAGCCCTTGTGCAGTGCCTGCCCTATTGACCCCTAAGAAGGACGGTACTTGGCGCATGTGTGTGGATAGTCGTGCCATTAACAAGATCACAGTGATGTATCGTTTTCCTATTCCTCGTTTGGATGATTTGTTGGACCAGTTGGGTCGTGCCTCCGTCTTTAGTAAACTGGACTTGAAGAGTGGCTATCACCAGATTCGTATTCGAGTTGGGGATGAGTGGAAAATAGCATTTAAAACACGAGAAGGATTATTTGAGTGGCTGGTTATGCCATTTGGGTTGTCTAATGCCCCGAGTACCTTTATGCGTGTATTGAATCAAGCTTTACGTCCTTTCATTGGTAAATTTGTCGTCGTTTATTTCGACGACATTCTGATTTACAGTGACAGCCCCGACTCTCACCTCCAACATCTACGAGAGGTCTTATTGGTATTGCGTCGGGATCAGTTTTATGCAGCCTCCGGGAAGTGTGCTTTTATGACTACCTCAGTACAGTTTTTGGGATATATTGTCTCTGATCAGGGCCTTTCAGCAGATCCGAGTAAAGTTGAGGCCATTCGTCATTGGCCAGCTCCTACCTCTATTACTGCAGTCAGGAGCTTTCATGGGCTGGCCTCCTTCTATCGCCGGTTCATTCCCCATTTCAGCAGTATCATGACACCCATAACAGATTGCATGAAGGGGACCAAGTTTGTGTGGACGGAGGATGCAGAAACTGCCTTTCTTGAGATCAAGCATAGATTGACGACAACACCTATCCTTGTTCTTCCTGATTTCTCTCAGCCTTTCGAGTTGCATTGTGATGCTTCGAAAGCAGGAATTGGGGCAGTTTTGAGCCAAGCAGGTCGTCCTGTGGCCTTTTTCAGTGCGAAGTTGGCGGGTTCCAAACTTCGTTTTAGCACATATGATGTGGAGTTTTATGCCATAGTTCAGGCTGTTCGGCATTGGAGGCACTATCTCTTCCAGCGGGAATTTGTTCTCTTTACTGATCACGATGCCCTGAAACATTTGGGGAGTCAGGATAAGATATCTCATCGTCATGCATCCTGGATTTCTTTCCTCCAGCAGTTCACATTCGTGATTAAACACAAAGCAGGTGTCTCTAACAGGGTAGCAGATGCTTTGAGTCGACGCCATAACCTGCTTTCGACTTTTCGGGTGCAAGTTCCAGGGTTTGAGTCTTTTATTGATTTGTATGTGGAGGATCCTTTCTTCTCCAAGATTCTTCTTCAGATCCAGCAGGGTGGTGGTTCTCCTTTCCTTTTGGAGGATGAATTTCTGTTTCGGGGCCTCCAGTTGTGTATTCCTGATTGCAGCCTTCGTCCCAAAATCATTCGGGAATTGCACAACGAGCGTCATGTGGGTCGTGACCGAACTTTTCAGCTTGCAGCGGCTTCTTATTTTTGGCCTTCAATGCGTAAAGAGGTGGGCAGGTTTGTGACTCGTTGTCGTACCTGCCAAGTGTCGAAAGGGGCTGCTTCTAATGCGGGTTTGTATATGCCTCTTCCCATTCCGACGCAGCCATGGGTTGATGTGAGTATGGATTTTGTCCTTGGCCTGCCACGAACGCAACGGGGGAATGATTCGATCTTTGTGGTGGTTGATCGATTTTCCAAGATGGCACACTTCATTCCTTGCAAGAAGACGGTTGATGCTGTTCATGTGGCACAATTATACTTTCGTGAGGTGTACCGCCTCCATGGACTCCCTTCATCCATTGTCTCTGATCGAGACACTCGTTTTGTTAGTCACTTCTGGCGTAGTTTGTGGCGCTCGGTGAACACGTCCCTTAATTTCAGCAGCGCTTATCATCCCCAAACTGATGGCCAAACAGAGGTGGTTAATCGTTCTTTGGGAAATTTACTTCGTAGCTTGGTTGGTGACAGTCCCAGATCTTGGGATTCGAAGGTTAGTCAGGCTGAATTTGCTCACAACCATGCTGTCAATCGTACTACTGGTTTTAGCCCTTTTCAGGTTGTTTATGGGATTGTGCCCCGTGGTCCACTTGACTTGCTGCCTTTGCCTAGCAAGGTCCCTTCCCATGCTAGTGCAACATATTTGGTGACACAGATTCAGCAGGTTCATCGTGACACTCATGCTCGTATTGTGGAGGCTACGTCTAAGTATAAGGCTCATGCGGACTTGCGTCGTCGTCAGGTTGATTTTGAAGTGGGTGATTTTGTGTGGGCTGTTTTAACAAAGGACCGTTTCCCTGCTCGAGAGTATTCTAAGTTGGCTGCTAAAAAGATTGGCCCTGTTGAGATCGTGGAGAAAATCAATCCGAATGCATATAGGCTGCATTTACCAAGTCATGTCCGTACTTCTGATGTGTTTAATGTCAAGCACTTGATTCCCTTTGTTGAGGATTCGTCGTCTGGTGATGAGGCCGATTCAGATTCGAGGGCGAATCTCCTCTACCCGGGTGGGAATGATGTAGAACGAGTGGCGTTGCAATTTCTGAAGAAACGAGAGCATCCGAAGAATTTCTGAATTCTTGAAGTTTTGAGAGCCAGAACCCGATTTTGGCGTGTGAGCACACTTTTTCGTGTGGAATCGATGCTACGAGTCAAACTCACTGCTTTGCCGTGACGTGTGACGCTTTTTGGCCAAATTCCATCGTTTGAGGGGTCAAAAATGCGTTTTACTGTTTTTTTGGGTGTTATTTTTGCAATTTTTAATCGTTTTGGGGTTTTTCTGTAATTTCTGAACTTCGTACCCTAGGGTTTGATTTTTATTCTCGTTTTCCAGACATTGTTGAGAGTTTTTTTTGAAGATTGAAATATTATTGAAGAATTATTCTTCGTTTTATCAAGATTCGGGTATTCTGTGAATCAACGATTCTTGTTATTTGTTCTTTGATCACGCACGCTGCATCAGAATCTTATAAGGCTAAACAAATTCATCAGGAAGGTATTGTAAATCAAGCGTTTCCTGAAAGAGTTATACATGCAAGGAGATGAGGATTTAAATGTGTTTTTTAGCAGATATGTTTGTTATTGGTGTAGGTATTCTGTTGGCATGGTGGCTTCTTTCTTTCTTTACATGTTTTTTTCCAACATTCATTTCACAAAATGAAGATTCTTTTTAATTTCCACTAAAATTAATTCATATTTTTTACATGGAGCTGCCAAATTAACCCCATTATCAACTAGAACAGATTTCTTGTAAATTCACAGATGCCCTGTATTAATACTACATGAGAAGAACATAATAAAATCTACTAATAGTTACAAAAAGAATTAGTTAAATCAGCTGTGATATAATGAGAGAGGAAGATCTGATGAAAATGATGCATGGGTTTTAATGCTGAATACTCTCGGCCTCACAATTTTGGGCCTTGTAAATTCATTTCGATCGTATTTCAATTGATGGAGCATTTCTAGCTAATATTATAGTAACATTATAGACTAGAAAATACAATCAAAGCTTCAGAAAGAGAAATGTGCCACCAAATACACAACTCGCTCTACAAACTACAAATTCTTCCGATTTAGTTAAAACAACTAAAACAGTTCAATGAAAACAGCTAATAGTACAAATTGTAGTAAGAACTCATATAGTGAATGAAAAACTAACATTGTTTAAAAAATATTTTTCGACAAACCTAAGTTATCCGTCCAAACTCGAGGTACCAAGTTTTCCATTGATCAAGCACATACAGATGTTTTCAAACTCAATTTGGTTCAATTCTTTTTTTTAAGCTTGTAGACTCTATTTTTAAGGAGGAAAAAAAAAGCAATTTTGAGTGTATATATAATCTTGTTTGCAGACACCACCTAAGCCGGATGCACCCCCTGACCCCCACCTCAATCATAGGACATACTATATATATATAATCTGGTTTAATTATTTTTAAAACTTAAAAGTCAATGATGTAGTCATATCTCCCATGCACCATTGAATTAAGATACCAGCTGCTAGATCCAAATTACTATATAGTAAGCAGTGTAAACATTAATTGTTGTGAGAAAGTAGTAATATTGAAACAACAAGTTGCATGTTTTATATATTGAGCCTGCAGTGCAGCTAAGATCTTTGAAATCAATGAACCTGCTGCAGCCAGCTCGAATAAAATATATATAAATATTGATCCATGGGATGGGAGATTGATTTCCCAAACTTAAAAATAAAATATATATATATAACTATTATGTTGATATGATTATGTAGATGCTTAGTTTGTTGTCATAATTTCATCAAGAAAAAAAATGATAGACAGAGAGGAGAGGGAGAGAATAACAAGTAGACATTTGAGGCAGAGGAGTGAGAAAGATGAAGTTCAAAGTATGGGTTTTGTTGGCGTGAATCCTATTAGCCTCACAATTTACTACCTTCTAAATTCATCTCATCCCATTTCAATTGATTCACGCAGTCGACAGTTTCTAATATTTGCAGACTACGGTGTGAATGAGGCCCTCATGATTTTGGAATACTTGCAATCGTTGACGGATTGGAGGTTCAAGAGTGTTGAAGCACAGATAATTGAGGCAGCACTTAAATTGGAGGATGTGCTGGATTCCCATCTTTCACAATCTGAATCAGCTCCAGCTGCTACTTCACTAAACCTGGAGGGAGTGGAACAAGATATTGATGCCTTTGTACAAATGATTATGGAAATGGATAAGCTACTCAGCCCCTGGTCTGGAGGAGAAGAAGAAGAAATAGGAATATATGGGTCAAATGTAAGCAGAAGTGAGTTTATGAGTTGGTTTGCAACAAAAGCCGCTTCAGTATTCTTGGGGATGAAGGAGGACTACATTCAAGATATAGACAACATCTTGCATGAAAACCTAGTACATGATGATGATGATGATGTTGATTATGCTCCTTTAATCATTAAAAACATCCCATGGGGTTTTGACCAAATCAAAGAGAAGCTTATAATTTGGTGGTTAAATAAAGTTGCTGCTTCAATCTCTGTGGAGGAGGAATCTTCTTCTGCTGCTGCTGTTTCATCAACAACTAGAGGAGGACATCCTCCTCTCACCATCTCAAATATGGTTGGATCAACAAATGATCTCTTTTTCCAAATAAGAAATGACCTTCTTAGTGGAGATGAGTTACATAATCAAGTGGGCGCTATTGTTGGTATGGAAGGTATAGGTAAGACTGCTCTTGTTATCAAAATCTTACATGATCCATTAATTTGTGCCAAGTTCGAATGTCGCATCTTTGTGAGGTTGGGCCAAAAATATGACCCCAACCAAATTATGCAAGCTATTCTAGCTCAAATGCCCCATGGGGAAATGCCAGCTGGACAGGAGGAGGAGGAGGAGGAGGATATAGCTCAGTATTTGAGCAAAACTATTGAGGTTAAGAAATATCTCATTGTGTTGGATGATGTATGGGACCGACACCTCTGGAGTAATTATTTTTTTGAAAAATTATTTCAATTTCGTGGAGATAGTCTTGTCTTGGTGACAACTAGGATAAATGAAACTACATATGGATTCGGTACAACTTACCAAGTGGCGTTCCTGAATAAAGAAGAAAGTTGGGATCTTCTTCGAGGGAAGATATTTGGTGAAAAGGAGAGGTGCCCCCGTGAACTTGTGGAAGCTGGAAAGAAGATTGCTGAGAATTGTGAAGGCCTTCCTCTTTTGATCCTCACCGTTGCAGACCTCCTATCCAAAGCTGAGATCACGCCACACCAGTACTGGAAGAAGGTTGCAGCAAACAAAACCAATTCCACATTCGTACAAGCATATGAGCAAATATTAGACGTAGTACGTTCAAGCTACTCCAACTTACCTTTACGTTTTAAAGCATGCTTTCTATATTTGGGAGCTTTCCCTCAAAATGATGAAATCCGTGTTTCCAAGCTTCTCAGCTTGTGGAGTGCTGATGGATTTCTTGGTGTTACGCATAAAATTTTACAAGGATATATTTATGGCTTATTAAACGGACTTGTGTTTGATAATGTTGCTTTGGGAACCCAGTGGAGCTCCGTCAGCTCTTATAAAAACCTTAAAGCTTGTAGTCTTCATTCTGTGTTCTGGTATCTGAGCAAAAGAGAAGCTTGGAATGAAAAGTTTCTCCTTGTCTTAGATAGTTATAAAGATGCTATGGCAGAAGGCATACAAAATGCACGACGTCTTTCCATCTATAAGAACACCATTCTCAGTATCAAAGATGTACGTGACTCAATTGCATCCATGTCGGGTGTACGTTCACTCCTGTGTACAGGCCCATATCATCAATATGAAGTACCTATATGTTTTGGCTTAAGATTCCTCAAGCTACTATATGCTCTTACCATCCGTTTCTACGAGTTCCCACAAGAGGTACTGAGGCTACTTCAGTTAAGGTACCTTGCTCTCACTTGCAATGAAAACCTCCCTCCTAGCATATCCAAACTCTGGAGCCTTCGATTCTTGATAGTCCATCCACATGAGAGCATCAAGTCCTCTGTATCTGAGTCATATCTTCCGGTGGAGATATGGGAGTTGCTAGAGTTGGAGCATCTTCAAATCATGGGTAGAAACTTACCAGATCCCCCTCCTGGCACTGTCTTAACAAACCTGACGATACTTTTAGATGTGGGTGCTCACACTTGTACTAAGCGTGTTCTTGAAAGTATCCCAAATCTCAAGAAGTTAAGAGTTCAAATTGAGTTGATGCCTGGTTCTACTGAGCCACTGATCTTCTGTGATGATTTATCCCATTTCAACGAACTATGGTCAATCCAATTTGTCGTCGTGAACCCTGAACTCATGTTTGCAACAGTTGCTCCAGCTCCTTTATTTTCCTTCCCAAAATATCTTATAAAGTTAACTCTGAGTGGCTTTGGATATCCTTGGGAAGACATGAGCGGCATTGCTGAATTGACAAATCTTGAAGTGCTCAAACTGAAATGTTATGCCTTTCGAGGGGAAGAGTGGCAAGTAAAACAAGGGGAATTCGAGAGGCTTAGTTATCTTTCAATTGAAGACACTGACCTTGTGAAGTGGACAGGCGCCCTACCGTCACGCCTTGAGAAACTAACCATTAAAAACTGCTACAAATTGCAAGAGATCCCTAATTTTCTACCAAATGAAGATTCACTTAAAAGAGAGATCCGGCTAGTGGATTGCAACCCTTCAGCTGTGACTTGTGCAAACCAAATGGCAGATATCAATTGCAGTGTTTACGTTGAATCTTCATTTTATGACTGACATAAGGTTGGCCATATTTAACCTCTCTCTCAAACACACACTCTCTATCTTCTCTAGTTAATTGTCCACGTTTTTTAAATTTATAAGACTGTCTTGTTTTACTATGAATTTTTTGTAATACTTTTTAAACATGTGTATAATCAACAAAGTCAGTGTTCGTTATATATATGTATATATTGTTATTTGCTCGTATGAGTTCTCGCATTGTTAATTTTCTTGAACACACAGAAAGTCTAGAATGGTTTTCTTGTATTATGATAGGAGATTACAGCAGTAAATATATACAACAAAATCCCTCTAATATTGGGAATTAGAATTCTATGCTTAATCATTGCAATTATATGCTAAGTAGGAAAAGAGTCTAGTAAGAAAATAAATCAAATAAATTGAATCGTATCAAATCTTTCACGCATCGTTACAAACTCATTATGTTTTGTACTATTGATTGATGTGTTTCTTGGTTACCTCCATATATATATATAGCTCAAAGTATGACATGACAGGGCTTCTTATGGTGAATTTGTTTGTGGCTATCTGTATTCATTTATTGTTGTTACAAAAGAATTAAGGCAAAGACTGCTGCCATTAGTTATTTCCTTTCATAACTTGTTCGTTCTATATTTAAGTTGTTTTGTAGTATTGTTTTTCACCTATGAATAGTGACAATTGTGTGGCATGTTGGATGCTTGAATATGTATTCTTTTCTTTTCTAATTTATTGACATTAAGGTATCCCACATCGGATAGAGAGATGGTCTTGGGTGGGCTTATAAGCCTAGGCAATCCTCTCACTTAACACCTTGGTTTTAAGTGTAGAGTTAGGCCTCCTTATATGGTATTAGAGCCAACTCTCTACTTCGATGTGTGGATCCACCTGTTTGGTTTTAAGTGTAGAGTTAGGCCTCCTTATAACTCGGATTCACAGCTCGAGCGAGCAACAGTGGGTTGTTTCTTCGCACTCCAAGAGATTAAGTTTCCACCTAAGAAAATCGAGTAACCATAAGTGGAGCGACGAGTTTCAGTGCAACGCGCCCAATCCGCATCCGAATAACCAACGAGCGAGTAGTCACCAATCCGGCTAAAGGAGAGCCCATAATTGATAGTGCCCTTAACATATCTGAGGATCCTTTTGACCGCGAGGAAGTGGTCGGTGGTCGGCGAGTGTAGAAACTGACTAACATGATTCACAGCATACGAAAGATCGGGACGAGTGATCGTTAGATACTGTAGCGCGCCGACGAGCGAGCGATATAGAGTGTGGTCGGCAAAAGATTCCCCAGAGCTCACCAAAGATTCCCCAGCTGCGAGGGGAGTGGATACAGGCTTTGAGTCGAGCAACTCCGCTCGAGAGAGGACATCGCGAGCATACTTTGCTTGGCTGAGAAAGAGACCAGATGACGAGTGGGTGACCTCAAGGCCAAGGAAGTAGCTAAGGCGACCAAGATCCTTGATCGCAACAAATTCCTTGTTGACACGGCGAATAAATCGCTGAATAGCATGCTGGTCGCTCCCTGTAACAATAATGTCATCCACATAAAGCAAGAGGTAAAGGGTGACTGTACCACGTTTGAAGTAGAAAAGCGAGAGGAGCTTGACGAAGACCATATAATGCTTTCTTGAGGCGACAAACATGGTCGGGAAAGCGAGGATCAACAAATCCAGGAGGTTGAGCCATGTAAACAATGTTCGTCAACTTTTCATGGAGAAAGGCATTGTTTACATCGAGTTGGTGCATGTGCCACTGATGCCGAACAACCAGACACAGGATGATGCGAACAGTAGCGGCCTTAACAACTGGACTGAAGGTGTGCGAGAAGTCAATGCCGGGAACCTGCGAGAAACCCTGGGCGACCAGGCGAGCTTTGTAGCGATCAACAAAACCATCCGCATGAAATTTGGTGCGAAAGACCCATTTCGAACCAACAGTGTTTGTGGAGGAAGGACGAGGAACGAGCTCCCAAGTTTGATTAGCATGCAGGGCATCGAGCTCAGATTGCATTGCAGCTAACCAGTGTGGATGCTTAAGTGCCGATTTGAAGCCCTTAGGCTCATCAGAGACCGATAGGGCAGTCAGGAGACCGGTGGTCGCAATGTCGGCAATGTGTCGAGGCTTGAATATCCCAGATCTGGCACGAGTAACCATGGGGTGAGTCGAGACAGGAAGTGGGCGAGCAGGGGGCTGATGTACTGCTGGGCGAGCAGGAGGCTGCGGAGCTGCTGGGCGAGCAGGGGGCTGCTGAACTGCAGGGCGAGCAGGAGGCTGCGGAGCTACTGGGCGAGTAGGGGGCATGATCATGTCTGGTGGGTCAGGGCAGAGACCACAAGGAGAATGACGAGCAGCAGCCGATGGTTCCACGAATGAGCTGATCTCAAGGGAGTCAACAGGCGAGGATGGAACAGGAGAAGCCGAGAACGGGAACACAGATTCATCAAACTGAGCATGACGAGTAGTGTAGAAGTGGGAAGCGATCGGTTCGTAACACCGAAACCCCTTATGAGAGGAACTGTAACCCATAAAGATGCATGGAGCACTGCGAGGAGCAAGCTTGTGGAGAGCATAGTCACGAAGGTATGGAAATACCTGACAGCCAAAGGTCCTGAAGTTGGCAAAGTTCGGAGCAGAGCCGAATAAAACTTGAAAGGGCGACATGTCCCCAAGAACAGGCGTGGGCAGTCTGTTGATAATGTAGACAACCGTGGAAAAGGCATCAACCCAGAAGTGGGCGGGCATGCTCGCCTGAAACAACAGAGATAGCCCAGTTTCAGTGACATGGCGATGTTTGCGTTCAGCGCACCCATTCTGCTGAGGAGTGTAAGGACATGAGATGCGATGGTGGATGCCATGGTCGGCAAGAAATCCGCGAACACGACCATTACCAAACTTAGTGCCACCATCACTCTGGAATGCCTTAAGAGAAGTGGAAAACTGATTGCAAACAAAGGTGTGAAACCGAACAAACACATCGTAGAAATCAGACTTGGTGTGCAGGGGATAAAGCCAAGTGAATCTGGAAAAATCATCCACAAATATGACATAGTATTTAAAACCATCATCTGACGCAACAGGGGCAGGTCCCCAAAGATCACAATGAACTAAATCCAAAACACGAGATGCTCGCTTCTCATTTATTGCAAAAGATAAGTGTTTACTCTTAGCCAACTGACATGGAGTACATATGCCCGGTTTGGGCAAAACAGAAGTAAGGGACAGCAAGCCCAATTTATTCAACAAATTAATAAGAGAAATAGGAACATGGCCTAATCTACGATGCCAACACTCAAAAGAAGCCTTCAAAGACGAGCTCCGTAAAGCAGCGACCAAGGCTGGAGTACCCTGCTCCAGGGCATAGAGTCCTCGACTATGCCGACCCCTCGCCAAGGGTTGCTTGGTCGCTCGATTTTGAATGACAAACGAGTCATTAGTAAACAAAACATCAATAGGAAAATCTGAAGTAAGCTTACTGATGGATAACAGTTTCTTAGTAAGATGTGGTACGACGAGCACATCTAACAGACGAACATCCTTATTAACCGAACACGACCCAACATGAGTGATTGGAATAGTAGAACCATTAGCAACAATAACATTATCGTTACCAGAATACGGGTGAGGATTGTCCAGATCAGCAGAGCGAGGAGTCATGTGAGCAGACGCACCGCTATCAAGGAACCAATCAGAGGCCGGAGGCTGCGAGATGTGACACTGAGAGTCAAGAGCATGGGCAAGGTTGGCCGCTGAGGGGGCAGAGCGAGCATAGCGGTCTGGGCAGCGGTTGGCATAATGGCCTTGTTGTCGGCATATCTGGCAGGTAGGAGGACGGCGAGCAGAAGCCGAGCTACCAACCGAGGATCTAGTGGTCGCCTGGCCACCATAATTCCGAGGGGAGAAGTTACGTGATTTGGGGCCAGGGCGAGAAGGTTTACCCGAGCGAGAAGAAACAGAGAATGCTGGAACGGGCGAGGACGAGGAGTCCATCGAACGAGTAAACTGGTCATAGTTTAAAGCTTGATGGACCAGATCCCGAAAAGTAGGCATGGGCGACATAGCCATGCGAGTGTCAGAGAAGCTAGCGAACTGGGGGCCAAGACCGGTAAGAAACCAATGACATTTGTCGTCGTCATCAACAGACTTACCAATGGAGGCGAGTTGATCGCAGAGAGCACGAAACTTCTTGCTGAAGTCGTCGACGGAAGTGGATCCACGACGAAGGGAGAGGAGCTTATTTCGCAGTTGAGTAATACGGGACACCGAGGTGTGACTATAGGCAGCCTCGAGGGCGGCCCAGACGTAGCGCGAGGTGTCACAGCCGATGACCTCGGCCATGGCTTCTTCAGAAAGGGAGGAAAGAAGAAGACTAAGGATCTTCTGATCCTTCTCAAACCAAGCGATGTAGGCTGGGTTTGGAGCCGATTCACCAGACGGGGTGATCGATTTCGCCGGAGCGGGTGTCGTGCCAAGAACGTGAGAGATAAGATCATGACTTGACAGGACCGGGACCACCTGATTACGCTAGAGCAGGTAGTTGGAGGATGACAACTTGATTGTCAAGAGATGAACCAAAACATTGAGAGGTATGGTGGGGGGAGTAGGAGCCGCCGCCGCCATGAGGAGGGAAGGGAAGAAATTTAACGGGAGGCTATAGAGAGAAAATTAGGGTTTCGATGAGTCAGACTGATACCATGTGAGAATAGGTATGTGATCACCGTTAATGAGGTGATAGGAATGATTCACTATTTATAAGAGTATTTACAAGGAGATAATTAAGGTAAATATAATTAAGGTAAATATAACAACCATATATACAAAGATATGGACCAAATTAAAATATATTATTCCTATATTATTATTTCCTATTATATATTATTCCTATATTATTATTCCCTTATTAATTGACTTATTTTTTTGGAATAGTTAATCCATATATCGATTTTTTACATGTACATAATTGATTTGTCTTTGTGTTTCAAAACAGGGTTGTGTATAAGATATTCATTCGAGTTGTATAGCTCAACAAGGATATACAGAAGTACTATAGGAAATTATGAAGCTTCTTTGTCGAATCACCTTGTTCCCTGGCCTGCATGTTTCTTTTCAACATTAATGTCAAATAATGAAGCTTTTTCCTCCACAAATAATTCAGAATTATTATCAATTGCTGGTATCATAACGTGTATTAACGACAATACAACATCAAACTGGAATATGGTATTATCATAACAGGATTTCAGATGACCAAAAACATCGGTAGCTCCGAATCCTAAATTATGGAGATTGAGTAGTGAAGATTGAGTATTTTGTCTACAATATGTGTATTCTGATTCTTGTATGGTGGCTTCTTTCTCGACTCATGTCGTTCGTGCGCAGGTTTTATTCCAAGAATGACAGAAAATGAAGAATGTATACTATGTAAGAATGAACAGCTGAGCTAGCTACCTCAAAAAGATGGATTACACAATCTTTCTACTTTAAAACAAGTAAATACTACCGTTCTTATATTGTAATTGTAATTGAGAAACTGTAGAGGCGTTAAACATTCTTTGCCAGCTACAACAAAACTGGACTAACATCAAACATCTGAGTAAGATTCTTTCTTTACATGTTTTTTTCCAACATTAATTTCAAAAAATGAAGATTCTTTCTTAAAGTGGAGCTGCCATATCAACTAGTACAGATTTCCATCTCCGTCGTATTTCAATTGATGGAGCATTTCTAGCTAATATTATAAGGTGCTTGCTTGTACTCTCCAGGTAATTTAACATATTCGACTTTTCTGTTTTAACTAGTATCCAATGTCCTTAGATTAATATACTTTTTTAACATTATTTATACTAGCTAATTGAGCTGTTGTATTAGCTAGGTAAAGTGGAAACCAATCATACACTTGGTTTATTCTCATTGAGTTGTTCTTGTTTGATGTGTGAGAGATCTGAGAATTAAAAAAATCTGCAGAGATAGCTTATTGTGCTTTGATTTCTCTTTTGAACACAATTGAGCGCCTTGTAAATTCTTGTCGTATTTCAGTTGAATCCCCTGGTCGAGAAGTCCTCGAGTTTGCATGTAATGTAATGGAGCTGAGTCCTTACTTAGTAAAAGCTCTTGAAAGTCCGGAGATGAGTGGAAACCCCAGTGTAAGGGTGAAGGCTTTGGAGGGAGAATTAAAAAATGCTGCATTTGAATAAACTAGAAGATGTGATTGAATCCCACGTTTCATTCACAATCTGAAAGCATTATATTGCAGATGAGGGCCGTTAATTCGTTGATACTCTCTCTGGATGATGTTGATTTCTTTACACAAATGTGAGGTTTATCTCATAATCTCAAATCAAATGAGTTTTACTCGATCGCCTGGTGAAATCAGCAGAGTACTAGTCTGCTGATGTACTCAGCTGTTGAACGTATCAGCTGGTGGTGGAGTCAGACAAACTAACTTAGGCCTGATCAGATGAGAAAGAGTTGCTTAAAATCAGCTAAGTTGTTATGATTAGAAGAGTTCTTATCAGCTCAGTACAATTCTGTTTACAGCAGTGTTTTCATAACCGAACCGGTGACCAAACCGGACAGGCCACCGGTTCACGGTTCAACCAGTTGGACCGATTAGACCGCCGGTCCAACCGATAAAATATTTCTTATGTATTTTTTTAATATTATCTATGTATCATTAAAAAATATATATTTAAACATAAATTTGAAAAATAAAAAGTGGATTAATATTGAATACAAAAATGTGAAATATAGTTAAAAGTACTGCCTCACAAAAAAAGAATGTATTATGTATTTTTATTATCATAGTTATAAAATACAAGATTTTTTTTTTTTAAAAAAATTATCCCTAATACTAGCTAAATATAGTTTGAGTTTATGTTAAATAGCTTAATACAATGGGTATGAAGTTGGGCCTAACCAAGCCCATTTACCTTACTATAAAGAGGAAATTAGGGTTTCACTTCACTTCTTCCTACTTCTTCCAACTAAAGTGTCCTCGCTGAAACCTTCTAAGGTAAATAACATCTCTTTTTTTTTTTTTTGTGTAACATATATTGATTTTATAGTTATAAATTTATCAATTCATAACAATCCATAGTGTTGGGAGTTGTTGCTTTGCAGCATTGCTGCCTGTTTGTGGTGGGCTGATGGCTGGGGTTCTGAAGAAAATGAATTGGGGGAAGAAGCAAGAAACAATGGAGTCGATGAAGGAGTCAAATTACATTTATTATTTAATATAAAAAAAAAGAAAAAAGAAGAAGAATCGGTCAGACCGGTTTTGTTCGGTTTACCGGTTGGACCGGTTTTTGATCGGTTTTGACCGGTCCAACCACAAAAACGGGTTTTATGCACTTTTCGGACCGGTACCGTGACCGGTTCATGATCGAACTGGTTGAACCGGCCGGTCCGGTCTGGTTTTGACAACACTGATTTACAGAGTTAGTCTTTTGGTTAAGTGTTGTGTCATCTGTTTACGAGAAACAAGTGAAGGACAAGATTGGTCAATGCTGAAAACGCGAGGTTGTTAGGCAGTTGCAACAAACGCCAGTCTGGCAATGATCACACAAATCAACGCACACTGCAATTCGTCTTGAGTTGTGAGTTCACAAGTGAAGTGAGAAGAAATCCCTTTCCGAGTGTTGAGTGTGTAAACATTCTTTTATCAATCAAGATTGTCGTGTGTCCAGTGAATGTAGATCAAGTTGATCGAATCACTTAAATTCTTGCGTGCTCTGTTTTTTGTTGGATTATTTGAGTGTCTAATTATTTGCTTGAATTGGAGACATCTAATTGAATGAAAACTTATCGAGCATGGTTGGATTTTTTGATGAGTTTTTTGCGAAATAAGACTGGATTGCAGTAGGTTATTTTTGCAACATCTGTTGTTGTAATAGTTGGGATGGCAAGCATTGCTAACAAGACTTTTGAAGATAGGCTAAAGAAATTCAAAAAGTGATCTGACATAATGGTGCAGGTCCAGAAAGGAAGAGCTACTGACCGAAACCATGATAAAAGCTGATCACTTCCTTTCTGGGATGAGGATCAGAAAAGTCTTCACCCTTGATATGGGCCATGATCTGATCAGATCCCCCGAGATCTGATCTGATATTAATATCCTCACCTCGGACACGACCAGACCTTACGGACGTGGACGGGAAAGTAAGGTCGTGATTCGGCCTTCCTCGCGTAATCAGAACCAGGACGGTAAATTGTCTTGGTTGACAAGGAGAAGCAAGCAATCTTGGTGTGTCAGAGTATCTCTGAATATCCCTGCAAATGTATGCGCATTACCTGAACAATTAGTTATGTGTCAGGGTCGTACATGACGTGACACTATTTGTAACAAACCCTAGAGGCGACTTTACTCCTTTACCCTTCAAGAACAAGGTATAAAAGCACCCATTTTTTATTTTAAACAAGGTTAAGTCATTTTTTCCATTACTATTCACTCTAAAATACGAAACACTTTTATTTTCTTCATCTTCTTCATCGAGCTCGACTGACTTGAGCATCGGAGGTCCGTCGCCGGACACCCCTCCGGCTCGGTTTGTGTGCAGGTCTCCAAACTCACTAAAGACGTGCATTACCACCAATTATCCAAGGGTTTGCAAATGACTTATTTAGGTATTTCTTGTTTTAATCTCTCTTTGACTGTGTTCTTTATCATTCACTCTTGTGAATTCGATAAGGTCACATCAAAAAAGTATTGTAAATCAAGTGTTTCCTGAAAGAGTTAGACAAGAGGATTTAAATGAGCTTTTTAGCATATGTTTGTTATTGGAATTTGTATTCTGTTGCCATGGTGGCTTCTTTCTTTACATGTTTTTTTCCTAACATTAATTTCAGAAAATGAAGATTCGTTTTTTTCTAATTACAAACACCTCAAAATCCTAATTTATCTTCATTTTTTTCCCTTCCTCATCACAGCAGCCGCTGCCCCCGGCCCTATGGTGCTTTGTTGCCGTCGCCCCACCACTTCCTCATTCGTTCTTAAAATTTTAAAATATTTTTTATATTTTTTTCGACAATAAATGATCGAAGATATATCCTCTCGTCGACAACAATTTGTTGATCAAATTGTATATGTTTGACACTGGTTTGTCTAAAATGATACAATTTTTTAAGAGATTTTAACACTGTTTGGATGAAGTTTTGTACGGAGGTGGTGGGTGGCGGCGGCAGGTGCTGCAATTAGGGTTAGAGTTTAAATGTTGAAAGGGAGAGTGTATTCAGTAGTGGGGGTGCATTTAGTAGTGGTACTTTTACCTAAAGGTGATGTTTACTTTTGATTTTAAAAATCAGGTTTTAAGTTTTAAGATCCTACACCGATTTTACTTCGGGATTTTAAAACTGGTTTTCAAAACCCACTCAAAACCACCTCTATACAATATCACTCCAATCATTATACTCTTTTCTCAATAATAATATAATTCTCTCTCCATCCCTGAAAAGTTTTCATACTTTCCTTTTTAGTTTATCCCCGAAAAGTTTGCGTACCCCAAAATAGAAATAATTATTACAATCCTCACCCTCACAATATACACATATTTATCCTTCATGTCATTACTTTTGGGGTCCACCATACACTCAATCTACCTACTTTATTTACTTTATATATAAAAGTTAACAAAATTACCCCTCAACACTCTCATCATTACACCTTTTTCTTAAATCATGTGCCCAAGATTCCCCGCAAACTTTTCGGGGACGGAGGAAGTACATTCAATCATTACACAATCAATTAATTATTATAATCTCACCCAACAATAATATAATAATACAATTTAATTCAATATTATATATTGATTTAACATAAAGTTAAAATCTTCTCTTATTAAAAAAGAAGTGGTAAATAACTAATAACCCATTTAGAACTCATTTAGAAAATTGGATCCAGTTATATGTATGTAACTGGTACACATAAGTATTTGTCTTTCAGTATTAAACAATATTTCCTCCGATTCACATCACTTTTCACACTCTCCTTTTTTTATATTCCACAATATCTTTCATACCATTAAAATGCAAATTTTTTTATAAACTTCACCCTTACAATATTCACAAATTTACATAAAATGTCATTACTTTTGGCTTACACATACAAACAAGTCAACTCATTTATTAACTTTATACACTTTCCTAAAAAAATTAACTTTATACATAAAGTTTATAAAATTACCCCTCAAAACCAGGGGTGGACCCAGAATTAATTAGTGGGGGGACCAATAAAAAGAAGGGAGAAAATTAATTAAAGAGAAGGTCAAGTTCAATTAAAACTTAATGGAATCGGACCAAATATATATATATATATATATATTTTCTCCTGTTCTTAATAGGTATCGTTTTGACCTTTTATTTCTTTGTAAATTATAGTATTACGTTTTACACTTTTCAATGTGAATTTATTGCACTTTTTTCTAATTTGCCCTTAAAATTCTTTTAAAATCTCAAATTAATGTGTTATTTAGAAAAGAATAAAAAACATTTATTAGGGATATAGAAAGAAATCAAATAATTTTTTAATGAAAAAGTCTCAAATGCACACTGTGCACCTTTTTAATCATTTTTTTTCTCCTTCTTTCTTTCTCTCTTCCCTCACACTTTTTTTAACCGTCTTTTCTCCTCCTTCTCTCTCTCTCTCTCTCTCTCAACGCTTTTTCTCTCTCCTTTCATCTTTTTTTCTCTCTTCCTTTTTTTTCTACATCTGTAACCGCAACTTATTTAACCGAAAATTTCGCCGGAGAAGACGATGGATTTCGCCGGAGAAGACGATGGATATCGCCGCGGTAGAGTGTTTTTCGGCTAGAGCGAGGGAGAATATGGAGATGACGATGAATTTCGCCGGAGAAGACGATGGATATCGCCGCGGTAGAGTGTTTTCGGGCTAGAGCGAGGGAGAATATGGAGAAGGAATGGCAGAAGTGCTGAACAGTAGAGGAAGACATCAGTGGTGTTTGGTGTTAGGAGGCTGAAGAAGAAGATTGTAATTTTTGGTAATTTTGTTAGTTTTGATTTATTATTAAAAAGTGGAAAATTTATTATTGAAAAGTGAGAATTTTTGTTATTGAAAAGTGGTAAATTTATTATTGAAAAGTGGTAGATATTAGTTACTGAAAAGTGTAATTTTTATTATTGAAAAGTGGTAGATATTTTAACTGAAAAGTGTAATTTTTATTATTGAAAAGTGGTAGATATTTTAACTGAAAAGTGTAATTTTTATTATTAAAAAGTGGTAGATATTAGTTACTGAAAAGTGTAATTTTTATTATTAAAAAGTGGTAGATATTAGTTACTGAAAAGTGTAAATTTTATTATTAAAAAGTGGTAAATATTTTAATTGAAAAGTGGTAAATATTTTAACTGAAAAGTGTAATTTTTATTATTGAAAAGTGGTAAATGTTTTAACTGAAAAGTGTAATTTTTATTATTGAAAAGTGGTAAATATTTTAACTGAAAAGTGTAATTTTTAGGGGTAATTAGTATATAGGACATTTCACCTATAGAAACTCGAAATAAAGACAAAAATTTAAAAAGTTAGGAACAAGGATAATTTGGTTTACAAATGTCCAATTATACCCTTCCTTTATATTTAAAATCAAAAGGTGCATATTCAATTAATATATAATATTAAATTCAAATTAGGAGTTGGTAAATTAAGAAATTATAGAAAATCACGGTCATTAATGCGTTCGAAATTCAAACCTTCCTAAAATGAGAATTACATTAATCACGGTGGTTCTGAATTGAATTTTGAATTCAAAATTCATATCGAGAAATTCATCATCTTCGAGTGTGCTGAACCAGAAAATTTCGTACTAACATTACCAAGGACAAATTTCAAACATAAATAAAATTTCAAACGACAAAGCACAAAAAATCCAATAAAAAGTAAGGAAATCGAGAAAATGGAAACATAAATCAAATGTGCAACAAAAACTCACTTGACAAGATCGCCAAGCTGGCGAAGAACACCGACTAATCCAGCGATGGCGACACCCTCAAGCAAAGCCTCCGGATCATCATTGTCGGCAGCTTGATACAGTTCCGGATCGACTAGGTTGTACTCATTACTTATCTCGTATGCAAAAATTGATTATGTCAAATCAACCATTTTCATTAATTAGATTATACTAATTGATTATGTGGATATGCCTATAATTGATTTATTTCCAAATTTGAAAACTAATTAATAAATCAACCATTAAAAAAGGAAATCTGGAAAACAATCTTATCCTACTAATTAAAATTCAAATTTGTTATGCCAAATCATTATACATAATCATTTACTATAATTTAAAATAAATAATTTAAATTTATTAATATATTTTAAATATATAAATCCATGATACATAATCATTTACTATAATTTAAAATAAATAATTTAAATTTATTAATATATTTTAAAGATATAAATCCATGATACACGCTATATTGGTGACAACTCACTAATTCCATAAAAAACAGATAGTTGGTTCTATATCATTACTCTATATGCAGATTTGAAAAACATATATGCAAAAAATTGTTACGACATATGCAAAAATATGTTGCATATAACTCAAAATACGTGATAAATATGCAATAAAACAATATATTTGTAATAAAATATTAAAAAATATTAATTTTATTTTAAAAAATGAATATAGAATATATAATTCAATAATTACATATCATTAGTGATACAAATGATTATTTGGGTTTAAACGAGTCAATTTAAATCTAGTGTTAGTGCGATGTGATTCAGATGATTATTTGAGTTTGAACTATTCAATATAATATTATATTATAAATAAAATTAATAATATAAAATTATTTAACAGATTATTTATATTTTAAAAATGATTATTTGAGTTTGAACGATCAATATAATATTATATTATAAATAAAATTAATAATATGAGGTCATCTATATAAAATATGCAAATTATACAAGCATATATGTAAAAATCTGTTGCATATGGTGAATAATATATGCAAATATTTTGTTGCATATGGGATTTGAATGTTTTGAAATGGAAAATGATACGAGGGAGAAGTGGAGGATTTCCTCCATGTCAGCCGCGGAGAGGGCGCACGCCGGAGGTGAACAGAGATCGGCGAGACCATGGTTGGTGCGTGAGGAAGAAGATCGACGGCGCCCTCGACCGGGGAGGGTCGACAATCGGAAATGGTACGCCGGAAGGTCAACGACCGGCAGTCTGAGGAAGAAGACGGTGTTTGACAAAAGTTCAGTTCCACGGTCCCCAAGAAACTAAATCTGCATCCATCGCAAAATCGAAACAATGCAATAAACCTTGTCTATTTTAAGTGAACCCAACAAGGGAAGACATTATAATTGGAAAGAGTACATATTCATATACATCCACAAAACTAGATGGTTATCCCAAAATCAACAACTCTAAAGGCAGGCAAGTGAATGAGAAAGATGAAAACTTTCTTACTTTCTGGACAACATCATGTTGGAGGTGATTACAAACTTAATAGCAGCAATATTTTCAACAGCAAGGTTGATGAAGAACCCAAGGAGACCAACACTCAGTCCAATAAGAAAGCACAATGTCCATTTCATTATTGTATACTGGCATATCTGAGTCATTCCCCTACTTCTCCAGTCTGGCTTGAGAAAATCATTCTCTACTATCCTGCAAATAAAAGCTTCACATCATTCAGATTTCAAGTAGTTACTGAATTGCCACAAGTCAGAGGGGATAAAGGTTAAAATTTTACACAAAACCTGTCCATTGAATTACGGCTGTCCAATTTTTCAGTTGGAAAGAAATTTGATATTTCCAACTGAATAGAAGTGAAATTTGAGGACAAAACAAACCAAATAGAGTATATAGCAACAAATTCAATTCAAGATTAAGAAAGCTAGTATAAATCAAAATATACAGTCCATCAACTGTGATCCACAAAAACAAACGCAATTCATACCAAAAAGCAACACAACAGAGCAATACATGATAAAACCTCAATCAATGGCGACCTGAGACGTCGTATTGGAGGAGAACCAATATCCCTCAAATACCTCAATCAATGGCGACCTGAGACGTCGTATTGGAGGAGAACCAATATCCCTCAAATCGCAGGATGAAAATGTGTGAATCAATTAAATCAAATTTGAAAAGGAAAGTAAATTAGGTTAAATCAATTTCTGCATTTTAAGGAAGTTTCGAAATTGAAGGACAAATGGATTTTAAATTTCAATTATAATTTAAATTTCAATTTGAATAATAAATGCGTGAAAAATAGTATTTCAAATTCGAAATTTATTATATTAATGAATTAATATTGTTTTAAGACCAAGGGCATAATTGTATATTATCACATCAATTTGACCTTAAAAAATGTTAATTTTTGTAATAATTGTAGTGTTAAAATTATTTTAATTAAAAAATAAATGATAATTTAAGTCACAAGGTTTCGAACTTGTGACCTCATACTTGTCTTGGGTTATTGTAACCACTAAACCAACATTTACCTTATTGTTAGTTTTTATTTTTCTAAGTTCATAACCTGTTAAACCTGTGCATTAGTGTGCACGTACACACTATGCACAGGAGACCAACTCTTTTTTAATATGTGTGCATTACTCTAAAATGACAATTATATGTTTCAATATTCGACCTAGAAATCGATTAATTTGGAGGATCAATCTCATTGAGTTTTACTCTGTATTAACGTACCTCTTATAATTGTTTATATTAAATATATAATAATTATATATATATATATATATATATAAATTTCTTAAATGATATATACTTCCTCCGTCCAATTTTATTATTCCCACTTTCCTTTTATGGTTGTCCAATTTTATTATGCTCATACCCTTTTTGGAAACAATACTATTCATACTACTTTATCTCCACCCTCTTACCATCACTTATTTACCCATTTTGCCATTCACTTTATTCATAAATAATCATTTATTTACAAATGGACTCCACAATACCCCATCATACCCTCAACTTATCTATTTTATGAATAAATTAATCAATATTAATTAAAACCCGTGCCCAGAGAAGATAAATCAAGTTACTGTTAAAGGCTTAATATATTCATGAAATTATATGGGATTCAATTACACATATATACTACGTACTAGTTAAATAGAAAGTAGTTAAATGGACGAATGTTGATGGGGCCAAGGCCACCCAGACCCTTTAATGTGCATCTGTTCAAAATTCTAGTCATTATTACATTTAAAAAAAAAAAAACGTGTCTACTTGTATGGAAGGTATTTCGGAACCGAGAGAGTATTAGCCTTATTTTTAAAGCTAGCTTAAAAGTCAATGAGTCATAATATCTCGATCGTTCCCACCCATCCAATGAAGATACCACCTACTCCTAGATCCAAATTAATTGTTGTGAGAAAGTAGTAATATTGAAAAAAAAAAAATATTGAAACAACAACTTGCATGTTTTATATATTGTGCAGCTAAGACCTTTGAAATCAATTAATGAACCTGCAGCCACCTCGAATTAATTAAATATATATATACTATAATGTATTCATGTATAGATCGACAAATGTTAATCAAAAGGTAAACACATGCAAATTATATTAATTAAATGTTAACTACTGTCATTACAGCTAAGACAGACATTTTTAGGTCAACTAGTTTGAGTTCCACCAAGTGGTATTATTACTAAGAATATTCCTCTCGATCGATTTTACATTGTTTGTTGCTTTCGGGCTTAAATTTTATTTTAAAATGATTGTTGTTCAAGCAATTATTTTTTTTTGGATATTTGGCTTGTTTTGAAACCCAATATACACAGTTAGAGTCACTTTTGCAAGAGCTGGTAAGACAAGAATTGCGAAATTTCATTTTTTCGGGCATAAAATGTTTTAATGAATGTTGAGTCCATTTATAAATAAAATGTTTGTTTATGAATAATGAGAATGACAATAATATTTGGAGAGTAGAAATAAAGTAGTGCAAATAATAATACTCCCTCTTATTTTTAATATAAGTCGTTTTTACTTTTCGTTTTCTTTGCAAATTATATGTCGTTTTACACCTTTCAATGCAAATTAATTGTATTTCTTCCAAATTTAACCTTAAAATCATTAAATGTTTACATAAATGTGTTATTTTTTTATGAGATGTACAATCATTAATTAAGGGTAACATGAGAAATAATTTATTTTCTTAATATGTGTGCATGAGCTCAGGATGACATATATTTTGAATAGGAGGGAGTATTATTTTAAGAAAGAGAATGAAAATAATGAAATTGTACAAGAAAGTTTAAATAATGAAATTGAAGTAGTAATATTTTTGTAATTAAATAAACTTACAATTTAAAACACATTGCATATTTAGTCTGATTTTATAGCGGGTGCATGGAATAAATTTATCAAAATTAATAAGTTGTTGGCTTTAATTCATAAATGCATGAATACTGATCTCCATGGGAGATTGATTTCCCAAGCTTAGAAAACGTACGTCAAATTAATTTGTTACTATAAAATTAAATTAATAAAAAAAGGTCAAGTGAATTGGGACATTATTTAGATGGTGTTGTTTCTAGCTTGTCATAATTTGATCATGTAAGAAAAAATGAGAGACGAAGAGAGGGAGAGAATAACAATTAGACATTTGAGGGAGAGGGGAGAGAAAGATGATATTAAAAGTATGGGCTTTGTTGGTGTGAATCCTCTTAGACTCACAATTTACCACCTTCTAACTTCATCTCATCCGATTTCAATGGATTCACGCAGTCGAGAGTTTCTAATATTTGCATACTGCGGTGTGGAGGAGGCCTTCATACTTTTGCAATCCTTGCAATTGTTGACCATGGATTGGAGGCTCAAAAGTGTTGAAGCACAGATAATTGAGGCAGCACTTAAATTGGAGGATGTGCTGGATTCCCATCTTTCAGAATCTGAATCTCTAGCTTCACTAAATATGGAGGGAATGGGACAAGATATTGATGCCTTTGTAGAAAAGATTATGGAAATGGACAACCTGCTCAACCCCTGGTCTGAAGAAGAAGGAATATATGGGGCAAGACTAACGAGAAGTGAGTTTATGGTATGGTTAGCAACAAAAGCTGCTTCAAGATTCTTCGGGATGAAGGAGGAGGACTACATTCAAGAGATAGACAACCTCTTGCCTCTACATGATGATTATGATTATGATTATGCTGCTCTATTCACTAGAAGCACCTCAAGGTATTGGTTTAGCAAAACCAAAGAGGAGCTTATAATTTGGTGGTTAAAAAAAGTTGCTGCAGCTGCTTCAATCTCTCTGGAGGAGGAGGAACCCAGCTTGTCTGAAGCTGCTGTTTCATCAACAACTAGAGGAGGACATCCTCCTCTCACCATCTCAAACATGGTTGGATCAACACATGATCTGTTTTTCCAAATAAGAAAGGACCTTCTTCGTGAAGATATTGGGGAACAACAATATGTGGTATCACGAATTGGTAGTATTGTTGGTATGGCAGGTATAGGTAAGACTGCTCTTGCTATCAAAATCTTACATGATCCATTCATTTCCGCCAAGTTCCAATGTCGCATCTTCGTCACCATGGGCCAAAAATATGACCCCAACCAAATTATGCAAGCTATTCTAGCTCAAATGCCCAATGGGGAAATGGCAGGACAGGAGGAGGATATAGCTGACTATTTGTGCAAAACTCTTGAGGTTACGAAGTATCTCATTGTGTTGGATGATGTATGGGACCGACAACTCTCGAATAATTTTTTTTTTTAAAAATTATATTCATATGGTGGAGATAGTCGTGTCTTGGTGACAACAAGGATAAACCAACTCACATTTCCTTGCGATACAACTTACCAAGTGCCGTTCCTGAATAAAGAAGAAAGTTGGGATCTTCTTCGAGGGAAGATATTTGGTGAAAAGGAGAGGTGCCCCCATGAGCTTGTGGAAGCTGGAAAGAAGATTGCTGAGAATTGTGAAGGCCTTCCTCTTTTGATCCTCACCGTTGCAGACCTCCTATCCAAAGCTGAGATCACGCCACACCACTGGAAGCACGTAGCAGCAAACAAAACAAATTCCACATTCGTGGAAGCATATGAGCAAATATTAGAGGTAGTACGTCCAAGCTACTCCAACTGAGAATATCATACGCATACTTTGCTTGACCAATGAAAAGGCCAGAAGGATGATGAGTAATCTCAAGACCAAGGAAGTAATTGAGACGACCAAGATCAGTGTCAGTGAACTCTTTGTTGACACGAACAATGAACTTTTGTAAAGCAGCAGAGTTGCTTCCTGTAACAATAATATCATCAACGTAGAGTAATAAAAAAAATGGTACAAGAGGAACTATGAAAGAAAAATAAAGAGGTGTCAGAACGAGAACGAGTGAATCCTAAGGAGAATACAAAAACACTAAATCTATCAAACCAAACACGTGGAGCCTGGCGGAGGCCATAAAAAGACTTCTTCAACCTGCAAACATGATTAGGAAAACGAGGATCAGTAAAACCAGGAGGTTGTGACATGAATACAAGTTTAGGAAGTACGCCATGCAGAAAGGCGTTTTTCACATCTAGTTGATGCAAAGGCCAAGAGCGCTGCACAACCAAAGACAATATGACACGAACAGTGGCAACACGAACAACAGGACTAAAGGTGTGCGAGAAGTAAAAACCTAGAATTTGAGAGAACCCTTGAGCAACCAAGCGAGCTTTATATCGCTCAATGGATCCATCAGATTTGTACTTAGTACGAAAAACCCATTTAGAACCAACAATGTTGACAGAAGGCGGACGAGGGACAAGATCCCATGTCTGATTAGAATGTAAAGCCTCCATTTCGTCACGTATGGCAGAATGCCAATGTGTGGAAGCTTTAAGGCAGATTTCAACCCTCGAGGTTCTGTGGAGACAGACAGGGAATGTAGCAGCATAGTGGTAGCAATATCAACCGAATATTTGGGTTTAAAGATACCGGATTTGGCACGGGTTTGCATGTGATGAAGTGAAACGGATGGAGCGGGTGGAGGACTAGCCGGAGGAACGGGAACCGTGGAAGGAGAGCCATGACCAGCAGGGTCGGTGGGTGCGGGTATGGCAGGATCAGGCACTGGAACCTGAATCGGGTCGGGAACAACGGGATGGAGCATTGGCGTTGGCTCATGAGATGAATCAACAGGGCAAAGCGTGCAAACCCCAGTAGGAGAAGAACACGCATGTGACGATGAAGGAGGATCGTGCGGAACAGATCGTGAAGAGTGATTAGTGTGAAAATTGCTTGAAATTCATGTGTTTATTTTACATAATTTTGAGGGTTTTGTTGCATTATTCACACTAAATTGACTAATTGCACTTGAAATGAGAAAGGTATGTGTTTTGCTATTTTTTTAGGTAAATTGAACTTATTTGGAAGCAAAATACGTGTCTGAGAATTCATGAAGTCAAGAATATAATTGCACCATTGGATGCGTCTCGAAAAAATGAGTGGAATGAAAAAAAGAATCAAGTCAATCGGAGGTCGGGAGCTCAAGATATGATCGAAACAAGAAAGTGTGAAACTGTAACAGATTCCACTCGGGCAGCCGAGTCAACCCACTCGGTTGACCGAGTGAAATCTGCTTCCAGGTCAGTTTCTGGACTTCCATCTCACTCGGTCGACCGTTTGAGGTCACTCGGTCGACCGTTTGAGCCCGTTTCTGCGCGGAAATTCGAGAATTTTAAAGGATTTCAAGGGCCTAAGTGCAAATTTCGTCTCCAACACTCTTCCAAGCTATAAATACCTTCCCAAATCAGATTATTGGGAGGTTTTGCCTCACTTTTACCCACTCAAACCCTAACAATATATTCACACACACCATGGGATAGCTTAGGTTTGAGGAGCTTCTCTCCTCAAACACATTAGATAGTTTTTATGCTTTTTAGTTTAGAATCATTTGAGTATTTCATTTTCATGTAAGAATGGAAGAATTTCAAGACTCTCAAGGTGCTATTTTTCTTTTATTTAATTTTTGTTTGGTAAATTTCATTTTCATGTTTTATTTTGTTGTTTTAGCCATGGACGTTTTCTCAAACACCATGGGCTAAGCTTTTTATGCTTTGGGTGTTTGAAATCATGTGAATATTGAGTGTTTAAATTGTTTATGCTTCGATTATTGTTGATATTTAGATTATTACTTCTCTTATTGGGTTTTATTGGTGCTTTGTGAATTAGCTTCTATTAATCCATATTTTGAGGCATGTTTAGCGTAGACGAGAGTTACATGAACATGTTTAAATTTATGGTGTGAGTTGTCGGTATACAAATGCGTTTATTATACTTTTAATTCGTCGAGAGAGAGTTAATTGTATTAGAACCCCATTAGGAGACATTAATTACTTGAATGGTTATTTAGGTAGTTGATGAGGATTAGGAAGAGGTCTTATTACCGGGTTTGGGAACACCTTAGACGTAAGGCTATAGTACCCGAAGGGAAACGATTTTCATCCTAGCATCTTGATGCTCCTAGCAAGTCCAAATTGAAGCATAAAAAGGTATAAACAATCCCACTCAATTTCACTAGGTAGAGAACACCCGAAGCATTCCCAACCTTTGCACTTCTCCGAATTTAGATTCGTAGTTGTTCTTTACTTTAATTGTCATTTTTCTCGTTTTTTTAGTTTAGTAGTTAATTTTACTTACTAGCATTGCGTTTAGCTTAATTTATTATCTTTCGATTGTCTCTTAGTTTTAGTTCAAATTGCTCCCGAAATCGTAGCTACATTAGTATGACGACATACAACTCTAGGGATCCATTGCACTAGTCCACCTCCCGTGGTTCGATACTACTTGGTCGAAATACTTACGTGTATACTACTACGATCCCTTATGCTTGAGGGGAAGTAGTTAGTCAAAAATACATTGACCTAAAAATTTCGTTCAAGTCAATGGCGCCGTTGCCGGGGAGGTGACGTAGTGTTATAAGTGGGACTTAGAGTTAGTTGAGTACTAGTGTTAGCTACATTACTTGCTTTATTTTCTTTTCATTTTGAGAAATTTGATACTTTGGTTCCTTGTAAGTGTGCACTTCATTGAGATGGATGGATATAATCAATACCCATTGAATCATTGATATGATCAACATGGTATGATTTATCCTCCACATCACCCATATCACCCATATCCATATCCTCTCCCACCACCTCAAGAGGTATATCGTCCACCTCCTCCTCCACTTATGGAAGAGCTTCATCAAGTACATTATCAAGAGTGGGAAAGCAACGAGTTTTGGCCACAGGGTAGGAATACTATCGAAAAGCTCTTCATTGCACACATGAAGGAGAGAATGGATGCAAAGAGATATCCACTTGAAGATATGAGCATGGGAATGAGCTTAATGGTGATTGTCAAAAGAGATGAAGGGGAATGTCCTTTGATGGACACGAGCAACAAAGAACAAGAAGATAAAAAAGCATCCCAAGATGAGTTGGAGAGCGAAATGAGCATTTCTAAACCTTTAAACTCTTCAATTTACACTTTACTTGATATTGATGCTTCTATTGATTTCATTTTACCTCTTGATCACTTTGATCCAAAGAAAGAAATTGAGAAGTGCTTGGGCATTCTTGAGCAAAAGGGAGAGCAATGGAAAAGGAGGATGGAGGAAGCTCAAGAAGAACGGTCATTGAGAGAAATATGCAAGAAAGATGCAAGAGATTTGTCTTCCATTCATGAGAGCCTCCATGATTTTGAAGCTCAAAAGTTGAAATACAATGGGAAGGAGGACCGATATCCATGGCCTTTCCGATGAGTTCTTTTATTTCCGTCCGGCTTGAAGACGTTAAACTTAGCGCTAAATGGGAGGCAACCCATTCTTTATTGCTTTCTTTTATTTTTAGATTTGTAGCTTGTTTGATCTTTTGTTTAGTTTTTGTTTTGTAGGTTGAGTGTTGTGTTAGTGGTCAAGGATGAGAGATACGCATGGTGGAGCTCAAGGGTAGTGGTGTTTTGGTGCTAAGAAGTCCAAGGGACAATCGGTTGTGGTAGCTTGCTTCTTTGGTGAGCTTCGTTGGTGGCAAAATTCTAAGGTAACACACTCATCTCCAAACTTTGCATTCAACTAGATAGTTTCATTTAAGTTTGGGGGGAGATTTCGTGTGTTTTCTTCATTTATATTGCACCGTTGTTCCTAGTTTTGGTGATTGATTATCTTGTGGATTGTTGGTATTTGAGGCGTAATTGATGGTGATTGTTAGTTTTTGAAGTTTGGTTGAGTTTTGTGGTATTGATTGATGCTTGCTTGTTCACTTGATTATGTGAAGATTGTGCTTGATTTGGTGCTCTCAATTCATGATTAGACAAGCTTGTGAGCTTTAGAGCCTTTAGACTTTCATATCTTATGGTCTATTTTTCTTCATGTGAGTATCAATCATGCTTGTGTACTCTAGAACTTGCCAATTGTCTTGTTTGAGGCTACTTTTTGTGTGAGATTTTTGAAAGTGATATAAGGCCATCTTTGTTTTGAATAGTCACTTGGCCAAATTTTCCATACCAAATGAAATTTCTCCGTAGTTAGCCACTTTGAGCCTATTGATCCATTTTCTTTGGCAACCTACAAATTTAGCCTATTTGTCCATCTTTTGTGAGCCTAATTTTCCTATGAACTAGTGGAGCTTGAATATTGACAAATGTGGTTGAATTGAGGTGAAATGTGAATTTGGTGGATTTGTTTGGTTGAAAAGTGAAAAGATTGAAAAAAAAAAAAGAGAGAAAAAAAGATGAATTGTGAGTTGTGCAAAAAAAAAAAAAAGATTGAGTTGATGAGAAAAGAAAAATCGAAAAAGAAAACTCTCTTGTGCACAAAAATTTGGTAGAGCTTCAATTCAAAAATGTTGGTTGGTTGGTGGTGAAGAATGTTCTTAAAAAGAAAAGAAGTAAGTAAATGATGTGAGATAGAGAACTTTGAGTTGCAACTTGATCAATTGCAACTTTCCTTCTTGCTCCATTAGTTTATGAGTCACTTTATCCAAATCTTCCCTACCTTAACCAAAGAGCCTACATTACAACCAAATGTGAAGTCCTTATTGATTAATTGATTGAACACTTTCATGTGGTGGAGAACTTAGACATTTGGCAAACATATGGTGGTGCACTTGTGTGATTTGATTTTGAGAGCATACATTTCCTTGATTTGCACTTTGAGTGTTGAGAGATACACTTACTTGTGAGGAAATTGTGAATTGAGCACTTAATCTTGCATGAATTTGAGCATAACTTGTGAATTTGTTTGTTGATATTTTTACCTCTTGGCTTGACTATATTGAGAAAAGTTGACAATCACTCATTCAATCTTGATTGAATTTCTTCGCAATCCTCCCACTTGTTCTATATTTCTTTCGTTGCTCGGGGACAAGCAACACTTTAAGTTTGGGGGGTTGATTAGTGTGAAAATTGCTTGAAATTCATGTGTTTATTTTACATAATTTTGAGGGTTTTGTTGCATTATTCACACTAAATTGACTAATTGCACTTGAAATGAGAAAGGTATGTGTTTTGCTATTTTTTTAGGTAAATTGAACTTATTTGGAAGCAAAATACGTGTCTGAGAATTCATGAAGTCAAGAAGATAATTGCACCATTGGATGCATCTCGAAAAAATGAGTGGAATGAAAACAAGAATCAAGTCAATCGGAGGTCGGGAGCTCAAGATATGATCGAAACAAGAAAGTGTGAAACTGTAACAGATTCCACTCGGGCAGCCGAGTCAACCCACTCGGTTGACCGAGTGAAATCTGCTTCCAGGTCAGTTTCTGGACTTCCATCTCACTCGGTCGACCGTTTGAGGTCACTCGGTCGACCGTTTGAGCCCGTTTCTGCGCGGAAATTCGAGAATTTTAAAGGATTTCAAGGGCCTAAGTGCAAATTTCGTCTCCAACACTCTTCCAAGCTATAAATACCTTCCCAAATCAGATTATTGGGAGGTTTTGCCTCACTTTTACCCACTCAAACCCTAACTCATATATTCACACACACCATGGGATAGCTTAGGTTTGAGGAGCTTCTCTCCTCAAACACATTAGATAGTTTTTATGCTTTTTAGTTTAGAATCATTTGAGTATTTCATTTTCATGTAAGAATGGAAGAATTTCAAGACTCTCAAGGTGCTATTTTTCTTTTATTTAATTTTTGTTTGGTAAATTTCATTTTCATGTTTTATTTTGTTGTTTTAGCCATGGATGTTTTCTCAAACACCATGGGCTAAGCTTTTTATGCTTTGGGTGTTTGAAATCATGTGAATATTGAGTGTTTAAATTGTTTATGCTTCGATTATTGTTGATATTTAGATTATTACTTCTCTTATTGGGTTTTATTGGTGCTTTGTGAATTAGCTTCTATTAATCCATATTTTGAGGCATGTTTAGCGTAGACGAGAGTTACATGAACATGTTTAAATTTATGGTGTGAGTTGTCGGTATACAAATGCGTTTATTATACTTTTAATTCGTCGAGAGAGAGTTAATTGTATTAGAACCCCATTAGGAGACATTAATTACTTGAATGGTTATTTAGGTAGTTGATGAGGATTAGGAAGAGGTCTTATTACCGGGTTTGGGAACACCTTAGACGTAAAGCTATAGTACCCGAAGGGAAACGATTTTCATCCTAGCATCTTGATGCTCCTAGCAAGTCCAAATTGAAGCATAAAAAGGTATAAACAATCCCACTCAATTTCACTAGGTAGAGAACACCCGAAGCATTCCCAACCTTTGCACTTCTCCGAATTTAGATTCGTAGTTGTTCTTTACTTTAATTGTCATTTTTCTCGTTTTCTTAGTTTAGTAGTTAATTTTACTTACTAGCATTGCGTTTAGCTTAATTTATTATCTTTCGATTGTCTCTTAGTTTTAGTTCAAATTGCTCCCGAAATCGTAGCTACATTAGTATGACGACATACAACTCTAGGGATCCATTGCACTAGTCCACCTCCCGTGGTTCGATACTACTTGGTCGAAATACTTACGTGTATACTACTACGATCCCTTATGCTTGAGGGGAAGTAGTTAGTCAAAAACACATTGACCTAAAAATTTCGTTCAAGTCAAAGAGGCAGGACTCGAGATTGTTGATCGAGAAACCTGAGGATCCAAAAAACAAGAAAAGTCCAAGTCAGTATGAGATGTAGACAAAGTATTAGAAGAAAAAGGAAATAGAGTCTCATCGAATTGAGCATGACGAGTAATGTAAGTGCGCGAAGAGACAGGATCGTAGCACCGAAAACCCTTGTGAATACTGCTATAGCCAAGAAAAATGCAAGGATGACTACGAGGAGCCAACTTATGAGGAGCATAATCACGGAGATACGGAAACACACGACAACCAAAAACTTTAAAATTGCTATATGAAGGAGGAGAGTGGAATAAAAGCTCATATGGTGACTTATTGTTAAGAACAGGAGATGGAAGCCTATTAATAATGTAGACAACGGTAGAGAAGGCATCAACCCAAAAAGGAAGAGGGGTATGAGAGTGAAACAAAAGTGATAAACCAGTTTCAGTTATGTGACGATGTTTTCTCTCAACTCGACCATTTTGTTGAGGAGTGTAAGGACAAGAAAATCTATGTAAGATACCAAATGAATTAAAAAAATCACGGACACGATGGTTGGTAAATTCAGTACCACCACCACTCTGAAAAATTTTAATGGATGAGTTAAATTGAGTGGAAACGAAAGTATTAAATTGTTTGAGAGCATAAAAAAACTCAGACTTTGCGCGTAAGGGATAAATCCACGAGAAACGAGAAAAATCATCCACAAATAAAGCATAATATCTGAAACCATCGACAGACAAAACAGGAGAAGGACCCCATAAATCACAGTGTATAAGATCTAAAACATGTAAAACACGTTTATCGTTTAAATCAAACGGTAACCTTTTACTCTTAGCCAATTGGCAGGAAGTACAAGGTGACGGCTTAGGCAAAACAGAAGTAACACTCAAATGGCCTAAAGTTTTTAACAACTGAATAACATAAATAGAAGCATGTCCCAAACGGGAGTACCACAACTCAAAAGAAGACTTTAACAGACTGGAATTTAAAGCAGCAACCAGGGCAGATGTGCCCTGCACTAGAATGTAAAGGCCATCCTTACACGTCCCTCGAGCGAGGATTTTCTTTGACAACTAAGTCTGAACCACAAAAGAGTTGTTAGAGAACATAACATCAACAGGCAAATCATTGGTTAACTTGCTAATAGATAATAAATTTTTAGTAATATGAGGTACTACTAAAACATCTAACAAGGGCAAGGTATTAATAACACGAGAATCAATATGCGAAATGGGAAGAGAGTCACCATTACCGACGATGACTGAACCATTACCAGAATAGGGTTCAAAGGAATCCAGAGCAGTGGAGGAGGACGTCATATGAGCCGAGGCACCAGTGTCAACATACCAATCTGATACAGATGAGGGATTGACGGTACACTGAGTTGGAAACGCCTGGGCAATGTTTGCAGATCGGGACTGGGAATCATGAAAATTATAATCCCGAGAGAACCTGTTTAGGCAATTAGTGGCGTAATGAGCATCGCGGCAGATTTGGCAGCGAGGCACACGCTTAGTACCGCCACCTTGGGGACGGCCATCACTGTTGGAGGTATGGCCACCATCGCGACCACCCTGACCACGACCACCGTCACGGACCTGATTCGAAGTACGATTACCGGAAGACGACGAGCGATGGCCTGAACGATTAGCGTAAAAGCCAGTAGTAGGCGGCTGAGCGTCAGAAGCTTCCAAAACTTTCTCGTGTAACTCATGATCTCTGGCCTGAGACAACAGATCACGAAAGGAGGGTAAGGGGTGATGGCTAGGCGAACCTCAGTGAACGCTCAAAATTGCGGGCTAAGTCCGCGAAGGAACCATCGAGCCTTGTCCGCATCAGAAACTGAGTGGCCGATTGCAGCGAGCTGGTGACAGAGATTAGTAAACTTCCTATTGAACTCGACGACGGAAAGCGAACCACGACGGAGGAATTGTAGTTCATCCCGGAGTTGTTGAGCGTGGGATGGGGAGGAGGGATTGAATGCGGCCTCTAGGGCATGCCAAATATCACGAGCCTTGGAAAGGCCAACGACTTCAGACATAGCTTCTTCCGTGAGAGAGGATAGAAGCAGGAAAAGGACACGATCGTGGCGTTTGCTCCAGAGAAGATAGGCTGGGTTGGGTTCGTCCTTGTCATCGGACGACTTAATAAGAGGTTCGGGCTCGGGACCAGAACCGTCGACAAAGGTTGCGAGATTATCACATCGAAGCATTGGAAGAACTTGACTCTTCCAAAGAAGGTAGTTCGATGTAGAGAGGCGAATCGTAACCATGTGAATCAGAGTGGCAAGGGGAATGTGATCGGGATCCTTAGGTGTTGCTGGAACAATATCCGACATTGTGAAGGAGAAGGAAGAAACGGATGGGAAAGAAAAAAAATTGGGCTAGGGTTTTCAGCACTTAATTTGCTGATACCATGACAGAATGATAATAATCACCGTGTAATTTACGCTGTATGATATTCTCATTAATATAGGTGAATTACAATTTGTTGTACAAGAAAAGAACTTGTTGTACAAGAAAAGAACCTATATACAAGGAAAGAACTTGTTGTACAAGAAAAGAACCTAATCAATTTATTCATCAATCAAATCTTCTCTAGTAGTAATATTTTTGTTAGTATAGTGTATCTGAAAAACCGCATGCCTTGAAATGAAAAGAAATACAGTATATAAGAGATTATTAAATTATGCATTAATTATAGATACCCCGTGTTACGCCCTATATCAGTGTTCACTATTTTCTTAGTATACGTGCATTGATCCAAAACAACACTTTATTTTGAATTGGAGTAAAAAGTAGAGTCATGACTTGAGTGTCCACTTTCCAATCATCCAACGAAGAACGAAAACCATGTGTTCTAGATCGCATTTGGTTTAGACTAGCAAGCGCGGAAGGACAATGAGCTAATTCCAAATATCCCAATGTAGCTCTTGTAATTTGTAGCAGTACATTATACTTAGGTGTGAGTCTCTGTTATCTTCTGGTGTTCAAAGTTAAATTTGATTTCTTGAAGCTTCCATATTAACATCACTTTTAACAAGTCTCTTAGTTTTTCTCAAAGTTTTTAAAATGACAAAATGAGTAACTTAACGAGGGACGAAATGAGTATATATTATTATCAGCCTATGTATTCTGCTTCAACTCTTGTTCGTTAATTCGCGGGTTTTATTCCCATAATGTCAGAAAACAAAGATTTTGAGTGCATTACATTGTCTATGTAAGAATTAACGACTACCTACCTCAAAAAGATGGATTACACAATCTTTCTACTTTAAAACAAGTAAATACTACCGAAAATGTGCTTCGAAGTGAGCTTCGACTCGATATCTCATTCGTCCATTTTGGAGTTACGTTGGAATGAATGCGAAATGATTTTTCAAACAATTGTTGTAACCAAAATTTGAGTAGGAAAAAACAAAGTGGTTTTTTTCCTATATTGGAAAATATCAAATGAGGAAGTGGGTATAAAAGTATGAACCCATTAGTAGTTTGTAAAATTACACGAATGTCGCACCGATTTGGTACACTACAAGAAAATAATTAATTGGCTAGAGAATATTTTGTAGGCTTTTATATTTACCTACAGAATACCAACGAAAACCATTTGTATGGAATTCGCTCGTAGGTAATTCGGTTGCCCACGAAAAATTTAATCCTTACGCAATTACTTACCACATTTTCGTAGCAAATCCATAACATTTCGGTAGGTAATATGATTACCATAATACATGAAATTTCGTAGGTAAAAATATCAACTACTAAACATTTCGTTGGTAATTCCGTAGGTAAATTTGGCAACAAACATTTAAGTTAGAAATTTTTTAACATATATATTTTAAATTTTTTATTAATAAATTTTATTTTCAGCCTTAGCCTACAAAATAAATTCATTCAAAATTGGTTCAACCGGTCCAACCATGAATCGATCATAAAACCGATTCAAAAAGTGTTAAAATATATAAACATTTTTAAAATACAAACTTAGGTAGGAAAGAAGACGACAAGCTAGTTACATTTCAGGCAGTTCGGGTTTCTTATGTCTGACCTTCCCAATGATTCTTCCATTCGATTGAACTTTCCCTTAGCGGTGCAAAAGCCCACCGATCATAAAACCGATTCAAAAAATGTTAAAATATATAAACATTTTTAAAATACAAACTTAGGTGCACATTAGGCCCACTACTGTATAATGTTTTTCTCTCATTTTTTTTGTACTCCTTATTCGATGTGGGACAAAAAATTAATGTTTGTTGGTTACTAACTTATTAATACTACTACTTTTATATTATTTTTTCTCTTACTATATTTTTTCTACTCTTTCGATGTGGGACATACTAAAGTTCATATGTTTATTTGTTATAACACTATTGCTTTTCTAAGTTCCTAGCTAATTTTGTAGGTAATACAATTAGATAATTTATACATATAAATAGCTAGAAATTTTTTTGTAGGTAAATAAATAAACAAATCACCTACAATCATTTTGGTAGGGAAATGTTATTTTGCCTACGGATTATTTTGTAGGTAAATCAATATTTTTTAAGTTCCTAGCTAATTTTGTAGGTAATACAATTAGATAATTTATACATATAAATAGCTAGGAAAGTTTTCGTTGGTAAATAAAAAAAAATCACCTACAACTGTTTCGGTAGGGAAATGCAATTTTACCTACAGATTATTTGGTAGGTAAATCACCATCAGATTTTTCTTTGGTAATTTCGTGGGTAAAAATGTGTAAAATAATTTATAAAGATCCGTAGGCAATCTGTAGGCAATTCTCAATATTTAAAAATGAAATTATTTTAGTTGGAAAATTATGTAGGCAATTCAACAATTTCTTGTAGTGGTAGCGGACGAACAAACTAGTTCTTGCCTCGGATTTTTCCGTAACTGCTGAAATAATTAGAGCAGTTTCAAAATTGAAGTGTTGGAGGTTATTTTAGGAGAATTAAACCTTGAATTTAAATTGGATGAATGTTACAAATGTATCATTATTGTGGCTGTGACAGTTTCAGTCCATTTTGAAATTCTAGAGTTAGAAATTTATTCGGAAAATTAAAAATCTGCACTAAATGGCTTGAGGTTACATTTGATGGCTGCAGGAGTTACATCAAGGTTGAATTATCAATTAAAATTCGCATTAAGAATGGCAGTTTCAGTTTTGGTCTAATTTCGATTTTGGTCCAAATATTTAATTGCTAGTTTATTGCGGTCAACAGTTACAAATTTGGGTTGGCTATATAAGTATTTGCAACCCATTAAACCCTAGAACACATGGAAGAAACACGAAAACAAGATTGGAATGAAATACAAACATTTTCCGGCAATTGCTACGCTAATTTGCATTCTTTTTTATCTCGTTCCTTTGGCACTCGGTGATATAATTTGGACAACTTCTCGGTTCGCCGTAATAAAAATACTTGTGCTAGTATTGTTGCTATCTAATCGTTGTATCCTGGGTAACAAACGTCCTAATAGTCACTAGCACCGAGAGTGAAAGACGAATATTGTTTTAAGAAAATTGTGTTTACACAAGCCTCGATTCTTCATTTTCTATAAAGTGTTTTTAGCCATCTACGGTGCAATATTTTCTAACAATATTTACATCGCCCCCATACGTAGTCGTAAGACGAACTGGGTAAACAAATCACGTGTTATTTTTTTTCGTCATCGTATGCGTGTGTTTATTTCCTAACAACTGGTATCTAGAACTTCGGGCCCACTAATACATATTTGGCCTTGGAGAGCTTTTAAAAGAGCTCTCCAAGGCCAAATATGTATTAGTGGGGTTCAGAGGGAGCAGTCACGATGAGCAGTTTGACGGATCGAATTTCGGGTTCTGGAAGATGCAGATAGAGGATTACCTTTACGGTAAAGATCTGTATGTGCCCCTAGAAGAGAAAGAGAAACCCGAAAAGATGGAACATAAGGAGTGGAATCTGTTGAACAGAAAGGCGATGAGTGTGATACATTTATCGTTGTCCATGAACGTAGCCTACCACACGACTAAAGCCAAGTCCGCAAGGGAGATGCTGCAGATCTTGGAGGAGATGTATGAGAAGCCCACAATGGCGAATAAGGTTCACCTGATCAGACGGTTGTTCAACCTCAGGATGTCGGAGAGCACACCCTTGCAACAACACCTAAACGAGTTCAACATGATCATTGGGCAGTTGTGTTCTGTCGAGATCGAATTCAGTGACGAGGTACTTGCTTTAGTTTTGTTATCTTCTTTGCCTGATAGTTGGGCTACAACAGTAACTGCAGTTAGCGCTTCATCCGCGAAAGATACACTGAAGCTTGACGAAGTGGGGGATCTGATGATTAGCGAGGAGGTTCGCAGGAAAGATTTTGGATCCACTTCAGGGTCAGCGCTGAACACGGAGGAAAGGGGCAGATCGAAGGGTAGGCAGAATCGTGGCATATCAAAGTCCAGAGGAAAGAGTTAATCCAAGAAAGATAAAGACTCGATCTAGTTCTGGAATTGTGATGAGTTTGGTCACGTACTACAGGAACCAGTGTTCAGCACCCAAGAAAAATAAGAAGGGACAGAACGAGAAGAATACAGCAAACGCAACCACATATGATATTGGAGACGCGTTGGTCTTTAGTGTCAGTAGTCCGCTAGAATCGTGGGTGTTGGATTCTAAAATAATGGAGAATTATGTGTCTGGCGAATTCGGACAAGTCTACCTTGCTGATGATAAGCCCCTGAAAATCGTGGGAAAAGGACATGTCCGGATAACCACACCAAACGGATCGATGTTGAAGTTGAATGGTGTGAGGCACATTCCAGGATTGAAAAGAAATTTACTTTCAATCGGGCAACTTGATGTAAAAGGATACTCAGTGACTTTCGGCAGCAACAGTTGGAAGATCAGTAGAGGAGCCATGATAGTATCTCGGAGGAAGAAGGAAGGTACGTTGTATACTACATCTAACCCCAATAATTATATTGGCCTTATGGGAGCTACGACCAACGTTGATTTGTGGCACTGTCGGTTGGGTCACATGAGCGAGAAAGGGATGAAGGTAATATGTTCGAAAGGGAGACTTCCAGGGCCTAAATCTGTTGAAGTTGGCCTATGCGAGGATTGTGTTTTCAGGAAACAAAGAAGGGTGAGTTTCTCGAGAGGTGGTAGAGCATTGAAGGCAGAAAAGCTAGAGCTGGTGCATAGCGATCTATGGGACCAGTGCCCGTTAAGTCCCTTGGTGGTTCGGAGTATTACATGACCTTCATCGATGACTCCACTCAAAATGTATGGGTTTATTTTCTGAAAAATAAAACTGATGCTTTTGATACCTTCAGGAAGTGGAAAGCTCTTGTAGAGAATGAAACAGGGCTGAAAGTAAAGTGTCTTCGTTCTGACAAAGGAGGTGAATATGAACTCCGTGAGTTCAAGGAATATTGTGCTGAAAATGAGATTCGCATGGAGAAGACTGTGAGAGGAACTCCCCAACAGAATGGAGTGGCAGAACGAATGAACAGAACGTTGAATGAGCGAGCCAGATGCATGAGATTGAAGAGTGGGCTGCCTAAGACGTTTTGGGAAGATGTAGTAAACACAACAGCATACCTGATTAACAGAGGTCCATCAGTTCCATTGGAGAACAAAGTACCCGAGGAAGTATGGACGGGAAATGAGGTAAATTTATCTCACTCGCGTGTCTTTGGTTGTGTTGCTTATGCTCATGTTAGCTTTGTTGATAGAAGTAAATTAGATGCTAAATCTGTTAAGTGTACGTTCATTGGTTATGGTGGTGATGAGTTCGGTTATAGATTTTGGGATGAGAATAACCGAAAAATTATTCGCAATAGAGATTTAGTTTTCAATGAACAAGTTATGTACAAGAACAAATTAGAAGCATCAGATTCTAACAATACAAATACCCAAGAGGTCGAGTTAGATATCTCAAACCTCGAGTGGGAGTAAGGAGAGTCAAAATGAAGAAGAGGTTCTTACTGAAGAACCAAGGACCCCACCACTACCGGAGAATCCGCTGCAAAGACCCGTTAGAGAGCGATGTGCACATAATAGGTATTCACCCTCTAACTACTACTTGTTACTTACTAATAGTGGTGAACCTGAATGCTATGCAGAGGTAGACCAGGGTGCAGATAGACGGAAGTGGAGGGTTGCTATGGATGATGAGTTAGCATCTCTTCTGTTGAACGACACTTGGGCACTTGTTGAGCTCCCAAGGGGCAAGAAGGTCTTGCACTGCAAGTGGGTCTACCGAATCAAGAATGAAGTTGATGGTAGCAAACGTTACAAAGCCCGACTAACCACTATTAGAATGGCGTTGAGTATGGTAGCTGCAGAAAAATTATTGTTGCATCAGATGGATGTGAAGACAATATTCCTCCACGGTGACTTGGTGGAGGAGTTGTACATGACACAACTTGAGGGGTTCGTAGAGAAAGGAAAGGAGGAACTTGTATGTAAGTTAAAGAAGAGCTTGTATGGCCTGAAACAAGCTCCAAAGCAGTGGTACATGAAGTTTGATAACTTCATGATGGAGATCGACTACCAGAAATGCCACGCAGATCATTGTTGCCACTACAAGAGGTTTGACAAAAGCTTTCTTATTCTCTTACTATATGTTGATGACATGTTGATCATAAGAGTTGATGCAAGAGAATTGAATAAGTTGAAGAGGCAATTGTCCGAACGGTTCTCAATGAAGGATCTCAGAGAGGCCAAACAAAATTTGGGTATGAGGATTGAACGTGATAAGGCGACAGGAAATGTGTATCTTTCGCAGACGAGTTACATTCAGAAGGTCCTGGAAAGATTCAACATGACAGAGTCGAAGCCCGTGAGTGTTCCATTGGGCAGTCAGTTCAAGCTTCAAGAAGGGAGTCCCCCAAGAGCAAGGAGGAGCGTGCCCAGATGTTGAATGTTCTGTATGCATCAGCGATTGGTAGCATCGTGTATGCCATGGTGTGTACGAGGCCAGACATTACTCATGCAGTGGGAGTAGTAAGCCGATTTATGAGTGATCCGGGCAAGCAACATTGGGAAGCAGTCAAGTGGGTCCTGCGATACTTGAGAGGTACCACAGACAAGGCCTTGTGTTTCAAAGGCAAGAGTATGGGGCTGGTAGGTTATGTGGATGCAGACTTGGCATCAAACGACCTTGATGAGAGAAGAAGTACAACCGGGTATGTCTTTACTTATGGTGGTACTGCTATATCTTGGTCTTCTAAGTTGCAGAAGGTTTTTGCACTGTCCACTACTGAGGTAGAATATGTGCTGTGACAGAGGCAAGTAAGAAGATGGTGTGGTTGCAGAATTTCTTGAGAGAACTTGGGAAGGAGCATGAGAATAACACTCTTTTCAGTGATAGTCAAAGTGCTATATTTCTTGCAAAGAATCCGACGTTCCACTCAAGGACAAAGCATGTTGGGTTGAAGTACCACTACATTCGTCACCTTTTAGAGAAGAAGATCTTGCAACTTGTGAAGATCCTTGGAAGTGAGAATCCAGCAGACATGTTTACTAAGGTAGTGACCTTAGAGAAGTTGAAGATATGCATAATTTCAATTGGCCTTGGAACTTGAAGATAAGGCTTGGCGATGCCAGGCGGATATGGGAGGAGAATCAAGAAGATATGGTTACATGGAGGATTCAGTCTCCAAGTGGGAGATTGTTGGAGTGTGGAGCCTGAATTAACCTAATAGGCTTGGAGTGGGGAGCAAGTTTGTTCCTAATAGACTTAGGGTTAATTATGGCAAGTTTGTTCCTAATGGGCTTGGAGTAGGGAACAAGTTTGTTCCTAATGGGCTCAAGGTTAGGACAAAGTTTCATATATGTTCTCTCATTGTAATCAGCATCCAAAAAAACATAGTGAAATACCTGGCTTGGCATCGCCCCCAGACGTAGTCGTAAGACGAACTGGGTAAACAAATCTCGTGTTATTTTCTTTTCGTCATCGTGTGCGTGTGTTTATTTCCTAACACTATCCTCGTTTATAAAGGTCAGAAGACCTATCCTCGTTTATAAAGGTTAGAAGACCTATTCTCGTCTATAAAGGTCAAATGGCATATCCTTGTCTATAAAGGTCAAATGACATATCCTCGTCCATCTTTCACATGAATATAAAAATAATCAAATACGCATATAAGAAGAAAATTGAAAAGTTATGAGAATAGGAGAAGAAAGAAAATACCGTGTGTAGTGGACGCATGAAAAGCACAATGAATAAACCCTATAAATTGAGAGGTTGTTTTTATTTTAGAAGTAAAGATTAGGGTAAATCAAATTGTAAAGAATGTAGTGAGAGAAAAGGGAAAAACACGCACTGAAGGTGCGATTCCACAGGGTATGCGAGAGGAAGATGAAAGAACAAATTGATGAAGAATTTTCCTTCAACCAATTTGATCCCAGTGAATGTTTCTGAAAAGCAGATCTAAACCAAAACTCTCTCCTCAGTTTCTCTTCGTGCCTCTTCAAGATTATTTTTTCTTCTCTCTCCTCGTTCACGAACTATGTGTAACCTAGAATTTCGCCGGCCATATTGATAGCGACACCTGAGGACGTTCAGTAATTTAATTGAGGGGTTTTGCTCTCCTCCCTGAAAGCTTTCTATCTATATCGACATTGTGACCAGCGGAGCTGTGGAGCGACATCAATTGTCAGGCACTGTGATTGAGATTTTGGCCACCGTGGTTTTCTATCCTGTTTCTCCGCCGTTGTGCATCCACCAGCGCCACCATACGCCCGTCCACGGCAGGTTTTTCTCTCATTCCCGATAGAATTTCCCAACGCAACTCTGATTTTCGTCGGCAAAATTGACCTCCAAATCGGAGGTCGACCAATATTACAAGTGAGGGCTTTGGTTCCTCTCGTCAACAACTTTCTTTACGTACTGATTTTGAGACCTACGATGCGGTAGAGCGTCTCTATTACTGTGGCCCTGGTCGTCTCTTTCTCACCACCGTAAATGGTTCTAGGCTCGCCGCGAGTGTTTCCCGAGTCGAATGTTCACCTGTAAAATTGTGTGTGCTCTCTTGAAGATCCTCTCTGGAGTCATTGTAACTTGTAAGTGACCCATTTGTAGGGGGGTTTGAAAAAAATCAGTGTAGAGAAATTCAATCTTCAACATTATTTTTGTGTGCGAATCTGGTGAATTTTGGGAGTTTTCGAAAAGGAATCTTGAAAGTGAGAGGGGATTATTGTGGTCTCTTTCTCTCTGCTGGTTGATGTCTTGTGTGGAGTAGTTGCACGAAGGTGTTGGCAAAACGGATCCTCCATGAAGAGGCTTATTGTTCTCTTTTCTTCTTGAAGTAATCCTTATAGTGTTGGACAATAAACTTCACGATTCCACCACTTCTCCATGAATATTGTAAGCTGGAATGCACGAGGTTTGAAGGGTTCAAATGCATTTCATAAGCTTAAGCGAGTCATTACATTGCATAAACCAGATATTTTATTTGTTATGGAGTCTAAACTTCCATCTTGTTATGGAGTCTAAACTTCCATCTTCAATAGCTCAAGTTTGGAAATCGCTGTTACGTTTTGATGTGTGTATTGTTGTTGATCCTGTTGGTTCCAAGGGAGGTCTGCTCCTTTTTGCTAAAGATGTTGAAGTACAAGTAATATTGAAATCATTTTCTTATGGGCATATTGATGTTTTGGTGAAGAATCAAGATTTCAGTTGTATTTCACAAGTTTTCATGGAAATCCTAACCTCAATCTTCGACACCACTCTATGGAATTACTCAAAAGAATTAGAAGCACACGTGATCCAGCAATGGCATGGGTTGTGGGGGGTGATTTTAATGATATTCTTCTTACTAGCGAGAAATTGGGAAGAAATATTGATGGTAATTTGAAACATAGTATGACCAGACTGGGCAAGACACTAAATGAGTTGGGACTCTTTGACTTGGGCTTCAAAGGACCTAAGTTCACTTGGACAAATAAACGGAAACAACCTCATTTGATCAAAGAAAGACTGGATCGTTTCGTAGCTACCAAAGATTGGATCGATTTTTTCGACTTGCATTGTGTCGAGAACTTGCATTGGTACGGATCAGATCATAAAGCTATCTTCTTACATATCGAAAGGCATAGATACACTTGGCCACGAGACTCGAAGAAGCTTTTTTTCTTTGAAAATGCTTGATTACAGGAGAAGAACATCAAAGAAGTTGTCAACAAGGGCTGGAAAAGGCATGAGCACAGCACCCTATTACGAGACCGTTTGCAACAGTGTGGAGCATATCTTGATACTTGGGCCAAGAACATGGTGGGTAATATTGACAAGAGAATAATTAATTTGACAACATTACTCAAAATGAATGATGATCAACAAAGTGATGACACTACAAGAAAACTGCAATTTAGCCGCGAAAAAATTTATCGCTAATTCTAATATTTTCGTCGCTAATGTGAGTTAGCGATGAAATAATTTTGTCGCAGGATTTGTTGCTATACGCCCGTCGCTAACATGTTTGCGACAAAAAAAATTAATTTTGTCGCAAATGTTTGCGATGAAAATTTGAGTTTCATCGCAAAATATTAGCGATGAAAATTTGAGTTTCATCGCAAAATATTAGCGACGAAAATATAAGTTTCATCGCAAAATGTTAGCGACGAAAATATGAGTTTCATCACAAAATGTTTGCGAGGAAAATCAAACATTTGTCGCAAACACGTTAGCAACGGGTGTATAGCAACAAATCCCGCGACAAAATTATTTCATTAAAAATATTATAATTTTTGTTGCTAATATTTGGCTATGATATACGATTTACGAATCATTCTTTAAGTCCACTTCCGTACTCGACCAACCCAATCCGCACCCACACCCGACCTGCCCCAACCCACCCCAACCGAGCTAATTCAATCGTTCTCTAAACCCACTTCTGCACTCGACCCGCTCCAACCCGCACCAACACTCGACCCGCCCCAACCCAACCCAACCTGTACCCAACCCACACCCGCCCTGCCCGAACCGACCCCAACTCAACCCAACCCAACCCAACCTCACCCGCACCCACATACCCCCTCTCCCATTTTATTTAAATAAATATTTTATTTGGTCTTAGTGGGAATTGATCCCGGGTGGATGGGCGCCCATAGCTGGGCGTCTACCATTCAGGTAGACACCTCTTTGGTTCAGTTTTTAATATTAATTATATATGTATTCAATTATTACTAAATTAGTTATTTTTACTCATTTAATAATTTATTTCACATTTATTAATTGATTAATATTTAACTTGTAACAACTATATATGTATATATACATGTGTATATATATTGTAATTATTAAAACAATTCCAATTGTAAAAAATCAATGTTAATTTAACAATTTAAAAAAATATATATATTAAAGCCAATCTTCATTCTCCCATCTTTAATTATGTCCATCTTCATTTGCATCATCATATTTATAAATATTTTTATAAACATTCATACTGATTTATAAGACATAAAATTTGGAGAATTATTAAACATTTAATTATATAAATCGATTTTCTTGATTTAATAAGCATAGTTGATTTAATATTAGCCACAAAATATAATTATCATTGTTGTTCTTATTATTAACAACAAAATAAAATAATTTGATAAAAGTGTAGCGATAAAATATTTTAATTTTGTTGCAAATATTAATTCCAAGAAATTAGCCACAAAAAATATATTTCATCGCAAAATAATAGCGACTAAATATAATTTTCATTGTTGTCCTAATTATTAACAACAAAATAAAAGAATTCGTTGCTAGTTTAGCGATCGCAAAAAGTAATTTCAATAAATTAGCCACAAAAAATTATATTTCATCGCAAAATATTAGCGACAAAATATAATTTTCATTGTTGTTCTGATTATTAACAACAAAATGCATCAATACGTTGCTAGTATAGCGATGAAATATTTTAATTTCATCGCAAAAAATAATTTCAATAAATTAGCCACAAAAATTTATATTTCATCGTAAAATATTAGTAACGAAATATAATTTTCATTATTCTTCTGATTATTAACAACAAAATGAAGCAATTTGTTGCTAATATAGCAATGAAATATATAAATTTTGTTGCAAAAATTAATTTCAAGAAATTAGCCACAAAATTTTCAATTTCATCGCAAAATATTAACAAGAAAATATAATTGTCATTGTTGCTCTGATTATTAACAACAAAATGATGCAGTTTGTTGCTAATAAAGTGATGAAATATATAAATTTTATTGCAAAAATTAATTTCAAGAAATTAGCCACAAAAATTTCTATTTCATCGTAATAATATTAGCAACGAAATATAATTTTCATTTTTGTTCTGATTATTAACAACAAAATGAAGCAATTTGCTGCTAATATAGCGATAAAATATATAAATTTTGTTGCAGAAATTAATTTCAAAAAATTAGCCACGAAAATTTCTATTTCATCGCAAAATATTAGCAACGAAATATAATTTTCATAGTTTTTCTGATTATTAACAACAAAATGAAGCAAATTATTGCTAATATAGCGATGAAATATATAAATTTTGTTGTAAAAAATAATTTCAAGAAATTAGCCACGAAAATTTCTATTTCATCGCAAAATATTAGCGACGAAATATAATTTTCATTGTTGTTTTGATTATTAACAACAAAATGAAACAATTTCTTGCTAATATAGCGATGAATTATATATATTTTATTGCAAATATTAAATCTAACAATTTAGCAGCGAAAATTTATATTTCGTTGCTAAAAATTGATTTTAGCGATGAAATTTAGATTTGTCGCAAAATTTTCGTCGCTATTCCCCCCCATTTCTTGTAGTGTGACTATAATGAGGAAAAAATTCGGGACATGGAGGAGGAACTCGAGAAATTATTTTCACAACAAGAGGAGATTTGGCAACAAAGGTCGAGAATCAATTGGATGAAATGTGGGGATCGAAACACGACTTACTTTCATAGAAGAGCAACAAAAAGAAGGTCGAGAAATTCAATTTCTAAGCTAAAAAACGAGGAAGGAAACTGGGTGTCAACAAAGGAGGGCATTACAAAATTATTGGAAGAATATTATGGAGGCCTTTTCAAATCTACGAACCCTACTTAATCACAAATTGAGATGATTACAAATTCTTCAGTAGCTATTGTAGATAGAAGGATGAACTCAACATTGGAACTTCCTTATACTAAGGAAGAAGTGAAAAATGCTAATTTTGAAATGCACCCGAACAAGGCACCTGGACCAGATGGATTCAATGCCCGTTTCTTCCATGAATTGTGGGATACGGTGGGAGCGACTATCACAGAGGCAGTCCTCAAGATTTTGAATGAGGGGCAGGACTGATTCACGTGTTATGCAACACTAAAATAAACAACCACAAGTGTACGACGTCTATTGTAGCGTGATAAGCACGAGGTCGATCCCACAGGGAGGTTAAGCGTAAAAGTGTAGTTTGTTAACTAAGTTCTATTTAGACGCGATCGATAATTTGAATGGTGTGAATTACTCTAAGATTACCTACCAAAGTGTCACAAATAAGTAATAAAGAGTAATGGAAATCGATCTACTAGCATGCGAATCAATAAAAGAAAGTAAAACGAATGAATATCAATTAAGAGAAGGTGGGTTCCAAGGCAATTGTAACACCTAAATATCCGTTTATGAATGTTAACTCGTTTAAATGGCCATTAAGGATGTCGTCATATAGGGTAATCACACAAGAAGAACTAATCGATCTCTCGATACAACTAATCCAAAGGCGCAATGCAATATAGGCTCGTATCTCTACCTCACAAACGTTACACCGCCTAAAATAGCTCCTAAGATCATTCAAATCCCTCTCCGATAATTAATCCTCTCTCGAGATCATAATAATACTGGGTTGCATGCTTGCATACGATTAAATGGAATAAATCTCTCGATCTTACCCCAATTAACACACTACAAAAAATTGCTCAAATAACGAGGGGAATTGGCGAGGGATTTAAAGAGGGACACAAATAAAGAGGGAATTGGCGAGGGGCGGAATCACACTCGCTAATTAGCGAGTGGAAAAACATGCCCTCGCGTATTGGCGAGGGATTTGGCGACGGCGTGTTTTGCACTCGCTCATTGGCGAGTGCATTGTGGCCCTCGGTGTATGGCGACGGTCCCCCACTCGCTAATTGGCGAGGGGGGTGGGGCCCTCGTAATTGCCCTCGCCTAAGGCCCAAATTAAATTAAAAGTTGTATATATATTTATATTATATTATATATGTATATATATATATATATATATATATATATATGCATGTATATAGTTTTGTTGTGTAAAGTTAGGATTGTAATTATGTTAGAAAAATATGTATATTGTTGATTAGGATTAATTAAGATTGTTAATTGATGAAAGTTATAAAAATTGTTAATTGTTATGAATGTGTTAATATAATTATTGTTATGTTTTATATATGCATGTATATATATGTGTTAATTATTAATTGGTGTGTTAATTGTTATGCATGAATGTGTTAATTGGGAGAATTAATGTTATAATTAATTGTTGGAAATAAGTGAAATTAAATCGATGTTGGAGGCCGGGATGAGTTGTTTGTTTGTTGTAGATTGTGCGTTCCGACTTGAGTAATTTTACTCGAGTCAGAAATGGATGCACTAGGAACCTAAATATTTGGTGATACGATAGATTAAGATGAAACTCTGCCGAAATTTTTAAAAATATATATATAAATTATATATATTTATATTAATTAGAAAAGTATAGTAATCAATGTTTAATTTCCAAAATACATTTGAAACAGATTGATTAACATGAATTATTCAAGTCGTAGTTGGATGTATAGCCCAAGATTGGTCAATGAGATTATGAGCCCCGAATTTATTAGTGGTGTAAATGGATTTATTGAAGCTGCCACTAGTAATCCGAATACGAATACAATGTTTTATTTTAATGGTTTAGGGTTTAGGGTATTGATCTAATATATAAATGAATTGAGTTAATAGCATATAGTTGGTAATTTATTAAATAAATTGAGTTAATTATAGTTGGTAATTGAGTTAATAAGTTATTAAATTTAGTAATGAAGGGCTTTTTTTTAAATTAATTAAGTATTGAGCTAATATATAAATTAATTGAGTTAGTAATTTATTCAATTAATTGACTTAATTAATAATAAAAGAATAAAATTGAGATAATACATACATAAGTATAAATTATTAAATTTAGTATTAATGAAGGGATTTGTTAAATAAATTGAGTTAATTAATACATATATAAGTATAAGTTATTAAATTTAGTAATGAGGGGCTTTGTTAAATTAATTAAGTATTGAGCTAATATAATTAATTGAGTTAATAACATATAGTTGGTAATTTATTAAATTAGTTGAGTTAAAGAATAAAAACAGAAATTAAAAGGGATAAATATATAATGCATTTAAAATATTACGACTAAAGCTCCTAGCCTAATTGGCACACGGGGGGCGCATAAACTCTTCACATCCGGGAGGTCGCGAGTTCGACCCCCCATGCGCGCGCCCAGGTGTGAATAAAAAGAATTAATGGTGGCCTGGTGGTGAGGGGTAAGAAAATTGGCCTTAGAGACCTGGGTTCGAAACCCAGGTCTGTATTTTTTTTTAAATACAACGTATTGGCGAGGGGGGAGGGGCCTCTGGAAAAGGCGACGGTCTTTGCCCTCGGGAATTGGCGACGGCACGCGCCCTCGCCAATACGCGAGTGCGATTCTGCCCTCTTTAAATGGTGAGCGATTCTTCCCTCTTTAAATGGCGAGGGCGATTCTGCCCTCTTTAAATGGCGAGGGTGCCCTCGCCAATAAATTAGCGAGGAGCACTTTGGCGACGGCGACTGCCCCTCGCCTATGCTGTCGCCAAAACGCTTAAAGAGGGCAATTCCCTCGCCTTTGCCCTCTTTAAATGGGCTGTTTTTTGTGGTGACAAAGAATTAAGCAAATCATCATGGCCAATAACAACATGCTTTGCAATGGATAATTAAACATACAAATAAGAGACAAACACCAATTAAAGCAAGAAATTAATCATAAACTTCAATCCAAGTATTTACAATGCCTTAGAACCACAATTTGTTTAGCCAACAACCACTACAAGAAATGGGGGGAATAGCGACGAAAATTTTACGAAAAATCTAAATTTCATCGTTGAAATCAATTTTTAGCAACGAAATATAATTTTTCGCTGCTAAATTGTTAGATTTAATATTTGCAACAAAATATATATATTTCATCGCCATATTAGCAACAAATTGTTTCATTTTGTTGTTAATAATCAAAACAACAATGAAAATTATATTTCGTCGCTAATATTTTGCGATGAAATAGAAATTTTCGTGGCTAATTTCTTGAAATTATTTTTTACAACAAATTTTATATATTTCATCGCTATATTAGCAACAATTTGCTTCATTTTGTTGTTAATAATCAGAAAAACTATGAAAATTATATTTCATGGCTAATATTTTGCGATGAAATAGAAATTTTCGTGGCTAATTTCTTGAAATTAATTTTTGCAACAAAATTTATATATTTCATCGCTATATTAGCAGCAAATTGCTTCATTTTGTTGTTAATAATCAGAACAAAAATGAAAATTATATTTCGTTGCTAATATTTTGCGATGAAATAGAAATTTTTGTGGCTAATTTCTTGAAATTAATTTTTGCAACAAAATTTATATATTTCATCACTTTATTAGCAACAAGCTGCATCATTTTGTTGTTAATAATCAGAGCAACAATGACAATTATATTTTCTTGCTAATATTTTGCGATAAAATTGAAAATTTTGTGGCTAATTTCTTGAAATTAATTTTTGCAACAAAATTTATATATTTCATTGCTATATTAGCAACAAATTGCTTCATTTTGTTGTTAATAATCAGAACAACAATGAAAATTATATTTCGTCACTAATATTTTACAATGAAATAGAAATTTTTGTGGATAATTTATTGAAATTAATTTTTGCGATGAAATTAAAATATTTCATCGCTATACTAGCAACGTATTGCTGCATTTTGTTGTTAATAATCAGAACAACAATGAAAATTATATTTTGTCGCTAATATTTTGCGATGAAATATAATTTTTTGTGGCTAATTTATTGAAATTACTTTTTGCGATGAAATAAAAATATTTCATCACTAAACTAGCAACAAATTCTTTTATTTTGTTGTTAATAATTAGGAACAATGAAAATTATATTTAGTCGCTATTATTTTGCGATGAAATATATTTTTTGTGGCTAATTTCTTGGAATTAATATTTGCAACAAAATTAAAATATTTTATCGCTACACTTTTATCAAATTATTTTATTTTGTTGTTAATAATAAGAAAAACAATGATAATTATATTTCGTGGCTAATATTAAATCAACTATGCTTATTAAATCAAGAAAATCGATTTATATAATTAAATGTTTAATAATTCTCCAAATTTTATGTCTTATAAATCAGTATGAATCTTTATAAAAATATTTATAAATATGATGATGCAAATGAAGATTGACATAATTAAAGATGGGAGAATGAAGATTGGCTGTAATATTTATTATTTTTTAAAATTGTTAAAGTAACATTGATTTTTTACAATTGGAATTGTTTTAAAAATTACAATATATATATACATGTATATATATACATATATAGTTTTTACAAGTTAAAAATTAATCAATTAATAAATGTGAAATAAATTATTAAATGAGTAAAAATAACTAATTTAGTAACAATTGAATACATATATAATTAATATTAAAAACTGAACCAAAGAGCTATTTGCCCGAATGGTAGGCGCCCACCTATGGGCGCCCATCCACCCGGGATCAATTCCCACTAAGACCAAATAAAATATTTATTTAAATAAAATGAGAGAGGGGGTATGTGGGTGCGGGTCGGTTGGGGCAGGGCGGGTGTGGGTGTGGGTGCGGGTTGGGTTGGTCGAGTAAGGAAGTGGGTTTAGAGAATGATTCGTAAATCGGATATCATAGCCAAATATTAGCAACAAAAATTCTAATATTTTTGTCGCTAATGTGAGTTAGCGAAGAAATAATTTTGTCGCGGGATTTTTTCTATACACCCGTCGCTAACGTGTTTGCGACAAATGTTTGATTTTTCTCGCAAACATTTTGTGATGAAACTCATATTTTCGTCACTAACATTTTGCGATGGAACTTATATTTTCGTCGCTAATATTTTGCGATGAAACTTAAATTTTCGTTGCTAATATTTTGCGATGAAACTCAAATTTTCATCGCAAACATTTGCGACAAAATTAATTTTTTTGTCGCAAACACGTTAGCGACGGGCGTATAGCAACAAATCCTGCGACAAAATTATTTCATCGCTAATTCACGTTAGCGACGAAAATATTAGAATTAGCGACAAATTTTTTGCGGCTAAATTGCAGTTTTCTTGTAGTGAACTAGCATAATCAAATTACAAAATCAATTGAAATAACTAAGTAAAAAGAAATGGGAAAGAGAAAGCTTAGTCTAAAATGTGGTAGAGAATGAAATTTGGGAGCTATTGCATCCTTTCTTTCTTGATTTGATGAAGAATTGAGAGAGAAATGACCAAAACACCTCCAAGTATGTGTAACTATGTGTGGATTGGGGGAGAATCGCTTTATTTTCAAGAAAGAGGGTTTATATAGTGTTTGGGTAGGGTTTGGATGGCATAATTGCAAGTTGGTCCATCAAAAATGGCCAAAATGTGGAGAAAGCACCGAAATTAGAAATTGGCTTGGGTGGGGCTTGGCACTCGGCCGAGTTGGGGTCACTTAAAAAGCGTGCCACGATTTTGTCTAGCCGAGACTCGGCCGAGTTAGGGTCACTCGGCCGAGTGGTCTTGAAATTCCAGTGGCTACGGCTTTGGCTTGACTCGGCCGAGTTGGCTCACTCGGCCGAGTATGCAGAAATGTTGAAATTCGCAGATTCGGCCGAGTTGGGTCACTCGGCCGAGTGCGCAGTAAACCCAAAAATCTCAGATTCGGCCGAGTTGACTCACTCGGCCGAGTTGCCTTGTTCTTCGATTTCGACCTTTTCTTGTTTCGTGCATATCTTCCACCTCGGGTGTCGGATTGACTCGATTCCTTTGGCTAATCCACTCCGTTTTTCGAGACGAATCCAACCGTGCACTCCTCTTCCTGATCCAGTAAAGTATGGTTGGTATTTTGCTCCAAATTTCATCGTATTTCCTACAAAATCGACAAAACACAACCTTTCTCTCATTTCGGCTTAAACAATCATATTCAATGCATAATTCAATGAAATCCACATCAAAACATGCTTCACATGTGCTCCTAAAACGTGTAAATTCCACCCGAATCAAACTCCCCAAACTTAAAATGTTGTTTGTCCTCAAACAACTAAGCACTTAAAGCAATGAGGGTGGAATGGTCACAATGGAATATTCAATGCAAATCACACATGCAAAGTAAGATGTAATGATATCTCTTTCTCAAAGTGCATTTCTCAATGAAGGTTATAGGCTCATTATTGCAATTCACACTCATGGATCAAAGAATGCATAAACACACAACACATTGTGAATGGGAAACATAATCCAAATGCTCAAGTCCTCTACTCACATGACAAAGTGTTTCTCTCAAACACACAAACAAATTGAGGATATTAATGCACTCATCAACCAAGTTATGCTATGCAATCACCATATGCTTGCCCAACTTCTATTTTCTACAACACTCAAATGCTCAACAATGTGATCAATAGGACTTTATCAAGGATGTAACATTGGCTCTTTGGAAACGGTAGGATGAATTTGGGAATTGTGACTCTTCTAGTGGAGGACAAAGCTTGTTGTTATACAATTTGTGCTTTCACTTTCAAATCTTTACAAACTCTATCCTCAATTTTCATTTTCTTTTCTTTTTCAAGCATTCATCACCTCATCTTTTGAACCATTTTTTTTTTCAAGCTTTTGGGGCTCTTTGTCCCTCTTTTCTTTTCCCTTGATTTTCTTTTCATCTTTCTCTTTTTCTTTCAACTTTTCCAATTTCTCCTTTCACCAAAGACATTCATTCAAGCACATGTTTTTCCACTTTGTCTTTTATCCCCACTAGATGTAGGTATCAAAGGCTCAAAAAGGCTAAGTGGTTAACATTGTAGTTTGCCAAGAAAATGAGGAATTAAGCTCAAGGGGCTAACTACGGAAGATTCCTTCGGTTTTGGGAAATTTTGGCTAAGTGACTCTTTTTAGAACAAGATGGCCTATATCACATCACAAAGTTTCACACAATCATGCTTTCAAACAAGAACTTAGGCAAGTTCTAGGATCACTAGCAATAACCTAGTCCACTCTTAAATGAACTAAACCGGATTACATGCTCGATTTAAGGCTCAATTCTCACCGGTTTATTCAATAGAACTTTCACAATCATCAAATGTTCCCAAATAAAACACATCATACATCCATGCTATCAAAGATCACAAATATGAACACAACATGATACTATATTCCAACACCAATCATGCATACATTCAAAGAAAATAGACATCACCACAACCACTCAACAATGGATTCCAATGATTATTCATGCTCACATTTCACCAAAGGTCCACTACCCAACATGTGATCAAAACCAACTTAAACAATATAAGCATGTGAAAGCCAAGTGTGCGCCGGTGCAAAATGTAACACAAGTAGAATGACGAACCGGTGCAAGGGTAACAACTAGTAGAAAAATAAAAGAAAAATAACTCCCCCAAACTTAGAATTTTACTATGTATAAATTCTAAGTTTGGGGCTACAAGTAGTTACCTCCCTCCTTGCACATCTAATGCTCTTCAAAGATCACCATTGCAACACTTGTTTTCCCTTCTCCAAAGTTGGTTTTGCTTTCTTCTCCATTCTCTAAGATATGATGTCCATAGTGCTCTTCATCCATACCTACAAAATAAACCAAGCTATCAACACTACTAAAGCAATAAAACCTTGGGTTGCCTCCCAAGAAGCGCTATTTTTAACGCCCTATGCCGGACGGTTCTTTCTTGAGGGGAATATCAAGTCACCCCATCATCATCTTTGCTCTTGAACTTCTTTGCCCATGCAACCTTCTTAAATCCACCAAAACATCCACTAGCTAGCCCATCTGGCTCTTCAATCATGTCATAAGAAGTTGATGCTTCATTCACTCCCAAGCTTGCATATGTAGCTTTTCTTGATTTGGGGGAGTTTTTGAAGAAAACTCCCCCAAACTTGGCCTTCTTGCCCATCTTCAACTCATTCTCTTCCACTTGGGGTCCTCTTTCACAAAATTGATATTGGGCTCTTCTTCCATCTCTTCCATGGGAATTGGATAGTGGTTTCTCTTGGAATACACATACTCTTCCTCCTCATCCTCATCATCACGGAATCTAACGGCCTTGTAGATGTTGAATGAGACTTTCTCCTCACCAACATGTAGTTCAAGCTCTCTGTTTCGTACATTGATGATGGCTCCACCCGTTGCTAGGAACGGTCTTCCCAAGATCAAAGGGATTGCCCTATCTTCCTCCATATCAAGTACCACAAAATCAACCGGGAATATGAATTTCCCAACTTTGACAAGCACATCATCAACCGTTCCCAAAGGATAAACTATGGAGCGATCCGCCAATTGAAGATTCATGGTAGTAGGCGTCAATTCTCCCAAGCCAAGTGATTTGAAAAGTAATAGTGGCATGAGGTTTATGCTTGCTCCAAGATCACACAAAGCACGATAGGTTCCCTCCTTGCCAATCACACAAGGCAATGTAAATGAACCGGGATCCCTAAGCTTTGGAGGTAGCTTAGCTTGAATGATGGCACTACATTCTTCGGTGAGGTTCACGGTTTCAAATTCTACCATCTTTCTCTTGTTGGACATAATCTCCTTAAAAAACTTGGCATAGTGAGGCATTTGCTCAAGGGCCTCCGCAAATGGGGTGTTGATGTGTATCTTTTTGAACATCTCCAAGAATTTGATGAATTTTGCATCCAAACTCGTCTTCTTGAGTCGTTGAGGGTATGGGATTTGAGGCTTGTATGGAGATGGAGGCTTGTATGTGTCATTCTCTTTCTCGTTTGTTTTCTCCTTCTCAACATCTTTCTCTTCAACTTTCCTTCTTTGTTGCTCCTCTTCACCATCTTCCTTTGGCATCATAGGGCCTTCATAGCTTGTGCCATTCCTCAACTTAATTGACTTGCATTGATCCTTGGGGTTCAATTCCGTGGTTGAGGGGAATCGACCCGGCTTGTGTTGATTTCCAACCATATTAGCAATTTGGCCCACTTGAATCTCAATGGCTTTCACATCATTCTTGATTTCCATCATTTCATTTGCCAATTGACCAATTTTCTCATCTTGACACTCAATCTTTTGCCAAGTCTTTGTCATGAAACTCTTCGTCTCTCCCATGAACTTCTTAGTTTCTCCCATGAATGTTATAAACATTTCTTCCATAGTGAGCTTTGACGAAGATTCTTCTCTCACACCATCTCGTACATTGAAATTCGACGGTGGTTGAATGGCATTGTGTGGGTTAGCATATGAGAAATTTTCATGGTTTCTCAAGCCGGGATGGTATTGGTTCGGATTAAAGGGGTGATAGTTCCCATGGGCTTGTCTTTCTCCCCAACCTCTTTCTCTAAAATTTCGGTCCTGTTGGTTGTTCATGTAATGAGCCTCTTCATATTGTGCATCATTGGGCTCCACTAGTGCTTTGGCCGTCATCAAAGAGATTAGCTTATCCACTTTGTTGGATAAGTTGACGCTTTCTTCCGAATTTTTAGTGGAAGCTACCCTTTGATTTTGCCTTCATTCGGATGACCATTGATTGCCATTCTTAGCCATCTCCTCTAATAGCACATAGCCCTCTTCCGTTGTCTTTCCCAACAAAGAACCTCCACCCGCCGAAGTATCCACCATTCCTCTTGTTCGGTGGTCCATTCCATTATAGAAGTAGCAAATGAGTTGGTCTCGTGAGAAACCATGTTGTGGGAAACTTCTAATCAAATCTTTGAAGCGCTCCCATGCTTCGGCTAGGGACTCATCATCATCTTGCATAAATGAAGATATTTCTCCTCGGATTTTGATAGTCTTGCTTGGAGGGAAATACTTCATCAAGAATGCATCAACAAGATCATTCCAATCTTCAATGGTCCTCAAATCAAGGGAGAGGTACCATTGCTTTGCTCGATCTCGGAGGGAAAAAGGGGAATAGTTGCAACCGGATGTAGTCTTGAGGCACTCGATTGATCTTAACCGTTCCACTTATCTCAAGAAATTGAGACAAGTGGAGGTTAGGATCCTCCTTGGAAAGTCCTCCAAATTGATTGTTTTGCACCATAACAATCAAGGCCGGCTTGAGCTCGAAATTGTGAGCATCTACGGGTTCTCGACCCGCTCCTCCATATGGCCTCGGAATTGGGCGGAAATGATCTCTTAGTACCCTTTGTGGTCGATTTCCCCCATTCCCATTCGGTTCCTCAAATCCATCAACCCCTTGATTCTCAACTTCCTCCTCGACCTCTTCTACAACCGGATTTTCCCGTCGATTCATTCTTTCTAACTCACTTCTTCTCCTTTCGGCGTTCCTTCTTCGACAATTGGCTTCAATCTCCGGGTCTAAGGGTAACACTTCTTGTTGGTTCCTTCTAGATCGTGTGATCATAAACCATGTCTATCAAAAGATCAAACGAGAGTGAGAATTGCAAATAAGATCAAGATAACAAACACAAATATTTTTGGCTTTTTGAGAATAAGAAAAACAAGTAAAATGTCTAAACTAAAACTCTATTAACCTACACTCTAGAGCTATAAAACCTCCCCGGCAGCGGCGCCATAAACTTGATTCACGTGTTATGCAACACTAAAATAAACAACCGCAAGTGTACGTCGTCTATTGTAGCGTGATAAGCACGAGGTCGATCCCACAGGGAGGTTAAGCGTAAAAGTGTAGTTTGTTAACTAAGTTCTATTTAGACGCGATCGATAATTTGAATGGTGTGAATTACTCTAAGATTACCTACCAAAGTGTCACAAATAAGTAATAAAGAGTAATGGAAATCGATCTACTAGCATGCGAATCAATAAAAGAAAGTAAAACGAATGAAGATCAATTAAGAGAAAGTGGGTTCCAAGGCAATTGTAACACCTAAATATCCGTTTATGAATGTTAACTCGTTTAAATGGCCATTAAGGTTGTCGTCATATAGGGTAATCACACAAGAAGAACTAATCGATCTCTCGATACAACTAATCCAAAGGCGCAATGCAACATAGGCTCGTATCTCTACCTCACAAATGTTACACCGCCTAAAATAGCTCCTAAGATCATTCAAATCCCTCTCCGATAATTAATCCTCTCTCGAGATCATAATAATACCGGGTTGCATGCTTGCATACGATTAAATGGAATAAATCTCTCGATCTTACCCCAATTAACAATGAATTAAGCAAATCATCATGGCCAATAACAACATGCTTTGCAATGGATAATTAAACATACAAATAAGAGACAAACACCAATTAAAGCAAGAAATTAATCATAAACTTCAATCCAAGTATTTACAATGCCTTAGAACAACAATTTGTTTAGCCAACAACTAGCACAATCAAATTACAAAATCAATTGAAATAACTAAGTAAAAAGAAATGGGAAAGAGAAAGCTTAGTCTAAAATGTGGTAGAGAATGAAATTTGGGAGCTATTGCATCCTTTCTTCCTTGATTTGATGAAGAATTGAGAGAGAAATGGCCAAAACACCTCCAAGTATGTGTAACTACGTGTGGATTGGGGGAGAATCGCTTTATTTTTAAGAAAGAGGGTTTATATAGTGTTTGGGTAGGGTTTGGATGGCATAATTGCAAGTTGGTCCCTCAAAAATGGCCAAAATGTGGAGAAAGCACCGAAATTGGAAATTGGCTTGGGTGGGGCTTGGCACTCGGCCGAGTTGGGGTCACTCGGCCGAGTGGATCACTTAAAAAGCGTGCCATGATTTTGTCTAGCCGAGACTCGGCCGAGTTAGGGTCACTCGGCCGAGTGGTCTTGAAATTCCAATGGCTACGGCTTTGGCTTGACTCGGCCGAGTTGGCTCACTCGGCCGAGTGTGCAGAAATGTTGAAATTCGCAAATTCGGCCGAGTTGGGTCACTCGGCCGAGTGCGCAGTAAACCCAAAAATCTCAGATTCGGCCGAGTTGACTCACTCGGCCGAGTTGCCTTGTTCTTCGATTTCGGCCTTTTCTTGTTTCGTGCATATCTTCCACCTCGGGTGTCGGATTGACTCGATTCCTTTGGCTAATCCACTCCGTTTTTCGAGACGAATCCAACCGTACACTCCTCTTCCTGATCCAGTAAAGTATGGTTGGTGTTTTGCTCCAAATTTCATCGTATTTCCTACAAAATCGACAAAACACAACCTTTCTCTCACTTCGGCTTAAACAATCATATTCAATGCATAATTCAATGAAATCCACATCAAAACATGCTTCACATGTGCTCCTAAAACGTGTAAATTCCACCCGAATCAAGGACCTACAAGCATGGAATAAAACCCTCATTTCTCTCATTCCCAAAGTTAAGAAGCCGGAAACCTTGAAAGACTACCGTCCAATCAGTTTGAGCAATGTAAGTTATAGAATTGTGGCGAAAACCATTGCCAATAGATTGAAGAAGGTTTTACCACATGTGATTGATGATAAGCAAAGTGCATTCGTGCAAGATAGGCAAATTGCGGACAATGTGTTGATCAGTTTTGAATGTATGCATTGGCTAAGACACAATAAAAGTCGAACAGGGTATGTTGTTTTGAAGCTTGATATGAGTAAAGCTTATGACCGTATCGAATGGAAATTCTTACAATCTCAAATGGCCAAGCTGGGCTTCTCTTCAAAGGTGGTGGAGCTGATCCTGAGATGTGTCACGTCGGTTAGTTATTCCTTCAGAATTAATAACACAGTGGTGGGGAAGGTGAATCCTACAAGAGGCCTCAGACAAGGAGATCCGTTATCTCCATTTCTTTTCGTGTTATGTGCTCAAGGCCTCTCTAGTTGTATCTAAGATAGGACTATTAAAGGGAGGCTGAAGGGCATTAAGATTGCTAGAAGTGCCCCGTTGATCACACACATTTTCTTTGCGGATGACAGTGTTATCTTCTTTAAAGCTACTAAGGAAAATGGGGAAGAGATCAAGGAGACTCTCCGACATTATGAAGAAGCATCAGGTCAGATGATCAATTTTGATAAGTCTTCTATTTTTTTTAGCCCCAACACGACTGATTGTAATAAGGACGAGATAAAAAACATTCTGAATGTTAAGTTGACGCAAGGACATCAGATATATTTAGGCCTTCCGACTTTCTCAATGAGAGGCAAAAGGGCACAATTTTCCTTTCTAGTTGATAGAATGAAGCATAAAATCATGAACTGGAAGAACAACGAGTTTTCTGAGGGGGGAAGAAAGTCTTAATCAAATCAGTTCTTCAAGCAGTGCCAATCTACGTTATGATGTGTTTTAAGGTGCCAGGAGCGATATGTGATCAACTAGAGTCCTTGATGGCAAACTTTTGGTGGGGACAACGACAGGATCACAACAAAATGCATTGGCGGAAATGGGATGATTTGTGTAAGCCGAAAGCTGAAGGGGGAATGGGCTTCCGCAAGATGACCTATTTTAATCAAGCATTATTGGCTAAGCAAGTATGGCGCATGATTGAAAATCCTCAATTGTTAGTGGCAAAAAATTTCAAAGCACGATATTTTAAACATTGGGATATCATGGAAGCTGATGTAGGAAACAACCCTTCATTTACGTGGAGATCTTTGTGCACAAGTAGAGAAGTGTTGCAAGAAGGCATGAGATGGAAACTTGGTGATGGTAATACTATCCGTCTGCATAAGGACAGATGGGTTCTTGGTCTACAGGGTGGGAAAATTAAATCGACAATTGCAACTGGAACAAATGTTTCTAGATTTCTCAACCAAAATAGGGAATGGAATGAGTCGATGGTCAGAATGGCTTTCTTACCTCACGAAGTTGAGAGGATCCTTCGAACGGCAGTGGGAGACGAAGGTAAGGAGGATTCAAGATTCTGGTTGTTTGATACATTTGGCAAGTATACGGTTAAAACAGGCTATAAAGTGGCTTTGGAGGCAATGAAAAGAAAGAGAGACATGCCCATGGCTTCCAATCTTGATGGAACACATAGATGGTGGAATTTGATTTGGAATTTAAAAGTTCCACCAAAGATTAGGATCTTTGCTTGAAAAATGAGCATGGACTTTGTAGCAACGGAAGGCAACCTTGCAAAACGAAATATTCCAATTGCCCCAACATGTGGCTTGTGTGGCCATCATATGCCTAATACGGTACATGCAATTTTTCAGTGTGCAGGGGTGATGAAAGTTTGGAGAAGTCGCGGAGTGTGGAGCAGTATAAAGATTAGACATACTTCCTCAACAATTGATCTACTCCAAGCCTTGAATGGCTCGGTCTCAACTGATGTTTTTGAGGAAATTATTATGATTGCATGGGGTATATAGAGGGAAAGATGTTCAATCTTACATGATTACGATCATAAAAGGCGGACCATTGATATCAAGATTGCAGAGAGGGTCCTTAATTATCTTTAATCTTTTAGGGAGGCCAATGTGATTGAAAAGGATAACGAGACAAGGAGTGTTGGCAATGAAAGGGAAAGTGGTATGACCTTCGACCTCGAGAGCGATTTTTTAGAAGTTGATGGAGCTTTTAATACAGATGAACTGAAGTTTGGGGTAGGAGGAATTTTGTGTCAAAATGATGGAGATGAAGTTTTAAGATTTTCTAGAAGGATCCCACCACAACAAGGCCCATTGGGAGCAGAATTGAAAGCTATTGAGATTGGTCTACAAGAAGCTAAAAATCGAAATCGAACATTTATTGAGGTAAGGTCTGATTCCATTCAAGCGATTGGAATGTGCAATAGCGACAAAAGAGGCATGGGACCGGATTTTGACATCGTGGAAAGAATTATCAAACTTTCACATGAATTTGTAGTGTACAAATTCAAATTTACTCCACGATGTTTTACAAGGCGAGCGCATGAATTGGCACAACTTGCAGTTCACTCTACCATTTCTCTTGATTGAAATGGAGTAGTGTGTTTTCTTTGGTCATAGGAGTTTTATTTTTCTTCCCCATTTGATGCACTCCCTATGTCCCCCCTAAAAAAAAGAGAGAGATTAGGGTAAATCACATATTTATAATGCATATTATGATTGGGCTTTGACTTGTGGGAGAGTAATATTTTAAATGGGCTCTGAATATTTATCTTAATAAATTAATTAAAAATTATAATATAAATTTAAAATAAATAAAATAAATAATTAAACATATATATCCACTCCAACATAAAAGGGCCTAATATAACACCTAAATGTAACATTTTTATGTATCTTACCTTGTGTAACACATTTTTGTATCACTTTTACAATTTTATTGTTTATGTAATATTTTTGTATCACTTTAGTAATATGTAACACTTAAATGCAACACTTATAATTAAGTAACATTTTTTTATGTAACACATTTTTGTAATAAATTTTGTAACACAAATTGGTACCACTTTATTCTATAAGATTCTTAGGTAACATTTTATTTAATTAATATGTAACACAAATATTAAATGGCAAAATGAAGAAAGAGAATTTAGAATTTCAGCCTTTTTATTTTTATTTTTAAGAAAGTATAATTATAGTACTTTAGACTTAAACCACAATAAATAAATAATTATTGGATGTAATTAATTAAGAAATTATGTTCAAGCCAAAATAAAGCATAGGCAGTCCATTGAAAAATCAACGTAGTAAAATTCACCCCACAATCAATTTTATGAGACCTCATTCTTGTTCACAATTTGAAATTATCATAATAAACACCCATCAAATCTCCATAAACGCGACAACAGAAATATATAAAATAAGTATGATAGGGTATATTTTTCAAAAAAAGAGCAAAAATATTTTATGTAATTGGAAAAAGAAGTTCAAGGGGCATCTTTCATTCATATCGATTTGGGTTTTTTCGCACCAACCCTAAAGAAAAACACACCTATGTAGACGAATGGAGTATATTCAAAATAAAATTGCTATGAGTCACAAAATTAAATAATGTATTCAATCTAAATAAGGGAAAGTCATGATCTTAGAACTTATAGACATCTAAAGTATATGAGAAAATAGTGTTACTAAATGAACCAATCTACTCATTAAGGCTCGAACTCAGCCTGCTTGAATAGATAAATGAGTTAAGGTTGAGCTCGTTAAATATTTGATTTTACTAACGAGTCAACTCGAATTTGACTTATTAGGCTCAATATCTAAAAAATTATTTTGATTTCAATAGACTTATTAGGCTCGAATCGACTAGATAAGATCGTTAGACTCATTTATGATTCGAATCGAGCTCATTTCCGATTGAAATTTTGTATTTTTTAAATAAAACTTGTTAAAAATAAATTAAAATAATAATCAACACCATATTAAAATAATAGACACTCATAGAGTTTGGACAAAAGACTCACTCTACACCATTCAATTATAAAAAAAAATAACAAAGTCCAATTTCAGTCGATCAAAAAAAAAGGGAATGATAAAATACCAAAAGTTAAAAACATACCTCATTCTTCAATGACAAAAAACATGTGTTATTTCATTGACTAAGCTTGAGCTCTTTCAAGGGAATAATCAGTAAAACAATTACAGGATTACACAATATGAATAGAGAACATAAGTACCGTTTTTATACAATAAATTTATAAGGTTGCATTTGTCTTTCCCACATATAATTAACTTTATCTGGAGAAATTACTTGAAACAGTCACAAGCCTTAATAAGAGTTCTATTTTATCTTTATTGGTCAGCCTCCTATTTACTGAAGTAGCTAATTATAAATTCATTTTCATTATCATCTATAATTCTTAGATACTGATTAGTGTGAAAATTGCTCGAAATTCATGTGTTTAATTTGCATGATTTTATAGGATTTCGTGCATTATTTACAGTAAATTGACTCAATGCACTTGATTTGGAGGAAAGTGTTGTTTTATTTATTTTGTAGAAAAAATGGATTTTTCGGGTAAAAGACATCTCAAATATTTTGGAATTGACTCATTTATCTCAGCACTTTTGGCCCAACTTAAGCGACCCACTTCAGCAAACAAAGGCCCAATTGAAGAGAACACATTGGTTAATTAAGTGAGGCCCATTGATGAGGTTTGGCTCACTCACGTGAGAATTGAAACATGAAGAGAATGCATGGACCCCACCTTTGGAATTAATTAATGTTGGCTGCACTTAATTGAAGTAAGGCCTCCGCACCCACTCCAATGCATACCAGCTGTCCAAGTCAACAAAGGAGGGAGAGATGTACCAGCTGCAAATGGGTACACCCTCGAGCCCTACGCCATTTACTTCATCATTAAATTCAATCTGTGGCTTCATAGATTCAATTTCAATGGAATTAACAAGGAGAGAGACTCATTCATCCACCGCGGGAGCTTTAACTATTGAGCAAGAATGTCGTATTGATTCAGAAGATTTTATACATGAGTTTTTGGTTTTATATTCAATGCCTCTCCTTCATTTTTTTGGTGTGTGTTGCTGCCCATTAGTGGGAGAGCTACAAGAGATTATGGTGTATGAGAAATGGAGAAGCAGACATAAGGAGCAACAACCTTTTGTCCCATCACTTCAGCTGGCCCCAATTGCATGACAAGAAGGGCTCGACCGAGCCCAAAGCACGGGCAAGACGTGCCCGAAACAGGGATTTTGAGAAATTGAAGTGCACGGTCGAGACAAGAGCTCGGCCGAGCTCTTGGGTGGAGAAGAATGGCCAGGGCACGGCCGCGACACAAGCACGGCCGTGCTCCTGAAGGCAAAAATCGCGCGCACGCTTTTATGCACGGGCAGCTCGGCCGAGCCCCGTGCACGGTCGTGCTCCAGCTAAAAAATTCTGCTCCTCCACTTTTGACCTAGGGACACGTGCCAAGCTTTTTGGGAAGGGTATTTAAGCTCCCATTTTCGTTTTTGAAGAAAGAAAAAAAAGCCATTGGAGGCCACACAAGCTCCCTAACATCCAAAGTTCATCATCTTGCATCATCTTTAGCTAGTTTTTCTTAATTTAGCCATAGAATTTAGTGATTTTCTTAGTTTAATTACTATTGTGGGTTGTAATTTCATTTCAAGAAAGGATTGAAGACTCCATTGAAGCATATTAAGGTTTTTGTCCACATTTTCAATCAAAGAGGTGATACCTTTACTTTTATTGAAGATTCTTGTGTTATTTATTATGGGTATGTTTAATTTCTCATTTGCTTTCCTTAATTTCAGTAAATTAGCCATGGGCTAAGCAATTTGGTGTTTGGGTGTTATAGACTTGTGGGGGAATTAATGTTTTAGATTGATTTTAATTGTGGAATTCATTGGTAGGTTTATTGGTTAGGTTTATGGGTTTTTAGAGATCATTTTACAAGAACTCAATTATTAGGTTGTATTAGAAGCATGATTAGTGCAACGAGAGTTGGTTAATCTTGACGATAGTATAATCGAGGGTTGGGAGTCGAGTGAATTGAGTTAATATTGGTTTATCGCAACAAGAGTTGGGTAAATTTCATTAGAACCCCATTTATCTACATTAATTGCTTTAATTGACATTTAAGTGATTAGTGAGAAGGCCATAGGAGTTTGGTTGTTAGTATTCAAGTGGAAAAGCATGATTAGGGATTAGTTTAGTGTAATTTAGGTAGAGTCGAACCCCCTAGTCGTGTGATTACCCGGGTAAGAAAGCCTCTATTCATCCTCTCGATCCTAGGTGCTTTACTCGTTATATGCTTAGTGATTGCTTCTACCAAATTCCATCCAATGAATTACACTTAGAAATCGACTCTTAACATTAAGTCTACACAAGGACGAACACCCGAACACTCTCTCTCTCCATTTGATTTCTATCATTCTTATCTTTAGTATTTGCTTATCATTAGTTGTTATTTGTGATTTTCCTTTACATTTGCACAAACCATGACTCTTTACTATATTCAAAGAATAACATACACACTAAGGCTACTTGATCAATCTAGTCCCACAGATCGATAATTTAACCGGGCCTTGCTTTTATTACACACGAACCTCTTATACTTGAGGGGAACGTGTTGGTGAAAACACGTGTCAGATACAAAAGATAAAGAGGATCATTTTTTAAAAGTTTTAATCAGACGCCATTACTTCATTTAATTATATAATACTTGAACCAAACAAAATGTGAAAAAATTATAGCAGCAAAACATGATCACATTCACATCTTAATCAGACACTATTACCTTATCTAATTGATAAGTTTTAATAGAAGCAGATACATACTTTATACTCAGAGAATGTATTTGTTCTTGACACCCGGATCTTGTATTCATGATCTAACAAGTAATTCTCTCAATTAAAACAAAGGTAAAGCAATTCAACAACATTCACATAAATTACTTGATATATTCTCAAGCGTGTAATTGTAATACATGCGGGTTGATAATCCGATGATTTTAAGGAAAAATCTACCATGTGTAAAATTGTTTTATGCTGAAATTTTCAGAATAAAAATATACCATCAAAGTATCAGTTAAAGAACTCGTTTAACAAATAAAGAGAGAGTTTCTAGTAGTGGATGCTACGAACTCAAAGCTAAGATAGCCTTGATGAAATTATCCTTTAATGGATTAAGTACCATGGAGTAGATCCCCTCCTGTTGTTACAGGAGGAGGCCAATTTCGCCAATTTCCAGATGAAAGACCCAATATTCCCTAATGAATCTTTGTGAAGAATCAATACATTTGTCATCATTTCTTCCTTATGTAAATTCATTGATCTCAGCTGGCCTACTCATTTAAAATTAAAAGCTACATTGTCATCCTACATCACCTAAAAGAAACAATACCATCTAAAAATTGTAGGGCATTCAAGACACCAATACCTAAAAGAAAAACTAAATTGTTTAAAAAATGTTCAGACTCGAGGTACCAAGTTTTCCATTGATCAAGCACAGATGTTTTCACAGAGACGGAGGGAGAGTGGGGCCGGGGGCACTGGGCTCCCCTCCCATTTTTTAATTTTTTTTAATAATTTTTTTTAAAATACTTATTTAATAAAAAATAAAAGAAAAAATAATTTTCATTAATATTTATGTATATATAATAATTTTTAAGTGTATTAGTAAAATATTAGTAGTATAATTATTACTTTCTCCATCTCACAATGTATGTTGTTTTGTGTATAATTAAATAAGAATTTTTTTTCTACAAATTTATCATTCATTATCATTTATCATGAAAGAATGAGAGAAAAATGAAGGAAAATAAAAGAAAATGTGAAATAATTTGCTTCAATTATAAAGATAGATGATTCGGTTGTAAATTGCATAAGATTTCATGTGTTTTAGTGATAAACTTTGAGGGGTTTTCATGCATTTTCACACTAATATGCTTGATTTGATTGAGAAAGGTGTTTGAGCTCGTTTTGTAGGAATACGATGTGAATTAGGCATTAAAATCGCAAAAATGAGTGGTCAATCATCATTTATACTCATTGGACTGAAGAAAGGATTGCACCATTGGATTCGTCTCGAAAAATGGAGTGGAATGGAAAAACGAATCAAGTCAATCGGAGGTCGGAAGCTCGAGATATGAAGGGACGAAGACAGAGGACGAAATCTGGGCCGAAGTATCCGCCCGACCGGGCGACCCGACCGGGCCGACCCGCCGGCCAGTGATCTGCACCCACCTTTTTGATAAGTGCACCCCCTGCGCGTATTTTTGGCCAAAATCAACTTACGAAGTTTTGGCCCGGCCGGGCCACTTTTCCCGCCCGTCCGGGCCACCTGTTCCAGCCCATTTCGCGCAAACAACTTGTCCGCCCGGCCACGCCACTTACCCACCCGGCCGGGTGGACCCATTTTCGGGGTGTTTGGCCAATTTTTCCATATTTCAAGGGCCTAATTGCAAAATTAATTCAAAACTTCTACCCCAACTATAAATAGACCAAATTTGAGTTTTAAAGGAGAGTCTTACTCCTTTTACAAGCTTTCTTCACACACATTCACATAGTAGTAGGTGTTTTTCATAGATTAGTTTAATTTCTTCATTAGATTAGATAGATTAGTGGTTTTTACTTCGAATCAAGCTACGATTATCATCGGGCATCGTCTATTACATCGGTTTGTAGCTAAATTCTCATGATCAAGGTGATATTATTCTATTTTGCAATTCAATTTAGTATTTTCTTAGTTTCTTCAATCTTTTTCTATTTTACCATGCATTAGTTTGATGTTATTTGTTGTTTTAGCCATGGATTCCTATCATAGAACCATGGGCTAAGTTCTAATTGCCTAGGGTGTGGAAGTTTTGGTGGTTAAGTGGTGTAATTATGGATTGATTGCATGATTAGCTTAGGAATTGGGTGTATATGTTTCTAGTGTTGTAATTTGCATGATTCAATTGGTTAATTCACCCTATTAGCTAGCATTGTTAGTTTTGTCGACTTCAACGATCGTATTGGGTTGCATAATTAAGAGTGTGTGTATGAGCTTGAATTAATCGATTAGGATTAACATAGTAATTATCTACACCGACCGGGGGTTAATTGCTTAGATCGACGATATTAGACACTAGTCGAGTAGAGGTCGTCTATTAGATTAGTGAGAGGGCGTCTCATAAACATTAATAACCGTGTTGAACGTGTTTATGAGACACTATCCTAAGATCTTATGGCATTGATTAGACGATATAATTGCTAGTTAATGCACGTGTTCACCTAGGCCTCACAAGGGATTGGTCGACACACACGAGTGATAGCCTTTAGCTTTACCCAATACCTTAAGTTTAATTTATGTGATTTAGTCCATTAATTCACCACACAACCTACAAAATGGATACACCCGAGGCAATACTCTCTCACTTTGCACTTTCGAAAGGAAGTTAGATATCTTTGTATTTCATTTGTCGATTTCTTCTTGTTTTAGTTCATATAGTTTCGTACTTGTGTTTTAAATTCCAAAAAATCCAAACAAACACGTGTAGTTACTACAATAGTATGAATACTTGTAACTTTAGGGATTCACTTGCATTCAATTAAATCCTTGGAACGAACAAACTACTTGGTCGTACTTACGTACTACAATCGGACCCATACGCTTGTGGGGATCGTATTGTCAAGTGCTTTAAAAAGTGTTAAAAAACGAGACAAGTCAATAGTTGAAAAAAAGTATTAGAAGAAAAATTATAGGGATTTGAATAGGAGTAATTTAGGGGAAAATATGGTAAAAATGGGTTGGTCTGCTATGGACTCGAGTGCATGTTGTGCACCCTAGTCCATGTTGCACTTTTCAGTTTACTGACTTACACTTTTTGGTAAATGGTGTTGCACTTTTCAATTATTAAACTGTATAATAATATTTTTAGTAATAATTGAAAAGTGCAACATCATTTACCAAAAAGTGTAAGTCAGTAAAACTGAAAAATGCACATGAACTAGGGTGCACAACATGCACTCGAGTGCATACTAGACTTTACCGGTAAAAACAGCTAAAATAATATTTTTTTAAAGCAAAAAATTAAGACTAATAGTGTCAAAAAATATGAAATTTTTTATTCGTAATTGGCCCCCCTTCGACTAATTTCTGGCTCCGTCACTGTGTTTTCAAACTCAATTTGATTCATTTTAAAAAAAAAAAGGAAAGTGATTTTGAGTGTATAATATTGTTTGCAGACACAGCTAAGCCGGATGCACCCCACCCCAATCATATCTTGTGATATATATAATCTGCTTTAATTATTTTTAAAAAACTTAAAAGTCAATGAGTCATATCTCCCACCATTGAATTTGAAGATACCAAATTAATTGTTGTGAGAAAGTAGTAATATTGAAACAACAAGTTGCATGTGTTTATATATATATATAGCCTGCACTGCACAGCTAATTAAGACCTTTGAAATCAATTAATGAACCTGCAGCCAGCTCGAATTAATTAAATATATAAATATTGATCCATGGGATGGGCGATTGATTTCCCAAACTTAAAAATAAAATAAAAAAAGGTCAACTGATTTTAGAGGACTATTATCTTGATGTGATTATGTAGATGCTTAGTTTGTTGTCATAATTTCATCAAGATAAAAAATGATAGACAGGGAGAGGGAGAGAATAACAAGTAGACATTTCAGGCAGAGGATAGAGAAAGATGAAGTTCAAAGTAGGAATTGGACTTGTTAGGAAGCATATAAAGCAAGGCGGATCAAACAATACCACAGATTTATGTTATTTTAGTATTCAGTAAGTAATTTGGGACATGAATAATGGTGAATTTGTTTTGTATTTATTTATTGTTGTTACTAAAGAATTAAGGCAAAGAGTACTGCTGCCATTAGTTATTTCTTTTCTTATTTCTTTTCATAAGTTGTTCATTCTATATTTAAGTTGTTTTGTAGTATTGTTTTTCACCTATGAATAATGACAATTGAGTGGCATGTTGGATGCTTGAATTGTTTGGTGTCGTTAAATTTTTTGGGAATTTTATTTTCGCGAGAACAAATCTCACGAATCAACTCAACGATCTAATTGTATCCCCTTTCAATCGATTTTTTTTTCGTTTTAATATTTAACAATCTGGAATTGAGTGACAACTGCGAATGAGATTCGCAACCAGGATACAAGTCTTGGTCCGCTGCACGAAGCATGCCATAAAACTGTGCCACATTCTCGTTAGGGGATTCTTCATTATGTGCCTCCTCTTCCACGTTTATTTCAAAATCAATGTTTGGGTCACCCATTAAGTCTTCTACCATAGTGTGGTACGAATTAGGTCCCGCTGGGTCAACTTCGTTTGAAGTTGACGCAAATTCATTAGTGTTTTGAAATGAACGTGGACCCCAACTCTTTTCACCGTGATAAATCCAATTATAATAATTCAGTGTAAAACCATTTTGATATAAATGAGATTTCACTTTATTAGGATCTCTATAGGTTTGATTTCGACATCTACCTTTCCAACAAGGACACCTAATTTTCCCTTCCTAAATCCAATTCGAATTACTAGTGACAACTTCAATAAATCAATTTAATCCACTAATAAATCAATTTCCTTCCCAAATTGAATTCGAATTATCTATGACTACTACTCCGGCCATGAATGCAGTTTTATTCATTCGTCACGTGTGATTCGGTGATAAGAACTTTTGGTGGTTGTCGAACCACGATTGCTTTCGACTGAGCCTCAAAGAGAATGCATCGGTGTACTCTCCACAATATGGACAAGCAAGCCTTCCGACCGTACTCCAACCAGACAACATTGAGTATGCTGGGAAGTCACTAATGGTCCAGATAAGTGCAGCTCGAATAAAAAAGTTTTGCTTTCTAGCAACATCGTAAGTTTGCACCCCATTTTCCCATAAAAATCTCAAATCTGCTATCAGTGGTTGAAAAAACACATCAAGCTTGTCCTTCAGACTTTTAGGCCCGAACACAAGAATCGAAAGGAACATGAATTGATCATTCATGCACAACCACGGGGTAGATTGTACGAAGTAAGTATAACTGGCCAGACGAATATTGTTTCCAAGTCATTCCAAATGGTTGAAAACCGTCTGTGCTCAAGCCCAACCTAACATTACTAATTTTAGATGCAAAATCAGGATACAAACGGTCCAAATGTTTCCAAGCCAACGAGTCTGCAGGGTGACGCATAACACCAGAGTCATCAGAAGTGATGAGGCATGCCATGTCATATCTTTCGCAGTGGCCTTAGACATGTACAATCTTTGCAAATGAGAAATTATCGGGAAGTAGAACATCTCCTTAACCGGGCGTTTCTTTTTCAATCGATCATGTGCATCAACCCTACTCGACTTATACCGTGATCCACCACAAATATACATATCTCCCACCATTGAATTTGAAGATACCAAATTGTTTAATTTATTATTTTTAAAATTAACTTAAAAGTCAATGATCTAGTCATATCTCCCACCATTGAATTTGAAGATACCAAATTAATTGTTGTGAGAAAGTAGTAATATTGAAACAACAAGTTGCATGTGTTTATATATATATATAGCCTGCAGTGCAGCTAATTAAGACCTTGAAATCAATGAACCTACAGCCTCGAATTAATTAAATATATAGATAGATGTTAATCAAAAGGTAAACACATGAAACTTATATTAATTAAATGTTAACTACTGTCATTACAGGTAACACATACATTTTTAGGTCAACTAATTTGAGTTCCACCACATAGAAACCACCAATATTCATACCAACATTTAATTGATTTCCCATGGAAGCTTAGAAAACGTCAAATTTGTTAGTACTATAAAATTAAATTAAATTTGTACAGCTAGCTAGCTAATTAAGACCTCTGAAATCAATTAATGAACCTGCAGCCAGGTCGAATTAATTAAATATATAAATATTGAATCATGTGATGGGAGATTGATTTCCCAAACTTAATTAGAAATAAAATAAAAAAAAGGTCAACTGATTTTAGAGCGATATTTTTTTGATATGATGAGATGGTGTTGTTTGTTGTCATAATTTGATCAAGAAAGAAAAAAAATGAGAGACAGAGAGAGAGAGAAAGAGAGGGAGAGAATAACAAGTAGACATTTGAGGCGGGGGAGAGAGAAAGATGAGGAAAGAAGTATGGGTTATGTTGGCGTGAATCCCCTTAGCCTCACAATTTACCACCTTCTAAATTCAACTCATCGGATTTCAATGGATTCACGCAGTCGAGAGTTTCTAATATTTGCAGACTACGGTGTGGAGGAGGCCCTCATACTTTTGGAAAGTTTGACCATGGATTGGAGGCTCAAAAGTTTTGAAGCACGGATAATTGAGGCAGCACTTAAATTGGAGGATGCGCTGGATTCCCACGTTTCAGATCAGTTTCTTTCACAATCTGAATCAGAATCTCCAGCTGCTACTTCACTAAACCTGGAGGGAGTGGAACAAGATATTGATGCCTTTGTACAAATGATTATGGAAATGGACAAGCTGCTCAACCCCTGGTATGAAGAAGAAGAAGAAGAAGAATCTGCAGGGTCAAGTGCAACCAGAAGTGAGTTTATGAGTTGGTTTGCAACAAAAGCTGCTTCAGTATTCTTGGGGGTGAAAGAGGACTACATTCAGGATATAGACAACCTCTTGCCTCAAGTCATAGGAGATGATGATTATGATGGTGATGATTTTGCTCCTCTATTCACTAGATGCACCTCATGGGACTTGTTTGAAATAATCCAAGTGGACCTTATAATTTGGTGGTTAAATAAAGTTGTTGCAGCTTCAATCTCTGTGGAGGAGGAGGAGGAGGAGGAGGAGAAGGAGAAACAATCTTCTGCTGCTGTTTCTGTTTCTGTTTCATCAACAACTGGATATGCTATGAACGTATCAAACATGGTTGGATCAACTCATCTGTTTTTCCAAATAAGAAATGACCTTCTTAGTGAAGATGAGTTACAAGATCAATTGGGCGGTATTGTTGGTATGGCAGGTATAGGTAAGACTGCTCTTGCTATCAAAATCTTACATGATCCATTAATTTGTGCCAAGTTCGAATGTCGCATCTTTGTGAGGTTGGGCCAAAAATATGACCCCAACCAAATTATGCAAGCTATTCTAGCTCAAATGCCCCATGGGGAAATGCCAGCTGGACAGGAGGAGGAGGAGGAGGAGGATATAGCTGCAGCTGACTATGTGCGCAAGACTCTCGAGGTTAAGAAATGCCTCATTGTGTTGGATGATGCATAGAAACGACAACTTTGGGAAACTCATTTTTTTAAAAAATTATTTCCATTTTGTGGAGATAGTCGTGTCTTGGTGACAACTAGGATAAATGAAATCACATTTTTTAACAGTACAACTTACCAAGTGCCGTTCCTGAATAAAGAAGAAAGTTGGGATCTTCTCCGAGGGAAGATATTTGGTGAAAAGGAGAGGTGCCCCCATGAGCTTGTGGAAGCTGGAAAGAAGATTGCTGAGAATTGTGAAGGCCTTCCTCTTTTGATCCTCACCGTTGCAGACCTCCTATCCAAAGCTGAGATCACGCCACACCACTGGAAGCACGTAGCAGCAAACAAAACAAATTCCACATTCGTGGAAGCATATGAGCAAATATTAGAGGTAGTACGTCCAAGCTACTCCAACTTACGTTTACATTTAAAAGCATGCTTTCTCTATTTAGGAGCTTTCCCTCAAAATGATGTAGTCCGCGTTTCCAAGCTCATCGGCTTGTGGAGTGCTGACGGATTTCTTGGTTTTAGGGATAATAGTTTACAATCGTATATTAGTCACATATTAAACGGACTTGTGTTTGATAATGTTGCTTTGGGAACCCAGTGGAGCTGCCTTTCTTATAAAACACTTAAAGCTTGTACTCTTCATTCCGTGTTCTGGTATCTGAGCAAAAGACAAGCTTGGAATGAAAAGTTTCTCCTTGTCTTAAATAGTTATAAAGATGCTATGGCAGAAGGTATACAAACTGCACGCCGTCTTTCCATCTATAAGAACACCATTCTCGTTATCAAAGATGTACGTGACTCGATTGCATCCATGTCGGGTGTCCGTTCACTCCTGTGTACAGGCCCATATCATCAATATCAAGTACCTATATGTTTTGGCTCAAGATTTCTCAAGGTACTATATGCTCTTACCATCCGTTTCTACGAGTTCCCACAAGAGGTACTGAGGCTACTTCAGTTAAGGTACCTTGCTCTCACTTGCAATGAAAACCTCCCGTCTTCTATATCCAAACTTTGGAGCCTTCGATTTTTGTTAGTCCAATCACATGAGAGTATCAGGTCCTCTGTATCTGAGTCATATCTTCCGGTGGAGATATGGGACTTGCAAGAGTTGGAGCATCTTCAAATCATGGGTAGAAACTTGCCTGATCCCCCTCCTGGCACTGTCTTAACAAACCTGTTGGAACTTTTAGATGTGGGTGCTCACACTTGTACTAAGCGTGTTCTAGAAAGTATCCCAAAGCTCGAGAAGTTAAGAGTTCAAATTGAGTTGATGCCTGGTTCTGCTGAGCCCCTGAGCTTCTGTGATGATATATCCCATCTCGGAAGACTAAGGTCAGTCCAATTTGTCGTGGTGAATCCTGAACTCATGTTTGCAACTGTTGCTCCAGCTCCTTTATTCTCCTTCCCAAAATTTCTTAGAAAGTTAACTCTGAGTGGCTTTGGATATCCCTGGGAAGAAATGAACCAGATTGCTCAATTACCGATTCTTCGTGTTCTGAAACTGAAATGCTATGCCTTTCGAGGGGAAGAGTGGCAAGTAAAAGAAGGGGAATTCATGAGGCTTGAATATCTTTCAATTGAAGACACTGACCTTGTGAAGTGGACAGGCGCCCTACCGTCATACCTTTGGAAATTAACCATTAAAAGCTGCTACAAATTAAAAGAGATCCCTACTTCTCTACCATATGATGAATGTTCATCTCTAAGTGAGATCCGGCTATTGGATTGCAACCCTTCAGTTGTGACTTGTGTAAAGAAAATGGCAACTGGAAATTGCAGTGTTTACGTTGATTCTGCATTTTATGAGTGATGGGAAACTGTCATAAGGTTAGCCATATTTAACCTCTCTCTCACACACACTCACATTTGTCTAAATTTATGAGACTGTCTCGTTTTACTATGAATTTGTTGTAATACTTTTAAAACATGAGTAGAATCAACAAAGTTAGCGTGCGTTATATATATTGTTATTCGTTCATATGAGTTCCCGCATCATCACAAATTCATTATGTTATGTACTATTGATTGATGTGTTTCTTGGTTATCTCCATATATATAGCTCAAAGTATGACATGACAGGGCTTCTTATTCCTTCACTGATATTTTTTTCTCCCCCATTAGCAGTTGTGTTTGTTCCTGAGGAATTGGACTTGTTAGGAAGCGTGGCGGATCAAACAATACCACAGATTTATGTTATTTTAGTATTCAGTAAGTAATTTGGGACAATGGATAATGGTGAACTTGTTTGTATTTATTTATTGTTGTTACAAAAGAATTAAGGCAAGGACTGCTGCCATTAGTTATTTCCTTTGATAAGTTGTTCGTTCTGTATTTAAGTTGTTTTGTAGTGGAGTATTGTTTTTCACCTATGAATAGTGACAATTGTGTGGCATGTTGGATGCTTGAATGTATTCTTTTCTAATTTATTGACTTGTGTTTTGGAATAGTTAATCCATATATCGTTTTTTTACACGTACGTCGTTGATTTGTCTTTGTGTTTCAAAACAGGGCTGTGTAAGATATTCAAGGATATACAGAACTATAGGAAAAACCTCATTGTGTTGGATGATGTATGGAATAAAAAATAATACTCGTAGTACTTTAGTTTGAGCATATTATAATTCATAGGCGACATTTTGAGAAATTTTTCTTTGATAAAAACTTATATACAATATTTCACCAAGTCTTATGGTGCAATTTGAATAATTTTTATGTTTCTCTTCTTCCTCCTTTCCAGGTCTCTTCTTCTTATTCCCTTACACTTTTATAATTAAAAAAAATATATGTTTTAAATGTAAGAGTTGAACACTAGATTTCAACGTAAAATAGACTATGTCCAACCATTTGAGTAGGATGAGATGTAACTTTATATCAAATCAATTATATAAAAATGAGTGATGTTTTATTATTATACTTACTCCGTCCAATTTTATTATGCCCACTTCTCCGGACACGAGGTTTAATGAATATTGATTAGTTTATGTATAAAGTAGATAAGTTGAGGTATGATAGGATGTTGTGGGGTCCATTTATAGATAAAATGATTGTTTATGAATAAAGTAAGTGGCAAAGTGGGATAGCTCAAGTGGTTAGAGCACCACTACCTAGGCCTTAGGTCCTGGGTTCGAGTCATGGGGAGGGGAAAAAAAAGGGGATGGGTATTTAACTTCCATAAAAAAAAAAAAAGGAAGTAGTTTTAAAAAGTAGCAAAGAGTCATGGGGAGGGGAAAAAAAAGGGGATGGGTAAGTAGTTTTAAAAAGTAGCAAAGAGTCATGGGGAGGGGAAAAAAAAGGGGATGGGTATTTAACTTCCATAAAAAAAAAAAAAAGGAAGTAGTTTTAAAAAGTAGCAAGAGTCATGGGGAGGGGAAAAAAAAGGGAATGGGTATTTAACTTCCATAAAAAAAAAAAAAAGGAAGTAGTTTTAAAAAGTAGCAAAGAGTCATGGGGAGGGGAAAAAAAGGGGTGAATAACCAAAAAAAAAAAGTGAGAATAATGAAATATGAATAGTATTATTTTAAAAAGGGCATGGGCATCCATCAAAAAAAAAAAAGGAAGTAGTTTAAAAAAGGGAAAAGTGAGAATAATGAAATATGAATAGTATTAAAAAAAAAAGGAAGTTTTTTTAAAAAGGGAAAAGTGAGAATAATGAAATATGAATAGTATTATTTTAAAAAGGGCATGGGCATCCATCAAAAAAAAAGGAAGTAGTTTTAAAAAGGGAAAAGTGAGAATAATGAAATATGAATAGTATTATTTTAAAAAGGGCGTATTATTTTAAAAAGGGCATGGGCATCCATAAAAAAAAAAAGGAAGTAGTTTTAAAAAGGGAAAAGTGAGAATAATGAAATATGAATAGTATTAAAAAAAAGGAAGTAGTTTTAAAAAGGGAAAAGTGAGAATAATGAAATATGAATAGTATTATTTTAAAAAGGGCATGGGCATAATAAAATTGGACAACCAAAAAATTGGACGGAGGGAGTATTAATTATTTGAGAAGTATACTAATAATTGAATGATTTGGGTAATTATTAGATGCTGAAATTATTATAAAATGATTTAAAATTATACGAGGGTGCAAATAAAATAATATAAATAAATTTACGTTAAACATATAATTATGGAAAAAGATCGAAATTGACTCGAAGTTAATCGAGTTGAGTCGAGTTTCGAGCTACTCGAGTAGCTACCGAGTTCGAGCTCATAAATACTCGACTCGAAAGGCTCGCGCGCCTAATCGTGCTTGAACAATATTTACTATTTTTCCATTAATATATAGTACTCCGTAATTTATATTTATATACAGATAATTGAGCCCGAGTTTATTTTAAAAAAATATATGTTTTATTATTAATTTTGAATATTATATATGTATCGAGGCGAGCTCAATCATGAAATTTTAGACTCGGTCGAGTCGAGTTTAAAATTTATTTGATTGAGTGTGAGTTTGAAATTTATTATGTGGTAAGAGAAAAATAGAAAATAGTGTTAAGTGTGATTTTCAAGAAAGTAATATATTGATAAGATGTATTAGTAGGATATATATATATATATATATTTTTTTTTTAGGGGTGGAGTGGTTGGATGGTAAAATCTGAATGTTAAATTTCGAACTAGAACAAGACGGGGGACGTTACGTCCCACGTCTGGACGGGTGAGTCCCAAAACAAACATGCCCATAACGTCAGAAAACAAAGGTTTTGAGTGCATTACATTGTCTTGTCTATGTAAGAATGAACAGCTGAGCTAGCTACCTCAAAAAGATGGATTACACAATCTTTCTACTTTAAAACAAGTAAATACTACCGTTCTTATATTGTAATTGTAATTGAGAAACTGTAGAGGCGTTAAACATTCTTTGCCAGCTACAACAAAACTGGACTAACATCAAACATCTGAGAGACGATTTAAAGTTAAAGAAATAATACATCTGTCATATTAGCAACTTAGCTCCTCGATTAGTTGACCGGTTGCACAGGGCACGAGCCTGAAGAGTTGCAGTCTGCTGATTCGTTGTTGGCGTATGGCGTCGTGCTGATTACCCTAAAATTGACAACAACAACTCTTTAGCTATGAGTATGAATATGCAAGTATCCATGTCATCAATTGGAGGGGAAATTTTACAAGCTTCATGCATGTTATGTTTGCATCATAGAGGTATTTATAATGACCGAAAATTTACATCTCCTTGCGCTTCTCCAAGAACCGATCGAGCCAAAGATTTTCTTTGAAACTGAGGTACAGTGCCACCTGATCACAGTATAAAGTTTACATATAAGTACATACTGGGGCTGTTACAATCAAGTAATAATGAACCAAAACACCAAATGGAAAATTTTGATTTTAAGAAGTTGGAACATACTTGATGGAAGGAGTGTTGCAAAATTACTACTTTCTGAGGCTCGATTTTGCTCGAGGATACACCAGGCCCAGGCTATATACCCCTCCAGCTTTGTTAAATATAGTCCCTATCCCCATTTATTAATTTTATATTCATGTATAATATCAAATTTACCCTTTTAAATTTTAATAAACATATCAATATACATCCCTAAACCTTAACACTAATTCCTAACACTAACCCTAATTTCAAAGAAAGTAGTTGTTGTCGACAAGAAGGAATATGGTCGACAATAATATGTCAACAAAAAACTCTCATCGACCCAATTTCATCGAAAGAAAAAAATTGAAATATTTTGACAAAATGAGGACGAATATAAACACTATAGTCAACAACAATCTATCGACGACATTGTTTATATTTAACCACATTTTGACAAAAATTAAAAAAAAAAAAACCCTAGGTTTTAGGGTTCAGACGCGGCAACGTCGCTTGGTCGCCGGCGATAGTTACAGAAATTATAAAATAAAAAACGAAGAAGAGGGAGGAGGGACGGCGGTGGCGCAGCGTATGGAAGGGGGCGGCTTCGGTGGGGGAAGGCAGGACGGCGCGAGGGAGGGGGAGAGGCGCCACCGCGGCTGAACTATTGCGCTGGGTGCGATAGGTGGTGGGTTGAAGGAGAAGGGGAAGGGAGAAAAGAAAAAATTAGTTTTATTTGGGAGTACATTTATCAGGTACAATTTTGAGAGAAGGGGGAGTATATTTAACAAGTATGGAGGGGTATCTACCCTGGGCCCGATACACAAACACCTCCTGGTTTTGGAGAGGGCGTAGTTTTTATTGTACCCACTCTTTTGTATGCCACGTTCGATAACTTAGATTAAATCTAGATTAATTATATATTATTTTTATTGATTGTTTAATAATTTAGATTAAGAGTAAATTATGCTTTAAAATTTATAAAGTATAGATATCTGATGTGACCTTATCGAATTCACCACAGTGAATGATAAGAAACACAGTAAAAAAGAGGTAAAAAGTAGTAAATACCTAAATGAGTTCTTCGAGAATCCTTGGATATTTGGTAGTAATATACGCCTTTACTGAATACGGGGACCTGCACACAAACCGGGCCGGAGGGGTGTCCGGCGACGGACCTCCGACGCTCAAGTCAGTCGAGTTCGATGGAGAAGGTGATGAAAGTAATCGGGTTTTGTATGTATAGTCAATAATAATAGAAAGAATGACTTAAAAACTTGTAAAATGAAAGAAGGGATACTTTTATACCTTGTTATGAAGGGGTAAAGAAGTAATTTTACCTCTAGAGTTTGTTACCAGTAATGCCACGCCACTGTACAATCTGACACATAACTAACCATTCAGATAATGCGCCTTCGTTTTGCAGGAATGCTTAGAGATATTTTGACCTATTGAGATTCGCTACTACTTCTTATTAATAGAGATCCTTCATCCTCATGGTCCTGGATTCAGGTCCTAATTATCAGATCAGATCTTTGAAGGATCTGATCAGGTCAGGATTTGTGTCAGGGGTAAGGATTTTTCTGGTCCTGGTCCCTGGAGGAAGTGATCATTTTCTGGTTTTGCCCAGTAACTGGTCTTTCTTAGATGTGACACCATAATGTCACATCATCCACTCCCCCTATTCTTGACTATAGTAGCTTTTGGTGGAAATAGTTAAGAATAGAGTCTTTTCAAATTTCCAGTTTCCCGCTCATTTTCTCCAAGAATACTTACTCCTTTAATCTGGGCCGTTCCTCGAGGTTTAACCTTTCGCATTCCTTCATCAGGGCCTTCCACGTGTCATTCTAGCCCAACAACTGTCCCATCATCTTTTTCCATAAAAAAGGGGCATTTATTTCCATTTTTCTCCTTTTCGCTTCTAGTTTAAGAAAACTTCCTTATTCAACAGAAATCGCCTTTCCTAAAATTCCGGTGGAAGGCCTTTCTTCTCCGGCGAGTCTTTCTGTCTTGGTACCGTCGCTCCTATTATCCACGTATTATTCTCTTTCTCTCTTTATTCTCTTTCTTCTAATTCAAAATGGCTAGCCCAACTCTTTCTGTTCGTGGTTCTTCTTCTTCTTCTTCGGCTGAGGAGGAAAATACTTGTTCTGACTCTCATCATCTTAGCTCTAGAAGTTTAACCCCAGATCAACTTTACTCCTCCGGTCACATAGATGTGTTATCCGATCAATACCCTAGATCTCGACTAAGGTCTCCACCACTTGTGTCGGTCCCATCTTCATCTTCCCTTTCTTCCCGACCTTTAGTTTCTCGTCGTCCTCGTAAATTAGCTATTCCCAAAGAAGATTCTAGTGATTTACGGGATAAAGTCACTTTCGAATCTACTCTTATTCCTTCAGAACTCAGGGAGATAAAACAGAGATGCCACAGTCCCCCCGATTTCATCTTCGACATGGCCCTTCCCGAGGAGAGGCCCAACTTCTTTTGTCCTCCTTCTTTACCTTTTTTCAAGGCGCACATAGATTGTGGGGTTCGCTTTCCCATTTGTCCATATCTTGCAAGTGTATGCCGTCTTTTTAATATTTCGGTGGCACAAGTCAACCCTTCATCCGTGAGGACCTGTCTTTCATTCTATATTCTCTTGAAGCATTACGAGGGCAATCCTAGTGCCGAAATGTTTGTGTCTTGTCACGAGATTAAGCTGAAGGAGGGCTTTTTCTATTTTAGTTCTCGAGTTAATGGTCCTCCTAACTTCATAAAGAAGCCTCCCAACCTTGAGGTGGGATGGAAAAATAAGTACTTCTGGGTCACTCCCAAGAGTGGGGAGTGGCCTTTTCCTAGTGGTGAATGGCAGCAGATTAATCCTTCTTATCCTACTGTCCCCGATTCTATCGTTTCTCCCAAAGATCTGAAAATTATGGACCGTTTAGAGGACCATGTTCTTGATAAGAAGAATGGTCTTTTCAAAATACATCATCTCGTTCGGGATCGTGGAGTGCTAATCCACTTTGGTCTTGACAGCTCTGGAGCGGAACTTTCCCCCAGAGCCGGTAAAACTACCCTCTTTTCTCTATTCCGTTGTTTTTTTTTATTTTTTAGCCTTATTTGTATTAGTTCCAACTTTTTTTTCCCTGTTTTTGTTTTTCAGAGATGGATTTTGCCTTTAGTTCTATCAAACTAGACTTGGTGGATGTTGAGGGTGGTGAAACTGCTGTGGCCGAAACTTCTTCAGCCATTCCCAAAATTGAAGTAGCCGGTACTGCTCCATTGTCAGCTCCTTTAACTTCAGCTCCATCTGCTCCTGAAGAAGCATCCATCCCTCCTACTAATAGGATTCTTAGGAGTACGACTGCTGGTTTGCCTCCTCCTGCTCATAAGCGTCCTGCTCCCGGAGGCAGTGATAAAGTTTCTTCCAAGAAATCTAAATCCCATCGTGCTCGTTCAGATATCTCTGTTCCTCGAAGGTCATCTAAGGACTTATTCACCCTGGAGCTTCCCAAAGCTGTTTCTGAATTAAGGGGTGAGGAGAGCTCTGCTTTTCTGAAGTTGATTCCCACTACTGATGATAAACATCGATTCTTCGAGCACTCAACTCCTCAGCTTTGGGAGATCTCTTCTGAGCTGTGTACTCAGGTAACTTATCCTTTTTATGTGCTATTTACTCCTCTTGTTACCCTTTCTTTTTGCTAATAGATTTCTTTTTCTTCAGCTTATGACTGTCCAAGGGATTTTGCTAGATAAAGTTGAGAAAGAACGTGCTAACACTGATCTGGGGCGTCTTCGCCTGGGGTTGTCGGAAAAGGATGAAGAGGTCCAGAAAGCAGCTGCAGATCTCAATTTACTTACTACTCAAAATGCTGATCTGAAGAAGAAGGTTGAGGAGAGCTGGGAGTTGATGGAAAAGGTTCGTTCTGATCTGATTTCCCAGCATCAAGAGGAGGTGTTAGCTTTAAGAATTCAGCAAGATAGGGCTCTGGAGGAAAGTTTAGCTCAGCAAGAAAGAGTTTCAGGGGAAGCTTTTATTCGGGGGCGAAAACGAGGTATTGAAGACTGTCGTCGTGGGTTATTGACGACCTCTATTGGCCAAGAGTTCCTCCAGGATCTTCATTCGGGATTGATTGAAGCGTATCAGCTTAACCCCCATTATATCAGGGATATGAACCCACACATTGGCCATTTCATAACCCATGGGGTTAAGTGTACTGTTGCACAAGTGAAAGAGCAGGGTTTTAAGCCTTCTATTGATACTGATCCAATTATAAAGAGTTTAACCCCTTCTCCTTTCTTTCGTGGAGATCTCAATGCAGGGCCTGATCAAGAATGGTGGTTACCTGTTATTCAGAAGGCGGCTCTGAAGTTGGCTTTCGAGAAGGAATTAAGTCCTGAGATGCCTGTTGCCTCACCTCTGGTTTATGATGTTTTCCCTCCTCGCCAAGGCCCTTCTTCCTCATCTGATCCTTTGCCCAATCTTCCTCCTCTGGAGGGGTCCAGCACTCCTGATCTTGAGCTCCCCACTTCTGAGGAAGAAGCTGCTCCAATTACTGATGCCTAGACTTAATATTTTTCTTTTATTTGAGAGCTTGCATGCTCTTTTTATTACTAAACTCTGTTATTTTTGCTATCGTACTCTTTATGTTTTGACTGCACTTCTCTTTAACGTGCGTATGAATGTGGTTTAGTCGTTAATGTATGCCTCTATTTTCTTTAGAACTGCTTCTGTTCTTAAATATTTTCGGCCTGTATTATCCTTAATTTCCTTAGGAAAAAGTTGAAATTTTTTCTAAGTGAGCAAATGTTTTCTGATCTCGGACTCAGGTCCTGAGATCTCTTCTCATCCTCAGAAAAAGTTGAATTTTTTTCTAAGTGAACAAATGTTTTCTGATCTCGGACTCAGGTCGTGAGATCTCTTCTCATCCTCAGAAAAAGTTGAAATTTTTTCTAAGTGAATAAATGTCCTCTAATCTCGGACTCAGATCCTGAGATCTCTTCTCATCCTCAGAAAAAGTTGAAATTTTTTCTAAGTGAATAAATGTCCTCTGATCTCGGACTCAGGTCCTGAGATCTCTTCTCATCCTCAGAAAAAATTGAAATTTTTTCTAAGTGAACAAATGTTTTCTGATCTCGGACTCAGGTCCTGAGATCTCTTCTCATCCTCAGAAAAAATTGAAATTTTTTCTAAGTGAACAAATGTTTTCTGATCTCGGACTCAGGTCCTGAGATCTCTTCTCATCCTCAGAAAAAAATTGAAATTTTTTCTAAGTGAACAAATGTTTTCTGATCTCGGACTCAGGTCCTGGGATCTCTTCTCATCCTAAGAAAAAAATGATTTTTTTTTAAGTGAACAAATGTTTTCTGATCTCGGACTCAGGTCCTGAGATCTCTTCTCATCCTCAGAAAAAGTTGAATTTTTTTCTAAGTGAATAAATGTCCTCTGATCTCGGACTCAGGTCCTGAGATCTCTTCTCATCCTCAGAAAAAATTGAAATTTTTTCTAAGTGAACAAATGTTTTCTGATCTCGGACTCAGGTCCTGAGATCTCTTCTCATCCTCAGAAAAATTTGATATTTTTCTAAGTGAATAAATGTTCTCTGATCTCGGACTCAGGTCCTGAGATCTCTTCTCGTTTATACTCCTCGGGGAGTTGTTTATACTCCGAATATAAGGAGCAGCACTTGCTCATTTAGAGTTCTATTTTATACTCTTATATGAGTTGTTTATACTCTTCGGGGAGTTGTTTATACTCCGAATATAAGGAGCAACACTTGCTCATTCAGAGTTCTATTTTATACTCTTATATGAGTTGTTTATACTCCTCGGGGAGTTGTTTATACTCCGAATATAAGGAGCAGCACTTGCTCATTCAGAGTTCTATTTTATACTCTTATATGAGTTGTTTATACTCCTCGGGGAGTTGTTTATACTCCGAATATAAGGAGTAGCACTTGCTCATTCAGAGTTCTATTTTATACTCTTATATGAGTTATTTATACTCCTCGGGGAGTTCATTCAAATCTGGTTATTTTTGCGATAATAAGATAAAGAGGAACTGCTCTCACTAGCTCCTTGTTTCATTGAAAATTTCAAAGTGCAAACTATTACAAGGGTTCTTCATGCCCTGAATATATCATCCAGTTCATGAACAAAGAAAAATGACAAAAGTAAAAGTTTCAGACCTTGCCTGTTTCTTAACAATAATATTTTTTGAGTTTGCTCACATTCCATGGACGTGCTACTTCCTTTCCATCTTCTCTCATCAACTTGTATGCTCCTCCTTTCAACACTTCTTTCACAATAAATGGTCCTTCCCAGTTTGGCTCCAATTTCTTTACTGGCTTCAATGCATCAACCCTCCTGAGGACCATGTCTCCTTGATCAAATTTTTGCATCCTTACTCGCTTATTGTATCTTGCTCTGATCTGACTTTTGTACGCTTCGGCCTTGAGGCGTGCTATCTCCCTTTCTTCTTCCACCAGATCCAGATTTTCTTTCATCAAGGCAGAGTTTTGTTCCTCATTATAAAATGAGATTCGGTGGGACTCAGATCTGACCTCTACTGGGATCACAGCCGCCGTTCCATAGACCAGGTTGAAAGGCGTCTCTCTTGTGGCTGTTTTTGGGCTGGTCCTGTAGGACCAGAGAACAGAATCCAGCTCATCTGGCCAACTTCCTTTCTTCCTTTCCAATCTAGCTTTTATCCCTTCAACTATGGTTCTATTAGTCACTTCCACTTGGCCATTGGCTTGAGGATGTGCTACTGATGTGAACCTTTGCTTGATCTTCATCTTATCACACCAGTCCCTGATAACTTTTCCACTGAACTGAGTTCCATTGTCTGAAACAAGGATTCTAGGGATCCCGAACCTGTAGCAAATGTTCTTCCATAAGAACTTCTGAATGTTGCTCTCGTCAATCGTGGCTACTGCCTCAACTTCTACCCATTTACTGAAATAATCGACAGCCACAATCAAGAAGGACCTCCTTCCTGATGCTTCAGGGAATTTTCCTACAATGTCAATCCCCCACTTATCAAAGGGGCATGGGGAGTACATAACTCCCAATTCTTCTCCAGGAACATGGATAAGGGGTCCATGCTTTTGACACTTATCACACTTTCGCACCAATTCCTTTGCATCTCTAAGCATCTTTGGCCAGTAATATTCTGCTCTTAAGATTCTTCTGACCACATCCCTAAATCCAGTGTGACTTCCCCCGCATCCTTCATGGATATCTCGAATGACATAGTTTCCTTCGTCTTCAGTTATGCACTTCAGGTAAGGCTGTGAAAATGATCTTTTGTACAGGTCCTCACCTATCATACAATATCTTGCAAATATTGCCCTTTTAGGAACTACCAATTGATCAAGTCTTTGCCCTGTCTTCAGATAATGAATGATTGGGGCTCTCCAATCTTCACCTTCTACCTCCTCCTCGACTGAGAACACCTCCATGTCTATCATTCTGTTATCTGCCGCTAACAGAGTGATCTGACCTTTAGCTCCTTCTTCCACTAAGCTAGCTAGTTTTGCTAAATAATCGGCCTTGGTATTTTTTGCTCTTGGTATCTATTCCAGAGAGAACTCCAAAAATTTTGCCTTAATGCTCTCCACCATTTTGGCATACTTGATCATCTTTTCGTCCTTTTTCTCGTATGACCCAGCCACTTGCTGGGCCACTAACTGGGAATCTGAAAAAATCTTTACTTTTTGAGCCCCCAGATCTGCTAACATTCTCATTCCTCTCACCAGGGCCTCATATTCTGACTCATTGTTTGAGGCTTTGAAACCAAATTTGATAGCGAACTGCAGCTCTTCTCCTGCTGGTGTAATGATCATTACCCCAGCTCCACTTCCCATCATGGTAGAGGACCCATCCACATAGGTTGTCCATTCCTCCAACTCTATGCTCCTCGTAGTTTCTTGAATAAAATCTGCTAAAGCCTGAGCTTTAATAGAAGTTCTTGGTTCGAACTCTATGTCATACTCACTTATTTCCACCGCCCATTTTACCATTCGCCCCGACAGGTCAGGTCTCCCCATGGTCTGCCTCAGAGGTAAGTTTGTTCTCACTATCACTTTGTGGGCTAGGAAATATGGCCTAAGCCTTCTCGCTGTCACCATTACTGCCAATGCTGACTTCTCCATTTCTGAGTATCTCTCTTCTGGTCCTTGGAGCATTTTACTCACATAATATATCGGCCTTTGGTAACCCCCTCTTCTCTTAGGAGAACAAAACTTAGAGAGTGTTCTCCTACAGAGAAGTACAAGAACAGGGTCTCACCTGCGACTGGTTTAGTGAGCAGAGGTAATGCTGAAAGATGTTCCTTCAGCTCCTGAAAAGCCTTTCTACATTCCTTGCTCCATTCAAATTTAGATCCTTTCCTCAAAATTTTGAAGAAAGGGAGGCTTCTTTCTGCTGATCTGGAGATGAAACGACTAAGGGTCGCTATACGACCATTCAGCCTCTGTATCTCTCTTATATTCCTTGGTTCTTGCATTTCGAGAACAACTTTTACCTTCTCCTTGTTCACCTCAATTTCCCTTGGGGTAACCATATACCCTAAGAACTTTCCAGATTGAACCCCAAAGGCACATTTCGCGGGATTAAGTTTCATGCCACTTGCTCTGATCACCCCGAAGGTCTCTTCCAGGTCCTTCACATGATCTCCTTCTCTTAAGCTCTTCACCAGCATATCATCCACATACACCTCCATATTTCGCCCTATTTGTTCTCGAAAGATTGAGTCCACCATCCTCTGATAAGTGGCTCCTGCATTCTTCAGACCAAAGGGCATGTCTGTGTATCCATATGGTCCGCAGCACACCACAAAGCTAGTTTTTACCACATCTTTAGGATCCATCTTGATTTGGTGATAGCCTTGATAAGCATCCATCATTGAGAGTAATTCACATCCCGATGTGGAATCCACCGATTGGTCTATCCGAGGAAGTGGATAATGATCGTTCGGGCAAGCTTTGTTAAGGTCCCGAAAATCTATACACATTCTCCACTTTCCAGCTCCCTTAGAAACCATTACTGCATTGGAGAGCCATTCAGGGAACTGGATCTCCACGATATGTTTTGCTACCAGCAGCTTGTCGACCTCCTCAATGATGATCTTGTCCTTCTCTAGACCAAATCTTCTCAGCTTCTGCTTTACCGGTTTCACTTGCGAACTCACATTCAAGTTGTGCATAGCCAGGGCTGGATCTATCCCCGTGAGGTCGGCTGAATGAAATGCAAAGATGTCAGAATTAGCCCTGGGACATTGGATTAGTTTTTGGGCTACTTCATGACTTATTTGAGTACCAATCTTGGTTGTACAACCTATCTTGTGAGGTAACAGCTCTACTGCCATAGTTTCTTCTTCGGGTCTGATCTGCAAATGGGGATCTTCTTCCATCATTTCTCCTTCTCCCATCCTCTTCCCCACGGGATCATCTCCTCTACCCTGATATTTTTTGAACACCTTGTCTGCTTGATTCACAGTGTCCACATAACACCTCCTGGAACTGATCTGATCCCCCAGGACCTCCCCTACTTCAGCTCCCACAGGGAACTTCATCTTCATCTAGAAGGTGGACACCACTGCTTGCAATGAATTCAGTGATGGTCTTCCTAAGATCACATTATAAGAGGAAGGCGCATCTACGATCAAGAACTCCACCATTCTTACTCTTTGCAATGGTTGTTCTCCTATACGGAGCTGCAGGGTAACCTGCCCCCAAGGTTGGATAGCTCCTCCGGTGAATCCGTACAAGGCTGTCTTAACGGGCACGACCTTCACATTCAGGTCCATCTTATCGAAGCATTCTTTGAACAGGATGTCACAAGAACTTCCTGTATCAATGAATACCCTGGCCACATCATACCCCCCGATCTCCGTTGTGATAACCAATGCATCATTGTGGGGCTGGAGTGCACCTCCACCATCAGCAGGACCGAATTGGATGTTTGGTGCTATGCTCAGATCTGACACGCTATGCACTTCAGATCCCCAGGTCCTAGCCTCTCTAATAAAAGCTTTTCGCGCTCTGTTCGAGTCACCATCAGTAGGTCCTCCTGCGATCATAGAGATGTTACCCCTTTTCTGTGGTGCTCCTCCTCCTCTAGGTGGCTCACGCTGCTCCTTTTCTTTTCCTTTATCCTCCCTCCGACCATAATTCTTATCTCTTTCGGCTCTCACGTACTCAGCTAATTGCCCTTCCCAGATCATCCTCTCAATTGCATCTTTGAGATGACGACACTGGTCTGTATCATGACTGATGTGACATAATGGTGTAGGTCCAGAAAGGAAGAACTACTGACCAAAATCAAAATAAAAGCTGATCACTTCCTTTTGGGATCAGGATCAGAAAAGTCTCTACCCATGATATGGGTCATGATCTGATCAGATCCCTCCAAGATCTGATCTGATGTGGCATAATGGCGTAGGTCCAGGAGAGAGAAGCCACTAGCTAGAAGGCAAGACGAGGCCGATCAATTTCTTCCTAGGACCTGGTCATGTTGGGATCTGATCTCATGAAACTGGGCATGACCTGATCAGATCCCTTCGGGACCTGATCTGGTATCAAGAACCTTACTCTAAAAACGCGATTAGACCTGGGGAGCGCAGATAAGAAGAAAAGCCCCTCCTTCGACCCTCCTTGCTCAAGACCAGGGAAATGAATTTTCTTGGTCTTCAAGAAGAGTAAGAAATCTTGAGGTGTCAGAATATCTCTGAATACCTTTGCAAATGTATGCGCACTACCCGAATAATCAGTTATGTGTCAGGTAGTACAGTGACGTGGCACTGCTTGCAACAAACCCTAGAGGTAAAATTACTTCCCTACCCCTCCATTACAAGGTATAAAAGCATTCCTTCTTTATTTCAATGTTTCTCTTGAAGTCATTTTATCCATTGACAACACACATACAAACATGAAACACTCTTATTATCTTCATCTTCTTCATCAAGCTCAACTGACTTGAGTGTCGGAGGTCCGTCGCCGGACACTCCTCCGGCCCGGTTTTGCTTGCAGGTCCTCGGGCATACTAAGGCGTGCATTGCTACCAAATATCCAAGGATTTATCAAGGGCTTATTTGGGTATTTCTTGTCTTTATTCTTTCTTTGATTGTGTTCCTTATCATTCACTCCTATGAATTCGATAAGGTCACATCAAATGGCGCCGTCTGTGGGAAAAATCTGAGCAGAGACGTGAGATTTTTTCTATTCACATGTGTTCTTCCCAAAATATATGGGAGGGAGTTTTTTTATATTTATTTACTGAGAGTTGAAGTTGGTTATTTGTTGTGATTTGAATCACTGGGTTATGGAGAATCAAACACCCAGAAACTCGAATGAGGTGCTGGAAAATGTGGCTTCTGCCACTGCCTCGGCTCTAGGTAAGGAAGAGGGTGCTCTTACTCAACCCTCCTCCTCTGGACCAGCGATCACTCTTTCTATAGAAGTATTGAAGGAACTGGTTAATGCATCAATAAATCGAGCTCTAATCTCTAGAGGAGATCCAATAACCCCACCGTCTGTAAAGGTGCACAAAGAACAATCTGTTCCAGAGGAAGTAACCCTCATATCTGTCACGAAATTAGCTAATCTGAAAGAATTTGAACAAGGGTTAATAGCTCAGAAGCAAGCGAAGAGAGGTCCTGAGAGAATAGAAGAGAAATTTATGCCCCTGCCAGAAGAAGAAGGAAAAGATAACTCGAAAGAAGAGTATGTTGAACCTCCTGTTCGCGAAAGTGTTAATGTCAGGACCCGGGATCTGACGTGAGAAATGGGAAGGAGAGGAACCCCGATTCTGAGGAGAAGTTCCTAAGAAATAAGAAAAGAATGGTAGAAGAAGAGACGAGGAGGGAAATTGAGAGGAATGTACAAGATAATGAAGAAAGGCGACAAAGAAGTGACTCGCCTCTGGATTGTAAGTAAGCTAAGCATATCATTGTCAAATGAGATCACGCAAATTTCAGGGTTGAAATTTCGTTTACTTGTTCTGAATATTGTTTCTAGTTATCCTTAATCTTGTGTTGTAACGCCCCCAAAATCCCGGTGGGCGCTACGATTTGAAATAACACTTTTTGACTTAAATAAATTCAAGCGGAAGACTTTTCAATAAAAGATACACGAGTTTTTTTTTTTTAAAGTGGCTAACCATGCTTGTGCCTAACTCGTGTGTCACCCACATTTCTAAGTCAAACGTGTACTTGACTAAAACATTATAAAATTCTAAATCGTTATATGAGTGATGTGATGCCTAAAATACTTTAATATTAGAAGACACGAAAATTTGCAATAAAGTTGTTACGCATGAAGATTGACATTTAAAGAGTAGACAGACATCCTAGTATTTAAATATGTTTGATCAGTTGACCTAGTAGTTCATAATTAATTACGGAATTAAACTCAAGATAACATCAGTCGTAATAATACTAAATATGTTTCTTAAGTAAAACTTAAAATTTTAGGAGAACGTTTATTAAAGCTTGCCCAGTCAGTCACACGTCCTCCTCGTCGTCTACGAAACCTGAAATAATTAAAGTAGCATCATGAGTCTTCTCCCGGAGGAGAAGCCCAGTGGGATAACATTTACTATGCATGCACATTAAGAAGGCTAATTAATATGTCAATCAAGTACACGCCGAGTCCCATGAACCCGGCTCACTTCACACAGAACTTGGTCCGAAGACTTATCTGTTGCTCACACAGAGTATAGTCCGTAGACTTTCTTTTCTCACACAGAGTATAGTCCGTAGACTTTCTTTTCTCACACAGAGTATAGTCCGTAGACTTTCTTTTCTCACACAGAGTTCACACAGAGCATAATCCGAAGATCTGCCTGCTCGTATTCACACATAAATTAATCTAAACAATGCAAATGTAAATAAATGTTACCCACTTTTGTCGTTCGGTGATAGCGGGCTAGCCTCCTGAGGATCCGACTGACTTGTACTGCACTCGACACATTTACTTAACTTTTAGGCTTAAAGTATATATATACGTATATTCATATATATTCTTGTACATATATCTATATAGGTGACACATTCAAATTATCAATAGGTTTAAAACATTTATATTTAAGTTTCGTCATATATCAAATGGTCAAACCTAATTATGAAGCTACTTGAAATCACATGGAAAATACACGTTGGAGAAGATAATTAAATTAATCATAAGCACCTTTAAAATATTTCAAACACACATATTAGTCCAATTTGTTTATTCTGGAATAATAATAAATTTTTAATAAACAATTTTTCACAAGGTTCTGTTAAACTCATTTCATACATTAAGAATAAAAAAGACAGTCTGTAGTAATTTATTTATCATAAATCATAGATAATATTAAAATTCATAATTTTTGTACAGTAAACTCCAAACATACAGTGGTGCACATAATAAAGTTTTCATTTAAAAATAACTTATAGAATGTTACTTATAAATTTTGTAAGACCATTGAAAAACAAGACTGAAATGGACTGTGACAAGAGGTTCTCTAGAATTTGATAAAACTTTTTCGTTTCTTATAAAAATGTAAGGCCAAATCCTACACAACTATAAAGGCCAGTAGCAATATCTATAAAAACATTTCATTTTAATATTATCCATTGTTATTAAATCTTGTATTTCTTTTGAACATTAAAACAGTTTACTTTGATAAAGAACAAACACTGTTTGTTAGAAAAATCATTAAAAATATAATATAAAATCAAATGTGTCTAAGTAAAATTCTTATGAAAGTTAAGACACAGTAAGTTAACATAGTTGAAAATTAGTTCCAAAAACGAAGCAAGCTGTGTGAGGGAATTTTTTTGTAGTCTCAACCCAGAAATAGGGCAGTTTTTCACCTCTGTACAGTGCTTTAAAGAAAAACCATATAAAATTGAAAACACATCAAATAGTTTTGGCATTTTAACCACTTATCCCAGGTTTCAATTACCTCAATGTGGTAAAATGGTTTGAGCTAAAACATTGGGGAAAGGGCTGTACCCTTTTAAAATTAACATGCAATAACAAAAAGGGGCTTTAAAACATCCATGGCCTGAAGCGGATTATCCAGTACCATAAGAAAAGGTGTACAATAAGTGAAATGAACTCAGATCACACATGCAATTACAAATACCACATGCAATCCAAATATAAGCTTAAATGAGTCACATAATATTCAAATCCCACAAGTTTTAAGAAGAAATCAAACACAATCCACCTAGGAAACAACCGTACTTTAAGAGAAGGTGTACAATAGGTAAAATGAACTCAAATTACACATGCAATGACAAATACCACATGAAATCAAATATAAGCTTAAATGGGTCACATAATATTCAAATCCCACAATTTTTTAAGAAGAAACCGACACCAAAACTCAATCCGCAACTCATAAGGCATTCTTACTTCAAATAAAGACGACTCAGTAACTATAAGGTAAGAACCATGAGCAAATAAAAATGTCCACAATCATCGCTTAAAGAAAGAAAATAAATTGTTTTATTTCTTTAAAACGGTTTAAGAGAGGAGAAGGCATTCGTACCTGACTCCTACGATTTCAGGAATGAGAGTGAAATTTAAGTTTTCTTCAACTTTCTTAATGGTGTTGATTGAAGGGATTCATATTTTGTGTAGATTTGAGAGCACATGGTTTAAGAGGAACTTTTTTTAGAATGGGAGAGGTTTTGAGAGTAAGGAGTCTTTCGAGGGAGAGATGTGAATAAGAATGACTCTGCAACCCTTAAATAGAGAAAGACTTTTCGCATTCTTCCGCCTTTTAAATAAAAGTTATGGGTTCTTGGTTAAATTTTAATTTAAAAGAATATCATAATTTAATGTAACATTATTATTATAAATATCTTTTACTCTATTATTTAGCTTATTTTCATATTAATAATTCACTGGATAAATTATTTATCATTAAATTCTATTATAATTTACTTCATTTTAAACTTATCTCATCATCTTATTAAATCATGTCAGTGAGTCACAAATCGAGTCCGATCTCCTCAGTAAGCTATCCTGCAAACTTTGTACAACTTATTAAAAACATTAGTTCATAAATTATATAAAATCATATATCTTTAACACTTCAAATAAATTTGTCATTTAATAAAAAGATATTTTAATTTCTAAAAATCATGGAATGCAAAAATTTAGATTTTAAAAACGGGGTGTTACATGTGTAACTGGTATTTTGGAGATCTCAATGAGATAGGGAACTGGTAAAGACAGTTTCTCTTTACCACTACTTCAAAGCAACATATACAAAAAAGGTTGGAGTTCTAATCATGTGCTTGAGAACCACATCCTATTAGCCTCAATACCAACTGCCTAGATCAGAGAAGAACTCTCCGGAGTATAAATAACTCCCCAAGGAGTATAAACCACTCATATAAGAGTATAAAATAGGACTCTGAATGAGCAAGTACTGCTCCTCATATTCGGAGTATAAACGAGAAACGATCCCAGGACTTGAGTCCAGGACCAAGAGCACATGTACTCAGAAAAATTTCAATTTTTCTGAGGACGAGAAACGATCTCAGGACTTGAGTCCGAGACCAAGAGCACATACTCAGAAAAAATTTCAATTTTTTCTGAGGACGAGAAACGATCCCAGGACTTGAGTCCGGGACCAAGAGCACATACTCAGAAAAAATTTCAATTTTTTCTGAGGACGAGAAACGATCCCAGGACTTGAGTCCGGGACGAAGAGCACATGTACTCAGAAAAATTTCAATTTTTCTGAGGACGAGAAACGATCTCAGGACTTGAGTCCGGAACCAAGAGCACATCCTCAGAAAAAATTTCAATTTTTTCTGAGGACGAGAAACGATCCCAGGATTTGAGTCCGGGACCAAGAGCACACGTACTCAGAAAAATTTCAATTTTTCTGAGGACGAGAAACGATCTCAGGACTTGAGTCCGAGACCAAGAGCACATGTACCGGAATCAGAACCCCAGATGTGGGTCTGAAAACTTAAATGTTTTCAAGAGAAAATATTGAGAAGAAGAGACCCCTAACCGGGATCAGAACCCAAGATGTGGGTCTGAAAACTTAAAATATTTTCAAGAGAAAATATTGAGAAGAAGAGATCCCTAACCGGGATCAGAACCCAAGATGTGGGTCTGAAAACTTAAATATTTTCAAGAGAAAATGTTGAGAAGAAGAGATCCCTAACCGGGATCAGAACCCAAGATGTGGGTCTGAAAACTTAAATATTTTCAAGAGAAAATATTGATGAGAAGAGATCTCAGGACCTAAGTCCGAGATCAGAAATATTGATTTACTTAGAAAAATTTCAATTTTTTCTAAAGATGATGAGAAGAGATCTCAGGACCTTAGTCCGAGATCAGAAAACATATATTTACTTGGAAAAAATTTCAATCTTTTCTGAAGACGAGAAGAGATCTCAGGACCTGAGTCCGAGATCAGAAATGTTTATGCACTGGGAAAAAATTTCAATTTTTTCTGAAGATGAGAAGAGATCTCAGGACCTGAGTCCGAGATCAGAAATATTTATTTACTTAGAAAAATTTCAATTTTTTCTGAGAATGAGAAGAGATCTCAGGACCTGAGTCCGAGATCAGACATATTATTTACTTGGAAAAACGTTCAAGTTTTTTTGAGAATAAGAAGAGATCTCATGACCTGAGTCCGAGATCAGAAATATTATTTACTTAGAAAAATTTTCAATTTTTTCTGAGAATGAGAAGAGATCTCAGGACCTGAGTCCGAGATCAGAAATATTATTTACTTAGAAAAATTTTCAATTTTTTCTGAGGATGAGAAGAGATCTCAGGACCTGAGTCCGAGATCAGAAATGTTTATGCACTTAGAAAAAATTCAATTTTTTCTGAGGATGAGAAGAGATCTCAGGACCTGAGTCCGAGATCAGAAATGTTTATGTACTTGGGAAGAAATTCAATTTTTTCTGAGGATGAGAAGAGATCTCAGGACCTGAGTCCGAGATCAGAAATGTTTATGTACTTGGGAAAAAATTCAATTTTTTCTGAGGATGAGAAAAGATCTCAGGACTTGAGTCCGAGATCAGAAATGTTTATGTACTTGGGAAAAAATTCAATTTTTTCTGAGGATGAGAAGAGATCTCAGGACCTGAGTCCGAGATCAGAAATGTTTATGCACTTAGAAAAAATTCAATTTTTTCTGAGGATGAGAAGAGATCTCAGGACCTGAGTCCGAGATCAGAAATGTTTATGTACTTGGGAAAAAATTCAATTTTTTCTCAGGATGAGAAGAGATCTCAGGACCTGAGTCCGAGATCAGAAATGTTTATGTACTTGGGAAAAAATTCAATTTTTTCTGAGGATGAGAAGAGATCTCAGGACTTGAGTCCGAGATCAGAAATGTTTATGTACTTGGGAAAAAAATTCAATTTTTTTCTGAGGATGAGAAGAGATCTCAGGACCTGAGTCCGAGATCAGAAATGTTTATGCACTTAGAAAAAATTCAATTTTTTCTGAGGATGAGAAGAGATCTCAGGACCTGAGTCCGAGATCAGAAATGTTTATGTACTTGGGAAAAAATTCATTTTTTTCTGAGGATGAGAAGAGATCTCAGGACCTGAGTCCGAGATCAGAAATGTTTATGTACTTGGGAAAAAATTCAATTTTTTCTGAGGATGAGAAGAGATCTCAGGACCTGAGTCCGAGATCAGAAATGTTTATGTACTTGGGAAAAAAATCAATTTTTTCTGAGGATGAGAAGAGATCTCAGGACCTGAGTCCGAGATCAGAAATGTTTATGCACTTGGGAAAAAATTTAATTTTTTCTGAGGATGAGAAGAGATCCCTAACCGGGATCAGAACCCAAGATGTGGGTCTGAACACTTAAATATTTTCAAGAGAAAATATTGAGAAGAAGAGATTCCTAACCGGGATCAGAACCCAAGATGTGGGTCTAAAACTTAAATATTTTCAAGAGAAAATATTGAGAAGAAGAGATCCCTAACCGGGATCAGAACCCAAGATGTGGGTCTGAAAACTTAAATATTTTCAAGAGAAAATATTGAGAAGAAGAGATTCCTAACCGGGATCAGAACCCAAGATGTGGGTCTAAAACTTAAATATTTTCAAGAGAAAATATTGAGAAGAAGAGATCCCTAACCGGGATCAGAACCCAAGATGTGGGTCTAAAACTTAAATATTTTCAAGGGAAAATATTGAGAAGGGAAGACCCTAACCGGGATCAGAACCCAAGATGTGGGTCTAAAACTTAAATATTTTCAAGGGAAAATATTGAGAAGGGGAGACCCTAACCGGGATCAGAACTCAAGATCTGAGTTCAGGATCTGAAAAATTGTTCACTCAAAAGAAAATTTTATGAAGTAAAAAGATCCGTGATCAGGATCTGAACCAGAGAACTCAAGATTTGAGTTCAGGATTTGAAAAATATTCTCAAAAGAAAATTTTATGAAGTAAAAAGATCCGTGATCAGGATCTGAACCAGAGAACTCAAGATCTGAGTTCAGGATTTGAAAAATTGTTCACTCAAAAGAAAATTTTATGAAGTAAAAAGATCCGTGATCAGGATCTGAACCAGAGAACTCAAGATTTGAGTTCAAGATTTGAAAAATATTCTCAAAAGAAAATTTTATGAAGTAAAAAGATCCGTGATCAGGATCTGAACCAGAGAACTCAAGATCTGAGTTCAGGATCTGAAAAATTGTTCACTCAAAAGAAAATTTTATGAAGTAAAAAGATCCGTGATCAGGATCTGAACCAGAGAACTCAAGATTTGAGTTTAGGATTTGAAAAATATTTTCAAAAGAAAATATTATGAAGTAAAGAGATCTATGATTAGGATCAGAACCCGAGATGTAGGTCTGAAACGTTTTAAAAGGGGAGATCCTTAATCGGAATCAGAACCCAAGATGAGAATTTGAAAAGACTCTATTCTTAACTATTTCGACAAAAAGCTATCATAGTCAAGAATAGGGGGGAGTGGATGATGTGACATAATGGTGTAGGTCCAGAAAGGAAGAACTACTGACCAAAATCAAAATAAAAGCTGATCACTTCCTTTTGGGATCAGGATCAGAAAAGTCTCTACCCATGATATGGGTCATGATCTGATCAGATCCCTCCAAGATCTGATCTGATGTGGCATAATGGCGTAGGTCCAGGAGAGAGAAGCCACTAGCTAGAAGGCAAGACGAGGCCGATCAATTTCTTCCTAGGACCTGGTCATGTTGGGATCTGATCTCATGAAACTGGGCATGACCTGATCAGATCCCTTCAGGACCTGATCTGGTATCAAGAACCTTACTCTAAAAACGCGATTAGAACTGGGGAGCGCAGATAAGAAGGAAAGCCCCTCCTTCGACCCTCCTTGCTCAAGACCAGGGAAATGAATTTTCTTGGTCTTCAAGAAGAGTAAGAAATCTTGAGGTGTCAGAATATCTCTGAATACCTCTGCAAATGTATGCGCACTACCCGAATAATCAGTTATGTGTCAGGTAGTACAGTGACGTGGCACTGCTTGCAACAAACCCTAGAGGTAAAATTACTTCCCTACCCCTCCATTACAAGGTATAAAAGCATTCCTTCTTTATTTCAATGTTTCTCTTGAAGTCATTTTATCCATTGACAACACACATACAAACATGAAACACTCTTATTATCTTCATCTTCTTCATCAAACTCAACTGACTTGAGCGTCGGAGGTCCGTCGCCGAACACTCCTCCAGCCCGGTTTTGCTTGCAGGTCCTTGGGCATACTAAGGCATGCATTGCTACCAAATATCCAAGGATTTATCAAGGGCTTATTTGGGTATTTCTTGTCTTTATTCTTTCTTTGATTGTGTTCCTTATCATTCACTCCTATGAATTCGATAAGGTCACATCAATGACCATACTCATTATAGTACTTGCAGTATTTGTCAGATCTGGGATTTTTAGGACCACCCTTAGCTGAATATGGAAATTTAAACCCCGGTTGGCTCTGCATCACCTCCAACAGTTCTGAGGGTTGTTTGGTCAGAGGCGTGTGGTTTCGGAAGTTCCTGGTCTCCAGCCTGACATCCTTATCCTCATACTTTTGCTTCCTGTCTCCGCCACTCTCTCTTTGTGGGAAAGAGCTCCTTACTTCTCCTTTTTTAGTGTGCTGGATTTCCTCCAAATTTATATACTTCTCTGCTCTAGCCAGGAGCTCATCGAACGTTAGGGGAGGACGCTTAGCCAAAGATTTAAACAGATCCCCTTCCGCCAGACCTTGAGTGAGAGCGTTAATTTTCACTTCCCCTGTTGCATTAGGCACTTCTAGAGCTGCCGTGTTGAATCTTCCCAGAAAGGTCCTTAAGCTTTCTCCAGTTCTTTGCTTAAGACTCATCAGAGACAAGGACGTCCTGAGTTGTCTCCGAGCACTTGCAAATTGGTGCAAGAAAAGGGAGCTCATCTCTGCGAAAGAACTCACATAATCAGGAGGAAGTTGTGCAAACCACTGCTGAGCCGCCTTTGTTAAGGTTGTTAAGAACACACGACACATGACTCCATCCGTGTATTGGTGGAGGAGGGCTCCATTCTGGAAACGGAGGAGATGCTCCTGGGGATCCGTGGTACCATCATACTCGTAAGAGAGCGTTTTGAAATTCTTAGGGAGTGGGTCCATGAGGATCTCTGCGGCAAAAGGAGATCCCACTGCTTTATTCCCACTCTTAACATTTTTCTCATACATTTCTTTCATTTCCTCCATTTCTTTTCTCAATGCCACAATCTCAGTATTGAGGCTCTCCTGGGCTGAGGATTGAACATATTCTTCTCCTGAACTATCTTCCTCCTCATTACCCACAAGCAGTGTAACTCTTTCCTTCCTCCTCTTTGTGCCTCTTTCAGTGGCTGCGGCCAACATCTCTGTTGGTTCCTCCAATACTGGGTCCTTCTGAGCTGGGGGTGGGGGAACATCTTCTGGAAGAGGTTGTTCCCGAACGTTCACCGTTGAGGGAGTTATGGGAGTACCCCGAACTGGCATTCCCCTTTGAGCCAGGGCCCGATCTACAGCAGCAGTGGTCAGATCTGTCAAGCTCTCCAAAGAAGAGTAACAGTATGGCTAGAGGGAGGAGATGGATCTGGCATTCCTTCTTCTTGGCCTACAGTAACATTCTCCACCCTAGTATCATTGGCCGCTTCAGTGATAATAGTTGGGTCAGCGATACTAGCCGGATCAGTGGCTACACCCTCAAAATCTTTAGCCAAGTTCTTTTGCACTTGATTCTCCATCGCTAAATGAGTAAAAATCATAAAACCAGTTTAATATCCTCACAAATACACATGAATAGGATCCCACGATTATGGATTTTTATCAGCAGATTGAGAGACTGATTTTTCTCCAACTATTTTCAGAAAAAAAGCTTGAATGAATGGAAAACCTCACGTCTTAGTCAGATTTTCCCACAGACGGCGCCATTTGATGTGACCTTATCGAATTCACCACAGTGAATGATAAGAAACACAGTCAAAAAGAGGTAAAAAGTAGTAAATACCTAAATGAGTTCTTCGAGAATCCTTGGATATTTGGTAGTAATATACGCCTTTACTGAATACGGGGACCTGCACACAAACCGGGCCGGAGGGGTTTCCGGCGATGGACCTCCGACGCTCAAGTCAGTCAAGTTCGATGGAGAAGGTGATGAAAGTAATCGAGTTTTGTATGTATAGTCAATAATAATAGAAAGAATGACTTAAAAACTTGTAAAATGAACGAAGGGATACTTTTATACCTTGTTAGGAAGGGGTAAAGAAGTAATTTTACCTCTAGAGTTTGTTACCAGTAATGCCACGTCACTGTACAATCTGACACATAACTAACCATTCAGATAATGCGCCTTCGTTTTGCAGGAATGCTCAGAGATATTATGACCTATTGAGATTCGCTACTACTTCTTATTAATAGAGATCCTTCATCCTCATGGTCCTGGATTCAGGTCCTAATTATCAGATCAGATCTTTGAAGGATCTGATCAGGTCAGGATTTGTGTCAGGGGTAAGGATTTTTCTGGTCCTGGTCCCTGGAGGAAGTGATCATTTTCTGGTTTTGCCCAGTAACTGGTCTTTCTTAGATGTGACACCATAATGTCACATCAATATCATATTTCTCCAATTAAAAGAATGTTAGATGCACTCACTATAAATTGTACAAATTATAATTTTCTCTATAAAACATATTTGCTAAGCATATTCCACTCCAAAATTCTAATTTATCTCATTCTTCCGTAGTCCTTCCTTCTTCCTCACCATAGCACCCTACGGCTGCATGCAGTCCCACCACTTCCTTTCTCTTTCCCACCACCCCTATCTAAACATATTGATTTGACTTAAGTTAAATCTATATAATATCATTTCAATCATTATAATATTTCTCAACAATTATATAATAATACTACAATATAATACATTCAATTATTACAAAATCAACTCATCATTGTAGTCTCACAATAAAATTTGGCCCTAATATCAAGGGAATTAGAGAGGAAAAAACCCTCGCCAATGAATTTTGCGAGGGAATTCCCGAGGGAAGCAATCCCTCGACAAAATGTTCCTCGACAATTATTTCCCGAGGAAATTCGAAAATCTCTCGGCAATAGCGAGGGAAATTTTTCCTCTGCAATTACCGAGCACAAATCCCTCGCCGAATACTTTCCTAAATAAAATGTTCTTCGGCAATTGTTTCCTGAGGGAATTTGAAAATCCCTCGGCGATTTTCAATTTCCCTTGGCGATTACTAAGCACAAATCCCTCGCCGAAAATGAAAATAATTAAGATTTCATTACCTGGGTTTCGAACCCATGCACCCAAAGGCCACTACAAAAAAGAGTTGTTTTACCGACGGAAATAGAGACGGAAATTCGGTCGGTAATAGTTTTTTCTGACGAAAAAATTCGTCGGTGCTAACCTCGTCGGTAAGTCTTACCAACGAATTTTTTTTTTTATTTTTTAATTTTTCGGTAAAACAAAATTTTAAAAAAAATATTTAACCTGGACCCAAGGCCAACGGGCTGGCCCAACCCGGCCCAGACCCTGCAAGGCACACGAGGGCCCTAGCTTAATTGCGGAATATAAGCGGCCTACATGGGACTCAAACCCGGGTGTGTGGGCGCCTAGTGAGGAGCGCCCACCACTCGAACAAGTCTATTTTTCGTTTATAATTGTATATGTACTCATTTTTTTTCGACCCAATTTTTTTTTAAAAAATTCACAAAATTAATTTTTTCTATATTACTATAACTAAATTTGTGATTTATAACTAATTTAAATTTAATTTTTTTAATTTATATATTGTAAATCTAATTTATTTATTTTTTGTGTTTTGATTAAAAATCTAAAAAGCTCATATCATTTATACATGTTTTACTTTTTTTTTAAAAAAAATCTATTTAATAATTGAACATTCTTTTACTTGTATTAATCACTAAATTTGTGATTTATAACTATTGTAATTTTTTTTAATTTATACTATATTGTAAATCTAATTTATTTATTTTTTGTGTTTTGATTAAAATTCTAAAAAAGTTCATATCATGTAGTTGATGTGCCAAAATTTGCACGAGGGGATTGGATATCCTCCGAGTTGGTTATCTGATTTACCAAACACGTAAGAACAATCCAATTATGCTGCTGCCTCCGATAGAATCCTCGAGAACCTGCAAAGAACACGCCGGAGGGGAGTCCGGCGCGGACACTCCGATGCCTAAGTCAGTATAGGGCTTCTCAATATATCACAAGGATCTCGAGATCCCTGATTTATCAAAACAAGTGATCTCGAAGAATATCAGAAATGTATTTTGCACTCAGTATGTTAAGTTTAGTAAAGTAAGAATGTCTAACCTGAAAACCTCCCTCGGTTTACCTTTTTATAGAGACTTCCTTATAGGGAGCCGTTAGAGCTTCCCCCTATCTCGGAGCTACTTCTGGGACTAAGCCCTGCTGATTGGACAAAGTCTTCCACTCTTTCCGCTCCCTGTAGATCCGGTAGTATTCATTCTTAGTGGACTTCGTCCCCTAAGATAAAGGAGGATAAAGTCTTTCTTCCATCAAGCCTGGACCGGAAATGGCGGAATTCCCCTATACTTACGGCCCATGAATTCGCGCCAAGACTGATTCCTCTCAATGCTTCTCTCCAGATGGAGCTCTCTCCAGGGGGACCTCCAGAGGAGATTCTTTATCTAGAGTACTATATAATCCAATCCTTCCAATTTTATCCTGTCTTTTATACACGTGTCGACTCCTTATTAGATGACATTTTTAGGCCGCATCACATGTATACATGTTTTACTCTTTTTTTAAACAAATTCATTTAATAATTGAACATTCTTTTACTTATATTAATCATTGTATTTGTGACTTATAACTATTGTATATGTGTGAATTTTATTTTCAAATAGTATATTAATAATTTAATGTATGCATGCATCATATTTTTATTCAAAACAAGTTAAACAAAAAATTCATTTAATAATTCACATTCTTTCACTTATATTAATCACTACATTTGTGACTTATAATTATTGTAAAATTAACTTTTTAATTTATAAATTGTAAATGTAATTTTTTTTGGGGATTACATTTTTTTAATCCATTAAGTTACCACGATTTTGAATTTAGTCCATCAGATTACCACTTTTTGAATTTAGTCCATTAAGTTTCCATTTATTTTGATTTTGGTCCAGTTATCTGCTATAGCAGGTTTAACATGTCATCTTTTAAAACACACCCCATAAAATGTTATACACACCCCAAATGTTAAACACACCACACTAAAATTTTAAAAATCAATTTTTATTATTATACACACCCCAATTCTTTCCTATTTAATAAATTGCCAAAAATAATTAAATTAAAAAAAATAAGAATTCAAATTAATATGAAAAATATAAATAAAACCTATAAGAAATCGCCTAAATCTTCAAAATTTAAACAAAGCTAAAAATATTAATAAATTTAATTAGTTTTGAAGATTTAGTTGATTTTCTACTATTTTTAAATTTTATTTAGCCTTATTTTCGAAGTTTTTTTTATAGAAGTTAGAACCAAATAAAACTTTAATAAAGTAATGGAGTTTTAAATTTATTTTATTTTATTTTCCTTTTAAATATTTCTTTTATATTATATAAACCTAATAACACCCAAAATCATACTCCCTCCTATTCATTTTATAAGTCGTTTTGACCTTTCGTTTTCTTTGCAAAATATAAGTCGTTTTGCACTTGTTAATGCAAATTAATTGCATTTATTCCAAATTTACCCTTAAGATCAATAAATATTTACATACATGTATTCTTTTTAATTAAAATTACAAGCATTGATTAAGGATAAAATGAGAAGTCAATTTTTTTCTTAATATGTGTGTATGAGCCTAGGATGACATATATTTTGAATAGGAGGGAGTAAATATTATATACACTCCAGTCTCTAAATGTTAAAACACATTTTTTATCTTTGTTTAATTGAAAAAAATCACCAAAATCTTCAAAAATTAAACAAAGATAAAATAAATAATTAATTACATTAATTTTGAAGATTTGGTTGATTTTTTACTATTTTTAAAGATTTTTAATAAATTTTAAAAAAAAAACAACTTGAAAAAATTATTAAATTAAATAAAAATAAAAATCTTTAAAAGTATTAAAAAAATCAACTAAAATTTTAAAACTAATTAATTTAATTAATTTTTTAGCTGTATTAAAATTTTGAAGATTTAGGTCTTTTTTATAAGTTTATTTTTATTTTTCATGTTAATTTGAATTCTTACCTTTTTAATTAAATTATTTTTGACAATTTATTAAATATGTTTATGATTTTATTTAACTATATTTGATTTTTAAATTTTTTGTATATAATATTTATGATTTTGGGGATTATTAGGTTCATATTATATAAAAAAATATTTAAAAGAAAAATAAAATAAATTTAAAATTCCATTACATTATTAATGTTTTATTTGCGTTCTAACTTTTATAAAAAAACGTCGAAAATAAGGTTAAATAAAATCTAAAAATAGTAGAAAATCAACTAAATCTTCTAAACTAATTAAATTAATTAATTTTTTAGCTATGTATAATTTTTGAAGATTTTGGCGATTTTTATAGGTTTTATTTATATTTTTTATATTAATTTGAATTCTTATTTTTTTTAATTTAATTATTTTTGGCAATTTATTAAATAGGAAAGAATTGGGGTGTGTATAGTAATAAAAATGATTTTTAAATTTTAGTTTGGTGTGTTTAACATTTGGGGTGTGTATAACATTTTATGGGGTGTGTTTTAAAAAATGACCTGTTAAACCTGCTATAGCAGGTAACTGGACTAAAATCAAAATAAATCGAAACTTAGTGGACTAAATTCAAAAAATGGTAATCTGATGGACTAAATTCAAAATCGTGGTAACTTAATGGACTAAAAAAAATATAATCCCTTTTTTTTGTTTTAATTAAAATTCTAAAATTCACATTTATAATTTTTTTTTGTTTTGATTAAATATGATTCCACTTATATTAATTACTAAATTTGTGGCTTGTAATTATTCTAATTTTTTTTTAATTTATAAATTGTAAATGTAATTTTTTTTAATTTTTTTTTATAATTATTTTATTTATTAATTCACACAAAGACTTAATTATCATATAAACTAAATGGATATAAACACTAAAGAAATTATGTCCTAATAATATAACATAAATTTTTTTAATTTAATCAATAATTTCCTAATTTAATATAAAATTTTATAATTTAATCAATAATTTCCTAGTTAACTTAATCAACAATTTTATAATTTAATCGACATGTTTCAAATTTAATCAACAAATTTTATATTTTAATCAATCATAATTTTCTAATTAAAAAATTTTCTTATTTAATTAATAATTTAATTTTTGCACAAATTTTTAATTTTTAATTTGGTGATTAGCGACGGAAATTTATGTCGGTAATCACAATTTTTTTAATTTTTTTTAATTTTGTGGTTAGAGACGAAAATTTTCGTCGGTAATCTTTTTTTTTTTTTTTTTTGTGATTGCCGACGGAAAACAAATTCCGTCGGTAAATCGGTTGACTTTGGTAATTCGTCGGTAATCCCGACGGATTTCAATCCGTCAGTAAAATTCTGTCGGTATTTGTAGTTTTTTTGTAGTGGGCCACAATATATGGAACCTAGGACCTCTCGGTCCGGGTAATGCTTATGGGCGCCCCTATTGTCGTTAGGTTATGAGCTATTTTCTTCGGAGTATATGTTATATTTCCAGTCTATTATTTTTTTAATAATTTATGTACTATTTAATTTGATTGCTTATTTAATAATTGGTAACACATACATTTATATTTTTTTCAATTCAAATATTATAAAATATTGTGTTATTAATTATATTTAAATTTTTTTTCTCCTCCACACACACACACATATATATATATATATATATATATATATTAACTTTCAATGTATTCGAATTTGTTAGATTAATTGTACATAAATTATTAAAAAAAATAAAATGCATTAAATTTAAATTAAACTATTGTTAGTCAAAATCATTTGAATACGTTCAAGAAAATTAAAACTTCAACATTAAATATATATATATATATATATATATATATATACTTTTCTTAATTGATTTTTTTTTGGGTAAAATTACAGATAGGAAATAAGTTACATTTCACCCGCTCTCATCTATCTATATAGTAAAGTTATACCAAAAGACCACATTTTCCAGACTCAATCGTGAGAGAGTGGAAGGATCATTGATCAAACCAGCATACCTTGAAGCTCCGCAATCTAAGAAGATAGCAAATCGGCTCCAGAGAAGGAATAGACTTTCGCACACAACGACTCGCGCTAAAAACCTCCCAAATCACATAAGAATGGACCCAAGGGCTACCAACTCCAACAGACACAACAAAGTGCCAACCAAGGGAAAAACCCGTAAACGGAAAGAAAAACCCAAGCCTAGTAGGAGAGGAAACCAGAACAGGGGAAAAGAAAAAAACAGTAGGCAGGGAAAAACGAAACTAAAATAACGCTAGATCTAAACTAGGAAACAAAATAAACTAACATGCAGAAAGCATAAAAACGAAAATAAAATGGGGTCAAACGGATGACTCACTCGATCGGCCACCGTGGCTCCGTCGGGGAGATTCACCCATTGATCCCAACTAAATCCCTGAAAAAGACCTTCACCCACTGAAAAATCTGAAACGAGAGTGGTCAAGACGGAGCTACGACGGCGCCGCGGTGGTCCGGCGACTCGACGGCGGCGGTTCGACGGTAGCAGTTCTACTGTATTTTAGACGGATTCAACCGATCTACCTCTTTCTTTATCTCTCTAGAAGGTTTGAGTGATGGAAAGGGAGAAAAGTCGTCGGTGCTAGCGGCGGTGACGGTGTTGGACGGCGGTGGTTGTGTTGGGTGGCGACAGTAGCAAGGGCCCGATCTCGATAGCTTTTATACGAGATAGGATCTATAGTAGGGAGGGGAGAGTAGAGGATTTGGGGTTGAAAAAGAGGGGGGAGAGGGTGTGCCGATTTCCGGCCAGAAGGATGGGGGAGAGACAAGGGCGGAGCCAGAAATTATTTTTTGGGTGGGCTGAAAGTCGAAAATGATTACATAGTATAAAAAATAATTTTTTACATAAGTTGTGCCCTACGATTTTTTAGTCGATAGAATTTATAGATAATAGAATCAGAATCAATGTCTTCAAACAATTTTATTTCGATATAGACAGTCATAGAATTTAATATATAATCACTCTCCATTTATTTCGAAAATTAACACTTTTGACATGTTTCATAACTAAAAATGTTCATTCGATCGTGGTAGTGATAACATGAAGTGTCAAAATAAGGTGAATCGATCTTGTAATAAAAAACATGCACTTCCACCCCAGTTATCTCGATTAATTTTTGGAATATTACATAAATAGTTGATAAATTTTGAAAACTTTTTAAAAGACATCAAATGAAAACTTTATTGAGAAAAACATATCAAGTTTGCAATGGTGCAATTCAAGTCTCACATAGGTCATTTCTTGATTATAAATAAAATCCACAATAAATAACCTAGGGTTGTTTTTGAGATCCAAGGCATCAATAAGTTTAAGAAGCTTAAGAAGTTTCACTTTCTTATCTTTAAATTTACTATTGATTTCACCCGATTGATCAATATTTATTTTTGAAAACGACAAAAATTAATCTATTGAAGCGTATATCCGGAATATCCCATTAAAAACGAAGCACTTACAATTAAAAAATTAAAAATACAAATGTAAACACATCTTATTATTAAAAATATCAACTTCGTCTATATGGAAGTCGTTAATTCAAATTTGATATGCCTTTTTGCATAAGAAGTTTGAAATTGGGAATTTAGTTTAAGATTTATTATTTAATTAAAATTTTAAATTGTTTAAAGAATTAAATATTTATATTTTACAAATAATTTAATAGAAGTTTTCGGTAAAAACCTTATTTAATGACGGAAGTTAGTTTAAATTTGATTTGATTTAAAAAAGTAAAAATTAATATAATATATAAAAAAAAATCCCCTAAAAAATAGGGTGGGCTCTTAGCCTCAATGAAGATCCCCCCCCCCGGAGAGATGATTTTCTTTCTCCTCTCGATAACTTTAATTGATTTTATTTAGTTTACGTATCATATTAACATTAATGCGTTGATGATCAAATAGGTGCCATGTCAAACATGAAAGGTTGTATTAATAATGGAAATAGAAAAGAGGATATGCAGGTGAACAGACAATTTGGAAGAAAGCAGCAGAAACAAATTGCCAAGCCAAATCCTCAAGAAGGGTTTTTTTAATACCCCATTAGGCGAGGGGTTTATCAAGGACCCACTAACCCTCGTCAATTTTTAATGGGAAAATATCATTTTACGTCCTGTAAGTTAGGGTGAATCCGTTTTATATCCTTTAAGTATTCACTTTATCAATTTACATCTTTTTTAGTCCAATTTACATCCTTTATAGTCCAATTTACATCCTTTTGCCGGAAAATTAAAATTTTCGTCGAAAAGTGTGTTTTTAATTGGGGCTTCCGACGAGTATCGTGACATGGCGCCACATGTGTTGCCAAATGTATAAAATCTGCCAACAAAGCATTAATTTTTTTTTAAAATGTCAACAATAAAATTTAAAACTATTGTCGAATTAATTAAAAAACAGTAAACTAAACCCCTAAACCAGATTTTTTTTTTTTGGAGAGTAACACCTGAACTCAAAATAAAAAAATGTAGGAATGTGAACTAAAATTAACAAAATAAAAAGAATTTAAGAGAACCTTGAATAGAGGAAGAACATAGTCGCACAAAAAATCGCCAGAATAGAATCGCACACACAAAATCATCACTCCCAAGATCGCTCACTCACAATTTAAGCAAACCCGAGAAGAATTATGAGCTCGAACAACGGGATTCAAGTAATTAAATCCAAGAGTAGTTAAGGTATTTCCTTACGTGAAAAATTAGGGTTCTGCGTTATTTTAAATCTTTTATAAACATGATAGTTTATGGGTTAAAGATTATGCTTATGGGTTTGAGCGAGTAAAAGATTATGTTTATGGGTTCGAAACTTTGATTGAAGAAATAAAAAACCCTGTTTTTACAGTTTAGGATTTTAGTTTTTTATTTTATTTTTTTGTATTTTGATTATGCTTATGGTTTTTAGTCTGCATTGAGTGTATGAATGAATGGACTAACCAAAAGATCCATGAATTTTTCGTCTCATCCTGGTACATTGAATTAATTATTCACAAATTTGATCAAGAAAATGTGATTTTCTTTTTCTTTTTGGCAAAGTTTAGGAGATGTAGCATTGCCTGGTGGAAAGATGGACGAAGACGACATTAACGACTCTGCAACAGCTATGAGAAAAGCAATGGAGGGAATTGAGCTGGATCCAGGCCTTGTTCGTGCAGTTGCAAATCTAGAGCCATTCATTTCATCGGTATACATTTATGTCTGTAAATATTTTCTAGTTAAATTAATTAATTCTCTGTTTCAAAAACCGTGTGTTAAATGGAATGTTTGTAGATATACTGAGATGGATAGAACTGCAGAATTTACTGAGAGTGGTTATATGCTTATTATCTAGAGTGGAAGATTTGAAACCTGTGCTTAATGCACATGAAGTTGATGTCATATTTGATGCCCCTTTAGAGATGTTCCTTGAGACAAAACACCTATAAAAGTATTGAGACAAGACAATGTCCTCTCATGTGACCAGGGGTGAAATGTGACACCAACTTTGACGAATGCACGAATCTCACCATTGTTAATCGTGATTACTCATTAGTGATATTTCAGAAAGATTTTGTTGTTATGAAAATATTTTACGAGTTTGTTCATTATAGAAATTATATTATCTTTAAAATCACTAATTTTGAAACATATATTGTAGGAAGATGGTGGTCACAAGTGTGTTGAGGAAGAATGGGAAGGTTGGAAATATGTGTGTCATTTATTCGAGCTGGAAGCAGAACAAGGGAGTTTCGTGGTAGGAGGATTAACTGGAGACATTCTGATTCAAGCTGCTTCCATTATCTACTAGAGACCTCCATCTTTCCACCAAAATTTTGAAGATTTCAGCCAATTACAATGGAATTTATCTTCAAAATAACTGCACCAATATGCAGATAACACACAACTGTATCCCATTGTGTTTTTATTTTATTTTCCTTTTTAATTGCTCAGAAATGGAGGGTTTACCTTTGCCATACAATTTATATTACCAAAACAGTTATGTATTAGATTCAGATATTCAAGAAATTATGACAAAATGTTGTTGGAGATTCAAAGTATATATTCATTTTTATCTTAGCCTTTATATTCCTGTAGATTTGCTAGAATTTTAACAACAGGTGACACTTCTATCCACCCACCAAGTGATAAAATTATAAATGCACATAATGTATATTCCATTACCGTATACCAAGTTTTTTTTAGTATAAAAAAACAGAGGTAAGCTTCACCGAAACGTTGTTCCATTTTTAAAAAGGTATTTTAGAAAAATTATGAGTCATAAAACTTGCAAACACCAAAAGGAGATCATGTTTTACATTGTTTACATAACCCTTGAAGTTGTACTCCAATATTCTATTTCACCTAAAAGATTGAGAACACAACTTCACAAAACCCAAACTTCACAAAACTCAAAAAATCAAAAGGCACCAATCTGTTTCATAGCAAAAACTAACAAAATTTTCATAGAAAAAAGTATTAAACCATCAACTAATTAACTTTGTTTTTTCTCTTCCCATTAACACGACTCTCTTGAGACAAGTCAAGATACTTGTTGCCCCCATCAACTACTATCTTCTTCAGCTTGTTATCTTGTACGCTTTGTGTTGTGAATTGTGGCCTCAAACCTCCAACAAAGGTTGGAGGAGCTCTGATGCTAGGTCCATTGAGAATACGTGGCATAGGTGGAGATGTGAAATCATGATGCAACTGTTGGAATGGAGTAGGTCCAACAGTAGTGGGAACAAAAATCTGCCCAAAAGGTTGAAACTTCATTCCACTGCTAGCTTGACTGAGGGATTGACTGAGTAGAGCCTCAAACTCCTCATCATCTTCATCTATTAGGCTGTGACTTGAATTTGGTTTTGGTGGTCGAATGAAGTTCTTGTCTGCATGATTTTTAGCCTGCAACAAAACAAAGGTGTAATCATTAGTCAAGGAAAAGACAATATAAAAAAAAATTCCAAATTAAAACTTACAGTATGAGGCATTTCTGTTGCACTTTTAGTTTTGGGAGGTCTTCCTCTCTTTTTCCCATTTGTAAGAGGAGGTGCAGTAACCTAAAAATAAACACCAAAAACACTGCATAAAAATCACAGCCTTTAAAAAATATTATAAAAAACAGCACACATAATAAATAGCAATACCTGCACATTCTCTATTGGAGCAACACGTGGTTTTGGCACATCCTGTTGTACAGGTTCTTGTGTGCATGCTCTCAAATTGTGGCCATTTTTTCCACATTTTTTGGCAGGTCTTCCTCTTTTTTTCTCATTTGTAGGAGGAGGTACAGTAACCTAAAAAACAAACACAAAAAACACTGCATCAAAAATCAGTCTTTAAAAATATTATAAAAAACACCACACATAATAGATAGCAATACTTGCACATTCTCTCTTGGAGCAACACATGGTTCTGGCACATTCTGTTGCACAGGTTCTTGTGTGCATGCTCTCAAATTGTGGCCATTTTTTCCATATTTTTTGGCAGGTCTTCCTCTCTTTTTCTCATTTGTAGGAGGAGGTGCAGTAGCCTAAAAACAAACACAAAAAACACTGCATCAAAAATCAGTCTTTAAAAATTATTATAAAAAACACCATACATAATAGATAGCAATACCTGCACATTCTCTCTTGGAGCAACACATGGTGTTGGCACATTCTGTTGCACAGATCTTGTGTGCATGCTCTCAAATTGTGGCCATTCTTTCCACATTTTTTGCACTTGATGCTAGTTTGTCTCCTTTTCATTTTCTGCAGCTTTCCTTTCTTACTCTTTTTCTTGCTTGCTTTCTCCTCAGGTTCTACCCTTCTTGCTGTAGCTGGCCTTCCAACTTTTCTCCCGAATGAAGGTGGCATTGGTGGAATGAACAATGTTGGTGCCCATTCATTCTGCCCAGAAATAGGTAGTATAGCCGGCTCATACACTTTCTTATAAGTTACCACAGAATAACACTCATTCACAAAGTCTGTAGGGTTTAGCTTTTGGTTCACAATGGTTGAACAAGCATGTTTACATGGTATACCACTCAACTCCCACCTTCTACATGAGCATTTTCTGAGCTCCAAATCAACAGCAAATTGACTTCCATCAAAACATTCAACTTGATAATATCTATTGTTTGACTTCATAGGGATACAATCACCAAGCCTCTCCATATGTTTGTCTAAAATCTGTTTGATTTTAGGTGGATATTTTCCCTTCCAACTATTAGCAGCTGTATCCCTACTCTTTTGGAGTTTGCCCATCATCCATTGTCTAAGCCATTCAAGCATGGTAATGATAGGTTTGTCCCTAGCATCCAAAATGCAAGCATTGAAACTCTCACATACATTGTTCAAAAGCATATCACACTTTGAACTCTCACTGAAATGAGATTTTGACCATTCACTAGGTGGTTTGTTGTTAAACCAATCAGCTGCAACAGGATCCATCTCTCTCATTTCTGTCATTGCTTGGTTAAATCTCCCAAGTGTAGTGGCCCTAGCAGCCTTCCACATAGCATTCTTATAGGCCAAACCCCTGAATCCTGCCTTCTGAAAATTGTTGTGTAAGTGCCTAACACAAAATCTATGTGCAGCCCCAGGGAAAACAAGGTTAAAAACATGAATTAACCCTTTTTGCTTATCACTCATGAAGGTGTATTCAGTTGGCCTACAAATGTTCAAGTCAGCTTTTAACATTATCAAAAACCAACACCATGTATCTTTGTTCTCAGCAGAAACTATAGCATATGCAATAGGGTATATTGCATTGCTTGGATCTACACCTACTGCAGACAACAATACTCCACCATGTGGGCCCTTCAACCAACATCCATCAACCCCTATGAATGGTCTACACCCACTATTAAACCCTTTTTTTACTGCCTCAAAGCACACATACATACCTCTAAATCTGCCCTCTTCATCATTGTCTAAAACAATGGTTGAATTGAAGTTTGAGTTTCTCAATTCTTGGGCATAATCCCACAACTTAGAGTATTGTTCATCGGGACTGCCTTGTATAAGTTGTAAGGCTTTGTTCTTTGCCCTATAAGCCTGCTGCTTAGAGACATTAACATTCAATTTTTTAATTACAAGTCTTCTCCAACCATTTACCTTTCTTTGGGGTTCATTCTGAAAGTCGGGAACATATTTCTCACTTAACCATGTGCTTTTTACATTTCTTACTTCAAAGGTAGGTGCACACTTGTGACTAGACTTGTATTTTCTAATCTGAAATGTTTCTTGATTATGCATCTTTAAAAGGTTTATACCCCAATCACAACCATCACTCCTACATTTAGCATAAATTCTAATCTTATCATTCTTTGGAAAGTGTAATGACCTTCTAGTCTGTATAGCATGAGATTGGACAGCTTTTCTGAATTCATCTTTAGTCCCAAACACCATTCCTACCTCGAAACTAGGATTAAAAGTCACATCAGGGTTAAACATTGGGAATTTCTCTTGACCCTCATCATCAGAAATTCTAGTTTCATCAAACTCATCTCCATCACAAACAACATCTGAGTCACCACTATCTTCATCTGTTGTATCATCATAATGAACCCCTTCTCGACCCCCTTGTTCACTGACATGATCATCTACATTTGTATTATAGAGATCATCATCATCATCATCATAAGTGCTCTCCGGCTCAAACTCATACTCAGAATCAACCAAATCAGACATTTCCAACCTAGCATTACTACACTCACCTTTATCACTGTAATCAGAAATTTCTAAATCAACAAGCAACTCATTCATTCCTTGTTTTTGCACACATTCTTCCCTATCATCAAACTCCAACCATTCATTCCTAACCCCTTCCTCTTCTATCATATTCTCTGTTTTTCCCCCATCATTTCTACTATTCTCAACTTGCCGCCCTTCACTACCCACAATTTCAACATACACATCAATCTTGCCATTTTTTTCAGCCTTAAAAGCTTCCTCCCCAAAAGCAAAGTCATCCCACAACAACTTAAACTCATTTCTAACTATTGCATAATATTTCTTTTCACCCAAAATTCCTGCACTCTCATACCATGTATTTAAATTAGAAATAATGGTATCTTTAGCTATGGAAACATAATCATACACTACTCTATCACCCCCAATGTATGTAGTAGTAGATTTTGCAAATGACCCACCATAGTGCAACTCTACAGTGATATAACCCGAATTCAAAGCTGCAAAATTAAATAAACAATAAATAAATGCTACAAGCCAAAACAACGCAAATAAATACATTAAATACCTAGAATCCAAAATTGTCAACTGCTTATATAATAAGATACATAAATAAATGAAAATAGTGGACCACATATGAAAATATATTTAACAAAATGCTCACACATAGTGAATCACAGTACCACACACCCACAAAAGAACAACGCAAAACATTTGAAAAATAAATTTTTTCACAAGCCCTATGAAGTTCACAACAATATCTAAAAATTAAACAAATCAAACCCTTCTCACATGTATGTATAAAACGAATTAAAGACTTACGATACAGAGGCGGTGGAGAATTCTCGCAGCCTTTCTCTCGAAGGGTAAAGCTCTTCTGCACGTTCATGCCTTCAAAACTCACGAGCAGGGTTTCAGGATTGCGATTTGGGGCGAGTATGGGGCGATTTAGGAGCTTCATCTTCATCTGCGATTTGTGACTTATTTCCTTATATTCTCTCTCGTGGGTTCACGATTTTGGGGGATTCGAGGGCGATTTCGGAGGGGAGATTATGTGATTTGTTCATGATTCCGCGATTTGTTCACGATTTTGTGATTCTGTGACTTGTTTTCAGAGGGTCCACGATTTTGGGGGGATTTGAGGGCGATTTCGGAGGGGAGATTCTTTGATTTGTTCATGATTCCCCGATTTGTTAAGATTTTGGGATTCTGTCAGTCGTTTTCTGTGGGTTCAAGATTTAATTTGATGGAGATTTTAATCTGCATTCTATTATGTTGCGTACTAAGATTCAATTCATTATTTTTATTTTGTTAATTTTAATTCACATTCCTAGGTTTAGTTTACTGTTTTTTAATTATTCGACAATAGTTTTAAATTTTATTGTTGACATTTAAAAAAAAATTAATGCTTTGTTGGCAGATTTTATACATGTGGCAACACATGTGGCGCCATGTCACGATACTCGCCGGAAGCCCCAATTAAAAACACACTTTCCGACGAAAATTTTAATTTTCCGGCAAAAGGATGTAAATTGGACTATAAAGGATGTAAATTGGACTAAAAATGATGTAAATTGATAAAGTGAATACTTAAAGGATATAAAACGGATTCACCCTAACTTACAGGACGTAAAATGATATTTTCCCATTTTTAATTGACGTGGCATATTCTCGAGGGCCAGTCCCTCGACAATTTTTTTAATTTGAATTCCCTAGGAAAATTTCTCGGTAATGTCGAGGGATTTAATTTTCCTCGCCAATTAGCGAGGGATTTTGTTTCCCGCGGTGTTTTGTCCGTCGCCATTTTTCGAGGGATTTCTTCCCTCAGAAAATTCCCTCAGTATTCGAGCCAAATTTTGTAGTGTCTCACCCAACAATAATATAATAATACAATTTCATTTAATTTAATTTTACATATTGATTTGACTTCTATTATTTAAAAACTCAAAAGAAACATACATATTACTATTTATCCGGATTTAAAAAATGGATTTTCAAAACCACCCAAAGTAAATATCACTAAAAAGTACTCCGTATTTTAGATTTTTTACATTATTGTTGGAATGCAGATAACAAAATAGTCGTACCCTGTAGAATAACAACACACTTTGATTCGGTGTAATTATTTAAAGGCCACGGTTATACGTACACACAGACTTATTGAGGACACCCACCTAAAAGAAATTGCAATTAAAGGATACGTAAAATGTCCAATATACCATTTACAAAAAAATTGAAAAATATTAATAGATGAGTACACCCACCAATTTCATTTCACGGCAGAATCTTTCCCCCACCATCAACATGATATTAAAAAAACAAGCATAAACAAAAAATCATTCCAAACAAAATGCAAACAAATTAAATCATTCCAAATAAAATAAATCATTATAAATGCAAAACAACATATCAAAAATCATTTCAAATATAAACATCTCAAAAATCTGTCCAAAAAAATTGATTATGTGAAAAGGATGATAGATTTCAAAATTTATTTTCGGACACATCTTCCTTGTCCGAAAATAAGTGTCGAACAATGCACAATTTTCATAAAATAAAAATTTGAAATGAAAAATAAACATACGTCCGATTTTTTTTTATGTACAAACTTAAGTTGTCTGGAAATTTTTTCCGGACAAACACAAATTGTCCGAAAATAATTCCTGAACAACTTCCAATTATCCAAATAAAAATCAATAAACAAACTCAAAAAACCCAAATACATTTGAATTTTTAAAAATCCTAAAACCCCTAATACCTGCATATTTTGTTTGATGATCATGGAACGTGTAAGAGTGGCGGCCTTTAAACGGAGACGACAATGGCCTTTAAATGGAGATGACGGCGGCGGCCTTGTGGCTGGGAAGGGAAGGATCGGAGCGGTGACTTGTATCGTTTTTTAGACACTTTTTTAAACACGTCACAATACGATCCCCACAAGCGTATGGGTCCGATTGTAGTATGTAAGTATGACCAAGTAGTTTGTTCGTCCAAGTATCTAGTTAAGTGCTAGCGATTCCCTAAAGTTAAGAGTATTCATGTTATTGTAGTAACTAAACGTGTTTGTTTGAATTTTCGAGATTTAAAATTAAACTATGAATCAATCACAAAAACATGCAAATAGACCAAGCAATCTAAGTAACAAAGAGTTGACAAAATGAAACTAATTATAACTACCAAAGTAACAAAGATAGCAAATGAAATTGAAAACAACGATTAACTAACTTTCGTTCGAAAGTGCAAGGTGGTATTGTCTCGGGTGCATCCATTTTGTAGGTGATATGGAGAATTAATGAACCAATTACACAAATTAAACATAAGGTGTTGGGTAGAGCTAAAGGCTATCACTCGTGTGTGTAGACCAATCCCTCATGAGGCTTAGGTGAACACGTGCATCAATTAGCAATTATATAGTCTAATCAATACCATAAGCTCCTAAGATATTGTCTCATAAACACGTTCAACACGGTTACTAATGTTTATGAGACGCCTTCTCATGGAAAAGTGAGTGGGACGCAACAATTAATTGCATTTGGGCGCGGTTATACACACACCAACCTATTGAGGACACTCACAATGAATACACACACTGTAAATTGAGGACACCCATCTGAAAATCCCAAAATTATCCTTCTCCTCACTAAAAACCTAATTCATTCCCTCATCTCTCAGACTCAGGACACCCACCTCTCACCTCCATTTTCGCCACCTCCGTCACTCCGCCCACGCCGCCCAATGCGGGCCGCAGCCCCTCCCTCTCCTCTTTGTGGCCGTTCGCGGCCGCACCCTATCCCCCTCCCCTTCGCGGCCATTCGCGGCCGCCTTCCTCCTCAATCGCATCGGCCGCCATCCTCCTCAGCCGCGAAATAGCGACGCCGGCCGCCCTCCGTTCGTGCGTCGCGCCGCTTCATGTAAGTTTAGTTTCTGAAAAAAAAAATTAGGTTTCTGAAATTTAGGGTTTTTGGATGTTGTTTGAGAATTTTCGAAAGGAAAAATTTTCGAACAAGATGCTCGATCTTTTTTTTTTCGTACAAATGAAAGTTGTTCATGTATTTTTTTCGAATATATTGGGTTTGTTAATGAAAAAATTTCGAACATCTTAACCTTGTTCATGTAAGATTTTCGAACAAGTCTTATTTTTTTTTGGATTTTTTTGTCTATTGTGAATTTTATTTTATTTTTTGTTGAATTTTATTTATTTAATGATGGTGGTTGTTTTGATGTTGATGGTGGGGATGATTATGGTGAAATGGAATGAGTGGGTGTACTCATCTTAAAATTTCACACGAAGGATAAAAGACAGTGTATGTTTTTAGCCAGTAAATGTCCTCAATAAAGCCTGTGTGTATAACCGTGGACTTATTTAAAAAACTGGACCCACCCATACTGGGCAAATGGCCCTCGCTATATACCCCTCCAGCCTTGTTAGATGTACTCCCTCGATTAATGTACTCCCCCTAAAATGTTATATGTTAGATGTACTCCCCTACAAAATACCTAATTTACCCTTATAAATACACTCCCCCGTTAAATCATAAACCCTAATTCTTTCTTATTCTCCTCCCAACACTCCACACCTCTTCTTCTTCCTACCAACACTCCAAGCGCCGCCGCCTTCAAGCACCGCCGCCCTCTTCCTCGCCGCGTGCCGTCGAAGGTGATTTTTCTTCTTCTTCCTACCAAAACTCCAAGCACCGCCGCCTCCATGCACCGCCACCCCCTTCCTCGCCGCGTGCCGCAGCGGTGCCCCCTTGCCCAGCGCCGCTCGCCGGTCGTCGCCTTCCTCCCACGCGAGCAGGTAAGTTTAGGATTTTTTTTAAAAAAAAAATTTATGTTGTGCGGCGACGCCACCGCCTCTCTCCCACGACAACCTTCTCCCGAAACCTGAATCGGCCATGTAGCACTGCCTCCTCCCCCTCTTTCGCTGTGCCACGCTCCCCCTCTCCACACGACAGTCCGCGCAGGTAAGTCCTCTTTTTTTTTTTTTTAACTTTCAACGAACCAGTGTCGACGGAATGCATTCTCGTCGGCAAATTGTTGTCGACGGAATGCATTGTCATTGGCAAATTGTTGTCGACGGAATGCATTGTCGTTGGCAAATTGTTGTCGACGATAATGCATTTCTTCAACACTGGTTCGTCGAAAATTTTAAGTTTTTTTTTTCGACAAATTAGTGTCGACCGAATGCATTATCGTCGACGACAATTTGTCGACGATAATGCATTTCGTCGACCCTGGTTCATCGAAAATATGTTTTTGATTTTTATTTTATGTTTTAAAATTTCTGTGTTGAAAATGAGTTGGTGTTGGTCGCCGGAGGAGGCGGCGGCGACGACAACTATTAGGGTTTTAAAAGTAGGGGAGTGTATTTATCATGATTATTTTAATTTATTTTAATATAAGGGTAGTTTAGGTATTTTACATTAATATTAAATTAATAAATATAGAGGGGGAGTATACTTAACAGAGCTGGAGGGGTATATAGCCAACGCCTGGGCAAATATGACTCCAGCCCAATTGTAAAAATGAGAATTTGGCCCAAGGTGTTTATTATACATTTTCAGTATTAAACAATATTAGCTTTTTTTTTTTTTTTTTAAAGTCAATGAGTCATATATGGATCGTTCCTAGGGGTGGGTAAATATACCGAAATTTCGGTATACCGATCTTTTCATATCGAAAAATATCGAAATTATCGAAATTTTTGGTATACCGAAATTTTCGGTACGGTATGATATCGTACCGAAATTTTCGGTACGGTAACGGTATGAAAAATGATCATACCGCGGTATTTCGGTATACCGAAAAAATTTCGGTATTCGATATGAAACGGTATATCTGTACCGAAATATCGAAACCTTAATAAAATAATAATTTTATATTATTTTAAATTAAAATAACTTTAATTATTAAAACTTAAATAAAATAAACCTTAAATAATTAATTTCGGTATAAAACAATGCTTCAATTTTTTCGATATGAATTGGTATACCGATATTTCGATATGAAATGATGGTTCAATATTTTCGATATGAATCGGTATACCAATATGGTACGGTATATCGATATACCGTACCGAAAATTCGGTATACCGAAATTACGGTACGGTATCGGTATGAATTTTTACATACCGAAAATTTTGGTATACCGAAATTACGGTATACCGAAATTTCGGTACGATAACGGTATGAATTTTTTCAATATCGAAATTTTCGGTATGATAACGGTATGGTTCAGTATTATCGGTATACCGTACCGAACCACCCCTAATCGTTCCCACCATTAAAGAATTCTAGATCCAAATTACTATATAGTAATACTATATAGTAGCGTAAACATTAAGGGCCAGGCTTGAAGGTTTAATTAGGGTAGGGAGATGAATGGTGGGAGGAAAAGAATAAATGGGGAAGAAGATAGAAAAATTATGGTCAGGATTTAATTGGGGGAGAGTGTATGTATAATGTGTAAAATGACATATTAGGTATTTTAGGGGGAGTACATTTAACATAATCTATTTTATGGAAAGTGTATGAATCGGGTTATATTTAACAAGTATTGAGGGTATATAGCATGGCCCAAATAAACATTAATTTGTTCTGAGAAAGTAGTACTCCCTCCGTCCCACAAAGATAGCTACATTTTTCTTTTTTGGATGTTCCAAATTATAGCTATATTTCCTTTTTACTTCAGTATTAAATGTTTTATTGACAATTTTACCCTTAATTAAACCTACCTCATAATTACTCTTAAGACTCAACTGTCTTGGAATTTACACTAAATTTATGAAATATCAAGGGTAAAATAGGCATATTAGTTAAAATTGACTACATTTATTGATTTTTTTTAATTTGTGTGTAAAGTCAAATGGAGTTATCTTTGTGGGACGGGCGATATTTAAACAACAACTTGCATGTTTTATAGTGCAGCTAAGACCTTTGAAATCAATGAATTGCCTGCAGCCTCGAATTAATTAAATATATAATGGGATCATGTATAGATGTTAATCAAAAGGTAAACACATGCAACTTATATTAATTTAATGTTAAGCCCAGTTAATACAGCTAAGACATTTTTAATGTTAAGAACCAATATTCATATAACAAGTGGTACTACAAAGGATACTGCTCCCTGATTTTACATTGTTTGCTGCATTTTATGATATTTTATTTTAAAATGATTGTTGTTTAAGCAAAATTTTTGGATATTTGGCTTGTTTTGAAACCCAATATAAACAATTAGAATCATTTTTGAGGAGCTGTTAAGACAAGAATTGAGAAATACTCCCTCAGTTAAAATTTATTATGTTCATTTTTTCGGGAATGAATTTTAATGAATATTGTGTCCACTTATAAATAGAGTGTTTGTTTATGAATAACGAGAATGATAATAATGTTTGGAGGATAGAATTAAAGTAGTGTAAATAGTACTATTGTATTATACTTATTATTTTAAAAAAGAATAAGAATAATGAAATTGAACAATAAAAAAAAATAAAAAATGGAAAGTTTGAATAATAAAATTGAAGTAATATTTTTCTAACTAATTAAACTTTTAAAATTTAAAACACGTTGCATATTTCGAGTTTTGTAACACATTTATCAAAATGAATAAAGAATGTTAATAATTTGTTGGCTTCCTTTCACTCACCTAATATTACAACATTTTAGTATAAAATATTGATCCATGTGAGATTGATTTCCCAAGCTTAGAAAACGTCAAATTTGTAAGTATAAACTTGATAAAAAAAGGTCAACTACTGATTTTAGAGCGTTGATGGAATCACCCGTTTCTTAGTAGTATTATTTTGATATGATGAGATGGTGTTGTTTGTTGTCATAATTTGATCAACAAAGAAAAAAAATGAGAGACAGAGAGAGTGAGAGGGAGAGAATAACAAGTAGGCATTTGAGGCAGAGGAGGGAGAAAGATGAGATTAAAAGTATGGGTTTTGTTGGGGTGAATCCTGTTAGCCTCACAATTTACTACCTTCTAAATTCATCCCATCCCATTTCAATTGATTCACGCAGTCGAGAGTTTCTAATACTTGCAGACTACGCTGTGGAGGAGGCCCTCATACTTTTGCAATACTTGCAATTGTTGAAGGATTGGAGGCTCAAGAGTGTTGAAGCCCAGATAACTGAGGCAGCACTAAAATTGGAGGATGTGCTGGATTCCCACGTTTCAGATCAGTTTCTTTCGCAATCTGAATCAGCTCCAGCTGCTAATTCACTAAACCTGGAGGGAATGGAACAAGATATTGATGCCTTTGTAGAAAAGATTATGGAAATGGACAACCTGCTCAACCCCTGGCCCCAAGAAGAAGAAGTAGGAATATCTGAGGCAAGACAACTATCGAGAAGTGAGTTTATGAGTTGGTTTGCAACAAAAGCTGCTTCAAGATTCTTGGGGACGAAGGAGGACTACATTCAAGAGATAGACAACCTCTTGGCTCCACACCTAACACATGGTTATGGTAGAAGTGATTATGCTTCCATATTCAATAGAAGCAACTCATGGGATTGGTATAGATATATAAAAGAGGATCTTATAATTTGGTGGTTAAAAAAAGTTGCTGCTACTGTGGAGGAGGAGGAGGAGGAGGAGGAGGAACCCAGCTTGTCTGAAGCTGCTGTTTCATCAACAACTAGAGGAGGACATCCTCCTCTCACCATCTCAAACATGGTTGGATCAACACATGATCTGTTTTTCCAAATAAGAAAGGACCTTCTTCGTGAACATAATGTGGTACAACGATTGGGCGGCATTGTTGGAATGGCAGGTATAGGTAAGACTGCTCTTGCTATCAACATCTTACTTGATCCATTCATTTCCGCCAAGTTCCAATGTCGCATCTTCGTCAGCATGGGCCAAAAATGTGACCCCAATCAAATTATGCAAGCTATTCTAGCTCAAATGCCCGATGGGGATAAAATGCTGCAAATGGCAGCTGGACAGGAGGAGGATATAAGTTTCTATGTGCGCAAAACTCTCAATGATAAGAAATGCCTCATTGTGTTGGATGATGCATGGGACCGACAACTCTGGTTTACTAATTTAAGAATAAAAATATTTCCACCTTCTGGAGATAGTCGTGTCTTGGTGACAACTAGGATAAACGAACTCACATCTTATTACGGTTCACATGACACTACTTACCAAGTGCCGTTCCTGAACAAAGAAGAAAGTTGGGATCTTCTTCGAGGAAAGATATTTGGTGAAAAGGAGAGGTGCCCCCGTGAACTTGAGGAATCTGGAAAGAAGATTGCTGAGAATTGTGAAGGCCTTCCTCTTCTCATCCTCACCGTTGCTGACCTCCTGTCCAAAGCTGAGATCACGCCAGAGCACTGGAAGCACGTAGCAGCAAACAAAACAAATTCCACATTCGTACAAGCATATGAGCAAATATTAGAGGTGGTACGTCCAAGCTACTCCAACTTACCTCTACATTCAAAAGCATGCTTTCTATATTTCGGAGCTTTCCCTCAAAATGATCAAGTCCGTGCTTCCAAGCTTCTCAGCCTGTGGAGTGCTGACGGATTTCTTGGGGTTACGCATACATTTTTAAAAGGTTTTATTGATAGTTTATTAGAGGAACTTGTGTCTGATAATGTTGTTTTGGGAACCCAGTGGAGCTGCGTTTCTTATAAAAAACTTAAAGCTTGTAGTCTTCATTCTGTGTTCTGGTATCTGAGCAAAAGAGAAGCTTGGAATGAAAAGTTTCTCCTTGTCTTAGATAGTTATAAAGATGCTAGGGCAGAAGGCATACAAAGTGCACGACGTCTTTCCATCTATAAGAACACCATTCTCAGTATCAAAGATGTACGTGACTCAATTTCATCCATGTTGGGTGTACGTTCACTCCTGTGTACAGGCCCATATCATCAATATCAAGTACCTATATGTTTTGGCTTAAGATTCCTCAAGTTACTATATGCTCTTACCATCCGCTTCTACGAGTTCCCACAAGAGGTACTAAGGCTACTTCAGTTAAGGTACCTTGCTCTCACTTGCAATGAAAACCTCCCTCCTTGTATATCCAAACTTTGGAGCCTTCGATTCTTGATAGTCCATCCACATCAGAGCATCAGGTCCTCTGTATCTGAGTCATATCTCCCAGTGGAGATATGGGACTTGCAGGAGTTGGAGCATCTTCAAATCATGGGTAGAAACTTGTCTGATCCCCCTCCTGGCACTGTCTTAACAAACCTGTTGGAACTTTTAGATGTGGGTGCTCACACTTGTACTAAGTGTGTTCTTGAAAGTATCCCAAATCTCGTTAAGTTAAGAGTTCAAATTGAGTTGATGCCTGGTTCTTCTGAGCCACTGAGCTTCTGTGATGATATATCCCATCTCCAAGGACTAAGGTCAGTCCAATTTGTCGTCGTGAATCCTGAACTCATGTTTGCAACTGTTGCTCCAGGTCCTCTATTTTCCTTTCCAAGTCTTCTTAGAAAGTTAACTCTGAGTGGCTTTGGATATCCTTGGGAAGACATGAGCAGCATTGCTGAATTGTCATCTCTTGAAGTGCTCAAACTGAAATGTTATGCTTTTCGAGGGGAAGAGTGGCAAGTAAAAAAAGGGGAATTCCGGAGCCTTAAATATCTTTCAATTGAAGACACTGACCTTGTGAAGTGGACAGGCACCCTAGCCCCATACCTTGCGAAACTAACCATTAAAAACTGCTACAAATTACAAGAGATCCCTTATCCACCAGATAGGTATTCATTTCCAAGTGAGATCCGGCTAGTGGATTGCAACCCTTCAGTTGTGACTTGTGCAAAGCAAATGGCACCTAGTAGTTGCAGTGTTTACGTTGATTCTTCATTTTATGACTGATGGAAAACTGTCATAAGGTTAGCCATACTTAACCTCTCTCCCAAACTCACACTCTATCTTCTCTAGTTATTTATTCACGTTTTTTAAATTTATAAGACTTGTCTTGTTTTACTATGAATTTGGTGTAATACTTTTAAACCGTGAGTAGAATCAACAAAATTAGTGTATATATATATATACATTTTTTTGTATTCGTTCATATAAGTTGTCGCATCGTCACAAACTCATTATGTTATGTATAATTGATTGATGCGTTTCTTGTTTACCTCCATATATATTAGCAGTTGTGTTCCTCATGATGGAAGAATTGGAGGTGTTAGGAAGCAAAGCGGATCGAATAATACTATAGATTTATGTTATTTTAGTATTCAGTTAGTAATTTTGGACATGGATAATGGTGAACTTGTTTGTGGTTATCTGTATTTATTATTGTTACAAAAGAAGGCAAAGAGTACTGCTGCCATTAGTTATTTCCTTTCATAAGTTGTTCGTTCTTTTGTAGTATTGTTTTTCACCTATGAATGAATAGTGACAATTGTGTGGCATGTTGGATGCTTGAATGTATTCTTTTCTTTCCTAATTAACTGACTTATTTTTTGGAATAGTTAATCCTTATATCGATTTTTTACATGTACGTCGTTGATTTGTCTTTGTGTTTCAAAACAGGGCTGTGTAAGATATTCAAGGATATACAGAACTATAGGAAAAACCTCATTGTGTTGGATGATGTATGGAATAAAAAATAATACTCCAGTACTTTAGTTTGAGCATATTAGTTGTGACTGTACGTATAACGTACAATGTACCGACAAGAAAGATAAGTGTGGTCGCTATATACGGAATGAGCACTGTGACAGTGAGCTATGTGTTTAACTTGAAGGCCCTTCTTCCTAGCTCAGCAAGTTCAAGTTGGATTGTCTGCTTAATTCCTCTGGAACATTAGGTGCCAATTTCGACGCATTCACGTGGTCCTTCAATTCAACCATGGTGCCTGATGTCAACACCTACATAAAACAATACGTCATGTGATCGACTCGATCATACGAGTGCACTACTAAATATGTCTAGCGTCTTTGTCGAGTCACCTTGTTCCCTGCATGTTTGTTTTCAACATAAATGTCAAATAATGAAGCTTCTTTCTCCACAATTAATTCAGAATTATTATCAATTGCTGGTATCATAACCTGTATTAACGACAATACAACATCAAACTGGAATATGGTATTATCATAATAGGATTTCAGATGACCAAAACATCATTCAGACAAAAACAAGAAAAGAATGCCTTGAAATGCAGAAACAAACAAGAAGAAACAAATTTAATTTCCTGAAACATCAAGGCAGAAAACATTGGAAACTCCAAAGACTGTAACACTCTATTCAACTTTTGATGCGATCCATTTCTTTTACTTCCACCTTCCCGGTTTTCAACCCTTCATGTCGTCCACTTTTCCATCTCACTTCTGCTGTTCTAGACAAAAGATTGAGCCATTAAATCATGGTGAAGTTTACATGTATGGTGATGAGTGTGAGCATCGAGCCCCTACTGAAGTTGGACAAAATCATGGCTTACAAGCCTACACGAATCATCATCTTAAGCAACAGCAGCAGTAGATTCAAGAATTCATCTTATATTGCTTCGAACAAACAGAGGAAAAACTGGGCATCGATCATCAGGGAGGCTCATCTTCCCAACGATGTATCTTATCGAGGTAAGACCATGACCATCATGGAGCCTAATAGAGTAGTGAACTCCAACGAAAGTTTCACCATTTCACGCGAAAAGAACTGTTGTCATTTCATCTCCTCTCTGATACCCTGCCTCTCATTTTTGGTGATTTAAGGCCTCAACTTTCAAAATCATGCTTTGGCAATATTAGTAATTATAGCCTCAACTGCTGTGATAATGGAATTATTGAAAATTCCCAGGGTGATAAATCTATTCAAGGGCACAAAAAAGTGTGTAAAAGACAAGCCTCAAGAGATCAACAAAGCCAAGAAAACATCAGTAGCTCCGAATCCTAAATTATGGAGATTCACTAGTGATGATCTTTTGGTAACGATTGATGCTTATAAGATTGAGTTTTTTGTCTACTATATGTGTATAATTCTTGTATGGTGGCTTCTTTCTCGACTCGTGTTGTTCGTGCGCAGGTTTTATTCCAAGAATGACAGAAAATGAAGGATGTATACTACAATAGTAGTAGTGATTTACGGTGTATGATATTCTCATTAATTAATATAGGTGAATTACAACTTGTTGTACAAGAAAAGAACCTATATACAAGGAAAGAACTTGTTGTACAAGAAAAGAACCTAATCAATTTATTCATCAATCAAATCTTCTCTATTACCCCCCCTCAAGCGAAGAGTCGTAATCGCATCGACACGAAGCTTGGATCGAAGCAGTTCAAAATTTGGCCGGGGTAAACTCTTTGTAAAAATGTCCGCAATTTGGAGATGAGAGGGAACGAAGCGTGTCTCCAAATGTCCATTTGCTACAAGTTCGCGAATGAAGTGACAGTCTATGTCAATGTGTTTAGCACGTTTGTGAGCAATTGGATTCTGACTCAAAAATAGAGCACTATTGTTGTCACATAAGAGTAGAGAACGAGAAGAAGGAAGTGCACGAAGCTCCTTAAGTAAATGGGAAAGCCAAACCATTTCTTGAGCAGTGTTTGCTAGTGCACGATATTCAGACTCACAACTGGAGCGAGCAACTGTAAGTTGTTTCTTTGCACTCCAAGAAACCAGATTGCCGCCTAGAAAGATGGAGTAACCATAGGTGGAACGACGTGTGTCCACACAGCGGGCCCAGTCGGCGTCAGAGTAGCCAACAATGTTGTAGTCTGAAGAGGGCGAGAAGGATAGCCCATGATGAATAGTCCCTTTAACGTATCGAAGGATCCGTTTAACATCCAAGAAGTGATCCGCTGTGGGTGAATGAAGAAATTGGCTAACGTGATTAACGGCATAGGACATATTCGGGCGAGTGATGGTGAGATATTGTAGAGCACCCACCAAGGATCGATAAAGTGTAGGATCCTTGAACGATTCACTTGAACTGACCAGACAGTCACCTGCAACCAGTGGAGTAGAGACCGGCTTGCAATCGAGCATTTCAGCTAGTGTGAGAATATCATACGCATACTTTGCTTGACCAATGAAAAGGCCAGAAGGATGATGAGTAATCTCAAGACCAAGGAAGTAATTGAGACGACCAAGATCAGTGTCAGTGAACTCTTTGTTGACACGAACAATGAACTTTTGTAAAGCAGCAGAGTTGCTTCCTGTAACAATAATATCATCAACGTAGAGTAATAAAAAAAATGGTACAAGAGGAACTATGAAAGAAAAATAAAGAGGTGTCAGAACGAGAACGAGTGAATCCTAAGGAGAATACAAAAACACTAAATCTATCAAACCAAACACGTGGAGCCTGGCGGAGGCCATAAAAAGACTTCTTCAACCTGCAAACATGATTAGGAAAACGAGGATCAGTAAAACCAGGAGGTTGTGACATGAATACAAGTTTAGGAAGTACGCCATGCAGAAAGGCGTTTTTCACATCTAGTTGATGCAAAGGCCAAGAGCGCTGCACAACCAAAGACAATATGACACGAACAGTGGCAACACGAACAACAGGACTAAAGGTGTGCGAGAAGTAAAAACCTAGAATTTGAGAGAACCCTTGAGCAACCAAGCGAGCTTTATATCGCTCAATGGATCCATCAGATTTGTACTTAGTACGAAAAACCCATTTAGAACCAACAATGTTGACAGAAGGCGGACGAGGGACAAGATCCCATGTCTGATTAGAATGTAAAGCCTCCATTTCGTCACGTATGGCAGAATGCCAATGTGTGGAAGCTTTAAGGCAGATTTCAACCCTCGAGGTTCTGTGGAGACAGACAGGGAATGTAGCAGCATAGTGGTAGCAATATCAACCGAATATTTGGGTTTAAAGATACCGGATTTGGCACGGGTTTGCATGTGATGAAGTGAAACGGATGGAGCGGGTGGAGGACTAGCCGGAGGAACGGGAACCGTGGAAGGAGAGCCATGACCAGCAGGGTCGGTGGGTGCGGGTATGGCAGGATCAGGCACTGGAACCTGAATCGGGTCGGGAACAACGGGATGGAGCATTGGCGTTGGCTCATGAGATGAATCAACAGGGCAAAGCGTGCAAACCCCAGTAGGAGAAGAACACGCATGTGACGATGAAGGAGGATCGTGCGGAACAGATCGTGAAGAGTGATTAGTGTGAAAATTGCTTGAAATTCATGTGTTTATTTTACATAATTTTGAGGGTTTTGTTGCATTATTCACACTAAATTGACTAATTGCACTTGAAATGAGAAAGGTATGTGTTTTGCTATTTTTTTAGGTAAATTGAACTTATTTGGAAGCAAAATACGTGTCTGAGAATTCATGAAGTCAAGAATATAATTGCACCATTGGATGCGTCTCGAAAAAATGAGTGGAATGAAAAAAAGAATCAAGTCAATCGGAGGTCGGGAGCTCAAGATATGATCGAAACAAGAAAGTGTGAAACTGTAACAGATTCCACTCGGGCAGCCGAGTCAACCCACTCGGTTGACCGAGTGAAATCTGCTTCCAGGTCAGTTTCTGGACTTCCATCTCACTCGGTCGACCGTTTGAGGTCACTCGGTCGACCGTTTGAGCCCGTTTCTGCGCGGAAATTCGAGAATTTTAAAGGATTTCAAGGGCCTAAGTGCAAATTTCGTCTCCAACACTCTTCCAAGCTATAAATACCTTCCCAAATCAGATTATTGGGAGGTTTTGCCTCACTTTTACCCACTCAAACCCTAACAATATATTCACACACACCATGGGATAGCTTAGGTTTGAGGAGCTTCTCTCCTCAAACACATTAGATAGTTTTTATGCTTTTTAGTTTAGAATCATTTGAGTATTTCATTTTCATGTAAGAATGGAAGAATTTCAAGACTCTCAAGGTGCTATTTTTCTTTTATTTAATTTTTGTTTGGTAAATTTCATTTTCATGTTTTATTTTGTTGTTTTAGCCATGGACGTTTTCTCAAACACCATGGGCTAAGCTTTTTATGCTTTGGGTGTTTGAAATCATGTGAATATTGAGTGTTTAAATTGTTTATGCTTCGATTATTGTTGATATTTAGATTATTACTTCTCTTATTGGGTTTTATTGGTGCTTTGTGAATTAGCTTCTATTAATCCATATTTTGAGGCATGTTTAGCGTAGACGAGAGTTACATGAACATGTTTAAATTTATGGTGTGAGTTGTCGGTATACAAATGCGTTTATTATACTTTTAATTCGTCGAGAGAGAGTTAATTGTATTAGAACCCCATTAGGAGACATTAATTACTTGAATGGTTATTTAGGTAGTTGATGAGGATTAGGAAGAGGTCTTATTACCGGGTTTGGGAACACCTTAGACGTAAGGCTATAGTACCCGAAGGGAAACGATTTTCATCCTAGCATCTTGATGCTCCTAGCAAGTCCAAATTGAAGCATAAAAAGGTATAAACAATCCCACTCAATTTCACTAGGTAGAGAACACCCGAAGCATTCCCAACCTTTGCACTTCTCCGAATTTAGATTCGTAGTTGTTCTTTACTTTAATTGTCATTTTTCTCGTTTTTTTAGTTTAGTAGTTAATTTTACTTACTAGCATTGCGTTTAGCTTAATTTATTATCTTTCGATTGTCTCTTAGTTTTAGTTCAAATTGCTCCCGAAATCGTAGCTACATTAGTATGACGACATACAACTCTAGGGATCCATTGCACTAGTCCACCTCCCGTGGTTCGATACTACTTGGTCGAAATACTTACGTGTATACTACTACGATCCCTTATGCTTGAGGGGAAGTAGTTAGTCAAAAATACATTGACCTAAAAATTTCGTTCAAGTCAATGGCGCCGTTGCCGGGGAGGTGACGTAGTGTTATAAGTGGGACTTAGAGTTAGTTGAGTACTAGTGTTAGCTACATTACTTGCTTTATTTTCTTTTCATTTTGAGAAATTTGATACTTTGGTTCCTTGTAAGTGTGCACTTCATTGAGATGGATGGATATAATCAATACCCATTGAATCATTGATATGATCAACATGGTATGATTTATCCTCCACATCACCCATATCACCCATATCCATATCCTCTCCCACCACCTCAAGAGGTATATCGTCCACCTCCTCCTCCACTTATGGAAGAGCTTCATCAAGTACATTATCAAGAGTGGGAAAGCAACGAGTTTTGGCCACAGGGTAGGAATACTATCGAAAAGCTCTTCATTGCACACATGAAGGAGAGAATGGATGCAAAGAGATATCCACTTGAAGATATGAGCATGGGAATGAGCTTAATGGTGATTGTCAAAAGAGATGAAGGGGAATGTCCTTTGATGGACACGAGCAACAAAGAACAAGAAGATAAAAAAGCATCCCAAGATGAGTTGGAGAGCGAAATGAGCATTTCTAAACCTTTAAACTCTTCAATTTACACTTTACTTGATATTGATGCTTCTATTGATTTCATTTTACCTCTTGATCACTTTGATCCAAAGAAAGAAATTGAGAAGTGCTTGGGCATTCTTGAGCAAAAGGGAGAGCAATGGAAAAGGAGGATGGAGGAAGCTCAAGAAGAACGGTCATTGAGAGAAATATGCAAGAAAGATGCAAGAGATTTGTCTTCCATTCATGAGAGCCTCCATGATTTTGAAGCTCAAAAGTTGAAATACAATGGGAAGGAGGACCGATATCCATGGCCTTTCCGATGAGTTCTTTTATTTCCGTCCGGCTTGAAGACGTTAAACTTAGCGCTAAATGGGAGGCAACCCATTCTTTATTGCTTTCTTTTATTTTTAGATTTGTAGCTTGTTTGATCTTTTGTTTAGTTTTTGTTTTGTAGGTTGAGTGTTGTGTTAGTGGTCAAGGATGAGAGATACGCATGGTGGAGCTCAAGGGTAGTGGTGTTTTGGTGCTAAGAAGTCCAAGGGACAATCGGTTGTGGTAGCTTGCTTCTTTGGTGAGCTTCGTTGGTGGCAAAATTCTAAGGTAACACACTCATCTCCAAACTTTGCATTCAACTAGATAGTTTCATTTAAGTTTGGGGGGAGATTTCGTGTGTTTTCTTCATTTATATTGCACCGTTGTTCCTAGTTTTGGTGATTGATTATCTTGTGGATTGTTGGTATTTGAGGCGTAATTGATGGTGATTGTTAGTTTTTGAAGTTTGGTTGAGTTTTGTGGTATTGATTGATGCTTGCTTGTTCACTTGATTATGTGAAGATTGTGCTTGATTTGGTGCTCTCAATTCATGATTAGACAAGCTTGTGAGCTTTAGAGCCTTTAGACTTTCATATCTTATGGTCTATTTTTCTTCATGTGAGTATCAATCATGCTTGTGTACTCTAGAACTTGCCAATTGTCTTGTTTGAGGCTACTTTTTGTGTGAGATTTTTGAAAGTGATATAAGGCCATCTTTGTTTTGAATAGTCACTTGGCCAAATTTTCCATACCAAATGAAATTTCTCCGTAGTTAGCCACTTTGAGCCTATTGATCCATTTTCTTTGGCAACCTACAAATTTAGCCTATTTGTCCATCTTTTGTGAGCCTAATTTTCCTATGAACTAGTGGAGCTTGAATATTGACAAATGTGGTTGAATTGAGGTGAAATGTGAATTTGGTGGATTTGTTTGGTTGAAAAGTGAAAAGATTGAAAAAAAAAAGAGAGAAAAAAAGATGAATTGTGAGTTGTGCAAAAAAAAAAAAAAAGATTGAGTTGATGAGAAAAGAAAAATCGAAAAAGAAAACTCTCTTGTGCACAAAAATTTGGTAGAGCTTCAATTCAAAAATGTTGGTTGGTTGGTGGTGAAGAATGTTCTTAAAAAGAAAAGAAGTAAGTAAATGATGTGAGATAGAGAACTTTGAGTTGCAACTTGATCAATTGCAACTTTCCTTCTTGCTCCATTAGTTTATGAGTCACTTTATCCAAATCTTCCCTACCTTAACCAAAGAGCCTACATTACAACCAAATGTGAAGTCCTTATTGATTAATTGATTGAACACTTTCATGTGGTGGAGAACTTAGACATTTGGCAAACATATGGTGGTGCACTTGTGTGATTTGATTTTGAGAGCATACATTTCCTTGATTTGCACTTTGAGTGTTGAGAGATACACTTACTTGTGAGGAAATTGTGAATTGAGCACTTAATCTTGCATGAATTTGAGCATAACTTGTGAATTTGTTTGTTGATATTTTTACCTCTTGGCTTGACTATATTGAGAAAAGTTGACAATCACTCATTCAATCTTGATTGAATTTCTTCGCAATCCTCCCACTTGTTCTATATTTCTTTCGTTGCTCGGGGACAAGCAACACTTTAAGTTTGGGGGGTTGATTAGTGTGAAAATTGCTTGAAATTCATGTGTTTATTTTACATAATTTTGAGGGTTTTGTTGCATTATTCACACTAAATTGACTAATTGCACTTGAAATGAGAAAGGTATGTGTTTTGCTATTTTTTTAGGTAAATTGAACTTATTTGGAAGCAAAATACGTGTCTGAGAATTCATGAAGTCAAGAAGATAATTGCACCATTGGATGCATCTCGAAAAAATGAGTGGAATGAAAACAAGAATCAAGTCAATCGGAGGTCGGGAGCTCAAGATATGATCGAAACAAGAAAGTGTGAAACTGTAACAGATTCCACTCGGGCAGCCGAGTCAACCCACTCGGTTGACCGAGTGAAATCTGCTTCCAGGTCAGTTTCTGGACTTCCATCTCACTCGGTCGACCGTTTGAGGTCACTCGGTCGACCGTTTGAGCCCGTTTCTGCGCGGAAATTCGAGAATTTTAAAGGATTTCAAGGGCCTAAGTGCAAATTTCGTCTCCAACACTCTTCCAAGCTATAAATACCTTCCCAAATCAGATTATTGGGAGGTTTTGCCTCACTTTTACCCACTCAAACCCTAACTCATATATTCACACACACCATGGGATAGCTTAGGTTTGAGGAGCTTCTCTCCTCAAACACATTAGATAGTTTTTATGCTTTTTAGTTTAGAATCATTTGAGTATTTCATTTTCATGTAAGAATGGAAGAATTTCAAGACTCTCAAGGTGCTATTTTTCTTTTATTTAATTTTTGTTTGGTAAATTTCATTTTCATGTTTTATTTTGTTGTTTTAGCCATGGATGTTTTCTCAAACACCATGGGCTAAGCTTTTTATGCTTTGGGTGTTTGAAATCATGTGAATATTGAGTGTTTAAATTGTTTATGCTTCGATTATTGTTGATATTTAGATTATTACTTCTCTTATTGGGTTTTATTGGTGCTTTGTGAATTAGCTTCTATTAATCCATATTTTGAGGCATGTTTAGCGTAGACGAGAGTTACATGAACATGTTTAAATTTATGGTGTGAGTTGTCGGTATACAAATGCGTTTATTATACTTTTAATTCGTCGAGATAGAGTTAATTGTATTAGAACCCCATTAGGAGACATTAATTACTTGAATGGTTATTTAGGTAGTTGATGAGGATTAGGAAGAGGTCTTATTACCGGGTTTGGGAACACCTTAGACGTAAAGCTATAGTACCCGAAGGGAAACGATTTTCATCCTAGCATCTTGATGCTCCTAGCAAGTCCAAATTGAAGCATAAAAAGGTATAAACAATCCCACTCAATTTCACTAGGTAGAGAACACCCGAAGCATTCCCAACCTTTGCACTTCTCCGAATTTAGATTCGTAGTTGTTCTTTACTTTAATTGTCATTTTTCTCGTTTTCTTAGTTTAGTAGTTAATTTTACTTACTAGCATTGCGTTTAGCTTAATTTATTATCTTTCGATTGTCTCTTAGTTTTAGTTCAAATTGCTCCCGAAATCGTAGCTACATTAGTATGACGACATACAACTCTAGGGATCCATTGCACTAGTCCACCTCCCGTGGTTCGATACTACTTGGTCGAAATACTTACGTGTATACTACTACGATCCCTTATGCTTGAGGGGAAGTAGTTAGTCAAAAACACATTGACCTAAAAATTTCGTTCAAGTCAAAGAGGCAGGACTCGAGATTGTTGATCGAGAAACCTGAGGATCCAAAAAACAAGAAAAGTCCAAGTCAGTATGAGATGTAGACAAAGTATTAGAAGAAAAAGGAAATAGAGTCTCATCGAATTGAGCATGACGAGTAATGTAAGTGCGCGAAGAGACAGGATCGTAGCACCGAAAACCCTTGTGAATACTGCTATAGCCAAGAAAAATGCAAGGATGACTACGAGGAGCCAACTTATGAGGAGCATAATCACGGAGATACGGAAACACACGACAACCAAAAACTTTAAAATTGCTATATGAAGGAGGAGAGTGGAATAAAAGCTCATATGGTGACTTATTGTTAAGAACAGGAGATGGAAGCCTATTAATAATGTAGACAACGGTAGAGAAGGCATCAACCCAAAAAGGAAGAGGGGTATGAGAGTGAAACAAAAGTGATAAACCAGTTTCAGTTATGTGACGATGTTTTCTCTCAACTCGACCATTTTGTTGAGGAGTGTAAGGACAAGAAAATCTATGTAAGATACCAAATGAATTAAAAAAATCACGGACACGATGGTTGGTAAATTCAGTACCACCACCACTCTGAAAAATTTTAATGGATGAGTTAAATTGAGTGGAAACGAAAGTATTAAATTGTTTGAGAGCATAAAAAAACTCAGACTTTGCGCGTAAGGGATAAATCCACGAGAAACGAGAAAAATCATCCACAAATAAAGCATAATATCTGAAACCATCGACAGACAAAACAGGAGAAGGACCCCATAAATCACAGTGTATAAGATCTAAAACATGTAAAACACGTTTATCGTTTAAATCAAACGGTAACCTTTTACTCTTAGCCAATTGGCAGGAAGTACAAGGTGACGGCTTAGGCAAAACAGAAGTAACACTCAAATGGCCTAAAGTTTTTAACAACTGAATAACATAAATAGAAGCATGTCCCAAACGGGAGTACCACAACTCAAAAGAAGACTTTAACAGACTGGAATTTAAAGCAGCAACCAGGGCAGATGTGCCCTGCACTAGAATGTAAAGGCCATCCTTACACGTCCCTCGAGCGAGGATTTTCTTTGACAACTAAGTCTGAACCACAAAAGAGTTGTTAGAGAACATAACATCAACAGGCAAATCATTGGTTAACTTGCTAATAGATAATAAATTTTTAGTAATATGAGGTACTACTAAAACATCTAACAAGGGCAAGGTATTAATAACACGAGAATCAATATGCGAAATGGGAAGAGAGTCACCATTACCGACGATGACTGAACCATTACCAGAATAGGGTTCAAAGGAATCCAGAGCAGTGGAGGAGGACGTCATATGAGCCGAGGCACCAGTGTCAACATACCAATCTGATACAGATGAGGGATTGACGGTACACTGAGTTGGAAACGCCTGGGCAATGTTTGCAGATCGGGACTGGGAATCATGAAAATTATAATCCCGAGAGAACCTGTTTAGGCAATTAGTGGCGTAATGAGCATCGCGGCAGATTTGGCAGCGAGGCACACGCTTAGTACCGCCACCTTGGGGACGGCCATCACTGTTGGAGGTATGGCCACCATCGCGACCACCCTGACCACGACCACCGTCACGGACCTGATTCGAAGTACGATTACCGGAAGACGACGAGCGATGGCCTGAACGATTAGCGTAAAAGCCAGTAGTAGGCGGCTGAGCGTCAGAAGCTTCCAAAACTTTCTCGTGTAACTCATGATCTCTGGCCTGAGACAACAGATCACGAAAGGAGGGTAAGGGGGTGATGGCTAGGCGAACCTCAGTGAACGCTCAAAATTGCGGGCTAAGTCCGCGAAGGAACCATCGAGCCTTGTCCGCATCAGAAACTGAGTGGCCGATTGCAGCGAGCTGGTGACAGAGATTAGTAAACTTCCTATTGAACTCGACGACGGAAAGCGAACCACGACGGAGGAATTGTAGTTCATCCCGGAGTTGTTGAGCGTGGGATGGGGAGGAGGGATTGAATGCGGCCTCTAGGGCATGCCAAATATCACGAGCCTTGGAAAGGCCAACGACTTCAGACATAGCTTCTTCCGTGAGAGAGGATAGAAGCAGGAAAAGGACACGATCGTGGCGTTTGCTCCAGAGAAGATAGGCTGGGTTGGGTTCGTCCTTGTCATCGGACGACTTAATAAGAGGTTCGGGCTCGGGACCAGAACCGTCGACAAAGGTTGCGAGATTATCACATCGAAGCATTGGAAGAACTTGACTCTTCCAAAGAAGGTAGTTCGATGTAGAGAGGCGAATCGTAACCATGTGAATCAGAGTGGCAAGGGGAATGTGATCGGGATCCTTAGGTGTTGCTGGAACAATATCCGACATTGTGAAGGAGAAGGAAGAAACGGATGGGAAAGAAAAAAAATTGGGCTAGGGTTTTCAGCACTTAATTTGCTGATACCATGACAGAATGATAATAATCACCGTGTAATTTACGCTGTATGATATTCTCATTAATATAGGTGAATTACAATTTGTTGTACAAGAAAAGAACTTGTTGTACAAGAAAAGAACCTATATACAAGGAAAGAACTTGTTGTACAAGAAAAGAACCTAATCAATTTATTCATCAATCAAATCTTCTCTAGTAGTAATATTTTTGTTAGTATAGTGTATCTGAAAAACCGCATGCCTTGAAATGAAAAGAAATACAGTATATAAGAGATTATTAAATTATGCATTAATTATAGATACCCCGTGTTACGCCCTATATCAGTGTTCACTATTTTCTTAGTATACGTGCATTGATCCAAAACAACACTTTATTTTGAATTGGAGTAAAAAGTAGAGTCATGACTTGAGTGTCCACTTTCCAATCATCCAACGAAGAACGAAAACCATGTGTTCTAGATCGCATTTGGTTTAGACTAGCAAGCGCGGAAGGACAATGAGCTAATTCCAAATATCCCAATGTAGCTCTTGTAATTTGTAGCAGTACATTATACTTAGGTGTGAGTCTCTGTTATCTTCTGGTGTTCAAAGTTAAATTTGATTTCTTGAAGCTTCCATATTAACATCACTTTTAACAAGTCTCTTAGTTTTTCTCAAAGTTTTTAAAATGACAAAATGAGTAACTTAACGAGGGACGAAATGAGTATATATTATTATCAGCCTATGTATTCTGCTTCAACTCTTGTTCGTTAATTCGCGGGTTTTATTCCCATAATGTCAGAAAACAAAGATTTTGAGTGCATTACATTGTCTATGTAAGAATTAACGACTACCTACCTCAAAAAGATGGATTACACAATCTTTCTACTTTAAAACAAGTAAATACTACCGAAAATGTGCTTCGAAGTGAGCTTCGACTCGATATCTCATTCGTCCATTTTGGAGTTACGTTGGAATGAATGCGAAATGATTTTTCAAACAATTGTTGTAACCAAAATTTGAGTAGGAAAAAACAAAGTGGTTTTTTTCCTATATTGGAAAATATCAAATGAGGAAGTGGGTATAAAAGTATGAACCCATTAGTAGTTTGTAAAATTACACGAATGTCGCACCGATTTGGTACACTACAAGAAAATAATTAATTGGCTAGAGAATATTTTGTAGGCTTTTATATTTACCTACAGAATACCAACGAAAACCATTTGTATGGAATTCGCTCGTAGGTAATTCGGTTGCCCACGAAAAATTTAATCCTTACGCAATTACTTACCACATTTTCGTAGCAAATCCATAACATTTCGGTAGGTAATATGATTACCATAATACATGAAATTTCGTAGGTAAAAATATCAACTACTAAACATTTCGTTGGTAATTCCGTAGGTAAATTTGGCAACAAACATTTAAGTTAGAAATTTTTTAATATATATATTTTAAATTTTTTATTAATAAATTTTATTTTCAGCCTTAGCCTACAAAATAAATTCATTCAAAATTGGTTCAACCGGTCCAACCATGAATCGATCATAAAACCGATTCAAAAAGTGTTAAAATATATAAACATTTTTAAAATACAAACTTAGGTAGGAAAGAAGACGACAAGCTAGTTACATTTCAGGCAGTTCGGGTTTCTTATGTCTGACCTTCCCAATGATTCTTCCATTCGATTGAACTTTCCCTTAGCGGTGCAAAAGCCCACCGATCATAAAACCGATTCAAAAAATGTTAAAATATATAAACATTTTTAAAATACAAACTTAGGTGCACATTAGGCCCACTACTGTATAATGTTTTTCTCTCATTTTTTTTGTACTCCTTATTCGATGTGGGACAAAAAATTAATGTTTGTTGGTTACTAACTTATTAATACTACTACTTTTATATTATTTTTTCTCTTACTATATTTTTTCTACTCTTTCGATGTGGGACATACTAAAGTTCATATGTTTATTTGTTATAACACTATTGCTTTTCTAAGTTCCTAGCTAATTTTGTAGGTAATACAATTAGATAATTTATACATATAAATAGCTAGAAATTTTTTTGTAGGTAAATAAATAAACAAATCACCTACAATCATTTTGGTAGGGAAATGTTATTTTGCCTACGGATTATTTTGTAGGTAAATCAATATTTTTTAAGTTCCTAGCTAATTTTGTAGGTAATACAATTAGATAATTTATACATATAAATAGCTAGGAAAGTTTTCGTTGGTAAATAAAAAAAAATCACCTACAACTGTTTCGGTAGGGAAATGCAATTTTACCTACAGATTATTTGGTAGGTAAATCACCATCAGATTTTTCTTTGGTAATTTCGTGGGTAAAAATGTGTAAAATAATTTATAAAGATCCGTAGGCAATCTGTAGGCAATTCTCAATATTTAAAAATGAAATTATTTTAGTTGGAAAATTATGTAGGCAATTCAACAATTTCTTGTAGTGGTAGCGGACGAACAAACTAGTTCTTGCCTCGGATTTTTCCGTAACTGCTGAAATAATTAGAGCAGTTTCAAAATTGAAGTGTTGGAGGTTATTTTAGGAGAATTAAACCTTGAATTTAAATTGGATGAATGTTACAAATGTATCATTATTGTGGCTGTGACAGTTTCAGTCCATTTTGAAATTCTAGAGTTAGAAATTTATTCGGAAAATTAAAAATCTGCACTAAATGGCTTGAGGTTACATTTGATGGCTGCAGGAGTTACATCAAGGTTGAATTATCAATTAAAATTCGCATTAAGAATGGCAGTTTCAGTTTTGGTCCAATTTCGATTTTGGTCCAAATATTTAATTGCTAGTTTATTGCGGTCAACAGTTACAAATTTGGGTTGGCTATATAAGTATTTGCAACCCATTAAACCCTAGAACACATGGAAGAAACACGAAAACAAGATTGGAATGAAATACAAACATTTTCCGGCAATTGCTACGCTAATTTGCATTCTTTTTTATCTCGTTCCTTTGGCACTCGGTGATATAATTTGGACAACTTCTCGGTTCGCCGTAATAAAAATACTTGTGCTAGTATTGTTGCTATCTAATCGTTGTATCCTGGGTAACAAACGTCCTAATAGTCACTAGCACCGAGAGTGAAAGACGAATATTGTTTTAAGAAAATTGTGTTTACACAAGCCTCGATTCTTCATTTTCTATAAAGTGTTTTTAGCCATCTACGGTGCAATATTTTCTAACAATATTTACATCGCCCCCATACGTAGTCGTAAGACGAACTGGGTAAACAAATCACGTGTTATTTTTTTTCGTCATCGTATGCGTGTGTTTATTTCCTAACAACTGGTATCTAGAACTTCGGGCCCACTAATACATATTTGGCCTTGGAGAGCTTTTAAAAGAGCTCTCCAAGGCCAAATATGTATTAGTGGGGTTCAGAGGGAGCAGTCACGATGAGCAGTTTGACGGATCGAATTTCGGGTTCTGGAAGATGCAGATAGAGGATTACCTTTACGGTAAAGATCTGTATGTGCCCCTAGAAGAGAAAGAGAAACCCGAAAAGATGGAACATAAGGAGTGGAATCTGTTGAACAGAAAGGCGATGAGTGTGATACATTTATCGTTGTCCATGAACGTAGCCTACCACACGACTAAAGCCAAGTCCGCAAGGGAGATGCTGCAGATCTTGGAGGAGATGTATGAGAAGCCCACAATGGCGAATAAGGTTCACCTGATCAGACGGTTGTTCAACCTCAGGATGTCGGAGAGCACACCCTTGCAACAACACCTAAACGAGTTCAACATGATCATTGGGCAGTTGTGTTCTGTCGAGATCGAATTCAGTGACGAGGTACTTGCTTTAGTTTTGTTATCTTCTTTGCCTGATAGTTGGGCTACAACAGTAACTGCAGTTAGCGCTTCATCCGCGAAAGATACACTGAAGCTTGACGAAGTGGGGGATCTGATGATTAGCGAGGAGGTTCGCAGGAAAGATTTTGGATCCACTTCAGGGTCAGCGCTGAACACGGAGGAAAGGGGCAGATCGAAGGGTAGGCAGAATCGTGGCATATCAAAGTCCAGAGGAAAGAGTTAATCCAAGAAAGATAAAGACTCGATCTAGTTCTGGAATTGTGATGAGTTTGGTCACGTACTACAGGAACCAGTGTTCAGCACCCAAGAAAAATAAGAAGGGACAGAACGAGAAGAATACAGCAAACGCAACCACATATGATATTGGAGACGCGTTGGTCTTTAGTGTCAGTAGTCCGCTAGAATCGTGGGTGTTGGATTCTAAAATAATGGAGAATTATGTGTCTGGCGAATTCGGACAAGTCTACCTTGCTGATGATAAGCCCCTGAAAATCGTGGGAAAAGGACATGTCCGGATAACCACACCAAACGGATCGATGTTGAAGTTGAATGGTGTGAGGCACATTCCAGGATTGAAAAGAAATTTACTTTCAATCGGGCAACTTGATGTAAAAGGATACTCAGTGACTTTCGGCAGCAACAGTTGGAAGATCAGTAGAGGAGCCATGATAGTATCTCGGAGGAAGAAGGAAGGTACGTTGTATACTACATCTAACCCCAATAATTATATTGGCCTTATGGGAGCTACGACCAACGTTGATTTGTGGCACTGTCGGTTGGGTCACATGAGCGAGAAAGGGATGAAGGTAATATGTTCGAAAGGGAGACTTCCAGGGCCTAAATCTGTTGAAGTTGGCCTATGCGAGGATTGTGTTTTCAGGAAACAAAGAAGGGTGAGTTTCTCGAGAGGTGGTAGAGCATTGAAGGCAGAAAAGCTAGAGCTGGTGCATAGCGATCTATGGGACCAGTGCCCGTTAAGTCCCTTGGTGGTTCGGAGTATTACATGACCTTCATCGATGACTCCACTCAAAATGTATGGGTTTATTTTCTGAAAAATAAAACTGATGCTTTTGATACCTTCAGGAAGTGGAAAGCTCTTGTAGAGAATGAAACAGGGCTGAAAGTAAAGTGTCTTCGTTCTGACAAAGGAGGTGAATATGAACTCCGTGAGTTCAAGGAATATTGTGCTGAAAATGAGATTCGCATGGAGAAGACTGTGAGAGGAACTCCCCAACAGAATGGAGTGGCAGAACGAATGAACAGAACGTTGAATGAGCGAGCCAGATGCATGAGATTGAAGAGTGGGCTGCCTAAGACGTTTTGGGAAGATGTAGTAAACACAACAGCATACCTGATTAACAGAGGTCCATCAGTTCCATTGGAGAACAAAGTACCCGAGGAAGTATGGACGGGAAATGAGGTAAATTTGTCTCACTCGCGTGTCTTTGGTTGTGTTGCTTATGCTCATGTTAGCTTTGTTGATAGAAGTAAATTAGATGCTAAATCTGTTAAGTGTACGTTCATTGGTTATGGTGGTGATGAGTTCGGTTATAGATTTTGGGATGAGAATAACCGAAAAATTATTCGCAATAGAGATTTAGTTTTCAATGAACAAGTTATGTACAAGAACAAATTAGAAGCATCAGATTCTAACAATACAAATACCCAAGAGGTCGAGTTAGATATCTCAAACCTCGAGTGGGAGTAAGGAGAGTCAAAATGAAGAAGAGGTTCTTACTGAAGAACCAAGGACCCCACCACTACCGGAGAATCCGCTGCAAAGACCCGTTAGAGAGCGATGTGCACATAATAGGTATTCACCCTCTAACTACTACTTGTTACTTACTAATAGTGGTGAACCTGAATGCTATGCAGAGGTAGACCAGGGTGCAGATAGACGGAAGTGGAGGGTTGCTATGGATGATGAGTTAGCATCTCTTCTGTTGAACGACACTTGGGCACTTGTTGAGCTCCCAAGGGGCAAGAAGGTCTTGCACTGCAAGTGGGTCTACCGAATCAAGAATGAAGTTGATGGTAGCAAACGTTACAAAGCCCGACTAACCACTATTAGAATGGCGTTGAGTATGGTAGCTGCAGAAAAATTATTGTTGCATCAGATGGATGTGAAGACAATATTCCTCCACGGTGACTTGGTGGAGGAGTTGTACATGACACAACTTGAGGGGTTCGTAGAGAAAGGAAAGGAGGAACTTGTATGTAAGTTAAAGAAGAGCTTGTATGGCCTGAAACAAGCTCCAAAGCAGTGGTACATGAAGTTTGATAACTTCATGATGGAGATCGACTACCAGAAATGCCACGCAGATCATTGTTGCCACTACAAGAGGTTTGACAAAAGCTTTCTTATTCTCTTACTATATGTTGATGACATGTTGATCATAAGAGTTGATGCAAGAGAATTGAATAAGTTGAAGAGGCAATTGTCCGAACGGTTCTCAATGAAGGATCTCAGAGAGGCCAAACAAAATTTGGGTATGAGGATTGAACGTGATAAGGCGACAGGAAATGTGTATCTTTCGCAGACGAGTTACATTCAGAAGGTCCTGGAAAGATTCAACATGACAGAGTCGAAGCCCGTGAGTGTTCCATTGGGCAGTCAGTTCAAGCTTCAAGAAGGGAGTCCCCCAAGAGCAAGGAGGAGCGTGCCCAGATGTTGAATGTTCTGTATGCATCAGCGATTGGTAGCATCGTGTATGCCATGGTGTGTACGAGGCCAGACATTACTCATGCAGTGGGAGTAGTAAGCCGATTTATGAGTGATCCGGGCAAGCAACATTGGGAAGCAGTCAAGTGGGTCCTGCGATACTTGAGAGGTACCACAGACAAGGCCTTGTGTTTCAAAGGCAAGAGTATGGGGCTGGTAGGTTATGTGGATGCAGACTTGGCATCAAACGACCTTGATGAGAGAAGAAGTACAACCGGGTATGTCTTTACTTATGGTGGTACTGCTATATCTTGGTCTTCTAAGTTGCAGAAGGTTTTTGCACTGTCCACTACTGAGGTAGAATATGTGCTGTGACAGAGGCAAGTAAGAAGATGGTGTGGTTGCAGAATTTCTTGAGAGAACTTGGGAAGGAGCATGAGAATAACACTCTTTTCAGTGATAGTCAAAGTGCTATATTTCTTGCAAAGAATCCGACGTTCCACTCAAGGACAAAGCATGTTGGGTTGAAGTACCACTACATTCGTCACCTTTTAGAGAAGAAGATCTTGCAACTTGTGAAGATCCTTGGAAGTGAGAATCCAGCAGACATGTTTACTAAGGTAGTGACCTTAGAGAAGTTGAAGATATGCATAATTTCAATTGGCCTTGGAACTTGAAGATAAGTCTTGGCGATGCCAGGCGGATATGGGAGGAGAATCAAGAAGATATGGTTACATGGAGGATTCAGTCTCCAAGTGGGAGATTGTTGGAGTGTGGAGCCTGAATTAACCTAATAGGCTTGGAGTGGGGAGCAAGTTTGTTCCTAATAGACTTAGGGTTAATTATGGCAAGTTTGTTCCTAATGGGCTTGGAGTAGGGAACAAGTTTGTTCCTAATGGGCTCAAGGTTAGGACAAAGTTTCATATATGTTCTCTCATTGTAATCAGCATCCAAAAAAACATAGTGAAATACCTGGCTTGGCATCGCCCCCAGACGTAGTCGTAAGACGAACTGGGTAAACAAATCTCGTGTTATTTTCTTTTCGTCATCGTGTGCGTGTGTTTATTTCCTAACACTATCCTCGTTTATAAAGGTCAGAAGACCTATCCTCGTTTATAAAGGTTAGAAGACCTATTCTCGTCTATAAAGGTCAAATGGCATATCCTTGTCTATAAAGGTCAAATGACATATCCTCGTCCATCTTTCACATGAATATAAAAATAATCAAATACGCATATAAGAAGAAAATTGAAAAGTTATGAGAATAGGAGAAGAAAGAAAATACCGTGTGTAGTGGACGGATGAAAAGCACAATGAATAAACCCTATAAATTGAGAGGTTGTTTTTATTTTAGAAGTAAAGATTAGGGTAAATCAAATTGTAAAGAATGTAGTGAGAGAAAAGGGAAAAACACGCACTGAAGGTGCGATTCCACAGGGTATGCGAGAGGAAGATGAAAGAACAAATTGATGAAGAATTTTCCTTCAACCAATTTGATCCCAGTGAATGTTTCTGAAAAGCAGATCTAAACCAAAACTCTCTCCTCAGTTTCTCTTCGTGCCTCTTCAAGATTATTTTTTCTTCTCTCTCCTCGTTCACGAACTATGTGTAACCTAGAATTTCGCCGGCCATATTGATAGCGACACCTGAGGACGTTCAGTAATTTAATTGAGGGGTTTTGCTCTCCTCCCTGAAAGCTTTCTATCTATATCGACATTGTGACCAGCGGAGCTGTGGAGCGACATCAATTGTCAGGCACTGTGATTGAGATTTTGGCCACCGTGGTTTTCTATCCTGTTTCTCCGCCGTTGTGCATCCACCAGCGCCACCATACGCCCGTCCACGGCAGGTTTTTCTCTCATTCCCGATAGAATTTCCCAACGCAACTCTGATTTTCGTCGGCAAAATTGACCTCCAAATCGGAGGTCGACCAATATTACAAGTGAGGGCTTTGGTTCCTCTCGTCAACAACTTTCTTTACGTACTGATTTTGAGACCTACGATGCGGTAGAGCGTCTCTATTACTGTGGCCCTGGTCGTCTCTTTCTCACCACCGTAAATGGTTCTAGGCTCGCCGCGAGTGTTTCCCGAGTCGAATGTTCACCTGTAAAATTGTGTGTGCTCTCTTGAAGATCCTCTCTGGAGTCATTGTAACTTGTAAGTGACCCATTTGTAGGGGGGTTTGAAAAAAATCAGTGTAGAGAAATTCAATCTTCAACATTATTTTTGTGTGCGAATCTGGTGAATTTTGGGAGTTTTCGAAAAGGAATCTTGAAAGTGAGAGGGGATTATTGTGGTCTCTTTCTCTCTGCTGGTTGATGTCTTGTGTGGAGTAGTTGCACGAAGGTGTTGGCAAAACGGATCCTCCATGAAGAGGCTTATTGTTCTCTTTTCTTCTTGAAGTAATCCTTATAGTGTTGGACAATAAACTTCACGATTCCACCACTTCTCCATGAATATTGTAAGCTGGAATGCACGAGGTTTGAAGGGTTCAAATGCATTTCATAAGCTTAAGCGAGTCATTACATTGCATAAACCAGATATTTTATTTGTTATGGAGTCTAAACTTCCATCTTGTTATGGAGTCTAAACTTCCATCTTCAATAGCTCAAGTTTGGAAATCGCTGTTACGTTTTGATGTGTGTATTGTTGTTGATCCTGTTGGTTCCAAGGGAGGTCTGCTCCTTTTTGCTAAAGATGTTGAAGTACAAGTAATATTGAAATCATTTTCTTATGGGCATATTGATGTTTTGGTGAAGAATCAAGATTTCAGTTGTATTTCACAAGTTTTCATGGAAATCCTAACCTCAATCTTCGACACCACTCTATGGAATTACTCAAAAGAATTAGAAGCACACGTGATCCAGCAATGGCATGGGTTGTGGGGGGTGATTTTAATGATATTCTTCTTACTAGCGAGAAATTGGGAAGAAATATTGATGGTAATTTGAAACATAGTATGACCAGACTGGGCAAGACACTAAATGAGTTGGGACTCTTTGACTTGGGCTTCAAAGGACCTAAGTTCACTTGGACAAATAAACGGAAACAACCTCATTTGATCAAAGAAAGACTGGATCGTTTCGTAGCTACCAAAGATTGGATCGATTTTTTCGACTTGCATTGTGTCGAGAACTTGCATTGGTACGGATCAGATCATAAAGCTATCTTCTTACATATCGAAAGGCATAGATACACTTGGCCACGAGACTCGAAGAAGCTTTTTTTCTTTGAAAATGCTTGATTACAGGAGAAGAACATCAAAGAAGTTGTCAACAAGGGCTGGAAAAGGCATGAGCACAGCACCCTATTACGAGACCGTTTGCAACAGTGTGGAGCATATCTTGATACTTGGGCCAAGAACATGGTGGGTAATATTGACAAGAGAATAATTAATTTGACAACATTACTCAAAATGAATGATGATCAACAAAGTGATGACACTACAAGAAAACTGCAATTTAGCCGCGAAAAAATTTATCGCTAATTCTAATATTTTCGTCGCTAATGTGAGTTAGCGATGAAATAATTTTGTCGCAGGATTTGTTGCTATACGCCCGTCGCTAACATGTTTGCGACAAAAAAAATTAATTTTGTCGCAAATGTTTGCGATGAAAATTTGAGTTTCATCGCAAAATATTAGCGATGAAAATTTGAGTTTCATCGCAAAATATTAGCGACGAAAATATAAGTTTCATCGCAAAATGTTAGCGACGAAAATATGAGTTTCATCACAAAATGTTTGCGAGGAAAATCAAACATTTGTCGCAAACACGTTAGCAACGGGTGTATAGCAACAAATCCCGCGACAAAATTATTTCATTAAAAATATTATAATTTTTGTTGCTAATATTTGGCTATGATATACGATTTACGAATCATTCTTTAAGTCCACTTCCGTACTCGACCAACCCAATCCGCACCCACACCCGACCTGCCCCAACCCACCCCAACCGAGCTAATTCAATCGTTCTCTAAACCCACTTCTGCACTCGACCCGCTCCAACCCGCACCAACACTCGACCCGCCCCAACCCAACCCAACCTGTACCCAACCCACACCCGCCCTGCCCGAACCGACCCCAACTCAACCCAACCCAACCCAACCTCACCCGCACCCACATACCCCCTCTCCCATTTTATTTAAATAAATATTTTATTTGGTCTTAGTGGGAATTGATCCCGGGTGGATGGGCGCCCATAGCTGGGCGTCTACCATTCAGGTAGACACCTCTTTGGTTCAGTTTTTAATATTAATTATATATGTATTCAATTATTACTAAATTAGTTATTTTTACTCATTTAATAATTTATTTCACATTTATTAATTGATTAATATTTAACTTGTAACAACTATATATGTATATATACATGTGTATATATATTGTAATTATTAAAACAATTCCAATTGTAAAAAATCAATGTTAATTTAACAATTTAAAAAAATATATATATTAAAGCCAATCTTCATTCTCCCATCTTTAATTATGTCCATCTTCATTTGCATCATCATATTTATAAATATTTTTATAAACATTCATACTGATTTATAAGACATAAAATTTGGAGAATTATTAAACATTTAATTATATAAATCGATTTTCTTGATTTAATAAGCATAGTTGATTTAATATTAGCCACAAAATATAATTATCATTGTTGTTCTTATTATTAACAACAAAATAAAATAATTTGATAAAAGTGTAGCGATAAAATATTTTAATTTTGTTGCAAATATTAATTCCAAGAAATTAGCCACAAAAAATATATTTCATCGCAAAATAATAGCGACTAAATATAATTTTCATTGTTGTCCTAATTATTAACAACAAAATAAAAGAATTCGTTGCTAGTTTAGCGATCGCAAAAAGTAATTTCAATAAATTAGCCACAAAAAATTATATTTCATCGCAAAATATTAGCGACAAAATATAATTTTCATTGTTGTTCTGATTATTAACAACAAAATGCATCAATACGTTGCTAGTATAGCGATGAAATATTTTAATTTCATCGCAAAAAATAATTTCAATAAATTAGCCACAAAAATTTATATTTCATCGTAAAATATTAGTAACGAAATATAATTTTCATTATTCTTCTGATTATTAACAACAAAATGAAGCAATTTGTTGCTAATATAGCAATGAAATATATAAATTTTGTTGCAAAAATTAATTTCAAGAAATTAGCCACAAAATTTTCAATTTCATCGCAAAATATTAACAAGAAAATATAATTGTCATTGTTGCTCTGATTATTAACAACAAAATGATGCAGTTTGTTGCTAATAAAGTGATGAAATATATAAATTTTATTGCAAAAATTAATTTCAAGAAATTAGCCACAAAAATTTCTATTTCATCGTAATAATATTAGCAACGAAATATAATTTTCATTTTTGTTCTGATTATTAACAACAAAATGAAGCAATTTGCTGCTAATATAGCGATAAAATATATAAATTTTGTTGCAGAAATTAATTTCAAAAAATTAGCCACGAAAATTTCTATTTCATCGCAAAATATTAGCAACGAAATATAATTTTCATAGTTTTTCTGATTATTAACAACAAAATGAAGCAAATTATTGCTAATATAGCGATGAAATATATAAATTTTGTTGTAAAAAATAATTTCAAGAAATTAGCCACGAAAATTTCTATTTCATCGCAAAATATTAGCGACGAAATATAATTTTCATTGTTGTTTTGATTATTAACAACAAAATGAAACAATTTCTTGCTAATATAGCGATGAATTATATATATTTTATTGCAAATATTAAATCTAACAATTTAGCAGCGAAAATTTATATTTCGTTGCTAAAAATTGATTTTAGCGATGAAATTTAGATTTGTCGCAAAATTTTCGTCGCTATTCCCCCCCATTTCTTGTAGTGTGACTATAATGAGGAAAAAATTCGGGACATGGAGGAGGAACTCGAGAAATTATTTTCACAACAAGAGGAGATTTGGCAACAAAGGTCGAGAATCAATTGGATGAAATGTGGGGATCGAAACACGACTTACTTTCATAGAAGAGCAACAAAAAGAAGGTCGAGAAATTCAATTTCTAAGCTAAAAAACGAGGAAGGAAACTGGGTGTCAACAAAGGAGGGCATTACAAAATTATTGGAAGAATATTATGGAGGCCTTTTCAAATCTACGAACCCTACTTAATCACAAATTGAGATGATTACAAATTCTTCAGTAGCTATTGTAGATAGAAGGATGAACTCAACATTGGAACTTCCTTATACTAAGGAAGAAGTGAAAAATGCTAATTTTGAAATGCACCCGAACAAGGCACCTGGACCAGATGGATTCAATGCCCGTTTCTTCCATGAATTGTGGGATACGGTGGGAGCGACTATCACAGAGGCAGTCCTCAAGATTTTGAATGAGGGGCAGGACTGATTCACGTGTTATGCAACACTAAAATAAACAACCACAAGTGTACGACGTCTATTGTAGCGTGATAAGCACGAGGTCGATCCCACAGGGAGGTTAAGCGTAAAAGTGTAGTTTGTTAACTAAGTTCTATTTAGACGCGATCGATAATTTGAATGGTGTGAATTACTCTAAGATTACCTACCAAAGTGTCACAAATAAGTAATAAAGAGTAATGGAAATCGATCTACTAGCATGCGAATCAATAAAAGAAAGTAAAACGAATGAATATCAATTAAGAGAAGGTGGGTTCCAAGGCAATTGTAACACCTAAATATCCGTTTATGAATGTTAACTCGTTTAAATGGCCATTAAGGATGTCGTCATATAAGGTAATCACACAAGAAGAACTAATCGATCTCTCGATACAACTAATCCAAAGGCGCAATGCAATATAGGCTCGTATCTCTACCTCACAAACGTTACACCGCCTAAAATAGCTCCTAAGATCATTCAAATCCCTCTCCGATAATTAATCCTCTCTCGAGATCATAATAATACCGGGTTGCATGCTTGCATACGATTAAATGGAATAAATCTCTCGATCTTACCCCAATTAACACACTACAAAAAATTGCTCAAATAACGAGGGGAATTGGCGAGGGATTTAAAGAGGGACACAAATAAAGAGGGAATTGGCGAGGGGCGGAATCACACTCGCTAATTAGCGAGTGGAAAAACATGCCCTCGCGTATTGGCGAGGGATTTGGCGACGGCGTGTTTTGCACTCGCTCATTGGCGAGTGCATTGTGGCCCTCGGTGTATGGCGACGGTCCCCCACTCGCTAATTGGCGAGGGGGGTGGGGCCCTCGTAATTGCCATCGCCTAAGGCCCAAATTAAATTAAAAGTTGTATATATATTTATATTATATTATATATGTATATATATATATATATATATATATGCATGTATATAGTTTTGTTGTGTAAAGTTAGGATTGTAATTATGTTAGAAAAATATGTATATTGTTGATTAGGATTAATTAAGATTGTTAATTGATGAAAGTTATAAAAATTGTTAATTGTTATGAATGTGTTAATATAATTATTGTTATGTTTTATATATGCATGTATATATATGTGTTAATTATTAATTGGTGTGTTAATTGTTATGCATGAATGTGTTAATTGGGAGAATTAATGTTATAATTAATTGTTGGAAATAAGTGAAATTAAATCGATGTTGGAGGCCGGGATGAGTTGTTTGTTTGTTGTAGATTGTGCGTTCCGACTTGAGTAATTTTACTCGAGTCAGAAATGGATGCACTAGGAACCTAAATATTTGGTGATACGATAGATTAAGATGAAACTCTGCCGAAATTTTTAAAAATATATATATAAATTATATATATTTATATTAATTAGAAAAGTATAGTAATCAATGTTTAATTTCCAAAATACATTTGAAACAGATTGATTAACATGAATTATTCAAGTCGTAGTTGGATGTATAGCCCAAGATTGGTCAATGAGATTATGAGCCCCGAATTTATTAGTGGTGTAAATGGATTTATTGAAGCTGCCACTAGTAATCCGAATACGAATACAATGTTTTATTTTAATGGTTTAGGGTTTAGGGTATTGATCTAATATATAAATGAATTGAGTTAATAGCATATAGTTGGTAATTTATTAAATAAATTGAGTTAATTATAGTTGGTAATTGAGTTAATAAGTTATTAAATTTAGTAATGAAGGGCTTTTTTTTAAATTAATTAAGTATTGAGCTAATATATAAATTAATTGAGTTAGTAATTTATTCAATTAATTGACTTAATTAATAATAAAAGAATAAAATTGAGATAATACATACATAAGTATAAATTATTAAATTTAGTATTAATGAAGGGATTTGTTAAATAAATTGAGTTAATTAATACATATATAAGTATAAGTTATTAAATTTAGTAATGAGGGGCTTTGTTAAATTAATTAAGTATTGAGCTAATATAATTAATTGAGTTAATAACATATAGTTGGTAATTTATTAAATTAGTTGAGTTAAAGAATAAAAACAGAAATTAAAAGGGATAAATATATAATGCATTTAAAATATTACGACTAAAGCTCCTAGCCTAATTGGCACACGGGGGGCGCATAAACTCTTCACATCCGGGAGGTCGCGAGTTCGACCCCCCATGCGCGCGCCCAGGTGTGAATAAAAAGAATTAATGGTGGCCTGGTGGTGAGGGGTAAGAAAATTGGCCTTAGAGACCTGGGTTCGAAACCCAGGTCTGTATTTTTTTTTAAATACAACGTATTGGCGAGGGGGGAGGGGCCTCTGGAAAAGGCGACGGTCTTTGCCCTCGGGAATTGGCGACGGCACGCGCCCTCGCCAATACGCGAGTGCGATTCTGCCCTCTTTAAATGGTGAGCGATTCTTCCCTCTTTAAATGGCGAGGGCGATTCTGCCCTCTTTAAATGGCGAGGGTGCCCTCGCCAATAAATTAGCGAGGAGCACTTTGGCGACGGCGACTGCCCCTCGCCTATGCTGTCGCCAAAACGCTTAAAGAGGGCAATTCCCTCGCCTTTGCCCTCTTTAAATGGGCTGTTTTTTGTGGTGACAAAGAATTAAGCAAATCATCATGGCCAATAACAACATGCTTTGCAATGGATAATTAAACATACAAATAAGAGACAAACACCAATTAAAGCAAGAAATTAATCATAAACTTCAATCCAAGTATTTACAATGCCTTAGAACCACAATTTGTTTAGCCAACAACCACTACAAGAAATGGGGGGAATAGCGACGAAAATTTTACGAAAAATCTAAATTTCATCGTTGAAATCAATTTTTAGCAACGAAATATAATTTTTCGCTGCTAAATTGTTAGATTTAATATTTGCAACAAAATATATATATTTCATCGCCATATTAGCAACAAATTGTTTCATTTTGTTGTTAATAATCAAAACAACAATGAAAATTATATTTCGTCGCTAATATTTTGCGATGAAATAGAAATTTTCGTGGCTAATTTCTTGAAATTATTTTTTACAACAAATTTTATATATTTCATCGCTATATTAGCAACAATTTGCTTCATTTTGTTGTTAATAATCAGAAAAACTATGAAAATTATATTTCATGGCTAATATTTTGCGATGAAATAGAAATTTTCGTGGCTAATTTCTTGAAATTAATTTTTGCAACAAAATTTATATATTTCATCGCTATATTAGCAGCAAATTGCTTCATTTTGTTGTTAATAATCAGAACAAAAATGAAAATTATATTTCGTTGCTAATATTTTGCGATGAAATAGAAATTTTTGTGGCTAATTTCTTGAAATTAATTTTTGCAACAAAATTTATATATTTCATCACTTTATTAGCAACAAGCTGCATCATTTTGTTGTTAATAATCAGAGCAACAATGACAATTATATTTTCTTGCTAATATTTTGCGATAAAATTGAAAATTTTGTGGCTAATTTCTTGAAATTAATTTTTGCAACAAAATTTATATATTTCATTGCTATATTAGCAACAAATTGCTTCATTTTGTTGTTAATAATCAGAACAACAATGAAAATTATATTTCGTCACTAATATTTTACAATGAAATAGAAATTTTTGTGGATAATTTATTGAAATTAATTTTTGCGATGAAATTAAAATATTTCATCGCTATACTAGCAACGTATTGCTGCATTTTGTTGTTAATAATCAGAACAACAATGAAAATTATATTTTGTCGCTAATATTTTGCGATGAAATATAATTTTTTGTGGCTAATTTATTGAAATTACTTTTTGCGATGAAATAAAAATATTTCATCACTAAACTAGCAACAAATTCTTTTATTTTGTTGTTAATAATTAGGAACAATGAAAATTATATTTAGTCGCTATTATTTTGCGATGAAATATATTTTTTGTGGCTAATTTCTTGGAATTAATATTTGCAACAAAATTAAAATATTTTATCGCTACACTTTTATCAAATTATTTTATTTTGTTGTTAATAATAAGAAAAACAATGATAATTATATTTCGTGGCTAATATTAAATCAACTATGCTTATTAAATCAAGAAAATCGATTTATATAATTAAATGTTTAATAATTCTCCAAATTTTATGTCTTATAAATCAGTATGAATCTTTATAAAAATATTTATAAATATGATGATGCAAATGAAGATTGACATAATTAAAGATGGGAGAATGAAGATTGGCTGTAATATTTATTATTTTTTAAAATTGTTAAAGTAACATTGATTTTTTACAATTGGAATTGTTTTAAAAATTACAATATATATATACATGTATATATATACATATATAGTTTTTACAAGTTAAAAATTAATCAATTAATAAATGTGAAATAAATTATTAAATGAGTAAAAATAACTAATTTAGTAACAATTGAATACATATATAATTAATATTAAAAACTGAACCAAAGAGCTATTTGCCCGAATGGTAGGCGCCCACCTATGGGCGCCCATCCACCCGGGATCAATTCCCACTAAGACCAAATAAAATATTTATTTAAATAAAATGAGAGAGGGGGTATGTGGGTGCGGGTCGGTTGGGGCAGGGCGGGTGTGGGTGTGGGTGCGGGTTGGGTTGGTCGAGTAAGGAAGTGGGTTTAGAGAATGATTCGTAAATCGGATATCATAGCCAAATATTAGCAACAAAAATTCTAATATTTTTGTCGCTAATGTGAGTTAGCGAAGAAATAATTTTGTCGCGGGATTTTTTCTATACACCCGTCGCTAACGTGTTTGCGACAAATGTTTGATTTTTCTCGCAAACATTTTGTGATGAAACTCATATTTTCGTCACTAACATTTTGCGATGGAACTTATATTTTCGTCGCTAATATTTTGCGATGAAACTTAAATTTTCGTTGCTAATATTTTGCGATGAAACTCAAATTTTCATCGCAAACATTTGCGACAAAATTAATTTTTTTGTCGCAAACACGTTAGCGACGGGCGTATAGCAACAAATCCTGCGACAAAATTATTTCATCGCTAATTCACGTTAGCGACGAAAATATTAGAATTAGCGACAAATTTTTTGCGGCTAAATTGCAGTTTTCTTGTAGTGAACTAGCATAATCAAATTACAAAATCAATTGAAATAACTAAGTAAAAAGAAATGGGAAAGAGAAAGCTTAGTCTAAAATGTGGTAGAGAATGAAATTTGGGAGCTATTGCATCCTTTCTTTCTTGATTTGATGAAGAATTGAGAGAGAAATGACCAAAACACCTCCAAGTATGTGTAACTATGTGTGGATTGGGGGAGAATCGCTTTATTTTCAAGAAAGAGGGTTTATATAGTGTTTGGGTAGGGTTTGGATGGCATAATTGCAAGTTGGTCCATCAAAAATGGCCAAAATGTGGAGAAAGCACCGAAATTAGAAATTGGCTTGGGTGGGGCTTGGCACTCGGCCGAGTTGGGGTCACTTAAAAAGCGTGCCACGATTTTGTCTAGCCGAGACTCGGCCGAGTTAGGGTCACTCGGCCGAGTGGTCTTGAAATTCCAGTGGCTACGGCTTTGGCTTGACTCGGCCGAGTTGGCTCACTCGGCCGAGTATGCAGAAATGTTGAAATTCGCAGATTCGGCCGAGTTGGGTCACTCGGCCGAGTGCGCAGTAAACCCAAAAATCTCAGATTCGGCCGAGTTGACTCACTCGGCCGAGTTGCCTTGTTCTTCGATTTCGACCTTTTCTTGTTTCGTGCATATCTTCCACCTCGGGTGTCGGATTGACTCGATTCCTTTGGCTAATCCACTCCGTTTTTCGAGACGAATCCAACCGTGCACTCCTCTTCCTGATCCAGTAAAGTATGGTTGGTATTTTGCTCCAAATTTCATCGTATTTCCTACAAAATCGACAAAACACAACCTTTCTCTCATTTCGGCTTAAACAATCATATTCAATGCATAATTCAATGAAATCCACATCAAAACATGCTTCACATGTGCTCCTAAAACGTGTAAATTCCACCCGAATCAAACTCCCCAAACTTAAAATGTTGTTTGTCCTCAAACAACTAAGCACTTAAAGCAATGAGGGTGGAATGGTCACAATGGAATATTCAATGCAAATCACACATGCAAAGTAAGATGTAATGATATCTCTTTCTCAAAGTGCATTTCTCAATGAAGGTTATAGGCTCATTATTGCAATTCACACTCATGGATCAAAGAATGCATAAACACACAACACATTGTGAATGGGAAACATAATCCAAATGCTCAAGTCCTCTACTCACATGACAAAGTGTTTCTCTCAAACACACAAACAAATTGAGGATATTAATGCACTCATCAACCAAGTTATGCTATGCAATCACCATATGCTTGCCCAACTTCTATTTTCTACAACACTCAAATGCTCAACAATGTGATCAATAGGACTTTATCAAGGATGTAACATTGGCTCTTTGGAAACGGTAGGATGAATTTGGGAATTGTGACTCTTCTAGTGGAGGACAAAGCTTGTTGTTATACAATTTGTGCTTTCACTTTCAAATCTTTACAAACTCTATCCTCAATTTTCATTTTCTTTTCTTTTTCAAGCATTCATCACCTCATCTTTTGAACCATTTTTTTTTTCAAGCTTTTGGGGCTCTTTGTCCCTCTTTTCTTTTCCCTTGATTTTCTTTTCATCTTTCTCTTTTTCTTTCAACTTTTCCAATTTCTCCTTTCACCAAAGACATTCATTCAAGCACATGTTTTTCCACTTTGTCTTTTATCCCCACTAGATGTAGGTATCAAAGGCTCAAAAAGGCTAAGTGGTTAACATTGTAGTTTGCCAAGAAAATGAGGAATTAAGCTCAAGGGGCTAACTACGGAAGATTCCTTCGGTTTTGGGAAATTTTGGCTAAGTGACTCTTTTTAGAACAAGATGGCCTATATCACATCACAAAGTTTCACACAATCATGCTTTCAAACAAGAACTTAGGCAAGTTCTAGGATCACTAGCAATAACCTAGTCCACTCTTAAATGAACTAAACCGGATTACATGCTCGATTTAAGGCTCAATTCTCACCGGTTTATTCAATAGAACTTTCACAATCATCAAATGTTCCCAAATAAAACACATCATACATCCATGCTATCAAAGATCACAAATATGAACACAACATGATACTATATTCCAACACCAATCATGCATACATTCAAAGAAAATAGACATCACCACAACCACTCAACAATGGATTCCAATGATTATTCATGCTCACATTTCACCAAAGGTCCACTACCCAACATGTGATCAAAACCAACTTAAACAATATAAGCATGTGAAAGCCAAGTGTGCGCCGGTGCAAAATGTAACACAAGTAGAATGACGAACCGGTGCAAGGGTAACAACTAGTAGAAAAATAAAAGAAAAATAACTCCCCCAAACTTAGAATTTTACTATGTATAAATTCTAAGTTTGGGGCTACAAGTAGTTACCTCCCTCCTTGCACATCTAATGCTCTTCAAAGATCACCATTGCAACACTTGTTTTCCCTTCTCCAAAGTTGGTTTTGCTTTCTTCTCCATTCTCTAAGATATGATGTCCATAGTGCTCTTCATCCATACCTACAAAATAAACCAAGCTATCAACACTACTAAAGCAATAAAACCTTGGGTTGCCTCCCAAGAAGCGCTATTTTTAACGCCCTATGCCGGACGGTTCTTTCTTGAGGGGAATATCAAGTCACCCCATCATCATCTTTGCTCTTGAACTTCTTTGCCCATGCAACCTTCTTAAATCCACCAAAACATCCACTAGCTAGCCCATCTGGCTCTTCAATCATGTCATAAGAAGTTGATGCTTCATTCACTCCCAAGCTTGCATATGTAGCTTTTCTTGATTTGGGGGAGTTTTTGAAGAAAACTCCCCCAAACTTGGCCTTCTTGCCCATCTTCAACTCATTCTCTTCCACTTGGGGTCCTCTTTCACAAAATTGATATTGGGCTCTTCTTCCATCTCTTCCATGGGAATTGGATAGTGGTTTCTCTTGGAATACACATACTCTTCCTCCTCATCCTCATCATCACGGAATCTAACGGCCTTGTAGATGTTGAATGAGACTTTCTCCTCACCAACATGTAGTTCAAGCTCTCCGTTTCGTACATTGATGATGGCTCCACCCGTTGCTAGGAACGGTCTTCCCAAGATCAAAGGGATTGCCCTATCTTCCTCCATATCAAGTACCACAAAATCAACCGGGAATATGAATTTCCCAACTTTGACAAGCACATCATCAACCGTTCCCAAAGGATAAACTATGGAGCGATCCGCCAATTGAAGATTCATGGTAGTAGGCGTCAATTCTCCCAAGCCAAGTGATTTGAAAAGTAATAGTGGCATGAGGTTTATGCTTGCTCCAAGATCACACAAAGCACGATAGGTTCCCTCCTTGCCAATCACACAAGGCAATGTAAATGAACCGGGATCCCTAAGCTTTGGAGGTAGCTTAGCTTGAATGATGGCACTACATTCTTCGGTGAGGTTCACGGTTTCAAATTCTACCATCTTTCTCTTGTTGGACATAATCTCCTTAAAAAACTTGGCATAGTGAGGCATTTGCTCAAGGGCCTCCGCAAATGGGGTGTTGATGTGTATCTTTTTGAACATCTCCAAGAATTTGATGAATTTTGCATCCAAACTCGTCTTCTTGAGTCGTTGAGGGTATGGGATTTGAGGCTTGTATGGAGATGGAGGCTTGTATGTGTCATTCTCTTTCTCGTTTGTTTTCTCCTTCTCAACATCTTTCTCTTCAACTTTCCTTCTTTGTTGCTCCTCTTCACCATCTTCCTTTGGCATCATAGGGCCTTCATAGCTTGTGCCATTCCTCAACTTAATTGACTTGCATTGATCCTTGGGGTTCAATTCCGTGGTTGAGGGGAATCGACCCGGCTTGTGTTGATTTCCAACCATATTAGCAATTTGGCCCACTTGAATCTCAATGGCTTTCACATCATTCTTGATTTCCATCATTTCATTTGCCAATTGACCAATTTTCTCATCTTGACACTCAATCTTTTGCCAAGTCTTTGTCATGAAACTCTTCGTCTCTCCCATGAACTTCTTAGTTTCTCCCATGAATGTTATAAACATTTCTTCCATAGTGAGCTTTGACGAAGATTCTTCTCTCACACCATCTCGTACATTGAAATTCGACGGTGGTTGAATGGCATTGTGTGGGTTAGCATATGAGAAATTTTCATGGTTTCTCAAGCCGGGATGGTATTGGTTCGGATTAAAGGGGTGATAGTTCCCATGGGCTTGTCTTTCTCCCCAACCTCTTTCTCTAAAATTTCGGTCCTGTTGGTTGTTCATGTAATGAGCCTCTTCATATTGTGCATCATTGGGCTCCACTAGTGCTTTGGCCGTCATCAAAGAGATTAGCTTATCCACTTTGTTGGATAAGTTGACGCTTTCTTCCGAATTTTTAGTGGAAGCTACCCTTTGATTTTGCCTTCATTCGGATGACCATTGATTGCCATTCTTAGCCATCTCCTCTAATAGCACATAGCCCTCTTCCGTTGTCTTTCCCAACAAAGAACCTCCACCCGCCGAAGTATCCACCATTCCTCTTGTTCGGTGGTCCATTCCATTATAGAAGTAGCAAATGAGTTGGTCTCGTGAGAAACCATGTTGTGGGAAACTTCTAATCAAATCTTTGAAGCGCTCCCATGCTTCGGCTAGGGACTCATCATCATCTTGCATAAATGAAGATATTTCTCCTCGGATTTTGATAGTCTTGCTTGGAGGGAAATACTTCATCAAGAATGCATCAACAAGATCATTCCAATCTTCAATGGTCCTCAAATCAAGGGAGAGGTACCATTGCTTTGCTCGATCTCGGAGGGAAAAAGGGGAATAGTTGCAACCGGATGTAGTCTTGAGGCACTCGATTGATCTTAACCGTTCCACTTATCTCAAGAAATTGAGACAAGTGGAGGTTAGGATCCTCCTTGGAAAGTCCTCCAAATTGATTGTTTTGCACCATAACAATCAAGGCCGGCTTGAGCTCGAAATTGTGAGCATCTACGGGTTCTCGACCCGCTCCTCCATATGGCCTCGGAATTGGGCGGAAATGATCTCTTAGTACCCTTTGTGGTCGATTTCCCCCATTCCCATTCGGTTCCTCAAATCCATCAACCCCTTGATTCTCAACTTCCTCCTCGACCTCTTCTACAACCGGATTTTCCCGTCGATTCATTCTTTCTAACTCACTTCTTCTCCTTTCGGCGTTCCTTCTTCGACAATTGGCTTCAATCTCCGGGTCTAAGGGTAACACTTCTTGTTGGTTCCTTCTAGATCGTGTGATCATAAACCATGTCTATCAAAAGATCAAACGAGAGTGAGAATTGCAAATAAGATCAAGATAACAAACACAAATATTTTTGGCTTTTTGAGAATAAGAAAAACAAGTAAAATGTCTAAACTAAAACTCTATTAACCTACACTCTAGAGCTATAAAACCTCCCCGGCAGCGGCGCCATAAACTTGATTCACGTGTTATGCAACACTAAAATAAACAACCGCAAGTGTACGTCGTCTATTGTAGCGTGATAAGCACGAGGTCGATCCCACAGGGAGGTTAAGCGTAAAAGTGTAGTTTGTTAACTAAGTTCTATTTAGACGCGATCGATAATTTGAATGGTGTGAATTACTCTAAGATTACCTACCAAAGTGTCACAAATAAGTAATAAAGAGTAATGGAAATCGATCTACTAGCATGCGAATCAATAAAAGAAAGTAAAACGAATGAAGATCAATTAAGAGAAAGTGGGTTCCAAGGCAATTGTAACACCTAAATATCCGTTTATGAATGTTAACTCGTTTAAATGGCCATTAAGGTTGTCGTCATATAGGGTAATCACACAAGAAGAACTAATCGATCTCTCGATACAACTAATCCAAAGGCGCAATGCAACATAGGCTCGTATCTCTACCTCACAAATGTTACACCGCCTAAAATAGCTCCTAAGATCATTCAAATCCCTCTCCGATAATTAATCCTCTCTCGAGATCATAATAATACCGGGTTGCATGCTTGCATACGATTAAATGGAATAAATCTCTCGATCTTACCCCAATTAACAATGAATTAAGCAAATCATCATGGCCAATAACAACATGCTTTGCAATGGATAATTAAACATACAAATAAGAGACAAACACCAATTAAAGCAAGAAATTAATCATAAACTTCAATCCAAGTATTTACAATGCCTTAGAACAACAATTTGTTTAGCCAACAACTAGCACAATCAAATTACAAAATCAATTGAAATAACTAAGTAAAAAGAAATGGGAAAGAGAAAGCTTAGTCTAAAATGTGGTAGAGAATGAAATTTGGGAGCTATTGCATCCTTTCTTCCTTGATTTGATGAAGAATTGAGAGAGAAATGGCCAAAACACCTCCAAGTATGTGTAACTACGTGTGGATTGGGGGAGAATCGCTTTATTTTTAAGAAAGAGGGTTTATATAGTGTTTGGGTAGGGTTTGGATGGCATAATTGCAAGTTGGTCCCTCAAAAATGGCCAAAATGTGGAGAAAGCACCGAAATTGGAAATTGGCTTGGGTGGGGCTTGGCACTCGGCCGAGTTGGGGTCACTCGGCCGAGTGGATCACTTAAAAAGCGTGCCATGATTTTGTCTAGCCGAGACTCGGCCGAGTTAGGGTCACTCGGCCGAGTGGTCTTGAAATTCCAGTGGCTACGGCTTTGGCTTGACTCGGCCGAGTTGGCTCACTCGGCCGAGTGTGCAGAAATGTTGAAATTCGCAAATTCGGCCGAGTTGGGTCACTCGGCCGAGTGCGCAGTAAACCCAAAAATCTCAGATTCGGCCGAGTTGACTCACTCGGCCGAGTTGCCTTGTTCTTCGATTTCGGCCTTTTCTTGTTTCGTGCATATCTTCCACCTCGGGTGTCGGATTGACTCGATTCCTTTGGCTAATCCACTCCGTTTTTCGAGACGAATCCAACCGTACACTCCTCTTCCTGATCCAGTAAAGTATGGTTGGTGTTTTGCTCCAAATTTCATCGTATTTCCTACAAAATCGACAAAACACAACCTTTCTCTCACTTCGGCTTAAACAATCATATTCAATGCATAATTCAATGAAATCCACATCAAAACATGCTTCACATGTGCTCCTAAAACGTGTAAATTCCACCCGAATCAAGGACCTACAAGCATGGAATAAAACCCTCATTTCTCTCATTCCCAAAGTTAAGAAGCCGGAAACCTTGAAAGACTACCGTCCAATCAGTTTGAGCAATGTAAGTTATAGAATTGTGGCGAAAACCATTGCCAATAGATTGAAGAAGGTTTTACCACATGTGATTGATGATAAGCAAAGTGCATTCGTGCAAGATAGGCAAATTGCGGACAATGTGTTGATCAGTTTTGAATGTATGCATTGGCTAAGACACAATAAAAGTCGAACAGGGTATGTTGTTTTGAAGCTTGATATGAGTAAAGCTTATGACCGTATCGAATGGAAATTCTTACAATCTCAAATGGCCAAGCTGGGCTTCTCTTCAAAGGTGGTGGAGCTGATCCTGAGATGTGTCACGTCGGTTAGTTATTCCTTCAGAATTAATAACACAGTGGTGGGGAAGGTGAATCCTACAAGAGGCCTCAGACAAGGAGATCCGTTATCTCCATTTCTTTTCGTGTTATGTGCTCAAGGCCTCTCTAGTTGTATCTAAGATAGGACTATTAAAGGGAGGCTGAAGGGCATTAAGATTGCTAGGAGTGCCCCGTTGATCACACACATTTTCTTTGCGGATGACAGTGTTATCTTCTTTAAAGCTACTAAGGAAAATGGGGAAGAGATCAAGGAGACTCTCCGACATTATGAAGAAGCATCAGGTCAGATGATCAATTTTGATAAGTCTTCTATTTTTTTTAGCCCCAACACGACTGATTGTAATAAGGACGAGATAAAAAACATTCTGAATGTTAAGTTGACGCAAGGACATCAGATATATTTAGGCCTTCCGACTTTCTCAATGAGAGGCAAAAGGGCACAATTTTCCTTTCTAGTTGATAGAATGAAGCATAAAATCATGAACTGGAAGAACAACGAGTTTTCTGAGGGGGGAAGAAAGTCTTAATCAAATCAGTTCTTCAAGCAGTGCCAATCTACGTTATGATGTGTTTTAAGGTGCCAGGAGCGATATGTGATCAACTAGAGTCCTTGATGGCAAACTTTTGGTGGGGACAACGACAGGATCACAACAAAATGCATTGGCGGAAATGGGATGATTTGTGTAAGCCGAAAGCTGAAGGGGGAATGGGCTTCCGCAAGATGACCTATTTTAATCAAGCATTATTGGCTAAGCAAGTATGGCGCATGATTGAAAATCCTCAATTGTTAGTGGCAAAAAATTTCAAAGCACGATATTTTAAACATTGGGATATCATGGAAGCTGATGTAGGAAACAACCCTTCATTTACGTGGAGATCTTTGTGCACAAGTAGAGAAGTGTTGCAAGAAGGCATGAGATGGAAACTTGGTGATGGTAATACTATCCGTCTGCATAAGGACAGATGGGTTCTTGGTCTACAGGGTGGGAAAATTAAATCGACAATTGCAACTGGAACAAATGTTTCTAGATTTCTCAACCAAAATAGGGAATGGAATGAGTCGATGGTCAGAATGGCTTTCTTACCTCACGAAGTTGAGAGGATCCTTCGAACGGCAGTGGGAGACGAAGGTAAGGAGGATTCAAGATTCTGGTTGTTTGATACATTTGGCAAGTATACGGTTAAAACAGGCTATAAAGTGGCTTTGGAGGCAATGAAAAGAAAGAGAGACATGCCCATGGCTTCCAATCTTGATGGAACACATAGATGGTGGAATTTGATTTGGAATTTAAAAGTTCCACCAAAGATTAGGATCTTTGCTTGGAAAATGAGCATGGACTTTGTAGCAACGGAAGGCAACCTTGCAAAACGAAATATTCCAATTGCCCCAACATGTGGCTTGTGTGGCCATCATATGCCTAATACGGTACATGCAATTTTTCAGTGTGCAGGGGTGATGAAAGTTTGGAGAAGTCGCGGAGTGTGGAGCAGTATAAAGATTAGACATACTTCCTCAACAATTGATCTACTCCAAGCCTTGAATGGCTCGGTCTCAACTGATGTTTTTGAGGAAATTATTATGATTGCATGGGGTATATAGAGGGAAAGATGTTCAATCTTACATGATTACGATCATAAAAGGCGGACCATTGATATCAAGATTGCAGAGAGGGTCCTTAATTATCTTTAATCTTTTAGGGAGGCCAATGTGATTGAAAAGGATAACGAGACAAGGAGTGTTGGCAATGAAAGGGAAAGTGGTATGACCTTCGACCTCGAGAGCGATTTTTTAGAAGTTGATGGAGCTTTTAATACAGATGAACTGAAGTTTGGGGTAGGAGGAATTTTGTGTCAAAATGATGGAGATGAAGTTTTAAGATTTTCTAGAAGGATCCCACCACAACAAGGCCCATTGGGAGCAGAATTGAAAGCTATTGAGATTGGTCTACAAGAAGCTAAAAATCGAAATCGAACATTTATTGAGGTAAGGTCTGATTCCATTCAAGCGATTGGAATGTGCAATAGCGACAAAAGAGGCATGGGACCGGATTTTGACATCGTGGAAAGAATTATCAAACTTTCACATGAATTTGTAGTGTACAAATTCAAATTTACTCCACGATGTTTTACAAGGCGAGCGCATGAATTGGCACAACTTGCAGTTCACTCTACCATTTCTCTTGATTGAAATGGAGTAGTGTGTTTTCTTTGGTCATAGGAGTTTTATTTTTCTTCCCCATTTGATGCACTCCCTATGTCCCCCCTAAAAAAAAGAGAGAGATTAGGGTAAATCACATATTTATAATGCATATTATGATTGGGCTTTGACTTGTGGGAGAGTAATATTTTAAATGGGCTCTGAATACTTATCTTAATAAATTAATTAAAAATTATAATATAAATTTAAAATAAATAAAATAAATAATTAAACATATATATCCACTCCAACATAAAAGGGCCTAATATAACACCTAAATGTAACATTTTTATGTATCTTACCTTGTGTAACACATTTTTGTATCACTTTTACAATTTTATTGTTTATGTAATATTTTTGTATCACTTTAGTAATATGTAACACTTAAATGCAACACTTATAATTAAGTAACATTTTTTTATGTAACACATTTTTGTAATAAATTTTGTAACACAAATTGGTACCACTTTATTCTATAAGATTCTTAGGTAACATTTTATTTAATTAATATGTAACACAAATATTAAATGGCAAAATGAAGAAAGAGAATTTAGAATTTCAGCCTTTTTATTTTTATTTTTAAGAAAGTATAATTATAGTACTTTAGACTTAAACCACAATAAATAAATAATTATTGGATGTAATTAATTAAGAAATTATGTTCAAGCCAAAATAAAGCATAGGCAGTCCATTGAAAAATCAACGTAGTAAAATTCACCCCACAATCAATTTTATGAGACCTCATTCTTGTTCACAATTTGAAATTATCATAATAAACACCCATCAAATCTCCATAAACGCGACAACAGAAATATATAAAATAAGTATGATAGGGTATATTTTTCAAAAAAAGAGCAAAAATATTTTATGTAATTGGAAAAAGAAGTTCAAGGGGCATCTTTCATTCATATCGATTTGGGTTTTTTCGCACCAACCCTAAAGAAAAACACACCTATGTAGACGAATGGAGTATATTCAAAATAAAATTGCTATGAGTCACAAAATTAAATAATGTATTCAATCTAAATAAGGGAAAGTCATGATCTTAGAACTTATAGACATCTAAAGTATATGAGAAAATAGTGTTACTAAATGAACCAATCTACTCATTAAGGCTCGAACTCAGCCTGCTTGAATAGATAAATGAGTTAAGGTTGAGCTCGTTAAATATTTGATTTTACTAACGAGTCAACTCGAATTTGACTTATTAGGCTCAATATCTAAAAAATTATTTTGATTTCAATAGACTTATTAGGCTCGAATCGACTAGATAAGATCGTTAGACTCATTTATGATTCGAATCGAGCTCATTTCCGATTGAAATTTTGTATTTTTTAAATAAAACTTGTTAAAAATAAATTAAAATAATAATCAACACCATATTAAAATAATAGACACTCATAGAGTTTGGACAAAAGACTCACTCTACACCATTCAATTATAAAAAAAAATAACAAAGTCCAATTTCAGTCGATCAAAAAAAAAGGGAATGATAAAATACCAAAAGTTAAAAACATACCTCATTCTTCAATGACAAAAAACATGTGTTATTTCATTGACTAAGCTTGAGCTCTTTCAAGGGAATAATCAGTAAAACAATTACAGGATTACACAATATGAATAGAGAACATAAGTACCGTTTTTATACAATAAATTTATAAGGTTGCATTTGTCTTTCCCACATATAATTAACTTTATCTGGAGAAATTACTTGAAACAGTCACAAGCCTTAATAAGAGTTCTATTTTATCTTTATTGGTCAGCCTCCTATTTACTGAAGTAGCTAATTATAAATTCATTTTCATTATCATCTATAATTCTTAGATACTGATTAGTGTGAAAATTGCTCGAAATTCATGTGTTTAATTTGCATGATTTTATAGGATTTCGTGCATTATTTACAGTAAATTGACTCAATGCACTTGATTTGGAGGAAAGTGTTGTTTTATTTATTTTGTAGAAAAAATGGATTTTTCGGGTAAAAGACATCTCAAATATTTTGGAATTGACTCATTTATCTCAGCACTTTTGGCCCAACTTAAGCGACCCACTTCAGCAAACAAAGGCCCAATTGAAGAGAACACATTGGTTAATTAAGTGAGGCCCATTGATGAGGTTTGGCTCACTCACGTGAGAATTGAAACATGAAGAGAATGCATGGACCCCACCTTTGGAATTAATTAATGTTGGCTGCACTTAATTGAAGTAAGGCCTCCGCACCCACTCCAATGCATACCAGCTGTCCAAGTCAACAAAGGAGGGAGAGATGTACCAGCTGCAAATGGGTACACCCTCGAGCCCTACGCCATTTACTTCATCATTAAATTCAATCTGTGGCTTCATAGATTCAATTTCAATGGAATTAACAAGGAGAGAGACTCATTCATCCACCGCGGGAGCTTTAACTATTGAGCAAGAATGTCGTATTGATTCAGAAGATTTTATACATGAGTTTTTGGTTTTATATTCAATGCCTCTCCTTCATTTTTTTGGTGTGTGTTGCTGCCCATTAGTGGGAGAGCTACAAGAGATTATGGTGTATGAGAAATGGAGAAGCAGACATAAGGAGCAACAACCTTTTGTCCCATCACTTCAGCTGGCCCCAATTGCATGACAAGAAGGGCTCGACCGAGCCCAAAGCACGGGCAAGACGTGCCCGAAACAGGGATTTTGAGAAATTGAAGTGCACGGTCGAGACAAGAGCTCGGCCGAGCTCTTGGGTGGAGAAGAATGGCCAGGGCACGGCCGCGACACAAGCACGGCCGTGCTCCTGAAGGCAAAAATCGCGCGCACGCTTTTATGCACGGGCAGCTCGGCCGAGCCCCGTGCACGGTCGTGCTCCAGCTAAAAAATTCTGCTCCTCCACTTTTGACCTAGGGACACGTGCCAAGCTTTTTGGGAAGGGTATTTAAGCTCCCATTTTCGTTTTTGAAGAAAGAAAAAAAAGCCATTGGAGGCCACACAAGCTCCCTAACATCCAAAGTTCATCATCTTGCATCATCTTTAGCTAGTTTTTCTTAATTTAGCCATAGAATTTAGTGATTTTCTTAGTTTAATTACTATTGTGGGTTGTAATTTCATTTCAAGAAAGGATTGAAGACTCCATTGAAGCATATTAAGGTTTTTGTCCACATTTTCAATCAAAGAGGTGATACCTTTACTTTTATTGAAGATTCTTGTGTTATTTATTATGGGTATGTTTAATTTCTCATTTGCTTTCCTTAATTTCAGTAAATTAGCCATGGGCTAAGCAATTTGGTGTTTGGGTGTTATAGACTTGTGGGGGAATTAATGTTTTAGATTGATTTTAATTGTGGAATTCATTGGTAGGTTTATTGGTTAGGTTTATGGGTTTTTAGAGATCATTTTACAAGAACTCAATTATTAGGTTGTATTAGAAGCATGATTAGTGCAACGAGAGTTGGTTAATCTTGACGATAGTATAATCGAGGGTTGGGAGTCGAGTGAATTGAGTTAATATTGGTTTATCGCAACAAGAGTTGGGTAAATTTCATTAGAACCCCATTTATCTACATTAATTGCTTTAATTGACATTTAAGTGATTAGTGAGAAGGCCATAGGAGTTTGGTTGTTAGTATTCAAGTGGAAAAGCATGATTAGGGATTAGTTTAGTGTAATTTAGGTAGAGTCGAACCCCCTAGTCGTGTGATTACCCGGGTAAGAAAGCCTCTATTCATCCTCTCGATCCTAGGTGCTTTACTCGTTATATGCTTAGTGATTGCTTCTACCAAATTCCATCCAATGAATTACACTTAGAAATCGACTCTTAACATTAAGTCTACACAAGGACGAACACCCGAACACTCTCTCTCTCCATTTGATTTCTATCATTCTTATCTTTAGTATTTGCTTATCATTAGTTGTTATTTGTGATTTTCCTTTACATTTGCACAAACCATGACTCTTTACTATATTCAAAGAATAACATACACACTAAGGCTACTTGATCAATCTAGTCCCACAGATCGATAATTTAACCGGGCCTTGCTTTTATTACACACGAACCTCTTATACTTGAGGGGAACGTGTTGGTGAAAACACGTGTCAGATACAAAAGATAAAGAGGATCATTTTTTAAAAGTTTTAATCAGACGCCATTACTTCATTTAATTATATAATACTTGAACCAAACAAAATGTGAAAAAATTATAGCAGCAAAACATGATCACATTCACATCTTAATCAGACACTATTACCTTATCTAATTGATAAGTTTTAATAGAAGCAGATACATACTTTATACTCAGAGAATGTATTTGTTCTTGACACCCGGATCTTGTATTCATGATCTAACAAGTAATTCTCTCAATTAAAACAAAGGTAAAGCAATTCAACAACATTCACATAAATTACTTGATATATTCTCAAGCGTGTAATTGTAATACATGCGGGTTGATAATCCGATGATTTTAAGGAAAAATCTACCATGTGTAAAATTGTTTTATGCTGAAATTTTCAGAATAAAAATATACCATCAAAGTATCAGTTAAAGAACTCGTTTAACAAATAAAGAGAGAGTTTCTAGTAGTGGATGCTACGAACTCAAAGCTAAGATAGCCTTGATGAAATTATCCTTTAATGGATTAAGTACCATGGAGTAGATCCCCTCCTGTTGTTACAGGAGGAGGCCAATTTCGCCAATTTCCAGATGAAAGACCCAATATTCCCTAATGAATCTTTGTGAAGAATCAATACATTTGTCATCATTTCTTCCTTATGTAAATTCATTGATCTCAGCTGGCCTACTCATTTAAAATTAAAAGCTACATTGTCATCCTACATCACCTAAAAGAAACAATACCATCTAAAAATTGTAGGGCATTCAAGACACCAATACCTAAAAGAAAAACTAAATTGTTTAAAAAATGTTCAGACTCGAGGTACCAAGTTTTCCATTGATCAAGCACAGATGTTTTCACAGAGACGGAGGGAGAGTGGGGCCGGGGGCACTGGGCTCCCCTCCCATTTTTTAATTTTTTTTAATAATTTTTTTTAAAATACTTATTTAATAAAAAATAAAAGAAAAAATAATTTTCATTAATATTTATGTATATATAATAATTTTTAAGTGTATTAGTAAAATATTAGTAGTATAATTATTACTTTCTCCATCTCACAATGTATGTTGTTTTGTGTATAATTAAATAAGAATTTTTTTTCTACAAATTTATCATTCATTATCATTTATCATGAAAGAATGAGAGAAAAATGAAGGAAAATAAAAGAAAATGTGAAATAATTTGCTTCAATTATAAAGATAGATGATTCGGTTGTAAATTGCATAAGATTTCATGTGTTTTAGTGATAAACTTTGAGGGGTTTTCATGCATTTTCACACTAATATGCTTGATTTGATTGAGAAAGGTGTTTGAGCTCGTTTTGTAGGAATACGATGTGAATTAGGCATTAAAATCGCAAAAATGAGTGGTCAATCATCATTTATACTCATTGGACTGAAGAAAGGATTGCACCATTGGATTCGTCTCGAAAAATGGAGTGGAATGGAAAAACGAATCAAGTCAATCGGAGGTCGGAAGCTCGAGATATGAAGGGACGAAGACAGAGGACGAAATCTGGGCCGAAGTATCCGCCCGACCGGGCGACCCGACCGGGCCGACCCGCCGGCCAGTGATCTGCACCCACCTTTTTGATAAGTGCACCCCCTGCGCGTATTTTTGGCCAAAATCAACTTACGAAGTTTTGGCCCGGCCGGGCCACTTTTCCCGCCCGTCCGGGCCACCTGTTCCAGCCCATTTCGCGCAAACAACTTGTCCGCCCGGCCACGCCACTTACCCACCCGGCCGGGTGGACCCATTTTCGGGGTTTTTGGCCAATTTTTCCATATTTCAAGGGCCTAATTGCAAAATTAATTCAAAACTTCTACCCCAACTATAAATAGACCAAATTTGAGTTTTAAAGGAGAGTCTTACTCCTTTTACAAGCTTTCTTCACACACATTCACATAGTAGTAGGTGTTTTTCATAGATTAGTTTAATTTCTTCATTAGATTAGATAGATTAGTGGTTTTTACTTCGAATCAAGCTACGATTATCATCGGGCATCGTCTATTACATCGGTTTGTAGCTAAATTCTCATGATCAAGGTGATATTATTCTATTTTGCAATTCAATTTAGTATTTTCTTAGTTTCTTCAATCTTTTTCTATTTTACCATGCATTAGTTTGATGTTATTTGTTGTTTTAGCCATGGATTCCTATCATAGAACCATGGGCTAAGTTCTAATTGCCTAGGGTGTGGAAGTTTTGGTGGTTAAGTGGTGTAATTATGGATTGATTGCATGATTAGCTTAGGAATTGGGTGTATATGTTTCTAGTGTTGTAATTTGCATGATTCAATTGGTTAATTCACCCTATTAGCTAGCATTGTTAGTTTTGTCGACTTCAACGATCGTATTGGGTTGCATAATTAAGAGTGTGTGTATGAGCTTGAATTAATCGATTAGGATTAACATAGTAATTATCTACACCGACCGGGGGTTAATTGCTTAGATCGACGATATTAGACACTAGTCGAGTAGAGGTCGTCTATTAGATTAGTGAGAGGGCGTCTCATAAACATTAATAACCGTGTTGAACGTGTTTATGAGACACTATCCTAAGATCTTATGGCATTGATTAGACGATATAATTGCTAGTTAATGCACGTGTTCACCTAGGCCTCACAAGGGATTGGTCGACACACACGAGTGATAGCCTTTAGCTTTACCCAATACCTTAAGTTTAATTTATGTGATTTAGTCCATTAATTCACCACACAACCTACAAAATGGATACACCCGAGGCAATACTCTCTCACTTTGCACTTTCGAAAGGAAGTTAGATATCTTTGTATTTCATTTGTCGATTTCTTCTTGTTTTAGTTCATATAGTTTCGTACTTGTGTTTTAAATTCCAAAAAATCCAAACAAACACGTGTAGTTACTACAATAGTATGAATACTTGTAACTTTAGGGATTCACTTGCATTCAATTAAATCCTTGGAACGAACAAACTACTTGGTCGTACTTACGTACTACAATCGGACCCATACGCTTGTGGGGATCGTATTGTCAAGTGCTTTAAAAAGTGTTAAAAAACGAGACAAGTCAATAGTTGAAAAAAAGTATTAGAAGAAAAATTATAGGGATTTGAATAGGAGTAATTTAGGGGAAAATATGGTAAAAATGGGTTGGTCTGCTATGGACTCGAGTGCATGTTGTGCACCCTAGTCCATGTTGCACTTTTCAGTTTACTGACTTACACTTTTTGGTAAATGGTGTTGCACTTTTCAATTATTAAACTGTATAATAATATTTTTAGTAATAATTGAAAAGTGCAACATCATTTACCAAAAAGTGTAAGTCAGTAAAACTGAAAAATGCACATGAACTAGGGTGCACAACATGCACTCGAGTGCATACTAGACTTTACCGGTAAAAACAGCTAAAATAATATTTTTTTAAAGCAAAAAATTAAGACTAATAGTGTCAAAAAATATGAAATTTTTTATTCGTAATTGGCCCCCCTTCGACTAATTTCTGGCTCCGTCACTGTGTTTTCAAACTCAATTTGATTCATTTTAAAAAAAAAAAGGAAAGTGATTTTGAGTGTATAATATTGTTTGCAGACACAGCTAAGCCGGATGCACCCCACCCCAATCATATCTTGTGATATATATAATCTGCTTTAATTATTTTTAAAAAACTTAAAAGTCAATGAGTCATATCTCCCACCATTGAATTTGAAGATACCAAATTAATTGTTGTGAGAAAGTAGTAATATTGAAACAACAAGTTGCATGTGTTTATATATATATATAGCCTGCACTGCACAGCTAATTAAGACCTTTGAAATCAATTAATGAACCTGCAGCCAGCTCGAATTAATTAAATATATAAATATTGATCCATGGGATGGGCGATTGATTTCCCAAACTTAAAAATAAAATAAAAAAAGGTCAACTGATTTTAGAGGACTATTATCTTGATGTGATTATGTAGATGCTTAGTTTGTTGTCATAATTTCATCAAGATAAAAAATGATAGACAGGGAGAGGGAGAGAATAACAAGTAGACATTTCAGGCAGAGGATAGAGAAAGATGAAGTTCAAAGTAGGAATTGGACTTGTTAGGAAGCATATAAAGCAAGGCGGATCAAACAATACCACAGATTTATGTTATTTTAGTATTCAGTAAGTAATTTGGGACATGAATAATGGTGAATTTGTTTTGTATTTATTTATTGTTGTTACTAAAGAATTAAGGCAAAGAGTACTGCTGCCATTAGTTATTTCTTTTCTTATTTCTTTTCATAAGTTGTTCATTCTATATTTAAGTTGTTTTGTAGTATTGTTTTTCACCTATGAATAATGACAATTGAGTGGCATGTTGGATGCTTGAATTGTTTGGTGTCGTTAAATTTTTTGGGAATTTTATTTTCGCGAGAACAAATCTCACGAATCAACTCAACGATCTAATTGTATCCCCTTTCAATCGATTTTTTTTTCGTTTTAATATTTAACAATCTGGAATTGAATGACAACTGCGAATGAGATTCGCAACCAGGATACAAGTCTTGGTCCGCTGCACGAAGCATGCCATAAAACTGTGCCACATTCTCGTTAGGGGATTCTTCATTATGTGCCTCCTCTTCCACGTTTATTTCAAAATCAATGTTTGGGTCACCCATTAAGTCTTCTACCATAGTGTGGTACGAATTAGGTCCCGCTGGGTCAACTTCGTTTGAAGTTGACGCAAATTCATTAGTGTTTTGAAATGAACGTGGACCCCAACTCTTTTCACCGTGATAAATCCAATTATAATAATTCAGTGTAAAACCATTTTGATATAAATGAGATTTCACTTTATTAGGATCTCTATAGGTTTGATTTCGACATCTACCTTTCCAACAAGGACACCTAATTTTCCCTTCCTAAATCCAATTCGAATTACTAGTGACAACTTCAATAAATCAATTTAATCCACTAATAAATCAATTTCCTTCCCAAATTGAATTCGAATTATCTATGACTACTACTCCGGCCATGAATGCAGTTTTATTCATTCGTCACGTGTGATTCGGTGATAAGAACTTTTGGTGGTTGTCGAACCACGATTGCTTTCGACTGAGCCTCAAAGAGAATGCATCGGTGTACTCTCCACAATATGGACAAGCAAGCCTTCCGACCGTACTCCAACCAGACAACATTGAGTATGCTGGGAAGTCACTAATGGTCCAGATAAGTGCAGCTCGAATAAAAAAGTTTTGCTTTCTAGCAACATCGTAAGTTTGCACCCCATTTTCCCATAAAAATCTCAAATCTGCTATCAGTGGTTGAAAAAACACATCAAGCTTGTCCTTCAGACTTTTAGGCCCGAACACAAGAATCGAAAGGAACATGAATTGATCATTCATGCACAACCACGGGGTAGATTGTACGAAGTAAGTATAACTGGCCAGACGAATATTGTTTCCAAGTCATTCCAAATGGTTGAAAACCGTCTGTGCTCAAGCCCAACCTAACATTACTAATTTTAGATGCAAAATCAGGATACAAACGGTCCAAATGTTTCCAAGCCAACGAGTCTGCAGGGTGACGCATAACACCAGAGTCATCAGAAGTGATGAGGCATGCCATGTCATATCTTTCGCAGTGGCCTTAGACATGTACAATCTTTGCAAATGAGAAATTATCGGGAAGTAGAACATCTCCTTAACCGGGCGTTTCTTTTTCAATCGATCATGTGCATCAACCCTACTCGACTTATACCGTGATCCACCACAAATATACATATCTCCCACCATTGAATTTGAAGATACCAAATTGTTTAATTTATTATTTTTAAAATTAACTTAAAAGTCAATGATCTAGTCATATCTCCCACCATTGAATTTGAAGATACCAAATTAATTGTTGTGAGAAAGTAGTAATATTGAAACAACAAGTTGCATGTGTTTATATATATATATAGCCTGCAGTGCAGCTAATTAAGACCTTGAAATCAATGAACCTACAGCCTCGAATTAATTAAATATATAGATAGATGTTAATCAAAAGGTAAACACATGAAACTTATATTAATTAAATGTTAACTACTGTCATTACAGGTAACACATACATTTTTAGGTCAACTAATTTGAGTTCCACCACATAGAAACCACCAATATTCATACCAACATTTAATTGATTTCCCATGGAAGCTTAGAAAACGTCAAATTTGTTAGTACTATAAAATTAAATTAAATTTGTACAGCTAGCTAGCTAATTAAGACCTCTGAAATCAATTAATGAACCTGCAGCCAGGTCGAATTAATTAAATATATAAATATTGAATCATGTGATGGGAGATTGATTTCCCAAACTTAATTAGAAATAAAATAAAAAAAAGGTCAACTGATTTTAGAGCGATATTTTTTTGATATGATGAGATGGTGTTGTTTGTTGTCATAATTTGATCAAGAAAGAAAAAAAATGAGAGACAGAGAGAGAGAGAAAGAGAGGGAGAGAATAACAAGTAGACATTTGAGGCGGGGGAGAGAGAAAGATGAGGAAAGAAGTATGGGTTATGTTGGCGTGAATCCCCTTAGCCTCACAATTTACCACCTTCTAAATTCAACTCATCGGATTTCAATGGATTCACGCAGTCGAGAGTTTCTAATATTTGCAGACTACGGTGTGGAGGAGGCCCTCATACTTTTGGAAAGTTTGACCATGGATTGGAGGCTCAAAAGTTTTGAAGCACGGATAATTGAGGCAGCACTTAAATTGGAGGATGCGCTGGATTCCCACGTTTCAGATCAGTTTCTTTCACAATCTGAATCAGAATCTCCAGCTGCTACTTCACTAAACCTGGAGGGAGTGGAACAAGATATTGATGCCTTTGTACAAATGATTATGGAAATGGACAAGCTGCTCAACCCCTGGTATGAAGAAGAAGAAGAAGAAGAATCTGCAGGGTCAAGTGCAACCAGAAGTGAGTTTATGAGTTGGTTTGCAACAAAAGCTGCTTCAGTATTCTTGGGGGTGAAAGAGGACTACATTCAGGATATAGACAACCTCTTGCCTCAAGTCATAGGAGATGATGATTATGATGGTGATGATTTTGCTCCTCTATTCACTAGATGCACCTCATGGGACTTGTTTGAAATAATCCAAGTGGACCTTATAATTTGGTGGTTAAATAAAGTTGTTGCAGCTTCAATCTCTGTGGAGGAGGAGGAGGAGGAGGAGGAGAAGGAGAAACAATCTTCTGCTGCTGTTTCTGTTTCTGTTTCATCAACAACTGGATATGCTATGAACGTATCAAACATGGTTGGATCAACTCATCTGTTTTTCCAAATAAGAAATGACCTTCTTAGTGAAGATGAGTTACAAGATCAATTGGGCGGTATTGTTGGTATGGCAGGTATAGGTAAGACTGCTCTTGCTATCAAAATCTTACATGATCCATTAATTTGTGCCAAGTTCGAATGTCGCATCTTTGTGAGGTTGGGCCAAAAATATGACCCCAACCAAATTATGCAAGCTATTCTAGCTCAAATGCCCCATGGGGAAATGCCAGCTGGACAGGAGGAGGAGGAGGAGGAGGATATAGCTGCAGCTGACTATGTGCGCAAGACTCTCGAGGTTAAGAAATGCCTCATTGTGTTGGATGATGCATAGAAACGACAACTTTGGGAAACTCATTTTTTTAAAAAATTATTTCCATTTTGTGGAGATAGTCGTGTCTTGGTGACAACTAGGATAAATGAAATCACATTTTTTAACAGTACAACTTACCAAGTGCCGTTCCTGAATAAAGAAGAAAGTTGGGATCTTCTCCGAGGGAAGATATTTGGTGAAAAGGAGAGGTGCCCCCATGAGCTTGTGGAAGCTGGAAAGAAGATTGCTGAGAATTGTGAAGGCCTTCCTCTTTTGATCCTCACCGTTGCAGACCTCCTATCCAAAGCTGAGATCACGCCACACCACTGGAAGCACGTAGCAGCAAACAAAACAAATTCCACATTCGTGGAAGCATATGAGCAAATATTAGAGGTAGTACGTCCAAGCTACTCCAACTTACGTTTACATTTAAAAGCATGCTTTCTCTATTTAGGAGCTTTCCCTCAAAATGATGTAGTCCGCGTTTCCAAGCTCATCGGCTTGTGGAGTGCTGACGGATTTCTTGGTTTTAGGGATAATAGTTTACAATCGTATATTAGTCACATATTAAACGGACTTGTGTTTGATAATGTTGCTTTGGGAACCCAGTGGAGCTGCCTTTCTTATAAAACACTTAAAGCTTGTACTCTTCATTCCGTGTTCTGGTATCTGAGCAAAAGACAAGCTTGGAATGAAAAGTTTCTCCTTGTCTTAAATAGTTATAAAGATGCTATGGCAGAAGGTATACAAACTGCACGCCGTCTTTCCATCTATAAGAACACCATTCTCGTTATCAAAGATGTACGTGACTCGATTGCATCCATGTCGGGTCTACGTTCACTCCTGTGTACAGGCCCCTATCATCAATATCAAGTACCTATATGTTTTGGCTTAAGATTCCTCAAGTTACTATATGCTCTTACCATCCGCTTCTACGAGTTCCCACAAGAGGTACTGAGGCTACTACAGTTAAGGTACCTTTCTCTCACTTGCAATGAAAACCTCCCATCTTCTATATCCAAACTTTGGAGCCTTCGATTTTTGTTAGTCCATCCACATGAGAGCATCAGGTCCTCTGTATCTGAGTCATATCTTCCGGTGGAGATATGGGACTTGCAGGAGTTGGAGCATCTTCAAATCATGGGTAGAAACTTGCCTGATCCCCCTCCTGGCACTGTCTTAACAAATCTGTTGGAACTTTTAGATGTGGGTGCTCACACTTGTACTAAGAGTGTTCTAAAAAGTATCCCAAATCTCGAGAAGTTAAGAGTTCAAATTGAGTTGATGCCTGGTTCTGCTGAGCCCGTGAGCTTCTGTGATGATACATCCCATCTCAAAAAACTAAAGTCAGTCCAATTTGTCATCGCAAATCCTGAAATCATGTTTGCATCTGTTGCTCCAGCTCCTTTATTTTCCTTCCCAAACAATCTTAAAAAGTTAACTCTGAGTGGCTTTGGATATCCCTGGGAAGACATGAAGAGCATTGCTGAATTAACGAATCTTGAAGTGCTGAAACTGAAATGCTATGCCTTTCAAGGGGAAGAGTGGCAAGTAAAACAAGGGGAGTTTTTGGGGCTTAAATATCTTTCAATTGAAGACACTGACCTTGTGAAGTGGACAGGCGAACTACCGTCAGGCCTTGAGAAAATAACCATTAAACACTGCTACAAATTACAAGAGATCCCTTACCTACCAGGTAGATATTCTCCTCCAGGAGAGATCCGGCTAGTGGATTGCAACCCGTCAGTTGTGACTTGTGCAAACCAAATGCAACCTTATAATTGGAGTGTTTACGTTGATTCTTCATTTTATGAGTGATGGGAAACTGCCATAAGAAGGTTAGCCATATTCTCTATCTCTCACTTGTTAATTACCCACATTTGTCTAAATGTATGAGACTGTCTCGTTATACTTTTGAAAGCTTTTTTTGTAGTAATTAAAATTTGTGTAGAATCAACAAAACCTGTGTGTTATTTATGTATTGTTCGTCCATATAAGTTCTCACATTGTCACAAACTCATTAGGTATAATTGATTGATGTGTTTCTTTTTTACCTATATCCATTTGCTAGCATATACTGTATTTATTTGACCGGGGACTGTAATTTTGTACTTGATATGACTGAATATTCCTTGATTATGAATGCAAATTGTTGAGCCGTAAAGAATTAATGTTAAAGCATGTCAGAGCATATTCCTTAACCAAAGAATGAAGCAAGCTGGATTGGATAATACCATATGTTAATGTTATATTAGTATTCACTTGTTAATTTATAGTTGGAGATTTTTGCATGATGTTGATTTTGTGTCTGGTGTTTCAAATGTATAATAAACTTCCGCATTCATTAATTATAAATTATTTTAAGTTAAATGCCTGTAATATGGTGCAATCATTACTGGAAATATCTTTTATTTTCTCCATATATATAGCTCAAAGTATGACATGACAGAGCTTCTTATTCCTTTACTGATATTTTTTTCTCCCCCATTAGCAGTTGTGTTTGTTCCTGAGGAATTGGACTTGTTCGGAAGCGTGGAGGATCAAACAATACCACAGATTTATGTTATTTTAGTATTCAGTAAGTAATTTGGGACATGGTGTTTGTGGCTATCTGTATTTATTTATTGTTGTTACAAAAGAATTAAGGCAAAGAGTACTGCTGCCATTAGTTATTTCCTTTCATAAGTTGTTCGTTCTTTTGTAGTATTGTTTTTCACCTATGAATGAATAGTGACAATTGTGTGGCATGTTGGATGCTTGAATGTATTCTTTTCTTTTCTAATTTATTGACTTTTTTTTTTTTTTTTGGAATAGTTAATCCATATATTGATTTTTTGCATGTACGTCGTTGATTTGTCTTAGGTTGCGTTTGGATAGAGTGATTTGATTTGAGTAGGTATTTCAAATGAAAGGAGTTAAAAATACATGGATTTCAAATGACATGATTTTAGTGAGGATTTGAAATCTTTCTCAATTTTAATTAAAAAGTGTGTGGACACAAATCTAAGTATGTAGACGAAGTTGGATAGCTCAAGTGGTTAGAGCACCACCTAGGTTTTAGATCCGTTCGAGTCATGGGAGGAAAAGGGATGCGTATTTAATGTAATTCAAAAAAAAAAAATCTAAGTATTTAGAATGTACTCCATTTGGGGACGAGATCTCCTGTTACACAATGGTGTTACATCTTCTGTTACACCCTTTAGATGAATGACACTTGGCTTAGTAATTAATTTAGATTAACTATGGTCAAATAAAATTCCTTAATTCTCTCCTTCAAATCTACATAAACCTTATCAAATATTTTTAAAAAAAAATCAACCAAGGAATATTTTTTTAACACATATTATAAAAAAAAAAATTATACTCAATTTGTTTAAATAATTTTATATAGAAAAAACACTTTTCAAAAGATATTACAAACGGTTTGTTCAAATATAACTAAATACTTTTAAATAATTTAATAATTTTTGGCATTTTGTTTAAATATAATTAAATGCAAAACTCAATATAAACGTAACTAAAAAAATATTATTTAATAATTTTTAACATTTGAAATATAATTAAATACAGAATTCAATATAAAATTTTATAAAAAAAGTGTTAGAGTAAATATAATTTATACAAAACTAACTAATTAAATGGAATATAATTATAAATAAATTTACGATCAAACCTATTTTTTTTTTTTTTTGAAACCTTTGTATTTGTTTTTTTAAATGCTTTATATTCAGTTTTATATTTAACTATATTACTCAACATTTTTATCTTAAATTTTATATTAATTTATCATAATAATTCTCAAGTTTTGTTGTTTCATAATACTTCAATAAAATAAATACTTACTTTTTTTGTAATTTTCATATTTTAATTTTTTTTCTGTAATTTGACCATTTTTATTTAATTGTTAAAGTATATTTTTTAAATATTTTTATATTTAAACAAAATGCCAAAAATATTAAATTATTTAAATGTGTTTATTATATTTAAGCAAACTGATTGCAATTTCTTTTTTAAATTGTTTAAGATTTTTTTATATAAATTATTTAAACAATTTTAATATAAAGTTATTTTTCTATAATTTGTGTTGAAAAATATTGTCCCGATTTAGTTTCTTTAAATATTTGCTAAAATTTGGATATATTTAAGAGAGAGAATTAAGGACCATAGTTAATCTAAATTAATTATAAGGACAAGTGTCATTCATCTAAAGGGTGTAACAGAAGATGTAACACCATTGTGTAACAGGAGATCCCGTCCCAGTTAGGACAAGACTAACATTGATACAGTTAAAACAGGACTTAAATTGATACCATCAGTTTTAAAATTAAAAAAATGCAAACTAAAATTGAACAAGGCCTAAGTTGCATGAGTAAACTTGATATTTTACAGACTCAATGTCTCCCATGGAGGCCGAAAAAGCAATATAATTCTCATAAGGGCTTAGGCCCAATAAGTTATATTGATGGGCTGTTTAAGCTAGAGAGCTGTCAAGCCCATAATTAGATTACTTTACTAATTAGGGCGCGGCTAAAGGCACCCGGCTTTCCTATGAGTACACCCACGCGATGAGGACACCCACAAAACGGATGAGGACACCCACCTGAAAAACTCAAAAATACCCTTGTTCCATTAAAACCCTAATTTCGCCTCCTCACCTTATTTGGTACACCCACCCTATTTCGCCTCCTCACCTTCCCTCTCCCACGGCGACGACAACCTCCAAAAATTTCACCAGCGCCGTCCTCTCGTCGCTGGCAGCAGCGCCACCCTCTCGTCGCCGTCCCCTCTTCCCCAGCACCGTCCCCGTTTCCCCAGCAGCTCCGCCTCCCCTCCCCACGCGGCGACAGCGTCGCCCACACTCCCCACCCAACTCGCGCACCATCCCCTCTTCTCCTCCCTCGTCCGCCGCGGCCGCTGTCGCCCTCCTCCCAGAGACGCGACCGCCGTCTCCCTCCTCCCAAAGACGGCCGCGCGCACCCCTCCTCCCTCCTCCGCCACCGCCGCCCGTTTCAGGTATAATTTTTGAAATTTTTAGGAATTTTAGGAAATTTAGGGTTTTTAGATGTTCGTGATTTATTTTCGAACATATTGCGTTTGTTTTGAAAAAAATTTCGAACAACTTGAGTTTGTTTTGGAAAAATTTTCGAACAAGATGTTCGATCTTTTTTTTCGAACATATCGAGTTTGTTTTGGAAAAATTTTCGAACATATTGCGTTTGTTTTGAAATTTTTTTCGAACAACTTGAGTTTGTTTTGGAAAAAATTTCGAACAAGATGTTAGATTTTTTTTTTTCGAACAAATCTAAGTTGTTTTGAAATTTTTTTCGAACATATTGGGTTTGTTTTGGTAAAATTTTCGAACATCTCAACTTTGTTTTGGTAAAAATTTCGAACATGTTAAGATTTTATTTTTGTTGTTGAAATTTTAAATTTTTTGGATTTTTGATGTTTTGGTGTTGGTGGTGGAAATCGCTTGTGAATCTGAATAGATGGGTGGAGCTTTTTTTTTTTAAATTACAGGAGGGGTAAAAACGTCTTTTCGCACCACCCTTGGGACAAAAAAAATCTTCGTGGGTGTACTCATAGGAAATCTGGGTGCCTTTAGCCGCGCCCTACTAATTAACGTTACACCTGAGTTGTTAGTTAAAAATTAGGGCGCGGCTAAATGCACCCGGATTTCCTATGAGTACACCCACCAAGCATTTTTTTAATCTTCCAGCCCATGTGAATTGTCACATATACCCCTAGGGTAAAATCTATGAAAAAAACGAAGATGAGTACACCCACCCATTCTATTTCACATAATTATCTCCACCACCGCCAAAACAAACACCATTCTTAACAAAAAAAACTTCAAAATTTCAACAAAAATAATCATGTTCGAAAAATTTTCCAGAACAAACATGTTCCAAAATAACAAGATGTTCGAAATTTTTTCCAGAACAAACATCAAATGTTCGAAAAAAATTCCAAAACAAACATCAAATGTTCGAAAAAAATTCCAAAACAAACACCAAATGTTCGAAAAAAATTCCAAAACAAACAACAAATGTTCGAAAAAAATTCCAAAACAAACACCAAATATTCGAAAAAAATTCCAAAACACATGTTCGAATTTTTTTCCAAAACAAACCCAATATGTTCGAAATTTTTTCCAAAACAAACTGAATATGTTCGAAAAAAAATTCCAAAACAACTCAAATTTATTCGAAAAAAAAAGATCGAACAAGATGTTCAAATTTTTTTCCAAAACAAACACGGATTGTTCGAAATATTTTCCAAAACAAATTCAATAGGTTCGAAAATAATTCTCAAACTTCTAAAATACCAAAATTTTCCTAAAATTCCTAATTTTTTAAAAAAACCCTAAATCAAGAAATCAAAAAACTGACCTACTTGTCTTCTTCAGAGGCCGCGTCCACTGGCCGGCGATGTGAACGACGGCCGCTTCGCACTAAGGAGAGGCGACGATGGCCGCTTCGCACGGAGGAGGGGCGACGACGGCCGCTTAGCACGGAGGAGGGGCGACGACGGCCGCTTCGCACGGAGGAGGGCGACGACGGCCGCTTCGCACGGAGGAGGGGACGAGGGAGGAGGAGATGGGTTGCACACACCTCCAGCGGCGGCGGCGTTTGAAGGAGGAAGGGGAGGGGGCGCGACGTCGCTTGGAGGAGGGGCGGCCGCGTCGCTTGGTCTTCTCTTCCAACGGAGGGGTGAGGAGGTGGGCCACGGCTGCGGCCACCTGAGAGTGGGAGGAAGGTTGGAGGCGGTGGGAGGAAGAGAGAGAGGGAGAGAGGAAATAAATTTGGTGGGTGTACCAAAATGAGAAAAATTAGGGTTATGAAGAAGAAGGAGGATGGTATTTTAGAGTTTTCCACATGGGTGTCCTCATCCATTTTGTGGGTGTCCTCATCGCGTGGGTGTACTCATAGTATCCTCGGGTGCCTTTAGCCGCGCCCTAAAAATTATGGACTGTGTATTTCTGGGATAATGCAGTTGAAGAAAGTGGCAACCTTATATTATTAAATATTAATGGGACTGACTATTTACACCTCCATTTACGTTGAGAACACACCCTCGATTGATGTACCTCAAAAATTTGTCAGGATAGATGCACCTCCCTCGAATTATCCTAAATACCCTTTTTATTTTAAAAAATTAGTTACTAAACACACTCCATCCCAAAACTCTAATTTATCCCCTCCTTCTTTTCTCCTTCCCCTTCCCCACACCACCCACCCACTCGTCGCCCCACCCCGATTCACGCGGCCGCCGCCCCCTCCCTCACCCTTTAGCTCCCTTCTCTCATCCGTCCCTCTTTTTCTCCCTTTTTTATTCTTTTTCTTTTCTACATTCTTGGCCGTCACTCCTACCCACTCACTCGCCGCCCCACCCCGATCCAAGATGATGGATGACGCCCCCTCCCTCTCCCTTCTCTCTTTCCTCCCTCTCTTTCTCCATTTTTTTTATTTTTTTTCTTTCTATGTTCTTCGCCATCGCCCACCCCCTCGAATTATCCTATATACCCTTTTTGTTTCAAAAAATTATTTGCTAAACAAACTCCATCCCAAAACTCTAATTTATCCCCTTCCTCCTCCTTTTCTCCTTCCCCTTCCCCACACCGTATTTTCTTTCCATCTGTCGTCGCCCCACCCCGATTCACGCGGCCGCCGCCCCCTCCCTCACCCCCTCCCTTCTCTCATCCCTCCCTCGATCTTTTTCTCCCTTTTTTTATTCTTTTTCTTTTCTACGTTCTTGGCCGTCACCCCTACCCACTCACTGACTCACTCGCCGCCCGGCCCACCCCGATCCAAGATGATGGCTGACGCCCCCTCCCTCTCCCTTCTCTCTTTCCTCCCTCTCTTTCTCCATTTTTTTCTTTCTGTGTTCTTGGCCATCTCCCCCACCACCCACTCGCCGCCCCACCCCGATCAAAGACACTGGCCGCCGCCTCCACCCACGGTCGTCGTCCCCTTGCTCTCCCTTCTGTCTTCCCTCCCATCTCTTTCTCCCTTTCTTTTCTTTTTTTCTCCCCCCACCCACTCGCCGTCCTACCCAGGTTTGAATTTTAGATTTAGGGTTTTTTTACTTTTTGTTCTTCATTTTTTTCCCTTCTCCCCTGCATTTTTTCTATATTTTTTTTATTTTCAATCATTTGTGGTCGACCATATACACTCTCCCCGACAACAATTGAGAGTGTATTATGTTTATGGTCGACCACAAATTTGTTGACAAGAGTGTATGTATATGGTCGACCACAAATGATTGATTTTAAAAAAAAATTACATTTTTTCGGTATACTAGGGTTTACCATATACACTCTCGTCGATAACCATTTGTCGACAAGAGTGTATATGGTCGACCCTGGTGTGTCGAAAATTAAAAAAAAAATTCTGAGTTTCTGAATTTTTTTTTTTTTTTGGTTTGGATGATGTTGGATGTCGGAAGTGGTAGTGACGACAGTGGTCGGAATTAGTGATGGTGGTTGGGAATTTTTTTCGATCACTTCTTCAGAAAGTGGGGTTCGTTCAGAGTAAGGGTGTGCATATAGTATAATAGTAATTATACCTTTTATTAAAATTATGCGCCTAAAATTTCCCACAAATTTTTGGGGGATAGAGTGGGTAATTGATAGCGTATAAAAAATAATAAAATGCAAAATAAAATATTAAATTAATTAAGTAGAAGCTATATAGATCCAATATTTGGCAGCGGGTGTACCAGGACAGAAACACATCAACATTCAGGAATAATCCAGTTGTCAAATATACTGACTAGTGATCACGTATAGATTAAATATATATATATATATATATATATGTGATATTGATAAATGAATAATACGGAGTATTATTTTCCCGTGATCATGTCTCAATAAGTAAAAGTCCAATAATAATAAATAATTATAGTATGTTTCCCATGATATCACATTTTAATATTAAATGACACGTTCAATTGTTTGGGTTGGGACTTGGGGGCATGAATCATCGCCATTTAACGAATGTAACGTTATTTTCTTTGTTAATCTTCCTCATTTAATTTAATTAAATATTAATTTGCAATTTTTTAATATTAATTAATTATTTATATTCTCAAATTACAAAACAATTAATTAAATCTTTAGTAAAAAGTCTTTTTTTTTTGTTAATGTGACGTGCATCAATGTAAAATGGCATACATTTGTCAAATGAGAGGATTAAATTATTGCATTATCTTTAAATTAGAAAGAGAAAAAGGACATAATTTATTTTACTTATGCTAGACTCGCTAAAACCAAATGGAATATAATAAATGGATTAAATAATTTTAAACTAAATTTAAAATTAATAATGCTAAGTCAATAAATTTATACTTGAATCATTATATGTGCACTACCATCACTTTGCAACTCTCAAGGCATCATCGTGGGCTGTGGCATGTGTATTGGGAAAATTAATCAAATGCCATGAATCTAGGGGCTTCTATTCTTGTTTATTTTAGTTTCATTGACTTTTTAACTAATTAAGTACTCTATTTATAGTATTTATTTATGGATTTGATAATTAATGCAGCAATGCCCTCACCCTTAACTAATCGCATACTTTGGACTTTTTAAAAGATACTGTATTATGATAATACTAATACTAAAGATAACGTATTTCTTGGTTTTTTTTTTTTTTTTTTATATATAATGATATCGCATTCTACGTGCTTTGATCTCATAAACTAATGATTGATGGTTAAATACAATATAATGGTACTAATTTCAAGTTTGGAGATTTAAAAGTATAAGTATTCTGCACAAAATAAATAAATTGTGCGAACCTAATTTATACACAGATTTTAAATTCGTAAACTTTATTGATCCTACTCAAAAAATTATAAATAAATTATGTATACAAGTCTTACTCTTATATTAAGGAAAAAACACTTTTAATCCCAAAAAAAATAAAAAAAATATGAGTTCACTTTCATCCCTACTTTTTAAAATCAATTCTTATATTCACGAGGGATTGGAATTGCTCCTCCCACACTTATTTCATGATTAATTTCTTACCTTCAACCATTTGACCGGCCTATAAAAATAATTACCCAAAAGAAGATCCATAAAGCCCATGTCTTTCATTTTCTCCATTCGTTAGGGATGACAATGAGACAAGTTTAAATTCAAACCCGCATTAAACTCATTTTGTATGCATTGGTTATGAACACGATTAAACGAATATGGGACATAGTCATAATTTTTGTCAAATTCGTTCTGCTAACCCGTACCAAGACCTCATCTTATATATAAATATAGTACTTTAATATATATGTTTCTATATATATATATAAATTATATGCATATTAGTATGTGTATATATATATATATATTTGTAAAAAAATAAAATTTATGTAATATTTTTAATATAAAATGAATATGAAATGCTATTTTAAACAATCATATATTTAATTTAAGTTATATAATATTAAAATAAAAATATTATATACATTTAAATTAATTTAAAAATACCTAAAAAAATATGCAAGGCAGGGCGAGTTCTGAGACAAGGCAAACTTAACTTGTTGAAGTATAATGTGCATGGTTCACATGCAAATCCTAGATCCTAGATGTAGCATAAAACACACACATGCAAACCCTTGCATGTAACACACACACATGGAACTCACATGCTCTACATGCTCTCTTAAGAAGATACTACAAGAAGAGTAGTTTAATTCTTGTTATAACTAACCAATAGTTGTTAGGTGGAAGACTCTAGAAGAGAGTCTCTCCTATATATATTGTACACACATACTAGCAAATTGAGTTGAATATACACAAATTTAACATGGTATCATGAGGCCTACTTCATGATTTTGTTTTCGATTTTGAAAATACTACTCTTCATCACAACTTCTTCGTCCTCTACTTCACATCTTCTTCGTGTTCTTCATATCTTCATACCTATAACTGTTTTGTTCATCGCATAACTGCCATTTTCTTCGTTCAACTCTAATTCTCAGATTCGATCCTTCTCTTCCGCTATCCTCTGATCTATCTAATCCAATTATCATGAACAATCAATAAAATTCAACTCCCACTCTTCCTCGTTTCATCACTTTATCCATTCGATTGGACAATGACAATTATCCTTTCTGGAGGAATCAGGTGTTAGCTTCTGTTCGTGCTCACTGCTTTGAAGATGTCCTTCTTTGCACGACATTACCTGCTTCTCCAAATGAATCGACCTCTGAATCCATCTCCTGGTAGAGGAAAGATCAGTTCCTTCTGAGCTGGCTGTTGAGCTCGGTGTCTGATACAATGCTCGGTCATGTAAGCTGTTGTGAGCACTCGTTTCAACTTTGGATGGTTTTTGAATCTTTATTTCAATCGCAATCTGGTGCGAAAGCAATGATACTTAGGATTCAACTGCAAACTCTGAAGAAAGGAGACCTAAGTATAGATGTATACATTTTGAAGATGAGATCTATTGCAGACAGTTTACATCATACTGGGCAAATGATTCCAGATCCTGAACTTGTATTGTATATCCTTAGTGGTTTGGGTGCTGATTTCGATGCTGTGGTGGTCAATCTCACAACTAGAGGCATTATACATTCCTTGCCAGAGGTGCAATCTATCTTGCAAGCTTATGAAGTAAGGTTACTGTCTCACAGCTCACACTCAATTCAGATTGATGGAGGTAACATCTCCACACCATCTGCTCATCTTGTTTCTAGAGATCATGGTGCCAATGCTAAAAATACAAACAAAGGCAAGGTGTTTCCTAAACCTAGAGTTGTATGTCATGTAGCTGCTAAATGCTACAACGATTTGATCAATCATTCACTGGTCTTGAAAACTCCCAGCCTAGATCTCAATTCTCCAACAATCGACCATCTCCTCCCCTTCAAGCTCATCTCACTCACACAGGTCCCTATCCATACCATCCTTCCTATCAACCTGCCTCTCCATACCAACCTGCTACTCCTTCACCTCTTGCTCTCACCAATCACATGGATCTTGGTGCTTCTTCTTCTACTTATCAGCCTCAGAACTCCACCTGGTGTGTTGATAGTGGTGCAACTCACCATGTGACATCTCAACTAGCTAATGTGCAGACCAACTCTCCTTATCAAGGTATGCATGCTTTTGTTGTTGGTAATGGTGCTTATACTCCTATTGAGCATACTGGATCTATTACTATACCTGTAAGTGGTGCATCATCCTTGCTTATGAACAATGTCTTACATGTGCCTGCAATTACTAGAAATCTCATGAGCATCTCACATTTTCTTAAGGAAAATGATGCTATTATTGTATTTTATGCTGATTGTTGCCTTGTAAAGGATCTCAAGTCCAACAAGATTCTCTTGAGAGGGGTGCTTAAAGATGGCCTATACACACTGGACTTTGGGTGCTTGAAACCTCAGTCAAGTTCAAGCTCACACTGGAATAAAGATAGTTTCTATGTTGCTGCTGTCAATAAGTTTAGTAATGTTTCTGCTGCTGTCAATAAGTCTAGTACTGATAATGGTGTTAGTCAGAATAAGTCCATATGGAGATTATGGCACTGTAGATTGGGCCATCCTGGTAATTCAGCTCTCTCCACTGTTTTGAGAAGCTTGAATATTACTTGTAATGAGTCATGTGTTGGTTTCTGTGATGAGTGTAAACTTGCCAAGTTACATATGAAACACTTTCCTTTTGTGCAACATCATACTTCTCATGCTTTTGAATTGATTCACATGGATGTTTGGGGGCCTGCTTCTTGCATATCTGGTGAAGGTTATAGATATTATTTGTCTTTGGTTGATGATTACACAAGATTTGTTTGGGTGTTTCCACTTGTGGCAAAATCTAAGGTAGTTCATATATTCACACAGTTCATGAAAACAGTGGAAAGATCATTTGGGGTGTTAATCAAAGCCATTCAACATGACATGGGCACTGAGTTTTTACCTATAGCTAGGGTGGTTAAACCTATGGGTATTCAAGTGCGTTTATCTTGTGCTTACACACATCCTCAGAATGGACTGATTGAAAGAAAGCATCAGCATATAACTGGGCTTGGTTTAGCAATGCTTGCTGGTTCCAAACTTTCCATGGCCTTTTGGTGGCATGTTTTCTCCACTGCAGCTCATGTCATTAACATGCTCCCTTCTCCAGTTATTCAGAACAAGGCCCCTTTCACACTACTACATGGTAGAGCACCTGATTATCATTCACTAAGGGTGTTTGGCTGTGCTTGCTTTCCATTTCCTAGACCCTACAATTCATCAAAACTTCAAATCAGGAGCTCAAAGTGTATCTTTTTGGGGGTATAGTCCTTCTCACAAGGGCTACACGTGCTTACATGAATCTGGCAAAATATTCATTTCAGTATCTGTTCAGTTCAATGAGGAAGAATTCCCTTGCTTCTCATCTCCTCCTAACTCCCACCCACAGCACACCTCTCCTGCATTTTTTGCAGCTCAAATTCCTACTAATCTATCTCATACTCTTCCCTCAGATTCTGCTCCATCTTCTCCCCATACATCTCTACAAAGCTCTTCTTCTCACAATCTTACACCCTCCATATCCAGCTCTCCTAACATCACTCATTCATCATCACAATCACAAAGCCATAACAGTCTCTCATCTATTCACAATCATTCCAGTTCCTCTTCCAGCTCTTCCAGATATATGCTCCCCCCTCTACTCCTCTCCCTCCCACCACTCCAGCTATTTCTGCTCCTTCTCACCATATGCAAACAAGATCCAAATCTGGGATATACAAACCCAAGGCTTTCACTTCCACACTGCCCATTTCTGAACCATCAAATGTTACAGATGCCATTCAAGATCCTAAATGGAAAGCAGCAATGCAGTTAGAATATGATGCCTTAATTCAGAATGGCACATGGTCATTGGTTCCCCCATCTTCTGATATTCATCCAATCACTACTAAATGGTTGTTCAGGGTCAAATATCACAAAGATGGATCTGTTGAGAGGTTTAAAGCTCGATTGGTAGCTAGAGGTTTTCAACAACAAGCTGGTGTGGACTACTTCAGTACATTCAGCCCTATGATCAAGCCTGTCACTCTAAGAGTTGTGTTCACTCTTGCTGTCTCCAAAGGCTGGGCTATTCAACAAGTTGATATCAACAATGCATTTCTCAAGGGTGAGCTACATGAAACAGTATGCATTGCTCAACCTGAGGGTTTCATTGACTCATAGCACCCTCACTATGTCTGTAAGCTTCACAAAGCGTTATATGGCCTCAAACAAGCCCCAAAGGCATGGTATGATACTCTCAAAGCTTTCTTACAGCAGCAAGGTTTCACACACTCCTCATCTGATCACTATTTGTTCCATAGATTTCTACATGGAAAGATTACACTACTACTTGTATATGTGGATGATATACTCATCACTGGTGATGATCCAACTCTTGTGCAATCACTCATTACTGATCTTCACTCTCAGTTCTCCCTCAAGCATCTAGGGGAGATCAACTACTTCTTGGGTATTGAGGCTCATTCCACCTCCTTTCACATCAAGCTTACTCAATCCAAATATGCTAATGACATCATCTCAAAGGCAAAGCTTTCTGACTCCAAGCCTTGTCCATCTCCCATATGCCCATCCTCCAAGCTCTCACTTTCTGACAGCCCTCCTTTTGAGAACCCCACTCTTTACAGAAGCATTGTTGGAGCTCTTCAGTACCTAACCCTAACCAGACTTGATATCTCTTTCAGTGTGAACAAGTTGTCTCAGTTTTTGCAAAGTCCTACACAAAATCATTGGAAAGCCTGTAAGAGAGTTCTTAGATATCTTAAAGGATCTCTTACTCATGGTATCTTTTTTTTTCCAGTTTTGGATTACAGGTTGCAGGGGTTCGTGGATGCTGATTATGCTTCATGCATTGATGATAGACGCAGTACATCTGGTTTTTGCATTACACTTGGCAAGAACTTGATCTCTTGGAGCTCTAGGAAGCAGTCTATGGTGGCTCGTAGCAGCACTGAGGCGGAGTACAGAGCTCTAGCCTTTGCAACTACAGACATAATGTGGATAGCTAGCCTGTGCAAAGAACTACATATTCCTATCTCCACTCCTGGCTTGCTATGGTGTGACAACCAAGGTGCTATAACCCTTGCACTTAGTCCTGCATTCCACTCTCGCACAAAACACATTGAGGTAGATGTTCATTTTCTAAGGGAAAAGGTACAGGATGGCTTTCTAGACATTCGGTTCATAGCATCAGATGATCAATCAGCTGATCTTCTAACAAAACCTCTTGCTCCTGCTCGGTTCTCCCACTTATGCGTTTGGTTTGCTCTTTTTTAGCGAGGGTGGTCTACATTCTTCCGGGGCATGTTGAAGTATAATGTGCATGGTTCACATGCAAATCCTAGATCCTAGATGTAGCATAAAACACACACACATGCAAACCCTTGCATGTAACACACACATGGAACTCACATGCTCTACATGCTCTCTTAAGAAGATACTACAAGAAGAGTAGTTTAATTCTTGTTATAACTAACCAATAGTTGTTAGGTGGAAGACTCTAGAAGAAAGTCTCTCCTATATATATTGTACATACACATACTAGCAAATTGAGTTGAATATACACAAATTTAACTCGAGTTCTAAGACAAGGCAAACTTAACTCGTTCCAAACCCATCATTGTCATCCCTAGTGCTAGTTGACCTTCCTTTTGAGGTTGCTTTCATACCTCAGTTTTAGCCATACAGTAGATTGCAAGCTAGACACGTTCATAAATATTTGTGATGACAATTCTTTTTTAGACAAATTCACTAATGGTTTTATATTATGTTATTAATTTTAGTCTTTTTAGTTTTAATTTTGATCCTTTGTCTCAATTTTGGCCATTATAGTCTCATTTTTGGTCCTTTGAGATAGCCTAATAAATAAATATTTATTAAAATTTTGTATTAAACATATCACTCTTATTTTCATCTAAAACAACTTATGTGTCCAATGATGTGTTAAAAATGCTAAAAAAAATTGTCACGTAAAATACACACGCTCTATCCGGTGGGTAAAATGAAATTGAATTAAAAGGACTGAAATTGGATTAAAATAACTGAAATTGGACGCAAAGGACTGAAATCGAACTTAAAGGATCAAAATTTAGACTTATAGGACCTTTTGTGGATTCAGACAAAGATACCGAGCCATTTATGAATTTTCTCATTCTTTTTCGGTGGAGTTCAAAAGCTTTCTTTGTGGATGAATATAATTTGTGTGTCCAGTGAAGCTTTGCGAAGGGAGAGAGAGAGGAGGAATTAGTCCATGTGCGTCTACACTGTCGCATGAGCTCGTAAACGACCCATCTTCCCTCGGCGGTCCACGAACCACGAACCACGATGGCTATACCCTACACACTACAAATTTTTTTTGTTAAATACTACTCCCCCGTTCCATAATGGAACAATTACTGTTTACATGGAGTTTAATGTAAAAATTATTTATTGGTATTAAAGGTGATAAAGTGACTTTTTAGGAGGGATATTTTGAATAATTCAACTTTATTGAAGAGAAATTTTTTAGTTAATGGGTAAAAAGTAATGATGTAATTAAATAAGAGATGTTTGAGGAAATTTTTTAAAAGTGTAGAAAGTTGTTTTTTCCAAATTAATAAAGAAATGTTGCATTAATAATGAAACAAATGCTTTTGACAAATGTTCCATTAATAATGAAACAGAGTTAGTAATTAACAAGTTCATTAAATTAAATTAGAAACAAAACGTTAAGGCAAGTTAATTGTATAAGTACTCTGGTCAATTTGTACTCCGTCGTTAAAAAATCTGCCTTCTTGGCCTATAATTCTTCTGATTTTTATATGTCCTTTTTTTTTCAACAACATTAAATAGTACTCCCTTCGTCCGCCTATAAGCTTCCCGTTACTTTTTGACACATAAATTAAGAAAAGTGATTAAATAATAGATATAGAGAGATAGAGAGAAAAAGTAAGATATAAAGTGATGTGTAAGATATAAAGTGATGTGTAAGAAAAAATACTTATAAAAAAGGGTATGAGAAGCTTATAGACGAACGGACCAAAATGGTAAAATGGGAAGCTTATAGGCCGAACGGAGGGAGAGTAATATTATCTATAAATATTTTTTTTCCTTTTTGGGACAATGTTAATTATTATCTACGGTATAAATTGGGACGTGTCACCTTGTTTTCCAAAAAAAAAAAGTAAAAGGAGACATTCAAAATATAAACATTTTAATGGTCATGGATAAAACCTTTATATAAGAAATGGACTAATAATGTAGAAGGGCAAATCTGAAATATTTATAAAGATAAAAAGTACACGAAACGTGCAAAGAATAAATGGGGAGCGAGGCCAATATTTAATAATCAAGAATCATGGGCCACCATTAGCTGGATGCATCAGGGACCATTTTTTGAAAACTTCAAATCAATATCTTAATTATTAATAAAATTTTAGAAAAGGTTAACATTACTTTTTTTTTTAAACGATAATGAGATTCGGGGAAAAGCTAAAATAATTGGACGAAATTCAAATATCAGGATTATGGTTAAAAATTTATGATAATACGTAAAAATGGACTCAAGATAAATATCTAATTAAATCTAAAATTATTATTTTTATTCAAAACATAAAAATACTCTATTAATAAATTATTTACAATTTAATTTTAACCAGTTAAAATATTTGGATTTATATCCACATTTGGTTAAAGAAAACGTGTGGACAAAACCTTGCACGATCTATCACGTTCACACAGAATCAAATGGGTCACGTGTTGTTTGGTTTCACTTTCACGGTTCCAACTACCACCATTCACAAATCACAAACTCGAAATAATCGATACGATTCTTTTTTCATAATTGGTTTTGTATATGATATGACATAATCATGCCATATCACAAAGAGATCTGAGAAGATATCTCTTATAGGACATAGCCCGTAAATGAACGGTAAATCTAAGCCCTTAAAATATTCTTGATGGTATCAGAGCATGAGGAGATCCGGTAAGGATCTGATCTGATGATTCCTCGAGAGCAATATCTTTGGGATCTGACCTGAAACCAGGACCTGAAATGAGGTCCCAAGAACAGGCCTTGGCTCAGGGTAAGATCTCTTTGTTCTGAAATGATGTGGCATAATGGTGTAGGTCCAAGATAAAGAGGCCACTGACTAGAGGACAAGGCGAAACCTAATCATTTTCCTCTAGGACCTGGTCATGTCGGGATCTGATCCCATGAAACCAGACGTAACTTGATCAGATCCTTTCGGGACCTGATCTGGTGCTAAGAACTTTACCCTAACAAGCAGCTGGATTGGAAGAGCATAGAAATGAAGGAAAGCCCTTCCTTCGACCTTCCTTGCTCAGGACCAGGGAAATGAACTATCTTGGCCTTCAAGAAGAGTAGGAAATCTTGAGGTGTCAGAATATCTCTGAATACCTCTACAAATGTGTGCGCACTACCCGAATAATCAGTTATGTGTCAGAATCGTACTATGACGTGGCACCATTCATAACAAACCCTAGATTCGAATTTACTTCTTTACCCTTCAGTCACAAGGTATAAAAGGTACCCCCTTTTATTTTTTCAAGGGCTAAGTCATTTTTTCTACTATTCACTTTCATATCAAAAACATTCATCTTCTTCATCAAGCATTACTGACTTGAGCGTCGGAGGTACGTCGCCGGACACCTCTCCGGCCCGGTTTTCGTGCAGGTCCCAACCACCGTCATCACCTTCCATCCCTATCAACCATATTCAAGGATTTTCAAGGAGCTCATTTATGTATTCATCACTTTAAATACTTCTTTGAATGTGTTCTCTCTCATTCACTCTTGTGAATTTGAGGAGGTCGCATCAAATGGCGCCGTCTGTGGGAATTATTTGACTAAGACGTGAGGTTTTCATTTTTTCAAGCTTTTCTAAAAATGGTTGAAGAGAGATCAGTCTCTCAATTTATTGTTAAAAAATCCATAGTCATGGGATCTGTTTATGTGTGTTCGTGGGGATATTAAATTCGTTTTGTGGTTCTACTCATTTAGCGATGGAGAATCAAGTGCAAAAGAACTTGAGTAAAGATTTTGAGGGCGTGGCCACTGATCCAGTTGTTGCTACTGACCCAATCATGGTCACTGACCCAGCTAATGATACTAGAGAGGAGAATGCTGCTACAAGTCAAAGAGGAGGAGTCCCAAATCCATCTCCCCTCTCTGGGCATGTGGTTACCCTCCCTCTGGAGAGTCTAAGAGACCTGATATGTACTGCTGTGGATCAGGCCTTAGCTCGAAGGGGAGTGCCGGTCCAGGGTACTCCTACAGCTCCCCCAACAGTAAACATACGGGAGCAGTTCCTTCCAAGGGATGTTCCCCCAGCCCCTGCTCAAAACGACCCGGTGTTGGATGAACCAACAGAAGTGCTGGCCGCCGCTACCGAGAGAGGCATGAGGAAGAGAAAAGAAAGAGTAATGCTTCCCGTGGATAATGAGGAGGAGGATAGCTCGGGAGAAGAATATGTTCAATCTTCAGCCCGAGAAAGTATTAACACTGAGATTGTGGCGTTAAGAAGAGAAATGGAGGAAATGAAATGGATGTACGAGAAAAATGCTCCTGGTAGAGGTAAAGCAGTGGGATCTCCTTTTGTCTCTGAGATCTTAATGGATCCTCTCCCTAAGAATTTTAAAACACTCTCTTATGAGTATGATGGTACTACTGATCCTCAAGAGCATCTCCTCCATTTCCAAAACAGAGCTCTACTCCACCAATACACAGATGGAGTTAAATGTCGTGTGTTCCTAACGACTCTCACTAAAGCGGCTCAGCAGTGGTTCGCACAAATTCCTCCCGATTCTGTGAGTTCCTTTACGGAGATGAGCTCTCTATTTTTGCATCAATTTGCGAGTGCCCGAAGACAGCTCAAGACATCCTTGTCCTTGATGAGCCTCAAGCAAAGGGCAGGGGAAAGCTTGAGGACCTTCCTTGGGAGATTCAATAAAGCAGCTTTAGACGTGCCCAATGCAACAGGGGAGGTGAAAATCAATGCTCTCACCCAAGGCTTAGCCGAAGGGGATTTGTTTAAGTCTTTGGCCAAACGCCTTCCACTGACGTTTGACGAGCTCTTAGCCAGAGCAGAGAAGTATATCAATCTGGAGGAGATCCAATATACCAAGAAGGGAGAAGTGAGGAGCTCTTCCATAAAGAAAGAGAGTGGGGGAGAAAAGAGGCGCAGGTATGAAGAAAAGGATGCCAGAGTAGAGACCAGGCACTTCCGAAACCACACCCCTCTGACCAAGCAACCTTCGGAACTATTGGAGGTGGTACAAAATAAACCAGGATTTAAGTTCCCATATTCCGCCAGAGGAGGTCCTAAGAATCCCAGATCTGACAAGTATTGCAAATACCACAATGAGTACGGTCATGACACTGACCAGTGTCGTCATCTTAAGGATGCGATCGAAAGGCTGATCCGAGAAGGACAGCTGGCTGAATATGTGAGAGTTGAGCGAGATAAGAACTATGGTCGGGGAGAGGATAAAGGAAAGGAAAAGGCACAACAGGAGCCACCTAGAGCAGGAGCACCACAGAAAAGGGGTAACATATCCATGATCGCAGGAGGACCTACTGATGGTGACTCAAATAGAGCGCGAAAAGCCTTTGTAAGAGAAGCTAAGGCTTGGGGAGCTGAAGTGCACAGCGTGTCAGATCTAAGCAAAATACCAATTATCCCATTTGGTCCTGCTGATGGAGGAGGTGCACTCCAGCCTCACAATGATGCATTGGTTATCACAACTGAGATAGGAGGATATGATGTGGCAAGGGTGTTCATTGACACAGGAAGCTCTTGTGACATCTTGTTCAAGGAGTGTTTCGATAAAATGGACCTAAATGTGAGGGTTGTGCCAGTAAAGACAGCCTTATATGGGTTTACGGGAGGAGCTACACAACCTTGGGGGCAAGTTACTCTACAGCTCAGGATAGGAGAGCCACCATTGCAAAGAGTGAGGATGGTGGAGTTCCTTATTGTGGATGTTCCCTCTGCTTACAATGTGATCCTAGGAAGACCATCTCTAAATTCCCTACAAGCAGTAGTTTCCACCTATTACATGAAAGTGAAGTTCCCAGTTGGAGATAAGGTAGGAGAAGTTCGTGGTGATCAGATCAGTTCTAGAAGATGCTATGTGGACACTGTGAATCAGGCTGATAAGATATTTAAGGGGGATCAAGGTAGAGGAGATGATCCCGTGGGGAAAAGGTTGAAAGAAGGAGAAATGATGGAAGAAGATCCCCACTTGCAGATCAGACCTGAGGAAGAGACTATGGCAGTGGAGCTCTTGCCCCACAAGATAGGCTGCACGACGAAAATCGGAACTCAAATGAATCATGAAGTAGCCCAAAAATTGGTCCAATGCCTTAGAGCCAATTCTGACATCTTTGCATTCCACTCAGCTGACCTCACGGGGATAGATCCAGCTTTGGCCATGCATAGCTTAAACGTAAACTCGCAAGTGAGACCAGTGAAGCAGAAGCTGAGAAGGTTTGGACCAGAGAAAGATAAGGTCATCATCGAGGAAGTGGATAAACTGCTAATGGCGAAACATATTGTGGAGATCCAGTTCCCAGAGTGGCTCTCCAATGCGGTAATGGTCTCTAAGGGAGCTGGAAAATGGAGAATGTGCATAGATTTTCGAGATCTTAATAAAGCTTGCCCGAAGGATCATTACCCACTTCCTCGAATAGATCAACTGGTGGATTCCACATCAGGATGTGAGCTGCTCTCAATGATGGATGCTTATCAAGGCTATCATCAGATCAAGATGGATCCGGAGGATGTGGCAAAAACTAGTTTTGTGGTATGCTGTGGCACATATGGGTACACAGACATGCCTTTTGGTCTGAAAAATGCAGGAGCTACATATCAGAGGATGGTGGATTCGATTTTTCGAAACCAAATAGGGCGAAATGTGGAAGTATATGTAGATGATATGTTGGTAAAGAGCTTAAAGGAGAAGAATCAGGTGAAAGATCTGGAAGAGACTTTTGAGGTGATCAGAGCGAGTGGCATGAAGCTCAATCCCGCGAAGTGTGCCTTTGGAGTGCAATCGGGCAAGTTCTTGGGGTATATGGTCACACCAAGGGGAATCGAAGTGAACAAGGAGAAAGTGAAAGCTGTTCTAGAGATGCAAGAGCCCAGAAACATAAGAGAAATTCAAAGGCTGAACGGTCGCGTAGCAGCTCTCAACCGTTTCATCTCCAGATCTGCAGAGAGAAGCTTACCCTTCTTCAAAATCTTGAGGAAGGGATCTAACTTCGAGTGGAGCGAGGGGTGTAGAAAGGCTTTTCAAGAACTGAAAGATCATCTCTCAGCCTTGCCGTTGCTCACTAAACCAGTTCCTGGCGAGACTCTGTTCTTGTACTTCTCTGTAGGAGAACACTCCCTAAGTTCAGTCCTCCTAAGAGAAGAGGGGGGTCATCAGAGACCAATATACTATGTGAGTAGGATGCTCCAAGGACCAGAGGAGAGATACTCAGAAATGGAGAAGTCAGCACTAGCAGTGATGGTAACAGCTAGGAGGCTGAGGCCGTATTTTCTAGCTCACAAAGTGATGGTAAGAACAAACTTGCCCTTGAGGCAAACCATGGGGAGACCTGATCTGTCAGGGCGCATGGTAAAATGGGCAGTGGAGATAAGTGAATATGATGTGGAGTTCGAGCCAAGAGCTGCCATTAAAGCTCAGGCTCTAGCGGACTTTATTCAAGAAACTACGAGGACCACAGAGCTGGAAGAATGGACAGCTTATGTGGATGGATCCTCTACTATGATGGGGAGTGGAGCTGGAATAATGATCATTACTCCAACGGGAGAAGAATTGCAGTTCGCCATTAAATTCAATTTCAAGGCCTCAAACAATGAGTTAGAGTACGAGGCCCTGGTAAGAGAAATGAGAATGTTAACAGATTTGGGAGCTCAAAAAGTAAAAGTCTTCTCAGATTCCCAGTTGGTAGCTCAACAAGTGGCTGGATCCTATGAGAAGAAAGATGAGAAAATGATCAAATACGCTAGAATGGTGGAAAGTATCAGGACGAGATTTGTGGAGTTCTCTTTGGAACAGATACCAAGAGCAAAAAATATCAAAGCTGACTATTTAGCAAAGTTGGCTATCTCAGTGGAAGAAGGAGCTAAGGGGCAGATCACCCTCTTAGCAGCAGAGAGCAGAATGATAGACTTAGAGGTGTTCTCAATTGAGGAAGAAGCAGAGAATGGGGATTGGAGAGATCCAATTATTCACTACTTGAAAACAGGTCAGAGGCTTGATCAACCTGGGGTTCCTAAAAGAGCAGTATTTGCGAGATATTGCATGATAGGGGAGGAGCTGTATAAAAGGTCATTTTCACAACCATACTTGAAGTGCATAACTAATGAAGAAGGAGATTATGTCATTCGAGAGATCCATGAAGGATGTGGAGGAAGCCACACGGGGTTCAGAGACGTGGTTAGAAGGATCTTAAGAGCCGGATATTATTGGCCAAAAATGCTTAGAGATGCTACGGAACTAGTACGAAAGTGTGAGAAGTGTCAGAAACATGGACCCCTCATTCATGTTCCTGGAGAAGAGATGGGAGTTATGTACTCCCCATGCCCTTTTGATAAGTGGGGAATTGACATCGTAGGGAAATTCCCTGAAGCATCAGGGAAGAGATGTTTTCTGATTGTGGCAGTGGATTATTTCAGTAAGTGGGTGGAAGCTGAAGCAGTAACAACGATCGATGAGAACAACATCCAGAGGTTCTTATGGAAGAATATTTGTTGTAGATTTGGGATCCCTAGAGTTCTCGTCTCAGACAATGGAACTCAATTCAGTGGCAAAGCTATCAGGAGCTGGTGTGAAAAGATGAAAATCAAGCAGAAGTTCACATCAGTGGCTCATCCTCAGGCCAATGGCCAAGTGGAAGTAACTAACAGAACTTTAGTTGAAGGGATCAAAGCTAGGTTGGAGAAGAAGAAAGGAAATTGGCCAGATGAACTAGATTCTGTTCTCTGGTCTTACAGGACCAGTCCCAAAACAGCCACTGGAGAAACACCCTTCAACCTGGTCTATGGAGCAGCAGCAGTGATCCCGGTGGAGATAGGATCTGAATCTCATCGAATCATGGCCTATGATGGAGACCAGAACTCCACCCTGATGAAAGAAAATCTGGACCTGGTCGAAGAAGAAAGAGAAATAGCACGTCTCAGGGCCGAAAAATACAAGAGCCAGATCCGTGTTGGATACAACAAGTGAGTAAAAGTGCGAAAATTTTGCTAAGGAGATATGGTCCTTAGAAGAGTTGATGCACTGAAACCAGTGAAGAAGTTGGAGCCAAATTGGGAAGGGCCATTTATTGTGAGTGAAGTGTTGAAAGGAGGAGCCTACAAACTGATGAGAGGGGATGGAAAGGAAGTAGCACGTCCATGGAATGTGAGCAAACTCAAGAAATACTACTGTTAAGAAACAGGCAAGATCTGAAACTTTTATTTTTGTCATCTTTCTTTGTTCATGAACTGGATGATATATCCAGGTCGTGGAAGATCTTTGTAATAGCTTTGCGCTTTGAAAATTTCAATGAAACAAGGAGCTGGTGAGAGCAGTTCCTTTTTATTTTATAATTATGAGAACTATCTGGATCTGAATGAACTCCCCGAGGAGTATAAATAACTCATATAAGAGTATAAAATATAACTCGGGATGAGCAAATGCTGCTCCTGATATCCAGAGTATAAACAACTCCCCGAGGAGTATAAATAACTCATATAAGAGTACAAAATATAACTCGGGATGAGCAAATGTTGCTCCTGATATCCAGAGTATAAATAACTCCCCGAGGAGTATAAATAACTCATATAAGAGTATAAAATATAACTCAGAATGAGCAAATGCTGCTCCTGATATTCAGAGTATAAACAACTCCTCGAGGAGTATATTTCAATTTTTTCTGAGGATGAGAAGAGATCTCAGGACCTGAGTCCGAGATCTGGAAAATTATTTACTTAGAAAAATTTCAATTTTTTTTTCTGAGGATGAGAAGAGATCTCAGGACCTGAGTCCGAGATCTGGAAAATTATTTACTTAGAAAAATTTCAATTTTTTTCTAAGGAAGAGGAGAGATCTCAGGACCTGAGTCCGAGATCAGGAAAATTATTTACTTAGAAGAATTTTCAATTTTTTTAAGAAGAGGATTCAAGAACTGAATCCAGGAACTAAATCCGAGGATGGAAATCTCAATAACAATACAAACATGAAAAAACACAAGTAGTTCAAAAAGATGAAAGATCTCATTAATACTAGGACGATAACAATATACAAAGAGAGTACAATAACAAAAATTACAGAATGCAATAATAAAAGGAGCATGCAAGCTCTCGAAATGAGGAAAATATTAAGTCTGGGCATCAGTTGTAGGAGTTTCCTCCTCTGCAGGATTTGAAAGCCCAAAATCCGGAGTACCGGATCCTTCTAATGGGGGGAGATTGGGCAAAGGATCAGAAGATGAAGTCAGAGTCTGGCAAGGAGGAAAGATATCATAAACCAAAGGAGAAGTGGCAGGCACTTCCGGGTCCAATTCCTTTTCAAAGGCCAACTTCAGGGCTGCTTTCTGGATTACGGGAAGCCACCACACATGGTCAGGCCCTGCATTAAGATCCCCCTGAAAGAATGGAGAAGGCGCTAAACTCTGGATGATGGGAGCCGGGTCGATAGAGGGCTTGAAGCCTTGTTTCTTTACTTGGGCTATGGTACACTTGATCCCATGAGTTATAAAGTGACCGATATGAGGGTTCATATCTCTAAGGTAGTGGGGGCTACGTTGATATGCTTCAACCAACCCTAAATGGAGATCTTGGAGAAATTCTTGGCCAATTGAGGTCGTTAGTAGTCTTTGACGACAATCATCAACACCCCTTTTCTGCCCCTTTTAAAAAGTGTTGGGATATGAATATCCCTAGTTTAGTTTTGATAAACCAAATCAAATATGTAATAGGATAAGTTGTATTGTATAGACAACTTTATTATACATCTTGTAATAGATAGGACTCTGGTTAAAAGAGAAGACATGCAAATGCTCAAGAAGAGAAGAGAAGACCAAGACCAGAAGTCTCCTGATAAGATGAGTTAAACTCATCTTATAGGATAAGAAGAGTAAGAGTAAGATGAGTAGAAGTCTTCTTACCAGCAGAGTAGAAGTCTTCTGACCAGCAGAGTAGAAGTCTTCTTACAAGCTGAGTAGAAGTCATCTTACAACCAGCTGAGTGAAGACAGCAGATTAAAGACAGCAGCTGAGAAGAAACAGCAGCTGTGTAAAGACAGCAGAGTAAAAACAGCTGAGTAAAGACAGCTGAGTAAAAGGCAGCTGAGTATAGACAGCAGCAGGGTAAAGACAGCAGCTGAATAAAAGACAGCAGAAGCTTAAAAGAAAGATCAGATGAGTACCCAATTAAAGGAAGGCCAATCAGAGTTGAAGTCAAGGATTGACAAGATACGCACAAGAAAGGAAAGTCAAAGATATGATTGAAATTACATGACAATGGTAATATTCAATCATATCATATCAAGAGATTGCCAATTCCTCAATTAGTGGAGTTTTGAATGCCATCATCCAACGGTAACATTCAAACTCAACACTATATAAATGAGTTCAGTTCTTACATCATTTGGAGAGAAGAGGTGTGAGATGCAGAGGTCGAGCAAAGTCCTTAAAGTCAAGAAATAAGAAGAGCTCAAGAAGATCGTTCATGAAGATTCAACAAGCATCACCTCATCCCCAGTGAGTGAACTCATAACATCTAAGCCAGTGCAGCCACTCATATATATCCATAGCTTAGAGAGAATTTCCCAATCCTAGCATGAGGCTAAAACAGATTGTAAGGGAAATTCTCACCTAGTTCATATACACAAAACCCACCTTCTACCATAAAACCTTAGAAGTCAAGTTGAGTGTTTATCACTGTAAAGAGTCCAAGTGCTCTATAATCACTTGTGGAGTTCAAGTGCAAGTGCTTACAATCACTTGTGGGGAAGTGCAAGTGCTTACAATCACTTGTGGAGACCGTAGCTGTTAGGACGGCTCAGATCTCAAAGTCCTACCCTTGGGACTATAAAGGTCAAGGCCCTTGTAATTTTGGGTAAATTAAAGGGATTAAACATCACGTTAGGACGTGAGAGTGGACGTAGGAACGTATATCCGAACCACTATAAATCAATGTGTTATTTACATTCTGCACTTTACATTTCAAGTCTTTTCATACATATTTGTGCATAAAATGTTTTACACACTGTATTTAAACAATAGACGAGTATAATATCTATGGGCACACTACAATTCCGCACTTAACTCTGATAAGTAATTAATCAGTCGACTAACTAGTCCTAGGCCCCTAGTGAAATCAGCAGACTAGTTACTTTGAAGAGTTAGTTTATTTTCCACACAATCAGCAGACATCAAGTCAGCTGATCTTACACTCGTCTCAGGGACCAACAAGTGGTATCAGAGCCGTGTGTTCAAAAGACCATTGCTTTGATTTTTGATTTTCGAAAATCTGCACTTTTTTGTTGTTTACAGATTTTAGCGTGTGAGTACACTTTTTAAAGTAGAATTTATGTTTTGAATCGAACTCACTGCTATGCAGTGACGTGTAATGCTTTTTGGCCAAATTCCATCGTTTGAGCCATCAAAAACACGTTTTACTGTTTTCAATGGTCACCTGAATAGATCCGTTTTTGAAAAAAATGTTTAGCATGCATTCTGTTTTCATAAAAATCATACTTGCATGTATTTGGATTATTATGTGTTAAGAACAGGTCAACAACTAAGGGGGAACTTCAGCTCAGCTGGGTTCTAGCCCTATCTGGATTTACACGCGTATGAGCAAGAAGAGGAGATCAAGATGATCAAGTTGTTAGAAGACCTGAAGACAAGAAGAGCTTAATTGGAAGTCGTCTGATTTGCAACATATCAGCTGAAGAGTAGATAAGAAGACCTTTGTAATAGCTGATTAGGTGAGTCCGTGCTTGTAAAGTGCAATATTAATAAAACTCATCTTTTTAGCTTTTGGAGATAACATCTAGTTATCTCATCTGATGACAACTTCTCATTGTCCTCATACAAAAGCCTTCTGTTTTTACTCTTATGCACTATTATATGGACTCTAGCACTGTCTGTTCTTTATTGCTTCAGTTAGTGTTAGATGATTTGGTTATATCAAAAAGGGGGAAATTGTTGGGATATGAATATCCCTAGTTTAGTTTTGATAAACCAAATCAAATATGTAACAGGATAAGTTGTATTGTATATACAACTTTATTATACATCTTGTAATAGATAGGACTCTGGTTAAAAGAGAAGACATGCAAATGCTCAAGAAGAGAAGAGAAGACCAAGACCAGAAGTCTCCTGATAAGATGAGTTAAACTCATCTTATAGGATAAGAAGAGTAAGAGTAAGATGAGTAGAAGTCTTCTTACCAGCAGAGTAGAAGTCTTCTGACCAGCAGAGTAGAAGTCTTCTTACAAGTTGAGTAGAAGTCATCTTACAACCAGCTGAGTGAAGACAGCAGAGTAAAGACAGCAGCTGAGAAGAAACAGCAGCTGTGTAAAGACAGCTGAGTAAAAGGCAGCTGAGTATAGACAGCAGCAGGGTAAAGACAACAGCTGAATAAAAGACAACAGAAGCTTAAAAGAAAGATCAGATGAGTACCCAATTAAAGGAAGGCCAATTAGAGTTGAAGTCAAGGATTTACAAGATACGCACAAGAAAGGAAAGTCAAAGATATGATTGAAATTACATGACAATGGTAATATTCAATCATATCATATCAAGAGATTGCCAATTCCTCAATTAGTGGAGTTTTGAATGCCATCATCCAACGGTAACATTCAAACTCAACACTATATAAATGAGTTCAGTTCTTACATCATTTGGAGAGAAGAGGTGTGAGATGCAGAGGTCGAGCAAAGTCCTTAAAGTCAAGAAATAAGAAGAGCTCAAGAAGATCGTTCATGAAGATTCAACAAGCATCACCTCATCCCCAGTGAGTGAACTCATAACATCTAAGCCAGTGCAGCCACTCATATATATCCATAGCTTAGAGAGAATTTCCCAATCCTAGCATGAGGCTAAAACAGATTGTAAGGTAAATTCTCACCTAGTTCATATACACAAAACCCACATTCTACCATAAAACCTTAGAAGTCAAGTTGAGTGTTTATCACTGTAAAGAGTCCAAGTGCTCTATAATCACTTGTGGAGTTCAAGTGCAAGTGCTTACAATCACTTGTGGGGAAGTGCAAGTGCTTACAATCACTTGTGGAGACCGTAGCTGTTAGGACGGCTCAGATCTCAAAGGCCTACCCTTGGGACTATAAAGGTCAAGGCCCTTGTAATTTTGGGTAAATTAAAGGGATTAAACATCACGTTAGGACGTGAGAGTGGACGTAGGAACGTATATCCGAACCACTATAAATCAATGTGTTATTTACATTCTGCACTTTACATTTCAAGTCTTTTCATACATATTTGTGCATAAAATGTTTTACACACTGTATTTAAACAATAAACGAGTATAATATTTATGGGCACACTACAATTCCGCACTTAACTCTGATAAGTAATTAATCAGTCGACTAACTAGTCCTAGGCCCCTAGTGAAATCAGCAGACTAGTTACTTTGAAGAGTTAGTTTATTTTCCACACAATCAGCAGACATCAAGTCAGCTGATCTTACACTCGTCTCAGGGACCAACAAAAAGCCTCTTCCAGAGCTCTCTCTTGCTGAGTTCTCAGAACCGACGTTTCAGAACGAGCTCTTTCAACCAGCTCCCAACTTTCTTCGACCTTTTTCCTTAATTCCTCGTTCTGAGCAGTGAGCAAACTTAGATCTGCAGCTGCTTTTTGAACTTCTTCGTCCTTCTCGGATAGCTCCAAACGGAGGCGTCCCAGATCCTTATCAGCCAGCTCCTTCTCAGTCTTGTCCAACAAAACTCCTTGGACAGCCATAAGCTGAAAGGAAAGAAATTCATTAAAAAGAACAGAGTAATAAAGGCATAAGAATATAAAAAAAAAAAAAAAGGAGTCACCTGGGTGCATAACTCTGAAGAGATCTCCCAAAGCTGAGGAACCGAATGATCAAAGAACCGTTGCTTATCATCCGGAGTTGGAACCAACTTGAGGAAGGAAGTACTCTCTTCTCCTCGTAATTCAGAAATGGATTTGGGGATCTCCAAAGTAAAGAATTCTTTAGAGGACCTGCGAGGACCGACTACCTCCGAGCGAGTCCGATGAGATTTGGACTTTTTTGAAGGGATCTTTTCGCTATCCACAGGAGCAGGTCGCTTAGGGATAGGAGGAAGGGCACCAGAAGCAGCATCACCTGAGGTCTTGGTAACGACAGGAACTGAGTCATCCTCGTGACTAGGCTGGGCCGAATTTAAGGGGGCCGCTATCGTGACCACACCCTCTACTCCAGTAGCCAAGGCAGGAGCTCCTGAAGAGGCTCCCACTGCAGTAACCTCATCATCATCATCACCAAGGTCTATCTTAACGGAGCTGAAGACAAAGTCCATTTCTGAAGAGAAACAATGAGAAGAAAATTTAAACTAAATTTATAAGAATAAAGGAAGGAACAGAAAGAAAAGAGGAGATGGTTTTACCGGCTCTGGGGGAAAGTTCCGCTCTAGAGCTATCAAGGCCAAACTGAATTAAAACACCCCGATCCCGTACAAGTTGGATTATTTTGAAAAGACCATTCTCCTTATCGAGAACATGGTCTTCTAAGGAACCCATGATTTTCCGATCCCTCCGGGAAACTATAGAGTCGGAAATAGCAACATAGGAGGGACTGGTCTGTTGCCATTCGGAACAAGGAAAAGGCCACTTCCCACTCTTGGGAGTGACCCAAAAATATTTCTTCTTCCACCCTGGTTCAAGGCTAGGGGGTTTCTTTATGAAATTAGGGGGACCATTAACCCGGGAGCTAAAATAAAAGAAGCCATCCTTTAACTTGATCTCATGACAGGCTACGAACATTTCAGGACTAGGGTTAGCTCCGTAGTACCTTAAGAGGATATAGAAAGATAAACAGGTCCTTATGGAGGATGGATTAACCTGAGCTAGGGACATGTTAAACAATCGACCTATTTTGGCAAGATAAGGGCAAATGGGGAAACGAATTCCACAATCGATGTGGGCCTTAAAGAATGGTAAGGAAGGTCGGCAAAAGAAGTTCGGCCTCTCATTAGGAAGAGCTATGTCGAAAAGAAATTCAGAGACATTGTGGCATCTTCGTCGTATTGCTTTAAGTTCCACGTAGGTGAGTGAAGAGTGAGTAGTAACTTTATTCCATGATTCATCGGAGGAGTCTGCAGAAGTTGTTAACCTTCTTGGACGGCGAGAAATAGAAGGACGGGAAGAAGAGGAGGAAGGATGAGGAATTAGTGCTAAAGGGGGAGGCCCTAATTGGGATCTGGGATACTGATCAGACAAAATATCTGTATGGCCAGATGAGAAAAGCTGGTCAGGAGTTAAGCTCCTGGAACTACGATTTTGGGAATCAGATAGAGCTCCCTCCCCTTCAGTAGAGAAGGAAGAGGAACCGGGAGCAGAAGGAGATGGGCTGGCCATCAAAGATCAGAAAAGAAGAAGAAAGTGGGAGAGGAGGACAGTACCTGGTTTAAACGACGGAGACGCCTGAGCAAAGAAAGTCGTCGGAAATAAAGATCTCCCACCGGAATTTTAGAAAGAGAATTTTCTTAAAAGGCAAGACTCTTTTACTCAACTAATCAAACAGTAAGAAATGAAAATGAAATCTTCCTTTTATACTAAAGGGTGATGGGACGGTTATCCTACTAAGGGGACGACACGTGTACGATTCAGATGATAGAAGGTGAAAGATCGAGCCTGAATGAACAGCTCAGATCAAAAGATAAAAAAAAAAAAGGGGGTTTTAGGAATGAGCGGGAAAACCTAAGGAATTCGAAAAGACTATATTCTAAACTATTGCGATGAGAACTGCAGTAGTCTAGAATAGGGGGGAATGGATGATGTGGCATAATGGTGTAGGTCCAAGATAAAGAGGCCACTGACTAGAGGACAAGGCGAAACCTAATCATTTTCCTCTAGGACCTGGTCATGTCGGGATCTAATCCCATGAAACCAGACGTAACTTGATCAGATCCTTTCGGGACCTGATCTGGTGCTAAGAACTTTACCCTAACAAGCAGCTGGATTGGAAGAGCATAGAAATGAAGGAAAGCCCTTCCTTCGACCTTCCTTGCTCAGGACCAGGGAAATGAACTATCTTGGCCTTCAAGAAGAGTAGGAAATCTTGAGGTGTCAGAATATCTCTGAATACCTCTACAAATGTGTGCGCACTACCCGAATAATCAGTTATGTGTCAGAATCGTACTATGACGTGGCACCATTCATAACAAACCCTAGATTCGAATTTACTTCTTTACCCTTCAGTCACAAGGTATAAAAGGTACCCCCTTTTATTTTTTCAAGGGCTAAGTCATTTTTTCTACTATTCACTTTCATATCAAAAACATTCATCTTCTTCATTAAGCATTACTGACTTGAGCGTCGGAGGTCCGTCGCCGGACACCTCTCCGGCCCGGTTTTCGTGCAGGTCCCAACCACCGTCATCACCTTCCATCCCTATCAACCATATTCAAGGATTTTCAAGGAGCTCATTTAGGTATTCATCACTTTAAATACTTCTTTGAATGTGTTCTCTCTCATTCACTCTTGTGAATTTGAGGAGGTCGCATCACCATGCCATATCATAAAGAGATCTGAGAAGATATCTCTTATAGGACATAGCCCGTAAATGAACGGTAAATCTAAGACCTTAAAATATTCTTGATGGTATCAGAGCATGAGGAGATCCGGTAAGGATCTGATCTGATGATTCCTCGAGAGCAATATCTTTGGGATCTGACCTGAAACCAGGACCTGAAATGAGGTCCCAAGAACAGGCCTTGGCTCAGGGTAAGATCTCTTTGTTCTGATAGGAAAGAAAGCATGGAATCTTCACGTGTCAGAATATCTTTGTAAATGTAGGTGCACTACATGAAATAATCAGTGTGTGTCAGGATAGTACGATGACGTGGCACAATTTGTAACAAACCCTAGAAGGAGAAATTACAGGAGTGCCCCTCCATGGTAAGGTATATAAGGAACCCAATTCAGTTTTATAAAGGTAAGTTAACTCAATCACAATTTTTTCACACAAAATACCCTTTTCTTCACCAAAAAAGCTAGCTGACTTGAGCGTCGGAGGTCCGTCGCCGGACACTCCTCCAGCTCGGTTTTTCGTGCAGGTCTTGTTTATCATCACAGTTATTCCACTCCGTCGATTGCAAGGGATTTCTGAAGAATTCATTTAGGTATTTGTCATTCAAATCTATTATTTATTTGTGTACCTCTTCAAGCATTTTAATGAGTTCGACGAGGTCACATCAAATGGCGCCGTCTGTGGGAACATCTGACTAAGGCGTGAGGTTTTTCCATTCATGCAAGTGTTCAAAAAAAAAAACGCATTCATGGGATCTGTTTTGATTATGTGAGTGGAGGAGCTAAATTTTGTGTTTCTTATGGTTTCAATTCATTTAGCGATGGAGAACCAGCTACATAAGAATCTGAATGAAGCTTTCGATAGGGTGGCCGCTGACCCTATTACTCCTTCTAATCCGACTTTGGTCACTGATCCACCCAATGATGCCAGAAACGGGAATATCACTATGGGCCAGAGAGGAGATTTGCCGAATCCATCCCCCCCTTTAGGGTCCGTGGTTACTCTTCCCTTAGCGGGCCTAAGGGATTTGATTGCAGCAGCGGTTGATCATGCGCTATTAAGGAGAGGGGTGTCCGTCCAAGACACTCCTGTTACCCCACCGATTCCGAATGAGCCCGAACCAGTCATCCCGGAGAAAAATCCAATATTAGAAGGGTCAACCCAAATAGTAACTGGGGGAAACGGCCATAAGAAAAGAGGGAAGTCTGCACTCCAGGGGATTAATGAAGAGGAGGACAGTTCCGGAGAAGAGTACATTCAATCTTCCGCTTGAGATAGTGTCAATACGGAGATCATTGCATTAAGGAAGGAAATGGAAGAAATGAAGGAGATGTATGGGAAGAATCCGGGATCATGAAGTAAAGTTGTGGGTTCACCATTCTCCACTGAAATCTTGATGGACCCACTCCCAAAAAATTTCAAGGCACTTTCATATGAGTATGATGGAACTTCTGATCCCCAGGAGCACCTCCTTCGATTCCAAAATGGAGCTCTACTCCACCAATATACTGACGGAGTCAAGTGTCGTGTGTTCTTGACGACCTTAACTAAAGCTGCGCAACAGTGGTTCGCGCAATTGCCTCCTAATTCCATCAGTTCATTCGCGGAAATGAGTTCTGTGTTCATGCACCAGTTTGCTAGTGCTAGAAGACAACTCAAAACGTCCTTATCTTTGATGAGCCTTAAACAAAAGATAGGAGAAAGTTTGAGAGCTTACTTGGGGAGATTCAATAAAGCTGCTCTGGAAGTGCCGAACGCGACTAGGGAGGTGAAGATTAATGCCTTAACACAAGGATTAGCGGATGGAGATCTTTTCAAGTCTCTGGCTAAGAGACCTCCATTAACTTTTGATGAACTCCTGGCCAGGGCTGAAAAGTATATTAATTTGGAAGAGATTCGGAGCACGAAAAAAGCAGAAGATCTGAACTCCAATCACAAAAAGGAGAGTTCGGGGGACAGGAAAAGAAAGTATGAGGAAAATGGATCTCGAGTGGAAACAAGGCATTTTCGAAATCACACGCCCTTAACAAAATAGCCGTCAGAGCTCTTGGAAGTGGTGCAGAACCGACCTGGATTTAGGTTCCCTTATTCTTCCAAAGATGGACATAAGAATCTAAGGTCCGATAAATTTTGCAAATACCATAACGAATATGGTCACGATACGGATCAATGTCGTCATCTTCGAGATGCCATTGAAAGATTGATAAGAGAAGGGCAGCTAGCGGAGTATGTGAAAGCAGAAAGAGATAAGCACTATGCCAGGAGAGAGGATAAGGGAAAAGGAAAGGCCCAAATGGAGTAGCCTCAGAAAGGAAGAGCTCCTCCACCAAAAAAAGGGAACATCACCATGATCACGGGAGGACCAACGGACGGAGATTCACACAGAGCTCGAAAAGCTTTTGTGAGAGAACTGGGGGCTTGGAGATCTGAGGTTCAAAGTGTGATGGACCTTAGTGGAACACCTAACATCCAATTTGGTCCTTCAGATATGGGGATGGTGGTGCAACCCCATAATGACGCTCTAGTCGTCACTGCAGAGATCGGAGGATATGACGTGGCGCGTGTCTTCATTGATACGGGGAGTTCTTGTGATATTATGATGAAAGAATGTTTCGACAAGATGGACGTGAACGTGAAAGTGCTGCCTGTAAAGACAGCCTTGTATGGATTTACTGGAGGAGCCATCCAGCCTTGGGGGCAGGTCACTCTACAACTCAGGATAGGAGAATATCCAGTGCAGAAGGTCAGGATGGTAGACTTCTTAATTGTGGATGCCCCATCTTCCTATAACGTGATCCTGGGGAGGCCGACTCTGAACTCTTTGAAAGCAATTGTATCCACCTTCCATATGAAAATCAAGTTCCCTGTTGGAGATGAAGTGGGAGAAGTTGCAGGAGATCAGACTAGTGCTCGAAGGTGTTATGTGGACACTATAAACAAGGCTGATAAATTATTCAAAGGAGATCAGAGCAGAGGGGATGATCCTGTAGGGAAGAGAATGAGGTCAGAGGAGAGTATGGAAGAGGACCCAAACCTGCAGATCAGGCCTGAAGAGGAGACTATGGCCGTGGAACTATTACCTCATAAGATTGGGTGTGCAACAAAGATTGGAACACAGATGAGCCATGAGGTAGCTCAGCGCTTGATACAATGTCTCAGAAATAACTCGGATATCTTTGCATTCCATTCAGCAGATCTTACAGGCATAAACCCTGCTCTGGCTTTGCATAGCTTAAATGTGAATCCGGAAATGAGGCCGGTAAAGCAGAAATTGAGGAGGTTTGGTCCAGAAAAAGACAAGATCATCATTGAAGAGGTGGACAAATTATTGATGGCTAAGCACATTGAGGAGATCCAGTTCCCAGAATGGTTGTCCAATGCAGTGATGGTATCCAAAGGTGCTGGGAAGTGGAGGATGTGTATAGATTTCAGAGACCTTAATAAAGCTTGTCCGAAAGATCATTATCCACTCCCCAGGATAGATCAACTGGTGGACTCAACATCAGGGTGCGAACTACTTTCAATGATGGATACCTATCAGGGATATCATCAAATCAAGATGAATCCATGAGATGTGGCCAAAACATGCTTTGTGGTGTGTTGTGGAACATATAGGTATGTAGATATGCCCTTCGGATTGAAGAATGCAGGAGCTACGTACCAGAGGATGGTGGATTCAATCTTTAAAGATCAGATCGGAAGAAATATGGAGGTATATGTGGACGATATTCTTGTAAAGAGTATAAAAGAAATGGATCATGTGAAAGATTTGGAGGAAACTTTCAGGGTGATCAGAGCCAGTGGGATGAAACTCAATCCCTCAAAGTGTGCTTTTGGAGTCCAATCGGGGAAATTCTTGGGGTATATGGTCATACCAAGGGGAATCGAAGTGAACAAGGAGAAAGTGAAAGTTGTTCTAGAAATGCAAGAACCCAGAAACATAAGAGAAATCCAAAGGTTGAATGGTCGCATAGCAGCACTCAGCCGTTTCATATCCAGATCTGCAGAGAGGAGTTTACCCTTCTTCAAAATCTTGAGGAAGGGGTCTAATTTTGAAAGGAGCGAGGAGTGTAGAAAGGTTTTTCAGGAGCTAAAAGATCATCTCTCAGCCTTGCCATTGCTCACTAAGCCAGTTCCTGGAGAGGTTCTGTTCTTGTACTTCTCTGTAGGAGAACATTCTTTAAGTTCAGTTCTCCTAAGAGAAGAAGGGGGTCATCAAAGGCTAATATACTATGTGAGTAAGATGCTCTAAGGACCAGAGGAGAGGTACTCAGAAATGGAGAAGTCAGCTTTAACAGTAATGGTAGCGGCTAGGGGGCTAAGGCCATATTTTCTGGCTCACAAAGTGATGGTGAGAACAAATTTACCCTTGAGACAGACCATGGGAAGACCTGATCTGTCGGGGCGCATGGTAAAATGGGCAGTAGAAATAAGTGAATATGATGTAGAGTTTGAACCAAGAACTGCCATTAAAGCCCAGGCTCTGGCAGACTTTATTCAAGAAACTACGAGGACCACAGAGCTGGAAGAATGGACAGCTTACGTGGATGGATCCTCTACTATGATGGGAAGTGGAGCTGGAGTAATAATCATTACTCCAACAGGAAAGGAATTGCAGTTCGCTATCAAATTTGACTTCAAGGCCTCAAATAATGAGTCAGAGTATGAAGCCCTGGTAAGAGGAATGAGAATGTTAGCAGATTTGGGAGCTCAAAAAGTAAAGATCTTCTCAGATTCTCAATTGGTAGCTCAACAGGTGGCTGGATCCTACGAGAAGAAAGATGAGAAAATGATCAAATACGCTAGAATGGTGGAAAATATCAGGTCAAGATTTGTGGAGTTCTCTGTGGAACAGATACCAAGAGAAAAAAATGTTAAAGCTGATTATTTAGCAAAGCTAGCCAGTTCAGTGGAAGAAGGAGCTAGAGGTCAAATCACTCTCTTAGCAGCAGAAAGCAGAATGATAGACGTGGATGTGTTCCCAATTGAAGAAGAGGCAGAAAATGGAGATTGGAGAGTTCCAATTATCCACTACTTAAAAACAGGGAAAAGGCTTGATCAACCCAGAGTTCCCAAGAGAGCAGTATTTGCAAGGTACTGCATGATCGGAGAGGATTTGTACAAGAGATCATTTTCACAGCCATATCTGAAGTGCATAACCAATGAAGAGGGAAACTATGTTATCCGAGAGATCCATGAAGGATGTGGAGGAAGTCACACAGGATTCAGAGATGTGGTCAGAAGAATCTTGAGAGCTGGATATTATTGGCCAAAAATGCTTAGGGATGCCAAGGAGTTGGTACGAAAATGTGAGAAGTGTCAAAAACATGGACCTCTTATCCATGTTCCTGGAGAAGAGATGGGAGTCATGTACTCCCCATGCCCTTTTGATAAATGGGGAATTGACATTGTAGGAAAATTCCCTGAAGCATCAGGAAAGAGATCTTTTCTGATTGTGGCTGTGGATTATTTTAGTAAGTGGGTGGAAGCTGAAGCAGTAGCAACGATTGATGAGAACAGCATTCAGAAGTTCTTATGGAAGAATATCTGTTGCAGATTTAGGATCCCTAGAATTCTCGTTTCAGACAATGGAACTCAATTCAGTGGCAAAGCTATCAGGAGCTGGTGTGAAAAGATTAAAATCAAGCAAAAATTCACATCAGTGGCTCATCCTCAGGCCAATGGCCAAGTAGAAGTAACTAATAGAACCATTGTTGAGGGGATCAAAGCCAGATTGGAGAAAAAGAAAGGAAGTTGGCCAGAGGAACTGGATTCTGTTCTCTGGTCCTATAGGACTAGTCCCAAAACAGCCACGGGGGAGACACCTTTCAACTTGGTTTATGGAGCAGCAGTTGTGATCCCAGTAGAGATCGGGTCTGAATCCCACCGAGTCATGTTTTATGATGAGGCTCAGAACTCCGCTCTGATGAAGGAAAATCTGGATCTGGTAGAAGAAGAGAGGGAGATAGCACGTCTCAAAGCCGAAGTGTATAAGATCCAAATCCGCGCTGGATATAACAAACGAGTAAAAGTTCGAAAATTTTGCCAAGGAGATATGGTCCTCAGAAGAGTTGATGCACTGAAGTCAGTAAAGAAGTTAGAGCCAAATTGGGAAGGGCCATTTATTGTGAGTGATGTGCTGAAAGGAGGAGCATACAAACTAATGAAAGAAGATGGGAAGGAAGTTGCACGCCCTTGGAACATAAGCAACCTGAAGAAGTACTACTGTTGAAGATCAGGCAAGACATAGATCTTGAATTATCCTTTAAATTATGCATATCGTATTTAAATTTCCAGAACTGCTGTAATAGCTTGTATTTCGAAAGATTTTAATGAAGCAGAGAACTGGGGAGAGCAGATTCTCTTTATCCTACTCTTATGGCAATGCACGTAATAAAACGATAAAACTCCCCGAGGAGTATAAATAACTCAGTGAAGAGTATAAAATCAGACTCTGTAAGAGCAAGATTTGCTCGCCTCGGAGTATAAACAACTCCCCGAGGAGTATAAACAACTCAGTGAAGAGTATAAAATCAGATCCCGGAAGAGCAAGATCTGCTCACTTTTCCAAAATCTCTTAAAAGGAAGAGATCCCCGATCAGGATCTGGTCCCAAGATCTGAGATCAGAATGAAGTGAACATTTTTTACTTATAAAAAATGTTCAAATTTTTAAGGGGAAAGAGATCCTCGATCAGGATCTGGTCCCAAGATCTGGGATCAGAATGAAGTGAACATTTTTTACTTATAAAAAATTTTCAAATTTTTAAGGGGAAAGAGATCCCCGATCAGGATCTGGTCCCAAGATCTGGGATCAGAATGAAGTGAACATTTTTTACTTATAAAAAATTTTCAAATTTTTAAGGGGAAAGAGATCCCCGATCAGGATCTGGTCCCAAGATCTGGGATCAGAATGAAGTGAACATTTTTTACTTATAAAAAATTTTCAAATTTTTAAGGGGAAAGAGATCCCCGATCAGGATCTGGTCCCAAGATCTGGGATCAGAATGAAGTGAACATTTTTTACTTATAAAAAATGTTCAAATTTTTAAGGGGAAAGAGATCCCCGAACAGGATCTGGTCCCAAGATCTGGGATCAGAATGAAGTGAACATTTTTTACTTATAAAAAATTCTCAAATTTTTAAGGTGAAAGAGATCCCCGAACAGGATCTGGTCCCAAGATCTGGGATCAGAATGAAGTGAACATTTTTTACTTATAAAAAATTCTCAAATTTTTAGGGGGAAAGAGATCCCCGATCAGGATCTGGTCCCAAGATCTGGGATCAAAATGAAGTGAACATTTTTTACTTATAAAAAATCGTCAAATTTTTAAGGGGAAAGAGATCCCCGATCAGGATCTGGTCCCAAGATCTGGGATCAGAATGAAGTGAACATTTTTTACTTATAAAAAATTCTCAAATTTTTAAGGGGAAAGAGATCCCCGAACAGGATCTGGTCCCAAGATCTGGGATCAGAATGAAGTTAACATTTTTTACTTATAAAAAATTCTCAAATTTTTAAGGTGAAAGAGATCCCCGATCAGGATCTGGTCCCAAGATCTGGGATCAGAATGAAGTGAACATTTTTTACTTATAAAATTTTTTTTTCAATGGAGATATACACAAACACCAAAAGATCAAAAGTAGTGTATAGACAAAAAGTAGAAATTAGAATCCCATAAAAGTTGATGACAAAAACAAAAAACAAAAGTTCACCATAAGAGCACATACGCTCAGAATAAAAGGAAAGCTACTAAGAAACATTAGCAGTGGAATCAACCCCAGAATTAGGAACTAAGGCTGGATCTGAATCAGTAGTAGCAAGCTCAAGATTTGGAGTCTCGGATCCTTCCAAAGGAGGTAAGTTAGGTAACGAATCAATATGGACCATGGAGGACTGGCGAGCTGGGAACACGTCGTAAGTCAAGGAAGAAGCAGCAGGAACATCAATATCAAGATCTTTTTCAAAGGCCAACTTCAGAGCGGCCCTTTGAATTACTGGCATGCACCACTCGTAGTTGGGGCCCACGTTGACATCTCCTTGAAAAGAGGGGGATGGCTTCAAAGATTTGATGATTAAACTTTTATCAATAGTAGGGGCGAGGCCTTGAGCACGTGCTTGTGATAAGGTACACTTAATCCCATGGTTGACAAAGTGACCAATATGAGGATTCATATCTTGAATATACTGAGGACTCCGCTGATAAGCTTCGATTAAACCCAAGTGTAGATCTCTTAAAAACTCTTGTCCCATGGAAGTCATTAATAACTTTTGACGACAAACCCCCACACCATTCTTTAACCCCTTATCATGAGCTTCTCTGATTTCTTGAGCATATTGAGTTTTGAGAGAAGAAATCTCTTCTTGATGACGAGTTTGCAGCTCAGTCTACGATCTCTCAGCTTGCTCCAAAGCCTCTAATACTTGTTTTTTAAGATCTGCATTTTCAGCAGTAAGCAAACTCAGATCGGAAGCAGCCTTCTGAACCTGTTTATCTTTCTCGGATAACTCTGATCGGATACACTCTAAATCCTCAGAACCTTCTGTCTTATTCATTAGAAGCCCCTGAACAGACAAGAGCTGAGAAGAAGAACGATGATATCAGAGAAGAAGAATTTACAAGAAAAATTATAAGAAACAACCATTAAAGAATAATACCTGAGTAACAGATTCCGAGTGAACCTTCCACAACTGAGAAATAGAGTGCTCCCGATAATGAAATCTGTCATCAGTGGTCGGGATAGCTTTGACAAAGGAGCTGCTTGATGATCATTTAAGTTCATGAACAGCTTTAGGGAGCTCCAGAGTATAAAGATCTTTAGTCGAAATTCTCGGCAAAGCCGAATCGGGTCGAGTCCGATGGGACTTCGTCTTCTTGATTGGGCCTGTATCAACAGTGGAGGTCGCTGTGCGTTTTCCTCTATCCAAAGGCGCGGCCAAAGGAGGAAGAGTTGATCCAGGAGCAGGGGGAGCTGAGTTTACGGGGGAAGCGAGAGTTACTAACCCTGGAGGATCAGTGGCAGGCTCCGAAGTAGCTGCAGTATCACCAGTAAAGGTGACCTCATCATCATCCTCATCCAGTTTCACGTAGCTGAAGAGGAAATCCATCTCTGAGACAAGAAAATATCATATAAAATAAAGTAAGGAAATTAAGGTGACTAGAAAAACAAAGAGGAGCATTCAAAGGGAGGATGAGCATACCGGTTATGGGGGATATTTCCATTCCAGAACTATCAAGACCAAAGTTAATAAGAACCCCTGGATCTCGAACAAGATGAGCTATTTTAAAGAGGCCATGTAAGTTCACATGATTTTCTAAGGAAGTTATAATAGCTAAGTCCTTCTTGGAGATTATAGAATCGGAGATTGAAGTATAAGAGGGGCTAGTATATTGCCATTCAGGAGTAGGGAAGGGCCATTTCCCACCTTTGGGAGTGACCCAAAAATACTTGTATTTCCACCCTGTTTCGAGACTAGGGGGCTTCTTGATAAAATTCGGAGGACCATTGACACAAGAACTGAAGTAAAAGAAGCCTTCTTTTAACTTCACTTCGTGGCAAGCCACGAACATTTCTGGACTAGGCTTACCCCCATAATGCTTGAGAAGAATGTAAAAAGATAAGCAGGTCCTAACATAAGAAGGATTAACTTGGGCTAAGGAGATATCGAAGAGACGACAAACCTTAGCCAAGTAAGGGCAAATTGGAAACCTAACCACGACATCAATATGAGCTCGGAAAAAGGGAAGAGATGGACTGCAAAAGAAGTTGGGCCTCTCCTCTAGAAGGAATAAGTCAAAAAGAAAATCGGGAGTATTATGACATTTCCTCCGAAGGACTTTTAACTCAGCAGAAGAAAGAGTGGAGTTTGAAGCAACCTTATCCCATGAGTCACTGGAAGTATCTTCTGTAGTTACAATTCTACGAGGACGTCTAGATATCACAGTAAGTGACGAAGAAGAAGAGGGCATGGAGGTCAAAGCTAGAGGAAGAAGAGGAGGAGAAGGTCTGTTCCCGGAAGAAGAAGAACCAGGAGCAGGGCCTAGTTGGGACCTAGGATATTTATCCGAAAGAACATCGGTGTGACCCGATTGAAAGAGTTCGTCTGGGGTCAAACTCCCCCGTCTATGGCTAGAAGAGTTAGAGTGAGTTCTCTCCCCTTCAATGGAGGGAGAAGGAGTAAAGTCTGGCATGAATAAAAGACAGAAGAGAGGATGGACGAGAAAAGGATTATACCTGGAATAAGAGATCGACGCCGGAAAGATAATGTATTTCGCCGGAAAATGAGGACTTGGCCGGAGTTCTAGAGAGAGAATTTAAAAATTTTGCCGGAATCCTTTTACCATGAAAGTTGAAAAGTGGAAAATGGGCCCGGATTTTACTCTTTTTATACTAAAGAAGGTGAAACGGCCAACCCTTCCCAGTGACTTGGATGTATTTTTGCACACTTTTTACAACTATACGATCCCCACAAGCGTATGGGTTCGTTAGTAGTACGATAAGTATACCAAGTAAAATTTCGTTCCAAGGACTTAATTGAGTGCTAGTGAATCCCTAAAGTTACAAGTAGGCATGCTATTGTAGTAACTAAATGTTGTTGTTTAGATTTTTTGGAAAAAGAACAAAGGTATTAAACTAAATTAACTAAGCTAACAAGAATATAACAAAAGAAATAACGAACTATCTAACTTTCTTTTGGAAAGTGCAAGGGAAGGGTATTGCCTCGGGTATTTCCGTCTTGTGAGCAATTAAGTGAACTAGTGGACCAATTACATGATTTTACTACAACTTTGGGTCAAGCTAAAGGCTATCACAAATGTGTGCAAACCCCCTCGAAAGGCATAGGTAAACATCGTGCATTGATTAGCAATTATAGGATCTAACCAAATACCATAGGCTCCTAACATAGTGTTGCATAAGCACTTTCAACACGGTTACTAATGCTTACGAAACGCCCTCTCACCAAACTCCTAGACGACCTCCATTTGTTTAGTGTCTAAGGTTGTCGGTCTAGCCATTAACACCTCTCTCGGGTGAGCTAATTACTAATTAACTTCTATTCAATTAATCAAAGCTCACACTCACACTCCCAATCATGCTACCCAACTCTCATTGCAATAAACATAATCGAACATGCTTGCTAATAGGGTTGATCAACCAAATGAATCAATCAAAGTACAACTCTAGAAACATAAACACCAAAATTATAAGCTAATCATGCAATTAATCCACAATTACACTAAATTCTCATCAAAACATCCACACCCAAGGCAATTGAGGATTAGCCCATGGTTCTAGAAGAGAATCCCATGGCTACAACAACAAATAACATCAAACTCATAATGAAATAACAAGAGATTGAAGAAATTAAGAAAATACCAAATTGAATTGTAAAATAGAGTAATATCACCTTGATCATACGAATTTAGCTACAAAACGATGTAATAAACGATGCTCGATGATAATCGTAGCTTGATTTGAAGTAAAAACCACTATTCTATCTAATCTATTGAAGAAATTAAACTAAAAATGAAGAACACCTACAACTATGTGAATGTGTGTGTGGAAAAATGCTTGTAAAAGGAGTTCTCCTTTGGATTTTAAGAAAGGGAGTTTATATAGTGTTTGGGAAGGGTTTGAATGGCATAATTGCAAGTTGATCTCTCAAAAATGGAGAAAATACAAGTTTGGCACCGAAAATGGGGTGACTCGGCCGAGTTGGGGTCACTCGGTCGAGTGGAACACTTAAGAAGCATGTAGCAACTCTTTCCAGCCGAGACTCGACCGAGTGAGGGTCACTCGGCCGAGTGGTCTTCAATTTCAGTAGCTACGGCATTCAACCTTACTCGGCCGAGTTGGCTCACTCGGGCGAGTGCGCAGTAATTTCAAAACTTGCAGATTCGGCCGAGTAACCTTACTTGGTCGAGTGATGTCCGATTCCAGGGGCTACGCATTCAACCTTACTCGGCCGAGTTGGCTCACTCGGCCGAGTGCGCAGTAGAGTTCAAAGTTGCAGATTCGGCCGAGTAACCTTACTCGGCCGAGTGATCTCTTCCCCTTCTCGTTCCATGCATAACTTTCGCCTTGGATGTCGGATTGACTCGATTCCTTTGGCTAATCCACTCCGTTTTTCGAGACGAATCCAACTGTGCACTCCTCTTTCCGGTCCGATCACTTGTGGTATATGTTTTGCTCCAAATTCCATCGTATTTCCTACACAATCGACAAAACACAACCTTTCTCTCATTTCGGCTTAAACAATCATATTCACTGTATAATTCAATGAAATCAACATCAAATGAGCTTCAAATATGCATCTAAATCGTGTAGATTCCACCCGAATCAACTCCCCCAAACTTAAAGTGTTGCTCGTCCTCGAGCAACAAAAGAATTACAACATGAGGGTGAAATTTACAACTAGATGATCAATGAAAGATCCCACGTATCAAATGACATGAAATGAATTCTTCTTCCTCAAGATACATTCTTAAAATGATCACAAGTTCAATATTGAAGATCCAACTCATTACTCACACATGCTCTACACACAACAACAAGTGATGGTGATGACAATATCAAGATGTTCAAGTTTATCTCACAATAAATAGTATTTCACTCAAACACTCAAACAAATTAAGGACGATAAGCACTCATCAATCAAATCATGCATTGCAATTACCATAAGCTTGCCCAAGCTCTACCATCTTTCCACCACAAACATGTTCAACAATGAGATCAATAGGGCTTAACCAAGGACGTAACATTGGCTCTTTGGATGGGGTAAGATGAATATGGAAATAGTGACTCATCTAGTGGAGAACAAGATTTGTTTTTCAACATTTCAAGCTCATGCTCTTAAGGTTTACAACCTTTATTCTCGTTTTTCATTGAATTTCTTCAAATGCATTCATCTCCTCATCCTTTTCTAGAAAATTTCTTTTCTTTTTAAGCTCTTGGGGCTCATTGTCCCTCTTTTCTTTCTCAATTATTTTCTTTTCTCTTCCATCTCTTTTTTTCTCTTTTCACAACTTTGCCAATTTTCTCTTCAAACCAAAGGCACTAAAGCACATGTTTTACTACTTTCCTTTATTTCTCCACTAGATTTGGATATCAAAGGCTCAAAAGGCTAAGTGGTTAAACATTGTAGGTTGCCAATAGAATGGGAAATCAAGCTCAAACGGGCTAACTACGGAAGATTACTTTGGTTATTGGGAAATTTTTGGCTAAGTGACGTGTAGTACGAAAGATGACCTACATCCTATCTCAAAGTATCACACAAGCATGATTTCAAGCAAGAACTTGGCCAAGTTCTAGAAAAGCAAGCAATGAATTGATTCACTCACAAATGAAATAAACCGGATTAATGCTCGGTTCAAAGCTCAACTCTCACCGGTTCATTAAAGACTCAAACATTCATCAATCACCACCACACATAACTCATTGTGCATGCAAAACATCCATAGGTAACAAGATGACAACAACACAAACAACATGATTCATTACAATCATGTACACATTCAAGGAATCAAATTCACAACAAATCACTATCAAATGTGTCTCAATGATCATTAAAGCTCAAATTACACACATACACAAGAGTACACATTGGTGTCAATAGAAAATGTAAAAACGAACATACCCCCAAACTTTTTCATTGCAAGGCAATTAAAAGTTTGGAAAAATAGTGTTGCATTGATATTGACACCAAGTGCTAACCATACAATTCTACACACATGGGCCACTATCCCAACAATTAACCTAAGAGTAGCTAAGCAATCAATATTATGAACAAGAATATAAATTCCACTACCCCCCCAAACTTAGTAATTGGTATGCAATTCCTAAGTTTGGAGTGGGCGTACCTCTCACGATTTCTATAGCTACACCTTCTTCAAAGCTCAAAGTTCCACTTTCGATCTCCAATCGTCCATTCGATCCAAGCTTCTCCAACTAACATCAAAACTCATAAACACATCAAACTAAACTAACAAAGCAAATAAAATGAGCAAGAAATGAAATAAAGCAATTAAAAATGGGTTGCCTCCCATTTAGCGCTAGGTTTAACGTCCTATGCCGGACGGAACTTAACAAGTTCATACTTCTCTTTCTTTGAATGGAGGATGATAGTACTTGACATTGTGCTCATCGGTGATGAGCACTTCATCCTCCTCACTTTCCAACGCAATGCCTCCTCCATAGACCAATTTCTTCATGACCAACATTTTCCGTTCCTTGAGCTTCATCTTTCCAAGGACTTCCATCACTCCCAAGGTGCCCCATACCACCGTATCTCCAATTTCAAAGCCCTTCTCAATCTTTCTCTCCTTCGAACTCTTTATTTTCCCTTCTTCATCTTCACTATCCTCAAGGAACTTATCAAAACTCTTCTCCTTATAAAACTCCCCCAAACTTGAGTTTTGCTCAAGTTTGGGAGTTTGCTTCAATTTGTTATCATCTCCCGGATCTTTCAATGGGACTTTTGGTAATGGCTCTTTCACATAAATGCCACATTCTTGGATGGATGGAGATTCCTTCTTTCTTGGGGAACTCTCAATTGAGCTATTCTTGGAGAAAATCACTTTCTCTCCATTCACCTCCAATGTTATCTCCCCTTTTCTCAAATCGATGTTTGCTCCCCCCGTGGCAAGAAACGGCCTCCCAAGAATCAATGGGATATTTGCATCTTCTTTCATATCTAACACCACGAAGTCGGCCGGAATGATGAACTTGTCAATCTTCACCAATACATCTTCAATGATCCCTTTAGGATGGGTGATGGAACGATCCGCTAGTTGGAGAGTAATTGATGTGGGCAATACTTCTCCAAGTCCCAAACGCTTGAAGATTGAAAGTGGCATCAAATTGATGCTAGCTCCCAAATCACAAAGAGCTTTCATCATGGGACCATCACTAATCTCACATGGGAGAGCGAAACTACCCGGATCCTTGAGCTTTTCGGGAGGAGTTCGTTGAAGGATAGCACTACACTCTTCAGTCAACTTGATCTTCTCATCATCCACTAGTTTCTTTTTGTTTGCTATTGCATCCTTTAGAAACTTCATGTAATGAGGTATTTGCTCTAAAGCATCCGAAAGTGGAAGATCAATGTGGATTTTCTTGAAGATATCCAAAAACTTCTCAAACTTCTCATCCATTTTCTTCATGTATCTTCTCGGGTATGGAAGTGGCTCATATGTAATGGGCACCCCCCCATTTATCACAAGGTACCTCAAGCTTCTTCTTTTTCAAATCTTTGGCAATTCTCCACTTTGGAATTCTTGGAGCAACCTTTCCACTTCCAACTTTTTCTATCCTCTTCTTTTCCGCTTCCTCCATTTCTTTTGCCTTCAACATTTTACCCTCTTCCAATTCAATTGAAGAAACTCCATATTGTTCACCACTTGAAATTGTAATAGCATTACAATTCTCACGTGGGTTTACCTCGGTGTTTGAGGGCAATTTACCCTTTGTATGTTGAGATCCAATGGAAGTTGCCAATTGCCCCATTTGGAATTCCATCGCTTTTTGATTACTCATGAGTTGGGCAAGCATTGAGTCGGTGGATTTTTGGTTACTCATGAGTTGGGCAAGCATTGAGTCGGTAGATTTTTTGTTACTCATGAGTTGGGCAAGGATGGAGTCGGATGCTTCGGATCTCTTCTCACTTGTCTCCATTCTCTTCATGAGGAGTGCAAGAAGCTCATCCGTGGAGGATTTCCCTTCTCCACTTGGAAGTTTTGCACCGGGATCAAATCCGGGAGGATATTGAATAGCACCTTTAGGATTGGAATAGGACAAGTTGTCATTCCTCCGAAAATTCGGGTTTTGATGAGCTTGGTATTGAGGGGATGGTCCCCCTTGTCCTTGAGATGATGAAGATTGCCCTTGAAATCGGTTTTGAGGAGGAGCTTGATATCCTTGACCACGATTTTGATATGGTGGTTGACCTTGATATTGTCGATTCCCTTGAAAATTTTGTGGGTATCCTTGTTGACCCATGTATTGCACTTCTTCCATATGTCCCATTTGAGGATCTTCTTGCACAAAGGATAAATTATTATCTCTTGTTTGAGATAAAACATTCACCTTTTCAATGAGTGTAGTCATCATTGTTTTTATGCTATCATTAGCATCCACTTGGGCTACCCGATTTTGTGCTCCACGGTCTACTCTCATCTTGAAAGTATTGCTTGATATCCCTTCTATTATGTCATTGATCTCCTCCACCGATTTCATCCAAATTGAACCCCCCGCACAAGCATCAATGTGGTGTTGATCTTCCAATCGTAACCCACCAACGAACCAACATGTTGTTTGTTCTATTGGGAAACCATGATGGGGGCATGTGATGAGAAGATTCGTAAACCTTTCCCATGCCTCTTTGATTCCCTCCGTTGGACCTTGTTGGAATGTAGAGATCTTTTGTTTGGCTTCCATAGTCTTTGAAGGAGGGTAGTAATTCAATAGAAATCTTTTCTTCAACTCTTCCCACGTCCTCACTTCTCCAGCGGGAATGCTTGATTGTAGCCAAGTTTTGGCTTTCCCCGACAATGTAAATGGAAATAGCCTCATCTTTTTAGCATCTTCCGACACTCCATTTTGCTTGAGAGTGTCGGCTATCTCCAAGAATTGAGCAAGATGTTCATTCGGGTCTTCCTCAAATCCTTCCTCCGTCCTTCCTTCAAATTGTCTCTCCCTCAACATCCTTAATAAAGAGGCACTAATCTCGAAATTGTTTGCCTCCACCCTTGGTCTTGCCAACCCATCGTAATGCTCCCTAGGTTGAGGCTCAAAATATTCCCTCATTGTCCTTCCATGGTAAACACGTTGAGGTTCCTCTATATGTGGAGGGGGAGGGATGTATTCCTCTTGAATGTGTTGAGGGTGAGGATATTGGTAAGGTGGAGGGTAAGGGTGTTGGGGTGGTGGATATTGATGAGGTTGAGGTGGTGGATAGTAGGCTTGTTGTGGAGGTGGATAGGGGTAATGATAGTATCCTTGATATGGAAGGTGGTTTTGAGGTGGATATTGTGGATTTGGGTTATGGAGATTTGGTGGTGGGTTTGGAGGTGGATTCCCTCCAACTTGGTTTGCAACTTGGTTGTTCTCTCTTTGAGGATCATCATCTCCATTTGGTGGAGGATTCATCTCTTCAATGTTATCCATCTCAAATGGTTCTTCTATTACTCTTTGTCGATTCCTACTTCGATTCCTTCTTCTTGCGTGTGCCTCGATCTCAAGGTCTAATGGTTCAAGATTTCCTCCACGTGATCTTGTGATCATACACCTACAAAAGAAAAATGTCAAAGTCCACAAAGATGAACAAAAAGAAATGCTACTATCAATAACACTTAACAAACTCTAATTTCACTAACAACACTCGCTTAAGTCCCCGGCAGCGGCGCCATTGACTTGGATGTATTTTTGCACACTTTTTACAACTATACGATCCCCACAAGCGTATGGGTTCGTTAGTAGTACGATAAGTATACCAAGTAAAATTTCGTTCCAAGGACTTAATTGAGTGCTAGTGAATCCCTAAAGTTACAAGTAGGCATGCTATTGTAGTAACTAAATGTTGTTGTTTGGATTTTTGAGAAAAAGAACAAAGGTATTAAACTAAATTAACTAAGCTAACAAGAATATAACAAAAGAAATAACGAACTATCTAACTTTCTTTTGGAAAGTGCAAGGGAAGGGTATTGCCTCGGGTATTTCCGTCTTGTGAGCAATTAAGTGAACTAGTGGACCAATTACATGATTTTACTACAACTTTGGGTCAAGCTAAAGGCTATCACAAATGTGTGCAAACCCCCTCGAAAGGCATAGGTAAACATCGTGCATTGATTAGCAATTATAGGATCTAACCAAATACCATAGGATCCTAACATAGTGTTGCATAAGCACTTTCAACACGGTTACTAATGCTTACGAAACGTCCTCTCACCAAACTCCTAGACGACCTCCATTTGTTTAGTGTCTAAGGTTGTCGGTCTAGCCATTAACACCCCTCTCGGGTGAGCTAATTACTAATTAACTTCTATTCAATTGATCAAAGCTCACACTCACACTCGCAATCATGCTACCCAACTCTCATTGCAATAAACATAATCGAACATGCTTGCTAATAGAGTTGATCAACCAAATGAATCAATCAAAGTACAACTCTAGAAACATAAACACCAAAATTATAAGCTAATCATGCAATTAATCCACAATTACACTAAATTCTCATCAAAACATCCACACCCAAGGCAATTGAGGATTAGCCCATGGTTCTAAAAGAGAATCCCATGGCTACAACAACAAATAACATCAAACTCATAATGAAATAACAAGAGATTGAAGAAATTAAGAAAATACCAAATTGAATTGCAAAATAGAGTAATATCACCTTGATCATACGAATTTAGCTACAAAACGATGTAATAGACGATGCCCGATGATAATCGTAGCTTGATTTGAAGTAAAAACCACTATTCTATCTAATCTATTGAAGAAATTAAACTAAAAATGAAGAACACCTACAACTATGTGAATGTGTGTGTGGAAAAATGTTTGTAAAATGAGTTCTCCTTTGGATTTTAAGAAAGGGAGTTTATATAGTGTTTGGGAAGGGTTTGAATGGCATAATTGCAAGTTGATCCCTCAAAAATGGAGAAAATACAAGTTTGGCACCGAAAATGGGGTGACTCGGCCGAGTTGGGGTCACTCGGTCGAGTGGAACACTTAAGAAGCGTGTAGCAACTCTTTCCAGCCGAGACTCGGCCGAGTGAGGGTCACTCGGCCGAGTGGTCTTCAATTTCAGTAGCTACGACATTCAACCTTACTCGGCCGAGTTGGCTCACTCGGCCGAGTGCGCAGTAATTTCAAAACTTGCAGATTCGGCCGAGTAACCTTACTCGGTCGAGTGATGTCCGATTCCAGGGGCTACGCATTCAACCTTACTCGGCCGAGTTGGCTCACTCGGCCGAGTGCGCAGTAGAGTTCAAAGTTGCAGATTCGGCCGAGTAACCTTACTCGGCCGAGTGATCTCTTCCCCTTCTCGTTCCATGCATAACTTTCGCTTTGGATGTCGGATTGACTCGATTCCTTTGGCTAATCCACGGTCCGATCACTTGTGGTATATGTTTTGCTCCAAATTCCATCGTATTTCCTACACAATCGACAAAACACAACCTTTATCTCATTTCGGCTTAAACAATCATATTCACTGTATAATTCAATGAAATCAACATCAAATGAGCTTCAAATATGCATCTAAATCGTGTAGATTCCACCCGAATCACCCAGCAAGACACGTGGAAGGCTGAGATGATGGAATACGAAGCGTTGCCAACAAAAGGAGGGTGGAGATTAACAGAGAATTTAAAAAAAAAAAAAATCAAAAGAAGCGGGAAAAAGAGAAATAATTCTAATCCGTTCTTACCCGGAGAACGCATCAAAATAGGGGGGAGTGGATGATATGACATAACCATGCCATATCACAAAGAGATCTGAGAAGATATCTCTTATAGGACATAGCCCGTAAATGAACGGTAAATCTAAGCCCTTAAAATATTCTAGATGGTATCAGAGCATGAGGAGATCCGGTCAGGATCTAATCTGATGATTCCTCGAGAGCAATATCTTTGGGATCTGACCTGAAACCAGGACCTGAAATGAAGTCCCAAGAACATGCCTTGGCTCAGGGTAAGATCTCTTTGTTCTGATAGGAAAGAAAGCATGAAATCTTCACGTGTCAGAATATCTCTGTAAATGTAGGTGCACTACATGAAATAATCAGTGTGTGTCAGGATAGTACGATGACGTGGCACAATTTGTAACAAACCCTAGAAGGAGAAATTACAGGAGTGCCCCTCCATGGTAAGGTATATAAGGAACCCAATTCAGTTTTATAAAGGTAAGTTAACTCAATCACAATTTTTTCACACAAAATACCCTTTTCTTCACTAAAAAAGCTAGCTGACTTGAGCGTCGGAGGTCCGTCGCCGGACACTCCTCCAGCTCGGTTTTTCGTGCAGGTCTTGTTTATCATCACAGTTATTCCACTCCGTCGATTGCAAGGGATTTCTGAAGAATTCATTTAGGTATTTGTCATTCAAATCTATTATTTATTTGTGTACCTCTTCAAGCATTTTAATGAGTTCGACGAGGTCACATCAGTATAATAAATAAATTTGAATATATTTTATATTTAAATTAAGATCAAACATACAACTAGGTTATAAAATAGTATTTGGATTTTTAACTTATTGCTATTACTATTCATATTACAAATATGTGTTGTGTCCGTGTTTACATGAGCTGTAAATATTTTATTTAATAGTAATATCTTGGTGGACGAAAACGAAGCAACGAATGCATATACATGTTTCATATCTTTCCCTGATCTCTCTTTTGTCATGTTATACTCATATTTTATTTTTTTCATATTTCGATATCCTAGATCGATTCATTAATGAGGCTCGATTAAAAGAAAAAATGAAACAAACTAAAAAATCTACTTCCGTCCGTCCGTCCCACAATTGTTTGCACTATAGAAAGAATTTTTTTTCATAAATCCCCTCACAATATTCACATATTTACACAAAATATTATTATTTGTACACTCAATCCAATCATTTATTTTACTTTTAATACAAGTTTACAAAATTACCTACCATCACTCCACTCTGCACATTACACTTTTTTCTTAGTTTGTGTGACCGCAAAGTGGAGCAAATATTTATGGGAGGAGGGTGTACAAACTATAACAAAAAAAAGAACGAAAAGAAAAGGAGTTAACGAATCGACCACCAAAAGAATGGGCATTTTAGAGAGATCAAACCAGTTGGCTCGAAATACTACACCTACAAAAAAACTGTGGCTATGAGAACGCTGGTAGTAAATGACGGTAAGACGATGGTGCTACGACGACAAATATGAATACGGATGTTAGGAATTAATATACAAGAATTAATTCTCATCCTCTCTACAAGTTCGGACTTTTAGATGAGACATAATTCTTTCATGGTATCAGAGCAAACCGGACAAATGACCTGGGTTCGATTCCTATTGAAACTTTTAGATGAGACGAAATTCTTTCAACGGAAGAGACGGTGGTGCGGCTACGTACGACGGGGAGGCCAAGAAGAGGAGGGGTTGTGGTGGTATGTGAGGAAGAATATAGTGTGGGGATGAAGATTAGTTAGAGAAATAGAGAGAATGAATAGTCTCCCTCTAAAATATTCTCAGTACTCCTAACACAAATTTTACTCCTAAATTTTTTTTGTGTATAGTCGCAATTGTAGACTATTTTCATGATATGAAATAGACATTCTAAAATTTAGTATATTGAGGTCATATTAGATTTTTTTAGATATTTAACCATATGAATATTAATATGTTTTTGTACAAAAATATACTCCTCTTTTTCAAAATCTGACTCTTGTTTCTTCTTCAAATATTTAAATTTTCAAAAATATTTATCGAACATATTTAAATTTCCAAAAATATTCTAAAATTTAGTATATTGATGTCATAGTATAGTAATATTTAAATTTTATTATCGAACATATATTAGTGTTGAACCGTATTCATCCCCTTCTTCAAAATTCTGACTCGGTTCCTTCTCGACCCAATAATAAAGATTGGAAAATTTCCCAAAATTCCTAGTAAAACGACGAGCCAAATGAGCATTTGAATAAATACCATCAACATAATTTTTGCATCCACTTTAGCCCCTTATTCAAAAAAGAGTCTCATGCAGTGATGCAACTCCTTAATTTAATTTATGATTGAGTTGAAATCATATGCTCACGACTAATATTTGATACGCCAATAAAATATTTGATACCTCAAGTAAAAATAATTAAAGACTAATTGCACTTTATTCAACTCATTGAACTTATCAAATTATCATTAAAATTACATTAAACTATTGAACGTCTATTTTTTTCTTTGTACTGAACTAGTTATATAAACCATCAAATTTTTACACATAAATCGTTGAACTAATTTTCAGATCAAAGTTCTCCCGATTTTTTTAAATGTGTGTTGCATGTGATTTTTGAAAGGGGTATTTTATGTCAAATGTTGTATAATAAGTCTGAACTTTTTTCTTCTCAAATTTGTGATTCTTAGGCCCTATTTGCTTGATAAGTGGTAATGTGGTGGGTTGTGTAAATTTTAAGTTTATATGAACTGATTCCATATTTGTTCACTTTTTTACATAAATGTTATTATTAAGGAATAGTCAAACAATTCTTGTATATAGGACATATATTGTTGTATTTACTTTTTGTATTTATCTCTTCCTAAATTTATGTAATTAGGATACAATGTAATTACTCCTATAAATACAAGTCATTCCCCACTCACCAATTCAACGGTGATCATATCTCATTGTTCACATGGTATCAGAGCAAACTCTGTACTTCGATGTCTGGATCCACCTGTTGAACCACGTGTCGACCTTGTCCCCATCTCACGTGAGGGAGGGTATTAAGGTATCCCACATCAGATAGAGAGATGGTCTTGGGTGGGCTTATAAGCCTGGAAAATCCTCTCACTTAACACCTTGGTTTTAAGCCATGCCATATTTGATGAAGAGTGCTTCCCTTTTTCAGGAACTGCTCGGCCCATGCCGACCAGTGAGGTGGTCTCATCCTTTCTGGATGCGGAGTCTGACTCCTCACCCGATCCCTCGCCAGGGCCTGTTCCTCCCTCTGCGACCATCCCTTGCTCGGCATGCTCTTCAAACTCTTGTGAGAAACCCCATCCTTTGCCAGCCCCTGTTGCGGGGCCACCTGCTTCCCCTGAACCGGCCGAGCAGCCGCAGCCGACCATTGACCCCCCAACACGGCAACCATGGTCCACGCACCAAATGATCACGCAAGCAAAATCTGGGATTTTTAAACCTAAGTATCCTCTGAACTTGGCCTCCACTGCCTTGATTAGTGCACTCACTGCCTCCTCAGAACCCCGTGGTTTCAAATCGGCCACCAAGTCTCCTGAATGGTTGGCTGCCATGCAGGAGGAAATCGATGCTCTGCGAGTTAACAAAACTTGGGATCTTGTTCCTCGCCCCCGGAATACGAACATTGTTGGTTCAAAATGAGTTTTTCGAACCAAGTACAAGTCTGATGGTTCAATTGAGCGGCACAAAGCCAGACTGGTCGCTCAAGGCTTTACCCAAATCCCTGACACGGATTTTTCTCACACATTCAGTCCCGTTGTTAAGGCGACCACTGTTCGAGTTATCTTGGCTCTCTTTGTTCACTTCAACTGGTCCCTCCATCAGCTCGATGTCAAGAATGCCTTTCTCAATGGCTATCTCCAGAAACCAGTTTTTATGGCTCAACCCCCTGGTTTTGTCGATCCTCGGCTCCCTGATCATGTCTGCAAATTGAAAAAGACATTATATGGTCTCCGCCAAGCTCCCTTAGCTTGGTTCAAGCGGTTCAACTCCTTCTTGCTCGACATAGGCTTCAAGGAGTGCAAATCTGACTCCTCGTTGTTCTACCTATTTCAAGACTCCTCAGTTGTCTACCTCCTCTTGTACGTCGATGATATTATTGTCACTGGCAACGACTCGTCTACACTAGCTCGTTTCATTGCTCGGGCGAACAAGGAGTTCGCCCTCAAGGACCTTGGTCGCCTCAACTATTTTCTGGGTTTGGAAATCTCTTACACCTCTTCTGGGTTGTTCGTCGGGCAGTCCAAATATGCTCGCGAAATTCTTGAGCGAGCAGATCTTCAAGATTCCAAGCCCATTGCCACCCCTTTGGCCGCGGGTGAGACCCTGGTCAGCACTGGTGATCCATTCTCGGATCCGACCCTTTATCGCTCTTTGGTAGGCGCCCTCCAGTATCTCACCATCACTCAACCTGATCTATCCTTCTCGGTAAATCATGTCAGTCAGTTTCTCCAGGCGCCGACCAGCGACCACTTCTCGGTCGTGAAGAGGATTCTTCGCTATGTCAAACACACTATCAATTATGGCCTCTCCTTCACTCGTCGCCCAGACTCTTCCGTGGTCGCCTACTCAAATGTCGACTGGGCTCGATGCGTGGAAACTCGTCGTTCTACCTATGGTTATTCAGTCTTCCTAGGTGGAAATCTGGTCTCTTGGAGTGCAAAGAAACAGCCCACAGTAGCTCGCTCCAGTTGTGAATCGGAGTATCGTGCCTTAGCCAACGCTGCTGCCGAGGTCGTTTGGCTCACTTCATTGCTCCTCGAGCTCCGTGTTCCTCTGCCTGATCGCCCTATTCTCCTCTCCGACAACAATAGTGCCCTCTTTCTGAGCCAGAATCCAGTGGCTCACAAGCGGGCCAAGCACATTGACATCGACTGTCACTTTGTTCGCGAGCTCGTCACCTCCGGAAAGCTGTCCACGCAGTTTGTCCCCACGCATCTCCAGCTCGCCGACATATTCACAAAAAGCCTTCCTCGCCCGACGTTTGAGTTCCTTCGATCCAAGCTCTGCGTTTCCCCTCATCCCACGCATCGCTTGACGGGGGATATTAAGGAATAGTCAAACATTACTTGTATATAGGACATATATTGTTGTATTTACCTTTTGTATTTATCTCTTCCTAAATTTATGTAATTAGGTTACAATGTAATTACTCCTATAAATATAAGTCATTCCCCACTCACCAATTCAACGGTAATCATATCTCATTGTTCACAGTTATCAAACATGAGAATAGGTGTATTTTACACACCAAATTCAATCGTCAAACCTTCAAGCAAACAGAGCCTTGGAGTTTAAAGAAAGATTTAAAAAACTCAATTACAGAATAGGTAGGGAAAAACATGGGCTTCGTATACAATATTTGATGATTTAAGAGATGTGATACATATGTCAAAAAAAATGAAAGAAGTTCAGCTTGAAAATTAATTTAATAATTTATGTGTAAAAAATATCTACAGTTTATATAATTTCGGTGCCAAAAATACAGCTCAGTGACTTGAGTACAATTTAATTTGATGATAATTTAGTAGTTTCAGTGTAATTACAACTAAAAATAAGAGTTTAATTCATTGACATACACAAACTTAAGAGTGGAATACTGAATTATACTTGCTACATCCCTCAATAATTGGTTTTTTTTATACCAAATTTTAAGAAATATAGTAGTACTCCCTTTTTATCTAAATTTATAATGCTCATTTTTCGGACTATTTTAATGAAGTTTTAATTAATTTGTGTATAACGTAGATATATTGAATGTATGATGAAATATTATAAAGTTCACTTATGAATAAAGTAAATAACAACATGGATAAATAAATAATGATTGTTGGGTGAAAATAAGAGAGAGTGAATAATATTATTCTAAAGAAAAGAATGAACCTAATAAAATTGTGTAACCAACAATAAGGTAGATCAATTAAATTGAAATGATACAAATAATCAAATGTGTTAAAATTTTAAAGAGTGAGTGGAGTATATTTGAAGAATACTTTTCATCTATAAGCTTCTCATTTTACCATTTTGTTCCGTCCGTCTATAAGCTTTCCATTCCCTTTTTGGTAAGTAGTTTTTCTTACACATAATTTTATATCTTACTTTTTCTCTTTATCTGTCACCTTCTTCCAATCACATCACATCACATCACATCACATCTACTATATCTATTATTTAATCACTTTTCATCACATTACTTGTACTATATGTATTATTTAATCACTTTTCTTAATCTTTGTGCTAAAAAGTAAGGGAAAGCTTATAGGCGGATGGAGGGAGTATATAAAATGTAAAACAATATAATAAAATAAAAAACTCGCACTCACCATGTCAACCACAACACGTCGAGAAATTGATAAATTAATGATCCCATATGCTAAGGGTGCAGAATAAATTATTAATTTAAATATTATTTTATAGATAGGTGACTTCGCGAGTGATGTCATACTCTCAATATCTTATTATTACAGCCCATTTTTTAATCTACCCTTAAATACTAATCTTTTTCTCGTGGCTTATCAGATTTCTCCCTTTCTAATTTTCTAATTTTCTTAGATTTTCTCTTTTTTTTTTTTTTCTCTCTCCCCTCTCCTCTTTTTTCTCCCTCTCTCTCCTTTTTTTATTTTTTACTCTTTTTTTTTATATTTTAGTTTTCTCAACTTCCGTCTCTCTTTTTTACAGTTTTCTCAACTCCCTCTCTCTCCTTTTTTTTTTCTCAACAATTTTTTTCTTTTCTTTTTTTAATTCTCTACTCTTCCACTTTTTTGTTAACAATTTTTTTTTATTTTTTTAATTCTCTAATTTTTTTTAGACGTGTAATTTTTTGTAATCATTGAATTATATATATACTTTTGTTAAAAAAAAAAATTACTTCTTTCTTTCCTCTTCTGTTGCAGATAAGAAATATAGATGATAAGAAATATAGAGAATTAATGAAGAGTTCAATTCCTTATTAATTCTCCAATGTATTCTCCTTTGATATTTTGAAGCATTTTCTTAAAACTTACCATTATTTTCTTTTTCAGTTTTTTCAATTTTTCTTTCTCTGTCATCTCTCCCCTTTTTTTTCCGTTTTCTCAATTTTTTTTTTTACATTTTTCTTTAAAATAAAATTCGTTCTCTTCCTTTTTCTCTTATCTCAATTATTTTATTTTACAGTTTTTTTTACAAATTTTATTCCTTTCTCATTATTTTTCTCTCATTTTTTTATTTTAATATGAATTGAATTGGATTAGGATTAAAAACAGTTAATCTTTTCTTTTCTCTTCTCTCCTCTCTCTTTCCTTTTTTTTCGATTTTCTCAATTATTTTCTCTTACAGTTTTTTTTTACAAATTTTATTCCTTTCTCATTTTCAAAAAACAGTCAATCTTTTCTCTTTCTTTTTTTCCTTACTTTCTATGCGGTTCTTTTTTCCTTACGTTCTTCATTTGTCTTCCTTCTTTCTACCGCCTGTTGTTTTGCTTTAACATTTCATTTCTTCTATTGTGGTAATGTTGTATATTGTGGGTAATGGAGTTAATGATAGGTTAGGCACACCGAAAAACGATGCTATCTTTAAAGGTATTAATTCCTCCCACACAGGTGTAAATGGTTCTCACAAGGAATTAACCTTTCAGGATACAAAACCTATTCCACGAAAACTCGATAGTTACACTTTCGTTTTTCAGAAGCAGAAATCGCAAGTGTATAAATAAACTAATTTAAAATAATATAAGACTCAAATCCTAACATATAGAGAAACTCTTAATGCTTACTTCGTTTTTTCAACTCTCCACACCTTTGAGTATTTATAGATACTCAAGAGTTGCACCGAAAGGTTGCAACTTCACCGAAGAGTCACATTGTCAAAGGGTTGCATCTTTCACTCACTGAAAGGTTGCAACTTCATCGAAAGGTTGTGTCCTTTCACAAAGAGCTCTCTATATTATATTATGTAAATATATAAATATACAACAGGTAAGTGTTTGAGAAATTATTATATGGGTTAGCATTCTCAAGTCTCCATTTATTTTGGTTCTTTATTTTCATAATTAGTTCTTTGAATTTTTTCACATTTAACCGCGCAGAATATAATTTTTTTTTCATCAGGTAAGGGGAGATATGTGTGAAGATATATAATATATACGTGAGTACATGTTTTAGTAGTTCCCTCTCCCTTTATTCTACATTGGAACTTAGTGAGTCAACTTTCAAGACATGAACTAATATATAAAAAAAATGTAATATTTGTATTTACTAATTGAAATTGTTGTACCTGTGGATAAGTTAATCACAAGCGGACAATGGATGTGCAGCATTCAGCCTTCACATGATTCGTCGGTTTGAGCCTCTCATGGCATATGCATTTCTTTTTATCAGTTCTTTTTTGTTTTTACATTTTTTCTTCCTCTCCGTTCTCTGTGATTAGTTTACTTTACATTTTATTTGTAATTGTTTTTTTTAGATGTTGGAGGCATCTTCTCATAGAATTTTTTTAAAGAAAATATTAAGGTAATTTTATGTTTTTGTATTCTCTAATTTTTTTATAATTTTTTTTAGACCATGTAATTGTTTTTACCTCAATCATTCTTAGACATGACGTCAAATTGCAAAAAAGAAGAGGATGTGAATAAGAGTTCAATGGAGAGAGTTTAAGGAAGATGTGAAATTTTTAAGTTTTTGTGTTCTCTAATTTTATTAGATAATTTAATTTTTTGGGTTCTCTAATTTTTTGTAGACGTGTAATTTTTTTGTAATCTTTGAATTATATATATACTTTTGTTAAAAAAAAAAATTACTTCTTTCTTTCCTCTTCTGTTCCAGATAAGAAATATAGATGATAAGAAATATAGAGAATCAATGAAGAGTTTCAATTCCTTATTAATTCTCCAATGTATTCTTCTTTGATATTTTGAAGCTCTAATTAATTTCTTATTAATTCTCCAACGTATTCTTCTTCTTCTTTGGTGTTTTGAAACTCTAACTAATTTGTATTCATTTTCTTTAGTAATCTCTAATTAATCTTTCATTGCTTTTACTAGAATTATCTTTTAATTTTTTTCTATTTAATTTAGATTAAATTTTCTTTGCAAATCTTACTAAAGGAATATTCTAGATAAGATATATAAAAATTGAATTTTCAATCAACTAGCACACATTTTAATTAGGCCATAATTTAATTATTAAAGTTAAAAGTTGTGCAATTGTATTTTCAATTAACTAGCACACATTTTAATTAGGCCATAATTTAATCTTTGTCCATATATACTATCATGATTTTAATTAAATTGCTGACGATGTTCTTTATATTATTCTACAAAGTACATGTTCTCTATATTATTCTACAAACTTCTACAAATACTATACATTTATATCTAATGTTCATAATTGTTCTCCTAACAAAAAAATAATATTGTATACTCAATAATATTTCATCACTCCATGTAATTATATTAATTTCAATTTTATTGTTTTATTCTTCATTTTCAAGTGACTTTAATTTTCTATGTCGTGCTCTAAATTTCTTATGTTTATTTTTATAACTTTATAAGCATTTTAAAATACAAGTTATACTTGCATACCATACACAAATATTATTAGACAAAGACTCACATATTATTATTAGACAAAGACTCACATATTACAACCATACACAAATAATGAAAATATTATTAGACAAAGACTCACATATTACAACCATACACAAATAACAACACATTTTTTTTATTCAATATGAACTTATGCAAGAGTATTGTTGAAGATGACATGAATTATCAAATACATTAATTATATAAAATTTTATTAAATAATAATATATATTTTTTCAATCCCGCGAATTCGCGGTCTTACACTAGTAATTTAATATTTTGCAGGCTCGCACATTTCTTATTACAACCCCCTCTCTCACATATTTTTCTTTACAATACAAAAGGGACATAGCATTCGTTTCTTTAGTTTTCCATCTCGAAAAAGATTTGATTTTTCTCTGTTTCTTGAATTGTTTTTGAGTTGAAGATGGAGAGAGATTTCATGGGCGTAGCTGTGAAGCAAGAGTGTTCTGAAGAAGCCATTGATGCAGGTAATTATACTTTTAGCCCTTTTTTACTAATTATTGATGTTAAAATGAAGAAATAGATTGGAATTAATAGTCTTTTAGCAGAATTTATGAATCTGTACTTAAAGTAGAACTTCAAATGGAAATAATTCTGATGTTGAAGGTTCTTTTTCAAATGGGCTTTTATTTATCCTTGTTTTCTCCCTATTTGGTAAGAATTAAAATGGAAACATGGGCTTATTTGCTAGATTAGATCTTGAAAATATTTCAAGAATTAATTTCTTGGAAATTTATACTACCTTAGTCTAGATTGAACATTTGATTTAATGTAGGAGTTATTTATTAATATTAAAGTGATAAAATTACTTGAAAGATATGATTGCCAATTGAAGAGAATCCGAACAATTTAAGGAAATTCTATAAATGTTTTTGATAAATGTTCAATCAGATTAGTGAGTACTGTTTATTATTGCTGATACTCCCTCCATCCTCTAAATAGTCTTTGGAGTGGGCACGTTTTTTAAGGAAAATGTAGATATAGTAGATAAAGTAAGCGTATGGTAGTGTATGGTATGATAGTGTACTGTGGGGTTCATTGTGAATAAAATGATTGTTTGTGAATAAAGTTGATGATAATTTGAGTAATTAAGTGATGGTTTCCATAAGGTGTTGGGACTACATTTTATCGACGGAGAATATAATAAGACAAATGAGACTACATTCAAAAGTGTGAGTAATAGTTATTGAATGAATTGACGTGGGGTGGGAGGTTCACGTTTTGCAAGAAAAGTTCAAATGAGAGAGAAAATTATATTCTTATTTAAATATAGTGTGAGTTGTGCAAACATGAGCAAGTTGTGGCTTTCAAGTCATTAAATTTTCGAATCTAGAATAGTCGTTTGAATTTTATAATACATTTTGTTGATTGCACAATATATGTTGACAGGCTTTAAATATTCTACTTATTAAAGCATCATTTTAAAATCAAAGTTGTGCCTTCCAAGAACTCACCACCCTGTATTTCTAAATAAAATAAGGATGTTGTTTAATTCTAATAGCCTGAATGGCTATATTTAAAATTGTATTGACCAAGTGGGGTGCCCATATTCTTTGCTTGTTGTACACTAATCAACAAAACAATCATGTTATTGTATTACTATAATGCACATGAGGAGGTACTTACCATTAAAGTTGATTCAAGATTCCACTGTTTACCCTCTTTTACATCTGTTACTGGGAGGCATCTTGAGTTATTTAATTGCATATACATATTATATTGTCATTATTGATATTATTATATTCAGATTTTGATTAATTCGGTATCATTTTGCGTTGTGTTTCGATTCTGTAGCTCCATTGAGAAGTTCAACAATGCAGTGGCCACTTTCAAACAAGGCTTGTGCTGTTCCTCAGCCCTTATCATCCTATCATGGTGCTCAAAATGATAGGCCTATGACTGGTTTCAATTCCCTTGCATCGTCTGGATTGGTGACGATAACCACTACCGAGACTTACGACTCTGCTGCTATGCAGGTTTGTACAGCTTCTGTTACGATGTTTAGCCTCTGGTTTAGAAGAATTATTGAAGTTAGACAAAAATTTGTATAAACCATGTGCACCGTGCAACTTGAATGCATTTTTAAATGGTATTAGTTGAACTGTACAACTGGTGTGCAAAGAGTGTTACTCTTGAAGTTAATATTTTTTGGTTTCTGGTAGCTGTTTGGATAGAATTCTTTTCTTTTTAGCTTGTTTTATGCTGATTGTGTTGCATTTTGGCGTACTTAGAAAACCAACTTCCGAGAAAATCAAGGTGGATCGCGTTACAGAATGACAAACTTTCCCACAAAGCATCTCGATGCATATACGATCCATCACCCAGTCACGACTCCGACCAACTTGACAGTTTCATCACCTATGGCTGCCTCCACCCACCACTCATTTATGTCTCCGTCTGGACAGAATCTGACTGTTCCGATCAGCCCACAACCGATTTCTGCAGTTCCAATGCCAAATTCTATCCCTTCTAACAGCCCTGTTGTGGGAACTACCGATCTAAGGTATACTGCATACCGTATAAAAGTAGCCTTTTACTTTTAAGAGAATATTTCAAGACTGAACTCAATTGCATCTGTTTTCCAGATACACCCCCAAGAGCTCAGGTGCACCTGCTCAGTTGACGATCTTCTATAATGGTTCAGTTTGTGTTTATGACAACGTTTCTGCTGATAAGGTACCACCTTATATATATTACGGGGAAAGATTTTATTAGTCTTGTAAGATTGCCTATTTTTTTTCTCAAGATTTCACATTTCCAAATTGAATTTCGTTCGGTTAACTTTCAAAATTAACATGACGAAATTCAACTGAGGAAAGTGGAGTGTTCTGAAAAAAAGGATCAAACTTATTAAGAGCGCTGTCTTGATATTTGCCTGTAAACCAGTTGTCCTAACTTTATTTATCAATGGGTGTATAGGCTCAAGCTATAATGTTATTGGCTGGAAACGGGCATCCCATGACTCCTAACACAAACATCCCTGCAGCTCCAGTTCAAGCATCCGTGCCCAATAAACCTTCGATTCTTGAGAGCTTTGTTGTCAATCGTCCTTATGGCACTACACCACATCGGCCAAGCCCCGTAACCTCTAATAGTGCTCCTCAGTCTCTTGGTTGGTCGGGTGCTATAAAAACTACGCCCTCTCCAAATCCAGGGGGTGTTCGTGTATCCTCGAGCAAAATCGAGCCTCAGAAAGTAGTAATTTTGCCAAGATCTGCTTCTGCAACACTCCTTCCATCAAGTATGTTCCAACTTCTTAAAATCAAAATTTTCCATTTGGTGTTTTGGTTCATTATTACTTGATTGTAACAGCCCCAGTATGTACTTATATGTAAACTTTATACTGTGATCAGGTGGCACAGTACCTCAGTTTCGAAGAAAATCTTTGGCTCGGTTCTTGGAGAAGCGCAAGGAGAGGTAAATTTTCAGTCATTGTGCTTTATGATGCAAATATAACATGCTTGTATATTTATACTTATAGCTAAAGAGTTGTTGTTCTCAATTTTAGGGTAATCAGCACAACGCCATACGCCAACAACGAATCAGCAGACTGCAACTCTTCAGGCTCGTGCCCTGTGCAACCGGTCAACTAATCGAGGAGCTAAGTTGCTAATATAACAGATGTATTATTTCTTAACTTTAAATCGTCTCTCAGATGTTTGATGTTAGTCCAGTTTTGTTGTAGCTGGCAAAGAATGTTTAACGCCTCTACAGTTTCTCGATTACAATATATACAAATGTATATATTACTGTATAAGAACGGTAGTATTTACTTGTTTTAAAGTAGAAAGATTGTGTAATCCATCTTTTTGAGGTAGCTAGCTCAGCTGTTCATTCTTACATAGTATACATTCTTCATTTTCTGTCATTCTTGGAATAAAACCTGCGCACGAACGACATGAGTCGAGAAAGAAGCCACCATACAAGAATCAGAATACACATATTGTAGACAAAATACTCAATCCTATAAGCATCAATCGTTACCAAAAGATCTTCACTAGTCAATCTCCATAATTTAGGATTCGGAGATACCAATGTTTTCTTTGCTTTGTTGATCTCTTGAGGCTTGTCTTTTACACCCTTTTTTGTGCCCTTGAATAGATTTACCACCCTGGGAATTTTCAGTAATTCCATTATCACAGCAGTTGAGGCTATAATTACTAATGTTACAAAAACAGGATTTTGAATAGCCAAAAATGAGAGGCAGGGTATCAGAGTGGAGATGAAATGACGACAATTCTTTTTGCATGAAAAGATGAAGCTTTCACTGGAATTCACTGCTCTATTAGGCTCCATGATGGGCACGATCTTACCTCGATAAGATACATCATTGGGAAGATGAGCCTCCCTGATGATCGATGCCCAGTTTTTCCTCTGTTTGTTTGAAGCAATATACGATGAATTCTTGAATCTACTGTTGCTGTTGCTTAAGATGATGATTCGTGTAGGCTTGTAAGCCATGATTTTGTCCAAGTTCAGTAGGGGCTCGATGCTCACACTCATCACCATACGCGTAAACTTCACCATGATTTAATGGCTCATCAATCTTTTGTCTAGAACAGCAGAAGTGAGATGGGGAAGTAGACGAGATGAAGGGTTGAAAACCGGGAAGGTGGAAGTAAAAGAAAAGTTGAATAGAGTGTTACAGTCTTTGGAGTTTCCGATGTTTTCTGCCTTGATGTTTCAGGAAAATTTGTTTCTTCTTGTTTGTTTCTGCATTTCAAGGCATTGTTTTCTTGTTCTTGCCTGAATGATGTTTTGGTCATCTGAAATCCTGTTATGATAATACCATATTCCAGTTTGATGTGATGTTGTATTGTCGTTAATACTCGTTATATGTTAATGGGTGATCATTTAATACATGCGGCCTGTATTTAAGGTGTATTTTGGCCCAGACAGTTTCCATTCTTTTGAATTGGTGCTTTTTGTCTAGTGATCAGGTAGTAACCCAGCAATTTGAACTAATTGGGGAAAAAGAAGCTTCAGGTTTTTTGACATTATTGTTGAAAAGAAACATGCAAGGAACAAAGAAGCTAACCATCATCATGGCATATTGTGTAGTGTAGGTATTATATATACAATCGATCACATGACATATTGTTTTATGTAGGTGTTGACATCGGGCACCATGGTTGAATTGAAGAACCACGTGAACGCGTCGAAATAGGCAACTATACCCGATGTTCCCGTGGAAGCAGACAATCCAACTTGAACTTGCTGAGGAAGAAGGCCCTTCAAGTTAAAGACATAGCTCACCGTCACAGTGCTCGTTCCGTACGTAGCCACCACGCTTATCTTTCTCGTTGGTACATCGTACGTTATACGTGCAGTCACAACTTTCCAGGATGCGCCATCGAATCTAGTATAATTCTGGGATCTTTTAGAGTTGATGTTGATCCCTATGTGTGAATAATTTGGATCGTATTCAGGATTAACAACGGGGTCAAATTCAACCGTGAAATAGGGGGACCCGGAGACGAGTGCGTCGTATATTCCGAGGTTGCCCCCCAATCCACCGGTTGTTAAAGTAGAGTTGACTGGTATTATGAAGAATGTCATGCCGTTGAAGGGTGACCTGACAGGCGTGATCTGTAGAGTTATGGTGGTTTCGAAGGACGCTTGTTGGCCTTGTTCCCACAATTTGATGGGCGCGGAGTACAAACACTTTCACTACCCGACGAGTCAGCTGGTACAAGCCGTACGTATGTGTTATCGGGAGGAACGAAGGCATCGCGTTCGTAGGTGAGCAACAGGGAGTGCGGGGTGAAGGCATTGATGTTGAAAGAGGTCTGAGATTCCACCATTTTGGCTAGCAATAGCAGCATCACCAGAGGAAATAAGGTGTTGAAGGGAGCCATGACTGATTTTTGAGTATTATACTGTATATATATAGCTTTGATTTGATTATTTTGGATATACACCTAAACCTACATCTCTCCTGTTTATAGTACTAGGATACTGTATATTAACAAACAATAACTTGAAAAGAAAATAAAAGAAATTTCTCGTAATAATTCAACCATATTACAGGCATTTCACGTGGTAAGGGTCTATATTAAAATGCCGCCTATGAATTACTATAATATGCTCAAACTAAAGTACTGGAGTATTATTTTTTATTCCATACATCATCAACACAATGAGGTTTTTCCTATAGTTTGTTGAGCTATACAACTCGACTGAATATCTTATACACAACCCTGTTTTGAAACACTAAGACTGTGTTTGGTTGGGTGGATTTAGGGTTATGGATTTCAAATCCACAGCCCAAATGAAGGGGACGGGATCTCCTGTTACACAATTGTGTTACATCTTCTGTTACACCCTTTAAATGAATGACACTTGCCTTATAATTAATTTAAATTAACTATGGTCCTTAATTCTCTCCCTTAAATATATCCAAATTTTAGCAAATATTTAAAGAAACTAAATCGGGACAATATTTTTCAACACAAATTATAGAAAAATTGTTGTGAAACAACTAAAACTTATAACTTTGTATGTAAAAGAGAACAATATGTAAAATGAGTATAGAAATGTTTGATTCAACTTCAAGTGATTACTATAATATTTGCACCCCTATTTATAGGTCCCAATACAAGCTTGGGAAGATGAAATGAGAGGTGCACTATAAATGTAGGTACATGAACAACCAAAGGACACATAGTGGGTATTAAGGAGGAAGTAATGGACATTCATACAAATAAATATTATTCATAACACTCCCCCTTGAATGTCCAGTAGATAAAATTATGTCTTGTTAAAATCCAATGAGAAGAAACGTGTATTAACTCCCCCTGATGATTACATCACTTCACATCCTTAAGACGACGCACTCCAATTTTGTACCTCAATTTCTCAAACGTTGAAGTATGTAAAGACTTGGTAAATAAATCTGCCAAATTATCACTTGAACGAATTTGTTGCACACTGATGTCACCCTTTTGCTGAAGATCGTGAGTAAAGAAGAATTTAGGATCAATATGTTTTGTCCTATCACCTTTGATAAATCCTTCCGCTAGTTGGGCAACACATGCAGCATTGTCTTCATAAATCACCGTTGGATTATCTTTCTCTGAGTTTAATCCACACTGCCTGCAAATATGATGTGTGACGGAACGCAACCAAACACATTCACGACTTGCCTCGTGAATTGCTAGGATCTCTGCATGGTTAGATGAAGTAGCAACTAGAGTTTGTTTAACAGAACGCCATGAAATAGCTGTACCTCCATATGTGAACAAATACCTGTTTGAGATCGAGCTTTGTGCGGGTCTGATAAGTAGCCTGCATCTGCATAACCAACTAAACAAGGTTTTGATGAGTTTGAAAAATATAAACCCATATCCATTGTTCCTCTAAGGTATCGAAAAACGTGTTTAACACCATTCCAATGCCTACGAGTTGGAGAAGAACTATATCTTGCTAATAAATTAACAGCAAATGATATATCAGGCCTTGTGTTGCTAGCAAGATACATTAGTGCACCTATTGCACTCAAATATGGTACTTCTTGACCAAGCAATTCTTCATTTTCTTCGCGGGGTCGAAATGGATCTTTCGCTACATTCAGTGACCGCACAACCATAGGTGTGCTTAAGGGATGTGCTTTATCCATATAAAACCGTTTCAACACTTTCATAACATAAGTAGATTGATGCACAAAAATCCCATTATCAAAGTGTTCAATTTGAAGACCCAAACAAAATTTTGTTTTACCAAGATCCTTCATTTCAAATTCCCTCTTGAGGGAAGCCACGGCCTTTGATAACTCTGTAGGAGTCCCAATGATATTCAAATCATCAACATATACAGCAATAATCACATATTCACATCCAGATCTTTTAATAAAAACACAAGGGCATATAGGATCATTGTTATACCCCTCCTTAATCAAGAATGCACTCAAACAATTGTACCACATGCGACCAGATTGTTTTAATCCATATAAGGATTTGCTCAACTTGACTGAATATATATTTTGAGAATTCTCGTTTTTCATTAAAGGTACCTTTAATCCCTCAGGGATTGTCATGTAAATATCTTTCTCTAATGAGCCGTACAAATAAGCTGTAACGACATCTGTTAGACGCATTTCAAGTTTTTCTTGCACTGCCAGACTTATTAAATAACGAAAAGTTATTGCATCCACCACTGGGGAGTAAGTCTCCTCATAATCAACACCTGGCCTTTGGGTAAAACCTTGTGCGACAAGCCGGGCTTTATACCTCACGATTTCATTTTTCTCATTTCTTTTTCGCACGAATACCCATTTATGCCCCACGGGTTTTATACCATTAGGTGTACGGACAACAGGTCCAAAAACTTTTCGTTTAATAAGAGATTGCAATTCTGCACTTATTGCGTCCTTCCACATTGGCCAATCATCTCGTTTCCTACATTCATCAATAGACGTAGGTTCAGGATCCTCATCATCTGCCATTATATTGAGCGCTACATTATATGCAAAGATATCGTCGACGTCGATTTCATTTCGGCTCCATCTTTCTCCTGTTCTGACATAATTGATCGATATTTCATCATTTTTAGGCGCCTGGAATTTATCAATGACTACAATATCATTTTCTGGGACTTTAAGTAGTGTGTCAGATTTTTCAACAGGAGTGTTCACATTATGGCCATCCTCATTTGCTCCTTTTCTTTTTCGAGGATTTTTGTCTTTGGAACCGAGAGGTCTACCACGCTTCAGGCGTGCCGTAGATTCATTTGCAATGGAAGATGGTCCTTCAAGGACATCAATTCTGTTAGGAGCATTAGCAGCTGGAATATGAGATTTTGTAACTCTTTTAAGGTCAGTAAATGCGTCTGGCAGTTGATTCGCAATCTTTTGCAAATGAATTATCTTTTCAACTTCAAGTTCACATTGTTTTGTACGAGGATCCATGCAATTCAATGATAATTCATTCCAAGAAATATTCTTTGCCAGCTGCTTACTTTCCCCCCCTAATGTTGGAAAAATTGTCTCATCAAAATGACAATCGGCAAACCTTGCCGTGAATAGATCTCCGGTCAATGGTTCTAAATATTTAATAATAGACGGAGATTCGTACCCAACATATATCCCCATTCTCCTTTGGGGACCCATCTTTGTACGTTGTGGTGGAGCAATCGGTACATATACAGCACATCCAAAAGTTCTTAGATGGGAAATATTTGGTTCCTGACCTTGAACCATATGTACGGGGGAAATGCTATGATAACTTGTTGGTCTGATGCGCACAAGTGCTGCCGCATGCAATATAGCATGACCCCAAGCTGAAATGGGGAGTTTAGATTTCATCAATAATGGTCGGGCAATCAATTGAATACGCTTTATAAGCGATTCAGCAAGACCGTTTTGTGTATGGACATGAGCAACTGGATGCTCAATATGTATTCCAATTGATAAGCAATAATCATTGAAAGTTTGGGATGAAAATTCACCAGCATTATCAAGACGGATTGTCTTAATTGCATTATCAGGAAACTGTGCTCGCAATCGTATTATTTGTCCCAATAATTTTGCAAAAGCCAAATTGCGAGATGATAATAAGCATACATGTGACCACTTAGTCGATGCATCAATCAAGACCATAAAATACCTAAATGGTCCACTTGGCGGATGTATAGGTCCGCAAATATCCCCTTGAATTCGTTCCAAGAATATAAGATTTTCATGCTCAACTTTAGCTGGTGACGGTCTTACAATTAATTTCCCTTGTGAACAAGCAGCACATGAAAATTCATTGTGATGTAGTATTTTCCGATTTTTCAATGGATGCCCACATGAATTTTCTACAATTTTTCGCATCATTATGGAACCGGGATGGCCCAACCGGTCATGCCAAACATTAAATTCGGTAGTAACCTTTTGGTTTACTACGGCATAAATTTCAATTGTTCTTATGCTCGTGCAATATAAACCCGAGGACAAAGCGGGTAACTTTTCCACCATACATTTCTTTCCCACAACAATTGTAGTAATATTGAGATACTCAATATTGCCTTCTTTCGTAGTCTCAAGATGATATCCATTTAAACGAATATCTTTAAAACTCAATAAATTTCTTTGAGACTTTCCAGAGAATAAGGCATCATTTATAATGAATTTTGTCCCTCCGGGTAATTGAATAGTGGCTCTTCCAAAGCCTTCAATTATTTTTGTACAACCGGATATTGTATTTACATTAGCTTCTCCCCAATTTATATTTGAGAAGTATTTTTTATTGTTGAATATAGTGTGCGTAGTAGCACTATCCACGAGACATAGATCTCCATCTTCTTCCTTGAAAGTTGATGTTGCCATACCATTTTCCATTTCTTATAAAAAAAACAAAAGAAATACATAGTAAGACATTTAAAATTTAATTGTTTTATTTTATTTTTTAAGGTAAATGAAAATTTAATAGTCAATCATATTATAAAGGACAAAAATATTAAGACATTGCATAACATAAGAAAGGTAAATGAAAATGTAATAGTCACTCATATTATAAAAGACAAAAATATTAAGACATTGCATAACATAAGAAAAACAAACATTACATAATAGATTATTGAAAAGAAATTATGATTGAGTATTAGAACGATCTAATTTCCACCTTCAGGGTGGGTTAGGTAATCAGCAACATCCAATTGTGTTATGTCAAACATCTCATTATCGAACTCACTATTCACAAAATTTGTTTCAACCTTTTTCTCTTTTCCCTTGATCGATTCTTGATATAGATTAATAAGATGCTTAGGCGTGCGACATGTCCTAGACCAATGTCCATTCGCCCCACATCGATGATAAGTGTCATATTTGGGCTTTGTATCAAGTGAGTCATTCTCTTTCCTTTGATATTCAAAAAAATGTTTTCCTTTGTGGGGGGCTTTAAAGTTCTGACGGGAATTATGATCATTTTGAAATCTGCCTCGGCCAAATCCACGTCCTCGGCCACGTCCAAGTCCACGTCCAAGTCCCCGACCCCGTCCACGTCCCCTTCCACGACCGTTATAGGAATCGTGATTATTATAGAATGAGACAACATTCATTTCGGGGAGTGGAGCAGAACCAGTTGGACGAGATTCATGATTTTTCATCAAAAGCTCATTATTTTGCTCAGCCACCAAAAGACATGAAATTAGTTCAGAATATTTAGTAAAACCCTTCTCACGATATTGTTGTTGCAAAAGCACATTAGAAGCATGAAATGTGGATAATGTCTTTTCAAGCATATCATCATCAGTAATATTTTCTCCACATAATTTTAATTGAGAAGTGATTCTGAACATAGCTGAGTTATACTCACTCACTGATTTATAATCTTGCAATCTTAAATGCAACCAATTATAACGAGCCTTTGGCAAAATCACTGTTTTTTGGTGATCATACCTTTCTTTAAGATTCGTCCACAATTCAAGTGGATCTTTCACAGTGAGGTACTCAGTTTTTAATCCTTCATCAAGATGGTGGCGAAGGAAAATCATGGCTTTAGCCTTATCTTGATTAGATGCTTGATTTGCCACTTTTATGGAATCTCCAAGACCCATGGCATCCAAATGAATTTCAGCATCAAGAATCCATGACAAATAGTTTTTTCCGGTAATATCAAGAGCCACAAATTCAAGTTTTGTTAAATTCGACATGATGGAAACTATCAAATAAACAAGAGATTGATTAATTTCAAGAACAAATGATCATCAAAATAGTAATAAAATAAGAGGTGACAAATAAATATTGTTAGATAATATATTCTAAATATTTCAATACATAACTTTGTACAATACCTGAAATTGGTCACTATCTGAATTTCGTCGGCAGGAATGTTTGACGAGCCTCGTGCTGATAACGTGTTGTGAAACAACTAAAACTTATAACTTTGTATGTAAAAGAGAACAATATGTAAAAGGAGTATAGAAATGTTTGATTCAACTTCAAGTGATTACTATAATATTTGCACCCCTATTTATAGGTCCCAATACAAGCTTGGGAAGATGAAATGAGAGGTGCACTATAAATGTAGGTACATGAACAACCAAAGGACACATAGTGGGTATTAAGGAGGAAGTAATGGACATTCATACAAATAAATATTATTCATAACAAAAATAACTTTATATTAAAAATTTTTAAATAATTTATATAAAAAAATCTTAAACAATTTAAAAAAAAAAATTGCAATCCGTTTGCTTAAATATAATAAACACATTTAAATAATTTAATATTTTTAGCATTTTGTTTAAATATAAAAATATTTAAAAAATATACTTTAACAATTAAATAAAAATGGTCAAATTACAGAAAAGATTTGAGGGAGAGAATTAAGGAATTTTACCATAGTTAATCTAAATTAATTACTAAGCCAAGTGTCATTCATCTAAAGGGTGTATGATACACGTGTTATGCAACACTAAATAAACAACCGCAAGTGTACGACGTCTATTGTAGCGTGATAAGCACGAGGTCGATCCCACAGGGAGGTTAAGCGTAAAAGGGTAGTTTGCTAGTCAAGTTCTAAGTAGACGTGATCGATAATTTGAGTGGTGTGAATTACTCTAAAATTACCTAACTATGTGTCACTAATAAGTAATGAAGAGTAAATACAAAATCGATCAACTAACATGCAAATAAGTAAGACAAATGTAAACGAATTGAAATTCAAAGAGAAAAGGTGGGTTCCAAGGCAATTGTAGTATTTAGATGTCCGTTTATGAATGTTATCTCGTTTAGATGACAATTAAGTTTGTCTTTATAGGGTTGATCACTAAAGAAGAATTAATTAATCTCTCGATCTAATTAACCCAAAGGAAAACACAATATAAGTTCGTATCTCTACCTCACAAATATTGTATTACCTAAACTAGCTCCTAAGATCATTCAATTCCCTCTCCGATAATTAATCCTCTCTCGAGCTCATAATAATACCGGGTTGCATGCTTGCATACGATTAAATGGAATAAATCTCTCGATCTTACTCCAATTAATAATGAATTAAGCAAATCATCATGGCCAATAACAACATGCTTTGCAATAAAGAATTAAGCACACAAATAAGAGACAAACACCAATTAAAGCAAGAAATTAATCATAAACTTCAATCCAAATCTCTACAATGCCTTAGAACCACAAATTGTTCTAGCCAATCAACAACATAATCAAATTAACAAAACCAAATGAAATAACTAAATAAAAAGAGCGAAAAATAGAAAGCTTAGTCTAATGGATGGTGTTCTCCTCGTGAGCGGATTCTCCAAACGTATGCCTCCCTCCTTCTTCTTCTTTTTCCTCCTCCCCTTCAAAGTATGATTAGAGGGTTTATTTATAACTTGAAAATTAGGGCTAAAACTTCTAGAAAAAATTATTTCCAAAAATATAATTTCCTTTTCTCTCTTCAATTTCCAAATCTTCTCTCTTTCCTTTTTCTTCAAATTTCCAAATCTTCTCTCTTTCCTTTTTCTTCAAATTTCTTTTTCTTCTCTCGGTCACTGGCTTGGGGCTCAAGCTACATATTGTCCCAAATTATTTCCTTGAATAAATTTGACTCGTTTTACCCACGAACTCGGTTTCTTCCTTCATTGACTTCACTAAAAATTAGGTATGTATTTTTACCTTCCAGAATAGTCATTTTTCCTACAAAAACGACAAAACACCACCTTTCTCTTATTTTGACCAAAACATCCATAATCGACCAATAAATCAATGAAATCACAATCAAAATGAGCTTCATATGTGCATAAAAAAACGTGTAAATTCCACCCGAATCAGTGTAACAGAAGATGTAACACCATTGTGTAACAGGAGATCTCGTCCCCTTGTAACTAGGGCAGAGTTAAATTTTAATTTGGTAACTTTGCACTAACGAGATTTGAAAAAACGTCCAATAACGAGATTCAATTTTTAAAAAAGTACCAAAAAAAGATTTGAAAAAAAAAATTCAATTATGTCCCATAATTTCTTAAATTAGTTAATTTACGTCCAATAACGAGATTTTTTTACGTAACGTAACTTTAACCTTTTTTTTAAAAAAAGTCCAAAAAAATATTAAAAAAAATTATTTACTTCCCATAATTTCGTAACTTGGTTAATTTACATCATTTTTCTCTATTCTACAAATTGTAAATAGTGACTTGTAATATTTTTTTAATCCACATGGTCATTGTTTTTTCACGCTATACAAGTCAAACTCGCACTACAAAAAATGCTTAAATTAGGGACCAAAGTTTTGAGACCGTCATAAAACTGTCTCAAATAAAGACTGGTTTGAGACAATTTTGAAAAAATTACGAATTTTGAGATCGATTTCATTTCAGTCTTTAATTTTATGTATTCAGACCGTTTAGAGACCGTATTGGCGGTCTCTAACCTGAAATTAAATTTTGTTTTGAGACCGCATTAGCGGTCTTTAATTGGTATTAAGAATTCCAATTCCCAAATTTTATTTTGACCGTCATTTTTGCCTGCTCATTTAGAGACCGTTTTGTGAATACGGTCTCTAACCCGTTTGTAACTCGTCTATAAACCCTAGTTCATTTGTAACACCTCATTCACTTTCACCCTATGCAATTTCTCACGGCCCTCACGATTCTCTCTTGCAGCGACTAGAACTGGCAAATTTGGCCGTCCGGCCCAGCCCATCTGGCCAAGCGATGTTCGTGGGTTGGGTCGGGCCGGCCTATGAATTTTTCAGGCCTATAAAATGTGAGTCCAACCTAGCCCATCCTAGCCCACTAGACTAGCGGGCCGGCCCAGCCCATGAAATAATTTTAAAAAAAATTATTTTTAGCAAAAATTATATATATAAATGTTCTATTGGTCACATACTCACATATAATTTTTATTTATACAAATAATAATAATTAAAAATATGCAATACTAAAGTATTAACTATACATAATTCATAAACGGTCATAATCAGTATAACATTACACTCTATAACAACTTCAAATAAAATTATAAATAATTCACAAGTTCAAATTTCAAAGTCAAAATAAAATAAAAACACAATAATATTTAAATATAAAACACTTTACTTATTTTAATTATCTATTTGTTTAAAGAAAAAATATTGATGGGCCAAACGGGTTGTCCATGGGCCAGCGGGCCAAATTTAGCCTAGCCCATTGGGCCCACCGGTTCCATCGGGTCAGGCCAAATAGGCCCAATTCTATATGGGCCTCTAATTTTAGAGCCCAACCCATACTATGTTTCGGGTTGACCGAGCCAGCCCATCAGATCGGGCCCAAATTACTGGCTCTAGCCGCGACGACTCCAACTCCGTCCCTGTTCTTAAGAAGATATCGCTGACGCCCCTTTTCGCCGCCCCCTGTTGGTTATCAATCGTCTCCACCGAATTTAAGTTAAGGTAAATTTTGGGTTTTTCTATTTTGAGATTCTGTTTAAAAGAATTGATACTAGAATATTAAAAGATGAGAGAAATAAATTGATGAGAAAAAATATTAGATGAGTATGAGATTAAATATAATAAAATTATAAATAAAATATAAGTGATGTGATTGAGAAAGAGAAGTAGAAGAGAAAAAATAATATGAAAAAAAAAAATTGAATGAGAAACTTATTGTGAGATTTATAGTGGGATGGAGGAAGTATATAATAAAGAAATTAATTAATATATATATAATTAATTTTAAAAATTACACAAGACAATTACTTGTCAAAGTGGTGGATGCCCAGTAATGGGCACCCATCCACCCGGGATCAATTCCCACCAAGACCAAATAAATTGTCATTTAAATAAAGTGGGTGTGGGTGGGTATGGGGGTCGGGTCGGGTGTGGTGGGTCGGGTCAGTGCGGGTGTGGGTTCGGGTCGGGTCAGGGCGGGTGTGGGTTCGGTTCGGGTCAGGTGTGGGTTTAGTTCGGCCGCGTGGGTCAGGGTTCGATACCGGATGTGGCGGTCTCTAAATTAAAGACCGTTTTGAGACCGTCTCAAGGCCCGAAAAAAGTTCGGGCCGACCAATTGTTTGAGACCGTTTGTAGACCGCTACAATTTAGAGACCTAAAAAAATCGATCTATAATTTGAGACCGATACATGAAAATGGTCTCAAAATATTTAAAACGAACCTAATAGTGACCAACCAAAAATGGTCTCTAATGTGTAGAGACCATTTTTACGGTCTCTAATTGGTTGTTAATTGAGGTGTTTTTTGTAGTGTCGCCTACATTCATTTCCATCGGTTATCCATATTTTGTATGCGAATGTGACAAGGTGTGAGTGAAATGAATTTTTATATTTTTGAGACATTTTTCAAAGAAGTGAAAATTACGGGCCGTAAATAATTTTGTTTTTCTCCTAAAATTGATACCTATAGGACTAAAATTGAGAAAGTGCAAGTTACCAGACTAAAATTGATACTTTCAGAACTACAATTTAAAAAATGTAAAATCATCGGACAAAAATTGAATACTTTCAGAACTACAATTTAAAAAATGTAAAATCATCGGACAAAAATTGAACCCTACCTAAATTACAGGACTTTTTTTTTTATGGAAGTTAAATACCCATCCCTTTTTTTCCCCTCCCCATGACTCGAACCCAAGACCTAAGGCCTAGGTAGTGGTGCTCTAACCACTTGAGCTATCCCACTTTGTCACCTAAATTACAGGACTAACATCGATATTTTCTCCGTCGAGACCTTTAAAATTTAATTTATGGTTGGTTCCGGAATATAGCTTTGATTTTAAGAATGAGTCTGAATGACTTTGTTAAATGACTTTTAAACTTGTTTTTATAGATTTGTTAAACTATAACATTGTCACCGTCAAAAAAAAAAAAAACTATTGTCATTAAACATATGTGCACGTAAACTACACGCTGTTTCATCAATATATATAATGCATATAAAATGCAGAAAGCTTAATTGCCAAAACAAAAATCCAAATGTCAGTGAATTAAGTTTACTGTTTTGGCCTTTTTAATTTTTTCTCAAAATTATCAATTTATATATGTATAATAATTGGGATTCTTTCAATTAAATACTTAATTGGTTTGCTTGTGGAAGACAAAATTCCAATTTCCATTCGAAAAGACTACATATCTTTTGTTAGAAATGTTGCACCGTAGATGGCTAAAATATATTATTAGAAAACGAAGAATCGAGGCATGTGTAAACACAATTTCCTTAAAACAATATTCGTCCTTCACTCTCGGTGCTAGTGACTGTTAGGACGTTTGTTTCCCAGGATACAACGATTAAATAGCAAAAATACTAGCACACGTATTTTGCTTACGGCGAACCGAGAAGTTGCCCGAAATATATCACCGGAGTGCCAAAGGAAGGAGATAAAAAATGAATGCAAATTTAGCGTAGCAATTGCCGGAAAATGTTTGTATCTCTTTCCAATCTTGTTTTCTTGTTTCTTCCATGTGTTTTTCGTTGTCTTTGGGGCTATGGGTTGCAGCTACTTATATAGCCAACCCAAATTTGTAACTGTTGGCCGCAATAAAGTAACAATTAAATATTTGGACCAAAACCGAAATTGGACCAAAACTGAAACTGCCATTCTTAATGCGAATTTTAATTGATAATTCAACCTTGCTGCTGTAACTGCTACAGCCATCAAATTTAGCCTCAAGCCATTTAGTGCAGGTTTTTTTAATTTTCCGAATAAATTTCTTACTCTTGAATTTCAAAATGGACTGAAACTGTCACAGCGTCAATAATGATACATTTGTAACATTCATCCAATTTAAATTCAAGGTTTAATTCTCCGAAAATAACCTCCAACACTTCAATTTTGAAACTGCTCTAATTATTTCAGCAGTTACGGAAAAATCTGAGGCAAGAAGTAGTTTGTCCGTCCGCTACCAAATCGGTGCGACATTCGTGTAATTTTACAAACTACAAATGAGTTTATACTTTTATACCCACTTCCTCATTTGATATTTTCCAATATAGGACAAAAACCACTTTGTTTTTTCCTACTCAAATTTTGGTTACAACAATTGTTTGAAAAATCATTTCGCATTCATTCCAACACCAAAATGGGCGAATGAGATATCGAGTCGAAGCTCACTTCGAAGCACATTTTCCAACAACCCCCACATGAATGGAAATTAATACAAACACCAAAAGATTTTTGGCGATATAAATCGACGTTAGAAACTTGCATAGGATAGGTAGGTGTCACCCTTTGAACCTTCCCTTGTGAAAGCACACTTACTTTACTAGTTAGGCAGTAGACGCGATGTCTTTGAACTGTCAACTGTTTTGTGTAAATGATAATGCACTCCACTCAAGTTCTTTCTAACAACTCTCAGTTCTCATGGTTATGTTCGTTTTGGCCATGAACATCCGCCTGGTTCTGCAAGAGTGTTTAGGAATATGCCTTACAATATTCCCTTCGAAGCGGCCCCACTTCTCTCTTACATAGGTGATCCTTGCAAGAATTTCTCTCAAATTCTTCTTGAATCATTAATAGCCATTTTGCTAATCCTCATACTATATCACTGTAGCATCTTTAGGCAATGGACTTTTAGGGTTTCAATTATCCCCCACATGACAGTGATTTACGAGTTAGACAATTAGGTTGTCCTTTTGAACCTAGTTCTTGGGATCTCCAGTCATTTAGGTAAGGTTTTCCTTCATCTGAACTCATCTTTTTTTAAGGCTTTTAGTCACATTCCTTTCGATGATGTCATAATTAACTCTCGATTTAACCCTTTGGTTAATTATCCTTAGACCTCACGTAGTCTATTGAGATAACTCCAGTTGAGAGTAGTTGTCTAATGGTATTACGTCTACGACAAATATGTCTAGACTTACCATTGTACAAATTGTTGTGTGCCCTCCAAATTAAATTTGAGGGTCATGTACACAAGAAACAATAAGTGCTAGCACTACAGGAAATCACACATTTCGTGACGAATTTTTTTGCGACGACACAAAAATCGTCACAATTTGTTACTTAAACGTGACGAATTTTATTTTTCGTCATTAAAGTACTAGAAACTGTGACAAAATTTAAATTCGTCTCGAATTACAATTTTTTTTGTCACAAATTTGTATATTTCCTGACGATATTAATAAGTATGTCACAGTAATACTATGTGACGATTTTAATAATAAATGGTGACGAAATTCGATGTCATGGAAAATAGTTTTTCTTGGCAATGTTAAACTATCGTCACAATAATAATTGGTGACGATTTTAATAATAATTGATGATGATATTCGACGTCATAAAATGTATATTTTCATGACGATACTATTTATCGTCATTAATTATTCAAAATATTTAGAGATAAAATATTTTCGTCACAATAATAATTAGTGACGATTTTTATTGTAATAGATGACAATATTCCACGTCATGAAAAAGATATTTTCATGACGATATTATTTTTCATCATTAATTATTAAAAATATTTAGTGGCAAAATTTTTTCGTCACAAAAATTATTGGTGATGATTTTAATAATAATTGATGACGATATTCGACGTCATGATAAATATATTTTCATGACAATATTATTTTTCGTCATTAATTATTCGAGATATTTAGTGATAAAATTTTTTCATCACATTAATAATTGGTAATGATTTTCATAATAATTGATGACGACATTCGACGTCATGAAAAATATATTTTCATGACAATATTATTTTTCATCATTAATTATTCAAAATATTTAGTGATAATATTATTTCGTCACAAAAATAATTAGTGACAATTTTAATAATAATTGATGACGATATTCAATGTCATAAAAATATATATTAATGGTAATACTTTGGACAGTACCTAATTTACCAAGCTTACATTACATTTTACTAGAAAACAATATCTTAACAATATCTTTAAAACTTGGTTGCTACTTACCAAACTAAGCCATATATATATATATAAAAGCTTCCCAATTTGTGAATTTCTTTAAAACCTGGTCCTGTAATAAGTATTCTTATTGAACATTCAATAAATTCATTCTGAAAAGTTTAACATAAGTGAATTTCAACACTAAGCTAATTTTGGATAAATGATGCGTTGCAGATGATGAACATAGAATCCTATCACAAATCTTTTATGTTTACATTAATTATATGCAAATCTCCAAAAGCCTCACCAGATTGATCTATATTTTACAAACCGAGTTTTAATGCTAAACATAAATTTCACCCTAAATTACAACAGACTCATACCAGACATTATAATAATGTAAAAGATTGAATCCTTTTTAATATGAGAATGTTATTGGAAAATATGTAAAATTGATAGGTGAATACATAACAAGTTTCTTCCCAGCAAATAGAAAAGCATACCATGTTAGAGTAGTATATTCAGGAAATTCCATATAGTTAACTCATGAATGGATCAACACAACTGTGCACCATAAGATTAAAAATGTACTCATATAATAACGTAACACTAATTCCCGAAGGACCCAGAGAACAATTCTCAGCCACAAACCCACACGTTGCACTTTCATAAAATTAATACTAATTGTGACTTTAGAAATAACATAGTAATATTCTGTTACTTGGCCTTCTTGAGCCTTCCCTCATAAACGACTAATTGTTGCTTCCTATCATGTTTGGCAGAATTTCGATCTATGAATGAATATCATTTTTTAATCAATATTTTAGCCTGTATATTTAATTGAGAACCAATATTTTAATTTCAGCTTGAATTCTTAAGCAATAGTTGTAATATCAGGCACGGATCCATTAAGAGTGACAACAATATATATACTGGCTAAATCCAAAGCCTCTTGACCCATAAATAAAAAAAGCCCCATCACAACAATTACCATAATCAAAGAAATTCACAAATCATCAAACAAGGGAAGTGATTAATGAAGTTGTAAGCATCTATATCTAACCATTAACTAAGCAAGATCTAACCATTAACTAAGCAAGATGAGAGGTGCAGGCACTGCGACAGTAACAAGCGAGTGAACCGGCGCTGCGGCTGCCGACGACCGGTGGTCATCGACTTGGAGTCGTTGAAAGTGTGTGAATAAGGATCTGAGTCACGACTCTCGTGAGGATGGGGGCTTTTTATATATAAAAATATATATATGTAAAAATAACAGAGGAGATGGAAATTGGCGCTAATATAGGGTAGGTTGGCGCGTTTTAATTTCTTTAAAGGATAATAAAATATACTCCGTAGTATTATAAAATACATTTCAATTAGTAAAGATTTTATTTCCATGTCAATCTAAACTAATTCATGAGAGTGGATGGTAATATAGGGAGAATATGCCCCTTTTAATTTCTTATTTATTAATTATTTAAAGGAAGAAAAAAATAGTAAAAAATATCTTTCAATTAATTAGTAAAGTCTCCCATTAAAAGATTTTATTTCCATGTTAATCCAAACTAATTCATGAAAGTGGATTTGGTCAAATATTATATTCATATACAAAACATTGGCTTAAAAAATAAAAAAACTTGGAAATTGGCGGTAATATGTAAAAAATAGGGGAGGTTGCCGCCTTTTAATTTCTTATTTATTAGTTAAGGAAAAAAAAAATTTAAAATACCTTTCAATTAGTAAAGCTTCCAATTTCCATGTCAATCCAAACTAATTTAAATTTTAAAGCGAATTTGGTCAAATATTGTATACAAACAATATTTCATTACTATTTAAATAATGTGAATAAGTGTAAATAATTGCAATTTGTAAATCCAAAATAATTGCAATTTGTAAATAATATGAATAAGTGTAAATAATTCAAAGACTTGAAAAACATAATAAGAAAACTCAAAAAACAAATTTAAATGTGTTACTTTATAAACAAAATCAGTAAAAATGCAAGAATATCATAAAATTTATTAAATCGTGATCCACCATATTAAAATGTAAATTTAACAAGATAAATAATCATTGAGAAGAAGAATCTACCATGAAAAAATGTGAAGAAAATAAAATGAACAAGAAAGTGGAAGCAACGAAAAGAAATCGAAGTGGCCACAAAAGAAATGATTGTATTGCACTAATCTTTTCGATATGTGGAATATTTTATATATTAGTGGTTGTGCTTGTAGTGTAGAATTATTTTTTTCACCCCTTCATTATTTCTTTTCGCCACTTGTGTTGTAAGGCGTTGTTGTCGCCTATATTAAAGTTATCTGCCATGAAAATTTTGAAGAAGAAAAAATTGAGCAAGAAAGTTAGACATGAGATATAGCTTTCAATCATGCATGCAGGTAGGGTTGTAAACGAATCGAAGTGAATACTGCAGTATTCGATTCGATTTGTGAAAGTATTTGACTATTTGTATTCATATTCGTATTCGTTTATTTTTCGAATAATATTTTTGATTTGGTATTCGATTCTAATTTTTAAAATATATTCAAAACAATATTTTTCGAGTATTCAATTCGAAATTGATTCGTATTCGATACTATTCGATTCGAAATTTTATAGAGAAAATATGTAAAATAAAATTTTAAATAATATAGAACATGAGACTATACGAGTCTACTTGAGGAAGGAAATATGGGCCAGGGTTAATTTTTTAAAAAAACTATATATATTATAAATATAATCGAATACTTATTAATATCGAATAATATAATTTTGTATTTGTATTTGTTTACTAATCGAACCAAAAAGAAAATTTGTATACGAATTCAAATATTAAAATCTCGAATATGAATATCAAAATTCGAATACAAATATCGAATCGACTAAAATTATTAGATTCGTTTACAACCCTACATGCAGACTACAACTACATTATAGACATGCAACTAGACATGCAACTAATTACCGACTATAATAAAATCATACCTATAATATTATTTTGTATTAAAATTAAAAAAAATGGAAAAGAAAGGTAGGAAAATTAAAAAAAAAAAAGAAAAGAAAAAGAAACGAAGAAATAAAAAGTTTGGAATAAAAACTGAAAATGGGAAGAAAAAAGGAAAAGAGGAGGGGGAAGAAAAAGAAAAAAGAAAAAAAATCGATATTTGTACCTAATTTCGATTTTTTTTTTCTAAAAATATGGGTGACTTGGTGGTGAGTCAACGGTAACTCGACAATGACTCGGCTGCAAATTGTAAATATACAAATTAAGGTTGATTTTATTATATTTTGTGTGAATTAATAAAAGGATAATATAGTAATGTAATTATATTTTAAAAAAATTTGGGGGTGAACTCATAAAATGAACGGTGCAGATAATCGTGGTAAAAAGAAATGATTTGACGGTAAACTCATAAAATGAACGGGTGGAAATAACCGTAGTAGAAAAATGATTTTTGGGTGAACTCATTAAATGAATGAGTGCAGATAAAATATAAATAAAAAATTAAAATTAAATTGATATGTATCACCCTATAATAATTTATATTTTAATTAGATTTATTTAAACAATTAAGAAATCCTAAAACTGGAGTAAAAATTTAGATTGAGCGCTCAATCTGGGCGGGATTCTAAAAATTTTTAATAGGAATATTTCAAAATTTGATTTAATTCAATCTCCCACAAAAATATATTCTTACCCTATCTTTTTTTCATATATTCAAATCCCGCCTCCATGTACTTTTTTTTTCATATATCCAAAACCCTCCTACTCCAATGGTGCATGTGCATCTGTGTGTTTATTTTCGGTTCGTGTGTTGATATTTGATTTTTTATCTTGCGCGAGGTGAGTTTTCTTCTTTCTTTTTCAATTTTCTTCACTGTGGGTATAATTATTAATTGTTGCTATCATTATTCTTATTTTTTGAGACACTACAATGATTTAAATATGTGCGTGAGTATATATGCGTGTGTTGTGTGTGAGTAATATATTAACACACACTTATATTCCATCAAAATTAAAAATATTTTATGTACTGTTCTATTTTATTTGCTGTGTGACTAGGCGACTAGCAATGGTTATCAGAATTGACGGAATAACTTAATAATATGAATAATTGAATACTCCGTACTACATTAGCATCTTGTCAAAAAGTATATTTCTATTGAACTTTGAAGCACTAAACATTTGTTTTGAAAATTTCTGGGTTAGCTGTTTTTAGACTGGACTCTTGCATTTTTTTTTAAATTCAAATAGCAGTAGAATATATTTCCTAGAGATCTACACATTTCATAAAAAATTGTCATTCGATGTGGAAAATAATACTCAGGAAACAAATAGAATGGCAACAACATAAACATATCATCCTTCAAGCGAAGGAAATCAACGTCATAATTTGGAGGGTGGTGTTTTTGCGCCAAATTCAGCGACCGGATCGAAAGTGTTGAATTAGCGAGGCATGACACCTCTGAAATTCCATCAACCGAAGATGAAACTGCCACAATAGGTAAATTTATCATTTTAATTATTGTTACATTTACTTGACTATCTAAATATTATAACAAATGTTTAATGTCCACATGTAGTTGTTGGGTGTAAGAAAAAATGTCGAAGTCAACTTGGTAAGGGAATACTGAAGTATTTTACAAATACTGGAAATAAAATGAGGATTAGTGTAGATCTTACGGTTGGAAGACCTCTAAACGGAGATGAGCCTGCAAAGCTTGCATCCCAAATTGGGATAGTGACTTAGGACGTTCTTCCAGTTCCGAAAAAGTGAAAGAAGTGGATACAAAAGATGGGTTGGAGTCGGGATTTGATCATTTGAAGGTATGTGTACAAAATTAATCTCATTTATTTTTACAAAGTGTTTACATTAAATGTAGATCCACATGGATGTCAATATTGATAAGCCTGGTGTGAGACAAGCCTTTGTTGATAGGTTGAAAATTAGCAGTGAAACCAACGTTAAGCACTCTGTTAAATATACAACTTTGGAAGAAGTAAAAAATAACAAACCCGATTTGTGTTGTACCCAAGAACAATGAAAAGAGGTAAAGAAAATAGAAGCAAGTTGAAATGCAAGCATATTTCGTGAAGAATGACTTTTGTAGTCATGTTCAATGAAATTGTGAGTAATTTTTTTCTCATACTTAGTAATGTCAAATTGATGGTTAATGGTTGTATTTTGTTTAATTAATTGACTTTAAACTATATTTGGTTTTTTAGGATAGTTGTGTTGTTATTGATTTTACCATCAATTCATTTGAGCTAGATAAATATGTTGATTTTTTGCAGTTTAAACATGAGTTAAATGGTGAAGAGTGTGATATGATTGAATTGTATGTCCGTACACATTTTTCAGAGAAAGATAGTTGGAAATTCGACGAGACTAAATAAAATTAGGTAAGTCATGTAAGCATGTACAAATGAGATTTCATTTTATTACTAATATTGATACAAATTATTATTTTTGTCATAATTAATGACCACACAGGAGAAAATGGTAAAGAAACAAGAAGAATATCCCGAGCAAGGTAAAACTTCAGATGAAACTGTTCTTGATGTCCTCCGAGTAGACGTAGTATTTCAGATGATGGTTCTAACTAATTGGAAAGGGAGTTACTTGAGACAAAAGAAAAGTTGGAAGCATTTGAAACTCGCGAAAGTGCAGTCCAGGAAGAAGTGAGTGATATAAAATGCACCATGAACATACTTATGAATTTCTTGGCTGAGAGAGGGATACGTCTTTAAGATTTAGGAGAACCTTCTTATATTTATATTTATTCTTATGTTTGTTGCTTTTGAAACAATTAAGTTCATTGTATTTTTTATCTTATAATACAATTTAAATTTATTTACCATCTTTAATTTAGTGGTCAATGTAAATATTTATTTATTATAATTAAATTAATTAATTACGATAATGACAAAAAAATTGTCACCATATACTAATTAGTAATGAAGATAGATGTTGTCACTATATATATATATATATATATATATTATGACGATTGTTATTTTGTCACTAAAATATTAGCACTATTTAATGACAAATTGTGTTGTCATTATATATTTATATATATGCACATATGATGACAACAAAAAATCCATAACAATAGCATAATTCTTTTACTAAATATATGTTGCCATTATATCAATAAATTTAATGACAATTATCATATTCGTTACTAAATAATATTTTTTATGACAAAAATGTTTCGTCACCATTTCTACGCTATTTAGTGATCAAAAATATTTTGTCACTGAATATTACCATTTCGTGACGCGTTGTGTCGTCATTATACATACATATATATAACAACGATTAAAAATTTGTCACTAAAGTGTTATTCTTTAGTGACAGACTATATAAAAGGTGACAAAATTATTCATTTAATTGTGACGATAATGTTGTCACAAAAATTTAACAAATGCAGTAGAAAATGAAAAAAATTGTCACTTAAAATTAATATTTTAGTGACAATAAATAAAATCGTCATGTAAGGCTGAACTATTTGGTGACGAACTACATAAATTACGACGAAATAATTAATCTATCTGTGACGGAAATTTCGTCATTACAATTTTAAAAGGTTGATATGAAATGGATAACCGTCGCTAAAAATTAATATTTTAGTGACAATAAATGAAAACGTCATTTAAAGTTGAAATTTTAGTGACGAAATATCATATTTAGCGACAAAATTCTGTGGCAAATGTGACGTTTTATTCGTCACCATAGATGGAATAATATAGCGACGATGAACTATAGCGTCGCCAAAAGATCACTTTTGATGACGAATTCAAATAAAGTCACATTTGCCTAATGCGACGCACCTACGGCGACCATCGTTGCGACGGAGAAAAATCGTCGTCAAACACATTTTATGACGAAAAATGATGCTTTTATGACGAATTGTTGTCGTCGCGATTTCTCAAATTTCCTGTAGTGTAGCTACTGTTATGTGCATTGCCAATGAATACATCATTAACAGTTTAGGACCTATTTTCACTTTCTTAAGTGGTGGAATAGACACCTTTGCTATACAACCCTCACACTTTCAAGTATTTGTAGGATAGTTCTCGACTATGCCATAATTCATATAGACTTTTGTCTAATTTCTCTTGTGGCACCTTATTTAAAAGGTAATTTGCAGTCAACACTGCTTCTCCACACATATTATGAGGTAACCCCAAATTTAGCAACATTGTATTCATTTTTTTTTTTTCAATGTTCGGTTTTGAAAAGCATGAACTTATCAAAAGCTTCATCTTTATTCTTTAGAAGATACACAAAATACAATTTTTGTGCTATCATCTATAAACGTGGTAAAATATTTATTTCCACCACGAGTTTGCACGATTTTTAAATCACACGCATTAGTATGAATTAAATTAAGTTGTTCACTATTTCTTTCAATAGTTTGGAAAGATGACCCCGAGTCATTTTCGCTTCCACACAAATCTCACATTTGTGATTTGTATCAATATGGAGTTTTGGTGTGTTATTTAAATTCATCATTTTTTTTTTTAATGAATTGAAATTGACATGTCCCAAACAACCATTCCTCGAATTTTGGTTCAAAAACCCTTTTCGAGTCAACCACTAAGAAGTTTAAGGAACCGTCCGACAATAAATTTATTTATTTCGGCATCCTTTATTTTATACTTCTTTTCTAGAATGCTCCACATTTCTCTTGTGGACGACACTCCAATACACACACATCGTAGGATGCATATCACCAAGATTTATTTATTAAATCATTTCAAATTTTCTTGTAGCATCGATTGCAACTATTAATCTTCTTGACTTAATTTTTGTCACGGAAGAATACGTATCAGAGTTAAGAAATCTTTCAGATTAAATCCAAAATTAAATTTGCCTCTTAAAGCACAAATATACATTTTTTTTTTTTAAATTAAACATCAAAATCATCATTTGATGCTAACTATCAAGTGATATGATCCAAGAGTCTCACATCTTTCATATCATTAAAAGAATTTAATTAACAAGGCGCTCGTGAACTCTATCATAAGCCCAAATATATTCTTTTCAAGTGGCTCAAACCCTTGATGATTTGACCATTTCAGTCCACAAGACCAACTCGAGGGTCTAACTATTTGATTTAAGGATCCATTTAAATCCAATCAATTCCATATCACAAATTTAAAAATTATACACTAGGCTAGGCCTTTCCAAGCGATAACCATATTTTATAAAATTTGGCATGTTATGAATTAACATAAAATCAAGTAAAAGAATGACATTCTTACCTTTGATTTAAAATCCACTTATCAACATAAACATACTCTTTTGAATAAAAGATAGTTTTACGTCATTAAACATTCTTTGCCAAAATAATTATAATTAACATAAAAGAGGAACAAACATAATAATGAACCTCTAAATCATCACATCTTCGTATTAGCCATCTCGAAGAAAATATTGTTTTAAGTTGTTAGAAATGTTGCACCGTAGATGGCTAAAATATATTATTAGAAAACGAAGAATCGAGGCTTGTGTAAACACAATTTCCTTAAAACAATATTCGTCCTTCACTCTCGGTGCTAGTGACTGTTAGGACGTTTGTTTCCCAGGATACAACGATTAAATAGCAAAAATACTAGCACACGTATTTTGCTTACGGCGAACCGAGAAGTTGCCCGAAATATATCACCGGAGTGCCAAAGGAAGGAGATAAAAAATGAATGCAAATTTAGCGTAGCAATTGCCGGAAAATGTTTGTATCTCTTTCCAATCTTGTTTTCTTGTTTCTTCCATGTGTTTTTCGTTGTCTTTGGGGCTATGGGTTGCAGCTACTTATATAGCCAACCCAAATTTGTAACTGTTGGCCGCAATAAAGTAACAATTAAATATTTGGACCAAAACCGAAATTGGACCAAAACTGAAACTGCCATTCTTAATGCGAATTTTAATTGATAATTCAACCTTGCTGCTGTAACTGCTACAGCCATCAAATTTAGCCTCAAGCCATTTAGTGCAGGTTTTTTTAATTTTCCGAATAAATTTCTTACTCTTGAATTTCAAAATGGACTGAAACTGTCACAGCGTCAATAATGATACATTTGTAACATTCATCCAATTTAAATTCAAGGTTTAATTCTCCGAAAATAACCTCCAACACTTCAATTTTGAAACTGCTCTAATTATTTCAGCAGTTACGGAAAAATCTGAGGCAAGAAGTAGTTTGTCCGTCCGCTACCAAATCGGTGCGACATTCGTGTAATTTTACAAACTACAAATGAGTTTATACTTTTATACCCACTTCCTCATTTGATATTTTCCAATATAGGACAAAAACCACTTTGTTTTTTCCTACTCAAATTTTGGTTACAACAATTGTTTGAAAAATCATTTCGCATTCATTCCAACACCAAAATGGGCGAATGAGATATCGAGTCGAAGCTCACTTCGAAGCACATTTTCCAACAACCCCCACATGAATGGAAATTAATACAAACACCAAAAGATTTTTGGCGATATAAATCGACGTTAGAAACTTGCATAGGATAGGTAGGTGTCACCCTTTGAACCTTCCCTTGTGAAAGCACACTTACTTTACTAGTTAGGCAGTAGACGCGATGTCTTTGAACTGTCAACTGTTTTGTGTAAATGATAATGCACTCCACTCAAGTTCTTTCTAACAACTCTCAGTTCTCATGGTTATGTTCGTTTTGGCCATGAACATCCGCCTGGTTCTGCAAGAGTGTTTAGGAATATGCCTTACAATATTCCCTTCGAAGCGGCCCCACTTCTCTCTTACATAGGTGATCCTTGCAAGAATTTCTCTCAAATTCTTCTTGAATCATTAATAGCCATTTTGCTAATCCTCATACTATATCACTGTAGCATCTTTAGGCAATGGACTTTTAGGGTTTCAATTATCCCCCACATGACAGTGATTTACGAGTTAGACAATTAGGTTGTCCTTTTGAACCTAGTTCTTGGGATCTCCAGTCATTTAGGTAAGGTTTTCCTTCATCTGAACTCATCTTTTTTTAAGGCTTTTAGTCACATTCCTTTCGATGATGTCATAATTAACTCTCGATTTAACCCTTTGGTTAATTATCCTTAGACCTCACGTAGTCTACGGAAAAATCTGAGGCAAGAAGTAGTTTGTCCGTCCGCTACCAAATCGGTGCGACATTCGTGTAATTTTACAAACTACAAATGAGTTTATACTTTTATACCCACTTCCTCATTTGATATTTTCCAATATAGAACAAAAACCACTTTGTTTTTTCCTACTCAAATTTTGGTTACAACAATTGTTTGAAAAATCATTTCGCATTCATTCCAACACCAAAATGGACGAATGAGATATCGAGTCGAAGCTCACTTCGAAGCACATTTTCCAACATCTTTTTGATCAAATTTCGGTCTCAAGACATAAAAATGTACTTAATTGGGTATACATTGATCTATGTGATATACAAAAAATAATTAAAAAAAAATTCGAGTGCTACATGAAATTAATCGAAACGAAGGAATTTACGAGGAAAATTAACTAATTTTTTTTTTCTAGAAGGATCGGAGGATCTTGTCCAATGAAACGTTATTTTCACAAACTCGTTAATTCCAGGGTGTAAAGAAAATGATTGGTTTGAATTGTTTAACCCTAGCTCCTAGTGTTCATCGTAGCTATTAACTTCATCTTAGAAGTTATAACCTTTAATCCGTGATGAAATAATCTATAAATATGAGCATAAAGCTTCTACACCAAGAAAAAAAAAACATATATATATGGTTAATTCAATTCAGGCATCAAATTAACAATGATTGGTCGATTTCAGCCATTTCAGATGGATGCTCTGGAGTTGGCGTACGAGGAATATGGTCATCGCGTAACAACAGAGAGGAGGTTGGGGCTAGCGAGACAAACGGGACTGGATGTGGAGCAAATCACGAGCTGGTTCAATAGGAAACGAGCTAGGGAGGCAAGGAGGAGGCCGTTGGAACGTAGAATCCCGGAGCTTCAACGAGAGCTTGAAGAGAGAAGAAGGGTGGAAATCGAGCTTAGGGCTGAAATCCAGCGTTTGAGAGATCAACTAATTAACCGTTGATTCGAATATTGATCCAATCCAATTATATATAAGCTAGCTAGGATCGAAGGAGGTTTAATTTGTCACTGGATACTAATAAAACACTAGTTATTTTGTGATAATTATGTTTATGAAGAACTGATATATCATAAAAATGCTAGCTAGCTCCTTATCATGTTTATTGAGAGCTAGCCAAAGGAAATTTCATCCAATTTTAATTAAGAGCAATGTTATTCGAACTCCCTCCCCGTAATTGTAACTTGTGCGCTATTTTAGTCATATATCATGAATGTGTACGTAATAAGCATTTTTCACTTCAAGAAATTGACTTTTAGCCAGTGACAATAAATTTATTGCTTCTCTAGCTAAAAGTCTCTAGTTACATAGATTTATTTAAGAATTAATGACAGGACATTTCTCTAAAAGTCAATTACCGTCACTAAAAATTTTTAGCTTAAAAAAGCTATAATGACAGAATTTCTGTCACTAAAATTCAATTTTCTTGTAATGTTTTGTATTATACATACTGTTAGAAATTAATATACAAGAATTAATTCCCACCCTCTCTACAAGTTCGGACTTTTAGATGAGACGAAATTATTTCATGGTATCAGAGCAAACCGGGCAAAAACGACCTGGGTTCGATTCCTGTTGAAAGCACTCCACCCATTTAAAATTGTCCACTCGATGGGCCTCCTTCCCAAAAAGGGTAAGAGGTGTTAATCCGATTGTGCCACCCATTTAAAATTGTCCACTCAATGGGCCTCCTTCCCAAAAAGGGTAAGAGGTGTTAATCCAATTGTGGATAAGAGTTGTTAATCCTGCTGTGGGGTTTAATTGGTGTGTATCTCATGAAAGATAAGTCAAAACGTAATTTGGTAAACATATGGAAAGATTAAGAACCGATAATGGGGCGGAATTTCAATTAAACTATACGCTTGATTTTTATTAATTAAGATCGTGGGATATTGCTTGAAATCTTGTGTGCATACACACCGCAATATATAAAATGGTGTAGTTGAACGAAAACACATGCATATTCTTGAGATATCGAGAGCTTTAATTACATTAATTATTCATTGGGTGCCCGGCCCATGGGCCATAGGTTACAAAGTTTATGATTTACAAAATCAAACTTGAAGTAACCTTTTTAGCTTGAAGAAAAAAATTCAATTGCATTATCCCAAAAATATATACTCCTAAATTTTCATATAAATCAATTTAGTCTCATAACTTTTTACCTTTTTTGAAATGGTCCCCAAAAAATTAAATGTATCAATTTAATCCCATTTTTTGCATTTTGTTCTGTTTTGGTCCCAAAAAATTACATGCATCAATTTAGTCCCATTTTTTCACAATTTATTTTGTTTTGGTCTCAAAACAGTTAAATGTAATTGTGAAATATTGGGACTAAAGTAGTACATTTAACTTTTTGAGATCAAAATAGAACAAATTACAAAAAAATGAGACTAAATTGATACATTTAACTTTTTTTGGACTATTTCAAAAAAAAGTTGAAAGCTATGAGACTAAATTGTCTTCCGTCACTTTTTGAACTGACAGCTCAGGCCAGGTGTAACTTTAATTAATTAGTTAAGTAATCTAATTATGGGATTGACAACTCCCTTAAACAGCCCATCTATATAAATTATTGGGCCTAAGTCCATTTAGGATTAAATAATGGGAGAGATCCAGACCTTCATAAGATGCATTGCATGCATGTTTGAGTTTAAAATTCAAGTATATATATTTGACCCGCATAGCTATGAATTTGGTTGTTCGTCCTTGGTGGACAGCCACATGGGGTGACCTCGTTGACTTGGCTGATCAGGGTGGCCAAGTAAGTGGTGGCCTCTAAGTTTGGGCGAACCAAACTGTTGAGGAGGCACTGACAAACAATCTTCGAGTCAATGACTTTTAACTGATTTTTGACTTTGAAATGTACTCGTCTTATACGCTTATCATCGTGATGACATGGATGAGCTCATAAATTTGTGAACATGACTAGGTGTAACATCAATGATTTTTAAATTGGTTGGATTACCCAGGGCACATACAATGATAAAGCTTGTGGTTTATGTGGAGACTGGAGAGAGATCCCAAGGAAACACAAGTGTCTTTCATTCGGACATATTTCTCAATTTACATACCATCCGATTGAATGGGAATTCTTTCAATCTCTTATTTATCCAAACCAACGGTTCCCATAAATCTTTCTTAATATTAATTCATGAATCTATTATTGATGACCTGACTTCTCCTACCACTTCTATTTTGAAATCCCTAGAAGTCTGTAGTTTTTTTTTTTTTTTTAATATTTTTTTAACATATATAAACCGTGTCCCTTCTCTCTCTTCTTCAACCGTTTTTCTCTAATTTAATTTTATATCAATTCTTAGTTATTTTTTCTTTCCCCTATCAAAACATAAATAACATTCCATACATGTACATTTAATAATATATATATATTAAATTTTATTAAATAATATTTTTTTAACAATCTCACATAATACGTTGTTCTTGCACTAATTTTCTAATATTTCTTCAATTACAATCTTTTAATTATCAGTTTCATTCCCTTATATTATTTTTCATGTTTCATTATATATATACTTAACTATATATATGTATCTTTAACACGTCTCGTCATGATTATTATTGGATGTTGATTATTTTTTCACTTTACATGTGCATTCAGATAAAATATATAATGAAATAAAAAAAATGCATGTGATTTCATTGCCATCGTTGAGATCAGTTGAGACCAAATCTCTTCAGCAGATCGAATAGGATGTAAATTGAAATTAATTATAGGAGTAACCAATGAAGATAAACAAAATAAAAAAAATTCAATCAATTTTAGAATCTATATTAATTAATTTTCAACTTGGCATAGTAATATATAAATTTATTAATTAATGCATAAATGCAATAATGTACTTCATAAACATAAGCAAATTTGGAGTGTTGTATGGACACGTTGGTTAGGTGATTAGGTAAGAATTAATTATAAACTCTCCTAACCATTTGAATGAAAATGGTAATGAATTCTCCATCAACTAATACTCTGACGCGAAATATTTGTCTTCTATCACTTATTTAATGGACATGTCTTTATGATTGAAGACATTTCAGAAATCGAGATTTAGAGACGAATAAAATACCATAAAAACGGTCTCTAAAAGAGTTGGAAACGAATTTTAAAACTATTTACTATCCGTTCCTAATCACATGGTATAAAATTCATTTTTCCGTATCTAAACGATAAACGACCCATTTTACATTCAGATCAAGATTCTGTTTCTAATTAAAAACGATGTTTTGCCGGACTCTAAATTCGTAGCTTACACCCACCGACCCACACCCACCAACCCAACCCGAACTCCACCCCGCAACCACTCTCTCCCTAACTATTTAAATGACCATTTATTTGGTTTATATGAGAATTGAACTCAGGTGGGCGACGTCCATTGCTGGGCGCTCGCCACTTTGACAGGTAACTCTTTTTTTTTTAAATATTTTGTAAATGTATATTCTTTTGACTATTTTTTAATTTATTTCTTTAACATATACTCCCTCCGTCCCGGAGGAACTTGCACCCTTTGACCGGCACACATTTTAAGAAATGTGTAAGAAAATGTGTAATGATTGATGTTTTGAAGGGTAGTTTTGTAAACTTTTATGAATAAAGTAAAGTAAAAAGTAGATTGAGTGTGAAAAAGTAATGACATATGGGTAAATATGAGTATATTTCAAGGGTGAGGGTTGTGAAGATATTTCCTTTTATGGAGTGTGCAAATTGGTATGGGACATCCATATATGGAAAGTGTGCAAATTCCTGTGGGACGGATGGAGTATTAAAATTGTAACTTTTATGGGGTTTTCTACCGTAAGACGGGGGGTTCGCCCTGTCTTATACTCCCTCCGTCCCAGCAGTTTTTGCATGGTTTGACCATCACGGAGTTTAAGAAAATGGAATATAGTGATGTGTAAAGTAAAATAAAGGAGGAGTATTATTGGTAATTCATTGACTAAAGTGGGTGGAGAGGGTTAAGTTGTGGGCCCAAGTAAAATAAATGAGGGGTATTATTGGTAAAGATTATGTTAGTTATTTCCTTTTTTGGAGTGTGCAAATAATGTTGGGACGTCCCGTTAAGGAAAGTGTGCAAATAATCACGAGACAGAGGGAGTAATAGATATCCAATTAAAAGTTGACACATCATTTCGCTTTGCCATGTGCGATTGCACTTCGCCATTTGATAAAATATTTATATTTTTTGAAAAAATATATAAAATTACTGAAATATCCTTATATATATATTTTAAATATTAAAAAATATTTTAATAGTTTATTCCCGAGTTAGCTGGGCTGTAGATCTCGAGGCCCGAGATAAAGCCCGACCCAATTCAAGCCCAGTCCAGACCCAACTCGACTTGCCCAACCTGAACACCACCTGGCCTAGTCCGGCCCAAAACCGACTCGGTCCACCCCAACCCAATTTGGGCCCGGTCCGACTCATCTCGGTATAGCCCATTTTGGGCTCGGCCCGACTCACCCCAACTCGACACAGTCTGGGCCCGACCCAATTAGAATGAAACATACATCCCCAACGGGTCATGGGTCGGGTCAGCGGATCCAACCCAGCCCGATCCAACCTATTTGACAATTCTAGATATATATGTTATTTTATAATAAATATATTTATTTATTTTAAATGAAAAGGATATATATTACTCCCTCCATCCACGAAAACTATGTCTCTTTGGCTGGACACATGTTTTAAGAAAAAATAGATAAAGTAAGGGTGTTGTGAAGTAAAAATAAAATGATTATTTCCATAAAAGAAATGAACATACTTTTGGTGGATAGACAAGTAATGAAAGTGGGCATACTTTTGGTGGATAGATGGAGTATATTATTAAATAGTAAATAATAATTAAATTAAAATAAAAAAATCAATTAAAAAGGTTTGAATTTTATTTTTTATTTAATTTTACCATTTGACTAATTAGATGCCGATTAGAGACGGTCAAATCCCGTATCAAATAAAAAATTTAAATTCCGTGCACCACTTTGACTCGTTTTATGGTGGGAAGAAAACTTTGACTGATTAGAGACGGTGATATCCGTATTTAATACGTATCTAAAACTCTAGAAACTAAAAACAGTGTCTAATTCATTTTTAATGAGAGACAATTTTATTTTTGATTCAAATCTCGATTTTTTAACAAATTCATATCTAATTCGTATCTATTAGAGACGAATTGAATATCTATCTCTAAAATTAAGTATTAAAATCAGTCTTTTTTTTAATGAAATATGATGTATGAATCATTTGTACAATAGGGTTCTGTGCATGATGTGATCTCTAAATTACACTGTCGTGGAATTACATCTTGTACATGGTCCTCATGTGTATACATGAGGTGATTCTTGTTGATTCTTGTCCACATAAATCATGGTTGAATCATGAATGCACCTTACTTGGTGTAGATTTACCTAATATTATAAGAAGTTGCAAGTGAATAAAAAAACAAAAAAGATGAATAATTGTACCCATGCATCTTAAATAGGTGAGGGTATAAGTTCTTATTTACAAACACATGTATACAAAATGAATCAATTTCGTTATTATATATATAGAATCATGATTTGATTAATAAATGCTTGAGTGAATCTGCTATAATATAGGTTTTGAATATTCTGAACTTCTACCCGGCGACTTCATAGTTTAGATAGTGTTTTAACCACTTAAACTATCTCATTTTTTTCGTTAAATAGTGAGTTTATATAGAATTCAAACTCCATTGAATGAATGACTGACTGAATGAGATGTGTTATTCATGACTTGAAAATAGACCACTCAAATTCAAATTATATGTATTGATATATGTCAGATTAAATCTATCACAATGGTAACGTTGTCCGGCCTACTCCATCTTCAATTATTTATTTGACACTCCTATTATTTAGAAAATTTATTAATTTTGAGCAAAGTAGTAGTGTTACTTTTTTCAAGAAACAAAATTTCATTGTTTTAAAATTATTTATCGGTCAAAAGAAAAAGAATAGCCGGTAATTGGATTTTAGTTTGGCCGGGCAGGTATGAAAATAATTAAGTCCAAAAAATCCAAATAGGGTAGTCTTTGATCCAAATGTCAAAGATAAATTTAAATTTATTAATTGTTCGAAAGGATATTCCTCTGCACAATTGAATATATGCTTTCAATTTTTATTTTTTATTTTTAAATATAAGGGGCGCATAATTATTATTGGAACATGCACACTAGATAAATAATGTTCTAATAAAACAGCTCACAAACCACACTAGAAATTAATTAATAATATAATACACTATATATCTAGTGAGTCCGTCAAAATTCATTAATTTATGAAAAAGTTGTCTTGAATATTTTCATTATTTTATTAGCTACCTAATTTGAAGCGCCTCGCCCAAGCATCTAGCAATTTGATGATGATGATCTCATGACGTCTTAAAAATTAAGATTTTTGCAAGAAAACAATTCAATTGGTTTCATTAAGCATATATCATGATGTGACTTAATTTTTTCCCAAGTATTAAGTTAAAGAAGGTCACTAGTCACACCCCATATACCTTAGTGTACGACTACTTCGGGCGAACATAATGTTTACTGTACCGTCACTTTACTCAAACAATTTCTAGTTAAAATTAATTTAAAAGAAGCATATATATATATATATATATATATCATGCTAATTTTATGTATATCTATTTCTGTCTTAAAATTTACCGGCTGTGTTTAAAATACTATGGAATATGGTTCTCGATATAAGTAAAAAATTCTAATTGTATGAAGATGCATGTATAGGTTTGTTAATCTCTCAAATCAAATATATAAGCGACATTTGTTTTGTTACAAGAATATGCTACTTTTGCAAATATATATTCCCTGACTATATATAGATTAAATTTTAAAATCTAAATAATTAAATATGAGGTAGCAATATTGAATTTTTGTTGAAACTCCTCTATATATAGGTTGCATTATGCATCATATTTAATTATGAACACCTATCCTTATTGATTATATTCCACTTTGTGTTCTATTTATATTAGTATAACTTAACTTGTGTAATACATGTTTAAAATTTAAAAGACGGAACAAACAATGAAATACGAAAAGTGGCACGGAAAAATCGAATTGAGTTGATTATACGCTGATGCTGATATATATAATCAACCGAACACATTCAAATTAATGAACCCTCGATTGTCAGCACAAGTTTCTGTCACATACACTTTCTCATGTTAATTAATATTCTTCCCTCCTAATATTTCCATAAAATTAAACGACAAAAAGACACCAATATAATTAATTAAATTAATTAATCAACTCAGAAAATGACCCTTCCCATGAATGTGGACTCTTTCACGAGTACTCCCATAACCTGCATACATCATCATCATCATTCAGTTGTAGTGCGTAAAATAAATATAATGCATACATCATATATGTGTGTATAAATATGTTCATATTTGTGGCAAATAGGAGGTCATCAATAGCTAGAACCTAAATTTTAGCTTAAAAATAAAATCAAGAGTCTCTTACACTTAATTATGTGTGTGTTTTCAATTGTTGAGATCGAATCCATCTGATTATATTTATAATTATGGGCGGAAAGACTTGGCCGGGGCTGAGTAGGGAGTACAACTCGATCGTGTTCTTTTGATTCAATCGATCGAGCAGTGGGCCGAGTTTCACTCCATATCCAGTCCTGGCCGAGTCGATTACTCGGCCTCCTTTAATCGCCAGCTTCCTAGCTACACGTTTTCTTGAGTAGTCTGTTCAATGGTAAGAACTACATATGTTCATGGCTTTTCAACTTTAATTAATGAGATCTCCCTAAAAAAAACTATAATTATAATGAGATCATGCATCTATTTACTTATATAAATGTTCCATTTTATATTTTATTTTCTACTATATACACCACACACACTAAAGTGCTAATGCTTTAATTTCATCAAATAATATACATGAAACTTAGTTAGTTAGACGTTGTATATATGTTGTTGATTGTTTGTGCTGCTGAGTCCAATCACACCCGACTCATCGAGCCAGTATCGTGTCCTATTTAATTATTCATAATTTTTTTTGCACAAATTCTAATGCATAAATTATTCAATAGTATTATAAGAGATAAGCAAGCGTAGTGGTAGAAAAAACTTTCAACTATATGAACGATCAATAATTTTTTTTTATTGTAATAAAGTAATGTCATGTGATGTTTTAAAGGATAATTTATAATGTTTTTTTTTTTTTTGCTATTTTAAGTATAAGTAAAACAAGTGAGGGACAAAAAAAAAATAACAAAATGAGTAATTAGGTAGACGTAGGAAGTATATTGTTTTGCCGATTAAAAAAGAGTTGTACGGAAAATATACTTCCTCCGTTTAAATTTATAATGTTTATTAGTTTTAATAAATATTGATTAGTTTATGTATAAAGTATAGATGAAGGATATGATTGAATATTGTGGGTCCACTTATAAATAAAGAGAATGATAATGTGGATAATAAGTAATGATTGGAAAATGAAGATAAATTAGTGTGAAAACATAATAAAAAATAAATAAATATCAGGATACTTGGACGCTTGGTGCTTGGTGCTTGCTGCTTGCTGCCTCACGCCACTTTTCTAGTTAGATCAAAAACAATTTTAATTTTATGGGCCCAATCAATAATAGGTACACCAAATTTTGCGAGGGGCAGAAGATAAGCCCATATAGATATAAAAATGGACTTGTAATTGTGTTGGGCCTTATTATTGTACTGGGCTCTCATGTATTTTAAAGGGTCTGTCTATTTGCACCTCAGACTTGGTTAACTGCACACCCCCACACACTTTATTACAAATGGTCTTGTAACTTTGTCCGAATCCACAAAAGGTCCAGTCTTTTTACTTAATCAATTTTAATCTTTTTAGTCTCGGTTTAGAGAGAAGGGAGAGCTTCTCTCTCTAGAGAGTTGCTCCTCCCTTTCTCCACCGGTCTCCGCCGCCGGCTCGTCGCAGATCCGTCGTTCACGTTGCCGTCATCGTCTTTGAATCCTTTGCTGTCTTTGTTGTCTTTTCGTCTTAGATCGGTTGGCTTTACGCTTCTCTTCGAGCTCTTTTGGTATTTTAGTTTTCGCTAGATCTTATTTGTAGATCTGTAGATTTGAGTTGTAGATCTGCAAATCTGAGTTGTAGTTCTTATATGAGTTTCTTTTTGTGGTTGGAAACTCAGATCTGCAGATCTGGTGTAGTTTTTGGTTGCTGGACTCTTTTTTTGGTCTCTTTTTTGGTTGTTGGGCTCCTTGAGATTGACTCGAGAGTCCTTGGTTCTTAGGATCGGGTACTTGTACTTGGTGGAACGTACTTTGCCTATTTTTTTGTTTCCTATTCTTGACATGAAACACCTTGGTGTGGGGTTGTCTCGTTTAAAGATTGGAGACATGGACATCTGTTAAGGCAAAGGAAAACTAGTATTTCCTCTTCTCACGATTGAAGTGGACGACGATATCTGCATTGGTTTGAAGATCAAGATCTTAGTTCGTGATTTGTAATTCTATTTGATGATCTTGTAAACCCCTCCTCAATTTTTTTTTAATCTTTTTAGTCTCAATTATGGTCTTATGGTTTCAATATTGGTCCTTTTACTCTCGGTTTTGATCCCCAAAGTCCAATTTCAGGCTTCTAGGTTCAAATTCAGTCCTTTGGTTTATATTTCAGTCATTTTAATTCAATTTTAGAACATATGTATTTTACGTGACAATTTATTTTGACATTTTTAACACATAATTCAATAAATATGACATTATGTGGAAAATAAAAGTGACATTTATGTTAATGTGATTTTTTAATTAATTTTATAACCTTGAGTAAAAATATAATTAATTATAATTATTTATTAATTTAATATTGAAAATATTTTATATAATTGGGTCTAAACTCTATCATCAATAAACAAGAATGTGACGCTGCGAGTTGTCTAATCTACAAGCTGTCAAATAATTAACGAGTCTAAAAATACATAAGATCAACTTAAAACAATTTTCAATTATTAAATATTAAAATATGCATGTTTTTAGTATTAATATGTAATTAAATTTGATGTTTTAATTTATTTCAATGAAATAGTTTTTTTATTTATTAAATATATCACTTTTTTTCTATAATTTATTTAATTTAAATGAAAATACGATCGAAAGTATATATTTTATTATAAAATAGGAGTATATTTTATTATATGAAATATAAAATAAAAAAAATTAAGATTTTGATAAAATTATGTACATTTGATTATAAAGAAATATTTATTAATTTTTTTTATTAAATATATCACTCTTATTTCCATTCATAACAGTTTACGTGGCAAAATTATGTGTAAAAACATTGAAAAACTTTGTCACGTGAAATGCATATGTTATATTCTTGTTAATAGGACTGAAATTGAATTGAAAGGTCTAAAATTGAATTGAAAAGACTAAAATTGTATTCAAATGATTAAAATTGAGATTGAAAGAACCAAAATTGATAAAGAAAAAAATTACATAATCTTTTACGGATTTTGACAAATTAAATTTACAGGACCATCTGTAAATTTATCTTTATGAAAACTTCAGAATATCCTTTAAATAAAATTATACTACTGAATGCACCCACTACTAATTACACTGCTAGTTCAATCTACATATATTTTAAAATAAATATAATTCTTTAAACTGGTGAAGAAAAGTGTATGCCACCAATTTTATCACACCCGTCCATATTAAGAATTAAAGAAACATCGCTGAACTATTAAGAATTGAAGGAACAGCGGCTTAGTATTATTGAATGGAATAATTGAATGGTTCGGCCAACAATATATATATATACCTAGGGCACAGGCCCACAAAGCAAATAAACTAAGAATGGGCCAAAATATAGACATGGACCGAAATAATTAAATGATCCAAAACTAATTGGTTCTAATACTCCCCCTCAAGTTGGAACGTGAAAATCTCGAATGCCCAACTTGCCACGAAGAAAGTGAAAGCGATCAGCACCAAGTGCTTTCGTAAAGATGTCGGCGACTTAATTTTTAGTGGAAATCTTACAAGGTTGAATAGTTCCATTCGCAACCTTTTCACGAACAAAGTAGCAATCCATTTCAACATGTTTGGTTCGTTCATGGAAGACAGGATTAACGGCAATGTGACGAGCTGCTTGGTTGTCACAGAAAAGTGGTGTGGGACGTGTCGAAAATACATCAAAGTCGCTCAGGAGCCACCGTAACCAAACAATCTCACAAACTGTCGTTGCCATGGCGCAATACTCTACTTCAGCCGAAGACCGAGAAACCACAGACTGTTTCTTGGTGCGCCAAGAAACGGGCGAACCACCAAGGGAAATAAAATATCCTGTAGATGAACGACGTGTAAACGGGCACCTCGCCCAATCAGCGTCGCATAATCCACTCAAGTCGAAACCCCCATCGGCTGCAAGCAAGATCCCCTGTCCTGGAGCTATCTTCAAATAGTGCAACACGCGCTCGGCTACTGCCATATGGCTCGCGCGGGGCTGTCCAAGAAATTGGCTTAGTTGACTCATTGGATACACGATATCGGGCCGAGTGACAGTGAGGTATAGTAAGCGTCCAATTAAACGCCTATAACGACCAGCATCAACCAAAGGACTGTCATCATCAGGCGTGAGCTTCAAGTTTTGTTCCATGGAAAACTTGCAAGGGCGGCTTCCTTGAAGCCCACTTTCTTCCAAAATGTCTAGCGCATACTTTCGTTGACTTAAGACAAAACCTTTTGAGGAATGGGCGACCTTAATGCCTAAAAAATATTTTAGCGGACCAAGATTCATGATACTGAACTTCTCATCCAAAAATTGTTACACATATTCAATGTGAGTTGTGTCATTACTAGCAAGTAGAACATCGTCGACATATATCAATGCGAAAACATATGTGGACCCTTTTCGGAATATAAACAAGGGGTGATCTGCATGTGATTGACGAAAACCAATGGAAACGAGAGCCTGAGTGAATTTCTCGTACCAATTCCTAGATGCCTGACGAAGTCCATAAAGAGATTTTTGTAGCTTACAAACTCGGGTGTCGCCCTCCTTAGCAAAGCCCTGGGGAATGCTCATGTACACATTTTCATGTAAGTCACCATGCAAGAATGCATTGTTCACGTCCAATTGGTGGACCTCCCAGTTACGTTTTGCAGCAATAGTCAACAAGCACCTAACTGTTACCAACTTTGCTACGGGGGCAAATGTTTCATGAAAATCAACTCCTTCAATTTGAGTGAATCCCTTTGCAACCAAACGGGCCTTGTATCTTTCCACATCCCCATTTGGTTTATACTTGACTTTGTAAACCCATTTAGAGCCAACGACCTTCTTTCCTGGGGGTAATAAAGTTAATGTCCAAGTGCCATTCTGCTCTAAAGCACGAATTTCTTTAGCCATGGCATCACGCCATAAGGGGTCTCGAATAGCCTGTGAGAAGTGTTTTGGCTCACCACGTGATGTGATGGCCGCTAAGAAGGCTTTGTGAGCCAATGAAAATTTATCGTACGAGACATAATGAGATAAAGGGTGTACCATCGAGTGAGTTGAATTGACAGTGGGTTGTGCATGGTCAACTGAAGGGGGAAGGTCAGTGATGTAAGCGTCCAAATGTTTGGGTCGCTTATTGGTTCTCTCACTAACACGCGGACTACGAACTGCATGACTAGGAGGAGCATCGGGTAACGTATAAATGCCGACGACCAGTCGAGTAGGAGAGGCTGCTTCGACCAACTCGGGCTAGGGAGGTTCAGGTCGCTGCTCGGCCGAACGAGTCTCCTCTACTCGGTGCCGAACAAAAGGGCGTGACCAGGTGGACACTGGACGAGATGAGGTAGATGTATCTCGAATTCGAGCACGGGCCGCATCTATGGCAATGGAAAAATCCAGACCTTCGTTTCCTCGAAATGGGAGCATATCTTCAACAAAAGTAACATCCCGTGAGGTTTAGAACTTATGAGTATGTAGGTCAAACACTTTATAGGCCTTTTGTCCTGCTGGATAACCCACAAAGATACATGCACTCCCCCTTTCTCCAAATTTGTCCTTGCGCCGATTCTCATGGGCATACACGAGGCAACCGAAAACCCTAAGGTGATCATATGAGGGTTTCTTGCCAAATAATCTCTCAAATGGGGTTTGATTTGATATTACAGGAGAGGGGAGTCAGTTGATGATGTAAACGGCCGTGAGGACACACTCACCCCAAAACTCAACTAGCAATCCTGACTCAAATCGTAGTGCTCGTGCCACTTCCGAAATGTGTCGATGTTTGCGCTCTACAACGCCATTATGTTGTGGAGTGTCTGTGCATGAACTTTCAAATAAAATTCCATTAGTATGATAGTAATCAAGCAAGATAGACGACTGAAATTCTACTCCATTATCCGATCGTACCCTTTTGACAAACATCCCAAACTGATTCTTAATCATATTACAAAATCGAATCAATTTCATGGCAACATCTGATTTCTGTTGAACAAGAAAGATCCAAACACCTCTGCTAAAATCATCAACAATAGATAGAAAATAACGAGCACCGATGGATGTATCACACTTATAAGGTCCCCAAATATCACAATGAATCAATTAAAAACAATGCAATGTCTTACTAACACTAACGGGAAAGGGTAAACGTGTCTGTTTTGCCCGAATGCAAGAATCACAAAAATTATGGTTCCTCGTATAATTGTTCAACGAATCAATGTGACGTAGTTTTTTGATTCAGGTGGAATTTACACGTTTTTTATGCACATATGAAGCTCATTTTGATTGTGATTTCATTGATTTATTGGTCGATTATGGATGTTTTGGTCAAAATAAGAGAAAGGTGGTGTGTTGTCGTTTTTGTAGGAAAAATGACTATTTTGGAAGGTAAAAATACATACCTAATTTTCAGTGAAGTCAACGAAGGAAGAAATCAAGTTCGTGGGTAAAACGAGTCAAATTTATTCAAATAAATAATTTGGGCCAATATGTAGCTTGAGCCCCAAGCCAGTGACCGAGAGAAGAAAAAGAAATTTGAAGAAAGAGGAAAGAGAGAAGATTTGGAAATTTGAAGAAAAAAGAAAGAGAGAAGATTTGGAAATTGAAGAGAGAAAAGGAAATTATATTTTTGGAAATAATTTTTTATAGAAAATTTAGCCCTAATTTTCAAGTATAAATAAACCCTCTAGTCATACTTTGAGAGAGGGAAGAAAAAGAAGAAGAAGAAGGAGAGAGGCAAACGTTTGGAGAATCCGCTCACGAGGAGAACACCATCCATTAGACTAAGCTTTCTATTTCTCTCTCTTTTTATTTAGTTATTTCATTTGGTTTTGTTAATTTGATTATGTTGTTGATTGGCTAGAACTAGAGATGTCTATCGGGTTGGCCCTAGCCCTATAGGGCCAGCCCTACAGGGCTACGGGCTAAACGGGTTAGGGCCTTAACCGGTTCATATTTAACGGGCCTACAATTGTTGGGACCTAACCCTAACCCTAGCGGGCCACGGGCTAAACGGGCCACTAACGGGCTACAATAATTTTTTTTCTTTTAAAATTAAAGATACATAATTAGTTAATGATCAATAAATGAGAAAAAAAAAGTATAATTTAAACAGAATTCTAAAACTCATTGGTCTTTAATATGACCAAATAAAGCTAAACAAATATCATAATCTAATAAAAAATAGTAATAATGAGTAATGGATGGTAATGGGCTTCTTATTGCTTATAGTTATGGTTATTGATCAAATGACCCAAAATTTGTTCTTAGGTTATTTATTAAAAAAAAAGAAAAAAAAGGTAACAACTCGGGCTAGCGGGTTAGCCCTGTAGCCCTGCGGGCTGGCCCGGTTTAGCCCACGGGCTAATCGGTCCGAGTAAAAAAAGCCCGGTTTTAAACGGGCCTATAATTCATCAACCCTAACCCTATATTTTTCAGGGTTAAACGGGCCAGTCCGATTAGCCCGACCCGGATAAACATCTCTAACTAGAACACTTTTGGTTCTAGGGCTTTGTAAATATTTGGATTGAAGTTTATGAACTAATTTCTTGCTTTAATTGGTGTTTGTCTCTTATTTGTATGCTTAATTCTTCTTTGGAAGCATGTTGTTATAGGCCATGATGATTTGCTTAATTCATTGTTAATTGGGGTAATATCTAGAGATTTATTATGATCTCGAGAGAGGATTAATTATCGGAGAGGGAATTGTATGATCTTTGGGGCTATTTTGGGTGGTGTGATATCTGTAATGTAGAAATACGAACTTATGTTGCATGCTCCTTTGGATTAGTTGTATCGAGAGATTGATTAATTCTTCTTTTGTGATCAACCCTATATGAAGACAACCTTAATGGCCATTTGAACGAGTACAATTCATAAACGGATATCTAAATGTTGCAAATGCCTTGGAACCCACCCTCTCATATTTGAGTTTTCATTCATTTTACTTTCGTTTTCTTGGTTTGCATGTTAGTTGATCGATTCTACATTACTCTTTATTACTTATTTGTGACAATTTGGTAGGTAATCTTAGGGTAAATCACACCATTCTCTTTAATCGATCGCGTCTAAATAGAATTCCATTAACAAAATACACTTTTACGCTATACCTTCTCGTGTGATCGACCTCGTACTTACTTCTCTACGATAGACACCGTATACTTGCGGTTGTATATTTTAGTGTTGTAGAATACGTGAATCAAGTTTATGGCGCCGTTGCCGGGGAGGTTTATAGTCCTTGAGTGTAGGTTGATAAAATTTTAGTTTAGACATTTTAATTGCTTTCCTTATTTGCAAAAATCCAAAAAAATATTTGTGTGTTTTATTTTGATTTTACTTGCAATTCTCACTTTCGTTTGAACTTTTGATAGACATGGCTTATGATCACACGATCTAAAAGGAACCAACAAGAAGTGTTGCCTTTAGACTCGGAGATCTAAGCCAATTATGGAAGAAGAAACACCGAGAGAAGAAGAATTTAGTCAGAAGAAATGAATAGAAGAGAGAACCCGATCATAGAGGAGGTCGAAGAGGAAGTGGAGAATCAAGGGGTTGACGGAGTTGAGGGGCCGAATGGAAATGGCGGAAATCGACAACAAAGAGCCGTGGGAGATAACCTTCAACAAAGGGTTAGAGAAAATTTGATTGAGAATGAGGAGAATGGCCCACACTGAGTTTTGAGGGATCATTTTCGTCCAATTCCAAGGCCATATGGAGGAGCGGGTCGAGAACCCGTTGATGCACACAACTTTGAACTCAAGCAGACCTTAATAGTCATGGTTCAAAATAACCAATTTGGTGGGCTTTCCAAGGAGGATCCTAACCTCCACTTGTCTCAATTCCTTGAGATAAGTGGAACGGTTAAGATCAACCGTGTCCCCCAAGACTACATCCGCTTGCAACTCTTCCCCTTCTCACTCCGGGACCGAGCAAAGCAATGGTACCTCTCTCTTGACTTGAGGACCATTGAGAATTGGGCCAACCTTGTTGATGCATTCATAATGAAGTATTTCCCTCCGAGCAAGACTATCCAAATCCGAGGGGAGATATCTTCATTTATGCAAGATGATGATGAGTCATTGGCCGAAGCATGGGAGCGTTTCAAAGACCTCATTAGAAGTTGCCCTCAACATGGTTTTTCAAGAGACCAATTAATATGCTACTTCTACAACGGTATGGATCACCGTACGAGAGGGATGGTAGATGCTTCGGCCGACGGAGGGTCATTGTTGGGAAAGACGACGGAAGAAGGTTATGTGCTCTTGGAGGAGATAGCGAAAAACGGGAACCAATGGCCATTCGAGAGAAGACAAAACCGAAAGATTGCCTCAACCCAAGATTTGGATGGGAATGCTAAACTATCCAACAAGGTGGATAAATTGATATCTCTTATGACTGTTAAAGCTTTAGTGGGGTCACGTGACGAGCAATATGAAGAAGCCCACTACATGACAATCAAAGAGATAGGCAAATTAGAGAGAGAGGTTGGAACGAGAGGCAAGCCCGTGAGAGTCCTTCCAATCCAAACCAATATCATCCGAATTTAAGGCAACATGAGAACTTTTCCTATGCTAACCCAAGGAATGCCATTTAACCACCACCAAACTTCAATGTGAGGGATAAGATGATCATTGACCCATCACCAAAACCATCCTTGGAAGAGATGTTTGGTGCATTCATGGGAGAAACTAAAAATTTCATGAGAGAGACTAAGAACAATGTGGCAAAGGTATGACAAAGACTTGATGAGCATGGTGAAATGATCAAAGATGTGACCACCCACATGAAAGCTATGGAGAAGCAAATAGGCCAACTTGCCAACATCATTGGAAAGCAACACGTTCCGGGGCAATTCCCCTCTAACACGGAGCTAAATCCCAAGGAGCAATGCAAAGCCATAAGGTTAAGAAGTGGGACAAGCTACGAAGGGCCCAAGATGCCATTAGAGGAGGAAGTGGTAATGGCACCCGAGGGTGTTGACAAAGGAGATGGCCAAGTGAAAGAGAAGCAAGAAGAGAAAGAAGAGAAAGAAAGGGAGAAGAAGAGTGGGGAGGCAATCCCTCCACAAAACAAAGGCAAGAATGTAGTGCCTCTCCCATATCCTCAAAGGATGAAGAAGAAGAACTTGGATAGCAAGTTTGTCAAGTTTGCGGAGATGTTCAAGAAGCTCCATATCAATATCCCTTTCGCCGAAGCTCTTGAACAAATACCACGTTACTGCAAATTCTTGAAGGAAATAATGTCAAACAAGAGGGAAATGGAGGCGTATGAGACGGTACACTTAACCGAACAATGTAGCTCCATAATTCAAGCTAAGCTACCTCCAAAGCTTAGGGATCCCGGATCCTTCACTTTGTCATGCACCATTGGAGATGGAGGTACATTAAGAGCACTATGTGATTCGGGAGCAAGCATCAACCTCATGCCATTATCACTCTTCAAATCACTTGGTTTAGGAGAGCTCACACCAACCACAATGAACCTCCAATTGGCGGATAGGTCTATTACATACCCTTTGGGTATAACGAAGGATGTATTGGTCAAAATCGACAAGTTTCTCTTTCCGGTAGACTTTGTGGTTTTGGATATGGAGGAAGACAAAAACATTCCATTGATATTGGGAAGGCCATTTTTGGCAACCGGAGGGGCCATAATTGATATGAGGAATGGAGAGTTGGAGCTTCGAATGAACCAATAAATAGTTACGATTGACATGTATAGAACTATCAAACTCCGGAATGATGAAGATAGGTAAAATGGGAGCCCCAAGGGAGATCACCCTTCAATGCCCATGAAGGAGAAGGTGGAAGAAGAGCCCAAGATCAATATTGTGAAAGAGAACCCCAAGGTGGAAGACAAAGATTTGAAGATAGACAAGAAGGCCAAGTTTGGGGGAGTTTTCTTTAAAAACTCCCCCAAATCAAGAAAAACTACTTGTGCAAGCTTGGGGATGAATGAGGCGTCAACTTCTTATGACATGATTGAAGAGCTGGATGGGCTAGCTAGTGGATGTTTCCATGGATTTAAGAAAGTTGGTTGGACAAAGAAGGTCAAGAACAAGGATGATAAGGGGGTGACGTGATAATCATCTCAAGGAGAACCGTCCGGCATAGGACGTTAAAAATAGCGCTTCTTGGGAGGCAACCCAAGGTTTTATTGCTTTCATATTTTTCTTATTTTAGTAGTCTTGATAGCTTAGTCTCTTTTGTAGGTATGGATGAGGAATATTATGGATATCATATCTTGGAGAATGAAGAAAGAAGCAAAGCTAACTTTGCAAAGAGGAAGAAAGTGTTGCAATGGTGATCTTTGAAGAGCATTGGATGTGCAAGGAAAGAGGTAAAAACTTTTAGCCCCAAACTTATAATTTTTACATAGTAAAATTTTAAGTTTGGGGGAGTTATATTTCTTTTATTTTTTTCTACTAGTTGTTACCCTTACACCGGTTCGTCATTCTACTTATGTTACATTTTGCACCGGCGCACACTTAGCTTTCATATGCTTATATTGTTTGAGTTGGCTATGTTATTTGTTGGGTAGTGGACTTATGGTGAAATGTGAGCATGGATAATCATTGGAATCCATAGCGAGTAGTTGTGGTGATGTCTATTTGCTTTGAATGTATGCATGATTAGTGATGGATAGTAGTATCATGTTGTGTTCATATTTGTTGATCTTTGATGGCATGAATGCATGATGTGTTGTTGTTTGGGGACATTTGATAATTGTGAGAATCCTATTGAATAAACCCGTGAGAATTGAGCCCTAAATCGAACATGTAATCCGGTTTAGTTCATTTGAGAGTGGATTAGGTTATTGCTAGTGATCTTAGAACTTGCCCAAGTTCTTATTTGAAAGCATGATTGTGTGAAACTTTGTGATATGATATAGGCCATCTTGTTCTAAAGAGTCACTTAGCCAAAATTTTCTAAAACCGAAGTAATCTTCCGTAGTTAGCCCCTTTGAGCTTAATTCCTCATTTTCTTGGCAAACTACAATGTTAACCACTTAACCTTTTTGAGCCTTTGATACCTATATCTAGTGGGGGATTAAAGACAAAGTGGAAAAACATGTTCTTAAATGTATTTGGTTTAAGGAGAAGTTGGATGAGTTGAAAAAGTTGAAAAAGATGAAAAAAGATGAAAAGAAAATCAATGGAAAAGAAAAGAGGGACAAAGAGCCCCAAAAGTTTGAAAAGAAAAAAATGGTTCAAAAAGATGAGGTGATGAATGCTTGAAAAAGAAAGAAAAAATGAAAAGTGAGGATGGAGTTTGTAAGCTTTGAAAGTGAAAGCACACATTGTGAAACACCAAGCTTTGTCCTCCACTAGAAGAGTCACAAATTCTCAAATTCATCCTACCTTGTCCAAAGAGCCAATGTTACATCCTTGATAAAGTCCTATTGATCACATTGTTGAGCATTTGAGTGTTGTAGAAAGTAGAAGTTGGGCAAGCATATAGTGATTGCATAGCATAACTTGGTTGATGAGTGCATTAATATCCTCAATTTATTTGTGTGTTTGAGAGAAACACTATATCATGTGAGTAGAGGACTTGAGCATTTGGATTATGTTTCTCATTCACAATGTGTTGTGTGTTTGTGCATCTTTTGATCCATAAGTGTGAATTACAATAATGAGCCTATGACTTTCATTGAGAAATGCACTTTGAGAAAGAGATATCACTACATTTTACCTCACATGTGTGGTTTGTATTGAATATTCCATTGTGATCATTCCACCCTCATTGCTTTAAGTACTTAGTTGTTTGAGGACAAACAACATTTTAAGTTTGGGGGAGTTTGATTCGAGTGGAATTTACACGTTTTTGATGCACATATGAAGCTCATTTTGATTGTGATTTCATTGATTTATTGGTCGGTTATGGATGTTTTGGTCAAAATAAGAGAAAGGTGGTGTTTTGTCGTTTTTGTAGGAAAAATGACTATTTTGGAAGGTAAAAATACATACCCAATTTTCAGTGAAGTCAACGAAGGAAGAAATCGAGTTCGTGGGTAAAACGAGTCAAATTTATTCAAAGAAATAATTTGGGCCAATATGTAGCTTGAGCCCCAAGCCAGTGACCAAGAGAAGAAAAGGAAATTTGAAGAAAAAAGAAAGAGAGAAGATTTGAAAATTTGAAGAAAAAGGAAAGAGAGAAGATTTGGAAATTGACGAGAGAAAAGGAAATTATATTTTTGGAAATAATTTTTTATAGAAGTTTTAGCCCTAATTTTCAAGTATAAATAAACCCTCTAGTCATACTTTGAGAGAGGGAAATAAAAGAAGAAGAAGAAGGAGAGAGGCATACGTTTGGAGAATCCGCTCACGAGGAGAACACCATCCATTAGACTAAGCTTTCTATTTCTCTCTCTTTTTATTTAGTTATTTCATTTCATTTGGTTTTGTTAATTTGATTATGTTGTTGATTGGCTAGAACACTTTTGGTTCTAGGGCTTTGTAAATATTTGGATTGAAGTTTATGAACTAATTTCTTGCTTTAATTGGTGTTTGTCTCTTATTTGTATGCTTAATTCTTCTTTGGAAGCATGTTGTTATAGGCCATGATGATTTGCTTAATTCATTGTTAATTGGGGTAATATCGAGAGATTTATTCAATTAATCGTATGCAAGCATGCAACCCGATATTATTATGATCTCGAGAGAGGATTAATTATCGGAGAGGGAATTGAATGATCTTTGGGGCTATTTTGGGTGGTGTGATATCTGTAATGTAGAAATACGAACTTATGTTGCATGCTCCTTTGGATTAATTGTATCGAGAGATTGATTAATTCTTCTTTTGTGATCAACCCTATACGAAGACAACCTTAATGGCCATTTGAACGAGTACAATTCATAAACGGATATCTAAATGTTGCAAATGCCTTGGAACCCACCCTCTCATATTTGAGTTTTCATTCATTTTACTTTCGTTTTCTTGGTTTGCATGTTAGTTGATCGATTCTACATTACTCTTTATTACTTATTTGTGACAATTTGGTAGGTAATCTTAGGGTAAATCACACCATTCTCTTTAATCGATCGCGTCTAAATAGAATTCCATTAACAAAATACACTTTTACGCTATACCTTCTCGTGGGATCGACCTCGTACTTACTCCTCTACGATAGACACCGTATACTTGCGGTCGTATATTTTAGTGTTGTAGAATACGTGAATCATTTTCCATCTGAGGCATGTCCCAAACGTCTATGCCACAAATTTGAATCTCCCACAACTGCTAGAACAACCCCTTCAGTTTTCTGAGGCTCAAAGTAATACAAACCATCACAAAAAATCACGAAATCACGAAAAAACGTGAAAACACAATTTAAATCACGTGCAAGACAACTAACAGAAAGTAGGTTGCAATGAAATTGTGGCATAAATAAAACACTATCCAAGATTAGTCCGTTGCCAAGATTAGCTCGTCCAACAGCGTGCACCGGAATGACATCACCATTAGGTATCTTGACTCCCGTACTAGATTGAGTAACACAAAATAACATGTCATCCCGACATGCAATATGCTCTGTTGCACCGGAATCTATTACCCAAGCCTTTGAAAAAAATCGGCGACGTACTTGCCATATTTGCCGAAGGCTTGGTCGAAGAGTTCACCCCACTTATCAATTATGTCCTCATAAACTGCGTCAAGCGATCCAACTGCTCGACAGATAATCCCGGCACGATAGGCTCGGCGCGAGCAACTTGCGCAACCGATGACGGCATGTTTCGCTTAAATTCCCCATTAGCAGATCCTCATCCACCCGTCGACTCGCCTTCGTTCATCATGAAGGAAAATACACCCGTCGACTCGCCTTCGTCCATCATTAAGGAAGATACAGGGAATAAGATGTCGTCAATCACTCAGAAGGAATAATCCTGCTCTGGTACCATATTAAGAATTAAAGAAACATCGCTGAACTATTAAGAATTGAAGGAACACCGACTTAGTATTATTGAATGGAATAATTGAATGGTTCGGCCAACAATATATATATATACCTAGTGCAGAGGCCCACGAAGCAAATAAACTAAAAATGGGCCAAAATATAGACATGGACCGAAATAATTAAATGATCCAAAACTAATTGGTTCTTGCAACGTGATGGAATATTAATTTATGGCATTTGACTTTCCCAATATATATATATACACACATTGAAACTTTCAACACGATTCAAGTTTAAAAAATTGAAGTGATAAGACAAATTCATACCCTCAACTCAAGTAAATTTTATTTTGTTCATAGAGTGTTTTTTTTTTAATTAAAAAAATATAAAAGGTTTATTTGCAACAATAAGGAAGAATATTATGAGAAAAAAATTTTATGTCTAAAATTTTACACATGAAAATGATATAGAAAAACGTGTAACAAAACAAAACAAAACTTATATCTTAAATGAATTAATAAAGAAAAAATTCATTTCAACCGATTTTTCAGTTCTGGGCGATATTTTACGAATCAACCTCAAATAGTTTTGAAGGGAATAAACATTGAACCGGATCAATGGCCAGTCCCCGGTTCAATCGGTTGAATTAGCCGGCTCAATCCGGTTCCAAAAACAGTGATTTAAATATTATGACATCTCATACTTGGAATGAAGAAAATAGGGAGCTAGGGCCCCCTCCACGCACCAGTTATAAACTGTATCATTATTACATTTATTTCACAATCTTCTCACTCCTACCTAAACTACAAAATTACTTCATTTCAATTTTTATTTTTATTTTGAAAATTATATATACTTTAATGTAACTACTTAACTTAACTTAACTTAACTGCTCCTTTCATTTAAAGTAAACAGAGTAGCATGAATTGAGTATTGATTGGTCCTAAAAATAATGATATGAAAACTAAATATGTATATATTAAAAGATAGGGATTAAGGGTATGCAAACTTTTGAGAACCAACTAAAAAAGTAAAAGTATAAAAACTTTTGAGCAACCGAGGTACGGAGTAGTATTTATTACGCTGTAAATACTCGCACTCGCACCGGTATGGTCCTGGATGTCGCTTAAGTCAACTTCTTGGCACACGAGTTATATTAATTTAAATACCATATGTGTATTATTGAGATCTGATCTCAAATATTATCCATTGAGATCTGATCATAAATTAATCTAAATATTATCTGCCACTATGATATTCATATAGATAATCCAAGCTATTTACTATTAATTAAACTGAATATTAGGGTAGATGGATTGGTATCCAAAGTTAGTGCATGCAAGTGTATTTTTTTTTTAAATTTTAAGCATGGTTGCCCTAATTATCATGATCGAGTACTATATAAATAGGGGAGAAGGTAGCACCAATATATCTAATTAACATCCTAAAGCTAAAGAAAACCCTAATGGCTTTCGCAAACAAGGTGGTGTCTCAAGCTATAGATAATCCAACTTCTTCCTCATTTCTACGTCTCACAAAAGTTGATGATGATTCGGGTGAGCCAAAAATGTTTAGCACCGGGCGAGTGGTGCACTCCTCGCCGGTGAAGTTCTGGGATGAAGGAGTTCAAGCCACGTTCGAGACTACGATAAAGTTTATCATCTCTCCTAGTAAAAGCTACCCAAACCGAGTAGGGGACGGATTGGCCTTCTTCATCGTACCCTTTAACTCTCCCATCCCTCCAGGTTCAGTGAGTGGGAATCTGGGGCTCTTTGATCCTGCAACGGGCCTGGCTCCGTCTGTCTTCGCAGTCGAATTCCACACGGCCCCCAATGGGTGGGATCCTAGAAGCCAACACATCGGAATAGACATCAATTTCAGAGTGTCTAAAAATGTGACTATCTTCTCAGGGGTGGGCCAAGAGGTGACTGCACGCATAAACTACGTGTCCTCTACTAGGACCATAAGTGTTGTTGCCACCTACGGATCGGAAACGTCAACACTCAGTTACGAGTTTGACTTGAAAACAATTCTTCCTAAACAAGTTCATGTTGGAATCACTGCTACAACCGGTGCATATGTTGCGTTTCATGACATCAACGCCTGGTATTTCTCTTCCACCCTCGTCGACGGCACCCTCGACGAAAACTACATTCGACAATATGTCAAATAGATTAATTTTCTTATGTATTGAATTTGTCAATCTGACATATTAAGGACTAGAGGTCATAATTTGTTCCAAAAAAAAAATTGAGGATATCACAGACTCAAAAATCCTAAATTCGACAGTATGTCTGATAGATTTATATATCTTTTGAATATATAAATTTTGGATAAACATCTTTGGTAGCTGATATATGACATGCACGTGCATGGTCCACAATATACTTCAGAAGAGTTATGAACATTTATGGCATTAGACTTTCCCAATTAATATACTGTATATACAAACAAACACATTGGAACTTACAACCCGATTCATGTTTAAAAAAATTAAGGGATAAGGTAAATTCATACCTGTTGTACGTGCTTTTGGATGGTTGATTTGGATGTGGACTTTCGTAAGCACTAAACAAACATGAATTATTGTCGGGGTTATTACGTGTTAATACGAATGATTTGTTGTGATCTTATCGAAGAACAATGAAGAACACAAGAAGTAGCTTCTTAGAGAAGCTAAAAACTTTGAGCTTGGAAGTGTATTGCTTTGAGCTTGAGGTGTGTAGGGAAAAATCTAACTTAACTTTACAAATGAACCATTTAGGCATTATATACTAGTTTTTTAGGTCTGCCCGGCCTTTACACGTGGCGGGCTGATATTGGACCTGAAATCCCACCACATAAAGGTGATGGGATGCTGCATTAAATGCTAAACCGCCTCTTTGGTGGTCGTCCTCGCCGGAATCGAGGAGCTGGGCCACGGTGGTCGCCGGAGGACCTGGTCGTCCGGTCATCTTCATGGATGGTGGTCGCACTCGCCGTGCTTGCTACGCTCCATACTCTCTCCCAAGGCTTTTATACTTGTCGTTATCTACCTAACTTTACATGTGCTCGCCAACATCTTTGGGCGAGCACACAATTACATTTTCTTCATAATGTTGACTAGTCGTCGCATGGCTTGGTTGACTAGTCGTCGCCACGCAAGCTGGTGACTAGGATTGACTTGTCAAAGATTGACTTCTTTGACCCGGTGTAACATTTGCCCCCTGGTCGCCTTTCTTCGTGTTCGTGTTAGGAAGGCGAGCAGTGTGATCGTCTTCGTGGAAAATTGAATCATTTACAAAATCTTGATGATGAGATTTGTCGGCGGTCGCCTCGTTTCCCGCACGGAGCACGCTTTCCGAAGCGTTTTGATGACGTCAGCAGCCGCCAATGTCAGGCGCGTGGGGAAGCGCGAATAATTTGAATTTTGCGCGTGAGCGCGTGTCGACCTCAAAGGTCGCGCGTGACGCCCACTTTCCCGCCTCGATTTCGGGGACGACCCCAGATTTTTGGAAAAATTGCAATTTTGACCCCGTTTTTTGCAATTTGGTCCTCGGATGTTTTGCCTATAAATAGGACCTCTCTTCTCTTGAAATCACTTTTCTCACTTCGCAATTTACGAACTCCTTCTCGAGTCTTCTTCCAAGCAAGTTTCTTCAAGCTTTTCCGGCGACTTAGGGTGTTTTTCGATCAGCGTAAAGGTAAATATCTTACATTTTCTTTTTGTTCTTCCATTTTCCCCCCTTTTCACTAGAATAAATGGTGGTTATTGGGACTTCTGGTGGTGGTTCACCGTCGTTTGGTGGTGGTGCTGGACCTTCCGGCGAGAGTCCTCGCCGGGACATAGGAGAAAGGGTGGTCTCCTCTGATTCTGGCGTGCATTCGCCTAATCCTCTTAGCGTAGGAATTCCTAACCAACCGGCCGACAGTTGGGAGGAAATGCTATAGGTGGTCGGCGTCGCGATCGCCAATGAGACCGATGAGTCTGAACGGGAAGACGCCGACAATGATGTCTAGGACGATATAGAGGAGGTCGACTCAGATTTGGGCGACTAGGACTTGGATGTAGAGGCGGGCGACCAGATTGACTCGGCCCGAGTTGAGGACACTCTGACGAACACTCTCCGCGAGGAGTATGAGGAGATTGCTCGCTACGCGGCGAGCATCAAGGACATTTTGAGCGGGCGGGAAGAGCTAGATGGGGACGAGCTCTCGAGGGAAACATATTATCAATATGTTTTCGAGTATCCGCCTAGAGAGATTCCTCGCTCATACCGAGAAGCATATGAATCAGAATATGCAGCTAGCGAATATGCGAGCACCGTCTCCTCGGCCCAACTTGCAAACTCCTCGGCCTCAAGATGTTTGCTTCTTCGTTCCACGAGAAGACGAGAAGGCCGACCAGCCTCCTAAAGGGATGGTCGCTGTAAACATTGGCATGATGGAGGCCGGGCTGATGTTTCCACTACACCCCGGAATTTCTCGCTACTTGCACTTTCTTGGGGTGGCACCTTCTCAAGTGACGCCGAACGGGTGGTCGAATATAATAGGACTCCTCACAGTGTTCGGTCTAGAGACCGTCGAGAACGGTTGTCGCCATACCTGCCTCAGTCCTCGAGAGATCAACTATCTCCTTCAAGTGGCTGAAGCCGGAAAGAAGGTGGGAAAGGGCTGGTATTATGTGAAAGGTCGCGATTGCATCAAGTTGGTCGAGGGTGTTCCCAACAAAATTCGGGACTGGAAGACTAACTAGTGGTGGGTCGCCGGGGACTGGAAGAGTGCTATAAAACCCGATGGGTCCTCTGATCGAATTTCCATTGCGACCGACTACGGAAGAATTCGTGGTAAGTCCTTTGATTTTGTGTTCGTTCTTGTCTATACTGAATAACTCCTCGCTTTTGTAGGTGAGACTTTTCGCACGAAGGTAGGTGAGCATCGTCTAACACCCTTATTCCAATACCATATTTGTTGCGTCGCTCGTCGTCGCTATTTGGAGAGATCTTGTCGCTTCTTGAACCGCGAGTACATAAGGGAGCGAGCAGGCCTTCGAGTACCTCCTCACCACATCACCAGAGAGTTTCCTCCAGGTATCGAGAAATTTCTAAGTATCTTTTTTGAATCTCTTCTTCTCAAAATGCTGACTCTTCGTTTTTAGTAGTGGTTCCTGCGAAGGTCATCACCTATCTTCCTCCGACCGTCGAACTGCAAGAAGTGATGGTGAACCGATCCCTTCGATTAGCGATCGTCAATCGCGAGCGTGACATAGTCGAGGGCACCAACAAGAGGAAAGATCGGGTAGAGACCACAGAGGCTCCCCCCAAGAAAACTGCTAAAACGGCCCATGGGGGTCATCGCCCTTCTGCTGCCGACCGGAGAACTTCTCCGAGGAGATCTCCGCTGAGGAGGAATTCACCGCCTCCCAAAAAGCCATCTCCTGCTCGCAAAACCAAACGGTCGCAGGATGTTACCGCGAGCTCGTCGGCCGAGTAGAGGGCCCCCGAAGACATCACTGTGCTCAGCTGGAGTGCTGACCGGGTTGCCAAGTAAGCTTTCCTCTAAAATGCCTTTGAATATTTCTAGAAGTATCTTCTTCTGATCGCTATCTGTTCTTTTTTAGGCTTGCCGAGCACCCGTGTTCCGCTCCCTACAACGAAGATCTTCTCAACTACTACCGATCGCGGGACCCGACCGACGACGATGTGCTAGACCAGCTCGCGATCCGGGCAATGAAGAACTTGCCCCGGTCGCTGACTAAACCCTTCGTCGAGGAGGTTGATTGTCACAATGCTGCCAAGAACGCTCGACAGATCGCCATCAGCGCTTGTCGCCAAGCTTATGCGGTCGAGCAGTTTTGTCCGTCTAATAAAGGCTAACAATGGCCTCGAGAAAAGGGTGGCCGACTCGGTGGCACAACTTGCAGCTGTTCAGAAGAAAGATCAAGAGGATCATCAACTGATCGAAGATCTCCGTACTCGCCTCAAAGCTGCCGAGGATGAAAGGACAGAGAAATCCAATGAGCTCGCTGCTTCTCGCGCGGAGGCGGCCACTCTGCAGGCTTGTCTAACATCTGCTGAGGGCGAGTTGGCTTCTTGATTCGGGTGGAATTTACACGTTTTAGGAGCACATGTGAAGCATGTTTTGATGTGGATTTCATTGAATTATGCATTGAATATGATTGTTTAAGCCGAAATGAGAGAAAGGTTGTGTTTTGTCGATTTTGTAGGAAATACGAGGGAATTTGGAGCAAAACACCAACCATACTTTACTGGATCAGAAAGAGGAGTGCACCGTTGGATTCGTCTCGAAAAACGGAGTGGAATGAAAAAAAGAATCGAGTCAATCGGAGGTCGGAAGCTCGAGATATGAAGAGACGAAAAAGCATGCCCGGGTAGAATCGACCCGGGCGGGTCAAAACCACCCGGGCAAGGGCAGATTTTCATCACTTTCGTATTTGGCCCGGGTGAAACCCACCCGACCGGGTGGATTCCACCCGGGCAAGGCAACATTTCCAAGAGGTTCGAATTTTGGCCGGGTGGCATGCCCGGGTGGGAGCCACCCGGCCGGGTCACATCAATTTCAGGGTGTTTTGGCCATTTTCTCCATTTTCGAGGGACCTAAGTGTAAATTTCGTCCAAGACTTCTACCCCAACTATAAATAGCTCCAATTTGAGTTTTAGAAAGGAGTCTTACTCCTTTTCCAAGCATTTTCTCACACACAAACACATAGTTAGTAGTGTTCTTCATTTTTAGTTTAATTTCTTCAATAGATTAGATAGAATAGTGGTTTTTAATTCAAATCAAGCTACGATTATCATCGGGCATCGTCTATTACATCGTTTTGTAGCTAAATTCGCATGATCAAGGTGATATTACTCCATTTTTCAATTCAATTTGGTATTTTCTTAATTTCTTCAATCTCTTGTTATTTCATTATGAGTTTGAAGTTATTTGTTGTTGTAGCCATGGGATTCTCTTCTAAAACCATGGGCTAATCCTCAATTGCCTTGGGTGTGGATGTTTTGATGAGAATTTAGTGTAATTGTGTATTAATTGCATGATTAGCTTATAATTTTGGTGTTTATGTTTCTAGAGTTGTACTTTGATTGATTCATTTGGTTGATCAACCCTATTAGCAAACATGTTCGATTATGTTTATTGCAATGAGAGTTGGGTAGCATGATTGGGAGTGTGAGTGTGAGCTTTGATCAATTGAATAGAAGTTAATTAGTAATTAGCTCACCCGAGAGGGGTGTTAATGGCTAGACCGACAACCTTAGACACTAAACAAATAGAGGTCGTCTAGGAGTTTGGTGAGAGGGCGTTTCATAAGCATTAGTAACCGTGTTGAAAGTGCTTATGCAACACTATCTTAGGAGCTTATGGTATTTGGTTAGATCCTATAATTGCTAATCAATGCACGATGTTTACCTATGCCTTTCGAGGGGGTTTGCACACTTATGTGATAGCCTTTAGCTTGACCCAAATTCGTAGTAAAATCATGTAATTGGTTCACTAGTTCACTTAATTGCTCACAAAACGGAAACACTCGAGGCAATACTTTCTCACCTTGCACTTTAATTATTCAGAGTTAGTTTAGTTGTTTGCATTATTGTTTCTTTTTCTTATTGATATTTGCTTTATCCTCCTATTTAGCTTGTATATCACCATTTTAACTTATAGTTTTGGGGCTCCACGCTCTCTCTAGGTCCTTGGACGATAACTACTAGGTCGTATACTTACTCAACTATAACGAACCCATACGCTTGTGGGGATTGTTATTGTTGTACTAAAAAGTGTGCAAAATACGAACCCATACGCTTGTGGGGATTGTTATTGTGGTATGTTCGTTTTTACATTTTCTATTGACATCAATTTGTACTCTTGTGTATGTGTGCAATTTGAACTTTAATGATCATTGAGACACATTTGATGGTGATTTGTTGTGAATTTGATTCCTTGAATGTGTACATGATTGGAATGAATCATCTTGTTGTGTTGTTGTCATCTTGTTGTCTATGGATGTTTTGCATGCACAATGAGTTATGTGTGGTGGTGATTGATGAATGTTTGAGTCTTGAATGAACCGGTGAGAGTTGAGCTTTGAACCGAGCATTAATCCGGTTTATTTCATTTGTGAGTGAATCAATTCATTGCTTGCTTTTCTAGAACTTGCCCAAGTTCTTGCTTGAAATCATGCTTGTGTGATACTTTGAGATAGGATGTAGGCCATCTTTCGTACTACACGTCACTTAGCCAAAAATTTCCCAATAACCAAAGTAATCTTCCGTAGTTAGCCCGTTTGAGCTTGATTTCTCATTCTCTTGGCAACCTACAATGTTTAACCACTTAACCTTTTGAGCCTTTGATATCCAAATCTAGTGGAGAATAAAAAGAAAGTGGTAAAACATGTGCTTTAGTGCCTTTGGTTTGAAGAAAAAAAAAATGGCAAAGTTGTGAAAAGAAAAAAAAAAATGGAAGTGAAAAGAAAAATTGTGAAAGAAAAGAGGGACAATGAGCCCCAAGAGCTCACAAGAAAAAGAGAAGAAATTGGTTAAAAGATGAGAAAATGAATACATTTGAGGAATTCATATGAAAAGTGAGAATGAAAGTTGTAAACCTTAAGAGCACGAGCTTGAATTGTTGAAAAATAACTTTCGTTCTCCACTAGACAAGTCACTTTTTCCATATTCATCTTACCTCGTCCAAAGAGTCAATGTTACGTCCTTGGTTAAGCCCTATTGATCCAATTGTTGAACATGGTTGTGGTGGAAAGATGGTAGAGCTTGGGCAAGCATATGGGAATTGCAATGCATGATTTGATTGATGAGTGCTTATTGTCCTTAATTTGTTTGAGTGTTTGAGAGAAACATTATATCTAGGGAGTTGAACTTGAACATTTTGATATTGTCATCACCATCACTTGTTGTTGTGTGTTGAGCATGTGTGAGTAATTAGTTGGATCTTCAATATTGAACTTGTGATCATTTTTGAGAATGTATCTTGAGGAAGAAGAATTCATTTCATGTCATTTGATACGTGGAATCTTTCATTGATCATCTAGTTGTAAATTTCACCCTCATGTTGTATTTCTTTCGTTGCTCGAGGACGAGCAACACTTTAAGTTTGGGGGAGTTGATTCGGGTGGAATTTACACGTTTTAGGAGCACATGTGAAGCATGTTTTGATATGGATTTCATTGAATTATGCATTGAATATGATTGTTTAAGCCGAAATGAGAGAAAGGTTGTGTTTTGTCGATTTTGTAGGAAATACGAGGGAATTTGGAGCAAAACACCAACCATACTTTACTGGATCAGAAAGAGGAGTGCACCGTTGGATTCGTCTCGAAAAACGGAGTGGAATGAAAAAAAGAATCGAGTGAATTGGAGGTCGGAAGCTCGAGATATGAAGAGACGAAAAAGCATGCCCGGGTAGAATCGACCCGGGCGGGTAGAATCGACCCGGGCGGGTCAAAACCACCCGGGCAAGGGCAGATTTTCATCACTTTCGTATTTGGCCCGGGTGAAACCCACCCGGCCGGGTGGATTCCACCCGGGCAAGGCAACATTTCCAAGAGGTTCGAATTTTGGCCGGGTGGCATGCCCGGGTGGGAGCCACCCGGCCGGTCACATCAATTTCAGGGTGTTTTGGCCATTTTCTCCATTTTCGAGGGACCTAAGTGTAAATTTCGTCCAAGACTTCTACCCCAACTATAAATAGCTCCAATTTGAGTTTTAGAAAGGAGTCTTACTCCTTTTCCAAGCATTTTCTCACACACAAACACATAGTTAGTAGTGTTCTTCATTTTTAGTTTAATTTCTTCAATAGATTAGATATAATAGTGGTTTTTACTTCAAATCAAGCTACGATTATCATCGGGCATCGTCTATTACATCGTTTTGTAGCTAAATTCGCATGATCAAGGTGATATTACTCCATTTTGCAATTCAATTTGGTATTTTCTTAATTTCTTCAATCTCTTGTTATTTCATTATGAGTTTGAAGTTATTTGTTGTTGTAGCCATGGGATTCTCTTCTAGAACCATGGGCTAATCCTCAATTGCCTTGGGTGTGGATGTTTTGATGAGAATTTAGTGTAATTGTGTATTAATTGCATGATTAGCTTATAATTTTGGTGTTTATGTTTCTAGAGTTGTACTTTGATTGATTCATTTGGTTGATCAACCCTATTAGCAAACATGTTCGATTATGTTTATTGCAAAGAGAGTTGGGTAGCATGATTGGGAGTGTGAGTGTGAGCTTTGATCAATTGAATAGAAGTTAATTAGTAATTAGCTCACCCGAGAGGGGTGTTAATGGCTAGACCGACAACCTTAGACACTAAACAAATAGAGGTCGTCTAGGAGTTTGGTGAGAGGGCGTTTCATAAGCATTAGTAACCGTGTTGAAAGTGCTTATGCAACACTATCTTAGGAGCTTATGGTATTTGGTTAGATCCTATAATTGCTAATCAATGCACGATGTTTACCTATGCCTTTCGAGGGGGTTTGCACACCTACGTGATAGCCTTTAACTTAACCAAAGTTGTAGTAAAATCATGTAATTGGTCCACTAGTTCACTTAATTGCTCACAAAACGGAAACACCCGAGGCAATACACTTCTCTTGCACTTTCCAAAAGAAAGTTAGATAGATTGTCATTTCTTGTCACTAGTTCTTATTACTTTAGTTAATATAGTTTACTACTTTTGTGCTTATTCCCGAAAATCCAAACACATCATTTAGTTACTACAATAGCATGATAACTTGCAACTTTAGGGATTCACTAGCACTCAATTAAGTCCTTGGAACGAAATTTTATTTGGTATACTTATCTTACTACTAACGAACCCATACGCTTGTGGGGATCGTATAGTTTTAAAAAGTGCAAAAAAATACATCCAAGTCACTTCTCTAGGGCGAGAGCTGACCGCTGTGAAGAAAGATCGGGATAGGCAAGCTTATCTCGCTGGATCTGGAGCTTGCTACTCGGTGGCCTTCACCGCGCACGATCTTGTTCGCCATTTCATGTATACTCATCCGGAGGCAGATGTGTCCCTCTTTGGTGATTTTATTGATAATCATCTTGTTGAGGAAGAACCTGAAGAAGGCTCCGTCCTCCCCCTGCTCGACCTGGTGAACATGGGTCTCATGTTTCCTCGCCTTTTGGCGAAGAAAGTTTTATTTGAGAGTCCGCCCCAACTTCCATCGGTCCAGGGCGAGCAGAGTGCTCCTGTCGAGGAGGTGGCTGCTGGCGAGCAAGATGCTCCGGCCGGGGAAGAGGTTGTTGATGTTGATCAAGATTAAACTTTGCTCGGCCCATAAGGCCCTTTTTTTGTAGTGTTCAGCCCTAGATGCCTTTTTTTGTAATCTCAGCCTTCGAGGCTTTTTTAATATGAATGAACTTTTTGCTATGACTTGTGTTCGTTTATTTTGAGTGATCGTCTTCGTTACTGATTTTTAATTTATGCTTGATTATTTTTTGCAAGTATCTTTCAATGAGTACTTGTCTTTCGAGTTCAACCTTTCATCGGTTTGAGCTCGTACTTTGATAGTGATTGTCCTCGTCACTGTTTTGCAAGTATCTTTCGATGAGTACTTGTCTTTAGAGTTAAACCTTTCATTGGTCTGTGCTCGTTTCCGGACCTCTACCATTCGTTGGTTTACGTCCGTATGTGTTTAGAGTTAACCATTCGTCGGTTGAACTCGTCTCCGGACCTCTACCATTCGTTGGTTTACGTTCGTATGTGTTTAGAGTTAACCATTCGTCGGTTGAACTCGTTTCTAGTTGGCTACGCAGAGCCTCATCTAAAAATTCTAAAATTTATCTAACACTTGATGAAATTTAAAACTTGACATGTATTGACACGATTCTAAATACAAACTATACAAATGTACGAAAATGAAACTTACTGATAATATTTCTTCAATTTGACCGTGTCCAATGGGTACTTGCTCGACTTGCCCTCTAGATCTTCTAACTCGTACGATCTGTTTGAGTGCGTGCGCGTTATGCGGTACGGACCCTCCCAAGTCGGGCCAAGTATGCCTATGGACTGTTCCGTCGCCCGTCGAAGTACGAGTTGGCCAATAGTAAATTGACGAGCACGTACTTTGGTGTTGTAATAACGTTCCGACCTTTGTTTGTAGACACGTTCTTCTCGTCCGCTGTTAGTCTTCGCTTTTCAAGGAAGTCCAAATCGGCGAGTTGTGCATCGTTTTTTAGCTGCTCGTCAAAATTTGCCACTCGGAAAGTGGCGATCTGTGCTTCTGCTGGTATGACAGCCTCTGTTCCGAACGCGAGCACGAACGGAGTTTCACCTGTAGAGTTTCTCGTGGTCGTCCGATATGCCCACAGAACCACGTGCAACTCGTCCGCCCATTTGCCCTTCAATCCTTCCAGCTTTGCCTTAAGTGTGTGTTTGATAATTTTGTTTATCGCTTCTACCTGACCATTTCATTGTGGATGATAGGGCGTCGAGAAAAGCTTCTTGATGTTCCATTTTGCGCAGAAATCCAGCATGTCTTGACTGGTGAATTAGCGTCCGTTGTCCATCACGATAGCTCGTGGTAGGCCGAACCTGCAAATGATGTTTTTCCAAATGAAGTTTGTCATTTGAGCTGACGTGATGGTCTTTAGTGCCTTTGCCTCCGTCCATTTGGTGAAGTAATCGACTGCTACAACGACGAGAGGGAAAGGTCCTATAATGTCGATGCCCTACTTTGTGAAAGGCCAAAAACTATACACCGAGGTGAGCTCGTCTGGTGGTGAGTGTATGGCTAGAGCGAAAGCTTGACATCTTCTGCACGTCTGCGCGTGGTGGTTTGCGTCCTTCTTTAGGGTAGGCCAAAAGTAGTCTTGCCTCATAATCTTCAAAGCGAGTGCTTGCCCCCCTGTATGATTTCCCCATACTCCATCGTGGATTTCGTGCATGACGATCTTCGCTTCATCTTCTCCGAGGCCTTTCAATAAAGGCATTGAAAAACGTCGTTTGTACAGCTGGTCGCCGATGATGGTGTACCTGGCGGACCTGAGTTGCAGTCTGGTCGCCTTAACTTTGTCTTTCGGGAGCTCGCCGGTCTTGATGTACTTCGTGATCGGCGACATCTAGTCCTCGTCGCTGGTCGCTTCAACCTATAAAATTTAACTTCTACTCAGTGATGGGGAATAAATTTTTGTGATCGTCGCTTCGGAAAATGTTGCCTCCCCCTCTGAAGTGGCCAGTCGAGCTAAAGCGTCTGCTTGCGTATTCTCCTCCCTAGGGATTTGCTCGATGTGGATTTGGTCGAATTGCTCGAGTAATCCTTTCACTACTTCAACATCTGGTCGCCGCGAGCCTCGTACTCGCCCGTAATTTGACACACTACTAGCTAGGAGTCTGAAATTTTTTTCAGCTTTCTGGCGCCCACGACCATTGCCATCTTGATTCCAGCGACCAGAGCCTCGTACTCTGCCTCGTTGTTGGTCGCCCGGTACTCGAATTCGATTGCCGAAGCAAAAGTTTGTCCGGATGGGCTGGTAAGTACAACTCCTGCCCCTGCCTTTGTACTCGTCGATGAGCTGTTGACGAACAGTGTCCAAGGAAGCTCGATTTCCTTGTCAAATTTATCTGGGAAAGTGAGTTCCACTATGAATTCTGCCAAAACTTATCCCTTGATTGCCGTTCTTGGTGCGTAGGTGAGCCCAAATTGCCCGATTTCCATTGACCACTTCAAAAGTCTTCTAGTGGTATCCGACCGATGCAGTGCTCGTCGCAGAGGAAATGTCGTAAGAACCACCACCTCGTGGTCGAAAAGGTACTGCCTTAGATTTCTCACGCTCATGACTAAATCGTAAGCCAATTTTTCCATTGGGGTGTATCTTAGCTCAGCATCTCTCAGTGACTGACTTACATAGTATATTGGCAGATGTGTGCTCCCTTCTGCTCGGACGAGCACCAAACTGATTGCACAGTCAGTGGCTGCCAAGTATAGATATAAAATTTCGCCCGGGACTGGCTTAGATAGGACCTTCGGATCTGATAGATATTCTTTCAGCTTCTCTAAAGCTTTCTCGCACTCATCGGTCCATTCGAACCTTCCTTTTTTCAAAGCGTTGAAAAAAGGTTTGCAACGATCACCCGTTCGTGCAATGAATCTGTTCAGCGATGCTAGGCATCCTGTCAATCTCTGTTCCTCCTTTACATTTCTGATTAGTGTGAAAATTGCTCGAAATTCATGTGTTTAATTTGCATAATTTTGTAGGATTTCGTGCATTATTTACACTAAATAGACTAATTGCACTTGATTTGGAGAAATTGTGTGGTTTGCTATTTTTGTAGGTAAAACGAGGTGTTTTGAATCAAATCACGAAAAAATCAGTCGTTGGATAGAGTCCATGAGTTGACCACATGAAAGAAGGTGAAGTGAGGGTCGAAACGTGACAAGAATCGAGTCGATCGGACACCCGGATAAAAAGATATGAGCAAAATAAGAAAGGTGCAAAACAATCGAGTTGGTAGCACGGCCGTGCACGAGGCTCGAGCACATGTTGCCCGATACAGAAAATTTGGGAAATCAAGAGTGCACGGCCGAGATGCCATGCACGGCCGAGCTTCAAAAAAAAAAAAAACATAAATTGTGGAATTAATTGCAGGCCCTTTCCTTATTATTCCTGTGGCCCAATATTAAGTGCAAGCAAGCCGCTGGCATGGGCTCCAACATTTTAATCAGCCAAGGCCCAACATATTTAAACACACGCACACAGCTGGAAGAAACACACGCAGAGGACACGGAACAGGGCAGCTCTCCATTGGGGAACCTCCAGCCCCTTCCCCACTACACTCAATCAAATAGATCAGTTTAATTTCAATCTCTTAACTAGTTTTTAATGTAGTATTTTGTTTTATTGCAAGCAATACAAGACTTGAGGTGATACCCTTCTTTATATTAATGTTTGATCGTTTATCTTTCATAAGCTTGTTTTATATTGTTAATTTAGTTATTAGCTAGGTTTGTTGGTGTTTGGGTGTTTGGATTTATGATGGAATTAGATTTTTAGTTTAGTTTGGATTGTTTAATTCTATTGGTGGTGTATTGATTAAATTAGTGGGTATTTATTGATCATTTGCTTGAATTCAATTATTAGATTATATTTTGACGCATGATTAGTGCAACGAGAGTTGGTTAGTCTTGATGATAGTATAATCGAGGGTTGAAAATCGAGTGGATTGAGTATATATTGGGTTATCGCAACGAGAGTTGGGTAATTTTCATTAGAACCCCATTAATTTACACTAATTATTTGAATGAGAGTTTGAGTGATTAGTGAAGAGACTATAGGAGTTTGGTTTCTAGTATTCAAGTGGAAAAGCATGATTAGGGATTAGATTAGATTAATTTAGATAAAGTAGAACCCCCTAATTGTGTGATTACCCGGGTAAAAACGACTCTATTCTTCCTCCCGATCTTAGGTGCTTTATTAGATACATCCTTAGTGATTGCTCCTATCATATGTCAACCAATGAATTAAATGTCCAAGTTAAGCTTTAATCGATTTCCACATAATGAAGAACACCCGAACACTACTTTTTTATTTGATATTTGATCATCATTTTACTTGCTTTTCTTAGTTAGTATTTATATTGTTGATTTTTGCGTTTAGTTTTAGTCGCTCACACCATGCTCTTTCACTATAATTACGTGACACACACAACACTATGGCTACGCAAGCTAACTAGTCCCGTGGTTCGATAATTTAACCGGGCACTTACTTTTTCTACGACCCTCTTATACTTGAGAGGTGAGTATTGGAAAATACGTGTCAAGTTTTTGGCGCCGTTGCCGGGGATTAGTTTTGTTTTTTGTGTAACTTAGTGTTCGTTTAGCGTAATTACTAGTTATTTTTTTTATTTGTTTTATATTATCTTGTGCTTTTGATATTTTGATCATTTGTGCAGTTGAGCTTAATTGGAAGATGGACGGATATAACCAATATTCATGGAATCAATCATTTGATCAATATGATATGGTTTATCCTCCTTATCAAGAAGAAGTTTGCTATGATAGTGTGGGGAACTACGATTACGATTATCAAATGCAACAAGTTCCCACACATTATCAAGATGATGAGAGAAATGTTTACTTGGAAAATTTGCTAGCAACTTTCATGACTCAATCCAATCAAATTTTTGCTCACAAAATGGAAAGATTGGACAAGATTGATGAGCAAATGGCCTCACTTGCGAATCGAATGAAGAATATGGCGTTTCAATTGAGTCAAATGGCTTCTTCAAGTGAAGCTAGTTATGAAGGACCAAGCATGTCGATTGATGAAGAAGATGGCTCAAGTGAAGAGGAGGATGAAGACAACAATCTTATTGAGGATAAAGATGAAGATGGATATTCATTTGAAGATATGGACACGAGAAAGTTGGCTCTCGAGCTTAGCAATGATGAAATTGTTTTTGACACTCATGGTGCTTTGAAGCATCATTTGGAAAACTATGAGTGTAAAACAATCGATGGTGTAGAGCCTTGTGTTCAAGAGACGCTCCAAATGTCTCTTGATCCTTACTTTCCTCGTATTCATGATAAACCTTTATTTGAGATTGACCATACTTCTTCTCTTATTTTTGGTGATGATAGGTACTTAATGGAGATGGAAGAAGATGATGAAGAGGGAGAATGTCCCTTGATGGACACGGGCAACGAAGAACAAGAAGATCAAGAAGCATCACAAGACGAGTTAAAGAGCGAAATGAACATTTTTAAACCTTTACACTCTTCAATTTTCACTTTTAATGATATTGATGCTTCTATTGATTTCATTTTGCCTTTTGACCACTTTGATCTTAAGAAAGAAGTTGAGATGTGCTTGGGCATCCTTGGACTTAAAGGAAAGGAATGTGAAGAAAGTATGGAGAAAGAGCAAGAGGAGCTTCTAATGATGAAAATGCACACGAAAGATGCAAGAGATTGGTCTACTACTCATGAGAGCCTCCATGATTTTGAAGCTCAAAGATTGAAATATAATAGCAAGGAGGACCGATACCCTTGGCCATTCCGATGAGCTTATTTCTTTCCGTCCGGCTTGAAGACGTTAAACTTAGCGCTAAATGGGAGGCAACCCATTCTTTATTGCTTTCTTTTCTTTTTATTTTAGCTTTGTAGTATGTTTGATCTTTTTGTTGAGTTTTTATTTTGTAGGTTGAGTGTTGTGGTGGATGTTCAAGGATGGGAGATGTGCATGGGGAAGCTCAAGTTGGAGATGTTTTGGTGCTACAAGGTTCGATGGACAATTCGGTTGTGGTAGCTTGCTTCTTTGGTAAGCTACGTTGGTGGACAAATTCTAAGGTAACACACTCATCTCCAAACTTTGCATTCAACTAGATAGTTTCATTTAAGTTTGGGGGGAGATTTCGTGTGTTTACCTTCATTTTTTTATTGCACCGTTTGTCCTATAATTGTTTAACTTTGATGGATATGAGATCTTGTGGAAGAAAGTGTTTGAGGCATAATTTGTGGTGATTGTTGGGTTTTGATGTTTGGTTGAGTTTGTTGGTATTGATTGATACTTGCTTGTTCATTTGTTTATGTGAAATATTGTGCTTGGTTTGGTGCTTTTAATTCATGATAGACAAGCCCGTGAGCTTTAGAGCTTTTAGACTTTCATATATTTTGGTCTATTTTCCTTCATGTGAGTATCATTCATGCTTGTGTACTCTAGAACTTGCCAATTGTCTTGTTTGAGGCTACTTTTTGTGTGAGATTTGTGAAAGTGATATAAGGCCATCTTTGTTTTGAATAGTCACTTAGCCAAATTATCCATACCAAATGATATTTTTCCGTAGTTAGCCACTTTGAGCCTATTGACTTGTATTCTTTGGCAACCTACAAAATTTAGCTTATTTGTCCATCTTTTGTGAGCCTAATTTCCCTATGAACTAGTGGAGCTTGAATATTGACAAATGAGGTTGAATTGTGGTTAAATGTGATTTTGGGTGGATGAGTTTGGTTTGAAAGTGAAAAGATTGAAAGCAGAAAAAAAAATGAGAAAAGATGAATTGTGAATTGTACATGAAAAAGATTGAGTTGATAAGAAAAGAAAAAAAAATTGAAAAAGAAAACTCTCTTTTGTACAAGTATTTGGTAGAGCTTGAAGTTCAAAAGTGTTCAAAAAGTTTTGGTGGTGAAGAATGTGTTTTAAAAGAGTGAGCAAATGAATTGTGGGAGTTTGGAATTTGAAGTTACAACTTGATCAATTGTAGCTTTTCTCTTGAGTTTTAGAGATATTCGACGGGATGTCTTTACTTCTCGCTCCACTAGTTTACGAGTCACTTTATCCAAATCTTCCTCACCCTAACCAAAGAGCCTACATTACAACCAAATGATAAGTCCTTGTTGATTCATGAATCGAGCACATAACATGTGGTGGAGAATTGAGACATTTGGCAAGCATATGGTAGTGCACTTGTGTGATTTGATTTTGAGAGCATACACACCTTTGATACACTTTGTGTGATGAGTGATACACTTACTTGTGAGAAAGTTGTGAATTGAGCACTTAATCTTGCATGGATTTGAGCATAGCATGTGAACTTGTTTGTTGATATCTCTACCTCCTGGCTTGACTAAATTGATTGAACTTGACAATCACTCATTCTATATTGTCTTGAATGAATTCCTTCGCAATTCTCCCACTTGTTCTTTTTTTTTTTCTTTCGTTGCTCGGGGACGAGCAACACTTTAAGTTTGGGGGGGTTGATTAGTGTGAAAATTGCTCGAAATTCATGTGTTTAATTTGCATAATTTTGTAGGATTTCGTGCATTATTTACACTAAATAGACTAATTGCACTTGATTTGGAGAAATTGTGTGGTTTGCTATTTTTGTAGGTAAAACGAGGTGTTTTAAATCAAATCACGAAAAAATCAGTCGTTGGATAGAGTAAAAGAGTTGACCACATGAAAGAAGGTGAAGTGAGGGTCGAAACGTGACAAGAATCGAGTCGATCGAACACCCGGATAAAAAGATATAAGCAAAATAAGAAAGGTGCAAAACAGTCGAGTTGGTAGCACGGCCGTGCACGAGGCTCGAGCACATCTTGCCCGATACAGAAAATTTGGGAAATCAAGAGTGCACGGCCGAGATGCCATGCACGGCCGAGCTTCAAAAAAAAAAAAAAAACATAAATTGTGGAATTAATTGCAGGCCCTTTCCTTATTATTCCTGTGGCCCAATATGAAGTGCAAGCAAGCCGCTGGCATGGGCTCCAACATTTTAATCAGCCAAGGCCCAACATATTTAAACACACGCACACAGCTGGAAGAAACACACGCAGAGGACACGAAACAGGGCAGCTCTCCACTGGGGAACCTCCAGCCCCTTCCCCACTACACTCAATCAAATAGATTAGTTTAATTTCAATCTCTTAACTAGTTTTTAATGTAGTATTTTGTTTTATTGCAAGCAATACAAGACTTGAGGTGATACCCTTCTTTATATTAATGTTTGATCGTTTATCTTTCATAAGCTTGTTTTATATTGTTAATTTAGTTATTAGCTAGGTTTGTTGGAGTTTGGGTGTTTGGATTTATGATGGAATTAGATTTTTAGTTTAGTTTGGATCGTTTAATTCTATTGGTGGTGTATTGATTAAATTAGTGGGTATTTATTGATCATTTGCTTGAATTCAATTATTAGATTATATTTTGACGCATGATTAGTGCAACGAGAGTTGGTTAGTCTTGATGATAGTATAATCGAGGGTTGAAAATCGAGTGGATTAAGTATATATTGGGTTATCGCAACGAGAGTTGGGTAATTTTCATTAGAACCCCATTAATTTACACTAATTATTTGAATGAGAGTTTGAGTGATTAGTGAAGAGACTATAGGAGTTTGGTTTCTAGTATTCAAGTGGAAAAGCATGATTAGGGATTAGATTAGATTAATTTAGATAGAGTAGAACCCCCTAATTGTGTGATTACCCGGGTAAAAACGACTCTATTCTTCCTCCCGATCTTAGGTGCTTTATTAGATACATCCTTAGTGATTGCTCCTATCATATGTCAACCAATGAATTAAACGTCCAAGTTAAGCTTTAATCGATTTCCACATAATGAAGAACACCTGAACACTACTTTTTTATTTGATATTTGATCATCATTTTACTTGCTTTTCTTAGTTAGTATTTATATTGTTGATTTTTGCGTTTAGTTTTAGTCGCTCACACCATGCTCTTTCACTATAATTACGTGACACACACAACACTATGGCTAAGCAAGCTAACTAGTCCCGTGGTTCGATAATTTAACCGGGCACTTACTTTTATTACTACGACCCTCGTATACTTGAGAGGTGAGTATTGGAAAATACGTGTCAATTTCTCGGGCTATGCATGTTAATGATTGTTTGAATTTTCATAGGATTCGCCTCGATGCCCCTCTGGCTAACCAAGTGCCCAAGAAATTTTCCGGAGCCAACTCCGAAACTGCACTTCTTTGGATTCAGCTTCATGTTATATCTTTTCAAGATATCGAATGTCATGGCGAGGTGGTGTAGGTGATCTTCTTTCCGCAAGCTTTTGACGACAATGTCGTAGATGTAGACCTCCACCATCTCACCGATATGTTTCTCGAACATTTTATTTACCAGTCTTTGGTACGTTGCCCCCGCGTTTTTCAAACCGAAAGGCTTTCTTTTCCAGCTGTACATGTCTGTCGCTGTTATGAACGCTGTATGTCTCTGGTCGTCGGGATGCATTGTGATTTGATGGTATCCCGCAAAAGCATCCATAAATGTTAACATTTCATGCCCCGAAGTGTTGTCCACCAGATGATCAATGTGGGGCATCAGAAAATGTTCTTTGGGACAAGCATCGTTTAGATATGTGAAGTCTATACACAGTCGCCACGATAAGGTCATTTTTCAGACGAGCACTGGATTTGCCAACCACTCGGGATCAGTTCCAGTTTTCTCGATTAACTTGTTATCGATCAACTTTTTAACTTCGACCACCATCGCCGCATATTTATCAGGCCCAAACTTTCTTCGTTTTTGAGTGATGGGTCTTCTTGTTGGATCAATGTTTAATATATGGCAGGCATGATCCATGTCGATGCCCACCATATCTTCGTGCGCTCTGGCAAATTTGACCCTATAAACACTTCTAGTTCTGGACGAGCATCATTTAGATGGATGGTTTCAAGGTCCTCCGCTAGAGTTGCCCGTTCTTTGGGTTCTTTCCAACGAGGATCCTCAATTCCGATTTCTGGCTCGAAGCCTAGCCTCAATTCCGATTTCTGGTCGTCGATTACCTCAGGGGGCTGGTCGCTCATTTTGATTTGGTCGTGCTCGTCAATCTCCATTGGTGTGTGCTCGTCCACCTCTACTTGGTGGTCATCGTAAATCTGACTTGACTCCCCAATTTCTATCTTTTGATACTTGTTGGGAAATCCCTCCAAGTAGTTCAATTTGATTTCAATTTGGTTTCTTCGTTAGGACACTCAATATACTTTCCAATCATAGGAGTTTCTTTAAAATGAGGCTTAGCAAAATGGACGAGACACTCCCTCGCCCGCGTCTGGTCGCCCATGACGGTTATAACTCCCACCGGGGTTGGAAACTTAATACAATAGTAATAAGTAGAGGCGGCCGCCTTAAATTTGTCGAAGAAAGGTCGGCCGAGAAAAGCATTGTACGAAGACGGCATGTCGACGATCATGAAGTCGAGCTGCCGGGTGTAATGCATTGCTGGCTCTTTCGTCGATGCCAGTTCCAGTGATAGCCTAATCCTTCCCAGAGGAAGGGAGCGGGTATCTCCAAAACCCACTATGATATCGTCGCATGACTCGATATATGCGGCATATCCACCAAGAGCATCCATAGTATGTTTGAATAGGACATTGGTGTATGCCCCGGTATCGACCATCAGGCGATGGACATTGGTTCCCATGATTTTTCCGGTGACAACCAAAGCATCGTTATTCGGTTGCACCACGCCGTTCAGATCATCGTCCGTGAAAAGGACTTGGTGGGATGGGGGCTTCTCGGCAGCCACTGTGACACACACTTGGTGCACATTGTTCAGTGCTCGCATCTCACTCTGCTGTCGGCGAACAGACAGAGCATTTCCAGATTCAGTACCCCCCAAGTGGCCTTCTATCGCAAAGCAGCCTCCGCCCACGAAGTCTACGTCGCCAGGAGGACCGTTCGGCATAGGGGGGAGTAGTTTCTGACGATTAATCTGTTGGCGCAGATCCTGGTCGCCCTCGCCGTCGTCGCGACGCTTCTTCCCACGGTGGTCGTCATTCCCACCCCTGGGCTTGATGAACTCGGCGAGCTTGCCATCTATGTACAGTTTGTACAAATTTTTCATTAAATCTCGGCACCCATTCGTCTGGTGGTCGATGGAGTTGTGATAGTTGCAGAACTTATCTGCATTCAGATTGTTCTCATTGGTGTGCATCGCCCTCGCCGGGGGTAGCAGATTCATTCCTATGATTGCATCGAGAATGGACCTAGGATAAAAAACAAGGGACTCTCTGAACTGCGTGATCTCCGGTGCCTCTTCAAAAGCTTTGAAGTTCAACGGACGAGCACTGTTCCCCTGATTTACTCCCCTCTTTGGCTGGGAGGGCTCCCCAGTTGTAAAGTTCTTTTTTGGCCACACTTTTTTGGCCGCTTCAGGCTGCTCGTTAGCCTTGGCAGTGTCCAAAATTTCCTCCATTTGAATGATATTACCGGCCCGGTTACGGAAATCTGCGTAAGATTTCGGGAAAAGTGTATGCATAGATTCCCAGAGCTTGGAACCTATCCTTAGGCTGGAAACGGCTGATATCAGCTTGGTTTCATCATTCACGGCCTCCCCGTCGATCACCAACCTATCGAAGCGTTCGATAAAGTCCTTTCCTGACTCGGTTGGGTTTTGGCGAACGTTTGCCAAACGCTGCTTGGATGCTGGGCGAGCAGCAATGGACCCGTAGTAAGTCAGAAATTGTTGTCCCAGCTCGATGAAGGAGCTTATGGACCCGGCTCCCAAAGTTGTGTACCAACGATGGGCCCGGTCTCCCAAAGTCAGGGAGAAGTTTCGGCATTGTGTCGCCTCTATTGCCCCGATTGAGGCCATGTAGTTGGAGTATTTTGACAAGTGCACCTGAGGGTCGGACATGCCATCGTACGCCGCCATTGAAGGCATCTGAATTTTTCTTTGGATGGGGGCAGTGAGGACCATGATGTTTAGGGGTGAGATGGGTAGAGTGATCGGCGAAATGTTTCCTAGCTTAGATGCGGCCACCTCTGCCCGCAAGTTTTCAACCTCTAGTTTCAACTGTTTCTGGATTTCGGCGAACTGAGCAATCTGCCCTTCTTCGGCAGTTTGTGGTCGAGGCACAACGTGCTCGTCACATTGGCTTTGGTGTGATGCGACCGGCCGATTGAATTGGTTCCGGTGCGATCGTTCGGGCGAGTGATGGAGGGATCTCTCAAGCCGATAGCTGTGGTAGCTTTTCCCTGGTCCTCGCGCTTTATCCCCTACGCGCTCGAGGGCGGAGACCCTATCTCCCTGACCTCTTCTTCGGTGGTCGTCCTTGTTTGGTCGACCATCGATATTGAAATTCAGTGGGCGAGGACCTCTACCGTCCTTGACGCCCATCCTATCAAAGACTGAATTTCGCGAGTGTCCCGTGTGAATATGGTGGGAGTGGTCGCGGGCTTTTTCTTTGCCTTTATTGTGGGGATGTACCGAGTACGAGTGATATGAGTGCTCGTCCTCGTCATTATTTTTGGCATTGGCCTTCGCCTTTCGAGCTTTTTCAAAAGCCTGATCCTTGGCTTTCTCAAGTTCCATCGCCTCATTTTTCCTCCTCTTCTCGTTGAGGTAGTCTGTAAAATCTCTCAGATGTTGGGGATCATTTAAGATTTCCGCAAGGTTGATGTTGGCCGTTTGATTGACCGGAGCTATTGGTGGAGGGGGTTCGTTCCCTCCGGGAGGCGGAATTCCATCACGATTGGTGTGGTGAGACATCTTTATGAGTGATTTCCGGTAAACGGTTACAAAGATATGAACTTGGCCTAAGCTTTCGACGCTAAAAGACCAAAGATTCGAGTTCTTACGCAGAAGAACGTGCTATTACAACTACAAATTTGCAATGTAACAACACAAAAGAGAAAATAGAATTACAAGGAGATCAAACTCCAAAATATGCCTAGAATACCGAAAATATTCAAGAACACGAAGATAATTAAAATAAGTATGAAATACGTAAACGATGCTCTAAAAGGTATTTCTACCAATTAAAACCTGAAATAAGGAGTTTACAAGCCGATCGTTTGATGATCGGTTGATACTTTGATGAAGAACACGTAAAAGGTCCCCTCCTTCTAGCGCCAAATGTTGTACGTGCTTTTGGATGGTTGATCTGGATGTGGACTTTCATAAGCACTAAACAAACATTAATTATTGTCGGGGTTATTACGTGTTAATACGGATGATTTGTTGTGATCTTATCGAAGAACAATGAAGAACACAAGAAGTAGCTTCTAAGAGAAGCTAAAAGCTTTGAGCTTGGGAGTGTATTGCTTTGAGCTTGAGGTGTGTAGGGAAAAATCTAACTTAACTTTACAAATGAACCATTTATGCATTATATACTAGTTTTTTAGGTCTGCCCGGCCTTTACATGTGGCGGGCTGATATTGGACCTGAAATCCCACCACATAAAGGTGATGGGACGTTGCATTAAATGCTAAACCGCCTCTTTGGTGGTCGTCCTCGCCGGAATCGAGGAGCTGGGCCACGGTGGTCGTCGGAGGACCTGGTCGTCCGGTCATCTTCATGGATGGTGGTCGCACTCGCCGTGCTCGCCACGCTCCATACTCTCTCCCAAGGCTTTTATACTTGTCTTTATCTAGCTAACTCTACATGTGCTCGCCAACATTTTTGGGCGAGCACACAATTACATTTTTTTCATAATGTTGACTAGTCGTCGCATGGCTTGGTTGACTAGTCGTCGCCACGCAAGCTGGTGACTAGGATTGACTTGTCAAAAATTGACTTCTATAACCCGGTGTAACAATACCCTCAACTCAAGTAAATATTAACTACTCCCAACGTGTCTTCTAAAAAGATTAAAGGTTTATTTGCAACAATAAAATACTTTAGAGCTTACTTGAAATGAATAAAATACTTAATCGGCTTATTTGCGTAACTAAATTTATTCTTTAATTAATTTATATACTTTTACCTGAAGTAATACTTTAGGGACCGGTTTGGATCATTGGATGCATGCAATTCGATTACTCGATCTCCTTTACTTTTCATATAATTTACTTTACTCTACTGAATTATTAATCTATATAGTGCACTGATGTGTGTCGTCCATTGACTAACTATGGACGGAAAGACTTGTCCGGGGTTGAGTGTGGAGTACAACTTGTGCTCGATCTTTCGATTCGGTGTTAACGTTGTTTATTATTCGTGTTGCTCAATACAACCACACCCAACTCATCGAGTCAATTAATGTTGTTGCTAATTTATACTTTCTTTTTCCCTTCAAAAGTTATTAATTTTGTCATTTTGATGTCCCACTAAAAGTTACTTATTTATTTTGCAAAACCCACTATATTTCTTTATCTTTTCATGTCACTCTACCTTTTCCTTTTCCTACCTCAAAAATTTCCTACACAAATAAAACTATATATATTTTCAAGTAATCAAAGTACGCACGAAAAAATAAATTGATAACTTTTAAAGGGTTTTAAAGGGAAGTAGGAAGTACATGACTAAATTATTTTTAGAAAACCAGTAATTATAATTTTTATTACTCCGTAATACTTTTTTAGCTAGAGAAGAGAAGATGGCATAACCAATTTTCACAATAAGAATTTAATTTTTTTTTAAATCTCGGGTATTCGGTCTAGGGACCGACTAATTCCGGGGAATCAATTCCACCGCGGTCCCATAAAAATTGTTTGCACCTTAAAGGGTTCAAACCTGAGACATATATAGAAATGAACACACTCCTAATTTCCAAACCTACACCACTATACCAACTCCTTGGGGTTGATAAAGAATTAATTTATGTCCCAAAATTTCGTAAATTAATTAATTTATGTTCAATTTTTATCGGAGACATCAAAATGACGTCGTTTCACTCAAACTTTTGTCACGTGCACATAAAAATATGAGAAATCGATGGAAATTGTGGCCGATATTGACTTGTATTGCGTGGAGAAACAACGGCAATGCGGATTAAAAAAATTACAAGTCACTATTTATAATTGCATAATGAAGAAAAATGACATAAATTAACCAATTTACAAAATTATGGAACATAATTTTTCTTTCTTTTTAGGGTATTTTTCTAAAATGATAAGTTATGAGACGTAAATAATTTTTTTTTCTTGTTATTGAACGTAAAAATGTGAAAATTGGATTTAAATTAACCAATTTATGAGACCTAAACTAAAATTTTATCTTTTTGTGATGTAAATAATTTTCGCGCGTGTCAACCTCTTTCTTTTACAAGAAAAAATTGGAGTTTTATGCAAGGATATTATGTAGTGGTATAAATTCTATTTTGAATGATATATACCCTAAGAAGAAGTAAATCACATTAACTAAGTGTGAGATTCAGATTCATGTTAAAATATTATATATTTCTACGATATATATCTAATTGGATATGGTTCTTGAGTTACGCACCACAGCAGGAGAACACATGCTAGTTAATTCCCGTGGGAGACATACAATACTGTATATATATATCATCTTATTAGATTACGGATCTATATTAATTGTACACATATATATATCCTTTATATATATGGATAATTGCAATTTTATATACTCCTATATTTTTTGGTTAATTGAAATAGCTAGTATAAATAGGAGTGAAGTGAAGGTAAGATTAGGTATTCACCACCACATCCACATCCATCCAAATCAAAGATGGCTAATTTATCCTGCAATTACAGTAGCCTGCACCTATTTCTTGTTCTTTCCTTGTCCAATATGGCAATGATGATGGTGGTGCAGTCACAGTCACAACCATTGACGCTCGATTTCGATATTAAAAACTCTTTCAACGAAGGCTCTGACGGCCTAACATACGAACGCGACACGTATGTACCCCCACGTACTAGTTACCTGAGTTTGATAGGGCAGGGGACATCACCCTTTGATCCAAAGAGATCAAGTGTTGGAAGAGTATTGTACACCACCCCCTTCACACTATGGGGCCCAGGGCGACAAGCATCCTTCATGACCTACATGAATATTCGCATATCAAACAACAGTCCCGCTGAAGGCATGACCTTCTTTATGGCACCTGTCCACTCTACGAAATCGACTGGGGGAGAAGGCGAGAATCTGGGAATCTTTTTTTGGAAAAAGCCATGTATTATAAGAAATTGAGTACAAGGGGTACTCAACCCTTACACAGGAATGAAAAATACAGAAGAAAAATTAAATCCAGCAGCACAACAGTCCTACTCTTCCTTAAGGCACGTCAGTGGGTTCTCGATCCAGTCTTCAATGCTATAGTGATTTTTGCGCCTCCCTCTAATTTGAATCCATCTCCATATTCTAATGCAACATAGCTCGAAACATTCCTCCAAAATGGGGTGAGTACTCTTAAACAACACAGAATTTCTACACATCCAAATACCCCATAAGAATCCCACCCAAATAGTGTTCCAAAATTTAGCTTGTACGCCTTTAGGTTTGCTGTTTGAGAACATCAGAAAATTAATCTTAGCATTCTGGTGTCCAACTGAAGATATACCCAGCCATTCCCATAGTTTCGTCCATACCGAGTACGTAAAGTTGCACTCGCCAAATAAATGGTTCTCACTCTCTTCCTCTTGGAAGCACAAATTACAGGGTGTATTGCCAAAGGTAATTCCTCTCCTTGCCAGATTGGTTTTAGTTGCACTCCTTCCGTGGAACACTTTCCATGCCAAGATTTTCGTTTTGCCAGGGGCAATTGCCTTCCACAGTTCCTTCCAAAGTGCCTCTTCTTCGTGGTCTCCCTCCAGCTTTTCCGAGAGCTTTAGATATGCTGATGCGACTGTGTAAACTCCGTCTTCTCCCGGCTTCCATCTCCACTTGTCTTCCTTTCCTTCAATAGGTTTGTGCCTGTTCAGAGAAGCCAACAAGTTGTTAAATGTTTCATTTTCCCACTCAAAGAACTCTCTTCTCCAACCTAAGTTCCACACCCACTCCCCCTCCTCCCCCCAATATCCTAAATCTATCACTTTCTTTCCTTTATCATTAGACAGAAGAAACAACCTGGGAAATTTGGTACATAAAGGTACCTCCTCACACCACACATCCCCCCAGAAATTAATACTCGACCCGTCCCCTAATACTTTGGAAAGATTATCATCAACCCATCCCTCCTTCTCCCCTCCCTCAATTTTCTGCACATCTCTTAACCACCCCGATAATTTTACCCTCCCTCTCAGATCCCTTCCCAAGCTGCACCCCTTCCCATTAAAAATATTTTCCCCATATTTAGAGACTAGAATTTTTTGCCACAAATGATTTTTTTCGTTAACAAATCTCCAATGCCATTTCCCTAATAGAGCTAAGTTAAACAGTTCCAAGCTTTTCACCCCCAACCCACCTAAATGTCTACTCTCACACACCTTATCCCATTTTACCCAGTTAATTTTTCTCTTCTCGTCGCAAGAACCCCAAAGGAATCTTCTCTGGATTTTAGAAAGGGTTTGGATGGTTTTTTTCGGGGCTCGGTAGAAGGACAGAAGGAAGGTATGCGTTGCGTTAAGTACAGCGTTGATGAGGGTCACACGACCCGCCATAGACAGATTTTTTCTCTTCCACTGACTCAACCTGTTGTTTAGCTTCTTGATTACTGGTTCCCACACTCTGGGGTCTCTTGCAGGTATCCCCACCATTATGCCAAGATACTTGAGGGGCAGTTTGCCTCTGTCACAATTCATTAACCAGGCTGCTTCAGTATCCCAACTTTCTGTAGTATTAAACGTGAACAGAGCACTCTTAGAGAAGTTTAACTTCAGGCCTGTGAGTATTTCCACCCATCTGAGGGTAGCTTTTAGCGCCATCATGCTATTCATATCCCCTTTCCCGATGAATATTGTATCATCCGCAAACTGAAGCACACTGACCTCCACATTGTTCCTCCCTACTTTTACAGGTTTGAACAGATCGCACCCTACTGCTCTATCAACTAAAGCTTTGACCCCTTCAGCAGCAATAAGGAATAAAAAAGGCGAGATAGGGTCTCCTTGACGAAGACCTTTAGTAGGGAAAAACTCCGCCGTAGGGCTGCCATTTACCAGAATCGAGACCGACGCTGATGAAAGACATTCCCTAATCCAGCCCCTCCACTTTGCACAAAAGTTCATTCTTCCCATCACCTGATCAATAAACTCCCAGTCGATGGAATCATAGGCTTTCGCAAAGTCAGCTTTGAATATAGCTACCTCTTCCTTATTTTTGTTCACTTCATCAATCACTTCATTGAGGACCACGATGCCGTCCATTAGGTGTCTCTTCTCAATGAACGCCGTTTGCTCGTACGAAATCACCTTATCCATGACTCTTCTGATTCTGTTAGCCAAAAGCTTGGACAGGATTTTATACAAACACCCCACTAACGAAATAGGCCTGAATTCCTCAATACGGGTAGGATTCAAAACTTTCGGGATAAGGGTTACGAAGGATGCGTTGCAGCCCCTGCTAATCTTGCTCATCGAACTAAACTCTTTTATGAAGTTCCCGATGTCGTCCTTTATGGTCTCCCAAGATTGTTGCAGGAACTTGAAATTGAACCCATCCGGGCCCGGGCTTTTCTCGGCCCCACATTGCCAGACTGCTTTTTTTATCTCAGTAGCAGAGAAGTCTCTAACAAGCCACTCGCTTTCCTCGTTGCTGATTCTTTTAAATGAGATGCTCCCAAGTGTTGGTCTGTCAGTCCATCGGTCCGCTTTGAATGCTTCCTGAAAGAACGAATGAATCGCTGTCTTAGTTTCTTTCACCCCTTGAATCCATTGGCCACCTACGAACAACCCATCAATCTCACTTGCTTTTCTCCTCTGATTTATCACAGCATGGAAGTACTTAGAGTTTTCGTCTCCGTTTTTTATCCAGTCCACTCTTGATTTCTGATGGAGTAATACGTTCTTCATGGACTTGTTTTCTTTAATAGTAAGTTTGCACATTTTGCTTTCCATAATCTCCGCATTATTGAGCTCTCTAGATTCTGCTGCCAAATCTAACTCTGCTAACCTTATCACTGCTTCCTCAGATTTTCTCTCCATTTTCGTGTCCACCTGCTTTCCCCAAGCCGAAATGTCTCTCTTGAGGAGCTTTAATTTCTGCCTGCACTTGAATCCCTCCAGGCCGTTTACCTCATAGCTTTTCCACTTCTCGTCCACGAATTTGATGCATTCATGGTTGAGCAGCCAAGAATTCTTGAATTTGAAAGGTTTGGGCCCCCAATTGAGTGTCCTTTTTCGGACCACCAGGGCACAATGATCCGATAAGGATCTCGGGAGCGCCCAAAGAGAAGAGTCATTCCAGTGATCAAGTCCAAGACTGTTGAAGAATACCTTGTCTATTCTAGACATAGCCGTACCATCATCCTTATACCATGTAAACTTTCTCCCGGATAACTTTAGTTCCTCAAGGCCGCACTCAGAAATAAATTCCTCAAAATTCAAACATTCAGATACAGGCGTAGATAAGCCCATTCCTCTTCTTTCCGATACTTGTCGAACCGTGTTGAAATCTCCCAAGAAGCACAATATTCCTTCGAAGGAGTTGTATACTGCCTTCCATTCCTCCAAGATAGCGTATCTCTCAGTCCTTCTACACGGCATGTAAACGTTGACCACTGAGCATCTAATTTTGTTCTCACCCCAATGCCCTTTGATCTCCAGTGCCCCTCCCCTTTCCAAGCATGCCTCCATCTCAAAAGAGGTTTTTTTCCAGGTGCACAAGAGACCCCCAGACGCCCCCTCCGATTTCCTGTATGCCCAGTCGTACTCCTCTTCCCCCCACAAACTCTTACAAAAGTCACCACAAATAAGCTCCATCTTTGTCTCCTGAATACAAACAAACTCTACCTTTTCTCTGATAATGCATTCTCTGATTTCCCTTTTCTTGACACTTCCACCGAAACCCCTAATGTTGTAAGACAAAAAGATCATTAATTACCTCCGATAGTGTCCTCCTCTGTTCCCCATCCGATACTTTTCAGGTATGCCGATCTATCTCTAATCTCCATGTTTACCAATTTCTCTAGTAGCTCCTCTTTGTTTCCTGAGAGGTCCAGCCCCATGTCTTCTCCAATTTCCACAATACGCAGTGCTTCCTCTCTCGCTTTCTTCCTTGCTGATACTTTATTGCAATTAATGATCCCGGAGTCCCCTAGTGAAACACTTGGAGACTCTTGGGTCTTCGAACAATCAGTGGCTTGTCGCTTATCCACCGGACTCAGCAGGGTGTCTTTGTCTATCTCCTTGACAAACACACTCCACTCTTTCTTTTCTAATTTTTTCAGGCTTCTTTTCGAAGGTTTTTTCTTCTTTTTCTTACCCCGATCGGTTCGTCTAGGGTTTTCCGTTGGCCAAGGGTTGGACGAGGATTTCTCAAATCCCTCCGAGTCTACTTGGGCCTCCTCCGTGGTGGTAATGGGCTTGACGGCTAGGCCCAGTTCAGGTTGGATGTTGGGCCCGCTTATACTGGTATGGGCCTTATCTGCAAGGTCATGAGAACTTAGTTGGCCGTAAATGTTCTCGGGCCCTTTCTCCTCTCCTGAATTTAATAATGCATGTTCAGTAGGCTTATAAATCGGCCCACAATCGTTGCTCCCTTCCGGCCCACCAACTTCAAAATTCCCTGGGCCCTCGTGATTGTTGCCATCCTCTGGGCCCCTCCCATTAAAATTTTCTGGAGGTTCATGATTAAACCCCGGCAAAAAATTACCCTTTTCTCTTGGTACTTGTGCCGCCGCCTTAATGCATGCGTCTCCGCCTTGGGTATTGCAAACGTTGGGGTATTTCTCTAACAGGGTCTCTACCCCCGGCGTCTCTCCTTCTTCTTGTCTGTGGTTTCCGGACACCGAAAACTCGGTATCTGAGGAGAAGTTAGAACATGTTTCTGTTTTACAGTCGTCCCCGTCTTCGAATTGGGCCTGGAGGTTGTGCTTTCCAGCATGATCTGTCAAGGTACCACCTACCTCTCTAATTCTTATGCGATAAGTGCCTTCCCCTTCGCTGATGCTCGAACTGAACTGAATCCAGTCGAAGCACTGGGTTTCGACCAACACATGCCCCTTGTCCACCCTGGATTTATTCGCAGTACCTTTGTCCACCATGATAGGCTTTCCACAACACTCCCCTACTGCCTTGAATGTTTCTACATTCCAGAGGTGCAGAGGGATACCCCACACTTCTAACCAGGTTTTTCTTTTTTTTACTTCCGGTTCCTTTTCCCATTGTTTCATCTCGGAGAACATCTTCCCCAGCCATGAGGGGTCTTCGTCCTGGAGCACCCCCAAGCTTCCCTCCCTAACATCGGAAAGAAGGACTGTGTCTCCTTCCAACTCCTGGACAGTTACTCCAAAGTGCCCCCCAAGAAAGAGTTCACGCTGTATTTTGACGCCATTCCAGCCTTCCTTGATTGTCCCGATGAAACACGATTTGGCCCATTCCCGGTCTATTTCCTTCTCAGTAACTGTAACCATAGACTTTACAATTCTGGAAGGGGTGAATATCTCTGGGGTACTTTCGTGAGTTCCTGCTGGCTTTCCCTCTGGGCATTCCGCCGGGGCCTGATTGTATTCCAAAATTTTGTTGCTGGCATGCTCCTTCACAACCCCTAGACCAAATTTCGGGATGTTGGCCCTAAGTTTGAAGGAACCGATCCAGATGGAATCCAACGCTTTCTCCAATGACAGTGGGTCCCTGACCCCTCCGAATCTGACGAAACCAAACCTGGTCCCGTCTCCTCTTCTCTTTGATGGGATAAAGACATCTTTGACATCTCCCAGTCTCCTAAATATACTCCATAAATCCTTGGGACCCCAGTTCTCCGGGAAGTTTGTGAAGAAAAACTCAGTACAGTTCTTGACAAAATCCGCTTGAAACCTGTCTCTCTTGGGAAGTCTGAACCTCTCAACGCGATTACCGCAACGGCTACCCTTACCTACAAGGTTGGCTGGGGGAATAAAGGTCGATCTGGTTGGATTTCGGTATGAGGCTTTTCTAGAGGGGCTCGACGGTTTGGGTTTGGGGTTGGTTATTGTGGCTGGGTTCAACGCTGGTTTAAACTGATGCACAGCTTGATTGGCTAGGTTGCAGTTGTGGGTTGGTTTAGAATGGTTGGTATAAGATTTAGAGAAGGATTCCGGTGGGTTGCGATTCTGAAGAGCCGCCAGGAACGACGTTTGGAGCTCCCCATTGTTACGCGGCTGCTCTCTCACACTCTCCCTATCTACCCTCCCCCCTCACTCTCTCTCACAAAAATTCTCTCTCTACTCTCTCTACTCTCCATATAATATTCCCCATTTGCGAGAATCTGGGAATCTACGACGCACTCAACGAAGGGTCCCCGTTTTTCGCAGTGGAATTGGACGTCCGTGTTGGGCACGTTGGGATCAACGTGAACTCGGCAGTATCACAGAATGTTACGACGTACAATGCGGCGACAGGGCTACTTGTGATGTTAACCATAAACTACTATGCGCCCAGTAGATTGATAAGGGTGACCGTCCGAAACTATAATAAGAATTATGGCGCCGTTATTGAATATGTGTACGACTTGAAGACCCTTCTTCCTCAGAAGGTTCAGGTTGGCCTCTCTGCTTCTACGGGACCTGATCGTGCTGCCGATTTCGACGTGCTCCAGTGGCATTTCTCGTCCTTTATGTGGCCCGAGGCCGAGGATGAGGATAATACCAATATTATTAGACAATATGTCGCTTGATCTAATTTCGACTACAAGTCGATGATCATCACTTTGTATCGTCTATTTTATGTACTATTAATAAGATGGTCATCTTTCCTTTTATTTTCTCTCTATATATGTGTGTGATATATATAAAGATATATAAAATCATGGTAAGAATAATTGGATATATAAAAGGTCTCCTATATTTCTACAAGTTGTAATGCCCTGCCTCATAAATTCCTCGAGATTGGTTCGGAGCAGATATCCCGGATGGAAGATTTTTCCCCTTAGCTTCATCTATTTTAGTGCAAAGTTACAGTACTAATATTGAGAAAATGCAAGGTTACAGGACTAAAATTGAACTCTGCTCAAATTACAGAACTAAATTCGACACTTTCAGGACTAAAATTGATATCTTTCGAGACTAAAATTGAGAAAGTGCAAAATTACAGGACTAAAATTGATATCTTTCGAGACTAAAATTGAGAAAGTACAAAATTACAGGACTAAAATTGGACTCAACCTAAGTTACATGACTAAAATACTCCCTCCGTCCAATTTTATTATGCGAACTTCTTCGGGCACGAGTTTTAATGAATATTGATTAGTTTATTCATAAAGTAGATAAGTTGAGGGTATGATGAAGGTATTGTAGGGTCCATTTATAAATAAATGATTGTTTATAAATAAAGTGAATTGCAAAGTGGGTAAATAAGTGATGGTAGAAGGGTGGAGATAAAGTAGTATGAATAGTATTGTTTAGGGTATGAGCATAATAAAATTGGACATCCAAAAAAGGAAAGTGAGAATAATAAAATTAGATGGAGGGAGTATTTTTTTTGTGATTTTTTTTTTGGAGTGTTAACTCTCATCGAATTCCAGGCGTAATAATCTCTTATTTTTGTATAATTATGTTATTGGTATTAATATTTATATATTCCCGATAATAGTTTTTTCTATGAACTACACATGCACATGAGAAGTAAATCACATTAACTAATGGAAATAAAGAAGTTGTGAGATTCAGATTCATATTAAAATATTACTAATTAATATCTAAGTGGATAAAACCAACACGGGGCATCCGCCAAGGCGACCCACTATCGCTCTACCTCTTCGTCCTTTAATTTGCTCACAAGGACTCTCCTCTCTAATTACAAAGTGTGAGTGTTATCTCATAATTTCATAGTCAGCACACTAAGTGAGTAGTGAGCTGATAGGATCAAATAAGATAACTTAGGCCGAAATCAGATGAGTTGAAGGTGTTCAATCAGCTAAAGAGGTGATGCTTAGAGTTCAGCAGAGTTGGTCAGCACAGTACTTCAGCAGAGTATACCAAGCACAGTACATCAGCAGAGTTGATCAGCACAGTACTTCAGCAGAGTATACCAAACACAGTATTATCAACACAGTACTATCAGCACAGTAAAGATCAGCACAGTAGAAGTCTATTAGCAGAGTTAGCTTTTGATCACAGGAAAAGAAGAATTGAGTATCAGATCACTAAGTAGTGTTCTGATCTTTATGGACAAGTCTTCTGATATGAAAGTTAGTTAGTTTAACTAACTGTATTACAGTTACAACTACTTGAGGGCATAACTACCATTTCAGTTGGGCAATAACAGAGCACATGGGTTGTTACAAGCGGTTGCAAACGGTTGATAACTACTCAAACAGCAGCAACTATCTTTGGTCTTTATAAACTCTTGTTTGTGTACATTGTAAGGGTTACGATTTTGAATGCAAGTACGATTGTAATCTTTGAGTTGTGTGAGTTCACGAGTGAAGTGAGAAAATATCCTATTCCGAGTGAATGGGTGTGTAAACATTCTTTATCAATCAAAGAAGTCCTCGTCTGCTCCAGTGGATGTAGATCACATTGATCGAACCACTTAAATTCTTGTGTGTTGTTTGTTTTGTTGTTTACTTTTTGAATTACTATCCTAAGAGCAGTTATTTCTTATATTTTCAAGTATTCTACTTGGTTGGAGATGTCTAATCGACTGGAATTTCTTGACAATTGGCGCCGTCTGTGGGAACTAAAGTAGCTGCAGATCTAAGATGGGGAATTCTACCAAGTACAACATAGAGAAGTTTACGGGCACAAGAGATTTTGGGTTGTGGAAGTTCAAGATGCAGGCCCTCCTTGAACAGCAAGGATTATTCGAGGCTCTCGAAGAATCTGAAAAGATTGTAGAAGAAACTGCAACAGTTGCGGCTGAAAGGAGCAAGTTGCTCAGAAAAGTGCGAAGCACGATCCTACTCTGCCTTGGAGATAAGGTCTTGAGGGAGGTTGCTAAAGAGAAGTCAGCGAAGGAGGTTTGGGATAAGCTTGAGAAGATATATATGGTGAAAACTCTTGCTAACCGACTCTATTCAAAACAGAAGCTGTATGCCTTTAGAATGGGAGATTACAAACTCATTACGGAGCAGCTAGATGAGTTCAACAAGATACTTGATGATCTGGAAAATTTGAATGTCAAGCTTGAAGAAGAGGATAAGGCTCTGATCTTGTTGAGTGCTCTTCCTAAGTCCTTTGAAATCCTAAAGGACACCATCTTGTATGGTAGAAGGAGGCAATCACATTGGAGGATGTGATCTTGGCTGTCAAGTCCAACCTGTTACATAATAAGACATCTCAAGGAGATAAAAGTAGCAGTGGGGAAAGATTGACAATCAAGGGAGGACAGAAGAAATCTGCCTCCAAGAAGGGGTCTAGTCAACCCAAGGGAGCTGATAAGGGAAAATCAGCAGTGCCAAATCAAGGGGAAGTAGTGTGCCACCACTGCAACAAACCTGGGCACTATAAGAGTACTTGTTTCAAGTACAAACAGCTTATTAGAAAATCTGGTCCCAAGAACCCTGTTGATAAGAATCAAGCAAATCAAACCCAAGAGGATAAGGAGCAGAAGGGCTATGAGTCAGCTCAGTCCCTATCCATCACTTCCACTAAAGAACAACAAGATTGGATTTTAGATTCAGGGTGCTCTTTCCACATGACTCCAAGAAGAGAGTGGTTTCATGATTTTAAGCATCAGAATGGAGGTTCTGTGTTGTTAGGGAATGATCACACTTACAAAGTCAGAGGTGAAGGTACAATAAACTTGAAGATGTATGATGGAGTAGTGAGGATTCTCAAGAGGGTCAGATTTGTTCCAGAACTCAAGAGAAATTTGATATCTCTTGGTATGCTGGATTCAATGGGCTACAAATTCCAGTCAGAAGATGGAGAGCTCAGAGTTTCAAAGGGGGAGCTTATTGTTCTTAAAGGTGAGAGAAGAAATGATCTCTACTTTCTTAAGGGAGGAACAGTTATTGGCAGATTAGATGTGGCAAGAGTGCAAGACAACTCAATGTTGTGGCACAGAAGACTAGGTCATGTAGGAGATAAGGGCCTACTTGAGCTAAGTAAGCAAGGATTGCTATGTAGTGACAAGATCACAAAGCTTGATTTGTGTGAGCACTGCATTCTTGGGAAATCCAAGAGATTGAAGTTTGGCAAGAGTTCACACTCTACCAAAGGAATTTTGGACTATGTCCATTCAGATTTATGGGGGCCAGCTAGGAATCAGATCAGAAGTGGTGGGAGATACTTTATGTCTATCATAGATGACAACTCAAGAAAGGTATGGATCACTATCCTGAAATCCAAGTCAGAAGCATTTGCAAAGTTTAAGGAATGGCTCACTGAGGTTGAGAATGTCTCTGGAAAGAAGCTCAAGCATTTGAGACTTGATAATGGGCTGGAGTTCATATCAGAAGAGTCCAATGTTTTCTGCAAGAAGAAGGGTATAGTGAGGCATAGAACAGTACCAGGTACACCTCAGCAGAATGAAGTAGCTGAGAGAATGAACCAGACTTTGCTTGAGAGAGTTAGGTGCATGTTGAGCAGCTCTGGATTACCTAAAGTATTTTGGGGAGAAGCAGTGTCAACAGCAGCCTATTTGATAAACAGAAGCCCTTCCTCAGTTGTGCAATTTAAAACCCCAGAAGAGTTATGGTCTGGCCATGCAGCTGAGTATAGTAATTTGAAAGTTTATGGTTGTTTAGCATATGCCCATGTCAAGCAAGATAAGCTTGAGCCTCGAGCCTTGAAATGTGTGTTCGTAGGGTATCCTTCAGGTGTGAAAGGGAATAGGTTGTGGTGCCTTGAAGTTGGGATGCAGAAGTGTATTATCAGCAGAGATGTAACTTTTGATGAGAGTAGAATGTCATTGAAAGAAGAGGCAAGTTCAAGTGCAGCACACAACAGACCAGATGAGACACAGGTTGAGGTGGAGCATGTTGAAACCAGAACAGTAACTGAAGATCAGATTGATCCAGATGTGGAGGAGACTACTCATAGTGATACTGAGCTTCATGACTATCAGCTCACTAGGGACAGAACCAGAAAAGAAGTCCACCCACCTCAAAGGTATGGTCAAGCTGACATAGTATCTTTTGCATTATGTGCAGCCCTTGAGGTGGAGTCTTTGGAGCCTAAAACTTACACAGAAGCCATCAACTGCCATGACAAAGAGACGTGGTTAGTTGCTATGGAGGAAGAACTGTTATCAATTAACAAAAACCAGACTTGGGAGATTGTTGAGAGACCTAAGAACAAGAAACTTGTTGGGTGTAAATGGATTTACAAGAAGAAGGTGGAGGCTCAGAGAGGTGGCAAGATTAGGTACAAGGCAAGACTTGTAGCTAAAGGATTTACACAGAAAGAGGGTATTGACTTTAATGAAAATTTCTCACCTGTTGTAAAGCATTGTAGCATCAGAATCTTGTTGGCTATGGTTTCTCAATATGAATTGGAGCTGCATCAGATGGATGTAACCACAACATTTCTTCATGGGACTTTAGATGAGAAGATCTACATGAAAATACCAGAAGGGTTGGACATAGAAGATGGAGAAAACAAAGTGTGCTTACTCAGAAAATCACTCTATGGCCTTAAACAAAGCCCTAGACAATGGTACTTAAGGTTTGATGAGTACATTTGCTCAGCTGGTTTTGCAAGAAGCTTGTATGACAGCTGTGTTTACTTCAGGAGAGTTGGGAGTTCAGTTACCTATCTTCTGATGTATGTAGATGATATGTTAATAGCAGGAGAGTCTATTAACAGTATCAATCACTGAAAGAGATTCTCAAAAGGGAGTTTGAGATGAAAGATCTTGGTGAAGTTAAAGTGATTCTTGGGATGGAGATCAGTAGAGTTGAGGGAGCAATTCAGCTTAGTCAGCCTACCTATCTGAGGAAGGTGTTAGGATGAATCAAGCTAAGTCAGTTTCTACACCAATTGACCAGCATCATAAGCTATCCAATTAGATGTGTCCCAAGAACAGCCAAGAAAGAGCTCAGATGAGTAAGGTTCCTTATGCCAGTGCAGTAGGGAGTTTAATGTATGCTATGGTGTGTTGTAGACCAGATTTAACTCATGCAATTAGTGTAATCAACAGATACATGAGTGATCTAGGCTTAAGTCATTGGGAGACAGTTAAGTGGGTCATGAGATATGTTCTGGGATCAGTTGAGAAGGGTCTGAAATTTCAGAAGATATCAGATGAGGGAGAAGCTCTTGTGGGATATGTTGATGCCGATTATGCAACCAATGTAGACACAAGAAAGTCCTTAACAGGGTATGTATTCACCTTATTTGGTACAGCTATATCATGGAGGTCAATACATCAGTCCGTAGTTGCATTATCTACTACAGAATCAGAATATGTAGCCTTGACTGAAGCAGTTAAGGAGAGCATGTGGCTTAGGGGGATCTTGAAGGAGTTTGGTATATCACAAAGAAGTGTGACTGTCTTCTGTGATAACCAAAGTGCAATACATCTTGCAAAGCATCAGGGGTATCATGAGAGAACTAAACATATAGATGTAAAGCTGTACTTTGTAAGAGATATTGTAGAGAAGGGGGTGGTCCAGGTAGTGAAGATTGCTACAGAGGAGAACCCTGCTGATGCGTTCACTAAGGCATTGTCGAAAGAGAAGTTTGGCTTGTGTCTTAGACTTATTGGACTGCATTAATTCCTCTGAGGAGAAGGCTACTGTTCTTGTGGCAGAAGATCAGTAGTGGAGGCTATTCTTTGAGTAGAAAAGTGTTGGTGTTTTGTTTTTGGTGGAGATTAGTTCGATTATGAGCTAAAGGTGGAGAATTGTGAGTGTTATCTCATAATCTCATAGTCAGCACACTAAGTGAGTAGTGAGCTGATAGAATCAGATAAGATAACTTAGGCCGAAATCATATGAGTTGAAGGTGTTCAATCAGTTGAGGAGGTGATGCTTAGAGTTCAGCAGAGTTGGTCAGCACAGTATACCAAGCACAGTACTTCAACAGAGTTGATCAGCACAGTACTTCAGCAGAGTATACCAAGCACAGTATTATCAGCACAGTACTATCAGCACAGTAGAAGTCTATCAGCAGAGTTAGCTTTTGATCATAGGAACAAAAGAATTGAGTATCAGATCACTAAGTAGTGTTCTGATCTTTATGGACAAGTCTTCTGATATGAAAGTTAGTTAGTTTAACTAACTGTATTACAGTTACAACTACTTGAGGGCATAACTACCATTTCAGTTGGGCAATAACAGAGCATATGAGTTGTTACAAACGGTTGCAAACGGTTGATAACTACTCAAACAGTTCCTAACAACAACAACTACCTTTGGTCTTTATAAACTCTTGTTTGTGTACATTGTAAGGGTTACGATTTTGGATGCAAGTACGATTGTAATCTTTGAGTTGTGTGAGTTCACGAGTGAAGTGAGAAAATTTTCTATTCCGAGTGAATGAGTGTGTAAACATTCTTTATCAATCAAAGAAGTACTCGTCTGGTCCAGTGGATGTAGATCACATTGATCGAACCACTTAAATTCTTGTGTGTTGTTTGTTTTGTTGTTTACTTTTTGAATTACTATCCTAATAGCAGTTATTTCTTATATCTTCAAGTATTCTACTTGGTTGGAGACATCTAATCGACTGGAATTTCTTCACAAAGGCTACACAGGAACGCCGAATCCAAGGGGTGTCCGTTGCGCGCGGGGGAACCAATGATAACCCACGTATTCTTTGCAGACGACAGTCTGGTCTTCTTCCGCGCAAGCAAGGACGATTGCAGCAACATAAAAGAGTGCCTAAACACATACGAAAAGGCATCAGGGCAGCTTATAAACTTCGAAAAATCAGCCATCACCTTCAGTGCAAAAATTAAACCAGAAAACATCGAGAAGGTTAAACACTGCCTGAATATCCATATTTGCCAAGGCCACGAGGTCTATTTGGGGCTACCCACTTTCACCCTTAAAAGCAAAAGGATTCAATTTGGATACATCAGAGACAGAGTTGCCAAGAAACTTGAAGATTGGAAAATAAGGAACTTCTCAGATGGAGGAAGAGAAATCCTCATCAAAGCAGTGATCCAAGCGATGCCAACCAATGCTATGCAGTGCTTCAGGACCCCAACCACCATTTGTGACGACTACACTGGAAATGGGACCTCATCACGAATACACTGGAAAAGCTGGTCAAGCCTATGCAACCCGAAAGAAGAAGGAGGTATGGGCTTCAAAAATCTTACCTCATTTAACCAGACCCTCCTAGCCAAACAACTTTGGAGGCTTATAGCCTTCCCAGATTCATTAGTGGCAAGGGTATTCAGAGCAAGATATTACAAATTCTCGGATGTTATGGAGAGTTTGGAAGGCAACAATCCATCATATATATGGCGATCTCTATGCTGGAGTAAACCAATGCTCCAACAAGGATTGATTTGGAAAATTGGAGACGGGCGATCCATCAACGCCAGATGGGACGCTTGGATCCCCTCCTTAGCAGAAGGTAAAATCACCTCAAGTGTCTCCTTTGATAGCAATAACAAGGTGTCATATTTTATCTCACCCCAAAGGACATGGGACCTGCAGAAACTCAACTCTAATTTCCTGCACTATGAGATCGAGGCAATCCAACAAACCCCGATAGGCACAACAAACGGAGATGACTTACGTTACTGGAAATTTGAGAAAAAAGGCAGCTACTCCGTGAAATCAGGTTAGAGCAAAGCACTGGAAACCTAAAAATACAGCCTGGAAAAAACGAACACTTCGTGTTCGGAGAATACGGACAAGAAATGGAACATCGTATGGAAGATGAACCTCCCTCCCAAAATTCGGATCTTCCTGTGGAAAATTGCTTGGGGCATTGTACAAACAGAGACTAACCTCCGCAAACATCACGTCCCAACCGAACCAAGCTGCTTCATCTGCAACCACCCAATCGCAGACGAAGCCCACGCCTTGATATTCTGCCCGGCGGTTAGGCCCTCCCCAGTGGGGAGGTTTTTTGGTGACATGGAACACACAAAAACCTTGTGGGGAGGTTTTTAGCCATTGGGAAGAAAGTTTGGTGGTTGGGGTTTTTTGGGGAGGTTGTAACATTTAAACCTAGGTTTTTTTAGAGAGAGATAAGGGGAGGTGGGCCCCCCAAAAACCATATTTACCGCATTTTTTGAGAGAGAGAGAGAGAGAGTGAGGTGGGCCTCCCAATAAGAAATGAAAGAAAATGAGGTGGGCCCCCCAAAAACCTACTTTTTGGGTTTATTGTTGGGGGAGGAGTTTGGTTTTGGAGGTTGGAGTTTTTTGCTTTTGAGGTGGCGCACATGTGGCAAGGAAAAACCTACTTTTTGGGGTTTATGATTGGGAAGGGCCTTAAGAACCTGTGGAAAAACCACGAACTCTGGCACACCCTGAAAAACGGGAAACATGCCCCCCTAAATGAAGTCATATGGAGGGTATACTCCCAGACGGACACCCAACAATTCACCAGATTCTGCATGCGCCTATGGACCTATGGAGAGAGCGATGACATTGGCCGCGACGGGGTGGAGCAGGGTGGCGGTGGGATGAAAAGCAGGGGAGGGGAAGGGGTAGATATATATGGGCACGCACGCAGTAATATAGTGATATGTATATATTTTTTGTTAATTCTTTCCAGATTTTTTTTTTTAATTTTAGACAAATAATTTTTTTTTAATTTCAGATTTTACACTATTATTAAGTGAAAAATAATTTTTTGTATTTTTAGTTATACTTAAATTCTATACATAATTTTATAATTAATTTGATAATATATATAATTAATTGATTTTAACAATAGAATTTGAAAATTAACGAAAACCGTTGGAAACTTATGGGATTTTGAAAAATTCTCATGTGACCAAAATTGCAATTTACGGTAAGAATTTATAAAGATAAAATCAGTAAATCAACACAGGGAGCCAGATCAATCCTGAGTATAAGAGGGATTGATAAATATTAATGTCTAGAACTAAATGTTTTAAAAAGAGTTACTAAATAAATTGTACGTAAAGAAAAGTACTTTTCAATATTAAAATCTATTCATTTAATTTGATCTTTTTGATAAACTACTTTCAATCTTTTGCATTTAATTATATTATTTACTTTTAACACATTATCTCCTATTCTAACATATTTCTTAATTTTTGTGTTCAAAGTTCCCGGATAACTTAATTTTATGGGACAGAAACGGGTCTATCACTTTCGCATTTTAACAAATTAGATAGCTTCCCAATTGAATGGCTTATTAGTCTTCGATAAGATTATTATCTTGTCCAAACTCCACAAAACTTTGAACAACTTAGTTTTTCACTATTGTGTTAAAATCTTTGCAAAAAAAATTTAAACTCACTAGCACATGTGTCTCGATCTCCCCATACACACACGTGTGACACTCTTTTTTAAAATCATAACTTTTTCGGCATAATGTTATTGTTGTAGATAACTCTTCAAAAGAATAGATGAATATCTAAAATTTGGATAAACTTCTTTGTTAGGTGTTGTATATGCCAACATGTGATCACACCGTCCACGACGACACTTTGGGACTTGCAACCAGCTGATGGTTCTTGAATTGCGCACACCAATATATAACACAATCCCTGGGAGACAGAACTACTATATTTGTAGATCCATATGCACACTATATATATAATATTATAAGCATGGGTTTGGCAAGGGCCATTAATGATCCATTCATATATATCCTTTCTACTATTGACTCATATATACTCCATCCTTTTTTTTTTTTTAATCGGTAAAAGGATTATATTAAAATTGGGTATAAGGAATACCCGAGAAAGTCAGTGTACAATGCTTATTAAATGAGAGAAATGTTAACTCTTATACTACACATAATCAACACATGCACTTAAGTGGATCTAACACTCATGACCTGAAGGATGAAATATTTCGAGTGGAATATTTGATCGTGAACCAGCTCCACATTCTTGCTCTTAGTTCCTCCTTGACTCTTTATGAAAGACATTTAATTTTCTGATTATAAAAGTTATTTTGAAACATTTGAAAGAGGAAAGTGATTATATTGTGGAGGGCAGAAGGAGTATCGCGCGTGAGAGGATTTCATACTAGAATTTTTGAATGTATGTGAAAGAATTTTATCTCATCTAAAAGTGTAAAATTGTAGAATTAATTCTTGTATATTAATTTTCTAATACTCCCCCTTACTCGTGTAAATGGGCCGAGTTGCTTTCAGCAAGAATCGAACTCAGAATGTGTGGGCGTGAGCCTTAACTTAATTAAGGCTCATTATAAAGTCCGAACTTGTAGAGAGATGTGAAATTAAATATTCTTATACATTAATTTTCTAATAGAATGGAATTGATGAAGAATAAAAAGGTGGGAAAATATCAAAATAAGTCCTAAGGTGTCAAATTAAATTTACATCATTTTTATCCAATTTACGTCCTAAGGTGTCCTAGGGTTGGGTTCGGGCGGGCGTGGATTCGGTCGGGTTGGGTGATCGTGGGCGGGTGTTTGGGTGGGCGTGGGTTTGTGTTCGAGACCGATTTGTAAACCAAATACACATGGGTCGATCCACAAGTACTGAAGTACAAACTGTTTAGAGATCGATAATTGCGGTCTCTAATTTGTAGATCGTTTTTAGACTGGTTTTGACCCGATGAATAAACGGGTCAAAATTTAATTTGAGTTCGTTTAGTGACAGTAAAATGTGGTCTCTAAATTTCAAATCAATTTGAGACCGTTTTAGGGCCCAAAAAAAAGTCGGGTCGGCTCACAATTTGGGACCGTTTATTTACTGCTTTTCTGGTCTATAATTTAGAGACCAATAAAAACAAGGTCTCTAATTTGAGACCGTTTCATGAATACGGTCTCTAAATATTAGGTATCATGTTTATAAAGACCGCCATAAAACGGTCCCAAATCGATCTCTAACGTATTTTATCGATTGCTAATGGAAGCGTTTTTTGTAGTCATTATTTTAGAGTGTCAAAGAGGACCTTACTGATTACTGTGCAGATTGATTGAAATTCGTGTGTTTATTTTGCTCAATTTGATATGATTTCATGCATTATTTACATTAAATAGATTTATTGCACTTGATTTGGAGAAAGATGGTGGTTTGTTATTTTTTTATGAAAATTAGCATTTTTTGAGCAAAACACGCTTCGATTATTTTATGAAGTCAATTGAAGAAATAAATCGAGAAAAGAACGAAGGAAAATGAACTACATTTTGGCCCATTATTAATTTGATAAAGAAGCAACCAGCTGAAATTGAAGGCCCATTAAGCGTTCATTTGCAGCCCATTTGATACTTATCATCGATCTGTCCAATACGGCAGCCCATGTATGATTAAAGTGCTGGCTCATTTTGTTGGCCAAACTTGGGAATTAAAAAGAAGAAGAATCAACTCATTTAACAATGTATGACCATTGTGATTTTTTTTTTTTTTTTTTCAAGAAGCAGCTCATTTAAGAATTATCCATGCATCAAACACCCTTGGGCCCATTAATAATGGAATTTGCTCAACCCCTAATTCTTAATTGTTTATTAATATATGTCTTATCTATCTCTCTCCTGATACACTCTCATCTATTCTGACTCTTTTATCTTCTCTTCAAAATCCCGTTCGTAATAATTTTGAAATTGGACTTAATGGCATTTTACCGTGTGATTTAAGGTCCATTTAAAATTTGAGGCGAAGCCAATTAATCTGGAGCAAATCAAGAAACAAATTAAAACCCAACACACTTATTATAATTTATATGCGTACATGCATATATGTAACACGAAAGAGGTTGTTAAAATGAATAATTAATCAGACGGGTATTGGCGAATGTCATCATGGAACATGAATGAAATGAAAGACCAGGAAAGAATTTCATTAAATCCAGTTGTGACCTTTCCCGTGGAAGCTGAAATTCCAATTTGAACCCACTCGGGAAGATACGTCTTCAAGTCAATCGCATGCTCCACCCTTGCTCTTGTAAACGGCGCGACCGTGTTCGTCACATCAAGAGTCATCAATCTTTCGAGCGAGTCGTACGTGATTCTGAAATCCACCTCTCTCCATCTCCAGGGGCGCTCACCAGAGGCCTCCTCCCCCCACTTCGCTACTGCAATGGACGTTCTAGAAGACGTCGAACTCCGCAGCAACAACAGGGACGGGACTAAATCCTGATGAAGGATTGTAGAGCCCCAGGTTCCCTCCGCTGGAGCCCGCGGGGATAGTAGAGTTAACGGGTGCGATGAAGAAGGCGACGCCTTCGCCATCCATGTGAGGGTTGGAATTTCCGATGAAGCCTCGGAATACAGTTTGGAAAGTAGCTTGTCGGCGTCCAGCTCGGTCCCAGAGTCTGATAGCCGGGGAGTACAACACTCGGCCAACACTATCTGGACGGAGAAAGTGTGTAAGCCTTATTCTGTCGATTGGGTCACGATAAGCATCACCTTGGTAGATAATTAAGTCCCGTTCGTTTTCGGTGAAGGAAGTGAAATTGAAGTCGGTAAAGTCTGCAGATTGGGAGTGTAGCTTCTCCGGTAGAAACAGCATAGTCACCAAACTGCATATCAACCAAATCGCGCCCATGCCACCTACTTAGCTTAATTAGTTACTTTCTGGTAGCTGCAGCTGTATACTCTACACACATATATATAAATACAAGTTGTTACACAAGAGAAATGTTTTTCACTACTCATTATACATAGTGTCGGCACCGCCGATACAAGTTAATTTGTACTATTACACAAGAGAGAGAGACAAAAGAAAAATTATTAATGGAGTTAATTGCTACAGATGAAGTGGTCACAAGAGAGAGACAGAGGCACCCATCTCGACAAAGACTACACAGGATTGTTTTTCTCATGGGTACCCATAATCTTGTCTTTTTTAATAGTATATATTTTTCTCTACATAAATTCAAAAATTCAAATGTATCTTTATTCAAATACAATTTTACTTTTTATTTTCATTTAAATATTCCATCGGTAAATAGACACTACAAAAAACACTGTTTTCCGACGGATATACGGTAAATATGTCGTCGCTTATGATTACCGACTGATTTTCAAATTCCGTCGGTACTACCGACCACTAAAAAAAATTGTGAAATATCGACGAAATTTTATCGACGGATTAACAAACTCAACCGATTTACCGACGAAATTTGTTTTTCACCGGTAATTACCGACAGATATTCCGTCGGTAATCACAAAATTAAAAAAAATACGCGTGATTATCGAAGGAAATTTCCGTCTCTAACCACAAAATAAAAAAAAATTTAAAAAAAATGTGATTAGCGACGGAAAGTTCCGTAGTAATCAAAAAATAAAAAAAAAATTGTGTAAAAATTAAATTATTAATTAAATTAGGAAATTTGTTAGCTGGGAAATTATAATTTACTACTAAAATAGAAAATTTGTTGATTAAATTTGGAACATGTCAATTAAATTAGAAAATTGTTGATTAAGTTAGTTAGGAAATTAGTGATTAAATTAGAAAATTTTATATTAAATTAAGAAAAAGTGAAATAATGTTTAATCAAAATAAAAAAAATTATTTATAGATATGAACATTTTAAAATTTTAATTAAAACAAAAAAAAATTACGTTTACAATTTATAAATAAAAAAGTTAATTTAATACACGTGTGATTCAAAATGTACACCAAGAAAATAAATACACGTGTGTGGTCCTTGTTTTGTCTCTTTAATAATTTAGTATTTTATTTGGTAAATGTTTTAGGGGTTTTAAATTTATATATTTATTTGAATTTAGATCTCCTCATACTTAAGATAGAGATTGATTCAAAATGTACACCAAGACCAAGAGACCATAAAACAGTATATTTTGTGAGTTAATTATCGAATTAAAACAGTATATTTTGTGAGTTAATTATGGAATGGATTGAGTATATATAGGTGAGATGGGGAGGATGGGTTAGTGGAACGGTCAAAAGTTGTGTCGTCAAGTCGAGTTGACAAATCTCTGACATATGGGCGTATATTTTTTTCTTTTTTCTTTTCTTTAATAAAACCCTTTCAAAGGCAAAGACGCATTTTGCACTGGTGACTTTTTTAATAATCGCGGTTGTAGGCGCGCCGATGCTTAGTTTTTAAATCGTCCCATTTTCACTACATTTTCAATATTGCATTTCAACACTACAATATATTAATAAATTTACCAAAAATGAGGGTATATAAGTCATTTTAGGTCCAAATTTGTATTGCTAAGTAATGTTGAAAAGTAATTTACTAGAGAGTACATGAGAGTTGAAAATTGTATATAAGAGTAAATAATCTCATTATCATGAGTACTATAAATAGGGGAGAAGGTAGCACCAAATCTAACATCCAAATACAGCTAAAGAAAATCATAAGGCATGTCTTTCTCAAACACCCAACTTTTCTTTTTCGTCCTCGTACTAGCAAACAAGGTGGTGTCTCAAGGAGACACAACCACCTTCACCTACGATACCTTCAGCTCGATTTCACCCTCGCTAATCTACCAAGGTGATGCATTTGTTCCATCTTCTTCCTCATTGGTACGTCTCACAGATGTCAATTGTGCGGGTGTGCCCACAAGAGGGAGCATCGGGCGGCTTGTGTACTTCCCGCCAGTGAAGTTCTGGGATGAAGGAGTTCAAGCGTCGTTCGAAACTACCATAAAGTTTAACATGAGGCGCAGTACTAGTGCCCCAAATCCACCAGGGGAAGGATTGGCCTTGTTCATCGCACCCGTTAACTCTCCCATCCCTCCAGGTTCAGCCGAGGGGAATTTCGGACTCTACAATCCTCAAACGGGCCTCGCTCTCTCTGTGTTTTCGGTCGAATTTGACCCCGCCCCCAATGCGTGGGATCCTAGGTACACACACATCGGAATCAACATCAATTCCAGAGTCTCTAAAATTGTGTCGGCCTTCTCAGGGGTGGGGCAAGAGGTGACTGCACGCATATCTTACTTCTCGCCCACTAGGACCATAAGCGTCGTTGCCACCTACGGAAAACAAACTTCAACCCTCGGTTACGTCTTTGACTTGAAAACAATTCTTCCAAAAGAGGTTCAAGTTGGAATCACTGCTACAACTGGTTCATGGGTTGCATTTCATGACATCAGCTCCTGGCAATTCTCTTCCACCCTCATGTGGGACGCCAACTGCACCCTCGACAAAACCTACATTCCACTATATGCATGATTTATATATTTCATGTGTCCCTGCACTATTTTCTATCTGGTTAATGTATGGAGTAACTAATTTTAATATAGAAAATTTATTTAATAAATAATCTGGTCGAGATTGTAGCCAATATTCAGAAACCAGAAACCAAATTAAGACTCAAAAGACAAAATTTCTAAATTACAAAAATATAATTGTAGCTAGATATAAATTATGAGAAATATTTGTGATAAATAAATAAGGGTAATATGGTCAAATTTACAGAAAAATACAAAGTGACATTTTTAAAAAAATGGAGAGAGTATGTAGCTACATTTTGTATAAACATACGTGCACAAAGATAGAAAGGCGATCGAGTTATAAATACAAATATTTGATGATCAGAAATCCAAATGTCCGTCGAATTTTTACAAGAAATTCCGGCGTTACCTGCTTTTTTATGCGATTGGGCCTGATTTGGAGGTGGGGCCAATTTTTTTTTTTAACATATATATATATATAAAAAGAAAATTGATCTATAATGACAACTCAAGCTATGTCATTAATTATAGATCAATTTTGTAGCTAATTAAAAGTCTTAATGAAAACAATATTGACAGGATTTCCAGAAACAGCATTGGCTGGATGAGTCGGGCCGGGTATGATTGGACTGAGCAGCACGAATAATCAACAAAGTATATAGAAAAGAAAAGAAATTAACCACCAAATGGACTATAGAATACAGTACATGTAGTTGGGAATTGGGATAAGATTGCATTCAATAGGCGAGCAAGCTGGATGAACTGGCAGATTCAATGCAATTGAAATGAGTTGTTTCATAATGAAGGACAAGTAAATGATGAAAATAATCAATAAGCAATATACATTATTACACTGCCGACGTGCGTTAATGATTCAATAGGGTGAAACAGATTATAAAATTGAACTGGATTCAATATTTCTGCTAGGCGTTGGACCACCTTATCTCTCGGATATGGGCAATAATTGGACTACTACAATATATATTTATCACGTTGTAAAAAAAAAATTAAGATTGTGTTTGGACGAGGGGATTTGATTTGAAGAAGTATTTTAAATGAAAGAATTTAAAAATAGATGGATTTCAAAGGACATGGTTTTTTGGGACGTGGGTTTTGGAAAGGAAAAAAAAAAAGAGAGAAGTTAACGTTGAAGAGGAGGGTTTTGATTAGGTATAGCAGCCATGATATCATTTGGGAAAAAGAACGAAAGATTTGAGTTTGGATTGGGTTCTTTGGTTAAATTGGTAAAATCGCGACATAGAAAGCTATCTGAGGACTATATCCCTCTCACTATTTTAATACCCGTTTAGTATTTTCTATTGCAATTTTTTTGTGCGTAGTAGTTAATTAATCAACAAACCAACCCCCTCCTTTTATTAATTGTTTTACGAATTATTCAATAAAATTTGTCACTCTATATTGGATTAAATCTTACTTATCCTATTACATTAGTGAATTATTTTAAATATTTTTATTTTATTTTTGGATGTCGATGACAACACACCAGTAAATTTACAATTATACGATGAGGGACACTTATATAAAATATTTCGTGTGAAATATTACTTCATCCCATTATTAATAGAACATTTATTGTTTACACAGGTTTTAATGTTGAATTGTTTATTAGTATTAAAGGTGATAAAATTGACTTTTAGGAGAGATATTATGGGTATTTTAACTTTATTGGAAAGATAATCTTTTGTTTGTGTGTAAAAAGTAATGACATAGAGTGTAAATAAGTAGAGGTTAAGGGAGATTTTTAAAGGAGATTGGAATAGGTGGCAAATGTTCCATTAATAATGGGACGGAGGGAGTAGTATAATTAAGGAAGGATAAAAAATTCGCGAATCTTTTGCGGGCCTGACCAGGTCAAACGGATCTTTCAAGAAAAATCACGCAAAAGTCGCGTAGAAGGCTAACAGAAAAACGAGTGTCCAGATCTGTGTTACTATGAAGGTAATTATATGTTACTGTAAGAGAAAATATGTGTTAGTGTAAGTACAAATAACACATAAATTGATTTTTCACATGAAATATTAGTACAATTAAATTAAGGAAGTATAAAAAAACTCACAGATTTTTTGCAAGTTATACAAAATCAAACTATATGTTACTCTAAGACAAACCGGAAAACTTGTTTCTAATCTGTGTTAATATAAATACAATTATGTGTTACTGTACGAACAAATATGTGTTACTGAAAGGACAAGTAACACATAATTGGCTTTTGAATAACACATATTTGTCCTTAAAGTAACATATGTAAGGTATTGAAAAGTGTGTTACTATATAAACATAAGTGTATTACTTTAAAGAGAAAAATGTGTTACTGCGTGAATAAAATGTCATTACTGCTCGAATGAAGTATTCAGTTCATCCTCAAAACAAAAAAAATATAAATTTAAACACACGCATTTTGAATAGTTCATTCCTAAAATTACAAAATACATAATAATAATAATCAACTGTTAAGTAAAACATATCCACATATGATTTTATCTTATTCAATTCTTAGTTTAATGATTTTTTATTTTTTAGCAAAATAAAAAAGTTAAACATATGTCAAATGCTAGTTTAAGATTTCGAAAGATGGTTCTCACTCTAAAGAGGATTCGTCTGACTCATAAAATAGAGGGTGGTGAACTCATAAAATATGGGACAAATAACCGTGGACATCCAATATAAAGAGTCGATCCAGGTCTATTTCTTTTAAAAAAATATAGGGGTGAACTCATAAAATAGGGTGGGTGAAAATAAATCAGATATAGTGGGTCAAATCTAAATAGCTATTTGGACATATTTCACCATAAGACGATTGTAAAATATTGTATATTAATTTTTTCCTTACACGATTATATTAGAAATATATTATTATAAATATTTATATCTTTTAATATTATGATTCATTCTTATCTCTTTTAATATTTGATGTAAATATTCTTATCTTGTAAATATAGATACACTTTGTATCTATAAATACTACTATTGTAAACATTCACAATTACTCAATGATATTCAATTTGCTCATGTAATTCCAATCTAATTCTATTTTCAATTCTCTCAATATGCATATTCAATTACTTATTGTACTTATGAAATTTCACATGATATCAGAGATGTGTATCGATCAATTTATGATCGTTTAAACAAGTTTGTCGATATAGATACGTTTTCACGATTAGGTATGAATGAATTTCTTGAGTTCTATATTCATTTCTGTCAAATCTTTGATAAAGTTTGGATTTCTACCATTTTTCTTTACGAGTTTTCTTCTTTACGAGTTCTATGCTCGTGAATTTTTATATTCAATATCATCTCGATTCAAATTCTTTGAATTCTATACTTATTTCTTTGAGTTTCTTGAGTTCTATACTCATTTGTTTGAGGGTTCTATGCTCGTGAGTTTTAGATTCAATTTCATCTTGATTCGAATTAAATTATATTGTTTTTGGCAATCGAAGTCTTAGAGTTCTATACTCGTTCTGCCCTAAAAATTAGGGATTTTTTATTTTCTATATTGTCTAGAGTTCTATACATAATCTAATATTTTATCCTCGTGTCTATGATTTCTGGAAGATCAGGATGAGAGCTCATCTTGCTTGTTGTTGGTCCCAAGTTGAGTTAAGATTGATTAAGCTAGTAAAAGTCTAGAGGGGGGGTGAATAGACTTTTAAAATTCTTTCAAAATATCAGAGTTTAATGCGGAATAGTGTTCTGAATAGTACTGTTCTTACTGAGTCAGATCAGTACTTCCAGTTTCAGTTTTATACTCAACTTTTAATCAGATCTTTACTTAGACAACTTTACTGTTCTTGGTTAAACAAATATCAAACAGAAAAGTAAAGAACACAAGATTTTATAGTGGTTCGACCAATAAGTCTACATCCACTCTCACAATCCCAGTTGTGATGTTTTATTAACTCTTCCTTGAGTTTCTTGTGGCTTAAAGTCCCAAGATTAAGACTGTGATCTTATCGATTACACTCCCAAGTGTATCTTTGATCGACTAGTAATTTCACAAGTAACTAGCACACTTGTTTACAACAACACAAACTTAAAATGAAAAGTAAAACTTCTCTTGAATAGCCTTTGATTCTTCTCTTCAATTCAGTGGCTCTTCTCTTCTTTCTTTGATTTCTTCAACTCTGTGAGTTCTTCAAATGCTCTGTAGACTTGCTCTTCAATTGCTTTAGGATCAGTAAATGTTCAGTAGTAGTTGTCTTTAGCAGTATGAGATCACACAGTATTTATAAAACTTAGTATGACAGTTACCAGTTTGTGAACTAACTTTCAACTAACTCTAAAACTGTTTTTGTAACTTCCTTCTTGTAACCAACTTTGTAACTTCCTTCCAAGTCAGCATCTCTTCAATAAATCTTCAGTTACACTTTAAATAAGTTTTCCAAACTTATTCTTCAATCAAACTAACTCAGCACAGTAAACTACTCTTCTTAGTTTTACTGTTCTTAGTCAGTCAGCACAGTTCACAAAAACTGTTCTGCCCTTCTTCAGAATTCTTCTAAGCTTCTCTTCAACTCTTCTTGAAGTCTTCTTATTCTGAAGTAGTAGTCTTCTGAGTCTTCTTAAGTCTTCTGATCTTCTTCTAATCTATTCCTAATCTACTGTTCTAAACTATTACAATGCTTAATACAATAGAATACAACTTTACATATATAAAACCTATCTATACATCAACTGAACTACATACAGATGAGTATATCTAAGTCCTATACTATAAGCTGTCTATACAATACAAAACATCAGCTTAGTTCCTAACAGTTCATATATCAGATCAGTAAACATACTAAGATCAGTATCCATATAAGATCAGTAAACTTACATATAAGATCAGTAACTCAGATTTAAATATCTCATTAAGATCAGTAAACTTATTCTCAGTTTCTATACTAAGATCAGTAACTTTACTTTCAGATATTTCCTAATAAGATCAGTAAACATGTATTTCACATAACACAATTATATCAACATATAATCACACATATTATTAACTTTAAGTTGTTTTTGGCCATCAAAACATACAATCATCAATTAGAACATTGTTTCAAAGATTCATATCCCAACAATTTCCCCCTTTTTGATGAAGCCAAAACTACTTAAACATAATCAGATCAGTAGTTAAGATATATGGTTAATCAGAGAAAATTTCATTTTACGTCCTGTAACTTAGGCCTAATCCAGTTTATATCCTTTAAGTTTTCACTTTTTCAATTTACGTCTTAGGGTGTCCAATTTATGCCCTTTTAGGTCCAATTTATGTCATTTTCGCCGGAAAATTGGAATTCCGGTCAAATAGTCCAATTTACGTCCTTTAAGTTTGAAAATTAAAAATTAATAATTAAAAAATTCTTTAAAAAATTAAAAATCTCATTAAAAACTAAAAATATCATTAAAATTTATAAATTGTGTAAAATAAAAATAAAAAATTCTAAAATTCAAAAAAAAAATTAAAAAATATAAAAATTCTAAAAAGTTGGAATATTGGAAATTAAAAATAAAAATTTTATAAAAATCTCATAAAAACATAGAATTCTAAATATAAAAAATATATAATTTAAAATTTTAAAAATGTTTAAAATAAAATTAAAAATTATACAATTCTAAAAACCTCATTAAAATGAATTTGACACAGTTCTACAATCAATCAAGGCGTGGAATACAAAAAAAATTAAGAGTTCGAGAAAAACTTTAATGGCGGATGAGTCCGAATCATGTCTGGTTTTTAATGACATGTTAATAATTTTTATTATTCGTATGGGTTTTTAAAATATTTAATCTACACATTTTAAAAAAATTAAAGAGATTTTTAGAATTTTTAATGAGATTTTCGAATTTCTTAATTTTAAGTTAAACATTTTCGATTTTTTGAATTGTAAAATTTTTTATTTTTATTTTTATTTTACACATTTTATAATATCTAATGAGATTTTTAAAAAATTAAATAAGGTATTTTAAATTTTATTTTTCACATTTTATAGTTTTTAATTTTAATGATGTTTTCAGATTTTTAATAATATTTTAAAAATTTTAAAGATATTTTTAGAAAATTTATTTATTAAATTTTAAAATTTCAAACTTAAAGGATGTAAATTGGACTATTTGGTCAGAATCTCAATTTATTCCTCACATTCCGGTGAGTTTGAAAATTTTCCGGCGAAAAGGATGTAAATTGGACCAAAAAGGATGTAAATCGAAAAAGTGAAAACTTAAAGGATATAAATTGGATTAGACCTAAGTTACAGGACATAAAATGAATTTTTCTCGGTTAATCATAACCATTCATCAATTCAACATCAGAATAGTTTTCACATAAACCAAATATTACACATACTTCATATAGTCACAAAAATATCAAAATGAAGAAAATAAAGATAAGGTTAAGAGATGTTATCTTGTGAGCTTAGTCCTTCTTCTTCAATCTTCATTTGGTATTCTGAATGCCAAATACATCCGGTTCTTGATTTCCAGCATATGTTTGTGATCTGTAATACCTTCATCTTGAATGATTTTTGAAATGATGTTACCAACCTCTTTCAGATCAGGTTTTCCATTCTCTAATCTTGGAGGTTCCCAAACCGGTTCTTCAGGACATAAAATCTGAATGTTTGCACCAGCAGCTAATAACAACATATCTTCCCAGAAGATTCTTGCAACATTCATCATAAACTCTTCAAAATCAGCATACTCATCCTCTTTGGTAGGATGATCACCAAACTTTTTCACAATAAAATTTGCAATCTGCCACTTCTTCTTAAGATTATTCCAATATTCCAAATTTTAATCATCAACAATAAATTCTATGTAGTTCTCATTACGAACTCCAACAACAGATTTAGATTTCATTTTCCTCTTTATTGCAGCAACTCGATTATCAAACTTCTTTCTTGCAGCTTCTGCATCTTTTAACTTTTGTTTTCTAATCTGTTCAGCAGCTTTTCTTTTCTCAAACAATTCAACTTTCTTCTTAGCTAGCAACTCATTATGTATCTTAACAGTTTCAGCCATCTTCTCATCACTTGGCTTACTACTAGCAATAACATGCTTCAACTTACTCTTAGATCTGGTAACTCTCCCAGACTCTTCAGTTTCTTCTTCATCTTCACTCAAGACAAACTTTCTTTTCCTTTTTCCAGACGAAGATTCAGCAATATTCTTTTCAACAGTTGCTATGACTTGAGTTTCAGCTTCAAAAGACTTCTCATGTTTTTTGAGATTTGCAATGTTCTTTTTCAAACTAATGATCTCTTCTTTCAGATCATCCATACTTCCTTTTAATTCATCCTGACTCACAACTAATTGAGCTTGCTGAGTTTGAGTCTGCTCCATGACCTTCATGACCTTAACTTCCCCCTTTTTGGCTTCATCCTGCCATTCTTTCAAGGGTGTCACAAGCAGCTCAACTCTCTTTTGCAATTCAGCAGACAAAGTCTTTTCTTGTAATCTATGCAGATCATAGATTTTGGACATTGTGTGATTTAACACTTGCTCATAAGAACTTGCAGCATATAACTTCTCCAATTTCTCAGTAGCCTCTTGAAATTGTTTCAAAGTAGCTTCCAGCTTGTTTTGCAGTTCTTCATTAAGCTTTTTCAACATTTCAAAGCTTGAGCTATCAGATTCCTTTTCAACAGGAACTGTACTGATATGTTCCTGCACATCTTCAGGAATAACATGGTCAGCAGACTGAAATGGAGCGCTTTCCATCTCTTCAGCAATCAAAGTTTGTTCCTCTATGACCTTAGTTTCTTCAATAACAACTGTGTTCTCAAACACTTCAGTTGCATTGGTATCAGCTTCATAATCAGCTTCCATATCAGCTTGATTATCAAAATCTTCAGCACCAACATCCTCAGCACCCAAATTGACATCAGAATCAACATTAGCATCAGCAGACTTAACCATAGAATACTTACACCCGGTTAACCTTTCAATCAGCTGAATAACTGAATCCAATGTGAATAATTCTGAACAAGATTGAACACTTGCAGCTTCTCTCTGCTCTTGTTCCCAATCATAAAACACAGATAAACCTCCCATGCCTTCTGCTACAACTAACAATTCTTTCAAGCCAATCCTTCTAAGATATACCCAAGTACCTATCCTTAGAAGTTGTTCAAACACCATAGAACTGTCATCTAATCCATGAAAACATTTCAGAAGCGCATTTCTCAGTTTAAACCTAATCCTTTCTTCTTTATCACAGATAGGATAATCCATCAAAAATACTGAATTTGGTTGAATAACCTCAGTTTCTGGAGATGAGGAGATTTCAATAGGTTCAGAGGCAGGCATATGTTCATGCTCAGTAGAGTGATCATGAACTGGTTCAGGGGAAAAATGAGGAGTTGAAAAATGTTGAGGACTAGAATGGGGAGTGGTATGAAAAGAAGTGTTCTGAGTGGGTGAGGGTGGAGTGTTCTGTCTAATAGGAGAGTAGTGTACTGACTCCTCAGAACAGGTTGAATTTTGATCAATGGGTTGGGTTTGAAATGGAACAGATTTTGATGGAGTAGGGGTAGAATCAAGAATTTCCCTAGGTCTATAAGTACTAACCTCTTGTTCTTCAAATTAAGAAATTATGAATCTAAATAGCAGACCTTCCTCTTCTTAATCCAGAACCACTAGGATCATGCTTTGCTTTGGTCCTTCTCTCCGGTTGATCATCATCAGATTTGTACATAGAAGCACCAGATTCTTGAGCTTCTAGTTCTGGAAGAGGTAGCACCAAAGGATTCTCTTGTTCATAACGAACAGATTCCTTTTTCATCAAAAATTTCCCTTGATGGAACTTCTTAGGATTACTCCAATACGCTTTCTTAACAACAATCTGAGGCAACAGAATGCTCAGCTTGGTTCCGAACCCTAATTTCGATTTGATTGAAAACTCTTTGGAGTCCTCATCGAACAGAATCTTTTCCTTTTCACTTAGCAATCTTTCAAGAAAGAAACCTTGCCAATCACCTTGAACACGGTCAATTATTACTGCCATAATACGAATTTTCAAATTTGATAGAGCGTCTTGACTGTGATGTTGCCCTAACAAACAATTTCCAGCAATATCCATCAAAAATTGAAGTCCAGATGGAAGCACGGCTTTCTTCAGATTGAGTAGAGTTTCCGGTTCTTCACCCGTCCATCTACCTACACATTCTTTTTCTTCTCCGGCTTTGTAGTTTAGAATGTCAACAGGTCCTTGGGGTAAATCCAACATAACCTCAAGAATTTCTCGAGTTATTTCAACCTTGTGCCCTGACAGCATTGAACGCACACCGTTGTTGTCACCTTCGAGTTGTAAAAAGAATTCCACTGCTTCGGGTTCATACACATTGAGTGGATATGTTTCCAGAAATTTCCTGAGACCGCTTTCTTCACACATGGTTAAAATAGCTTGATTCTCTGGACAATGACGACCATTAAAGTAGACTGCATTTTCTACAAAAATGCCCTTTTCACGCATCCAAAATCCAGAATCAAATGTTCCTACAACTTCATTAGATTCGCTCAGAACATTAATAATTGCCATTTGTAGAAATGTAGAAGATATAGAATTCAGACTTGAATCAATTTCGTGTTAAGAGTTTTCAGAAAAGGTAGAAGCAATGAACTAGTAAAGAAGATGAAGATGAAATGATCGTGTTTGATAAATTCAAAACCAATCTAGGGCGTGGATTGAATTTCTTTTCACGATGAATGGCTGAGATTAAGTCTCGAAATTCGTGATTAATCAAAACTGTTCATATTCTAGTACCATTCTTATTTCTTGGAGCCAATATGTGTTTGATAAATACACCATAGCAATTAGGTTAAAAATAGAGGAGTGTACTAATCTTCTCTATTAGTAATCTAAAAGATGAGCAGTTTTTGACTTAGAGTTATTCTAAGGCAAAATACTGTTCTGATGCATATCAGCACAGTAGTTTCCAGAAATATTTCACTTCATTCTCTTACTTATATATAAAGAAAATTTACTTATCTGGATCAGCTGAGTATTGTGATCAGCTGAGTAACCTTTTGAATCATCAGATCAGTTGTTGGGGTCTGCACAGTAGTACTCAAATCAGTTCCCAATGCTTCTGATTCCATCTTTTTGCTATCAGCACAGTAATCCTCAGATCAGTACTGTGACAGATCATTTCTCTTCTGTAGACAGATTAGTAGTAATCAAATCTTTCTGTAGACAGATTATTAGAAGTCAGATCAGTTCTGTAGAATAATTGAATTTGTAGTCAGATCAGTTCTGTAGACAAAGAATCTTTGTAATCAGATCAGTTCTGTAGACAAGTCAATTTATTAATTAGAACAGATCAGTAGACTAATATAGTCTGTAATCAGATCAGATTTGTAGACTTTTCAAATCTGTAATCAGATCAGTTCCCCCTTCAGTGGAGAATTCCTCTTCTGTGCCTGTTTCACCTTGGTAGAAGTGTTAGTTCATGAGATATAAGTGTAAAACAGTACAGAGTAGTAAAAATATGTTTAATTTTAATGATCACATCAAGGTTTATGCTAAAGTGACTTAGTGTTCTGAGTCAACAAAAGGATCTTTAAGAAATCACAGATTCCCCCTTAATGTGTGTTCTCAGTGTCCTTCAGCTTTACCAGCTTCCTCATCGGGATCAAGGTCACTTTAGTAACCTTGTTACCTGTTTTGGTCAATGTAGTGGTCTGACATAGGGTTGTCTCTTCTGAATATTGATACTTAATGTACTGCTCTTAGTTTCTGCTTCATATTCCTCTTGGTATAAGATCAGTACCTGAAATGTTAGTACAGTTCTATATACATATAGAGTCCATATCAATCAACCTTAAGCTAATGCATAACTCTCTAAATCTCACTTCAGCCAATGGTTTTGTAACAATGTCAGCTCTTTGAATATCAGTATGAATCTTTTCCATTCTAATATTCTTCTTTTCCACATGATCCCTAATAAAGTGATGTCTAATGTCAACATGCTTGCATCTAGTATGTAAAACGGGATTTTGTGTGATGGCAATGGCACTATTACTGTCACAATATATAGGTACATTAGATTCTACAATATTATAGTCTCTGAGTTGTTGTATTAGCCAAAGAAGCTGACTACAACAACTACCTGCAGCCATATATTCTGCTTCAGTAGTAGAAGTTGCCACACTTGTTTGTTTCTTTGAAAACCATGAAATGAGCTTAGTTCCTAAGAATTGACATGAACCTGAAGTAGATTTTCTATCTATTTTGCAACCTCCAAAGTCCGAGTCTGAATAACCACTTAAGGATATATCATCATCTGCAGGATACCATAATCCTCGATTAATGGTCCCCTTTAGATATTTCAATATCCTTTTGGCAGCTTCCAGATGACTTTCCTTGGGGTTTGCTTGAAATCTTGCACATACACCAACAGAAAAAGCAATATCAGGCCTGCTGGCAGTTAGATAGAGTAGAGAGCCAATCAAAGCACGATAATGAGGTTGGTCAGAAGACTTACCTCTCTCATCAGGATCCATTCTGTATGTAGGTTGCATGGGCACACCAACTGTCTTACAGGTTTTAATACCAAATTTATCTAGTAAATTCTTAGTGTATTTTGCTTGATTTATAAAGATACCTTCTGGAGTTTGTTTTACTTGAAGACCAAGAAAGTATGTCATTTCTCCCATCATAGACATTTCAAATTTACTTTGCATGAGAGTAGAAAAGCTTTCACTCAAGGTTTTGTTGGGTGATCCAAAGATAATATCATCCACATAAATTTGAACAAGTAATATATCATTACCTTCTTGTCTTCTAAACAAAGTTCTATCCACCTTGCCTTTAGTAAAACCATTTTCAAGTAAGAATAGAGAAAGTGTATCATACCAGGCTCTTGGGGCTTGTTTCAATCCATAGAGTGCTTTCTTTAACCTGTATACTTGGTGACTATTCACTTGAAAACCAGGTGGTTGTTCCACATAAACTTCTTCAGCAAGTATACCATTCAAAAATGCACTTTTCACATCCATTTGATACACAGTGAATTTCATATGAGCAGCATAAGCAAGGAACAATCTTATAGCTTCTAGTCTAGCTACAGGAGCAAAAGTTTCATCATAATCAATACCTTCGGCTTGAGAGTAGCCCTGAGCAACTAATCTAGCTTTATTTCGAACTACAAGATCATTTTCATCCCTTTTATTCTTGAAAATCCACTTAGTGCCTACAACATTATGATCACAAGGTCTGTCAACAAGTTCCCAAACTTCATTTCTAGTAAACTGATTAAGTTCTTCTTGCATGGCTATAATCCAGTAACTATCACTTAAAGCTTCATTCACAGTTTTAGGCTCAATAGATGATAGAAAACAACACCAGCAAAATAGAGACTTACTAGGTTCTTCCTGGGAATCAAACAATTGTTTTCTAGTTTTAACACCTTTACTAGAATCACCTAGAATCAGATCAGTAGAATGAGCAGACTTCCATGTCCTTCTATTCTTAACAGAAATACTATCATCATTTATATCATGCAATTCATCATGCAGATCAGTATCATTAAACTCAGCAGATTTGTTCATAGGGGAGCAGTCATTCAATTCTGCCATATCAGAAGATTTAGATGACTCACCTTTGTCTTTTACCTTTTCTTTATCAGAATCTTGATCTAGGACATTCAGGAAAGGATTATATGCTTGTACAGATTCATATATTTCTGCATCATCATCTTCATTGTTGGTTTGAAGCTTTAATTTGTCAGTTTTCTTACTGAGCTGATGATCAGCAGAGTCCTGCACATACTCATCAAAGACTACATGGGGTGTTTCTTCCACACATAGGGTAGAGTAATTAAACACTCTAAATGCTTTGCTTACAGAAGAGTATCCTAAGAACATCCCTTCATCAGCTTTTGCATCAAAAGCATTTAACTTACTTTTGCCATTGTTGTGAATGAAACACTTACAACCAAAGATATGAAAATATGAAACTCTAGGTCTTCTGCCTTTCCATACCTCATAAGGTGTTTTACCATGCACTTTATTAAGAGCACTTCGATTTTGGGAGTGGCAAGCTGTGTTAATAGCTTCTGCCCAAAACTTCTGAGGTGTGTTGAATTCTGCAATCATGGCTCTGCATGCTTCTTTTAGTGTTCTGTTTCTTCTTTCTGCAACACCATTTTGTTGGGGGGTTCTGGCTACACTTGTTAAATGCTGTATGTCAGACTTAGAACAGTAGTCAGAGATGTAACAGTTAATAAACTCAGTCCCCTTGTCACTTCTAATTTTGACAATGGGTTGACCCTTTTCAACCTGCAACCTCTTCAATAGATCTGGAAGTAGTGTTTGTGTATCACTCTTTTTGTGTAGAAAGACTACCCAAGTAAACTTAGAATAATCATCTACTACAACTAGAGTATACCTTCTTCCATTCAATGTAGGAGGTTTGATAGGACCATGAAGATCCATATGCAAGAGTTCTAAAACTCTGCTGGTTGAAAGAGTTGGAATGGACTTAAATGAAACCTTTACCTGTTTACCTTTTTGACAGGAGTCACACATTTGTGATTTGGAATAGATTTCATTTGGAATGCCCTCAACAAGATGTTCTCTAGCAATCTTGTTGATTATCTTAAAGTTCAGGTGGCAGAGGCGTTTATGCCAGAGCCAGCTGTTTTCTTTAGGACTCTTAGTAATAAGACAGGTATTCTTAGGACAACTGTTCCAATTCACAATGTATACACTTCCTTGTCTTGTGCCAACAAGTAGAACATTGTGAGTCCTTTTGTCTATTATTTCACATCTTCTGGTCTTGAACTGTACTTTGTATCCCCTGTCACAGAATTGAGATACAGATAACAAGTTATATTTCAAACCTTCAACATAGGAGACATCTTGGATTTCAACATCTCCATTCTTGATGAATCCAAATCCTTTTGTGATTTCCATTGAGCTATCACCAAAGATGACTTTTGGTCCTTCCTTCTCATGATAGTCAGTAAGCAAGGCCTTGGTACCAGTCATGTGGTGTGAACACCCACTGTCTATGTACCAGGTCTCACCAACTGAACCACCTTTCTTGTATAAGTCCAGTCGATCCTGCAAGGTAGTGATCTTAATAATTTAGGTACCCTTTTTCATTGGGGTCCTTGGGGGTTAGTAGTGAGAGGTACCCAAATAAACATTGAGGATTTGAATAGATGTGACCTCTTCAGTTTCCTTCCAAATTTATCACAAAACAATACTTTGTTAACCAATTCAGAATTATCAGCAGACTTAGGATCTATTTTTCTGAGATAGCCTTTCCTTGGTTCTATCCCTTTTTCAGTAAGATCAGTATGTCTGTAATAGTTTGAATATGTTCTGAAACCATGTCGACCATATGGCTTATAGATGCGCATTGGTCTTTCCTCTCCAATGATATCATAAGATAAAGGTGGAGGATAAAGAACAGGTTTGTTATGATAATGAGGCACAAATTTCCTAGGTTTAGTTGAATACAGCTGAGACTGCCTTATAAAAGGAGGTCTAGGTTGTTCCCAACTTGCCTGTGCTTGTCTTGACCTACTGTTCTGAGTTTGTCTCTTCTGATTCCAGGACTGATCTGATCTGGTCAGAGGAGCATAACTCTTCTGGTATGGTCTTGACTGTACTGGTCTTAATACATTCTTCATTTTACCATTCTTGGTAGTAGGAGGGATGTATTTAGACTGTACTTTGAGTTTTGGATCACCATCATAAATCATAGGTTCTTTTCCTTTATCTAGTTGCAAAGAACTTGAGCTAGCTCCATTAGTGTTCTTAAATTCTGAAGTAGAGGAACTAGGCAGATCAGTACCTATCCCACTTTTATCATTTGGAGCTCTATATCTGTCTGAGATTGTTTGATTAATCTTGGTAGAGTTAATCATCCTAGATAGCTTTCGATCTAGGCTCGCTACTTCAGATTCTAAGAATCTATTGCGCTCTTCAAGTTTTTCACATTTAATCTTTAAATCATTGAATTCATTAGTCTCTTTGGCTTGAGTTTTAAGCATACCCTGATATAGTTTGTCAATGGATGCAAACTTTTCTTGGAGTTGGGACAACTCTTCTGATAGTCTTGCATTTTTTACAACTATATTAGGATCCACCTTCAACTGAGCTTCTTTTAGATTAATGATTTCTTGCTTTAAAGTTATATTCTCATCACTAATTTCAATGAATGCTTTGTTAGCTTGTAGAAGGTCTTCTTCAGTCACTCCTTGGGAATGATGAAGACTACTTCCTACACTGCTATCAGCAGCATCACTTTCATCAGTGTCAGAATTTTTGCAAGATTGAAAAGAGTTAGTAGATGATACCTCATCATTTATTCTGGCCATCATTACCAGTCCATCATCTGCTATGAAGACTTCATTTTCATTTCTAGAGGGGTATTCAGATGAAGACGATGGCAACTCTTCTGATTCCGAATCAGAATCATTGTATGCCATCATTGCCTTCTTACCCTTGGCATATTTTCGATCTCTTCTTGCTCTCCTTTCTTCTCGATCTTCAGAACTCAGATCAGGACATTCATAAGCATAATGACCTGGCTTATCACAATTGTAGCAAACAGGATTGTTAGAAGATCTCTTAGGAGGTGAATGATTTCGGTTCCTGTCATGCTTGTCAATAGAGTTCCTATCCTTCTTATCAGAATACTTTCTATCCCTCTTATCAGATGAGTTCCTATCTCTCCTGTTCTCATTAGAGATCTCATCCCTTCTTTCAGAAGAGTTTTGATCCCTTCTATTCCCAGAAGAGTCCCTGTTACTAGAACCCTTGGTTTCCTTATAGAATTTCTTGTATCTACCATACCTCTTATTTAGTCTATCAAATCTTTTGATCATAAGGCTCATCTGATCTTTTAGGCTAAGATCAGAACTATCTAGTTCATCTTTTATGCTTGAGGCCTTAGACTTAGATGATCTAGACCCCTTAGAGGTAGAGGCTTTAAAAGCTATGTCCTTAGAGGCATCCTTATCCTTATGACTTACAGTAATAGGATCTTCTTCATCTAACTCAAACTCATGTGCCTTAAGTGTCTGGAACATAGTTTCTGCTGGCCAAGAATCAATGTCTTGTGTGGTTTTAATGATCATCTTGACCATTTTCCACCTTTCATCCAAAGCTTTCAAGATTCTCAAGTTAATCTCTCTTTCAGTATAAGTCTTTCTTAACACATCAAGATCATTCATAATTTTGGTAAATCGAGTATCCAATTCATCAATTGATTCACCTGGCTTCATCTTAAATGTTTCAAACCTTTGGACAGCTGTGGATAATTTGCTTTCTTTTATCAGTGTAGTACCTTCACAAAGAATAGTCAATTTGTCCCACATTTGCTTTGCAGTCTTACATTTTAACACTTTACCAAGATACTCATTTGGCAAGGTGTGTAAAATATAATTCTTAGCAAGACTATCCAAATTGTTTTGTCGCATTTCTTCAGAAGTCAGTTCTGACCTTGGTTTAGAAGAATCCAGAACAGCAGTGTTCTCCACTATGGTAACAATTGGTCCTTCAGTAATCACAGAAACCATCAGATCATGGGTTGAGCTAAAGATGGCCTCCATCCTAAGCTTCCAGTAGTCATAATCTGCAATCTTGAACTTAGGAAGTTTGTTCACATTAGTGTCATCCATGTTTGATCAGACAAATAAGATCAGTAGTATAGCAGATAATTTTCAAGTATTCAGATAGTGACAAATATCAAGAAATAGTAGCAAGATCAGTGAGAATTCCCTCAAGATCTACAAGGTTATCAAGAAACAGCAGTCCAAAGAACTACTGCTCTAATACCACTTGTTGGTCCCAAGTTGGGTTAAGATTGATTAAGCTAGTAAAAGTCTAGAGGGGAGGGGTGAATAGACTTTTAAAATTCTTTCAAAATATCAGAGTTTAATGCGGAATAGTGTTCTGAATAGTACTGTTCTTACTGAGTCAGATCAGTACTTCCAGTTTCAGTTTTATACTCAACTTTTAATCAGATCTTTACTTAGACAACTTTACTGTTCTTGGTTAAACAAATATCAAACAGAAAAGTAAAGAACACAAGATTTTATAGTGGTTCGACCAATAAGTCTACATCCACTCTCACAATCCCAGTTGTGATGTTTTATTAACTCTTCCTTGAGTTTCTTGTGGCTTAAAGTCCCAAGATTAAGATTGTGATCTTATCGATTACACTCCCAAGTGTATCTTCGATCGACTAGTAATTTCACAAGTAACTAGCACACTTGTTTACAACAACACAAACTTAAAATGAAAAGTAAAACTTCTCTTGAATAGCCTTTGATTCTTCTCTTCAATTCAGTGGTTCTTCTCTTCTTTCTTTGATTTCTTCAACTCTGTGAGTTCTTCAAATGCTTTGTAGACTTGCTCTTCAATTGCTTTAGGATCAGTAAATGTTCAGTAGTAGCTGTCTTTAGCAGTATGAGATCACACAGTATTTATAGAACTTAGTATGACAGTTAGCAGTTTGTGAACTAACTTTCAACTAACTCTAAAACTGTTTTTGTAACTTCCTTCTTGTAACCAACTTTGTAACTTCCTTCCAAGTCAGCATCTCTTCAATAAATCTTCAGTTACACTTTAAATAAGTTTTCCAAACTTATTCTTCAATCAAACTAACTCAGCACAGTAAACTACTCTTCTTAGTTTTACTGTTCTTAGTCAGTCAGCACAGTTCACAAAAACTGTTCTGCCCTTCTTCAGAATTCTTCTAAGCTTCTCTTCAACTCTTCTTGAAGTCTTCTTATTCTGAAGTAGTAGTCTTCTGAGTCTTCTTAAGTCTTCTGATCTTCTTCTAATCTATTCCTAATCTACTGTTCTAAACTATTACAATGCTTAATACAATAGAATACAACTTTACATATATAAAACCTATCTATACATCAATTGAACTACATACAGATGAGTATATCTAAGTCCTATACTATAAGTTGTCTATACAATACAAAACATCAGCTTAGTTCCTAACAGTTCATATATCAGATCAGTAAACATACTAAGATCAGTATCCATATAAGATCAGTAAACTTACATATAAGATCAGTAACTCAGATTTAAATATCTCATTAAGATCAGTAAACTTATTCTCAGTTTCTATACTAAGATCAGTAACTTTACTTTCAGATATTTCCTAATAAGATCAGTAAACATGTATTTCACATAACACAATTATATCAACATATAATCACACATATTATTAACTTCAAGTTGTTTTTGGCCATCAAAACATACAATCATCAATTAGAACATTGTTTCAAAGATTCATATCCCAACACTTGTCTTCATGATGAGATGTTGAGAGTCATCACAAGGGGACCTTTCACATTTACTCGATCTATAATTTGAAAAATTGTTTTCCTTGTTGAATGCTTGGACGTTCAAATGGAATTTTTGGCTCTCTATATATTTCCGTTCTTTATGTTTGCATGACTGCACTTATAGTTCTCTTCAACTCGATAACTCGATAACATATGGTCTCAACTCTTCATGATTTAGACTCTTCATGATTTAGAGTTTTTTCTAATACTGCCACCACGTACCACCACCTCCACACCCAATCAATGTCACTCAAATGAGGGAATTGAGAAAGTCCGGCCTAGTTAATATAGTGTTAAATTTTTAAACATTCTCTTCTTAAATTTACGTTGTAATTGAGGATATTGAGGATAGTAAATATCATATACTCAACAAAAAATTAAATTAATTGATATATATATGTGTGTGATAATATATGTTTTTCTGCTTGTTCAGAATTAGATAGCCATAATTGTTTAAAAAACAATTGAGGATATCACAAACTCAAAATTCTTAAATCCCAAAATGATCTATAAAAATATTCATTTTAACTTTTCACCATGTTCTAGATCGAATTTATCCCCAATTGTGTTACCTCTATTTTTGCCAGTAAAAAGACAAAAACAATAAATTGGAAAATTGCAATGTTGGTCCTGTAAAAATTAGGTCAAATCAATTTCGTAAAAGTCCAATTTGATCACACCCGTCCACGATGCGACTTACAACCTGATGGACCATATATGGTCCACAATACTTCACACGAGTTATGAACATTTATGGCATTTGACTTCCCAGTTATACATACACATTGGAACTTTCAACCCGATTTAAGTTTAAAAAATTTAAGGGAACTCCCAATGTGTCTTTTAAAAAGATTAAAGGGGTGTCTCTTTGTTTAATTTAAAAAAGATTAAAGGTTTTTTTTTTTTTTTTAAGTCTCAATATCAGGTCTATGGACCGACTAATTCGGTGGATCAATTCTACCGTTCAGTTGCGGGTTTGCACCTTAGAGGGTTCGATCCTAAGATTTAAAGAGGAGCACACTTTTGAATCTCAAGTTTACACCATTAGGGCAACTCCTCGGGGTTAGATTAAATGTTTATTTTCAAACTATTAAACACAATCAAGATTTCATTTGGTTTGAATGTACCTTTTCCCACAGTTTAATCCAATTTTTATGTTCCATCTCGGCATTATATATACAGTTAGACCATGTTTGATAGTTTAAATTAAATCTAGATTAACTATATATAATTTTTATTGGTTGTTTGATAACTTAAATTAAGGATGGATTGTGCTTTAAAATTTATAAAGTTTAGTTATCATCCTAATCTTAAATAATCCATCTTTGCTATCAAACATGCTCTTTATTTCTTATTAACATCCAATGTTAAATTTATCATACAACTCGATTCCATACCATACCATTCTGCTATATATTTGGTATATATAATTTTGTTTTTTTAAGTATGTGAGAATAGGTATGTGATCACCGTTAATGAGGTGATAGGAATAATTTATTATTTATAAGAGTATTTACAATGAGATAATTAAGGTAAATACAACAACCATATCAAAGAGATAAATACAAAAGATATGGACTAAATTTAAATATATTATTCCTATATTATTATTCCCTATTACCCCCGTCAAGCGATGTTGTGGATGCAATCGAACACAGAGCTTGGAACGTAACAACTCGAAACTGGGGCGAGGAAGACTCTTGGTGAAGATGTCGGCAAGCTGAAGAGTAGATGGGACGAACTTGGTGATGAGGCGACCAGATGAGACCAATTCGCAAACAAAATGGCAGTCAATGTCGATGTGTTTTGCTCATTTATGAGCAACATGGTTTTGACTCCAGAACAAGGCACTCTTGTTATCACAAAGCAGGGTTGGAGTCCTATACTCGGATTCACAGCTCGAGCGAGCAACAGTGGGTTGTTCCTTCGCACTTCTAGAGATTAAGTTTCCACCTAATAAAATTGAGTAATCATAAGTGGAGTGATGAGTTTCAGTGCAACGCGCCCAATCCGTATCCGAATAACCCACGAGCGAGTAGTCACTAATCCGGCCAAAGGAGAGCCCATAATTGATAGCGCCCTTAACATATCTGAGGATCCTTTTGACCGCGAGAAAGTGGTCGGTGGTCGACGAGTGTAGAAACTGACTAACATGATTCACAGCATATGAAAGATCGGGACGAGTGATCGTCAGATACTGTAGCGCGCCAACGAGCGAGCGATATAGAGTGTGGTCGGTAAAAGATTCCTCTGAGCTCACCAAAGATTCCCCAGCTGCGAGGGGAGTGGACACAGGCTTTGAGTCGAGCAACTCCGCTCGAGAGAGGACATCGCGAGCATACTTTGCTTAGCTGAGAAAGAGACCAGTCGACAAGTGGGTGACCTCAAGGCCAAGGAAGTAGCTAATGCGACCAAGATCCTTGATTGCAAATTCCTTGTTGACACGGCGAATAAATCGCCGAATAGCATGCTGGTCGCTCCCTGTAACAATAATGACATCTACATAAAGTAAGAGGTAAAGAGTGACCTACCACGTTTGAAGTAGAAGAGCGAGGGATCTGCTCGGCTGCACAGAAAACCCAAGGTCTTAAGGAAGTCACTTAAGCGAACAAACCAGGCGAGATGAGCTTGCCAAAGACCATACAATTCCTTCTTGAGGCGACAAACATGGTCGGGAAAGCGAGGATCAAGAGATCTAGGAGGTTTAGCCATGTAAACTGTGTTCGTCAACTTTTCATGTAGAAAGGCATTGTTTACATCGAGTTGGTGCATGTGCCACTGATTCCGAACATCCAGACACAGGATGATGCGAACAGTAGCGGCCTTGACCACTGGACTGAAGGTGTGCGAGAAGTCAAGGTCTGGAACCTGCAAGAAGCCCTGGGCGACCAAACGAGCTTTGTAGCGATCAACAGTACCATCCGCATGAAATTTGGTGCGAAAGACCCATTTCGAACCAACAATGTCTGTGGAGAAAGGACGAGGAACGAGCTCCCGAGTTTGATTAGCATGCAGGGCATCGAGCTCAGATTGCATTGGAGCTAACCAGTGTGGATGCTTTAGTGCCGATTTAAAGCCCTTAGGCTCATCAGAGCCCAAGAGGGCGGTCAGGAGGTCGGTGGTCGCAATGTCGGCAATGTGCCAAGGTTTGAATATCCCAGATCTGGCACGAGTAACCATCGGGTGAGTCAGGACAGGAAGTGGGCGAGCAGGGGGCTGCTGAACTGTTGGGCGAGCAGGAGGCTGTTGAGCTACTGGACGAGCAAGGGGCATGATCATGTCTGGTGGGTCAGGGCAGAGACCACAAGGAGACTGGCGAGCAGCAGCCGATGGTTCCACAAATGAGCTGATCTCAAGGGAATCAACAGGCGAGCATGGAACATGAGCAGCCGAGAACGGGAACACATATTCATCAAATTGAGCATGACGAGTAGTGTAGAATCGGGAAGCGATCGGATCGTAACACCGAAACCTCTTATGAGAGGAACTGTAACCCATAAAGATGCATGGAGCACTGCGAGGAGCAAGCTTGTGGAGAGCATAGTCACAAAGGTATGGAAATACATGACAACCAAAGGTCCTGAAGTTGGCAAAGTTCGGAGCAAAGCCGAATAAAACCTGAAAGGACGACCTGTCCCCAAGAACAGGCGTGGGCAGTCTGTAGATAATGTAGACAGTTGTGGAAAAGGCATCAACCCAAAAGTGAGCGGGCATGCTCGCCTGAAACAATAAAGATATCCCAGTTTTAGTGACATGGTGATGCTTGCGTTCAGCGCGACCATTCTGCTGAGGAGTGTAAGGACATAAGATGCGATGGTGAATGCCATGTCGGCAAGAAATCCGCGAACACGACCATTAACAAACTCAGTGCCACCATCACTCTGGAATGCCTTAAGAGAAGTGGAAAATTGATTGGAAACAAAGGTGTGAAACCGAACAAACACATCGTATAAATCAAACTTGGCGTGCAGAGGATAAAGCTAAGTGAATTTGGAGAAATCATCCACAAATATGACATTGTATTTAAAACCATCATTCGAAGCAACAGGGACAGATCCCCAAAGATCTCAATGAACTAAATCCAAAATACGAGTAACAATGTGGATGAAAATATTTTGAAGTGTCACAATATATGTATTTAAAAATATAAAAATTATCTCCCATTACATGGACCACAAATTCTTTATTTTAATATTCAAATTAGTTCATCTCAGTGAATAACGAGTAACATTTTTTTTTATTCAAAATGAAATACACGTTTTGTGGTCCTTAATTATTTTGTCTCTTTTATTTGGGAAATGGTTTTTTAAATATATATACTGTATTTATTTACTTTGAATTTAAATCTTCTGATATTTAAAAAATGAAATACACGTTTGTGGTCCTTTATTTTGTCTCTTTAATAGTTTCTTTTATTCGGGAAAGGCATTTTATTTATTTGAATTAAAATTGGTTGCCGTAATTATGATCGATGAGTACTAGATTACTATAAATAGGGGAGAAGGAAGGTAGCACCAAATAAGAAAACCCTAAGGCTATGGCTTTTTCAAACACCCAACTTTCCTTCTTCGTTCTCGTCCTCGTACTAGCAAACAAGGTGGTGTCTCAAGAAAACGGAACCACCTTCTTCTACAATCGTTTCAGCTCAAGCTCACCCTCGCTTACCTTCCAAGGTGATGCATTTATTCCATCTTCTTCGCCCGTTGTACGCCTCACAAGAGTTAATTCTTCGGAAGAGCCCACAACAGAGAGCATCGGGCGAGTGCTCTACTCCCCGCCGGTGCAGTTCTGGGACGAAGGACTTCAAGCGACGTTCGAAACTTTGATAAGGTTTACCATCAGGCCCAGCAGGGGCGGACCCAGGATGAAACGTTAGGGGGGGCCAACTGCAAAATTTTAAAGTAATCAAATTTAAATTATGCATTAACAAGTAATCCAATTTGTGTACATCATATATTGTTTCTATATATATCATTGATTTCAACCCTAAATTATTTTGCAAGATGACTTTCACTATTATTTTTAAATTGATTTGATTGGGATACTCGAGTATTTCATTCTTTTTTAATGAAAAAGAGTATTGAGAAAAATCTATTGTCGGTGTCTTTTTCATTTATAAAAGTATCAAATATAAATGAATTATTAATGAAAGACTACATTAAATGTTAAATTCTAATTCTTAGCTAACAATTAGTTATATGATTCTTATTCATCTTTATATATCAACAAAACAAAATTTGAAAATATTAATAATTGAATAATTAATTTTTAACATTAGATTAAATATTTAAGAAATAATTAAAATAATAAAATAAAACAAATAATACCACATCTGCAAGTTATTTTCGTGGAATTGAAAAGAAAATAGGAGTAATTGATTAAGATACTTAATAAATTTGAGGGGGGCCAACTAAAAAATAAATAAATAAATTTTAACATTCCTATACATATATATATATTGTTGCCTGAATATCAGGGGGGGCCATGGCCCTCCTCACTAGTAACGTGAGTCCGCCCCTGAGGCCCAGTAGAGACTTCCCAAATCCACCAGGGGCAGGATTGACCTTCTTCATCGTACCCGTTAACTCTACCATCCCTCCAGGTTCAAGCGGTGGGAATTTGGGACTCTTTGATCCTGAAACGGGCCCTCCAGGTTCAAGCAGTGGGAATTTGGGACTCTTTGATCCTGAAACGGGCCTCGCCCCCTCTGTCTTCGCTGTCGAATTCGACCCCGCCTTAGATCGGTGGGATCCTAGTTACCAACACATCGGAATCGACATCAATTCCAGAGTCTCTAGAAATGTGTCGGCAATGCCAGTGGTGGGCCACCTGGTGACTGCACACATAACCTACTTCTCCTCTACTAGGACCATAAGTGTCGTTGCCAACTACGGATCACAAGTAGTTTCAATCCTCAGTCACGTCTTTGACTTGAAAACAATTCTTCCTAAACAGGTTCAAGTTGGAATCTCTGCTTCAACCGGATCCTCTGTTGCAGTTCATGACCTCCTCTACTGGTATTTTTCTTCCACACTCGTCTCCGACGAAACCTGCATTCGAAAATATGTCTCTTAGTAAGATATGTGTCCACTTTTATTTTATCTTATGTAATAAGGACTAGAGGTCCCTGCACTATTTCATCTTCTGGTTAATTTATGGAAAGTCGGTATGTAATTGTGTTTTTAAATTTTTCTTTCATATATATGCTTTTTTTAATATATTTGTAACACTTCAGCATATATATATGGTAAAGTCTAGTATGCACTCGAAAGTCTAGTATGCACTCGAGTGCATGTTGTGGACTCTAGTCTAAAGAAAAGTGTAAGTTACAATATTACTAAAGGATGTAAGTCACTATAACTAAAAATATTATTATACAGTTTAATAATTGAAAAGTGCAACATCATTTACCAAAAAGTGTAAATCAGTAAAATTGAAAAGTGCAACATGGACTAGGGTGCACAACATGCACTCGAGTCCATAGCAAACCAACTATATATAAATATACGCTCCCTCCGTCCCGATAAAAGCTACGGGAGCTTTTGGCACGAACGAGAATAAAAAATTCATTAAAATAAAAAATTTATAATCGTGCAAAATAAAACATCAAGGAGAGAATGGTTGGGTGACAATATTAATGAGAGGTTCTCATGCACAGGCCCGGTCCTAATGTAAGGCCAACGAGGCGATCGATTTAGGCCCAAAAATATTTTAATTTTTTAGGGGCCCATTTCTTAAATATCTTTTATATATATATTAATATAAAATATTAATATAACTATAACTCATAAAGAGAAGTGCTAAAAAAAAAAAAAAAAAGTAAAAAAGGTTTAGTGAATAAGAAGGGAAGGAAAAACTAGGAGAAAAAAGTTTCAACAAAGGTCTAATTCAGTTTATATCTTTTAAAAAAGTCTCAACAAAGTCTCAACTTTTAAAAATTTCTAAAAATCTCATTAAAATTAAAAATTACTCGTATAAAAAAATAAAAAATAAAATCTAAAATTTTCTAAATAAAACATTCTAAAAATATCATTAAAATTTCAAAAAATTATAATAATTACATTAAAAATTTGAAAAATCTCTTAAAATTAAATAACATAAAATCTTAAAAATCTATTAATTAAAAATTAGAAATTCTAAAATGGGTAAATTAAATTCTATGTTGTTAGTTTTTTAAAAATTGTTTTACATTATGTTTAATAAGTTCTTATAGAATAAAAAAGATGAAGGGAGGGGCCTTTTTTTAAAAGTTCGATTCAGGCCCAAATATTCCTAGGACCGGCCCTGCTCATGCAATCCAAATTCGAAGTTTAGTGGTCATAGGGTGATTTGGCAGATTCAATGCAATTGAAATCAATTGTTTCATACTTGTTCCACTTTGTTAATCAATAATTCAGTGATAATAATTAACATAAATACTTAAACTTCAGTGCTAACAAAATAGAACATCAAGTGAAAAACTTAAAATAAAATACAGTACGTAATCGAACTAGATTCAATTAATGTTCCCACGACACGAGACGTTGGACCACCATATATATCTCTGGGATATGGGCAACAATTGGACTACTGCAATATTTATCACGTTGCAATTACAATGTGTATGGTGGACGGTGTGACATGTATGAAAATATTTTCAAGTGTCAAATTGTATGAATTTAAAAACAACAAGTACGTTCATGGTGTTCGGTTAGGAATTGGTCCATTATTTCAGGATATAACATTTTTAAGTCTAGTAACTTTTTACTTTTTTACCATTAACTTTATACCTTTTTTAAAATGATACAAAAAAAAAAAAAAAAAAAAGTTAATCTTGTATGAAATATTGTATATATGCATTTCAGTCATTCACACACATGTTCTTTATAAATACACCCACAAGCTTAATTCACACACACATTTTTTATAAATACACCAACAAGCTTAATTCACCCACACATTTTTTATAAATACACCAACAAATTTAATTCACACACACATTTTTTATAAATACACCCACTGACAGCTTAATTCGAAATTTTTAATCCGTTTATTTTACTCGTTTCTGTGATTTTTTTATCTTTTATTTTATTGTCGAACGCGGGATATTAAATGTAGTAATTCAAATTGTAATATTTAGTAATACACATTATTTTATGTAGTAATAACACAAACTATTTATATAATAATACAAATTCTTTTATTTAGTAACACGTTTTTTCTAGTGTTTTTATTGATGTAGTAACTCACATTATAATATGTAGTAATATATATTATCGAATGTAGTAAACACAATAATCATGTTGTAATACAAAATGTTTTATTGTAGGATGATGCGAAAAATATTAGATCATTTGATAAAGTTACATATAGTAACAGTCTATTCAATATAGTAATTCAAACTGTAGTATGTAGTAACATATAATTTTTTATGTAGTAAAATAAATTATTACATGTAGTAATAACACAATTTTATATAGTAATATTGATTCTTTTATATTTTTATATTTTTTTTATTTATTAAGTAACCCACATTATAATATATAGTAACATATATTATTGCATGTAGTAAGATATATTATTGCACGTAATACAAAATAACATTGACACATAATGATTAGTATTAAAGAATATTTAAAGAAATATAAAATATTTAAAGATTAAGGTCATCGTAAATTACAGCGTCCGACTGCGGTCTGAGGTGATCGAAAACTGCTCGGAGAAGACGACCATGTTCAATTTCTGTCAGTGGGTGCATTTATAAAAAAATTGGGTGTGAATTGAGCTGTCAGTGTGTGTATTTATAAAAAATGTGTGTGTAAATTAAGGTTGTGGGTGTATTTATAAAAAATGTGTGTGAATTAAACTTGTGAGTGTATTTATAAAGAATATGTGTGTGAATGACTGAAATGCATGTATGCAATATTACATATAAGTTTTTGTGAAAAAAAAAAGTAGTAATCTATGTCGAATTATTATTGTTATGAAAAAAAAATATGAAATATTTTATATTAGTACTATCGTGAGATCCACCATACCCAACACATTTTTCATATTGTGCAAAGACCAGAAGAAAGAGAGAAACAACATACCCAGTTCACCTTTTAAGTGTACTAATATTTAATGTGATCAAAAAAGTCTATTTATGTGTTATTTGTATTTACAGTAACACATATTTGCCCTTACAGTAACATATAATTATCTTCATAGTAACACCCTAGAACCCTTTTTTCTGTTAGCCTTTTGCGCGACTTTTGCGTGATTTTTTTGGAAGGATTCATTTGACCATGGATATGACCCGCAAAAGATCCGTAATTTTTTTGTCCTTCCTTAAATATATTATAATATTTCATGTGAAATATTTCACATAAGTTCCTTCTACTATTATATACTCCCTCCGTCCCATAATTTTATACACACTTTGACCGGCACGGATATTAAGAAAATGAAATAAAGTGATGTGTAATCAATGCACTATACTCACATAAGTTCCATATTTCACATAAGTTCCTTCTACTATTATGCACTATACAGATATTAATTTATGAAAAGTCATGAGGTGTTTTTTAATTAATTTGTCGACTTTCAATGCACTATACTCATTTTCTTGCTGCCCCAAAATATTATGTACTCCCCGTGATTATTTGCACATTTTTCTTAATAAGACGTCTCTAAGTTACTTTGACACTTCAAAAAAAAAATAACTCAAATAATTTTTACGTGGAAATTGTGAAATATGACTGGATTATTAGGAAAGAGTCAACATGATCTTTTCCTTATTTGTTGTAATCAATTCCCTAAATTATGGGATTAGATTTGCGAAAATTGTGTAGATATTTTTCCTTGATTTACTCTTGTATTCTCCCTATTTATTCAGGGATTAATCGTAAATTCAAATAACACATACTTTACATTTCTTATATGGTATCACGAGAGGGTTCGATCAAAATCCTGTAAAAACCCTTATTCCTTCTTCCTTCTCATCGCAATCTTAAGTCATGTCTGGCGTCGATAATTCCTCCTCCTCCGCCAAACGCGCCGTCACTGATGGTCCCACACGCCCACCGATCGTCCCAATCACGGCGCATCATCATCTTCCCATTAAACTTATGCTCCAGAATTTCCCTTCTTGGAGGGCTCATTTGCTTGCACTCCTTCGCGGCCATAACCTACTCGGCTATATTGACGGCTCGTTGCCTTGTCCAACTCTCCTTGCCGATCGCTCTAATGCCAAGGATGTCTCCCATTGGACCCGTCAAGATCAGCTTTTGCTGGCTGCCATTATTGGTTCACTTTCCGCCGATGTACTTTCGGTGGTGTCTCTTAAGGAGACCTCTCTTGATGCGTGGTCCACGCTTGTTCGTTTATGTGCGGGTAAATCTCGCTCACGTGTTAACCAATTGAAAAGCGAACTGTACCGAATGCAGATCAGAGACCGTTCTATTACCAACTACCTTCGCTATGTGAAGGCCAAATCTGACGAACTCGCCCTCATTTGATGAACCAGTAAGCGCCGATGATCTGACCATCTTTGTCATCAATGGATTAGGGCCTGAATACGTGCCTATCGTCGGCCCGATCCGTGCTCGTGAAACTCTGTTTACCTTTGAAGAGCTCCATGACTTGCTCTTTGAACACGAGCTAACCCTCAAACACCAGGAAGATGCTCAGCGCTCGCTCCTCGCCACTGCTAATGCGGCGTCATCAAATCGTGGCAACACCAACAATCACAACCGTGGCAATACTAATCGCAACAACTTCAGGGGAAATAGTTCACATGGTCGATCCATCTCGCACCAGGGAGGTAACAATGGTCGTGGTAACAATTCCGGGCAGCAAAACAATCGTGGATCGTTCCATGGTAACCGACACTCAGGTAACCAAAATTATAATAACCCTAGACCTGTTGTTTGCCAACTCTGTGACACACCAGGTCACATAGCAACCACTTGCCGCCGACCTGTCTCAGCAAATTACGCCAACTCTGTTTCCAATTCGCCTTCCAATCCATGGCTCTTGGATTCTGGTGCTTCCCATAACCTCACATCTGATCTTAGCAACATGTCTATTCACTCTAAGTATAACGGCACCGATGAGATTCACATTGTTGATGGCTCGGGCCTTCCGATTACTCACACTAGTAAATAAGAATTATTATTTCCGTCTCGCACTTTTGTTTTGAATGATATATTGTGCATCCCGTCTGCGAGGCAAAATCTTCTTTCTGTAAGTCAATTTACGAGGGCTAATAATGTTTCATAGGAATTTTTTCCACACTCTTATCTGATTAAGGATCTAGCCACGGGGGCGCGTCTGCTTAAGGGTCCTTGTCAAGATGGTGTTTACCGTTTGTTTTCTCCCGCTCGAGCCGGTCTTTCAAATAAAGAGGCTTCTTCTGTTGGTGTTAGGGCCTCTCCTTCTCGTTGGCATGCTCGCTTTGGGCATCCATCGTCTGAGACTAGTAATTTCATTATTAATACTTTTGGTTTACCTGTTGTGAACAAGTCCGGTTTGGACAAACATTGTGTTTCTTGCCAGTTGAGCAAATGTCATTGCTTACCTTTTCATACGTCATCTTTTCGTGCGTTACATCCTTTACATTATATATATACTGATGTCTGGGGGCTGGCCCCTGTTGTGTCTCTTGATGGGTTAAAATATTTCCTGTTGATTGTTGATTTATATACTCGATACTGTTGGGTGTTTCCCTTGAATGCAAAATCACAGGTGGCGTCTATATTTTCTCAGTTTCGTTGTTTGGTCGAGAAACAGTTTGGGCACTCCATTAAAAATTTGTATTCAGACAATGGTGGCGAATTCACTACTCTTCGCTCATTTTTTATTCAGAACGGTATTTCGTGGTTAACCACGGCGCCTCACACGCCGCAATAAAACGGGATGGTAGAACGGCGTAATCGCCATGTTTTGGAGGTTGCTCGGGCCCTCCTTCACGCTGCCTCGCTACCCTCCTCGTTCTGGTCATTTTCAATTCAAACGGCGGTATATTTAATTAATCACCAGCCTGCTTTCTACGCTTGCCAAATCAAGTCCATTTTTTGCACTCTTTGGTCGTCTGCCAAATTACTCCAAACTCCGCACTTTTGGTTGCCAGTGTTTTCCATGGCTACGTCCATACATTCCTGGCAAACTAACGCTGCCCTTTTTACCATGTATCTTCATTGGGTACTCGTCTTCGCAACATGCATATCGCTGCCTTGATCTGAATTCCGGGCGCATTTATGTTTCTCGGCATGTGACTTTTTTGGAGGATGTCTTTCCAAAGTTATCTTCATCTTCAACAAATCTGCCCGATACTACACCTCTACCTATGCCCAGGTTATCTGTCTTGTCGCTTCCCACACGGCAACACTATCATCCACCTGCTACGGTCCCACAATCGGCACAATCTGCTCCTTTGGTAGCGGTACTATCACCGACACTGCATATTGCGCCGCCGTTAGCACCGCCTGGCCCTATGGTCTCGGTACCCCCAGCCTCGGTACCTCCACCAGCAATACTGCCGCCTGATTCTTCTTGTCCGCATCCTATGATTACACGGAGTCGTAATAATATCTTCAGGCCGAAGCAGTTTAATTATGCAACTAAGCACCCTTTGCCCACAGACATTGAGCCTTCAACCGTTAAGCAAGCTATGTCCTCCCTTCTCTGGCGTGCCGCCATGACAGATGAATTCACGGCTTTACAACGGTTCGGCACTTGGGATCTTGTATCACCACCTGTCGGTGCTAATATTGTCGGATGTAAGTGGGTTTTTCGTGTCAAACGCAAACCAGATGGCTCAATTGATAAGTACAAAGCCCGTCTCGTAGCAAAAGGGTTCCAACAATGTCCTGGAGTGGATTTCCAGGAGACCTTCAGTCCGTTAGTTAAACCGGCTACTATACGAACAGTGTTGTCCATTGCTCTCCAGTTTAACTGGCCTCTCCGTCAACTTGACATCAGTAATGCCTTCTTACATGGGAAACTGGATACTCCCGTTTATATGACTCAGCCACCTGGCTTCATTGATCCCGCTGCTCCTTCCGCTGTGTGTTTACTTAAGCGTACTCTCTATGGCCTTCGACAAGCACCTAGGGCTTGGTTTACTGCTCTAAGTTCCGCCTTGCTATCCTTTCGCTTTGTATAGTCGATTGCCGACACATCCCTCTTCATTTACAACCAGGGCTCTATTCGGACCTTTGTCTTAGCATACGTTGATGATCTTATTATTACTGGTTCATCGCCACCTTTGATTTCTACAATTACTCAACATCTTATGCGACATTTCCTGGTAAAGGACCTTGGCCCTCTTACATATTTCCTTGCGGTCGAAGTCGCGCATTGTAAAGAAGGTCTGTTTCTCTCTCAATATAAATATATCACTGATCTCCTTTGTCGCTTCAACATGGATGGTTGCAAACCAGTTTCGACACCTATGGCCTCTAAATTCTTAACCGTGAAAGGTCCGGCTAATGCCACAAATTATAGAAGTGCGATTGGTGGCTTGCAATATCTCACTCTGACATGCCCCGATATCGCTTTCACGGTGAACTAGTTAGCACAACACATGTCTGCTCCTCTTGCCACTCATTGGGAGGCCGTTAAACGTCTTTTTCGCTATCTCAAGGGCTCCCTTCACCATGGTCTTCTCCTACGGCGTTCTTCGACACTCAATCTGACCGCCTTCACTGATTCTGATTTTGGTGGAGACTTAACAGATGGAAAGTCTACGTCGGCATACATTGTTTTTTTGGGGAACAATCCTATTTCGTGGCGTTCTAGTAAACAGCGTGGTGTTGCCCGGCCGTCTACGGAGGCAGAATATCGGGCACTTGCTGCTGCTGCCTCCGAAGTGTGTTGGTTGCATCACTTGTTTGCCAAGCTTGGCCTTCCACCACCTGCGATCCCTCGCATCCTTTACATTTCTTATATGGATAACCCATTGCTTATTTAATTTTGGTCTTATCCCCTTTAACCAAATTTAATTGCAATAAAAAAAATTAAAAAATAAAAAAACAGAAAAACCCTTTCTTCCTTCCCATCGCACCGATCGAAAAACCCCCTCTTTCTTCTTCCTAAAGCTTCTGCGCACAAACACTTCTTCACCTTTTTCTTCGCTTCATCATCTTCTTCTTCGCTTCTCCATTGTAGCATTATAATCATATTTTATTTTAAAGATTTTATTGTAGCATTGTCTCCATGTGTTGAAGAGTAATTCTAGGAATCGGGTTTTGAACAAGCGCTCGAGGCTTGGATGTCAAGTTATTTTGACTTAGGAATTGCAAGGTATGGTGGTTGCAGTCCCTGAACCTAGGCCGTGGGATACTCCGTAAGGTTTTGATTCATGGACTGGTTGTTGGAGCTAGAGGAGGTCATTTGGTAAGACTCTTTTGTTATTTTGGAATAATGTAGATGAATTTAATGAATAATTGACCTTGATTATTGACTTGAACAAAATTTTAGGTCAATGTGTTTTTGACTAACTACTTCCCCTCAAGCATAAGGGATCGTAGTAGTATACACGTAAGTATTTCGACCAAGTAGTATCGAACCACGGGAGGTGGGTTAGTGCAATGGATCACTAGAGTTGTATGTCGTCATACTAATGTAGCTACGGTTTCGGGAGCAATTTGAACTAAAACTAAAAGACAATCGAAAGATAATAAATTAAGCTAAACGCAATGCTAGTAAGTAAATTAACTACTAATCACGAAAACAAGGAAATGACAATTAAAAACAAATAACAACTACGAATGAAATTCGAAGAAGTGCAAGTGTGAGAATGCTTCGGGTGTTCTCTACCTAGTAAAATCGAGTGGGATTGTTTATACCATTTTTATGCTTCAATTTGAATTTGCTAAGAGCATCAAGATGCTAGGATGAAAATCGTTTCCCTTCGGGTACTATAGCCTTACGTCTAAGGTGTTCCCAAACCCGGTAATAAGACCTATTCCTAATCCTCACCAACTACCCAAATAACCATTCAAGTAATTAATGTCTCCTAATGGGAGTTCTAATACGATTAACTCTCTTTCGACGAATTAAAAGTATAATAAACGCATTTGTATACCAACGACTCACACCATAAATTTAAACATGTTCATGTAACTCTCGTCTACGCTAAACATGCCTCAAAATATGGATTAATAGAAGCTAATACACAAAGCACCAATAAAACCCAATAAGAGAAGTAATAATCTAAATATCAACAATAATCGAAGCATAAACAATTCACACATTCAATATTCACATGGTTTCAAACACCCAAAGCATAAAAAGCTTAGCCCATGGTGTTTGAGAAAACACCCATGACTAAAACAACAAAAGAAATATAAATAAACAAGAAATTTACCATACAAAGCTTAAATAAAAGAAAAATATCACCTTGAGAGTCTTGTAATTCCTCCATTCTTACATGAAAATAAACTACTCAAATGATTCTAAACTAAGAAAGCATAAAAATGAAGAGTGTGTTTGAGGAGATAAGCTCCTCAAACCCTAAGCTAATTGCTCCTCTATTTCTCACATGTTGGAGGAAAATGAACTAGGGCTTGAGTGTGTAGAAGTGACGCCAAAAAAACTCCTAAACAATCTAATTGAAGAGTTATTTATAGCTTGGAAGAGTGTGTGAGACGAAATTAGCATTTGAGTCCTTAAAGTTCTTCAAAATTCGCGAAATTCTTCAAAAAACGTAAGTTCAAATGGCCAACCGAGTGAGTTCACTCGACCGCCTGAGTGAAAATGGATTACAGTACAAAACTGGGTTCCAGATCCCAAACGGGTGCCAGTGTGGGCTCACTCGGCCGCCAGTGTGAAATCATTTCACTCGGCCGCCAGTGTGGGAGTCACTCGGCCGCCAGTGTGGGATGAATTCCCTCGAAATCTTCTGTAACTCGACCTCACTCGGCCGCTAGTGTGGGCTCACTCGACCGCCCGTTTGGTTTCTGCTCCTTGGACTTTTTCTTCTATTTTTCTTGGCTTTCCTTGCTCGTCCTTCAACCGAACATCAATTCCCATGCGCCAATGCTCATTTTCCTTCTAAAATTGACTATTTCACCTTGTTTCCTACACTTTGAACACATTTCTTGACAACAAGGTTAGTAGCACCATTTCTATCAATTACGACCAAAATCACATCAAAATGCTACAATAATATAGCAATAATGAGCACAAATACGAGCAATCTCACACCCAATCAATTATGAATCTTTGTGAATTTTTGTTTTAAAGTATTTTCTTCAGAATTTTATATTTAACATGATGAATTATCTTGTTATTCTGAATTCTTTGATTGAATGTGAAAAGTGTTATGTCTCAGTTGCGAGAAGTTGTAGACCATATAATTGTGTAGCAATTTTCACTTGGTAACATTGTTCTGGTTGAACTGCAACTTAGTTCATTAATTGTCACACATGAAGCATTTAGGGTAGTTCTTTATTCTTTTCTTTTTTCATAATAATTTAGCATCAAATTAATGTTGTTCTTATGTTTGCAAAGTATCAGACTTGTAGAGTAATAGACTTAGAAACTATATAGAACATGATCTAAATTAGTGCTTTCCATGCTTCAAATCTACTAGTTGGCAGTACTTATCAAATACTATATTCTCTGATACCTTCTTTAGCAAACCCTTGCGTAACATTCATGTAAACGTCTCGATCATGCAAATCCCCATGAAAAAAAGCGTTATTCACGTTCAACGGGTAAACTTCACAATTTCGTTTAGCTGGAACAATCAACATGCACTGAACTGTGACAAGTTTTGTGCAACGGGTGCAAATATTTCATGAAAATCAATGCCCTCCACTTGAGTATAACCTTTGGTGACCAATCGAGCCTTATATCGCTGTACCTCACCGTTAGATTTGTATTTAATTTTATAGACCCATTTCGAGCCGACGACCTTCTTTTCAACGGTGAGTGTGGTCAATTTCCATGGACATTTGATTGACAAGAATTCGTCGAATTTTTTTTTTTAATTTTTAAAAAGAAGAAAACAAAAGAATTATGTTGGGGGGCGCTACGTGCGGCCAACGAGGGGGACGATGGGCGTGGGGCTGCCGTCGAGGGGAGTGTGGGATGGCTGAGGGGGACGGCGTGCGTGCACGGCATTTTAAAGAGAAAAAAAAGATGGGGCAGCACGGCGTGGGAGCAGGCGGCGGCGTGTGGGAGGAAGCTGCGGTGGATAAAATTAAGCGCGCACAGCGGTGGGGGTGGCGTGTGGGAGGAAACTGTGGCATGGCGGTGGGTTAGGGAGATGGGCGGTCGAAATGGGGGAGAAAGAGGAGAAAGATATGGGGAAAGAGATAAGAAATTAGAGTTTTAGGGAGTGTATTTATTAAGGATCGAGAGTTCTAAAGAGAAAATAGTAGTTTAGGTAATTTGAAAAGAGCATTTTATAGCATCTATAAAACGCCAACTTTAGGGTGAGTGATATTGATGGAGTGTAACTAACATTCATGGAGGGGCAAATAACCATAACTGTCTTAAGAAGTTCCACTTGTAGCCATTAATTGAGGCCTACTTCATTTTCTGGTTTATGGGAAGAAAGTCCCTGTGTTTTTTAATTTTTCTTTCATATATATATATATATATAACACGTCAGCATATATATTTTAACTTTAATTAACTATTTCCTTTTTTTGAAGGTGTTCAATTTACGTCATTTTTTACTTGAAATTATAAATTTGCCGGAAATTTGTGCATGAAGCTCACACGTGTGGTGTACGTGCCGTGCAACATATATAGATGAGAAGGTATTTATTGTCCCTGCCAGGCATTGGACCACCTTATCTCTTGGATATGGGCAACAACTGAATTACTACAATATTTATCAAGTTGCTAAAATATTTTGAAGTGTACGTCGCAACTCGCAAAATATATATATATATATATATATATATATATATATATTAAAGGAACAAATTACCTCCGACCACAAATTTGTTATTTTAATATTCAAATTAGTTCATTCGTAAATTTATTGTAATGAGTACAACATTTAATTATATTAATTAATTGCGTCCTGTACAAATTAGGTTAAAAAAAATGAATTTCTTATGAATTGGCTAAAAATCTCATTTTCTTACTGGGGAAGGGCGTGAATCATTCATATATTATGCGGCTAGATTTTGAATAAATGCAATCAAAATCAAGTAGCTGTACACTAAGAAAGGATCGAGGTCATAAATACAATCAAAATCAAGTAGTTGCAAATAGTAAATGCATGTTTGCCATACTCAAATATGCAACTAATAACTTTAATTTTGCCCATCGTACATAAATTAATGTTTTACTAATTACATGTGTATTTATTTTTCTAATTACAATATACTAGTATAAATAGAAGTGCATGTAACATATTTTATCCACCACATCCAACTAAAAGTATCAAGTGAGCCATGGCCTTAATATCCAACACCCTATTTGTTGTCCTTTCCTTGTTCCTAGCTAACACGGTGCACTCACAAATGACTTCATTCCAGATTGATTCTTTCAAACCATGGTCCGATGGCCTGACGTACGAACGCGATGCCAGCGTACCATCAGGTTCAAGCTACCTAAGATTGATACCAGGTGACGGGTCGGGTAAACCACGAAGATCAAGTGTTGGCAGAGTTTTGCACACAAACCCCGTAAAATTCAGGGACGACCAAGGGCGACAAGCGTCCTTCGAGACCACCATAAGCCTTCGCGTCACGCCAATAAACAAAACTCCTGCTGACGGCATGACCTTCTTCATCATACCCGTCGACTCTACGATTCCCACCAATGGATAAGGCGGGAACCTCGGGATCTACAACGCTTCTTCATCGTGCCTGTCAAGTCTACTACACCCACCGGTGGAGAAGGCAGGGACCTCGGAATCTTCAGCGCAGTCACAGACGGGTCCCCAATTTTCGCAGTCGAATTCGACACCTTTGTGAACAGTGACAATCCAAATTTGCATCGACATCAACTCAAGAGTATCGAGGAATGTTAGCAACTTCAATAATGCGATCGGGGTAATTGTGAGTGCACGCATAAACTACGATGGGCCCACTAGAAGGATAAGTGTCTACGCCACCTACGGATCCAGGAGTTCCCAGGTTGAATATGTGTATGACTTGAAGACCCTTCTTCCACAGCAGGTTCAGGTTGGGCTCTCTGCTTCCACGGGAGAAAATGTCGCCATTTTCGAAGTTTTCTCGTGGTATTTCACTTCCACCATGGTTGCGGATAACAACATTATTATTAAACAATATGTTGCTTGATCCACTTCAATTGTGCGCTACAAGTCGATCGATGACCATCGATTGATCAGTTTGTGTGATTATAATGTTTCGAGTGAGCTTGTGTTTGATGTATTAATAAGATGGTTAAGAAATAAAACATATTGTTAAGGACTAATCTATTATATTTCATTAGTTCAATTCATATGCCCTGCAGTACTTTTGTATCTCTTTTTTAAATATACTCCCAGGTCTAAATTTATAATTCTTATTTTTGTTGGGCACGACGAGTTAATTTTAAGAAGAAAATGATAGTTTATGTATATAGGGGATATGTGGGGTATAACGTGAATTTGTGATAATTGAATAAATGAATGGTAGTTGGGGGATAAAAATATACAATAATGTTCCCGTCAGGCGTTGGACCACCTTTATCTCTCGGATATGGGCAATAATTGTACTACAATATTAATTTATAACGTTGTAAATACAATTAATGTGTATCGTGGACAGTGATGGAAGGAAAAAAACTCTATAAAAAGACAAGTATGTAGTGTGACTATCAGGGCATGTTTGATGGCAAAGATAGATTATCTAAGATTAGGATGATAACTAAATTTTATAAATTTTAAAGCATAATCTACCCTTAATCTAAGTTATCAAACAATCAATAAAAATGATATATAGTTAATCTAGGTTTAATCTAAGCTATCAAATATGGCCTTAGAGTATAAGGTAACTAGACTCAATATTACCTTCCGTGAAACCTAATGCATATAATTAAAACAAGAGAACTTGGGTAATTAAGACCGTCTCACTGAATGAGATCCGTGAGACTGGTCTTCCATGACCTTCATGTAAAAAGTAATAGTGTTTGAGCAAAAAGTCATTGTTTAAGGAAAAAGTGATATTCTACTTTTTACTTAAACATTATCACTTTTTTTTACAAACAAAAAATCTGAAAAAAAAAAAAATTAACCTACCCAAAATTTTAAAATATGAATTGAAAGGGATCCGTCTCACGGAAAAAGATCGGTGAGACAATTGATTAGTGTGCAAATTGCTTGAAATTCATGTGTTTGTTTTACATAATTTTGAGGGTTTTGTTGCATTATTCACATTAATTAAATTGACTAATTGCACTTGAAATGAGAAAGGTATGTGTTTTGCTATTTTTTTAGGTAAATTGAACATATTTGGAAGCATAATACGTGTCTGAGAATTTATGGAATCAAGAAGATAATTGTACCATTGGATGCGTCTCGGAAAAATGAGTGGAATGAAAAAAAGAATCAAGTCAATCGGAGGTCGGAAGCTCAAGATATGATCAAAACGATAAAATGCGGAATTGTAGAAGAGAATCCACTCGGACAGCCGAGTCAACCCACTCGGTTGACCGAGTGAAATCTGCTTCCAGAGCATTTTCTGGACTTCCATCTCACCCGGTTGACCGTTTGATGTCCCTCGATCGACCGTTTGAACCTGTTTCTGCGCGAAAATTCGAGAATTTTAAAGGATTTCAAGGGCCTAAGTGTAAATCTTGTCTCAACACTCTTCCAAGCTATAAATAGCTCCCTAAATCAGATTATTGGAGGTTTTTACCTCACTTTTACCCACTCAAACCCTAGCTCAACTTCATACAAAATGTGATAAAAGAGAGGAGCAATTAAATAGCTTAGATTTGAGGAGCTTATCTTCTCAAACACCATTAGATAGTTTTATGCTTTCTTAGCTTAAAATCATCTCAGCATTTCATTTTGATCTAAGAATTTCAAGACTCTCAAGGGATCTTGTGATATTTTTGCATTAAAACATTTCTTGGGCTGGGTATTGTGATATTTTTTAAACTTATTCTTTTTCACTAAATAAAATAATCGTGCAAAAATAAGTCGTTTTTTATACCTAAAATAAAGAAATGTGTTATATTGTGTGTATGTGTGTCAAAAAAATAATGTCTATAATATATATTATGAATATTATCATGGTATATATATATATATAGAATATGTAAGACTTTCTACTTTTTTTTTTTTGATATGAAAATTATTTTGAGACATTGGAAAGAGGAAAGTATATATGAAATTTTAAGGTGAAACGATTTAATTTTTGAATATGTATGCATTTGGATAAAAAAAATAAAATTTGAAGACTCGGTATCCGATTTAAGGACCGATTAATTTGGGAAATCAATTTCACCATTCACTTGGGGACCGTTTAAAGTCAGAACTATGCACTTTGCATATAAACTGAAACAAAAGTAAAATACTTTAACAAAAATAGGGAGAATTTGAGTTCTCTGCAACATCATACAAGTGTGAAGCCAAAAAGAACAAAGGATTAAAATGATAGTACTCTCCGGACGCACTGATTTTAGTAAAATCCTTGAAAAATACAAGAGGCAAAAAAAAAATCTGCACTTAAAATACAAAAAAAAATCTGCACTTAAAATATAAAATATTCGTAAATTTTCAATTCATTGCCGTAAGCAATGGTAAACAGAGCAAGATTCGTTCCACGAATAGGGGAAACAGTGTTAAAATTAAATTAGGTAAAGAAGTTAAAAAAACAGTAAATTGGGAGGCGTAAAGAGACATCTATATATCTTGTTATTTTTTTTTTTTGAATGGAAGTTAAATACCCATCCTTTTTTTTCTCTCCCCATGACTCGAACCCAGGACCTAAGGCTAGGTAGTGGTGCTCTAACCACTTGAGCTATCCCACTTTGTCTATATATCTTGTTATATTTCTAAGTGCAAAATATGCAAACTGTAACCTTTAGTTTATAATCTTAAATTTAAGAATTGAAAAAAAAAAAAATGTAATTCTAATATACACAACGTGTTGATTTTTTTTATTTTTTATTTTGGAAGAACAATGTGTTGAATTAATTAAGTGTAATAGGAAATTTCAAAATATTCTACATTAGTATAGAAATTACAACAAAAAATCACATGCTAACCTGCGCTGCCAGCTTTTCTTAACATGCACCAGAGTAAACACACTTCACACACACCCTTCGTACTCAGACATATCTCTCTCTCTCTCTCACACTATTTATACTTCACACTTCACAAGCTAAATCAAAAGAAAATCTTTTACCTTTTCACAAGAATTAATAAGTGTAAGCTAATTAATTATTTGGAGCTAGAATTCATAGGATGTTTTTTAAAGGATTTTGCTTTTGTTGTTTCAGATTAGAGATTAAAGTTGTTTTCCCTTTTGTTAGGGAATTGTTTTTTTTTACGAGCCGTAATTTAGGAGGGGTTGCAAAATGAGGCCCACGTAACTTTACGGGCTGGGAATATAAGATTTAAGAACAGTTACTTTTCAAACAGACAATTTATAACTTTTAAAAGTCGGGAATTGAGGTCAAAGTAGCCCGAATCAACACCAATTGAGCCCAATTTCAGTCCGAATTCAGGCCAAATAGGACCAATCAGCCCAAATTTCAACCCGAACTTTAGCTAAATCGAGGCCCGACCGACTTGGGTTGATTCAAGCTGATTTGGTCTTAATTCACAACTTTTAAAAGTTGCGGTCCTCATTTTTTCACCCCAAAGTTGAGGGGCCTTAAAAAATTATTCCCCTTTTGTTATGTTGAAATTTTGTGTCAGTATTTTTTGTTTAATTCTCCGTTGTTTGTTTGATAATTTACAAAATCAAAGAGCTTTATGTAGATGCTCATTGTTGAAATCACTGTGTTAATTTTTATTTGACAAAAGTTAAGTAAAATGAATATTTAATCATTGTGTCTGAATGACAGATGAACTCAGGGAGGCGTCTAGAAGATTCCAGGCCAAGAAAGATTCCCCGTAAAGGTGCGAAGGAGCTATCCGATTATGCATTCGAAACTGCACTTGCAAACCTTATAGTAAGGCTACAACATGATTTTCCTATGTTTTTTTTTTTTTTTTGGTGCTAAAGTCATTCATGTGTTTATTAGGACAATTCCGTGCAAAATGTGTGGTCTAATGGCGACGGAGAGAGGAGATTAATAAGGTATCACATTGCACATGAAGATATTCGGTTAAATAATTATGTCAATATAGTTTCTCTGTTTTTAGCAGAGTTTTACTGATTTTGATATTGTATATTAGCCAAAATAAGTTACAATTTTCAGAATTTCTAATTGACAGTGTGGAGTTGCTCCCACGAAGAATCTCGATTTTTGATTCTGGTCCGGGCATGGATGGAGCCGTTGCACACCTCGAGAAGTGGTATGATGTAACATTCTTGGCAATTATCAAATGTTACAATCTATATTCTTTAATAAATAAATGGTTCTAATTTATAGGGGGGAATATTGGCATCATTGTACAAATCAGTAGGGGGTGACACTCCGTACTCAATGGTACGATTGCACTCTCAGTCGTCTCGCTTTCAATAAATTTATCGTAGTTTCAAATTTATTTGCATTTTATTCTGTGATCACAGCCTTTCTTCGGTATGTTCGGATATGGAGCTTTTGTTTGAACTGTACGTACTGCAGGCGTGCTGTCGTTTCATCGAAGACGAAAAACTGTGACAAAGTGTTGACAATAAATTTGGATAGAGAACCATCAGTGAGTACTCCATGCTCAAAAAACTTCTGGAGGGTAAATTGGCCATTGATTGGTTTTCCTTTACTTTGCCATATGTAGTTTCTTAATCTAGACTTTCTGATGTTTTTCGCAGACGAAAGGGGGAATGAGAGACCCTTCGAACGATGAAACAGAGAAGTCACTTCATGGAAGCTTCACAAAGGTAAGTATATATTATAAATTGGTTATAACAAAAATGGTCTCAAAATATGGTGCATACAATGTTGTTTCTTCTGTTGTTTTACTTCTGTTAGGTTGAAATTTTCGACCCAGAGGTGAAGACTCTGGACATCAAACGTTTAAGATGCAAACTGAAGGACATTTTCTTTCCCTATATCGAGGCAACAAGCGCTCCGATTGAACTCCAGGTGATTTTTAAGACTTTGTATACATGCCATCAAGTTTCAATCTGATTATTTGTCTTGCATCGAATTTGGAATGGATCATATTTGATTATCATTTGATTATGTTATGCTCTTCGTTGTTTGTTCAAAACTTGGGGTATTTTGCAGGTCAATGGGATAGATTTATCACAAGTACGGGGCGGGGAAGAAGCGGTCACAATTTTACACTCTTGCAATGGTCCCGATTTTGTTCTGCAACTTCATTTTAGTATCAGCCATGATTCTTCTTCAATTGCTTGTCAAAGTAAGCACAATTTAAGTAAAAAATTGAGTTTGATTCTCTTCAATGTGAATACTCATTCTGATAATTTAATTCTTCGTATCAGAACGAGTGTTTTCAGAAGCAAAGGCGAGGCTGAAGTGCGTTTACCTTCCCATAGTCGAGGTAGTCACATAAATCTCTTTCAAAAATCGTACATAGATTCTGCTTCGTTTGTGAAAGTTGTGCATTTGGTTGGTTTCAGGGGAAAGAGAGCATAATGAGGATACTAAATGGCTGTGGAATTAGAGAAAGCTTCGAAAGCTTTAGCCGTGTATCTGTTAGAAGCTCAGGTCGTCTCCTGCCAAATGCTCGTTGGGTCAGTCGAAAATCTCAATTCTCATTTCCGTCCTTTTTCCTCAATTTATGAATTGAAAGCAACATATTTCTCTTGGAATTGTTAGTTTCGTTATGGTCTTGAACTTTCGTTTGCCATAGGCATTGCTTCCCTTTATGGAGCCGAAACAAAAAACGTATGGAAAGGGTGATAGGACGGGAAACTTTTCCCGAGTGAAATGCTTTATAGGTTACTTTCTACTCCAATTTAGATCCTGGAAATTCTATATTTTCTTTCACTATACTTTGCAACGAGTAAATATGAATGTGTGTGTATATATACGCACGTCCTAAGCAAGAAACGATTATTGCTGCAGATACCGATTCTGGTTTCAATACAACATCCCATAAGGTATTATACATATATTTGTACACATTGTTCTTCCTGTGCGTTTAGCATACGAAGTATTACATTTTAAACAAGAAGACTTTTGAATCTTATATTGTTTGTTTGAGTATTTTCAGACAGATTTAGACCGTCATCACCCGTACACCAAGGCATTAAAGAATTTTGGCAACGCGGCACATGAAAAAGAAAACGGTAAGCTTATTCATTCAATGATGAATTATTTGGCTGATGAATTTTGAATCTTAAAAAATGGTGGAAATATTTGGTTATGCTTTTTGATGATATTTCTATGTAGAAGTGCAAGTTGATATCTATAGAGACGGGAACAAACTGAATCTCGTTGAGCTGGAGGAGCAGTACAATGCTTGGATTAAGGAGATGCACGATCGCTATGATGAGGAACACGATCACTTTATAGTAAAATAACTAACATTGTTTAAAAAATGCACACAAAATTGACGTCAATTGCACAGTAAAACTGATTTTGTAAAGGGAAAGTCAACAATGATCTTTTTCTACTTCATCTAATAGGAAAAATCGAGGAATATACGACTTCAACATGTAGTGGAAGTCCGGGCACCAAATGCTGGCAGATGGAAAATTTTAAATCATAATAAAGATAGATTGTACACAATCAGGTTAATTAGTTACCTTTATTTATTTATTTTACTCTGTTTTTCTCTGTAATCTTAGATTAATTGGAAAAGCCATTTTTTTCCTAATCTCAGCACGTTTGTTGCACTGCACAGGGTCGGTTCTCATTTTCAACCTCTGTACATATCATGCATCAATAGATACGACAACTGTGTCCTGTTCACAAAAGTACCAAAATTGAACATCGAGCTCAACTCAAATGGCAAGGTTCTTGCGCGTATATGTAGCGAGAAGGTGGAAATAGAACCTGGAAACTCAACTATAAAAATTGAGGTACATATAGTTTTAATTTCTAGTGCTAATCCATCGTGCCTTGGTTCATACGTAGAAAATTCCATAGGATATCTTCGTTAAAAGCAGTGGATTAGATGATATTCGACCTAATTATGAAGCATCTTTAACCATTACTAGTGCTGATAAAACATACTCTGCTGCATTCCCATGTCGAGGTATTTGTACATGCCGAAACTACGCCCTTTTATTTTGTTTTCTTGACTACTCACTTGAACACCTTGCTGTCGACAGTTATACCTGGAACTCCGGAAAAAATCAACCTACATCCACCAACACTTACAGAATTGATTCCAGGCCAGATTATTAAGGAGCTATCATTGGAGGTATATATGCTCGTTATCCCTGTCCCTTTTACTTAGGGGACGCTTGATTCAAAATTCTTGAGCGAAAATGGTAATGGGAATAAATGATGATCAATTCCATTTCATCCCATAACTTTGAATAATTTTCAATTTCATCTCATAACTCCGTAATTAGTCCAAGAGTGGTCCTTTTTTGTCGTATTTCGCAATTTTTTGTCTCATAACTTTGAAATTTTTAGCTAAAGGTCCCAAGAAAATGTATGTCAATACGACGTCATTCATGGAATTTCGATGATTTTTGGGTAGTATTTGGAACAATTACAAAGTACGTTATGAGACGAAATTGAAAATCCTAAATTTGTTGGGTCCTTTTGCGGAAAACTCAATAGTTATGGGACATAATTGAATTTTAACTCTCATACTTTGTGTGTGGTGATGAGATTCAGAGTAAGTTCATTTTCATCAATGCAACCATCATTCTCATAATTAGTATTCAATGATTCTCATGATCATTCATTGAAGAATTTGAACCATGCGCCCTCTAGCTAATATGTGCGAATTAGACTAAAACATTGTATAAATTGTCTACAATGAAGGTGCTTGATGAATATGGCAACCACGTCGAGGAAGGTCGAATCATTTTCTTGAGAGTCGAGGGGTTGTCATTCCAAGATGGAAGTGGTATTATCTGCATTGGCACTGATTACATGAAAAAGGTTTGTTCACTACTTCGAATATATCAAGCTTACTAAATCAAACTCTATTGAAGTTCAAATTGTGCTAAACTCTATTTATAAATTGTAAATGCATTTAAACACCCTAGTGCAATGGTCGTGCAAATTGAGCTGAATATTGTGTGTTGCACACGAAAATATTTAAAATCGTGCGCAAACTCTATGTTCTTCTACTGACAGGTAGATGCTCGTGGATTTGTCGATCTGAGCAATTCTCTGAAAGTTTCCGAGGGATATGGCGAAGAAGGTACTCATGACCTGTATCTTAAAACTATAAACTTTCATATTAATTCTAGCATTAAATCAATTTTTTGTTGTTTTTGTACAGTTTCCCTTAGTGTAATTTTCAAGGAGAAAGTCATTTTCCAGCAGCAGTTTCTGGTTGAACTAGGGGAGGTAACATCTGTGCGGAAGGTGTGTATCTTTTCGTTCAAAATTTCAAAATTCACACAGCATAGATATCGTGCATTTTTTTTATGACATAAGTTTTTCAATATAGGAGCTCGAAGACGATCTTATAACAAGCGCATATGCGATGAATGATCACAAGAGGGTGTTAGAGTGCTTACGATATGCACAGCTACGTATTGAACAGGAAATAAAAGATTTACAAGGTTTTCTCCTTCACTTTGTTTTAGCTATAACAAGTCATCACTAAATCAATATGTATTTTATTTTAAGAGGTTACTCTTTCAATAAGCTAGGGAATTTTTTTTTTAAGGACTGTAACTTTATGCGTTGGAAATTTAAGGACAGTAACTCTTAAAAGTCACAAATTGAGGCCGAATCAGCCCAAGCTTAGATAATTGGCCCAATTTGGCCACTTGAGCTTAAATTGTGCACAGTTACTGTCCTTAAATTGTCAGCCCAAAAAGTAACGAGTCCTGATCATATTGCCACCCGGCCCTTAGTTAAAAATTATTTTGCAAGAAAGTTGCCTACTATTGAAGTTCCCAATATTGTAGAATTAATCTTAGGTTTTCCCAGGTTAAAATTGTGTGCAAACAATATTTTCCCACATTTATTAGTTTTACCAATGGATATGTGATAATTTTCTTAGTAAATGAAATGTAATCTTGTTGAAAATAATTTTAACAGAAAATTGTCTACATTACTATTGCTAATGTACAAGGATTATTGTTGAATTTAATTTGAACAAATATTTCCAGGGGGGGCGCGGCTGCTCTTTGCAAATGCCTCGTGTACTGCGCAGTTATTGGCAGAGAAGAAGTTGGAGCTTGCAGAGATGAACAAGCATTTTGAAGAGGAGAACAAGACCTATTTACTAGCCATTGAGAAGTTCCTTGTAGCTCGTGATATGTATAACAACTTATCTAGCTCGGGGATAGGGAAATCAAACTAGCTTACCGCTGTAAAATTACACCATTTTTATTGTTTTTGGTCATCAACGCATTGCTAGCATTGTTTATGTGTAAAACCTAAAAGTCACAAATTGCCTTTTTCCTTATTCTAGTGTTGTTATAATTTGATGAGAACCACGATACGAAATACGAATAAATCCGTAATCCCTAGCTCAGGCTAGCAAGAAACGGGGCTGCAAACTATTTTGCAAAATTGAATTCTATTATTTTCTTCTTCTTTTCTCATACGGTACTTTCACCCCCAATATATAGGATTTAATTCCTACACAAAATATGTAAATATCCTAACAAACTAACTACTCAATAATATCTTTTAATTAATATTCAATAATATCTACTAATATTCTAATTAATCAAAATATATTCTAAATTTTAATATGGGCCTCGACCTTCAACCCGGCTCTTGACTGTACGTAATTTTGAGCCCACGATCCTCATTCTCATCATAATTCCACAGTTCAAAAATCTAGTAGAAACACAGTTTTTGCTACCAAAATGAGTTAGAATTCCATAACTTTGGGATTTTCCGCAAAAGGTCCAAAAAAAACTTAGCATTTTCAATTTTGTCTCATAATTTCATAATTGGTCCCAAAAAACACTCTAGTGCAATGGTCGTGCAAATTGTGTTAAGTCTTCCACTATGTAATTATTGTTCAAAACATTTATTTAATTGATTGAAATATTGTAACAATGGAAACAGAAACAAAAATAGAAAGATATGTCTACAAGAAATAGAACTCTGAGTGCCATTCTGAAGTCTTCCGTACTCATTGTGAACGTCCTTCGTCAATTGGAACATGAGATCCTCCCTGAGTTAAGTTGTTATACTTATCTCGAGCCGTAAGGAATTTCTCAGTGGCTCGTCTATAGGCCTCGTTCTCCTCTTCAAGCCATTTGTCAATCTCTACTAGCTCCAATTTCTTCTCGGCCAATAGTTGCGGAACCCAGGCATTTTCAAAAAATAGCCGCGGCTTCACTGCAAATATTTGATAAAATTACAGCAATAATCAGCAATAATCATGTACAGCAATATTTGTAACTAAGAGCTAGTGAATGAGAAATTAAACCTTGTAAATTTTCTATTTTATGTTGGGTTTGTAATTGTATAAATCGTATTCTCTCTAACTCTCTACTGCAATCACTCATCTCAATTGCAGTTGATACGAGATCATCCTCGAGCTCCTACGACATGAAAAAACTTTTGTCGTAAGAAAATGCACGATATCTATGTCACGTGAATTTCGCGACTATGATCAAGCTTACCTTTTGGTAAAGAATAGCCGAACCGGTTGGAAGATCATCTTCTACCTCCAATTTTGGAGTCCTTAAAGTGGGCAATGCCTGCAAAAGAAGTTCAGACAGTATTCCTAGTTAGACCAAAACAAATTAGAATATTATTTTTTTTTCTACACAGTACTTCTGTTTCAATTTTAGTCCTCTCGATTTTCACAAATTGAAAATAGTTTCAATTTTTTGACATTTTAGTCTGATAACCGAATGTAGGGGTCAAATATTTGGTTGACCTATTAGACTATGCCCCGTGGACAAATCAGACAATGCCACGACATCAACCAAATTTTGCGCCTCCCACAGCCAGTTACCGGACTAATTAACATGTTGAAAAATCGAAAGTTGCCGATGAGAGAAATAGTATCGTAGACTCACTGTATAGTCATCATTGCGATCCTTTTGTACATGAGGGTCTTCATTCAAATCCCACACGCCCTGAACACCAAAAAAATAGCAATATCAATCAGTGACCGTCGATTTTTTTTTTTTTAAATTGCAATAAATTTACGACCTTTTGTTATTGTTTTTCAATTTAATCATAAATTCTTAATTTTTTTTGTAATTTCTTACCCTTTATAATTTTTTTACAATTTCATACACTGTTACATTGGCTAGCTACTTCAACAACATTCACAAATATTGGCTAGAGCAACTCAAAAATCCTTACATATAGAATTTATTAAATTGATTTAAAATAAAAAAAATTAGAAACATACCTCATATACTTCTGTCTCAGCCGATCCATCCTACATAAAAAATAATTCAAAAGTTATAAATTAATCATTTAAAAGCAAAATAGAGACAAGAAAATAAGATTCTTACATGCAGCCAAATGAAGTGCCACTTATTAGGCATAAAATCACAAAGATTAACTTTGGATCTTATCTCTTTTAATTGTGCATCCATAAAATGTAGATCTTGGTGCTCCCAATTTATTATTCTATTCAATTGTGGAGACCTAACTCTTTGCCTCACCCCCCTATCATATTCTTTTCTCACCAATATTTTGAAATCTTCAATTGGAATCTCGTTTCGCTCGTCGTTACTCATTTTGAGCTCGATCGTGGTCGAGTTCGGAAGAAGCACGCGAAATTGGTACTCTTTCCCTCTATGTGTATCATCTCCCATTGTCACACCTTTATTGAAAGGCATCTTTCTTGGCCTCTCAATGCTGGAATCTTCCAAAGGTCTCTTTGAGTTCATCTGTCATTCAAAAACAAGATGATTAACACTTCCAAAAAAATAAGTACCAATACCCAACTTATTTTACTAAAATATTTTAATTGAAAAAAATATATCTCAAACTATATATAAAAAAAAGGGATATGAGTCAATTTAGTCCCATAAATTTCAACCTTTTCTGAAATGGTTCCAAAAAGTTTTTTTTTTTTTTTTTTTGGCAATTTGTTCTGTTTAGATCCAAAAAATTAAATATACCAATTTAGTCCCTTTTTTGGGACCAAAACGGAATAAATTGCAAAAAAAATGGGATTAAATTACTACATTAGCTTTTTTGAGACAAAAACAAAACTAATTGCAAAAAAAATGGAACTTAATTGGATTGTATACTTTTTTTTGGATCAATTCAAAAAAAGTAAAAAGTTATGGAACTAAATTGGTTGTATTCCAAAAAAGAAAATGTAAATTTTATTAGCCAAACACTTTAATAACTGGTTAGTTACTTAAAAATTACAGCCAGCTGAGTGGCAAGAAGATTTAGAGCTTGTTTGGCAAAACTTATTTTAAACCGATTATAAAACTCTTCAAGAATTGGGATGTAGCTAAAAGATCTAAAAGCACAACCCCAACAATTTCTTGAAAAAAAATAAAGTAGAAACAAAAAATACTAAAAACATAAGAAAAAATCCAAAAAAAAAAAAAAACAATTAAGCTGATGCATTGCAGCAAAGAAACTAACTTACAGGCATGAGTAGAGCTAGAGAGAGAAATAGTGAGATAGAGGAGATCGAGAGTGGTGAGTATGAGAGAGCTACGAGTGTGTAATTCAGGGAAAAATATTTAGAGTGAGTGATGAAAATGTGCTTGAGGGGTGTCAATATATAGGGAAAAGATTGTACTAAAATAATTATTAGAAAGAAATTTTGTTTGGTAACTTAAATTATTATATGTATATCCCTATTAAATGAAATTAATTATTCCCTCCATCCAATTTTATTATTCCCACTTTCCTTTTCAGACTGTCCAATTTTATTATTCTCATTCCCTTTTTGAAAAATTTACTATTCACATTAATTACTTTATCTCCACCCTTCAACCATCATTTATTTACATAAATTGTCACTAACTTTATTCATAAACAATCATTTTATCTATAAATGGACCCCACAACATCCCATCATACCCTCAACTTATCTACTTTATACATAAACTACTAGTATTATTCCTTAAATCATGTGCCAAGAAAAGAGGGCATATTGAAATTGAACGGAGGGAGTATTATTTAGTGGATTATATGTACTACCTCTATCCCATTTTGTTTGTATTTCTAGAAAAGGTTTTCCTATCCAAATAATTGATATTTTGCACTAATCTAAAAGAATTAACTGTCCATATTCCAATTTTGCTTTTAGCTTTTCTTTTATAATTAATAATAATACTCCCTCCTATTCAAAATATATGTCATCCTAAGCTCAGGCACACATATTAAGAAAATAATTAACTTCTCATTTTATTCTTAATCAATGCTTGTGTTTATTATTAAAAAAAATACATGTATGTAAATATTAATTGATCTTAAGGGTAAATGTGGAATAAATGCAATTAATTTGCATTGAAAAATGCAAAACGACTTATATTTTGCAAAGAAAACGAAAAGTCAAAACGACTTATAATAAAAATAGGAGGGAGTATTCATTAAATAACCATGTATATAAATAAAAGGATAAAGATGTTACATTACGCGTAAATTTATTGCTAATGAATTTATTATTTGTACAGATTTTTAAAAAATATAGTAGTGTTTAATGTGGAATGAAGTACTGTGATAGAAGGTGCACTACTGAAAAATTGATTTTTAATGATAAAAATTATGTCATTATAAATTTTTTTAGTTAAAAGTCTTTAATAACAAGAAAAATATATACTTTTATATTGTCATTATATTAATTCTTATTTTGTTGTCATGTTTATCTAGAAGATTTATAGTGACAGAATTTGTTATTAAATGACATTTTTCCTGTAGTTATAGAAAAGGAAAAAAGTAAAGAGGGGTAGAAAAGAAAAAGTAGTGAGAGATAGGAAATCGAAAAGATGGATAGAGATAATGGAATGCTAACAAAATTGAAAATTGATAACTTAACCAAGGAATGAAAAAATGAGTGACAGAGAAAGTATAATTGAAAATATTTTTTCTTTTTCTTTTAAATAATTGTCATTTTGTACTAATCTAAAAGAGTTTGCTGTCATATTTCTATTTTGCTTATATTTTAACTTTTGTGATAATATTCATTGACCATGTAGGTAAATACTAAAAGGATAAAGAACACATCGTATATTTATTGCTAATGACTTTATTATATGTATATCTGTATTAAATGATTTTAGATATTCCGCTATCCTTTATTAAGTTACTCATTTACCTGTTTATTATTTGTACAGATTTTAAGAAATATAATATTTAATGTGAAGTAAAGTATTTGGTAGAGAATGCATTAAAGGAAAATTGATCTTTAATAGTAATAAAAATTATATCACTATAATTTTTTTTAGTTAAAAGTTTTTAATAAAAAAAATACTTTTAATGATGGGATATGACAAATTCTGTCATATTATTTCTTATTTTGTTGCCAATAAAGACATTTATCTAGAAAATCTATAATGACATAATTTTTCATTAAAGAGCATTTTTCCTATAGTGGTGATAGTAAAGGAAAAGGTAAAGAGAAGTAAAAAAGAAAAAAGTAAAGAAAGGTAGAGATAAAAAAATGGTGAGAAATAGGAAATCGAAAAGGTAGATGAAGATAATGGAATACTAACAAAAATGAAAATTGATAATTTAACAAGAAATGTTCAAAATGAAAAATTGAGTAACTTAACGAATTACGGATAAAGTACAATTTAATACATGATATGCACTCTATCTCATTTTGTTTGTATTTGTAGAAAGGATTTTTGTGCTAAAATTAAACAATTGTCATTTTGCACTAATCTAAAAGAGTTAAATGTCATGTTCCAATTTTGCTTTTATTCTTGCTTTAGTAATAATATTCATTAAATGATCATATAGGTAAATAAAAGGATAAGGATGTATATTTATTGATAATGATTTTATTATAGGTATATTGTTGTATTAAATGACATTAATTATTACTCAATTCGTCCCACAAAGATAGCTACATTTGATTTTACACACAGATTAAAAAAAATCAATAAATGTAGTTAAATTTAGCTAATGTGTCAATTTTGCTCTTAAAATCACATTCTCCAAAATCTGTTAAGTCTTAATTACTTTTATTAATTAGGGGTAAAATTGACAATAAAGTACTCCCTCCGTCCCACAAAGATAGCTACATTTGACTTTACACACAGATTAAGAAAAATCAATAAATGTAGTCAAGTTTAGCTAATGTACCAATTTTGCCCTTAAAATCTCATATTTCAAAATTTGTTAAGCATTAATTACTTTTATTAATTAAGGGTAAAATTGACAATAAAACATTTAATACTAAAGTAAAAAAAGAAATGTAGCTATAATTTGGGACATCCAAAAAAGGAATATGTATCTATCTTTGTGGGACGGAGGGAGTATTTAATTCTAAAGTAAAAGAGAAAATGTAGCTATAATTTAGAAAAAAAAAGGAATACGTAGCTATCTTTTTGGGATAGAGGGAGTATTTGATGCATAGTGTATTAATGTGTACTCCATCTATCCAATTTTGTTTGGATTTTGCACTAATTTACCAGAATTAAATTTCATATTTCAATTTTTTATTTTTTCATATGTACATAGGACCATAAAAGAGTAAAGGTGTCACATTACACATATTTATTGTTATTTAATGACTTAATTGGTATTAGGGCTGGCAATTTGTGCTATCGTGTCGTGTTTCGTGTCGACACGATAGTGACACGACACGATAAGACCAAACACGAACACGACACGATAAGAATCTGTGTCGACACGACACGAACACGATAATTTTCGTGTCGACACGACACGGCACGATAACAACACGATAATTTTCGTGTCGACATGACACGACACGATAACGACACGTAACACGATAACAACACGATAAGAAAATAAATCAATTTAAAATTGTATTAAATATATAAAAAATAATATATTTATATAAATATAAAAAATTATCGTGTCATTATCGTGTTATTATCAAATACATGTCATTATCGTGTCGTGTCATATCAGGTAAATAACAGGTTAACGGGTTGTTAACAGGTTAATGGGTTACCTGTTAATTTTATCGTGCTTAACGGGTTGACACGAACCCGACACGAACCCAACACGAAATTTTCGTGTCGTTATCAGGTCGACCCGATAACGACACGAACCCGATAAGGCCAAACACTAACCCGCAATTTTCGTGTCGGATTCGTATCGTGCTATCGTGTCGTGTCGAAAATTGCCACCCCTAATTGGTATGATGTATCATTAAATGGAAATCGAATTGGGACCGTGAGAGTATTAAATATATACTCCCTCCGTCCGCCTATAAATGTTACATTACTTTTTGGCACAGAGATTAAGAAAAGAGATTAAATAATAGATATAGTGCAAGTGATGTGATTGAGAGAGGAGAGAGATAGAGAGAAAAAGTAAGATATAAAGTGAAGTGTAAGAAAAAGTACTTACCAAAAAAGGTATGGGAAGCTTATAGACGGACGGACGAAAATGGTAAAATGGGAAGCTTATAGGCGGACGGAGGGAGTAAAATACAAGATGAAATATTAAATTACATTTTTGTACAAAATTTAAATTACATTTTCAATTCAAAAATAAATTTCAGATTATAATAAAATTAATATAATTAAATATTCTTATTACTTTATTAAAATAAAATTTAATAGTTGAATTAATTGAACTACTTTTGTGAAGAAAAAAAATTACTTCCCTCCGTTCTAGGATTTTGTGCATGGTTTGACTGACACGAAAATTAAAATAAAGAAGGGGTAATACTGGTAAAAATTATGTGAGTTATTTCCTTTTTTTAGAGTGTGCAAATAATCTTGGAACGCCCGTTAAAAAAAGTGTGCAAGTAATCACGGGATGGAGGGAGTACACCTTTTAATAGCTACGGGATGGAGGGAGTACACCTTTTAATAGCTTCGAAAAAGTGGAATTTATTATCAGCACAAGCACAAAGTAACTGGCCAAAAGTCTCCATTGCAATTCATTTTAAAATTGGTCAATAAATTTGTAATTAACCATTTAGTTATATCAAACTATAATTTAAGCAAAGTTTGTGATTTTTTTCACAATTAACCCTTAAATATAACTAAGTACAATTTATTATATATTTTTTATTACAATAATATAATAGAAGATGTGTATTAAATAATTATGTAATAAGATATCTCACTCCATGAAATGGACAATATCCAAGAAACATGAATGTTACATATTGCAACATGTAGTGGGAAGTATTACCATGTGTCGAAATTGGGTCCATTATAATTCAATAAATTAATTCCAATTTAGCTTCAACAAATTTGAATAAAAAGCCTAATTGGCAAATAAAGTATTCAATAAATTAATTTCAATTTAGCTTTAACAAATTTGAATAAAGATCTTCAATATAATTAATTCAACTACATGTATACCAACTAATACATTACACAATTTTTACATTTAATGTGACCTCTAACTAATAAATTTAAATTTAGTGTTGTAGAGCACGATCGTACACTAAAAATAGTCATAGTATATATAGGTCTACGGAAAAGCATAAATTCATACAAATCTAATGTTATGTTTTACTGCACAAGATCGTGATGTACAACATTGGATCAAAAACCGAACTATATTGCAGTTGTGTAATTATGAAGTAAATTTTAACATGATTTTAGCAAATTATTACGTTGTAAGTATTTCATATTCTACATTTATTTTAATATATTCAAAGCATAGCTCGTAATCAACTCAAACTATAGGCGAATGTATCGGTGGAGGGGATGGTTCCTATGCATGTAGCACCTGAGTGTAATAAGAATTTGGGTTCATTCCGGGCATCTGGAGAAACTGTAGTATCTGGGTCATATCGGGCATATAAAAACCATGTGGTATGGGCACAGTCGGTGTCTCATCCACCGGCTCTCCTCTACCTCTACCTCTACCTCTACCTCTACCTCGCCTAGAAGAACCCTGACCAGACCCATGTCCAGAAGAACCATGTCTACGACCATACCCATGTCCACTCATCTGTCAAAATGAACATTAAAACATTATTAACGTTGAACATTGTAACAATTAAAATACCATATATATGAACATCTCTGTAACGATTAACACTAGAATATAAGAAATTAATATTTTATATAATTAATGTTAGATAACATTGTCTAATAATTAACAACATCATTCATCTTCATCTTCAACTTCATCTTCATCTTCGTCATCTTCTCCGTCTTCTTCTTTGTCTTCTTCTCCATCTTCTTCTCCATCTTCTTCATATTCTGCCACTTCCATCAGTGTACCAGTGTCATCAGTTAACATGACAGGATCACCATCTACTTGCACAATCATTTGAGTCCCTATGTTATCCTCTTGCCACGCGGGAACTTCATCTTTAGTAGTATCTTTTGCATCCACCAAGTATCTCGGTTTGACTTTGCAGACAGATATCCAATCAGTACGGGGGCCAGGGTATGGACAATAGTAGACTTGTGTGGCTTGACTTGCTAGTATGAATGGATCGTACCGGCCGTAAGATCGTCTCTGATTAAGCTCCACGAGCTTGTAGTTAGGATGAACTTTTGTCCCATTGTTTGAGGGATCAAACCACTGACACTTGAACAAACCCACTTTCTTCTCGTGGTACCCCTGATAGTCCAATTCGACTACTTCCTCGAGTTTCCCATAGAAATCTTCTTCATCCGCATCATAGTTTTTTCCCTTGATACAAACTCCACTATTTGATGTTGCTCTAGATGCACCATAAGCCATAGTGTGGAATTTGTACCCGTTCACGTAATACCCTGCGTACGTAAGAACTTGACCAGACGGACCGGCAGAAAGATCGTATAAAAACCTGTTCTCGACGCGATTTATCTCCACCTATATATATAAGCTGAATTAATGTGAGAATTTCTATAACTTAACACTCTACACAGATTGTTATTTTAAGATAACTTACAATTTCTTCAAACCACGACGCAAATCCATCTTGTAGGCTTAAATCTGATTCAGCGGCCGAGAGATTTGGTTGAAGAACTTGAAGTTTTTGCATGAATAGCCTACGTATGATATAAGTTTAATAAGACATGTCAACACTAAGTATTGGATTAAAAAAAAATTTGGTTAGATTGACTTACTGAACATATGGCTGCACCTCATCACAATTCAACAACACGTACATATGAGCAACTTTTTTCTCCTCGTCTAAAATCCATATTTTCTTAGGCTTTCCTAATCGTTTGCCAGACGCTTTAAATATGGAAAAAGTGCCATCGACATACTCGTGTACTTCGTCCCGGCCATCGTAATTACGAGGTACATTGTGTATCCTTATCGTAACATGGTCCTCGAAATAGTGAGAACAAAATATTGACGCCTCTTTAGTTAAATATGCATTTGCAATCGAAGCTTCAACACATGTTTTGTTACCCACGCTTAATTTCAAGGTGCGAAGATACCTGATTAAATTTTAAGAATCGTAAGTTCATATAATTTGAAGAATCATATGAGAAATTAATTAAATTACCTCTCGTATGGATACATCCATCTGTATTGAACTGGACCACACACTTTTGCTTCATATGCAAGGTGCACAGGTAGATGTTCCATAGAGTTGAAGAAGTTGGGTGGAAAGATACGTTCCAACTTGCACAAGATGACTGGGATATCTGTTTCCAATCGAGTCATGCTGTCAACTGTGATGGTTGTAGAAGTCAACTCCTTAAAAAATAGGATTTGGGAGATGGGAAAATATTCCTGAATCTCGGAGATGGAGGTGTGATCGTGAGGATCTAAAAAAATCGGAGATGGAGGTGTGATCGTGAGGATCTAAAAAAATAGGATGTGGGAGATGAGAAAATATTCATGAATCTCGGAGATGGAGGTGTGATCGTGAGGATCGAAAAAGAGGTGTCAGCCTGAAGAACCTCTTGATACCATGTACAGAATGTATGAATGGAAAAATGATTTTATTAATGAGTATATATAGATTATATAATGGGCTTTAATTTTATGTTAAACTATAAACACGGGTTTTAGGTTAACTTGTGGGCCAAGATATACAAGGAAGTAGGGATGAGTTTTATGTTAACTTGTGGGTCAAGATATACAATAGTAAACCCTAATCTCTAATAAATAATATCCCTAAATACAGGTAAGGGCACCGGGGGCAGTCCGCGGGCGGTAGAGTGTCGGCCGTTCAAGAAAACGTGGGATAAATTATATGTATGCGAAATCCCATATTTTAGTGTGTGAGAAATGATTATTTTTTTATTTTATCTAATTGTTGTTTTGTTTCTTTACTTTTCGAATTAGGTTTGTTGGTTTTTCTTGGAGTGTTTTGTTAAATAAATTTAAATAAATAAAATTGAATAAAAAAATTTAAATTATAATTTTTGAATAAAAAAATTGTATAAAAAAGCTTAAAAATTTCTCAATAAAAATCTGCGTAAAATTTGAATAAAAAGAATTGAAAAAAAATTGAATAACAAAATCCGGTTAAAAAAGTTAATAAAATCTGAATTAATAAAAATTTGATAAAAATTTTGAATAAAATTTGATAAGATGATATGAAATAATTGTGCAAGACATTTTTTTAAAGCCAAATTCTTGTATGTTTCTGAGTACATGGTGTACTCTAGGCCCATGTGTAGCCCTACCCTACCCAATGCTTTTATCCGGTCCAATTTTTGCGACCCTCAGCCCAGTAGACTTTGACCAGTCAAATGTTGACCGTTGACCAGTCAACGGTCAAACTTTGACTTTTTATTTTTATTTTTTTTTCAATTTTTTTTTCAATTTTTTTTTTCAATTTTTTTTCGGTTTTTTTTTTTTTTAAAAAAGTGTATGTTATTATAACTAAAAAGTGTATCTTTGTTTTTTTAATTAAAAGTGTATGTTACTATATTAAAAAGTGCAACATTGTTTTTAATGAAAAGTGTATGTTATTATAATTGAAAAGTGTATGATATTATAACTGAAAAGTGTAAGTTATATATTAAAGAAAAGTGTATGTTATTATAACTACAAAGTGTATGATCTATTAATGAAAAGTGTATGTTTTATTAATGAAAAATGTATGTTATTATAACTGCAAAGTGTATGATCTGTTTAATGAAAAATGTATGTTCTATTAATGAAAAGTGTAAGTTATATATTAATGAAAAATGTATATTATTATAATTGAAAAATGTATGATATTATAACTGAAAAGTGTATACTAATGATACACCTTTATAATCTAAATAAACTGTTCCTAATTTTTTTTTTTAAATGTTATTAATTTCACTCATTTTTTTATTTATTCTTGCACTTTTATGACAATTAAAATACACATTTTGGTTATTAGTACTTGCACTTTTATAATCTACATAAACTGTTCCTAATTTTTTGAAAAACATTGTTATTAATTTGACACATTTTATTATTTAAACTTGCACTTTTATGACTATCAATGATACACCTTTTGGTTATTAGTCTTGCACTTTTATAATCTAGATAAATTGTTCCTAATTTTTTTAAAAAAAATTGTTATTAATTTCACAAATTTTATTATTTAATCTTGCACTTTTATAACTATCAAAGATACACCTTTTGCACTTTTATAATCTATATAAACGAGTGCTAAAATATTTATTAGGTGCGAAAAAAAAAAAAAAAACAGATGATAAAATAAAATTAAATTCAAAATTTGTTAAAGTTGAGAATCGAACGCGTAACCTTACGGTAAATAACTCAAGGAGGTAACCACTAAGCTATGATGGCTAGTTGGTATATTTGCGTGGAATATATTATTTATCCACATAAGTAGGGCTGCAAGTGGACTCAAGTACACCGTATACTTGAGTACACTGCCCTACCCTTTTTTAAAAGGTTGCGTTTTTCTCTAGACAAAAGTTGACAAGAAAGAATACCACCTACTATACTACTCCCGCAGAGAAGATTTGACAGGTGAATTTATTTTTTAATTGAAAAATTTCTATCTAGTAGAAAAATTTTTCCCCCATTTTAATTGATAGAGAATAATAAATTATGAAAATAATTTTAAAACGGAGAGAGTACTGTATATGAAAACATACATATTTAAATGGGACAATTAAAAAAAAACAAGTATATTCAATTGGGAAAGGGAGTAATTTTTTTCCGAACGACTTTCTTCTAAAAATGATAGGAGTAAAATAAAAATATACTCCCTCTGTCCCATACTTAAAGACCCAAATCAATTGGATACGAGTTTTAATTAATGAATTATTTATTAGTATTGTGTAAGATAAAGTAGAGGTAGTAAAAACTTTTCAGTGACATTTGTTGTAATATTGTGATATTTTAAGAAGATTGTTTAAAATTACTCACTCTGTCCGCCTATAAATTTCTCATTTTATCATTTTTGTCCGTCCGCCTATAAGCTATAAGTTTCTCATACTTTTTTTGGTAAATATTTTTTCTTACACTTCACTTTATATCTTACTTTTTGTCTCTATCTCTCTCCTCTCTCAATCACATCACATCACATCACTTGTACTATATCTATTATACATCACTTGTACTATATCTATTATTTAATCACTTTTCTTAATCTTTGTGCAAAAAGTAACATGACACTTGTAGGCGGACGGAGGGAGTATTTTTTCTATGGGACACTTAAAATGATAAAATGGATTAAACCAAGGTGTCGGCGCTGTCATGGAGAGTTTTCCACGAAAGAATTGCAACGGCGGACAATCTTTGCAAGAGGGGTATCAATCCGGTGGCGATAAACATCACATGTCCGAGATGCAGTTCTGCCCCGGAAACGATCCAACATTCCTTCATAACCTATCCATTGGCTTTGCTGGTTTGGAATGATATCCAAAGCTGGTTGGAAGGACCTATCATTTATTCAATTTCGGTAAGAAATCACTTTATGAAATTTTGTAGTTGGGGGGAATATAGCAGTAGAAATTTCTTGGGCTTAGTTTGGCAGTGCACAATTTGGAGGCTTTGGAGAAATCGCAATGAGCTGATATTCAACGAACAAACCTCTTCTCTGGAGGAGATATTCAATTCAATTAAATTCAGCACTTGGAAGTGGCTAAAGACTTACAAGAATGGTATCTTTGGGCACTCTTACACTGATTGGGAACGTGCTCCGTGGATGTGTCTTTCAAATAAATTATAAACTTCTTTTGTATCGGATTTTGAGTACCCCTTGTACTCAAAGTAATAAAGCTTCACCATTACCTTTCAAAAAAAATAAACGAATTGATAATAAATTGTGATGGGACAGTAAAGTGAGTATAGATGGAATTAGACTCCTGGTATTCATTTAATTTCATCTTCCCGAAGAAACCCTTAATTTCATCTTCCCGAAGAAACCCATAATTGTAATTAAGTGGGTGAGGAGGCGGTAATAAAATTTGATGGGACAGTAAAAAAGTGAGTATAGATGAAACCCCTCGTATTCAATTTCTCCCCACATTCATTTAATTTCACCTTCCCGAAGAAACCCATAAATTTGAAATAGTGAGAATAATAATCCACATTAAGGAACTGAAAAAGTGGGATAGCTCAAGTGGTTAGAGCACAGCTATCTAGGCCTTAGGTCCTGGATTCGAGTAATGGAGAGGAGAAAAAAGGGATTGGGTATTTATAATTTCATCAAAAAAAAATTAAGGAACTGAAAAGACGCTGAACAAGAACATGCTAAGCATTGGATGAAGTAATGATCTGAAGCAGCCGATCGATTCTTGGTAATTTTCTTGATATCCATCCATATTTTGTTTGTGGAATTACTTTTGAATTTTTGACTAGTGTTTCTTCGATTGCTATCCATACTGGCTACTTAATTCAAGTCTCATACATTTCATTAGTTATTACCTTCGAAATGGGTTGTAAGTTTTCATATTTTGTTTGTGTAATTCTCATACTTATTACTTTTAAAATTTTGACCAGTGTTTCGTTTGCTGGAACCATGGATGAATGTGAACTCGTGGATCGACTCAGTGAGTTACCCCACTCGTTAATCCTCCGAATCCTGTCATTGTTGCCAATGAGAGATGTTGTTTCGACAACTCTTCTGTCCAAAGCTTGGAATAACCTCTGGACCACTGTCCCTTGCCTTAATTTCGATGAAGATTTAAATAAAGACAAAGGGACAGAGAAGGTTCGAAACTTTATTAATCGTGCTCTTCTACGGTGGAAAGGGACCAAGATTATGAAATTCGGAATCAATATCAGGTCTCACTTTGATATGTCATTAGCTGGAGACTTTGATTCGTGGGTGCATTTTGCTCTGGGACATGAGGTACAAGAGTTGTTTATAGTATTGATGTACGAATATGAGATGGAAAGGGAAAATCCAGAAGTAAGTATGAAAGATCATTACTGTCCTCCACAGTTGCTGTACTCGTGTTCGTCCATAAAAAAATTATTACTTGTGGGATGCAATCTTCGAATCCCTGTAATTCCTGTCTGGACTCAGCTCAAGATTTTAAGAATCAATGGTCTTCACTTCAGTGAAGGCTTGATATATAAACCGAATTCTGTTGGGTTGTGTTGCGTCTTCATGTGAACTCAGGGAACTTGAACATCCGATCGAAAAGTTTGAAGAAGCTAAGGATCAACAAGTATTTATTTTTGTATTATAATGTGAAACTGGATGGAGGGCTGAGAATATGCTGTCCGAAACTTGAAACTATGGAACTCTCGGGTGTTTTCTTTCGTGAGTATTTCGTCTTTAACTGATGCAACTCTTGGCTTTAATGCTGATGTATATCTTGAAAAGCTTGAGAAAGAATTGGTTGGAGAAACATTGAGGCAAATCTTACCAACACTCCAACATGTTGAAAGACTCGGTTTATCACTCTGATCTGCTCAGGTCTTGTTTCTCTTCACTATTTACTTATGCCTTACATGAAGTAGTAACAATACGAATTGTTTGAAGAGCTTGATATAGATTTATTCGTTAATTCCGGAGTAGTTGTTAATCTTTGTTACCTAATTATATATATTTCATATTTGTCCATAGTTTCATTCCATTTTTAATGCAATCTATGTTATTGTTATAGCAGGAGCTTGGTGCGTCGCATAAGAGAGCTACACTTTCACCATTACCAAACGTCAAGTTTCTTAAACTTGTAACTGAAAGTCCACCCAGTGATGTAGAATTCCGAAACACAATGAATCTACTCAACATCTTTCCTAATCTAAAGATATTAGTCATTGAAGACGAGGAACAGTTTTGTTTTAAATATCCACAAATGTTTGTAACTAGCCCCTCCAAGTCCTTTCTGATGCAACTGAAGACGGTTCAGATTACTTCATATTTGCACCAGCCCTCCTCAATATTTATGTTTATTAAGTTTTTGTTAAAATATGCAAGAACACTCGAAAAGTTGGTGATCCAGCCCGAACGCAGCACGTCACATTCTCAAGCAGCAAAGATACTGCTGAGCATGCCAAGAACCTCACCAACTGCAAAGGTGATTTTAAGGTGAAAGTTCTCTTTCGTGAAAGGTACTTGCATTTTGGTGATATCCTTCACTTCCTGAACTTTGCTACATTTGCAAACTTTAATATTTGGTTAGATGTTTATTCCATAACTGCTATCTCGCTTGAATCAACGTAATTTTAAGTAGTGCATGTTTTTTGGTTGCCATTTCTAATAAATGAGATGCAAAATAATGTACATGGTTTATATTAAATGACTAAAATACCCTTCAATATATATTTATAAAAATATATTAAATTAGTCAATATGCTATTATTAATATAATAATAAAATTTTAGATAAATAATTTTTAATTTAGAAAAAATAGTGAACATCTTACGATTCCTTCTGCAATCAAGAAACGATTCATGTATATATATGCATATATCATATATATATCGTTATGTATATATATATATATATATATATATATATATATATATATATTACGCAGTATATCTTTTCAAATCATGAATGAACACAATTAAACTGCAATTATATCTATAATTCACCTGTCTAGTTCTTCTTTCTTAGAGAATCAACGTCCTTCACTCCTTGACATCTTTTTTCTTGCGTGAAACCGTCAATTGGGTTGTAGAGATTAGAGAATTAGGTTTATGAAAATCATTGCGTGAATTAGGGTTCAAGGTTTTGATTAAAGATCGTGATTAATGAATATCTTGTTTAATTATTAGGAAGGATAATTTTGTAAAAATAAAATATAAGTGATGATTTTATTTTTAAAAATTAAAAAATAATTAATCCACACATAATGGAATGGTGAAACACAGGGGGATGGAGAGGAATCACAATTCTTTATTTTTGCGAATCACCATTCCCTGTGGAATCGCGATTCCAAATAAAAAAACATATCAATCGTGAGATTAGGAATAAACTCATGAATACTCATTCCATTCCAAATCTATTACCACATACCAATCATACCCTAAGTAGAACCGGATTTAAAATACAAAATCCAAAATCCAAATAAAAAACATACCCGAGGGCCAAGCGGATTTCGTGCGATTAACCCCAAAGAAATATCGTGATAAGTAACCATCGCGTACTTTGCCGACTCAATGTTTAAAGAAACTGTTCAAGTTAACAATTATTGAGTTGAAAACTAGAAAAGACAGGGATGAATAGAATACTTCCAATGAAAGCTTCTCAACAATTAACTCTGGTGAATGACAATGATCTTCTCTGGAATTCATTCCAGGTATATATTACTGGCGATATAGAACTGCTCCAGTGAGAAAATTCAAAAGGGAATAGACTTCTATTTCTCATATTTATTGTTCCCTTCGTTCGAAACAACGAAAATGCAAATAGAAATATCGAACATGTGCAAATACCTCCGCCGGGAAAGACACAGAGAATGCTTTATTCATCATGCTTATGCTTAAAGTGGCTTTATAAGTTGGGCGAAGATCGTCTAATTTACGGTTTTTAATGACAGTATCCTGTAAATTTAGACATCAATCTTGTTTTATTTCATGTTCAAAATATGTGTGTAATAGATAATCATTGAATGAGCTAATGTGTATTGGTCAATAATGTGTTTTAAAGGGTGTAGGTTAAATTAGACTAGCAAAAGAAAAGAAGTTAAAAACAAAAAAATCAGAGGTCGAGATCCAACCTAAACTACCCCTATTTAATTTCTACAATACCTCTTTTTTATTGGAAATATATTAATATGACACTCTTTTTTCTCTCTTTTGAGAAGATAAGTTGAAATTCTAGCTCTTTCTATATTAATTTTTGACTTAATGAGAAAGATAAATATCAATGAAGTGTAAATATGTCAAAAAAATATGTTTCTTAATTCTATACAAAATATCAAATGCGACTAACTTTTTGAAACAGTATATGGCCAATCAGAGAGTAGTCTCGAGCATATTGGGTGGACGCACAAGACCATCAACAATCAGAACTTCAGGTATTTCGCCAACGATGGGCTGCTTCAAATGTATTTGAGGAAGAGTAGAAGACCATTGTGAAGGAATTGGAGTGTAAAGAGACGGAGTGTGACACAAAGATTTTAGTAAAATCCCAAAAAAACAAGAGAAAAAAAAATAAAAAAATATGCACTTCGGAAATGGAAAACCGGCTATGACCTCTCTCGGAAATAAAGATAACGACGAAAAATACTAAAAAAAAATGTCGCTAGGCAATCTCAAGGAGTAGTTAGCTTTTCTCTTTCACACAAACTAATGCAAACATTTTAGACATATAAAATTTACTTTTGTATTCTTGTTATACCCTTATTTAATGTTAATGAACACTATTATTAACTAATCACAACAATCATTAAATAAGGGTATTTTAGACAAAAAATATTGAAATAAAAGGAAAGTGAACTATAATTTGAGACAAATCGAAAATAATAGTGAACAATCTTTTTAAGACAGAGAGAGTAGTAAATTTTAGATTCCTTGTCCTAAGCCAGAAAATTTCCCAAAATGGTAAAAAGATCAGCAAGATCATTCAACGAAAAGGGGAAAATGTGTCCTCTGAATCAACCAATACACCTAAAGAAAAAAGTTGATGAATGATCATACAAAAATACAAAAAACATTTGCGAATGATACTCGGCATAGACATTATTAGCTTAAAACTTAGGTTTTTGAGACGTAGAGGAATTGAAGTGTATATTTTTGTTTTGAAGAGCTGTTAAAAGAAATAGTATTTGACATCTATCTTCTTGTATTTTTATGTGCAAAATATGTGTGTATATATGATCGTCTTGTAACATAGGTCGAGTCCAACTTTAGTCATGTAATTTTACACTTTCTCAATTTTAGTTCTACGTATATCAATTTTAGTCATGTTACTTAAGTGGAGTTCAACTGTAATCATAGGGTAAGATTTAACTTTATAGTAGAGGATTATAAATGTTTATATAAATTTTGTAGGTATTTATAGGGTTGACTTTTGTAAAGTTGTATGTTTAGGATAGTATTTTGAAATTTTGAATCCAGATGTTTAAATTTTAAATCCAGATTTTCTATCTCAAAACAAATATCCTTTAACTTTTTTATTTTTAAATATGTGGTCAAACTATGCCAGATATCTTAGAGGATCTTGTGGTAGCGCGGCCACTTCTTGCGTCTGCAATAATTAAAATATTCCCCCTGCCTTTCAATTTTTTTTAGAAAGGAAATTTAAGTTAAATTTTGAAATACGAAACCCCTCGTATTCTACCCCACGTGCTTTAATTTAATTGCAACTCTTAAACTTCCCGAAGAAGCCCATAAACTGAAATGCTGAGAATAATTCCCATTAATAAGGAACTCAAAAGACGCATTGGATGAAGAAGTACTACTGATCTAAAGCAGCAGCCGAGTCCTGGTAATTTTCTTGCTATCCATTAATTCTATTCTCATACGGTTCATTAGTTATGTAATTCTCATAGTTAATTACTTTTGAATTTTTGAGTAGTGTTTCACCATGGATGAATCAATAAGCATTGAACTCGTGGATCGACTCAGTGAGTTACCCCGCCCGTTAATTCTCCGAATACTCTCATTGTTGACAATGAGAGATGTTGTTTCGACAACTCTTCTGTCCAAACGTTGGAATAAACTCTGGATCACCCTCCCCTGCCTTAATTTCTGCGAAACTATAAGCTCAGAAAAAGGGATAGAGAAAGTTCGAAACTTTCTTGTGCAATTCAAGTGCACTTTTAAACAATATAAATTGTTTTCATTGAAAAGTTGCAGCGGGTAAACAATATTGTTTTGTGAAACAACTAGAATTTGTTTAGTCTTTTTGGAAAACACAAAATCTTAATTAATATCTGAAGCTCCAACGAAGTTGGCCTTAATGGGGATCCTAATGACTTGTAATGTTATGTGTTTGTTTTGGGAATTATTCAACTTTTTTATATGTTATAGGATTTATATTTATTTATATAGAGTTTATAGTTATTGGGTATTTTGAAAATCGGAATTCGTGCAATTAACCCCAAAGAAATATCGTGTGTAGTAACCCTCACGTAGTTCGTGCGCCAACTCAACGTTTAAAGAAACTAATCAGGTTAACAAGTATTGAATTGAAAACTAGAAAAGACACAGTTTATTCCTTAGCTCTGGTGAATGTACAATGGTCTTCTCTGGAATTCCAGGTATTACTGGCAACATAAAATTGCTCCACTGAGAAAATTCAATGAAAACAAAAGGGAATAGACTTATAATTCTCTTCTTTTGAATCGACGGAAATGCAAATAGAAATATCGAACAAGTACGAATACCTCAACACGGGAAAGACAAAGAGAATGCTTTATCCCTCCTGTTATGCTGAATGTGGCTTTATAAATTGGGCGAAGATCATCTAATTTACGGCTTTTAATGTCGACAGTTCCTGTAAACTTAGAACTTGTTAATAAAAAAATTGCTCCGAATTATTGCAGCGAAGAAATTAGCTTACACATACTCTTGTAAGTAAAGAAATAGTATAGCAGAGTCAAAAAAAAAAAATAATAATTGACATCAATCTTGTTTTATTTTCATGTGCAAAATATGTGTGTAATAGATAATCATCGAATGAACTAATGTGTATATGATCAATAATGTGTTTAAAAGGGTGTAGGTTAAATTAGACTAGCAAAACAAGTTAAAAACAAAAAAAAATCAGAGGCGGAGGATCTGTTTAAAAAAAATACAGAAATTTACTCCCCGCTTCAAAAAGTTTGTCGCTTTTGATTTTAAAATCTTATTTTAAAAAGATTGTCGTTTTTGCTATGTTTACCACGAATCTCCCTAAATTACCCCTATTTAATTTCTACAATATGTCTTTTTTATTTCTACAATATGTGTTTATGTCCTTTTTCACATACGCCAATGCCAACATTTTATACATATAAAATTTACTCTTGTATTCTAGTTATACCCTTATTTAATGTTAATGAATCCTATTAACTAATCCCAACAATCATTAAATAAGTGTATTTTAGATAAAAAAAAATTGAAATAAAAGCAAAGTGGAGTATAATTTGAGACAAATCAATAAATAATATATGTGTGTATATGATTAATTTTAGTATTGTTACTTAGGCCAAGTCCAACGATATGATAATCCTGTAACTTTACACTAAGATTGATATCGTTAGACTAAAATTGAGAAGGCAATGCTCAAGTAAAATTAAGAAGACATAAATCGAAACAGAAAGAAGGCAACGCTTAAGTAGAAAAACTAGAGTAGTGTTAAAGAAATTAAAAAACAGAAAATTGGGAGGCCTAAGTAACATCTAACTGCTTGTTATATTTCTAAGTGCAAAATATGTGAATTTAGGATAAGCATTGAACAGACTAATATGTATATGGTCTATTATGTGTTTAAAAGCATGTATAGTAAATTAATCATGAAATTATTTGGTGTGAGTCATGAAATTTTTGTTTTTAATTTGATTTTAAATTATCAAATTAGCTAATTTCTATTGAATAAATCTCTTGTGCACTCGGAGCGCGCACTGTGCAATGTGTGCATTTTTAAACGCTATACGTTGTTTTCATTGAAGAAGAATTGCAGTTGCTAAACTATATTGTTCAGTGCAAACATAAAATACTACGTTGAAACAAGCATGTTTGGAGATTAACTCGATCAAAACTACGTTGCATATGTTCATATGCTCGAAAAATATTAGTTTCAACGATCTTTTCACTTTCATACCTTATTAATCGTCTCTCTCCCTCGCCATTCGACAACAAATTCCGCAAAGAATTTTCCTAATAAAGATATGAATAGCTTTAGCACCCCCCAAAAAAACAAAAAACAAAGGAAAATCATGTTGTAGGCTCACTATAAGGCTTGCAAGGGCTGTTTCGAATGTATCATAGCCCATTTTGCAAAGAATCTTTCTTTGCCTCTCCATGCTGCAATCTCCCAGAGGCTCTTTGAATTCATCTGTCATTCAAAAACTATCATTTAATCTAACAAGTTGATAATTCATTCCACTTATTTTTTATCGATTCAAGAATATAATTAGCATCTACATTAAAGATTAATTTTTTATTTTTAAATTTTCAGAAAAACAGTGGGGACAGAGAAATTCTGAAAATCTAAAGTAATTTAAGACCACAACCTGCACAAAACTTCAATTAATTCCGGAAATGAAAAGTAGAAATTAATTAAACAAAAAATACTGAAAAATCACCAAAAAGTTTCCTAGAATGCTGATAAATATTACTAATGAATTAATCTCAATTCTTTTTTCCTTGAGAAATCTGAATGGACTTGCTCTTATGAATTCTAGCTGCAAACACTTCCTCTTATATTGAAATTCTTTTGATTTTTGGAAGAAAAAAAAATTGATATAAAAAAAGTGTTATCTTTTTTTTGGGTATTGGTAAAGGACTAAAGGGTGAGGTGTGAAGGGTATAACGGCAAAGAACCAACCCTGTGCAGTTCAACAATCATGTACGTCTAATAAATCGATCCCATTGTCCTGCAAAATATCCCATGTTTTGAAATAAAGACACCGAATGTCAGTTAGGCAATAGTCATATAAATATTAGTAAATTTTCGATTCCTTGCTCCAAGCCAGAAAATTCCCCAAAATGATTAACATGGCAAAGATCATTCTACGAAAAGGGAAAAACGTGTTCTCTGAATCAACCAACACATTTCTTGAGTAAGTCTCTTGTGCACTCGATGCACACGTGCAACTCAAATTCACTTTTAAATGGTATCAATTGTTTTCTTTGAAGAGTTGTAGTTGGTAAAATACATAAAATGCACATGAGTTGCACGATGCAGCTGGTGCATACATGACTGAAGCATTCTTCTAAATATCAACCCATGAAGCTGCCACGTCCACCATACTGAGATATAAAAAATTTAAATTCTGACAAATGTTACAGAATTAAAAAACAACATAAAAAACTAATCAAACAAAAAACATGCTCTCAATTCTTGCTGCGTAGAAATTAACTTACACTTCTGTTGTATGTACCTCAATTTTTATAGTTGAGTTTCCAGGTTCTTCGTCCACTTTCTTACTGTGCATATGTGCAAAAACTTTGCCATTTGAATTGAGCTCGATGCTCAGCTTTGGTACTTCTGTGAACAGGACACAGTTATTGTATCCATCGACGCAATGATAGATACAGAGGTCTAAAATAAGAACCAATCCTGTGCAGTTCAACAATCATGTTGAGATTCGACAAAATATTAACTTTTGCAAATAATCTAAGATTACAGAGAAAAACAGAGAAAAAAATCATGCCAAAGAAGATCAATCAATAGTACAATATATCTTTATCATGATTTATAATACTCCATCTCGCATCATATGATTTGAAGTTGGGACCATTGCAAGAGTGCAAGTTTGTGACGGCCTCTTCCCCGCCACATACTTTTGATAAATCGATCCCATTGACCTGCAAAATATCCCAAGTTTTGAACAAACAACGATGAGCGCACAGAATAGCCTCTTAACATTTTAATCACTTCTCATTTCTTAATCAGATGATAAACAGGTATGATGCATACCATATAATTTCCCGCAGTCACACTGGAGGTGTTTCAAAATATCGTCCATCCATTGAATCGTTTAAATTACAGCTTCAACAATCTTATATGAGGATAAAATGTAAGATCCAAAAAATGTAGATAGGTAACTGAGCTTGCGAGTGGCGCTTGGTCGGTCATCGTCATCTGAGTCTTGCACTGCATGTATACGAAGATTTTGAGATTTGACCTCCAAATTGCGGAATGGGCCATAACACCTCTTTAAGTCGACCCTATACAAAAGTGGATCAGCATAATTATAAGCTTTTGGATGGCCCTATTTCGGACAGCGTACGCAATCCACTTATCAATGTCGACTTCACAAGTGGTACGAACAGCTAGAATCCGGTTCACCCACGCTACAAAGCATCGAGTTATCCAAAGAGGTACAAAGCGGTGAGCTATGTGTGGATTCCCATAACTCGAGGGTGGGGACATTGCACCAGAGAAACTGCCATCGTCTGGACAGCACACAAGCGATGGCTGCTTCTTTGATGGTGAGAAAAGAAAGGATTAAAATGAGAGTACTCTCCAGACACACAGATTTTAGTAAAATCCTTGAAAAATACAAGAGGAACAAAAAAAAATTCTGCACTTAAAATACAAAAAAAAAAAAAAAACTGCAATTAAAATATAAAATATTAGTAAATTTTTCAATTCATTGCCGTAAGCAATGGTAAACAGAGCAAGATCGTTCAACAAAAAGAGGAAACAGTGTTAAAATTAAATAAGTTAAAAAAACAGTAAATTGGGAGGCGTAAAGAGACATCTATATATCTTGTTATATTTCTAAGTGCAAAATATGTGCAAAATGTAATCTTTAGTTTATAATCTTAAATTTAAGAATTGAAAAAAAAAAAAAGTAATTTTAATATACACAACGTGTTGATTTTTTTTATTTTTTATTTTGGAAGAACAATGTGTTGAATTAATTAAGTGTAATAGGAAATTTCAAAATATTCTACATTAGTATAGAAATTACAACAAAAATTCACATGCTAACCTGCGCTGCCAGCTTTTCTTAACATGCACCAGAGATAACACACTTCATCCTGTTAAGCTTACCATCAGAAGTTGTGTCGAGTTTTTTAATCTTTGAAGAAACAACAACAATAGTGGGCTTGTCTACACCACAATCACTTTCCACATCATAAGTTCCATGCATTTGTGAAGTCCATTCATCGTATTGCTTTTCCAGATCGCTGATGGTCAATTCCTTCCCATCTTTAAAGATTTTAATTTGCACCTCTGCATGGCAATATGATTTTTTAGAACATATCATAAAAATGCATAATTAATTCTTTCGACTATCTTCAGAGGTTTTAAAAGCTAAAAACTTTCACTTCCAATATAACAATAAACCAATAATTATACCTTTTTCATTTTCAGGTGCCCTGTTGCCGAAATTCTTTAAGGCCTTTGTGTACGGGTGATGCTGAGCTAAGTCTGTCTGAAATACTCAAACAAAGCACAAGATTCAATTTGAGCTACAATATTTAAATTACAACTGTATTAAATTAACAACTGACGTTGAAAAGGAAAAGTTATTAAGTCACGAGTTACAAGTCAACCACGCGTAGGACTGACAAAGAAACAGTTTTGAAACATAGATGTATTTTATTTGAAAAACAAAATTTTATGAGACTTGAGATCTCAGATAATATATAAGTCTTTCTAATACTTCGACCGAATGAAATGTAAATACTCAAATTGAGCTTAAAGAATTTGTTTCGTTATAAACTGCAATACATATGTGTGTCATGTGTGTACGTGCAGACACCAAACAATTATGGAATGTGGATTAGTAATTTAGATTAATATTAAAAAAACTTATAATCCAGATTTATTTTGTTGAAATCTTAGCATATATCGTGATTTGAAAAAGTAACACTATTTGTACATGAGCCAATATGTAAACAAATATAACAAACAAGTATATATTGAACTACAAATGAGCCTTCGTTTGAATATATAAATGAAGGTGTGCATTGAATATTATAGTGTATACATAAAAATAAACAGAAACATATATTATGAGCTTATGATAAACATAGTCCATACAAAACGTACTATATACCTTATGGGGGGTTGGATTGAAGCCAGCATCAGTGTCTGCAAGCACAAACATTGCACGATTAAGATGCATCAGTGTGTGTATATATTCGATGCCAAATATAGGGAGCGTAAAGTTACCTATAAAGCATTTAACTCTGGAGCAGATTCTTTTCAAAGTATGGCCCTTATTGCCCTTTTTCTGTTTTGCCTCCATGAAAGGAAGCAAAGCCTATGGGAAAGGAAAGTTCATATAATTTAAGCAGACACGAATTGGCATAATATTACCCCCGAAATGCATATCTTTCGTATTTGATAAAAGTTAAAAAAAAAATAATAATAATAATAAAACTAAATTTAAAATGAGATGGAGCGCAGATTTTTCTACTAACCCAGCGAGTATCGGGCAGGAGACGGCCCAACCTTCTAACAGATACACGACAAAAGCTTTCAAAGCTTTCTCGGATACCACAACCATCTGCATCTAGCGCATCTATTATTCTCTGGATACTCTCTTTCCCCTGAAATCAACCAAACACGGATTTTTCATCTACAAAGAATCTATTAATGATCCATATTCATGCCAATAGTCTGAAAAGTTATGTGAATACCTCAACCATGGGAAAGTAAACACACTTTACCCTTGCATTTGCTTCTAGAAACACTCTTTGATCTGGAGAGTGGAGTATTATATGAAAAAATTATCAGAGCTCATCATATATGAACGAATATTTTCACATTACGATCACGCTGATATCTTAACATGAAGAGAATAATATTCAGTTTTATATTCTCATTTTGCTTACCTTGACCAGCCATTGACGGAGAGTCCTGATTGAGGCTAAAATTAAGTTGAACAACAAATTCGGGACCATTGCAAGAGTGCATGTTGGTCGTTGCAACTTCCCCACCCTGTATTTCTGTTAAATCCTTCCCGTTGACCTGAAAATTACCCCATGTTTTAAATTAAACTAAAAGAATGTGAAACCAGGATAGTTCTAACATCCTCACCCATGTCTCTTTCATAGTGTGATAAATTAGTTATGATAATATTCCAAAATTGATAATCAACAACTAAGCAACATAAATTATCACAGCATATTTTCAACGTAGAATGATATTCTTTTTAGTTCTCTTGATTTCATGAATGGAAGTGATGCATTGATGTTAAAATGGCGTAAATTTGCTGCATAATTAAGTCCAACTCAGTCAGACGACAGAGATAAACTTTAATTGCAAAAGTTGGAAATAAAGTGAGAACTAGTGTTAATGAGCCAAACATGAGTGAAACTAAATTCCTAACAAACAAAAGAACATATTTTGTATGTTTAAGTGGCATCGTTTTGTATACAGTTGTTTTCCGTGTTTAATTTGCATGCAGAAAAGCTTTACAGGCTCTTTTCTTGCAACATGCGCCTGAATTATTCTCTTTCCTTCTGAACTGTCAAGAGTCGCAGCAATTTCAACAACAACCGGCTAAAACATATTACTAGGTCTGTAAAGCAACAACAAAACTTACAGATCGAAGATAGCTGGTTAATATATTTTTTATAGATGCCCAATGTCATATGATCATCAAGAAAAAGTACCAATACTAGGAAGAGAATCCTAAAAATCACCTGAAATTCAACAGGAGTGCTTGTTTTTCCGGACAATTCATCACACTGGTTAAACAAACAAAAGAAAAGGGTGAATAAATTTATAAGGGATAACCTAGACCATTCATTTTACAAATATATATTAATTAGTACTAGAACATTTTAGTCATATCAATTAGAAGAAAAATGACAAGAAGTAGTTCTATAAACATTTGTGTTGCTCATAACTTGTGTCTGGTAGATGACAAAAATAACCAAAGGAGTTTAACAAAACACAGGCAAATTAACCTGGATATAAGGAAAGTAAATGTCCTTCAGTTTGCATCGGAAGCGCTTTATGTCCAAACTTTTAACATAAGGCTCAAAAATTTCAACCTGATACGAGGTAAAACAACAGTAGTTGTCACTGTCAGCACTGAGTAACATAATTTCATGCATATGAAATGTTGTCGAGGCAAAAGTAGTTAGAACTATAATTAATCTTGCACTTGATTATAAATAGTAAAAGCTAAAACTTCCACGAAGTTCTATTAATATTTTGGTTTACTTCAGCACAAAAGGAGAATAAAAGGAAGGTTAGGCATGTGGTACAGTCGCTTGATATAAAGAATATGTTTGTAATTCTTATAAGGTTAGCGGTTATAAAAATAAGCCCATGCCATTAATGGTTGACGTTCTTCAGCTAACACGTGCATGCATGCGTGCATGAAAATAAGGGTAGTTCTATATGCATGTCATGAGCTTAAAGTCCCTCAACTACTCATAAATATATTGCATTTTTAACCAATTATTTGTCTGCCCAACATCAATTCAAAATCTTAATAAATAAGGCTTTGCATTCAAAAAGACCTCCATCTAGGTTCAATGATCAAATAGAAGAAACAAAAAAGATCAAAAGCCATGGTTGTCGGACAATTTTACTCAAAGTTCAGAATTTGTGCTAAACAATGGATGCAATGCAACGAGCTAAAGGAGAATTAGTAAATTTCAATTTTACGAAGAAAGGGTACTTTTGTGAAGCTTTCATGAGGTGAATCCTCCTTTTCTCCTTTGGTAGGATCTCTAATTCCCCCTTTAGTCTGATGAAAACAGCAGAAAATTAAAAATAAAGAACTATGGCAGAATAAAGGAAGCCAAACATAGTAAATGAAGATCAATAGACAATAGTACGTACCCTCCAGCAGTTTTCTGAACGTGAAGCACTCACTAACGCTTCTCTTTCCAGGTGTAATGTAAACACTTTCTTACACTTTTTTGTCTTCGACGAAACGATGGCACGCCTGCAGTATAGACGCAAAAATAAAAGGAATGTGATTAAAGAAGCTCCAATTTTGTGGTCGTAAATAAAAAAGACAGTTATCATACTTTCCCAGGCACATGGTAGCAACAGGACCTCCATATCCAAACATGCCGAAGAAAGGCTGAAATAAAAAAGATATTAAAACATCAATACGAATCAGCAAGAAATTTGTTAAGAATAAGATGATTGAGAGGTTATCAATACCATCAAATATGGAGGTTTACCCCCTACTGCCTTTCCTCTCATTTCTCGGTGCAATGATGCTCCCATCTTGCCCCTAGTAAAAGAGAAAACAAAAGCAAAAAGATGGTGAGAAAATCAAGCAGAATGTAGAAAGTACGAAATAAAGCATATAAAGAATATAAATATTGTCCATCAAGCTATCTATATTCACAGTTTCATTATATGTTCAATGAAGCCCTTACTGATTAATAAGAAGGTTCTGTAAATCTGTTAAAATCTGATGAATAATGAGAATGAGGAACAATAAGGCATGTTAAAGATAGAGTAGAACTAATGTCAAATGTTGGTTAAGCATCACCAGATATAGATACTTATCCCTTAGTTCACTGATGCGAACACGAGCCTCGTATCACTAAAGTTAAAAGCAGAACAAGAAAATACATCCAGCAGCTCATACCATTTCACCAGGTTTCCATCAGAGCCATCCATTCCCGGCCCAGAATCAAAAATCGAGATTCTGTTTGGGCTCAACTTTAAGCTGTAAATAAGGCAACTGTCAATTAACTACGGAGGATTCCAATAAAGGAAGTTCTGGATAATGAAAACTAAACTTGGTTATTAAATTCAATCAGAATCAATTAATTCGACATCAAAAAACGACAAAGACAGTTATTGGAAAATGTACCCAACAACATATGATTTTATGCATGCACATACAAAAATGCTCACGCTGTCTACAAATTACGGAATTATTTCTGTCAGGAAACGGTTTTACATTACTTTAACTCCACACTACATTCAATATATGAGGAAGTGTTTACACATTTCTCCACAATTCCAAACTTAATTAAGTTGAAACATTATACTTCATTTGATCGAAAAACGAAAAACACAGTCAGAAATCAATGAAAAAGGTGACAGTCTATTCACTCACAGTCAAGTTAGCAACTCATTTATGCAATACCTTATAAATCTGTTCTCATCTTTTCCATTTGACCACAGAGCTTGCAACGAATTGTCCTGATAAACATATAAATACCTTTAGTAACCAATTATCAATATAAAATACACAAGAAAATAATATCACAAACTCACAATGAGATCTGCTAGAGCTGTTTCATAGGTGTAGTCATCCGGTAGCTCTTTTAGCAAATCGGTATCAGGAGTGAGATCCCCACATACCCTGCAAATCATGGGCAAAAACAAAAATAAGCAACCATACCACTCTGCATCCATAACATTCATTTAAAATCGACAACTCGAAACATCACACACCTCGTATACATCCGCCTCGGCTGACCCATCCTACAGCAAGACGAACACACCATTTACATAAGGTTATTACTCATTACTGAACCAAAATGAAAACAAATGCAATTGTGGTAACTTACATGCAGCCACAGAAATTGCCACTTGTTCGGCACGAAATCGTGAAGATAAAAGTTGAATTTCATCATCCTTGAGTCAGCATCAGTCAAGTGAATGTCCTTGCTGTCCCATTCGATTCGCCTCGACTCCGAAAACCTACTCTGCTTCACTGAAGCCTCGTACCTCTCCCTGATTTCATTTATCAGCTCCCTGAGTGGGATTACTCTTCGATTCTCCGGCAACTTCAGCTCAATTGTAGTCGAATTCGGGAGAAGAACCCGAAACAGGAAAACATCCTCCCTACAAGGAACCTTTCGCGGCTTATCGGAGTAGAAATCCGCCAGCGGCCGCTTTTTCAATCCATTTGGGGGAGCCGTCGAGCTCATCTGAAAATCGGAAACCAAAACCCTCCCACGCCTCCCGGAAAAAAACAAATGTGGGGAATTTTTCGATTCCTTGCCCTAAACCAGAGAAATTCCCAAAATGGTAAACGGAATAGGATTCTTCAACGAAAATGGTAAAAATTCCCAAAATGTATTATATGAATCAATCAATTTAGCTAAAATAAACACGTTGATGAATGATTATACACAATTAACACAAATTGAAAACCATTCGCGAATTAGACGAAGAAGAAACTGAAGCTCGTACAAGTTGAAGCAGCAGAGCTAGTATAAGTACAAGCAGGAAGGATCAAGTTGAAGGAGCAGAGCTAGTATAAGTACAAGCAGGAAGGATGTGAAAAGTCTTTGCATGAAATAGCAAGAAGGTGGCGCAGCTTTGCTAAGTTGCGCGGTGTGTGCAATTTAGGGTGTGTTTACAAATTATAGTGATGGATTCAAAATGATTAAAATTGATTTTTGCAATAAATTTGAAAGTTAATAGTTTTTAAAATTAAGCACTTTAAATCAATTGTGTATATATATGTTGTGGTGTTTACAAAACAAACTATTTTTTTTTTATAAATTTACAAAAAAACACACTTATTACATTTGGATAAGTAATGTGTAAAGATGAAATATTATTTAAATTAGGTAATGTGTAAAGATGAAATATTATTTAAATTGTGGGGGTAAAATTGTAAAATTGATTATTATAATGATGAGAAGCACATAGAAGCTATTAGAAGTAGGTGGAGGGATGCTTCACCAAAATCACTTTTAATAAATTAACTTAATCACTTGGTTGTGTTTGAAAACACTCCAAAAGTGATTTTATTTGAAAAATAAGTGCTTTTAAGCAACTTCTAGTGTTTGAAAACATCCACTTAAATGTATAAATAAATGTGAATTGTGGGGAAGGATTATCCAAAATGTTTTTCGGACTAAAATACCCTTAAAGTAAATGTAAATTGTGGGTAAGGATTATTCAAAATGTTTTTTGGACTAAAATACCCTTAAAAGTTGACAGTTGATTCCATCTATATTCACCTGACTGTCAGTTACCTTTAATTTATTATTTTCTCTCTTTCATTCCATCTGTACTTACCTCACGGTTTACTCAGAATTTATCACCATTTTATTCATCTACTATTTATTATTTTATCTCTCTCCATTTAAATTTATTCTTTTAATTTATTTTGGATTTATCATTTTAAAAAAAAAAGTTGTTCAAAAAAATTATAATCTAGAAGAATGTCAATAAAAATGATGTAGAAGAATGTTGATCGGAATAGAAATATCGACATATCGACATATGCACTATGGGTAAGGTAGGATTCAAATTGTTATTCCAGACTATGTCGTTAAATGTTGGTAGTTGACTCCACCTGTATTCATCTAGCTCATTGTCCACTCATAATTTATTACTCCACTACTTTACTCGGTTACAATTTATTATTTTCTCTCTCCATTTGATTTTTCGTTCGTTTAATTGAGGTTCAATTTGCTTTATTTTGATTTTATCATTTTAGATGAAAGTCATCTGAAAAAAAATTATAATCTAGAAAAATGTCAATAAAAAATGAAGTAGGAGAATGTTGATCGGAAAAGAAATATCGACATATACACTGGGATAAGGAAGGATCCAAATTGTTATTCAAACTAAAATACCTTCAAAAGTTGGTAGTGGATTCCACATGTACTCACCTCACTTGTTCACAACGAATTTATTACCACCTTACTCACCCAAAATTTATTATTTTCTCCCTCGATTTGAATTCAGTCGTCTGATTAAGACTCAATTTGATTTGTTTTGGTACTTTTATACCCTTTATTTTATTCCTTTAATACTAATATAAACAATTCTCACATTAAACTACGCATAAACAGCAATCTAATTTGAAATGAGAGGAATAATATTGTTAATAAGTAGGATAATGAGAAACGTACTAGTGATAAAAAATTAGGAATGTGATTGTATAAAATTAGAAATGTAGTGTATTATTGGAATCTATCCAAAATCGAATGTGATGGGGGCATTAACTCATCCACATTTGGACGAGAGTGACTTTTCCCAAATCTCAATAACTTTTTTATATTTAATATAGGTGCATCCCTATTAATATCCTATCAATAAATTACTCATTAATTCTTACTTTTTTTATTACAAACTTACTAGTACTTATGCTAATTCATTATTACTCATTATATATTCTTTCTTTTTCCCACACATACAATGTTCCACTTTAATGGTCAATTTTAAATTTTCACACATACTAAGAAAATCACTTAATATTATTTTCTTTTTTAAATACATTTACCCCATTAATATTTATCTTTTTAATTAAGACAAAAGTTAATATAGAAAGAATAGAACTTACCTTATCAAAAAAGTGAAAAAAGGATAAAATTAATATATTTCCAATACAAAAGAGATACTGTAGAAATTAAATAATACTCCCTCCATTTTTTAATAAGTGTCATTTTGACAACAAATTAAAATTATAAATTGTGGTCTATACTACTCTTCATTAATTATAACTAATTTTAATATAGAAAAATTGTTTGATAAAGAATGTGGTCAAGAATGTAACTAGTATTCATAAATCAAACTAATTTTGGTATAAACAATTTTGGTGGAATTTATTTATGAAATATATTTATGGTAAATGAATGAGGGTAAAATAGTTAAAATTAAAGAAAAAATCTTAGAATGACACTTATTTTAAAATTAGTTAAAAAATCAAAGTGACATTTATTAAAAAATGGAGAGAGTAGTAGTTTAGGGAGATTCGTGGTAGTAAAAGCGACAAACTTTTTGAAACAAAAATAAAAACCACAAAATACGATAAACTTTATGAAACAGAGAAAGTAATGATTTTTTTCTTGTATTAAATGCCCCTTACCAAAAAACTAAGAAAGATATTTTTTTTTTTCTAAAATTTAAAGTAGAACGAAATGAGTAATTATTACTCCATATTGACTAACAATAATTAAACAATACGGGAATGTTATAATGCCCACCGGTGGGCACTATTTTTTGTGCCCACCGCTTACGTGGCATGACACATCATTATATATTTATATTATGTAATTTTAGATTATTTATTTATTTAGTATATTTTCCATAAAAATAGGAATAAAATCTTTCCTTATCTTTTATCCTATATTAAATTATATTTCCATGTAAATAGGAATAAAATATTTCCATTAACAAATTAAAAAATACGCATATCCTTCCAGTTTTAATATTTTGGTCCCAATTTCTCAATTAAAAAAATACGCATATCCTTTATATATATATATTAAAAAAAATAGAGTTAATAACACAAAAAAATACTCTATACACACCCCATAATTTTTAATACAAAAATAAATGTATATAAAATGACTAAGTAACACTTACATTATTTTCCTCTATTAATTGAAACGTATAACTAAATTTAATGATAATATCATCATTTTATTTATACTTTTTAGTAAATCAATTTTTAATACTAAACACATCCTAATTCTTTTCTATTTACCATTTATCCCTCAAAACAAATACAAATACAAATTGAATAAAAACTAAAAATATAATTTAAAATTCAACTAAATCATTAAAACTATAAATAAATTTAAAAAATTAATTCAAAAATATTCAATAATACGAAAAATTAAATAAAATTTGAAAATATTTTAAAAAATCAACTAAACATTAAAAAATATTTAAATGAAAAAATCAATTAAATCCAAATAAAATCTAAAAATATTAAATAAATTAAATACTATTTATAAAATAATTAAATTTAAAATACCAATTACTGATTCAATTTTTTTAAAAACTAAATAAAATAAAAAAATGAAAGAAAAATCAACTCAATCAAAAATTAATATTAAGAAAATTAAATAAAAAAATAAAATATTTATTTTTAATTGATTTTATTAAGTTACCTTTTTTAACGTTTTATTAAATACTTGTTTTTTTATGATTTATTTTTTAATTTCAGATACTATATAATTTCTAAGATTTTTTTCAAAAAAAAAATAATTAATTTATATATATTAATTATTTTTTAAAGATTTAGTTAGTTTTTTAAAATACTTTAAATTTTAATTATTATTGTTTTCATATTTTTTTAAGTTATTTTTTAAAATTATTTTACATTTATTTTTGTATTTTAAAATTATGGGGTATGTATAAAATATTTTGAGGCTGAGACCGAAATATTAAAACTGGAAGGATATGCGTATTTTTTAATTTGTTAATGAAAATATTTTATTCCTATTTACATGAAAATATAATTTAATAAAGGATAAAAGATAAGGAAATATTTTATTCCTATTTTTATGGAAAATATACCAAATAAATAAATAATCTAAAATTACATAATATAATGATGTGGCATGCCACGTAAGCGGTGGACACAAAAAATAGTGCCCACCGGTGAGCATTATAACATTCCCGTATCATTATTACTTAAAAGTACTCTATTAATTTGACAATTGACATAAAACTTCATCCGTACTTACCACATCCAACTCAAATCCGAAATCAAACGAGTATGGTATCAAACTACTGTTAATTAATTATTTTAATTTTAATTGAGATAGAAATATAATTTCGTTTGCCCTAATTGTAGTTCATGAATCGATCGTGCATAACGTGATTTTTAGTTCAAGTAATTCCTTCAAATTAAGATATAATTAGAGATATAAGTAATCTCATAACTTTCAACATTTAAAAAAAAAATGGTCACAAAAAAATGAAATGTATATTTGGTTTTATAAATTTTTGAAATTTGTTATATTTTTGTTCAAAAAAGTTAAATAAATTAATGTATCAATTTAATCCTTTTTTTTTTTGCAATTTATTTTGTTTTGATTAAAATAAAAATAAAAAATGTACCAATTTAATTTCAACATTTTACAATTACATTTATTTAATTAAATATTTTACAATTACATTTATTTCACGACGAGAGTCGGGCATAGTGTCATTTTATAGATTGAGATAGTTAGCACAACAATTAGTCAGGTATATAGGGGTTGTTGCATGTTGATGTAGACGGCGGAAGCGTATAAGTGATGATACGAAAAACACACGATTTCGTTCATTCTACGAATACCCGAAAAAGTGACACGAATTCAAATACGTTGATTCAAGAAGAATACCGTAAATGCAATTCAAAAGAACTCTGTTCTTTATTCTTTATTATTCAAAAACTTCTTCCTCTTACAACTTTATTTTTTCTCCCTTTTATAATAAGGAGGAGTGTAATTATACTAGATGTATTATTGGTAAACTAGAGCATAAAAGGAAATACTACATAAATTCTTCAGTCAATTAATTTGCCGTGATTCTTCCTCTTGATTTGGTCAACTTGTCAAAAAGAAGGTCAAGAGGGCCGTATCTCCATCACATGTACGGTTACCAAATAGGATATACATTAAACTATCCAAGTTCAATATAACCTTTCAAAAAAATATTACTTTGAGCTGGTTTAAAAAGCATATCACCTAGCTTACCGAACAAGGATTTTTGACGAACTGGCCCCGTTTCATCTAAGCGTAATGTATTAGTCGAAACGACCCCATTCAAATTTAGCATAATATATTAGATATGTCCACAATAGATTACATAATATATCTCAGGTACCTACTGCCAGAAAACTTGCACTAAAATTACGTATTTCAACGCATGAAACTGTATTGATGAATTCAAATACAGAAGTCAATCCAAACACTTGATTCGAGCGAGATAGCAGTTATGGTATAAACCTCTAACCAAATGTTAAAAGTTTGCAAATGTAGCAAAGTTCAGGAAGTAAAGGATATCGCCAAAATGCAAGTACCTTTTGCGAAAGAGAACTTTTACTTGAAGTGATATGATATCGTTATGATCAATTTGTGTTGAAAATCACATTCGCAGTTGGTGAGGATCTTGACATGCTCAGTTGCAGCTCAAGAAAAAGTCTTGTGAATATGACATGTCGCATTCGGGCTAGATCACCAACTTTTCGAGAGTTCTTGCATATTTTAACAAAAACTCAATAATCTGAAACATTAAAGAGTTAGTCAAATGTGAAATAATCTGAACTGTTTCATAAATATCACTGTTATTAATCATGCATATACAAATTTTGAACTTAGAATGGGAAAAATAATTTCATAAATATCATGGTTATTAATCATGCATATACAAATTTTGCACTTAGAATGGAAAAAAAAAAATAACGTCGACAGCAGGGTTCGAACCTGCGCGGGCGAAGCCCAACAAATTTCAAGTCTGTCTCCTTAACCACTAGGACATATCGACACTTCTATTTCTTTTTTGCTAATTTAATTTTAAAAAATGATTAAAGAAAGAAGAAATGCGTTGTACATAAAACACTATTGTATGCTTAATTATCTTATACACACATATTTTGCACATAAAAATAAAACAAGATTGATGTCAAATACTCTTTTTTTTTTCACTATGCTAAACTGTTTCTTTACTTTGCCTTTTCATACAATAGTATGTGTAAGTTCATTTCTTCGCTGCATTAATTCAGAGCATTTTTTTTTTCACTAGAGCACTTTTATGTTGCCAGTAAATATCTTGAATTTCATACAGATCATAAAATTATGGTTTTAAACGGAGCTCCCGCAAGTGAACGGTGGAATTGATCCCTCAAATTAATTGGTCCTTAGACCGAATATCGAAACATAAAAAAAATACCTGGAATTCGTACATTCACCGGAGCTAATTGTTGAGAAGATTTCTTTGGAGGTATTCTATTCATCCCTATCTTTTCTAGTTTTCAATTCAATACTTGTTAACCTGATCCGTTTCTTTAAACATTTAGTTGGAAAACTATGTGAATTTCCACAATAAATTACTTAATATATCTCAGGTACTAACTGCCATAAAACTTACACTAATTAAAATTACTTATTTCGACGCATGAAACTAAATTGGTGAATTCACATAAACAAATCAATCCAAACACTTGATTCGAGCGAGATAGCAGTTATGGAATAAACATCTAAACAAATGTAGCAAAGTTCAGGGAGTGAAAGGATATCACCAAAATGCAAGCACCTTTTGCGAGAGAGATCAAACTTTTACTTGAAGTGATTGAGATTGTTATGATCGGAAAATCACCTTCGCAGTTGGTGAGGATCTTGGCATGCTCAGCAGTATCTTTGCAGCTCGAGAAAAAGTCGCCTGTGCATATGTCCAGCCGCATTCGGGCTGGATCACCAACTTTTCGAGTGTTCTTGCATATTTCAACAAAAACTCAATAATCTGAAATAATAAAGAGTTATTCAAATGTGAAGTAATCTGAACCGTCTTCAGTTTCATCAGAAAGGACTTGGGGAGACTAGTTACAAACTCCACGTCGAGCGGTGGTGGATACTTAAAACAAGTCGGTTCCACGTCTTCAATGACTAACGTCTTTAGATTAGGGAAGATCCTAAGAAGATTCATCGTGTCTCTGAATTCATCTTCAGAGAGTTCAATATCAGTACCTATAAGCCTTAGAAACTTGACATTTGGTAATGGTGAAAGCGTATCTTCCCTATGCGACGTGCCAAGCTCCTGCTATAACAATAGGATAGATTGCATTAAAAATGGAGAGTAACTTCTTGAATGGAAAACAATTAAGCTGCAATGTACCAACTATATTAACAACTATTCTGAAATTATTACGACTTCATTATACTAATTAATTCTCCGTTCAAATAATCATCTAACGCACAAGCAAGTAATGAAAAGAAACTAAACCTGAGCAGACAAAACTGTTAAACCGAGTCTTTCAACATGTTGAATAGTTGTCAAGATTTGCCTCAATGTTTCATCCCCAAGCGAATCGTGATATATTGCATCATTAAAGCCAAGAGTTACATCAGTTAAAGATGACACATTTGTAAGCAAACACTTAAAAAATAATTCTCCGAGGAGTTTCAATGTTTCAAGTTTCGGACAGCAGATTCTCAGCTCTCCTTCCAGCTGGGGTATATAATCATTACCATAACACTGAAAAATCTTGAGCTTTTTCAAGCTTGTAGATCTGATATTCAAGTTCCCAGAGGTTACCAAAAGTCGCAAGTCAAAGTCTTCCAACCGAGGACTACCCAGAAGGATTCGATTTATCAAGCGTTTACTGAGGTGAAAACCATCGATTCTTAAACTCTTGAGCTGACTCCAGACAGGAATTCCAGGGATTCGAAGATTGCATCCCACGAGTGATAATTTTTTTATCGACGAACATGAGTTCAGCAACTGTGGAGGCCTGTACACATCATTCATACTTATTGCTGCATCTTCCAACTTCATCTTATCCTCTTTGCACATCAAATCTATATTCAACTCTTTTACTCCATTTCTCATAGCAAAATTCACCCACAAATCAATGTCACCGGCTAATGATGTATCAAAGTAAGGCCTGATTTTAATTTCGAATTTCAGAATCTTGGCCCCTTTCCATTGTAGGAGAGCACGATTAATAAAGTTTCGAACTTTCTCTATCCCTTTGTCTTGATTTATAGTTTCGTGGAAATTAAGGCAGGGGAGAGTGATCCAAAGGCTATTCCAACTTTTGGACAGAAGAGTTGTCGAAACAACATCTCTCATTGACAACAATGAGAGGATTCGGAAAATTAACGAGTTGGGTAACTCACTGAGTCGATCCATGGTTTCAGCAATCAAAGAACACACTAGGCAAAAATTCAAAAGAAATTCGAGCAATTACACAAACAAAACCTGAAAATTACTAACAATTAACCCATTTCGAATCCAAGGTAAAAACTAATGAAAATTACCATCCATGTTTCAGCAATAGAAAGGAACACTAGGCAAAAATTCAAAAGAAATTCGAGCAATTACACAAACAAAACATAAAAATTACTAACAATTAACCCATTTCGAATACAAGGTAAAAATTAATGAAAATTACCATCCATAGTTTCAGCAATAGAAAGAAACACTAGGCAAAAATTCAAAAGAAATTCGAGCAATTATACAAACAAAACATGAAAATTACTAACAATTAACCCATTTCGAATCCAAAGTAAAAACTAATGAAAATTACTATCCACCTAAGAAACACTAGGCAAAAATTCAAAAAAACAAAATAATCGAGCAATTACACAAACAAAATATAAAAATTACTAACAATTAACCCATTTCGAATTAATCCAAGGTAAAAACTAATGAAAATTAGCATCCATAGTTTCAGCAATAGAAAGAAACACTAGGCAAAAATTCAAAAGAAATTCGAACAATTACACAAACAAAACACAAAATTACTAACAATTAACCCATTTCGAATTAATCCAAGGTAAAAACTAATGAAAATTACCAGAACTCGGCTGCTGCTTTAGATCACCACTTCTTCATTCAATGCGTCTTTTTAGTTCTCTAATGGGTAGATACGAGGGATTTAGTCAAATATTTTAAATCTGAATGAGATTTTTAGAATTTTTAATTTAAATTTAAAAAATTTAAAAATTAAAACAATTTTAGAAAAAAAAAATCTATATATATCCACTTAACGTGTTTTCTAGTTCAATAAAATATTACTTCCTCTGTTCCATTTTTGTTAATATGTTTAAATTAAATCGTTTAGCATTAATCCATTAAACTAATTAATTTGACATACATAAAAACCCTACCTAAGGAAGCGACGCAACACTGATTATTTCTAAATAACAACGTATTTTAATATCTTAGTATAGAAATATAATATATTTAAATGCATTAAATACTTTTATTTGAATGCAGTTATATGTGTTGAAATTTCTAGACTCTGTCTCTTGATTCCAGAATTAATTTCTAGTTCATGTATTTAAAGTGACTTTCAAGATTCATCATTATTAGATTAGATTAATGTTGTATTTTTGTACCTATAAATACCCCATGTACTTGTATTTGAAAATTAAGAAATCCATATGAGTTCTCCATCAAAATATATGCTCTCTACCTCTAACGATAAGAAGGTTGACGTCTAGTAATTTTCCGATTTTGTAATTCCATATGGGTTTTTTAGATTTTGATCAAACTAAGAATATTGTTTGAACTTCTTTTGCATGTATTGTCTACTTTAAAGACTCCAAAATCAGAGCTAGAAGATGATCTTCCAACGGAATCGGCTATTCTTCACCAAAATGTAAGTTCAATACTTCAATCATAAATGCGAAGTTCACAAAACATAAATATGTTGCATTTTCTTGGGCAAAACATATAGAGCTAATTAAATTATCTTCTGAATATGGATGAACAAATATTAGAAAACTAGTACTCCCTCCGTTCCACAGGAATTTGCACACTTTCTATATATGGATGTCCCATACCAATTTGCACACTCCATAAAAGTAAATATCTTCACAACCCTCACCCTTGAAATATTCTCATATTTACCCATATGCCATTACTTTTCCACACTCAATCTACTTTTTACTTTACTTTATTCATTAAAGTTTACAAAACTACCCCTCAAAACATCAATCATTACATATTTTCTTACACATTTCTTAAAATGTGTGCCGGTCAAAGATTCACCATTATTAGATTAGATTAATGTTGTATTTTTGTACCTATAAATACCGCGTGTACTTGACATTTAGAAATTAAGAAATCCATTTGAGTTCTCCACCAAAATATACATTCTCGATATGAAGGTCTAGTAATTTCGTGATTATGTACTTCCATTCGATTTTTCAATTTTTGATCAAACTAAGAATGTTGTCCGAACTTCTTTTGTAGCCATTGCAAACTTTAGAGACTCCACAATTGGAGGTAGAAAATGACCTTTACTTAACGGTAATTAAGCTCAATTATAATTGCGAAATTCACATGACTTAGATATCGTGCATTTTCTTACGGCAAAAGTTTTTCCACGTAGGAGGTCGAGGATGATCTTGTATCAACGGCATTTGAGACAAGTGATTGCAGTAGGAAGTTGGAGAGTCTACAACTTGCACAATCAAATCTCCAGCATGAAATAGAACGGTTACAAGGTTTAATTCCTATATTTTGTATTCATTAATTAGTGTTTTTTTAACTCAAACTCTTGTTGAATAAAATTATTTTAACAAATATTTGCAGTGGGGCCACAGCTATTTTTTGAAAATGCCTGGGCTCCGCAATTATTGGTCAAGAAAAAATTGGAGCTTGCAGAGATTGGCGAATGTCTTAACGAGGCGAACGAGGAATACAGACGAGCCGCTGAGAAGTTCATTATGACTCGAGATAAGTATAACAACTTAACTCGGGAAGGATCTGATCATGTTCCATCTAACGAAGGACCTAGTCGTTCATAATAAGATAGAAAGGATTTCGCTGAATTTTGGATGAAAGAGTTTTGCTTCTTCTATATTTTAGAATTTTGCATGATATACGTTTTTTTTCTTTTGGAGTATTTCAAATCATGTAAGAATTTAATGAATGGTTGAATCTATTTTAATTATAGGCTGATTAGACGGATGCAATTTATTTTATTCACAGAACTTTTCACCTTTAGTCTAATGGTCCAAGAAAGTTAATTGTACGAATATAGTCCCAGTTTTTCATGAATTGTACATTTTTTGTCACATGGTTGCCGGAATCTACGAAAAAATGTACTGTTGTTTTTGGTCATGCGCTTGGCATGTTTTTGTTCTCTTTTGGCGAGAAACCTAAAAAATATCACATCATTGTTTTGTTGGAAAAACCTAATTAAAATAAAACTTTTGTTTCCTGAAAATGGAAACATATCATATTTTATCTGTTAATGTTCTTTTCTAAATCAAAAGACACGTAAACCCAATTGCGACTGGTCAAATGCTATTGCCAAAGGGGAGCTGTCGTCGCCACCTCATGGAAGGAGGGGAATTTCGGAATGTTAGCCGACAGTTCTTTGGGTGTGAAAACTACCCGGTAAGAATTGATCTCTCTTTGGGTGCAATTTTTTGCTTGTAAATATTGTCTCTAGCAATAATATTCATTCTAAATTGATTCCTTATTTTTCAAAATTCTCTGAATTTGTTTCCTGTGATCGAATTTAATTATATAGCTTGGTGCATTGGTGAATTAAGTTAACAACACTGAATTAAAACAAAAAAGAATACAAGAATGCTTCAAATTGAAGTGACTTCAATTATTATACAAAACAAAAAATAAAAGGTGTAATTTTACAACAATAAGTTGTAGTTAATTTGATTTCATTTCCTCGTCCCTGATACGGAAGATGATCCTATTCGAGATAAGTTGTTATACTTATCTCGAGTCATAAGGAACTTCTCAGTGGCTTGCGTATAGGCCTTGTTCGTCTCTTCAATATGCTTGTTAATCTTTGCAAGCTCCAACTTCTTCTCTGCCAATTTTGAAGCCGGCGAGGCTTCAAAAAAGAGCTGCCGCGGTTCCCCTGGAAATTAATATTTTTTCAAATTAATTACAACAATAATTTACATAGATGAGAAATAGTAATGTAGACCAATATTTGTTAAAAGTATTGCAAGTAGTTAAAATTTCACCCACTAAGAAAATTATCACAAATCCATTGGTAAAACTAATAAATTTTGGAAATGATTGTTTCTACAGAATTTCTAAACCTGGGAGAGTATATTGCAATTTTGGTCGCAAGAGAATTTTCTAAAAACAGTTTTGGTCCCAAAATTCCGTTAGCTGTAATTTTGTATGAGACCATTTTCGTGATACCAAATTCACGGGACCAAAATTGCAATTTACCCAAACCTGAGAAGTTTAACTTTTTTTTTTTTGAAAACGGCAAAATTGATATAGCTAAAAGAGAGGGAATGAGAAAACCTTGTAAATATTTTATTTCCTTTTGGATATGTAACTGTTTATATTGTAGACAGTACTCTAATTCCCTCTTGAGATCATTCATCGCACATGCGCTTGTTATAAGATCGTCTTCGAGCTCCTATACATATTGAACAACTTACGTCATAAAAAAATGCATGATATATATCTATGTTGTGCGAATTTGCGATTATGAACGAAAAGATATATACGCACCTTTCGCACAGATGTTATGTCTCTTAGTTGAATCTGAAACTTCTGCTGGAAAATGACTCTGTCCTTGAAAATTACACTAAGGGAAACTGTACAAAGAAAACAAAAAATGACTTTAGAAGAAAAAAAATCTGCTACACAGAAGTAATAGAATAAGATGTAGGAGTACCATTTTTGCCATATCCGTCGGAAACTTTGAGAGAATTTCTCAAATCGACAAATCCATGAGTATCTACCTGTAAATTGAAGAACAATATTCAGCACAGAGTTCAGTTTAAATGGAATCTAGCATGATTTGAATCTCAACAAATTTATGCGAATTATTAAACGCTAATCGAGCTTAATTTAGTAAGCTCAATATTTTAAGTAATGTACAAACCTTTTTCGTACAATCAGTGCTGTTATTTCCATCTTGGAACGTCAACCCCTCGACTCTCAATATAATGATTTCACCTTCTTCGACGTGGTTGCCATATACATCGAGCACCTGCATTGTATGTCATGTTCATCTCCATTTATACGATGTTTTAGTCTAATTCACACGTAAGTTTACCATATTTGACTTTTTCGTCGAGTGACCGCTTGGGTTAACCACACTTGCCAGTCGCAGGACGAAAAGGCCGAATATGTAAATTTACAGGACCAATTCCAAAAAGTGAAAATGGTCTAGACCAAAAATAAAAATTAAAGTTACAGGCCTAAAAAAAGTATAATCCGTATTAAGTAAAAGGGACGAAGATGACGAACAAATATACCTCCAATGATAGCTCCTTAATAATCTGGCCTGGAATCAATCGCGTTAATGTTGGTGGACATAGAGTGATTTTTTCCGGAGTTCCAGGTATAACTGTCGACAGCAACATGTTCAAGTGAGTACAAAATTCAAGAATTAATGCGAAATAAAAGGACACAATTTCGGCTTGTACAAAATACCTCGACATGGGAATTCAGCAGAGTACATCTTATCTGCACTGGTTATCGTTAAGGTAGCTTCATAGTTTGGTCGAATATCATCCAATCCAGTGCTTTTAATGAAGAAATCCTGCGGAATTTACAACTTATGAGCCGAGAAACGATGGAATAGCACAAAAAAAAAAAAAGCACATTACATTAAAACTACATGTACCTTAATTTTTATTGTTGAGTTTCCAGGTTCTATCTCCACTTTCTTTCGGTGTACATGCGCCAAAACCTTGCCATTTGAATTGAGCTCGATGCTCAATTTTGGTACTTCCGTGAACTGGACACAGTTATTGTATCTATCGACGCATGATAGATACAGTGGCCTTAAATAAGAACCGACCCTGTGAAATTTAACAATGATGTTCAGATTCGACAAAATGTTGTTTTTCGCAATTAATGTAAGATTACAGAGAAAAACAGAGTAAAATGGCACAAGAATAAAGAGAAAAAAACCATGCCATAGAAGGTGACTAACCTGATTTTATACAGTATATCTTTATCATGATTCATAATTTTCCATCTTGCAGCATATGATGTTAAGTCGCGACCATTGCAAGAGTGCAAGTTTGCGACGGCTTCTTCAACTTCTGATAAATCGATCCCATTCACCTGCAAAATATCCCAAGTTTTATATCAAATGATAAAAAAACTAAGCAAGACATATAATCAGTTCGTATTTGCAACTTATTACGATGGCTTTTTTTCACAACGTGAAATAAAAATCACCTGAAATTCGATGGGAGGGCTTTTTGTGCCAGACACTTCAGCACTCTGGCAATTAAAAAGGAATTAGAGAATAAATCTATACTACAATGCAAATATAATCTAATTAGTACAAAAAAAAAATCATTCATGTAAATTTATTGTTGCAACTCATTTCTGATAGATGACAAAAAAAGTACTAATGGAAGGCAGATCACCTTGATATAGGGAAACAAAATGTCCTTGAGTTTGCGTCGTAAACGTTTGATATCCAGATTCTTTACCTTCGGGTCAAAAATTTCAACCTGACAGAAGTTAAAGAACAATAGACATCAACATTTAGTCAAATGATTTGATTCATGTCGAATATTTTCATTAGAAAAGTAGGATAAATAATAAGACCATAGATTTCGTCGATTAGCCTTATAAATAGGAGAAGATAATAAAAGGAAGGAGCACGTGGCACAACGGCTAGATATAGAGGATACGCTGTTTAGTTCGACATGCATAGCATAATGCAAGATGGAGAAAAATATCAGAAATCGTAACATTTTATGAACCATATTTTGGAGACGATTTTCGTTATAAACAATTTAGGGAGATAAACGCGCCATTAAAGAAACAAATACGAAGAAAACATACCTTCGTGAAGCTTCCATGCAGTGACTTCTCTGTTTCATCTTTCAGAGAATCTCTCATTCCCCCTTTCGTCTGTGAATAACATCGATCAGAAAGTCGAGATTAAGAAACTATATATGGAAAAATAAAGGCAAAGCAACAAAAGAAAAAGAAGGCAATAGTAAATTACCCTTCAGAACATGAAGAATTCACTGATGCTTCTGTTTCCAGAGTTACTGTTAACACTTTGTCACAATTTTTAGTCTTCGATGAAATGACAGCGCGCCTGCAGTACGTACATTTGCATACAGAATTAGAGATGTGATTAATTACAGAAGCTCCATCTGTTTATGAGTATATATAAACAAAGAGATACTTCACATACTTTACGAAACACGTGGCAGCAACGGGACCTCCATATCCAAACATGCCGAAGAAAGGCTGTGATGATCACAACATAAAAATGCAAATGAATTCATAACTACAACAAAAATTTATCAAAAGAAAGTCGACTGAGAGTCGAGTAATACCATTGAGAACGGAGTTTCGCCCTCTTTTGATTGGTGCAATGATGCTAATATTTTCCCCCTACAAATAAAATAAAATAAGTTGTTTTATAAATCCCTAATACTCTTCAAATGAAGAAGCAACTGATTCATTTGTCAACGGTAAAAAACTTAATAATCGAAAATGAGTACAAGGGGTACTCCAGCCCGTACAAAAAACCTCACAGCCTACAGAACAGTAAAATCAGAACCATTTAATCTTCTTAATTAGTGGTTTGTATATGCAAGAACAAAAATATTGACAAATTCACAATAATGTAACATCATACCACTTCTCTAGGCTTCCAGCAGCGCCATCCATGCCCGGACCAGAATAAAAAATCGAGATACTGCTCGGGAGCAACTCCACACTGTAAATAAGGAAGTTCTGAGTATTAATGAAACTGATTTTGGCAAACTATAAAAAATACTCTTTGAATCACTTATTTTTCCAAAAGTCCACACTTAAATTGAAACATGCATGATTTTCACTTGCAAGATCTCATTAACTAAAAATAAGGCATACCTTATTAATCGCCTCTCTCCCTCGCCATTCGACAACAAATTTTGCAAAGAATTTTCCTAATAAAGATATGAATAGCTTAATTAGCACCCCAAAAAATAAAAAACAAAGGAAATTAAATCATGTTGTAGGCTCACTATAAGGCTTGCAAGGGCTGCTTCGAATGCATCATAGCCCATTTCGCGACGAATCTCTCTTTGCCTCTCCATGCTGCAATCTCCCAGAGGCCTCTTTGAATACATCTGTCATTCAAAAAAAAAAACTTAATCTAACAAGTTGATAAATATTCATTCAACTTAATTTTTATCAATTCAAGAAAAAACAGTTTAAGACCATAACCTGCACAAAAATTCAATAAGTTCTTTGAGAAATTAAACAAAAAATACTGAAAAATCACCAAAAAATTTCTTAGAATGCTGTTAAAGTAAAGAATTAATCTCAATTCTTTTTTCCTTGAGAAAATCTGAATGGACTTGCTCTTATGAATTCTAGCTGCAAACACTTGCTCTTATGGATTTCTTAGAATGCTGTTAAAGTAAGTTGACATTCCACTCTTTTTATATTAATTTTTGTCTTAAAATATAAATATTAATGAGGGATAAATATGTCAAAAAATTATGTTCCTTAATTTTAAGTATAAAATAACAAATTATGTTCCTTAAATTAAAAAAAAAAATTTAACAAATGGTGGATATTAAAGAAAATTAAATATGAGATGAAACCTCAATTAAAATATGAAATGATTCTGTTAAAAAGAATTAAGAATAATATATTTTGGTAAATTATATTAAATGAATATGTAGGTATTTATTCTTTTAATTTGTCCTATATACAAAAGCAAATCTGATTATATGTGAAAAATATTAATGATTTTTTGCATTATAATTAACCTGTAAAAAAGCATTAAACACCTTAATCATCTTTTTTATCCTTAATGACCGTTTGACCTTGCTCGATATAAAGTAAATCTAGCAGTTTCATTTCTATTTATAAAACCACGTGTATTGCACGAGTTGAAAAAAATTATATAATTAATTTATTTTATATAAAATATTTTATTTGATTACTTTAATACCAGTCATGTTTTCGCTCTTTATGAAATAATAATTATTTCCTTAATTAAGAATATTTGTGACCCTAATTAAAAAATAATTAGTTTTATCATTATTGTCTTATATAATTAAATTTATGAAATTAGATTAAACGTTAGATTCTATGATTGGTTTGTTGCCGTATAAATAGGTAAATGATACCACATTTTTAAATAATTGTTATGCTACTATTAATAATACAATACAATATTTTACCATGGCACTGTACAGTCACTTGCAAGTTAATTTTAAACCATAAATGATTTTGGCAATTTATGATTATTGTGTTGCCATATTAATTAATGATACATTAAATGTAAACGCGTAATCCATATACGTCTCCGCCCTAAAAATGTTTGCACTACTTTATAGACGCATAAATTAAGAAAAATGTATAATGAGTGGAGTGTTGAAAAGTAATTTTATAAATTTTTATGAATAAATTAAAGTAGATGGTTGGGTTGAGGGTAAAAGTAATGACATTTCATGTACATATGTTAATATTGTGAGGGTAATTGACTTGTCATTAATTCTCAAATTTCTGTCACTCACTAAAGACTTTTAGCAAGAGAAGCAATAATGAGAAGATGATGTCACTAAAAGTCAGTTTTCTTGTATTACCTATTGTTATTGTTGTAGGTAGAGATGTTATTCGAGTCGAGCCGAGTACTTGATGTTCGAGCTCGGCTCGAGCTCTTATCGAGTTGAGCTTGTCTCAGCTCGTTAACATTGACGAGCTAAGAAATGAGCTCAGTAACGAGTCTAACGATCCTATCGAACCAAGTCGAGCCTAATGGAATTAAAAGAAAAAAGTTTAAATATCGAGCCTAACAAATCGAGCTCGAGCCGATTCGTTAGTAAATCGAGTATCTAACGAATGAGTCAAGCTCGAGCTTTATCGAGCCGAGCTCACGAGCAGCTCGGTTCATTTAACCACATATAAATCCCACTCCATCACTAATACGATTCTGTGATTAATTAGTTGCACTATTTTTTTTATTGAAACGTTCCAAGATTATTTACACTTTTAATATGAAATTACCCCACAAAATTAATACCCTCCCAACATTATTTTATTTTCAAAATCACCACTCTTTTTTACATACGTTTTACTTTACATCTCACCAAATCACTTAAAATACTCCTTATTTATATTACATCACCAACCAATAATTCATTTATTTAATGTGTTAGTCAAACCGTGCGAGTCATTTCGGAATGGAGAGAGTAATTAATTAAACCACAAAAGTCGGAGGGCGTAATTAATTAGAGCAACACTTATGTGAAATATTTCATACGTTAAATATGCCTAATTAAGATAATTTTTAAAAATGTGCGGGTCAAGAGCTTGGATCCAGGTCACTCAAAAATTTTGCAGATCGCAAGCAGGCGGTTTACTACATGACCAATATATTGTTACTTCACTTTTGGTCTTATAGTAACAATAGTTTGATCATATCGTCATATAGTTTTGTTTATGTGGTAAAATAATACGAAGTACCAAAGTCAATCGATTTACCGATGAATTTGTTTTTCGTCGGTAATTACCAACGGATATTCCGTCGGCAATCAAAAAAAAAAATGATTACCGACGGAATTACCGACGGAAATTTCCGTCTCTAACCACAAAATTAAAAAAAAAATAAAAAATATTAAAAAAATTTAAAAAAAAAAATTAAAAAAATTGTGATTACCGACATAAATTTCCGTCCCTAATCACAAAATTTAAAATTAAAAAAAAATTATGTCGGTAATTCCGTCGGTAATTGCTTCAGTGAACGCTTGATAAACCGGATTCTGTTGGGTAGTCATCAGTTGGAAGAATTTGACTTGCGACTTTTGGTAACCTCTGGCATGGGAACTTGAATATCAGATCTACAAGTTTGAAAAAGCTCAAGATTTTTCAGTATTATGATATTGATTATATATATGCCACTGGAAGGAGTGCTGAGAATCTGTTGTCCGAAACTTGAAACATTGGAACTCCTTGGAGAATTATTTCGTAAGTGTTTGCTTACAGATGTGTCATCTTTAACTGATGCAGATCTGGATTGCGCTCTTTGTGGAACAAGTCATGAGGAAAATCTGCAACATTTGTTTATTGGATGTGGCATGGCTAATAGGATTTGGAGGCTGACTTTTGTTTGGCTGGATAGTAGCTCCCCAATGCCGAATGATATTATTTCACACTTACACCAATTCTGCGGCATCGCCGGCCCGCAGCGAAAAAAGAACATTTTAGAATGCATTTGGTGCGTGACGGTCTGGTTTGTTTGGGATGCTAGAAATAAGAAGATATTCTCACATGAAGAGTCGAAGCCGGAAAAGTTGTTCGATGAAATTCGAGCAAAGGCCTGGAGTATTTTTTGTCTTCATAATGCAGGCACAACAACGTTTTCTTTTAATGATTGGTGTGCATACCCGAGAGCAGCGATATGTTCTTAGGAGGGTTACCTTGTTTATGTTTTAGATGGGGTTGTTTTTTTTCTGTGCTGTAATTGTTTTTGGCTGCTGTATCTAGACTAATTCTTAAGAGTACCCCTGGTACTCTTTTATAATAAAATGCAACATTTTTTCCTCTCAAAAAAAAAAAAAAACTGATGCAACTCTTGGCTTTAATGAAGTAGGGGATGAATTTATTGGAGAGATATTGAGGCAAATCTTACAAAGTATTCAACATGTTGAAAGACTCGGTTTATCAATTCTTGTTGCTCAGGTTTAGTTTCTTTTCAATACTTACTTGTGCATTAGATGATTATTTGAACAGAGAATTATTTAGTATAATGAAGTTGTAATAATACGAATTGTTCGAAGATCTTGATGTAGATTTATCCATTAATTTCATTTCAGAGTAGTTAATATATTTGATACATTGTAGCTTAAAAGTTTAATTGGTTCCATAAATATATTTGGTACATTGCAGCTTAATTTCAGAGTAGTTGTATAATGAACTGAGTGTTGGTATTCTACATAATTACTTATTGGTGACACCATAACATTATTTGAATTTGATGGAATATTACGGATAATAGATTTGGCACTTTGCCTTTTATTCATACTGTTTTCCATTCAATTGGTGACTCTCCATTTTTTAATGCATTCTATCTTATTGTTATAGCAGGAGCTAGGCGCGTCGCATAAGAAAGATGCGCTTTCACCATTACCAAATGTCAAGTTTCTAAAACTTATAACTACTAGAATTCAGAGACACAGTGAATCTTCTTGGGATCTTCCCTAATCTAAAGATGTTAGTCATTGAAGACGTGGAACACATGGCTTATTTTAAGGATTCGCCACCAGTCAACTTGGATCTTTCCAAGTCCTTTCTGATGCAACTGAAGACAGTTCAGATTACTTCACCTTTGGATAACTCACTACAAGAAAACTACAATTTAGCCGCGAAAAAATTTGTCGCTAACGTGAGTTAGCGATGAAATAATTTTGTCGCAGGATTTGTTGCTATACGCCCGTCGCTAACGTGTTTGCGACAAAAAAAATTAATTTTGTCGCAAATGTTTGCGATGAAAATTTGAGTTTCATCGCAAAATATTAGCGACGAAAATATAAGTTTCATCGCAAAATGTTAGCGACGAAAATATGAATTTCATCACAAAATGTTTGCGAGGAAAATCAAACATTTGTCGCAAACATGTTAGCGACAACTCCCGTGACAAAATTATTTCATCGCTAACTCACATTAGCGACAAAAATATTAAAATTAGCGACAATTTTTTTCGTGTCTAATATAGTAGTTCCTTACTTCGTGGCTAATTTTTTTGAGATAAATATTTTAATTTCGTTGCAAATGTTAGTGATGAAACCCATATTTTTGTCGCTAATATTTGGCTATGGATATCTGATTTACGAATCATTCTCTAAACCCTCTTCCGTACTCGACCAACCCAACCTGCACCCACACCCGACCCGCCCCAACCGAACCAACTCAATCGTTCTCTAAACCCACTTCCGCACTCAACCTGCCCCAGCCCGCACCAACACTCGACCCGCCCCAACCCACACCGACCCCAACTCAACCCAACCCGACCCGCACCCACATAACCCCTTCCCCATTTTATTTAAATAAATATTTTATTTGGTCTTAGTGGGAATTGATCCCGGGTGGATGGGCTTCCATAGCTGGGCGCCTACCACTCGGGCAGACAGCTCTTTGGTTCAGTTTTTAATATTAATTATATATGTATTCAATTGTTACTAATTTAGTTATTTTTACTCATTTAATAATTTATTTCACATTTATTAATTGATTAATTTTTAACTTGTAATAATTATATATGTATATATATTGTAATTTTTAAAACAATTTCAATTGTAAAAAAATTAATGTTACTTTACCAATTTTTAAAAAATAATAAATATTACAACCAATCTTCATTCTCTCATCTTTATGTCCATCTTCATTTGCATCATCATATTTATAAATATTTTTATAAACATTCATACTGGTTTATAAGACATAAAATTTGGAGAATTATTAAACATTTAATTATATAAATCGATTTTCTTTATTTAATAAGCATAGTTGATTTAATATTAGCCACGAAATATAATTTTCATTGTTGTTCTTATTATTAACAACAAAATAAAATAATTTGTTAAAAGTGTTGCGATAAAATATTTTAATTTTGTTGCAAATATTAATTCCAAGAAATTAGGCACAAAAAATATATTTCATCGCAAAATAATAGCGACTAAATATAATTTTCATTGTTGTCCTAATTATTAACAACAAAATAAAAGAATTTGTTGCTAGTAAAAGTAATTTCAATAAATTAGCCACAAAAAAATTCTATTTCATCGCAAAATATTAGCGACAAAATATAATTTTCATTGTTGTTCTGATTATTAACAACAAAATGAAGCAATACGTTGCTAGTATAGCGATGAAATATTTTAATTTCATCGCAAAATTAATTTCAATAAATTAGCCACAAAAAATTCTATTTCATCGTAAAATATTAGTGACGAAATATAATTTTCATTGCTGTTCTGATTATTAACAACAAAATGAAGCATTTTTTTGCTAATATAGCGATGAAATATATAATTTTTGTTGCAAAAATTAATTCCAAGAAATTAGCCACAAAAAATTATATTTCATCGCAAAATATTAGCAACGAAATATAATTTTCATTGCTGTTCTGATTATTAACAATAAAATGAAGCAATTTGTTGCTAATATAGCGATGAAATATATAAATTTTGTTACAAAAATTATTTTCAAGAAATTAGCCACGAAAATTTCTATTTCATCGCAAAATATTAGCAACGAAATATAATTTTCATTTATGTTCTGATTTTTTAACAACAAAATGAAGCAATTTTTTGCTAATATAGTAATGAAATATATAAATTTTGTTGCAAAAATTAATTTAGCCACGAAATTTTTTATTTCATCGCAAAATATTAGCAACGAAATATAATTTGTTGCTAATATAGCAATGAAATATATAAATTATGTTGCAAATATTAAATCTAACAATTTAGCAACGAAAATTTATATTTCGTTGCTAAAAATTGATTTTAGCGATGAAATTTAAATTTGTCGCAAAATTTTCATTGCTATTCCCCCTGTTTCTTGTAGTGACTCCTTAATATTTCCAATTATTGAGTTTTTGTTGAAATATGCAAGCACACTCGAAAAGTTGGTGATCCAGCCTGAATGTGGCATGTCATATTCACATGAGACTATTTCTCGAGCTGCAAAGAAACTTATGAGCATGCCAAGATCCTCACCAACGGCAAAGATGATTTTCAACGCAAATTGATCATAACGATCTCGTATCACTTCAAGTAAAAGTTCTCTTTTGCGAAAGGTACTTGCATTTTGGTGACATCCTTCACTTCCTGAACTTTGCTACATTTGCAAACTTGAACGTTTGGTTAGAAATATGTAATTTAGTGCAAGTTTTGATTCCATTCGTCGAAAATCCTTGTCTTGTAATCTCATCAATCGATTTTCCTAACTCTTAAATTAAGATGATGCCAAATTTTGAAGTGTTGAATATATTTTTGAGGTGCAAGTATTGTGTTAGCTTGAGAAAAAAGTGTAATTTAACAAAATAGTACAAAAATAGCTCAATGAATGCATTTACCTCAAGTGGGATAGCTCAAGTGGTTAGAGCACCACTACCTAGGCCTTAGGTCCTGGGTTCGAGTCATGGGAAGGGGAAAAAAGGGATGGGTATTTAACTTCCATAAAAAAAAGAATGCATTTACCTCTGAATTTCATAAAATTTCCGGCTTCCATTTTCGGCTTAAAAAGAACAACTGTCCTTTAGAGACATATCTGCATGCATCTCTAAATTTAGAACCAGAGAGTCTGCTTATTCTAAATCTTGCGTCCATGTAAAAACTGAAATAATCCTGCACTTAAATGTCAATTTGTAAACATAAATATATATTTTAGAAAATTTATCTTAAGCAGAAATTTTTGAAGTTACTGTAAAGAATCTGTGGCATTTTCTATTCCTTTAATTCATAAACCTATTGGAAAGAATATGAAGAATCTGATTCCCTAACTTGTGTTGAGGAATTCACAATTGTTTCGTGCGCGGTAATCCTTTGATTTTTTGGGTGTTGAATTGAACGCCCAAAATGGCAAAATTGGTCATTAAGTAGGGAACCCTCTATGATATAGGCGTACTCGAACCAGCAGCCATCGGCCATAAAAACATCAAGTTCCCTACAATATGCTGATGATACGCTGTTCATGTGTAACGGAAGATGGGAGGATATAAAAGCCATTACATATACTCTAAGGCTGTTTGAATTGGCGTCGGGGCTGAAAGTAAACTTCGGAAAGTGTAGCCTCACATGAATCCACATGAAGGAAGAGGTAATTAAGGATATGACAGATTTTATGAATTCCAATGGTGTTCCTGGGAATTAATATTGGCATAAATCATCACAGAAAGGCTGCATGGAATGGCCTACTACAGAAGATTCGAGGGAAGTTGGAAAAATGGGATGATCGTCACATCTCGTTGGGTGGAAGAGTCGTCACATTAGTCCAATCGGTCTTAGCTGCTGTGCCAACCTATTATTTGTCTTTCTTTGTATTTATGGCTTAAAGCAAGTGTCAAGACTGTTGTTTCAGCAACTTGCTGATTGCTTTGGTTATATACAATCTGATTGATTCTTTATTTTTTAAAAACTTGAGTTAATGTATTGTAAATGAATTTGGACTGGCTGAATTGGAAGAAAAGTTACCTACTAGCCTATTTACACGATTCGGGAATATGATTGCACTACAAAATATTGTCCAAAAGGCAACGGCAATTGGCAAGGGCAGACGGGCCGATGCGAAATGGCATCGGCATTTAATGGCCGATGCAAAATGGCATCGGCAGTGGGCCCCGATGCCATTTGGTAACGGCCCCCCGATGCAAAATGGCATCGGCAGTGGGCCCGATGTCTTCCTTGTCGCCCTAAACCCTAAACCCTAAAATCCTAAAACCCTAAACCTCTTAACCCTAAACCCTGAAACCCTAAAATTGAAAATTATGATTTTTTTTAGGGTTTAGAGTTTATGATTTAGTTTAATTAATGTAGTCATTATTTTTCAATTAATTATTTTTATAACTTTAATTTTAATTTTTTTGTTATTAAAAAAATTATATATATAAATGTATGGTTTTTTTTTAATTTAATAATTATATACTGATAATAAACACGTTAATAAATAATTTTAAAAAATCTTAAAATAATTAACCTTGATTAATTAAAAAATCAAAATAATTAATCTTGATTATTTAAAAAATCAAAATAATAAGCATTGGTAATCTTGATTATGGTATCTTTGTCCTAAGTTTCCTAATTTTATAGGAATATCCTTTAATTTTTTAAATTTCCATAAAATAGTGTTAATTATGTAAGTAAATATAAGGATGTAGATAATGACACATCATCATTTGACTTCATAAGGAGCCCATTATATGGGCTCAATATCATTTCTATATATATATATATATGTCATGTATATTTGCGTGGATTTTGATAGTTACGTGAGTATGACTTATGAATTTAGCATTACTCCTGATCAGAGTGAAACGAACATTATATATAATATACTACAACAATTAGGAAATTAATCAAGCTTATTCTCTGCAATTAAAAAAAAAAGTATTCACTAGAACTCCGTATTAGATAAGTGTATTTTAATTGAAAATGAACTAGAGAATAATTTTATAATAGATGAAAATATTTTTAATTAAATGGATAAGTGAATTCATATTTTTAAATGAATAAGTGAAAATAATTATATATATTTAATGTTGTGAATTGAAAATTAGAATGAATTTAAATGATGTGATTATAATAAATTTAAATGTATAAGTGAAAATAATTATATTCAATGTTGTATGTAATTATAATGTTGTGAAATTAAAAATTAGAATGAATTTAAATGTTGTAAATTGAGGATTAGAATAAATTTAAATAGTGTGAATTGATACCGTAATTAAATTATTTAATTTGAAAAACATAATTTAGTTAATTTGAAAAACATAATTTAGAAATAATTATGATATGCTTTGATAAATAATTTAATAAGCAACAATTAAAGTTAGAATGGATTGAATTAATTAAAGAATTAAAAACCCAAATTAAATTGAATATATATTAATTGCATTCACAACATGTCGACTAAAAGCTCCTAGCCTAAACGGCACACAGGGGGCGCTCAAAAGGTTTCGAGACCGCGAGGTCCCGAGTTCGAACCCCACAATTCGCGAAAAATGCCAAATTTTCGAGAATTGGGGTGGCCCAGCGGTGGGGGTGGGTGTTGGTGGCCTCGATACCTGGATTCGAAACCCAGATTCGTCTTTTTTAAATGTTAATAAAATGGCATCGGCAGTGGGCCCCGATGCAAAATGGCATCGGCTGTCCCCGATGCGAAAAGGCATCGGCAGTGGGCCCGATGCAATTTGGCATCGGCTGTCCCCCCGATGCCAAAAGGCAACGGTTTTCCCCAAATCCGATGCCATTTAAATAGCATCGAGCATATTGGCATCGGCACACTGCCGATGCCTTTGCCGTTGCCTTCATCATTGGGGACGGCAGATCCGATGCCTTCCCCGATGCCATTTTCAAATTATTTTGTAGTGATGCTAAATTAATACAGTAATTTGCTAAAATTATAAGATAATCTATTTTTTATAATTTGTATAAACTCCATATAAAATATAAATTAATAATTTTTTATATACTACTCTTTTCGTCCCTAAAAAGTTTGTATTTGCTGAAATGGAATTTAAGGAAAAAATGTAATAATTAGAGTCTTATGGATAATTAATTTTGTAAACTTTTATATTTAAAGTAGACAAAGAGTTTGATCGAGTGTATGGTGAATCTCTAGAGATATTATATGAAAGATAAATATGTGTATATTGTGAGAATGAGTATGAAAACTTTTTAGGGAAGGAGGTAGTACATGAATGATTTATGAAGGTTTTTTAAAAAATAATTCAATTATTTTTGTTTTTTTTAAAATCAATATTACCTCAAATCTTGTCTTTAAATTTTCTTATTATTGTAAGAATTTATGGTGTATAATTTGTTTGTGTTAAGCCTATTTTAATATTGTATTTATATAAAAAAAATTCTTTAATGTATAAAGTGATACATTGAACACAAAAAATATAATAAAGGGGAGATTGAAAGTTTTTTTTCAAATTGATCTCTTCATTTGATATTTTATGGAGTACTCCCTTCCATTCAAAATTTAATTCATTTTGAATGAATGAATATATATTAAATAAATAATTAATTTCTCATTTTAACCTCTCGTTATAAAAAAAAAACACTGAATATTTATTAATTTTAAGAGTAAATTTGAAATAAATACAATTAAGGGAGGGGGTGTATTGGTTGTAAATTTGTAGGATTTTTTTGGACTTTCAAAGTTTGGTGTATTCAATTCGGATTTTAAAAAGTCTGAAGTATTCAATACAGATTTAAAAAAGTCTTTAAAAATCTTTAGGTATTCAACCGTGGATTTTAATACTCTGTGCATTTTGTTGGATTCTCCCCCAAAAATATAAATAAATTGCACTATCTAAAATCTCTTCTAAAAACAACGGATTCTCTCAGAGAACTATGAAGACGAAAGATCAGAAGTAGGAATAGCAATATTGACCAGACCCGCGGATACCCACCCCACCCGCGAGCTTTGGGAATAGCAATATTGACCCGACCCACGGATACCCACCCCACCCGCGAGCTTTGGGTCAGGTCAGATTCGTCCCGTATTAAGTATGGGTCGGGTTTGGTTCTTATGCCCGACCCGCGGGTATCCGACCCGCCCGAATTAATATATATATATATATATTTTTTTTTAATTAGTAAAATACTTTATATATATATATATTATTGGTAAAATATTTTATATAATATATATACAATATTATTTAAAAAAAAAACACTTCATATTAAAAAAAAAACTCTTTACATCAATATAGGGAATTTATGAAAATCTATATAAATCAATAAAAAAATATATTCTACAATCATGTTAAGTGTATGCAAATCCATAAAAATCAATATAAAAAGTCAGTCAAACTCTGCATGGACTTTATGGATTTTTATAAATCCACGTACTTTTTAAAGTCCATAAAAATCCAATAAAATCTCAATTGAATACACCCTCCTTAATTTGCATTGAAAAATGTAAAACTGTCGTCATATAATTTACAAAAAAATGAAAAGTTAAAATAACTTATATTATGAGTAGGAGGAATTATTTTATTAGTACAAATTAATAAAATATTAATTGATATATAAATTAATTAATAAATTCGATGAGTATTACGAAATGGGGCCAATTCCTTGAAAATCCTTGTCTTGTAATCTCATCAATCGATTTTGCTAACTCTTTAACCCAGCCAATATTTGTTCCTGGCCTCTATTACCTTTAAACAAAAACATTTTTTTTTTTAAAATGCACTAAAAAGAAATGTTTACTGCAGAAAAAATCATAATAGTGAAAACGATACACTTTTTTTTTTGAACCCATGCAAAATGATTACATTTTTTAAACCAAAAAAAACCGTATATTGAACTTGGCCTTGGATCATAATTTTACAACATTTAATACTAATAAATCATATTTACATTAAAATTTGTGAAAATAGTAAAATTATGTTTAATAGTTAAGATTAAGGGTAGATTAATTAACTCCATCTCAATCCTTATAAATTGTTTAATAACTAAAATTAAATGTAAATTATGTTTTAAAATGTGTAAAATTTAAATATCATCATAATCTCAATCTAATTAATCTTAACTATCATGAAATAAATATTCAATTAATAACGAGAAGGATGAAAAATAAACTACTACAACCATGTATCAAACATATTGTTATAGTTGTAGGACATATAGGCTTCCTAAAACACCACCTCCACTGAGTTCTACTTTTTCGTGATTACTTACACACTTTTCTTATTGAAATATTAAAAAAATTACTTGTGCACGCTCAATATGAAATATTCCACAATTAAATTTATATTCACCTAACATTATTTTATTTTTAAAATTGTCATTCATTTTTACATACATTTCACTTTACACATCACCAAATCACTTAAAATATCCCTCATTTATCTTATACAGCAGAAACTCGGTAAATTAATACTTAATTATTTAATAAACTCTTTAAGATAACATTTTTGGCCGTTTTCAATTCAAAAATAGGGTACTAAATTAATAATTCACTAAAATTATAAGATAATACATTTTTTATAATTTATCTACACCTCTTAAAAAATACTTATAAATTAATAATTTCTTATATACTTACTACTCCCTCTGTTTAATTTTAAAATGCTCACTTCTCCGAATACGGATTTTAATGAATATTGATTAGTTTATTCATAAAATAAATAAGTTGAGGGTATGATGAGGTATTGTGGGGTCCATTTGTAAATAAAATGATTGTTTATGGGTAAATAAATGATGGTAGGAGGGTTGAGATAAAGTAGTATGAATAGTATTGTTTTAAAAAAGGGGTATGTGAATAATAAAATTTGAGGCAATTTTTTTTATATATTGCAATTTTGAAATGAAATATTGCAATTATGGTAAAAATTAGATTTATTTTCAATTTAAGCATAGTTCTATCTACGACCTGTGACTATTTAAGAGTTCTGTTTTCAATCCGCTGCTGTGGAATTATTTAATTTAAAAACGAAAAAAAAAATATAAATATTTTCAATTTTATCTTTTAGTAAAGTTCCTTTCACCAGGTGCGACTATGTCAGATCGAGAATGAGGGTCCGTGTATATTTTTAAGAAAATTTGACTAATTCATCTTTTAGTATGCAACTATGTCAGAATTTTGTCTACCATGCGTGACACACAAAAAAACCCTTATCCTCTCCTTCTCAGCTATATATTCTACCCATATTAACTTTTCATCTCAGCTATATATTCTATACTTCATCATAATTAACCCTCTCAAATACATTTTGGTGTATCCTCTCCTCTTCCACACAAATACATTTGGGTTGGTCTGCTATGGACTCGAGTGCATGTTGTGCACCCTAGTCCATGTTGCACTTTTCAGTTTATTGACTTACACTTTTTGGTAATGGTGTTGCACTTTTCAATTATTAAACTGTATAATAATATTTTTAGTAATAATTGAAAAGTGTAACACCATTTACCAAAAAGTGTAGGGTGCACAGCATGCACTCGAGTGCATACTAGACTTTACCAATACATTTTACTACTTGTTTAACACTAAAAAAAAGTCTTATCCACAACAAAAAATGTACCATTTCGCGAGGGATTTAGTGAGGAAAAACCCTCACTAAACAAAATGTTGAGGGATTTAGTGAGGGAATGCAGCCCTAACAAAATGTTGAGGGATTTAGTGAGGGAATGCAGCCCTAGTCAAATCGGTATTTACCGAGGGATTTATTTAGGCCCTAGGCAAATAGCGAGGGCTTAATCCCTCGGCAAACTTTTTTTTTTTTTTTAAATTTAATACTCGCAAAATCCCTTGGCAAATAGCGAGGAATTTCTGCCCTTGACAAAATCAATATAAAAATAAAATGTTGAGGGATTTAGTGAGAGAATGCAGCCCTAGTCAAATCGGTATTTACCGAGGGATTTATTTAGGCCCTAGGCAAATAGCGAGGGCTTAATCCCTCGGCAAACTTTTTTTTTTTTTTTTTAATTTAATACTCGCAAAATCCCTTGGCAAATAGCGAGGGATTTCTGCCCTTGACAAAATCAATATAAAAATATAATGGAATATTTAACCCCTTCCACTATAGCTGGCTCTAAGAGATAAACAAGGCCCAACAGCTCTACTAGATAAACAGGCGGCCCAGATAATATAACAAATGAGGCCCAATCAAATTTGAGTCACCAAGATCAGCAATTGGTGTTGTACATTTTATTGGTTATAAAGCATCTATAAAGCTTTTGATTTTTCGATGTGGGATCTACGTAGCATTTGACAATGAACTTGAAATAATAAAAAATTATGACTTCGTGCAAACAATATGCAGTAGAATCAAACCTGCAACTTTGGGCTTATGTGTGCTCCTTATATGCCAATTTTGCTAGAAGCACTATTGTTTGTATTTTAAATACAATTAAAATATATTATATAGTTTTAAATTTATTTAAAAATTGTCAACCCATAATTGTAACATATATAATTATGTTTAATTTTTTTTTTCAACACACACATATGCATATTAATTATATTTGTTAAATTGGTGATTACGACAAAATTGAACTAGTTGTACACATACAACATAATTAAAAACGTCAATTAAAATTACATACCACAAAAAAAAAAAAAAAAAAAACATTCTCAACTTCAATTAAAAATACATCACACAATAATATTTTTGTCAATATTAATTTTTTTGCCGAGGGTTTTCACGAGGGTCCGCAAGCCCTCGGCAAATTTAAATGGTATGTCAAGTTGCCGAGGGACTTTCCCTCGCCATTTTCCAAGGGCTAAAATGCTCTCTATTTTCCTAGGCATTTACCGAGTGATTTCCTTTGCCCTTGTTAATTAGCTAGGGTTATCTCTTCCCTTGTAATATCCCTCAACATTATATTCCCTCACTAAATCCCTTGCTATTTAGCTAGGGATTTAAACCCCTCAATAAAATCCCTCGCAATTTCAGCAGTTTTTTGTAGTGATCCTCTCTTTTTTGCTACTTGTTTAACCATTGAAAATTTCAGCCTTATCCTCTCATCTTCCTCACAGATAATTTTTTGTAATTCTAATTAAATTTTCATATTCATAATTATTAGTTACTTGGTTTTTATTTAATATATTAATATGCTATTTTTTTTTTCAGTTATTGGATGTGGACGTTACGATTTCAATTGTTGAGTAGGACGATTTTGATTTTGGAAGATTAGGAGAAACCACAAAAAGATTAGTAATTTTATTTCTATAATATTTTTAATATGTTGTGTGGTTATATTATTATTATTGAAGCATGCATTATAGAAATAGTATATTGAATTTTAATGTAAAATGTGTCATACTTAAAATCCTTCTGATTATGCAAAATAAGTTATGATAGGAAAAGTAGTAGATAGAATTTTAATGTAATAATGTGCATAGAACGGTGGACATCATAATTCGATAATTGTATTATTTCGACTTTAATATGAAATATGGAATATAATAGTTTTATTATTATTATTATTATTATTATTATTATTATTATTCTACTGATTTGAGTCCAACAAACGATTAAGTATGTCTCTATATACACGGATAAAGTTTCTCACACTTCTAGTGTGGTCATGATAGCTACTCCACCTAGATCCATGTGGAGCAAGCCCCAAGTAGCGTTCGTTCACACCGAACATTGGCCCTCTTACAACCATGTTACGTATATTCAATGGTTGAATAACGTTTATTCTCGTCCATGCCCAAATCTGCAATAAGAATGAAATGTTTTGACAAATATATATTATAACAATGAATGTTTAAAAAATCGTTATATATTAACAATTACCTGTAATAAGGACAATGCTCCAGAAATAGAATTCACAGTAGCGCGTGATGCATTACAGAGCTCTCTATATAGGAAGGCTAATACTGCACTTCCCCAGCTATAGGTTCACGTCCTCTAAAAAAGTTAAATATAAAAATCGAACAAATGACCGAGTGGAGTCGGGCACCATAAAACTACCCAATAATGTAAGTGCACATCCTCGTGCATATTGATCAACACGCACTTGTGGTGTATCCAAATCAATATGTTGACGTTTGAGATGCTCTGTAATTGAACTAATGTTGATCGCATTGTTAGTTCTCATCTCTCCGGGTACTAGCGAGAACCCTAGCCAAGTTTGAATTGTTAGTTCTCATCTCTCCGGGTACTAGCGAGAACCCTAGCCAAGTTTGAATATATTTTTGTCATTCTGTTGTTTAGCGTCTATTCCGTACATATAACAGGCTCTCCTTCGATCGATAACCCCCATAAGATAGCCACATCTTGCAACGTTATATAGTGGTCTCCCCGATCGAAAAGTGGAAGGTGTGTGTCTCTGGGCGCCATCTCTCCACTAGGGCAGTGATAAGATGACGATCCAATTTCATTGGTTCACACCTAAAAGGACCGTAAAAGCCCATTCGCTCTAATACGTCTACAACTCGAGGGTGGAGTTGTATGTCCTCTGGATCAGGATTTTTCCTATTTGTCCAGAAAATATTTCCACCTCCATGATAAGTTGTCAACAAGTTCTCAGTTTGATTGTTGTTGACGAAAATTGTGTCAGAACGATGTGTGGCTTGTTCATTCAATACTGAATCATCCTCCGGCCCTATACGATTATTTTCGTTTTCCATCCTAAAAATTTGTGTACATAAATATCTAACACAAAAATATAAAATTTGGTAAAAACATATATAATGTACAAAAATAAATATTTATGAAAATTTTGTTATGCAATTTAGTTTACATCCAACTTCTAAAAATTATTATAAATATTAAAATTGTCTAGAAAATTCTAAATTTTTAAATAATACATATAAAATTTATTCCCTGAGTTTTAGTAGTTGAAAATATGCACGTATGGGAGTGTGTTCTTAACTGAGTGTAGATTAATAACTATGGTTTAATTTTTACAGAAAATAAATGGAGCAAAAACAGCATTGCACTGCACTAACACAAAATAACACAACTTCAATCAACTACTTATATTCAACCTCTAGAAATTATTATATATATTATAACTATTTAGAAAATTCTAAATTTCTAATAGTAGGTTGTTCTTGAAGTTAGTAATACATATAAAATTTGTTCCATGAGTTTTAGTAGTTGAAAATGAGGGTTTTGAATTCGTTTTCAATACTGCTACAAAATAATATGTACTGTCATATAAACTTCAAAAATTCATATCTCCTACGATATAACTCGAATTCACACGATTTTTGTGGGAGTGTGTTCTTAACTCAGTGTAGATTAAAAACTATGGTTTAATTTTTACATAAAATAAATTTTACAAAAACGGCATTACCATAAATTCACTCCACTAACACAAAATAACACATTTTCAATCAACTACTTATATCCAACTTTTAAAAATTATTATAAATATTATAACTATTTAAAAAATTCTAAATTTCTAACAGGTTGTCCTAAAGTTAGTAATACATCATTTTCAATATATTTTTTTTGAGCAAAGTTCGTTTTCAATACTGCTACAAAAATATGCACGTATTTGTCATTTTCAAAAATTCATATCTCCTAGAATTCATAAATGTAGCAAAAACACATTGTCATAAAGTCACTACACAGACAACACAACTTCAATCAATTCATTTCAAAATTAAAATAACTAATTTATTTTATAAACCCATTCCATATTTTAGAGACATTATAATACACCATAATATAACAATAGCATATACATAAATTCAATTCTCCACTGAGTCTTTTTGTGTTGACTCCAAGCAAATTAAATTACCTAGAAAAGAATAAAAAAGATTAAATAAAATATAATAAACTATAACTATATAATACTCCATACTACAAAATACGAATCAAATATGACAAACTTGAAGGTAGTTTTTTATTTTTATTTTTTTCCAAAATTATCGAATTTTCAGGTTTGAAATCTTCCAAAATTTTCGATTTTAAGAATAAAGATTGAAATCTTGAATTTTCCAAAATTTTCGAATTAAAGAAAAGTTTGAAATCTTGATTTTTTTTGGGAATTTTAAAATTTTGAGTGATGAGTATTTTAAATTTTAAAATTTTGAAAGAATTTTTTTTTTTTTCAGAATTTTCTAATTTTATATTTTTTGTTTAAGATTTTATGAAAAATTTAGAAAGATAAAAAGAAAGAAATAAGAAGAGAGATGAATGAAGGAGAAGAAGTAGGATAAAAAACTTACCAAGATGAATGAAAGAGGAAAGAAGAAGATATAATTGTTGAGAAGGACACATTGCAAAGGTAGGTAAAACCTTGGGAAAGACGCGCCTACCCAGAAGAAACTTTGTTTGAAGACTCGGTAAACCTCGAAAAACCACATAGTTGCGCCTACCAACAAAAAACTTTGTTTGAAGACTCGGTAAAACCTGCACGAAGTCTTTTTGTGTTGACTCCAATCAAATTAAATTATAAAGAATAAAAAAAATTAAATCAAATATAATAATCTATAACTATATAATACTAAAAAATATGAATCAAATATAATAAACTTGACGGTAGTTTTTGAACTTTTTTTTCTCCAAAATTTTCGAATTTTCAGTTTTGAAATCTTCCAAAATTTTCAATTTTAAAAATAAAGATTGAAATTTTGATCGAATTTTCCAAAATTTTCGAATTAAAGAAAAGTTTGAAATCTTGATTTTTTTTCGGAATTTTAAATTTTTGAGTGATGAGTATTTTAAAATTTAAAATTTTGGAAAAAAAAATATATTTTTTTTTTCAGAATTTTCGAATTTAATATTTTTTTAGGAGAATTTTATGAAAAATTTAGAAGATAAAAAGAAAGAAATAAGAAGAGAGATGAATGAAAGAGAAGAAGTAGGGATAGAAAACTATGAAAGAGGGAAGAGGAAGATTTAATTGTTGAGAAGGAGACATCACAACAGTCGGTAAAACCTCGGGAAGGGAAAGACCACATAGTTGTATTGTCGTGTAATGTCTGACATATTCGCACTTGAATAGAACTCTTAAATAGTTGCGAGTTATGGATATAACTATGCTTAAATTGAAAATAAATCTTTCAAATTGATTTTGTCATTTGTTATAAGTAAGTATTTTATTATAAATTATAAATTATAAAATATTAATTAATAATTCTCAATTTTTTATTAATTAATAAGTTCTATGAGTAGGAGTAATTTCTACTCTTATCACAAAACAAAAAGAAAGCAGAGAGCTCACATGCAATTTTCTCACTTCCATTTTCTCAGCTCTCACTCTTTATCCGCCGCCTTCGTAAGCCTCCTAATCGCGTTTGTAAGAGCTAGCTAGAGAAGCCGAGTCCTGGTAATTTTCGTTACTTTTTACCTTTAGATTCGAAATGTGTTACTTAACTGTTAGTTTTCATGTTTTGTTTGTGTAATTACTCGAATTACTTTGAATTTTTGTCTAGTGTTTCTTTCGATTGCTGAAACAATGGATCGACTCAGTGAGTTACCCCACTCGTTAATCCTCCAAATCCTCTCATTGTTGCCAATGAGAGATGTTGTTTCGACGACTCTTTTGTCCAAAGGTTGGAATAACCTCTGGACCACAGTCCCCTGCCTTAATTTCTGTGAAAATATAAAGAATGACGAAGATGTAGAGAAAGTTCGAAAGTTTATTGATCGTGCTCTTCTTCTACGGTGGAATGGGTCCAAGATTCTGAAATTCGAACTTAATATCAACCCTTACTATACATCATTAGCCGGTGACATTGATGGGTGGGTGCATTTTGCTATTGGAAATGAAGTAGAAGAGTTGAATCTAGATTCGATGTACGATGGTGATGATATTTATTGGGACGATTCACCAGAAGGTATGAAAGATGTATACGTGGCTCCACAGTTGCTGAACTCGTGTTCATGGATAAAAAAATTATCACTTGTGGGATGCATTGTTCGAATCCCTGGAATTCCGACCTGGAATCAGCTCAAGAGTTTAAGAATTGATGGGTTTCGCTTCAGTGAAGACTTGATAAACCGAATTTTGTTGGGTAGTCCTCGGTTGGAAGACTTTGAGTTGTGCCTTTTGCTAAACTATGAGGACTTGAATATCCAATCTACAAGTTTGAAGAAGCTAAAGATCAATAGGTATTTAATTTTTGATGAAAATGATGATGAAATAACACTGGATGGAGCTCTGAGAATCTGCTGTCCGAAACTTGAAACTATGGAACTCTCAGGAGTTTTCTTTATTGAGTATATACTTACAGATGTGTCATCTTTAACTGATGCAACTCTTGGCTTTCATGATGAAATATATCATGATATACCCGGGAATGAATTGGTTAGAGAAACATTAAGGCAAATCTTACCAGCTCTCCGACATGTTGAAAGACTCTGTTTATCATTTCAGACTGCTCAGGTCTTGTTTCTCTTCACTATTTACTGATGCTTTACATGAAGTAGTAATAATACGAATTGTTTGAAAACCTTAGTATAGATTTATTCGTTAATTTAGAAGTACGTAGTTGTTAATCTTGTTACCTTATATATCATATTTGTCTATAGTTTCAAATGTATTTTCTACATTGCAGCTTAATTGGATTCCAATTTCCATACTTGTGAATGTTATTGTACATAATTAACATTCTTTGAATTCGAGGGAAATACTGATAATAGATTTGGTACTTTACCTTTTTATTCGTGCTTGTTTTACATTCAATTAGTTACTCTCCATTTTTAATGCAATCTATCTTATTGTTATACCAGGAGCTTGGCGCGTCACATAAGAAAGCTACGCTTTCACCATTACCAAATGTCAAGTTTCTAAAACTTACATCTACTGATAATGAATTCGGTGAAGTACAAATCAGAGACACAATGAGTCTTCTTGGGATCTTCCCTAATCTAAAGATGTTAGTCATTGCCGTGAAAATGCCTAGTTTTTGGAAACCACCAATGTTCAACTTGGAGTTCGTAACTAGTCTCCCCAAGTCCTCTCTGATGAAACTGGAGATAGTTCAAATTACTTCATGTTTGACTAAATCCTCAATATTTCCAATTATTGAGTTTTTGTTAAAATATGCAAGAAGACTCAAAAAGTTGGTGATCCAACCCGAATGCGGCAAGACATATTCACAAGAGACTTTTTCTCTAGCTTCAAAGAAACTGCTGAGTATGCCAAGATCCTCACCAACTGCGAATGTGATTATCAACACAAATCGATCATAACGATATCATATCACTTCACAAGTAAAAGTTCTCTTTTGCAAAGGGTACTTGCATTTTGGTGATATCCTTCACTTCCTGAACTTTGCTACATTTGCAAACTTGAACATTTGGTTAGAAATATGTAATTTAGTACAAGTTTACTAGTATTTGGTATCTGAGATATATTATGTCGTGGTCATATCTAATATATTATGCTAAATTTGAATGGTGTCATTTCGACTTATATTTTAACACTGTATTTGGATGTAACGAGTTTAAGAAATTAAGCATAAAGTTAATTGTTACACTACTGCAGGAAGCTATCTACTTGACTGTCATAGTTTTGCTTTTAGTTGCAGCTGATAAGAATTGCATATACATCAACTTGATGCTAGAGTTTGTAGCTTGTAAGTTGAATAAGTGTATTTATGGCTTGTTTTAGCAACTTGCTGATTGTTTAGTGTATCTCTTTGGTTATATACAATCTGATTGATTCTTTATTTTTTAAATTGATGTTGTTCTTTTACCGCTTTACTTTGTAATGTTGGCGATACTGTTGTTTGGGGTGTGATTATTGATGAGATTAATATGGTAAAACAACACTTTGCTGCTGTTTTTACATGGGTGGGTTGTCTCTCGTTGTCAATGGAAATGGAAATATACACTTCATTAATGTTGTATGTAGATGGAAATTATGTGTTTGTAAAGCTTTAGCAGGCACATTTACTCTGTACAAAAATTGCCGACGGATCCAAATTTATTTTTTATAATAAATTATCTTAAATTTTACTAAACAATTTTTATTTTTATAATCTCGCCTAATTATTTAAGCTAGTCTCATACTAGTTCATTTTATATAGTAGAAACTCGATAAATTAATACTCAAATTATTTAATACTCTCTTTAAAATAATATTTTTGGGTGGTTCCGATTTGGGAATAGGGTGTAATTTGTTAAAATTATAAGATAATACATATTTTATAATTGATATAAACCGCTGTAAAAAAAATATATATATAAGCCCTATATAAAATATAATTAATAATTCTTTATATATTACAAATCCATCTTTAATTTATTTGTGTTAACATATTTTTATATTGAATTTATACAAACATATTCTTTAATGTCCATAAAAAGTGATACATCCGTTCATTTGATATACCTAACTATTTTATTATAAATTAATAAAATATTAATTAATAATTTGTATTAATTACTCAGCAGCTCCCACTCTTGAGTTTCACACTTCCATTTACTCAGCAGCTCCCACTCTTAGTTTCAAATTACAGTTCCTCTTGAGTTTCAAATTACAGTTCTTTATCGGTGACAACTTCAAATTACAGTTCTTTTATAAAGGCTTAGTAGATACACCTCCCACTTCTGGAAATACACCCTTTAATTAATATTAGTTAGTTAGTTTGTTAAGAGTAGTTAGTTGGTTAGATTAGAGGCGATTAGTATATATACTCTTCTTGCTTATTTCAGTTAAAAAACACACACAATTCCTTTATCTCCATCTCTGTAAATTCAAAGCTTTCAAAGCTTTCTTTCATGGATTCTATTTTGCAATCCTACATGGTATCAGTTTCAAAGCAGATTCGATCCTAATCCGCTCAAAATCCCCTCCGTTCTTAGGCTTATTACCTACAGAACTTTCTATCTTCCCGATTGATTTTTTTTTTTCTGCAATTTCATGGCGCCGGTTGTCACCGACCCAAACTCCCTCGATCCGGCGAAGAATCCTTTCTCCCCTCTGGCGTTACACCAAAACGACAATCCAGCGGTGGCGATCGTCCTTGAACCCCTCGACGGCACCAACTATGTTTCTTGGAGCCACACGATCAAAAGGGGTCTTAGCGTCAAGAACAAGGCTCGCCTGATCGACGGTACACTCAAAATCCCATCGGAGGTAGATGATTCAGACACTTATGCTGCCTGGGTAAGAGCAAACGATCTCGTATTAATGTGGATTTTAAACTCTATCATCCCAGATATTAAACGAACCCTAGAGTATTTCTCTGTTGCAAAAGATGTTTGGGATGAACTGCAAATTCGCTATGCTTTATCTGATGGAACTAGAGTATATCATTTAGAGAAATCCCTAAGTTCTATTGCTCAAGGTTCTCAATCCCTAGTTAGCTATTATAATCAGTTTAAATTTCTTTGGGATGAATACTTGAGTTTTAGGCCTGTTCTTAAATGTTCTTGTGGAGCAATGGATGGGTGCACTTGTGATTTGCCTAAATTGATGTCTAAAACACAAGAACAAGACTCTGTTATGAAATTCTTGGTAGGCCTTAATGATTCCTATAGTTTCATTAGAAGTCAATTTTTGTTGCAATCTCCCTTCCCTCCTCTATCCAAGATTTATGGTTTGTTGCTTCAAGAGGAATCCCAAAGAGCCTTAAACACCACCTATGATCCTATTCAGCCAGATTCTATTGCTATGATTGCAAAGAATTCTAAATTCTATAAGGATACAAGGAAACCTCTTAAATGTGGTCACTGTGATGGCTTGGGTCACACCATAGATAGGTGTTTTCATATCATAGGCTTTCCCCCCGGTTGGAAAGGTCCTAGAGGTCGCACCACCAAATTTCCCAATAAAACTGCCTCTACATCCTCCAAACAACCCATCCAAACTGAAACTTCCAGGGAGTCTAATCCTTTGATTGACCAAGAACTTTTTAACAAGTTTATTAGCTTTTCTAAGTCACAGATATTTGGTGAGGGGAAGAGCATTGCTCACTCTGTGGCAGGAGCTTCCACTGTGCAGATTGAGGATCCCTCTCCATCCAAAGATTCAGGTATGTCTTCTAACCTAAGTCACAATACTGTCAAACTTGCCACTTGGATATTAGATACTGGGGCCACTGATCATATGGTTTTTGATGCATCCTTGTTTTCCACCCCACCTTCTGTAGCTAATGTCATGATTTCTTTACCCAATAATGCCACTTCTACAGCCACTCTCATGGGAAACATTGTGATAAATGAAAGCCTAACTTTATACAATGTTTTATATGTGCCTGGTTTCACATTTAACCTTCTATCTATTAGTCATCTAACTAGATACTCTAATTGTACTGCTAGTTTCTTGTCCTCACACTGTGTTTTACAGGACAATACATCCAAGATGGTGATTGGTACTGCTGATCAAGTTAGAGGCCTTTATATTTTACAAACTGCCCATCCCTCTATTAACTCTACTATTGCACATTCTGTTGATGCTAATAGCATAGTTTCAAATTCTTGTAATTTTGAACTTTGGCATAAAAGACTAGGTCATATACCTAGAAGATGTATGTTGCACATACCTGAACTGAATATTAATGCTTCTGAATCTCAATATAAGTGTTTGATTTGTCCTTTAGCAAAACAAAAGAGGAAACCTTTCCCATTAAGTACATCCACCTCTGTTCTCCCTTTTCATTTAATTCATTGTGATGTTTGGGGTCCTTTCTCTATGGTTTCTGCTACTGGTCATAGGTTTTTCCTCACTATTGTTGATGATTTTAGCAGATGCACATGGATCTACCTCTTAAGGGCTAAAAGTGATGTTCAATACTCCTTAGAAAATTTTCATAATATGGTTCAAACTCAATTTGACACTAAGATCAAAACTGTTAGAAGTGACAATGACACTAAATTTCTCCTCTTTGATTTTTATCATAAGTATGGTATTCTCCATCAAACTTCTTGTGTTGAAACACCCCAACAAAATGGGATTGTTGAGAGGAAACATCAACACTTACTTCAAGTTGCTAGAGCTTTTATGTTTCAATCTTCTATGCCTTTGAAATACTGGAGTGAATCCATAAAAACTGCAGCATATGTTATCAATAGGATTCCTTCTCACAATCTTCAACAAAAATCTCCCTTTGAGATGTTATACAACAAGAAACCTGAGTACTCTTTCCTTAAAACTTTTGGATGTTTATGTTTTGCCAACACTCTAACCTCTAACAGACACAAGTTTGAACCTAGAGCCACAAAATGTGTTTTTCTTGGCTATCCCCTTGGTACCAAAGGGTATAGACTTTTGGACATCACCACTGGTAAGATTTTTATTTCTAGAAATGTGAGGTTTTATGAGGACACTTTTACCTTCTCTGAACCTGTCCCTACTATCCTTCACAACTCTAAATTTCCTTCTTGGGCCAAAACTTTTGATGATATTGATGATCACTTTATCCATTTACATGATATTGCTACTGTGCCTGATAATACTACTCTGCCTGATAATACTACTCTGCCTGATAATACTACTGTGCCTGATAATACTACTGTGCCTGATATTCAAAATCCTAATACTTCTGCCCCTGTTGTCCCTGAGGTTCAACAATCCTCAAGACCTTCAAGGACTAAATCTCAACCTGCCTATTTACAAGTTTATGAGACTTATTTACCTGCATATCTTGATCATACTAAACATCTTTCTTCATCTGCTGGAAAACAATATCCTATACAAAATTTTTTGTCTACTACTAGGCTTACACCTCCTTATAAAAAGTTTATTGCCTCTATATCCCAAATTCAAGAACCAAAAAATTATAAGCAAGCTGATTTGGATATAAATTGGGTTTCTGCTATGAATCAGGAATTAGATGCTCTAAATAAGAATAACACATGGTCTCTTGTTAATCTCCCTAAAGACAAACATTGTATAGGTTGTAGATGAATTTACAAGATTAAGTATAAATCTGATGGCAGTATAGAGAGGTACAAGGCTAGGTTAGTTGCCAAAGGATATACACAACAAGAAGGCATAGATTACTTTGACACCTTCTCCCCTGTTGCTAAAATCACTTCTGTAAGAATTCTATTGGTTGTAGCTATTTCTAAAAATTGGCATATTCATCAACTAGATGTTAATAATGCATTCTTACATGGTGATCTTGATGAAGAGATTTATATGGTTCCCCCCCTGGTCTCACTCCTTCTCCTAATAACAAAGTATGCAGATTACACAAGAGTCTCTATGGTTTGAAACAAGCTTCAAAACAGTGGTTTTCTAAGTTAACCACTTCTTTGCTATCTCTTGGTTTTATACAGTCCAAAGCTGACACCTCTTTGTTTACAAGACTCAATGGCACTGATTTCACTTCTATACTTTGTTATGTTGATGACCTCATTATATCTGGGACTAATCTTCTTATAATTCAGTCCATCAAGGCACACTTACACAGAAGGTTCACTATTAAGGATCTTGGTCCTTTAAAGTATATCTTGGGCATTGAGATTGGCAGAAACAGTAAAGGCCTAACTCTTTGTCAAAGAAAGTATACTCTTGATTTACTTAATGATTCTGGATACTTGGGAAGCAAACCTTGCTCCACCCCAATGGATTCCAAAATTACCTTTGATTCTAACTCTCCTCTTCTTGCACAGCCTGACCAATACAGGAAATTAGTGGGCAAGCTTTTATACTTAACTGTAACAAGGCCTGATATCTCCTATGTTGTTCAGACCTTGAGTCAATTCATGCAAAGTCCCACTGATTCCCACTTAATGGCAGTTCATAGGGTTCTAAGATACCTAAAAAGCAACCCTGGAACTGGCCTTTTTTACCCTGTTACTAACACATTTAAACTTCATGCCTTTTCAGATTCTGATTGGGCCAGATGTGTACACACAAGAAGAAGCATCACAGGGTATAGCATATATCTTGGGCACTCCCTGATCTCTTGGAAATCAAAGAAACAGACCACTGTTAGCAGATCCTCTGCTGAGGCTGAGTATAGAGCCTTAGCCTCCACTACTTGTGAGCTTCAATGGATACACTACATCCTTGCAGATTTAAAGGTGCAGCATTCTACCCCTTCCAACATGTACACGGATAGTAAAAGTGCGTTCTCCATTGCTCACAATCCATGTCTCCACCAACGAACCAAACACATAGCTTTGGACAATCATTTCACTAGAGAAAAGATTCAAGAAGGTCTTCTTACTCTCGTCCATATCCCTACTGAAGATAACCTTGCAGATATCCTAACAAAGCCTCTTCCACCAACTCCGTTCATGGTGCACAAATCCAAAATGGGCATGTTGGATATACACTCCCATTTTGAGAGGGGGGTATAAAGGCTTAGTAAATACACCTCCCACTTCTGGAAATACACCCTTTAATTAGTATTAGTTAGTTAGTTTGTTAAGAGTAGTTAGTTGGTTAGATTAGAGGCGATTAGTATATATACTCTTCTTGCTTATTTCAGTTAAAAAACACACACAATTCCTTTATCTCCATCTCTGTAAATTCAAAGCTTTCAAAGCTTTCTTTCATGGATTCTATTTTGCAATCCTACATCTTTCAAATTACAGTTCTTTATCCGCCGTCGTTGTCACCGCTTCTCCGGTGTCCGGTGTCGGAATGATTGAATTCATATACCAAAACAAATATACCCCTAAAATCACCTGCTTCTTAGAGCTACAAAAGCCCTAACTCAATCTACCCCTAAAATCACCTGCTTCTAATTGCGTTAGTATAGTAAGAGCTAGTTAGAGAAGCCGAGTCCTGGTAATTTGTGTTACTTTTTTACCTTGATTCGAAATGGGTTAATTGTTAGTTTTCATGTTTTCTTTGTGTAATTACTCAAATTTCTTTTGAATTTTTGACTAGTAGTGTTTCGATTGCTGAAATTAACCATGGATGAATGTGAACTCGTGGATCGACTTAGTGAGTTACCCCACTCGTTAATACTCCGCATCCTCTCGTTGTTGCCGATGAGAGATGTTGTTTCGGCAACTCTTCTGTCCAAAGGTTGGAATAACCTCTGGATCACTGTCCCCTGCCTTAATTTCTGCGAAACTATAAGCCCACACAAAGGGATAGAGAAAGTTCGAAACTTTATTAATCATGCTCTCCTACCGTGGAAAGGGCCCATGAGAAAGATATTTAATTCACCGTAATTTTGGTGATCAGAGAAATTCAATATATAATTGAGTTAAGTTACAACCGACTCCTTGGAGATAAAATTATAAAATATATGTACAAGATATACATTGAGAATAATCTAGAAGATATTCTAAATCTTATCCTTAACACTCCCCGTCAAGCGTTGCGTCAGATTTGGAAAGACGCAAAGCTTGGAACGAAAAAACTCAAAAGCTGGACGCGGGAGACTCTTCGTGAAAGATATCAGCAAGCTGGAGATGAGATTTTGGAAAGACGCAAAGCTTGGAACGAAGAAACTCAAAAGCTGGACGCGGGAGACTCTTCGTGAAGATATCAGCAAGCTGGAGATGAGATGGAACAAACTTGTATTGAGACCTATAAATAGGGGTGCAAATGTTATAGTAATCACTTGAAGTTGAATCAAACATTTCTATACTCCTTTTACATATTGTTCTCTTTTACATACAAAGTTATAAGTTTTAGTTGTTTCACAACACGTTATCAGCACGAGGCTCGTCAAACATTCCTGCCGACGAAATTCAGATAGTGACCAATTTCAGGTATTGTACAAAGTTATGTATTGAAATATTTAGAATATATTATCTAACAATATTTATTTGTCACCTCTTATTTTATTACTATTTTGATGATCATTTGTTCTTGAAATTAATCAATCTCTTGTTTATTTGATAGTTTCCATCATGTCGAATTTAACAAAACTTGAATTTGTGGCTCTTGATATTACCGGAAAAAACTATTTGTCATGGATTCTTGATGCTGAAATTCATTTGGATGCCATGGGTCTTGGAGATTCCATAAAAGTGGCAAATCAAGCATCTAATCAAGATAAGGCTAAAGCCATGATTTTCCTTCGCCACCATCTTGATGAAGGATTAAAAACTGAGTACCTCACTGTGAAAGATCCACTTGAATTGTGGACGAATCTTAAAGAAAGGTATGATCACCAAAAAACAGTGATTTTGCCAAAGGCTCGTTATAATTGGTTGCATTTAAGATTGCAAGATTATAAATCAGTGAGTGAGTATAACTCAGCTATGTTCAGAATCACTTCTCAATTAAAATTATGTGGAGAAAATATTACTGATGATGATATGCTTGAAAAGACATTCTCCACATTTCATGCTTCTAATGTGCTTTTGCAACAACAATATCGTGAGAAGGGTTTTACTAAATATTCTGAACTAATTTCATGTCTTTTGGTGGCTGAGCAAAATAATGAGCTTTTGATGAAAAATCATGAATCTCGTCCAACTGGTTCTGCTCCACTCCCCGAAATGAATGTTGTCTCATTCTATAATAATCACGATTCCTATAACGGTCGTGGAAGGGGACGTGGCCGTGGACGGGGTCGGGGACTTGGACGTGGCCGAGGACGTGGATTTGGCCGAGGCAGATTTCAAAATGATCATAATTCCCGTCAGAACTTTAAAGCCCCCCACAAAGGAAAACATTTTTTTGAATATCAAAGGAAAGAGAATGACTCACTTGATACAAAGCCCAAATATGACACTTGTCATCGATGTGGGGCGAATGGACATTGGTCTAGGACATGTCGCACGCCTAAGCATCTTATTAATCTATATCAAGAATCGATCAAGGAAAAAGAGAAAAAGGTTGAAACAAATTTTGTGAATAGTGAGTTCGATAATGAGATGTTTGACATAACACAATTGGATGTTGCTGATTACCTTACCCACCCTGAAGGTGGAAATTAGATCGTTCTAATACTCAATCATAATTTCTTTTCAATAATCTATTATGTAATGTTTGTTTTTCTTATGTTATGCAATGTCTTAATATTTTTGTCTTTTATAATATGAGTGACTATTACATTTTCATTTACCTTTCTTATGTTATGCAATGTCTTAATATTTTTGTCCTTTATAATATGATTGACTATTAAATTTTCATTTACCTTAAAAAATAAAATAAAACAATTAAATTTTAAATGTCTTACTATGTATTTCTTTTGTTTTTTTTATATAAGAAATGGAAAATGGTATGGCAACATCAACTTTCAAGGAAGAAGATGGAGATCTATGTCTCGTGGATAGTGCTACTACGCACACTATATTCAACAATAAAAAACACTTCTCAAATATAAATTGGGGAGAAGCTAATGTAAATACAATATCCGGTTGTACAAAAATAATTGAAGGCTTTGGAAGAGCCACTATTCAATTACCCGGAGGGACAAAATTCATTATAAATAATGCCTTATTCTCTGGAAAGTCTCAAAGATATTTATTGAGTTTTAAAGATATTCGTTTAAATGGATATCATCTTGAGACTACGAAAGAAGGCAATATTGAGTATCTCAATATTACTACAATTGTTGCGGGAAAGAAATGTATGGTGGAAAAGTTACTCGCTTTGTCCTCGGGTTTATATTGCACGAGCATAAGAACAATTGAAATTTATGCCGTAGTAAACCAAAAGGTTACTACCGAATTTAATGTTTGGCATGACCGGTTGGGCCATCCCGGTTCCATAATGATGCGAAAAATTGTAGAAAATTCATGTGGGCATCCATTGAAAAATCGGAAAATACTACATCACAATGAATTTTCATGTGCTGCTTGTTCACAAGGGAAATTAATTGTAAGACCGTCACCAGCTAAAGTTGAGCATGAAAATCTTATATTCTTGGAACGAATTCAAGGGGATATTTGCGGACCTATACATCCGCCAAGTGGACCATTTAGGTATTTTATGGTCTTGATTGATGCATCGACTAAGTGGTCACATGTATGCTTATTGTCATCTCGCAATTTGGCTTTTGCAAAATTATTGGGACAAATAATACGATTGCGAGCACAGTTTCCTGATAATGCAATTAAGACAATCCGTCTTGATAATGCTGGTGAATTTTCATCCCAAACTTTCAATGATTATTGCTTATCAATTGGAATACATATTGAGCATCCAGTTGCTCATGTCCATACACAAAACGGTCTTGTTGAATCGCTTATAAAGCGTATTCAATTGATTGCCCGACCATTATTGATGAAATCTAAACTCCCCATTTCAGCTTGGGGTCATGCTATATTGCATGCGGCAGCACTTGTGCGCATCAGACCAACAAGTTATCATAGCATTTCCCCCGTACATATGGTTCAAGGTCAGGAACCAAATATTTCCCATCTAAGAACTTTTGGATGTGCTGTATATGTACCGATTGCTCCACCACAACGTACAAAGATGGGTCCCCAAAGGAGAATGGGGATATATGTTGGGTACGAATCTCCGTCTATTATTAAATATTTAGAACCATTGACCGGAGATCTATTCACGGCAAGGTTTGCCGATTGTCATTTTGATGAGACAATTTTTCCAACATTAGGGGGGGAAAGTAAGCAGCTGGCAAAGAATATTTCTTGGAATGAATTATCATTGAATTGCATGGATCCTCGTACAAAACAATGTGAACTTGAAGTTGAAAAGATAATTCATTTGCAAAAGATTGCGAATCAACTGCCAGACGCATTTACTGACCTTAAAAGAGTTACAAAATCTCATATTCCAGCTGCTAATGCTCCTAACAGAATTGATGTCCTTGAAGGACCATCTTCCATTGCAAATGAATCTACGGCACGCCTGAAGCGTGGTAGACCTCTCGGTTCCAAAGACAAAAATCCTCAAAAAAGAAAAGGAGCAAATGAGGATGGCCATAATGTGAACACTCCTGTTGAAAAATCTGACACACTACTTAAAGTCCCAGAAAATGATATTGTAGTCATTGATAAATTCCAGGCGCCTAAAAATGATGAAGTATCGATCAATTATGTCAGAACAGGAGAAAGATGGAGCCGAAATGAAATCGACGTCGACGATATCTTTGCATATAATGTAGCGCTCAATATAATGGAAGATGATGAGGATCCTGAACCTACGTCTATTGATGAATGTAGGAAACGAGATGATTGGCCAATGTGGAAGGACGCAATAAGTGCAGAATTGCAATCTCTTATTAAACGAAAAGTTTTTGGACCTGTTGTCCGTACACCTAATGGTATAAAACCCGTGGGGCATAAATGGGTATTCGTGCGAAAAAGAAATGAGAAAAATGAAATCGTGAGGTATAAAGCCCGGCTTGTCGCACAAGGTTTTACCCAAAGGCCAAGTGTTGATTATGAGGAGACTTACTCCCCAGTGGTGGATGCAATAACTTTTCGTTATTTAATAAGTCTGGCAGTGCAAGAAAAACTTGAAATGCGTCTAACAGATGTCGTTACAGCTTATTTGTACGGCTCATTAGAGAAAGATATTTACATGACAATCCCTGAGGGATTAAAGGTACCTTTAATGAAAAACGAGAATTCTCAAAACATATATTCAGTCAAGTTGAGCAAATCCTTATATGGATTAAAACAATCTGGTCGCATGTGGTACAATTGTTTGAGTGCATTCTTGATTAAGGAGGGGTATAACAATGATCCTATATGCCCTTGTGTTTTTATTAAAAGATCTGGATGTGAATATGTGATTATTGATGTATATGTTGATGATTTGAATATCATTGGGACTCCTACAGAGTTATCAAAGGCCGTGGCTTCCCTCAAGAGGGAATTTGAAATGAAGGATCTTGGTAAAACAAAATTTTGTTTGGGTCTTCAAATTGAACACTTTGATAATGGGATTTTTGTGCATCAATCTACTTATGTTATGAAAGTGTTGAAACGGTTTTATATGGATAAAGCACATCCCTTAAGCACACCTATGGTTGTGCGGTCACTGAATGTAGCGAAAGATCCATTTCGACCCCGCGAAGAAAATGAAGAATTGCTTGGTCAAGAAGTACCATATTTGAGTGCAATAGGTGCACTAATGTATCTTGCTAGCAACACAAGGCCTGATATATCATTTGCTGTTAATTTATTAGCAAGATATAGTTCTTCTCCAACTCGTAGGCATTGGAATGGTGTTAAACACGTTTTTCGATACCTTAGAGGAACAATGGATATGGGTTTATATTTTTCAAACTCATCAAAACCTTGTTTAGTTGGTTATGCAGATGCAGGCTACTTATCAGACCCGCACAAAGCTCGATCTCAAACAGGTTATTTGTTCATATATGGAGGTACAGCTATTTCATGGCGTTCTGTTAAACAAACTCTAGTTGCTACTTCATCTAACCATGCAGAGATCCTAGCAATTCACGAGGCAAGTCGTGAATGTGTTTGGTTGCGTTCCGTCACACATCATATTTGCAGGCAGTGTGGATTAAACTCAGAGAAAGATAATCCAACGGTGATTTATGAAGACAATGCTGCATGTGTTGCCCAACTAGCGGAAGGATTTATCAAAGGTGATAGGACAAAACATATTGATCCTAAATTCTTCTTTACTAGCGATCTTCAGCAAAAGGGTGACATCAGTGTGCAACAAATTCGTTCAAGTGATAATTTGGCAGATTTATTTACCAAGTCTTTACCTACTTCAACGTTTGAGAAATTGAGGTACAAAATTGGAGTGCGTCGTCTTAAGGATGTGAAGTGATGTAATCATCAGGGGGAGTTAATACACGTTTCTTCTCATTGGATTTTAACAAGACATAATTTTATCTACTGGACATTGAAGGGGGAGTGTTATGAATAATATTTATGTGTCCTTTGGTTGTTCATGTACCTACATTTATAGTGCACCTCTCATTTCATCTTCCCAAGCTTGTATTGGGACCTATAAATAGGGGTGCAAATGTTATAGTAATCACTTGAAGTTGAATCAAACATTTCTATACTCCTTTTACATATTGTTCTCTTTTACATACAAAGTTATAAGTTTTAGTTATTTCACAACATACTAAACAATTTTTATTTTTATAATTTAGCGTACTCGATTATTTAATACTCTCTCTCTCTAAGATAATATTTTTGGGTGGTTCGATTCGGTAATAGGATGTAATTTGTTAAAAATTATAAGATAATACATACTCTCTCCATTTTTTAATAAGTGTCATTTTAACCTTTTTCAACATATTAAGATTATAAATTATGGTCTATATTACCTTTCATTAATTATAATTAATTTTGATATAAAATTTTTGTTTGATAAAGAATGTGGTCAATAATGTAGCTACTATTCATAAATCAAATTAATTTTGGTATAAATAATATTTATGGAATTTATTTATGAACAATATATATGGTAAATGAATAAAGGTAAAATTGTTAAAATTAAAGAAAAAAATCCACATTTATTTTAAAATTAGTTAAAAAGTTAAAGGGTCACTTATTAAAAAATGGAGGGAGTATTTTATAATTGGTATAAATCCTATATAAAATATAATTAATAATTCTTTATATATTACAAATCCCGTCTATTGTAAAAATTTGTAGTGTATACTTTATGTGTGTTAGCATATTTTGATATTGTATTTATACAAACATATTATTTAATGTCCACAAAAAGTGATACATGAACGCAAGAAACATAATAAAGGGGAAGATTTAAGATTTCTTTCAAATTGATCCGTTCATTTGATATACCTAATTATTTTATTATAAATTAGGCTTCCCCACAATCCATATACCAAAACAAAGCCCACAATTAGAGCTACAAAAGCCCTAACTCAATCTACCCCTAAAATCACCCGCGTTAGTAAGAGGTAGTTAGAGAAGCCGAGTCCTGGTAATTTTTGTTACTTTTTACCTTGATTCGAAATGGGTTAATTGATAGTTTTCATGTTTTGTTTGTGTAATTACTCGAATTTCTTTTGAATTTTTGACTAGTAGTGTTTCGATTGCTGAAATTAACCATGGATGAATGTGACCTCGTGGATCGACTCAGTGAGTTACCCCACTCGTTAATCCTCTGAATCCTCTCATTGTTGCCGATGAGAGATGTTGTTTCGACAACTCTTCTGTCCAAAGATTGGAATAACCTCTGGATCACTGTCCCTTGTCTTAATTTCCGCGAAAATATAAGCCCAGACAAAAGGATAGAGAAAGTTTGAAACTTTATTAATCATGCTCTCCTACGGTGGAAAGGGCCCAAGATTTTGAAATTCGGAATTAATATCAGGCCTTACTTTTATACATCATTAGCCCGTGACATTGATTCGTGGGTGCATTTTGCTCTGGGAAATGAAGTAGAAGAGTTAAGTATAGATTTAATGTACGAAGAGGATAAGATGAAGTTGGGAGATGCAGTAATAAATACGAAAGATGTGTACAGGCCTCCACAGTTGCTGAACTCGACGAATCTTTTGGTAAACTCTGGGAACTTGAATATCAGATCTACAAGTTTGAAAAAGCTGATGATTTCTCAGTATTATGATATTGATAATGTACCACTGGAAGGAGTGCTGAGAATCTGTTGTCCGAAACTTGAAACACTGGAACTCTTTGGACAATTATTTCGTAGGTGTTTGCTTACAAATGTGTCATCTTTAACTGATGCAACTCTTGGCTTTAATAATGCAATATATAGTGGTTTGCTTGGGGATGAAATTACTGGTGAAATTACTGGAGAAACATTGAGGCAAATCTTACCAACTATTCAACATGTTGAAAGACTCGTTTTATCTGCTCTGTCTACTAAGGTTTAGTTTCTTTTCAATACTTGTGCATTAGATGATTATTTGAACAGATAATTATACGAATTGTTTAAAGATCTTGATGTAGATTTATTCTTTAATTTCAGAGTAGTTGTTAATATATTTGGTGCATTGCTGCTTAATTTGTTCTAACTTCCATACTTGTTAACTGAGTGTTGGTATTGTACATAATTACTTATTGGTGACCCCATAAATGACCATGGAACTATTAACATTCTTTGAAATTGATGGAATTACGGATAATAGATTTGGCACTTTGCCTTTTATTCATACTTGTTTTTCGTTCAATTAGTTACTCTACATTCTATCTTATTGTTATAACAGGAGCTTGGCATGTCGCATAAGGAAGCTACGCTTTCACCATTACCAAATGTCAAGTTTCTAAAACTTACAAGTACTGTTATTGAACTCTCTGAAGTTGAATTCAAAGACACATTAATGTATCTTCTTGGGATCTTCCCTAATCTAAAGATATTAGTCATTGAAGACGTGGAACCAACTTGTTTCAAGTATCCACCACCGCTCGACTTGGACTTTGTAACTAACCTCTCTAAGTCCTTCCTGATGCAACTGAAGACAGTTCAAATTACTTCACATTTGAATAACTCCTTGTTATTTCAGATTATTGAGTTTTTGTTGAAATATGCAAGCACACTCGAAAAGTTGGTGATCCAGCCCGAATGTGGCATGTCATATTCTCTAGTACTGGAGACTTTTTCTCGAGCTGCAAAGATACTGATGAGCATGCCAAGATCGTCACCAACTGCAAAGGTGATTTTCAACACAAATTGATCGATCATAACGATATCATATCACTTCAAGTAAAAGTTCTCGATCTTTCGTGAAAGGTAATTGCATTTTGGTGACATCCTTCACTTCCTAAACATTGCTATATTTGCAAACTTGAACATTTGGTTAGAAATTTTGTAATTTATCGATGACATGTCTAATATATATTACTAGATAACTCCCCGTAAATTGATAAAAGTTAATACTCAAAATAGTATAACTCATATTTTAAAGATACACTTATAAAATTTCATATAATGATTTAAAAGATTATAATGTAATTGGAAAATTAATAGATGGAATGTATTGAATAATTAATGTAATTTAGAAATTAAGTGATTAATAGATGAAAAATATTGAATAACATGTAATTATAAATTAAGGAAGGAAAGTATATATACTTAAAATATTATTGCAGACGTGGCTTCATAACCAATAACAAAATTACATGTGTAACTCGATTTTTAATAAAATGACACGTAGGCCAAAGCTCTCACAAGACGACACATCATCATTTTAAAACTCTCTATTAGTATTATAGGGGATGTTAAATTTGAACGGGTCACTTTGACTTATTAATTTAGCGAATTATTAATTTAGCACCATATCTTCGAATTGAAAATGACAAAAGATATTATTTTAGAGAGTTTATTAAATAATTAAGTATTAATTTATGGAGTTTCTAGAGTATAAGATAAATGAGAGATATTTTAAGTGATTTGGTGAGGTGTAAAGTGAAATGGATGTAAAACTGAGCTATAATTTTAAAAATAAAATAATGTTGGGGAATATCAATTTTGTGGAATATTTTACATTGAGGGTGTACAAATAATGTTTTAAATATTTCAATAAGAAAAGTGTGCAAGTAATAAAAAAAAAATTAGAACTTATAGTGGAGGTGGTGTTTTAGGAAGCCTATATGTCCTACAACTATAACAATATGTTTGATACGTGGTTGTAGTAGTACTTTATTTTCATCCATCTCTTTATTAATTGAATATTTACTTCATGATAGTTAAAAATGATTAGGTTGAGATTACGATTAATATATTTAAATTTTACACATTTAAGTATAATTTACATTTAATCTTAATTATTAAATAATTTATAAGGATGGAGATGAAGTTAATCTACCCTTAATCTTAACTATTAAACATCTAATTATTAAATACGATTTTACTATTTACACGAATTTTAATGTAAAAATTACTTATTTGTTATTAAAGATTATAAAATTATGATCCAAGAGCCAAATTCAATATACGGTTGTTTTGCAGTAAACATTTCTTTTTAGTGGCAGTTTTTTTTTCTTTTATAATTATTTTTTGTTTAAACGGAATATTGACCAGGAACAAATATTGGCTGGAGTAAAGAGTTAACAAAATCGATTGATGAGATTACAAGACAAGGATTTTCGAGGAATTGGCCGTAATACTCATCGAATTTATTAATTAATTTATATATCAATTAATATTTTATTAATTTATACTAATAAAATAATTCATTTTATTCATAATATAAGTTATTCCAAATTATTTGACAGTTTTACATTTTTCAATGCAAACTAATTGTATTTATTCCAAATTTACTCTTAAAGTCAATAAATATTTAGGGTTTTTTTTATGAAAACTTTAAGCATTAATTAGAGGTAAAATAGAAATTAATTATTTATTTAATATATATGCATTCATTCAAAATGACTTAACTTTTGAATAGAAGGGAATGCTCCCGTATATCAAATGAAGGGATCAATTTGAAAAAAACTTTCAATCTCCCCCTTTATTATATTTCTTGTGTTCAATGTATTACTTTATACATTAAAAAATATTTTTTTATATAAATACAATATCAAAATATGCTAACACAAATAAATTATACACCATAAATTCTTACAATAATAAGAAAATTTAAAGACGAGATTTGTGGTAATATTGATTTCAACAAGAAAAAAAAAAGATAATTGAGTTATTTTTTGAAAAACCTTCATAAATCATTTATACTACCTCCGTCCCTGAAAAGTTTGCATACTCATCCTCACAATATACACATAATTCTGAACTCCTCCCCCGTTTCAACCGTTGCATTCCTCGGATCGGACCTCTGTTTCAGTGCCTTGTATGCAGAACTCGTTGAATAATTTCCTCTGGGTGCGAATTCCCATCCCCCAAATGTCGTTCCATCCTTGTTTTCTCACCATTACCCACCTCTATACGAATACCCGTTTTATATATACCCTTTGCCCTCGACTCCCATATAAAGATTACATATCTCCCTTCACCACCCCGACTCATACCTTTTGCTCCCTCCCTCTATGAATTTTTTTTTATTATTTCCTCCACCCCATAGGAACTCAATTTGAATCTTGATAATAGCACTCAGCACACACTTATGTATAACTCAAAGAAGGACAAATAATAGGTTGGCACAGCAGCTAAGACCGATTGGACTAATGTGATGACTCTTCCACCCAACAAGATGTGACGATCATTCCATTTTTCCAACTTCCCCCGAATCTTCTGTAGTAGGTCATTCCATGCAGCCTTTCTGTGAATTTATGCCAATATTAATTCCTAGGAACACCATTGGAATACCTTCCACCTTGCAATTCATAAAATCTGTCATATCCTTAATTACCTCTTCCTTCATATGGATTCATGTGAGTCTGCACTTTTCAAAGTTTACTTTCAGCCCCGATGCCAATTTAAACAGCCTTAGAGTATATGTAATACTCCCTCCGTCCCCGAAAAGTTTGTGGGGAATCTTGGGCACATGGTTTAAGAAAAAATTGTAATGATGGGAGTACGTGTTGAGTGGTAATTTTGTAAACTTTTATATAAAGTAAATAAAGTAGGTAGATTGAGTGTATGGTGGGCCCCAAAAGTAATGGCATAAAGGGTAAATATGTGTATATTGTGAGGGTGAGCATTGTAATGATTATTTCTATTTTGGGATATGCAAACTTTTCGGGGACAAACTAAAAAGGAAAGTATGAAAACTTTTCAGGGACGGAGGGAGTAACTTTTATATCCTCCCATCTTCCGTTACACATGAACATCGTATCATCAAGATGCTGTTACCACATACTTCCACACTGAGAAAGATCTGATAAATACGGAAAGAGAGGAAATTTTGAAAATGAAGGAAGAAGTTGCAAAGGAGAAGGAAGAGATCTCTCAAGTGCTGTCAAAGGATATTAACAAACTCACTCAATCTATGGGAAGTCAGAGAGATCAACTGATTAGGGAGACCATAAAGAGTTCACTAGATGCTGCTTTTGATCTTTTCAAAGCCACTTGGAGAAAGTGATAAGAGTGATGAGAAACCAAGTTGATCAAGCTTTGAAGAAGCAAGTGGATGAATCTGTAAGCTCCACTATTTCTGCCTTTTTGCTAAGCCATGTTGATCCTATTTCTGCTCAGATGAAGAGAATGGACATTTATCAACAAGAGTTATCACTTACTGTGGCTAAGATTGATGCCAACCCTGCTGACCCCATTAGCCTTGAGGTATGATGATGCCGAAAAGGGGGAAGAGAAGAGTAAGGGGGAAGGAAGCAAAAGCACTGGCAAAGGGAAAGCTAAAGCTCTAGAGATTACTGATGTTACTAAAGAGGAGGATTGCCCTAAAACCAGAAGTGGAAAACTAAGAAAACCCACTCAGAAGAGAAAGAAGCTTGCAGAACTGTCTGACTATGAGAAGAGCAAGAAGTACAAGTCGAGTGAACTTGATGATGAAGAAGAAATGGAAGAGATGGAGACCTTGACCTTAGTGAGAAGGGAGGAAAAATTGCCTGTCAGGAGAGCTTCTCCAGAAACTGCTGTTGAATCTGCAAAAGCTGAGCTTAAGTTTTATAGAACTCAGAGAACTTAGCCCTCTTAGGTTAATAATCTGAATATATTCTGTAAAATTTTCTAAGGTAGAAACTACATGCTAGTTGTCCTTTTGTTTTGTCAAATCTACTGAAAAAGAAATCTCTGTGGTTCTTTTGAAGTAAGTAGGTTTTGACATCATCAAAAAGGGGGAAATTGTTGGGATTTGGTTTATATTAATAAAAGAAAATTTGATTTTGATTAGATCGATACCAAAACCCTAAGTAAAACCCCAAGTATTATGATTTTCCAAGTTTAGATTTTCAGGTTAGAAAAGCTCATATATGTTAGGGAGCTTTAATTTTTAATTAGATAGATTATTCTTGAATTTATGACAAATGACCTGAAAGCACAAAGAGCATGAAGACAAGGATATGATTCGGTATGACCTGAAATAACTTTAATTATCAAAACTTAAATAAAATAAACTTAAATAATTAATTTCGAGATATGAAATGATATTGGTTCAATATTTTCGATATGAATTAGTATACTGTACCGAAAATTCGGTATATTGAAATTATGGTACGGTATCGGTATGAATATTTACATATCGAAATTTTGGTATACTGAAATTTTCGGTACGATAACAGTATGAATATTTTCAATATCGAAATTTTCGATATGATAAGGATATGATTTTGTATAATCGATCGGTTTACCGTACCGAACCACCCATATACATCGGATATGGGCAACAATTGGACTACTATCGACCACAAATTCATTGTTTTATTATTCAATTAGTTCACCCCGTGAATAATGAGTAGTACTAACATTTTGGACCACAATATATAAAGTACTCTACTACTGTGCATGAGAATATTGTGGAGTGTCTGTGTCACAATATATATATATGAATTAAAAAGTACTCCCTCAATCCATCCACCATCTCTAGACACGAAGATTAAGAATATGATAAAATAAATAGATGGATTAATGGTGATATAATTGAAAACAGAAAAATGATCTAAAATATTTGGATTAACATAAACGAGATTATGTTGAAAGAGAGACGCTTTAATAAATATTTGTTGCTTAGCTTAAAAATAAATTAATATTTGTTGCTTAGCTTAAAAAAATCCGAACTAATCATTATTGTTATAGTAGAGTACTGGTGGTATCCAATGTTAGTGTTTTTTTTTTTTTAATTAAAATTTTGTATGTCCGTAGTAGATTACTATAAATAGGGGAGAAGGTAGCTGCACCAATTAAATATATCTAACCTAAGGCATGGCTTTCTCAAACACCCTGCTTTTCTTTTTGGTCCTCGTACTAGCAAAAAAGGCGGTGTCTCAAGGGGACACAACCAGCTTCACCTATGACACCTTCAGCTCGATTTCACCGTCGCTAATCTACCAAGGCGATGCATTTGTTCCATCGTCTTCCTCAATTGCACGTCTCACAGGTGTCGATTGCTCGGGTGTGCCCACGAGAGGCAGCATCGGGCGGCTTGTGTACTTCCCGAAGGTGAAGTTCTGGGATGAAGGAGTTCAAGCGACGTTCGAAACTAGCATAAAGTTTAAAATCACGAGCACTCCTAGTAACCCAAATCCACCAGGGGCCGGATTGACCTTCTTCATCGTACCCGTTAACTCTCCCATCCCTCCAGGCTCAGCCGAGGGGAATTTTGGACTCTACGATCCTCAAACGGGCCTGGCTCCGTCTGTGTTTTCAGTCGAATTCGACCCCGCCTCCAATGCGTGGGATCCAAGATACACACACGTGGGAATCAACATCAATTCCAGAGTCTCTAAAGCTGTTTCGGCCTTCTCAGGGGTGGGGCAAGAGGTGACTGCACACATATATTACTTCTCCCCCACTAGGACCATAACTGTCGTTGCCACCTACGGATCACAAAATTCAACACTCAGTTACGTGTTTGACTTGAAAACAATTCTTCCAAAGCAGGTTCAAGTTGGAATCTCTGCTACAACTGGTTCATGGGTTGCATTTCATGACATCAGCGCCTGGTATTTCTCCTCCACATTAACCAGCTCGACCACAAAACCTACATTCGACAATATGTCTGATTCCTAGGGTGAATTGCCAGATTCAATGCAATTGAAATTATAAGTTTATATATTGTCTGATTCCTATATGTGAATTGAATTCGCAGATTCAATTCAATTGAAATAAGTTGTTTCATACTCAACTGTATTCCCTCAGTCCTATTTTAAGTTTCTCATTTCCCTTTTATATGAGTATGTTCCATATAAGTTTCTCATTCCATTTTTTTCATATTATTTTCTCTATCCCAATCATATCACTTATATTTATTAAATATATATATAAATTAATGATAATTATTTTTTATTTAATTGTTTTATTAAATAATGTTTTTAAAAAATTATTTTTAAAAAAAATTGAAAAATGGGAGAGGCTCCCAAAATATTAAGGTTTTTTTTTTTTCTCTTCTGTAAATCCTCCCATCATCGCCACCCTCTCCCTCCCTCCTCGCCCGATTCGCCCCTCTTCCCTCCCTCGGCGTCACTGTTCCTCCTCTCCCAGCGACGATGACGTCGGAGAGTGTTTATGGTCAAACTTGTATTGTCGAAAATTTCAATTTTTTTATAAAGAAATTAATTTCGACGATATCTTACCGATGGGGGTATTTTTGGTCGACGGGAATGTGTTAGGTCGAAAAATCAGTGTCGACGGGAATATTTTTTGTCGACTCTAGTTTGTCAAAAATAATTTCTAAGTTTTGGGTTTAGAGTTTAGGGTTTGTTGTTGAGTTTTGTTAAGTTTCGGGGGAGGGACGAGTCAACGGGAGTTTATTTCTAAGTTTTGTTGTTGAATTTTTTTTTTTTTGTTTTTATTGAAATTTGTGTGATTGTCAGAGGAGGTGATGGTGGTGGTGGAGGAGCGGCGGCGCCTGGCTGCCGAAGGAGCGGTGTCAGCTGCAAAATTAGAGTTAATCCATTAGGATTGGAGTTTTAAGGGAACGGTATATATCTATAATATTTTATTAAAAGGACAAATATGGTATTTTATATATATATTTAATTAATAAATATAAAGGGAGAGTGCATCTAACATTGTTGGAGTGCCATATAACCCACGGCAATTACTTGGCAGTTGGCATATTACATGTAAAATTTGGGACCAAGCCCAAAAGGAGGTCATGTGGGCTGAAAAAAGAAAGCCCAAAGGGAGGTCATGTGGTGATGTCGCCTAGCCGCGCGCACGTAGACGTCGCCGTCCACCCCCAATAGCTCCGCCGCGCACGCCCACAACATCGAGATCCCGATGCGACCGCTGTTTTTTTGAAGACGCGGCTGACCGGTCAGCCTGCATCCTCTCCCCTTCAATGTCACTTCACGGCTGTGAACGGCCGTTCGCATCCCCTCTTTGCGATAGTTCGTACCGCCCCCTCCCTCTCCACTCGCCGACCCGCGTCCGCCCCTCCCATATCGCACACGCCGCCGCCTTCCAATAAGTGCATGCAATTTGGATTTTTTTTTTATCTATTATGGGTTTAAGGTTATGCACGCAATTATTTTTCAATTTTTTGCTATTTTTCTTCGAAATTTGTATTTTTTTGGAAAAGTAGATGTTCGATCTTTTTTTTTCGAACAAATGAATGTTGTTCAGAAAAAAATTTCGAATACATTGAGTTTGTTCGTAAAAAAAAATTCGGACAATATTGATTTGTTCGAAAATAAACCTGAAATACATGTCTTACGCGAAAAAAAATCCTGAAATACATGTCTTAAGAGTTTTTTTTTTTTTTATTGAAGGATGGTGGTTTTTTTGATGATGATGGTGACGATGGGATGATTTTGGTGTGAAATGGAATGGGTGAGTGTACTCATCTTCGCTTTTTTTTATTATTTCACACGAGAGGCATATGTGAATCATTCGTGGATTGGATTTGAAGCTATCTAAGAACTAGATCACTCTCACTATTTTAATATCGGTAACGGCTAAATGCCCCCTTCTTATTATGTTTTTACCCCAATTTAAGTTCACCCCTGTAAAATACCACAAATACCCTACCCACCTTTCCACTCTCTCATAAGTCATAACTACTCATAATTTTTTTAACTTCACCCCTTCGCCTTCCTTCTCCATTTTCAATTTAAAAAAAAAACTTGTCATAATGATCCACCGCCGTCGCACCACTGTACCGCCTCACCTCTCACACTCCATGGACAGGAGAATTTTATAAATGGCCTAGTCAAACTACTACTTATAAAAAATGGCCTTACTTATACCAAATATACAAAAGTTGCCTTATTTTATTTGAATTAAAAAAAAAAAAAGAACAAGCACACTAATTAACAACCACATTAAACAACTTTAAACAACCACATTAAAACAATCATAAATAATCACATTAAACGACCCTAAACAACTTTATTAAACAACCCTAAACAACCTTAAACAACCCTAAAAAACATCAAACAAGCCCAGTAAACAACCTTAAACAACTCAAAACAAGCCTAGTAAACGACCTTAAACAACTTGAACGAGAATTTTGGGTGTAAACCTAAAAAAAATTCCACTTGAATTCACTATGATAAAACATCAAATACCAACAAAATCAAACAAAAAAATATAATAGAAATATGTTTCTTACCTTCAATTCAACTTTGAATTACATTATGAGAAAAAAAAAAAGAGAGAATTTAAGTGTTGAGATTGAAAAGAAGAATGAGAGAATATGAGATTTGAATAAATGGTTCTTTTTTTTTATTACATTTAAAAGTGGTCAAAGGAAATTAATGATGGCCAAAAATAAATATACTTGATATATTCCACCTCCATGGACAAAGATAATTTTTAATTTTTTTTATTTAAATATTTAGGTTTAAACGTTTCAACAAAAACGTCTTTTTTCCGAAAAAAATTCCACGAAATTTGCATTTTTTCCACGAATGTGCATTTTGAGTTTTTATCAAAAACTCGATTTTTTTTCTTCGAGTTTTTCAGTTAAACTCGACGCAAAGTTTCTAGTTTTTGACAAAAACAAAAAAATGCACATTTGGTGGGAAAAAAATTCGAAAAAATGCTCATTTATGGAACTTTTTTTCGAAAAATATCAACTTTTGTGGAACGTTTTTTCAAAAAAATGACATTTTTGTGGAAAAAAAGGTCAAATATTTTTAAAAACCTTGGTCAACCAGTGTCGAGTTTTTGCATTCGCAATGTTTTTTTAATAAATCGAGAGAAGGAGCAATATATTCATTTCAACTACACAATCATGCAACAATATACACTACAAGAAAATAATTAATTGGCTAGAGAATATTTTGTAGGCAATAATTTCAATTTTGTAGGCATTTATATTTACCTACGAAATACCAACAAAAACCGTTCTTATAGAATTCGCTTGTAGGTAATTTGGTTGCCCACGAAAATTTAATCCGTAGGCAATTACCTACCACATTTTCTTAGCAAATCCATAACATTTCGGTAGGAAATATGATTACCATAATAAATGAAATTTCGTAGGTAAATATCAACTACGAAACATTTCGTTGGTAATTCCGTAGGAAAATTTGGCAACAAACATTTCGGTGGAAAAAATTTTAATATATATTTTTAAAATTTTGTATTAATAAAAAAAATTTTGGCATTAGTTTACAAAATAAATTCATTCAAAATTGGACAAGCCGGTTCAACCGGCCCAACCATGAATCGATCTCAAAATCGGTTCAAAAAGTGTTCAAATATTATATACTCCCTCCGTCCCTGAAAAGTTTTCATACTTTCCTTTTTAGTTTGTCCCTCAAAAGTTTGCATACCCCAAAATATAAATAACCATCACAATCTCCACCCCCACAATATACATATATTTACCCTTCATGCAATTACTTTTGGGGCCCACCATACACTCAATTCATCTAATTTATTTACTTTATATATAAAAAATTTACAAAATTACCCCTCAACACTTCCATCATTACACTTTTTTCTTAAATCATGTGCCAAAAATTCTCCGCAAACTTTTCGGGGACGGAGGGAGTAAACATTTTTAAAATACAAAACTTGGTGCACATTAGGCCCCTTTTATAATGCTGTTTTCTCATATTTCTTATACTCCTTATTCGATGTGGGACAAAAAATTTATATCTGTTGGTTACTAACTTACTAATACTACTACTTTTATATTGTGTTTTCTCTTATGTTTTTTCTACTTTTTCAATGTGGGACATAATAAAGTTCATATGCTTATTTGTTAGTAACACTATTGTTTTTCTAAGTTCCCAGCTAATTTTGTAGATAATACAATTAGATAATTCATACATATAAATAGCTAGGAAAATTTTTGTTGGTAAATTAAAAAAAAAAATCACCTACAACCGTTTCGTTAGGGAAATGTGATTTTGTCTATGAATTATTTTGTAGGTAAATCAATATTTTTTAAGTTCCTAGCTAATTTTGTAGGTAATACAATTAGATAATTTATACATATAAATAGCTAGGAAACTTTTCGTGGGTTAATAAAAAAAAATCTTCTACAACCGTTTCGGTAGGGAAATGTGATTTTGCCTACGAATTATTTTGTAGGTGAACCAATATTTTTTAAGTTCCTAGCTAATTTTGTAGGTAATACAATTAGATAATTTATACATATAAATAGCTAGGAACGTTTTCGTGGGTAAATAAAAAAAATCACCTACAACCGTTTCGGTAGGAAAATGCGGTGTTGCCTACGGAATATTTTGTAGGTAAATTACCATCAAATTTTTCCTTGGTAATTTCGTGGGTGAAAATGTATAAAATAATTTATAAAGATTCGTAGGCAATTTGCAGGTAATTCACTACAAAAAATGCATCGATTAGAGACCGATTTTGAGACTGTAAAGGCAGTCTCAACACACGTTAGAGACTAATTTGGGACCGATTTATAGTGGTCCTTATTCGCTTGGTACCTGATATTCAGATACCGAATTTATGACACGGTCTCTGAATTAGGGACCGATTTTTGGTCAGTCTCTAAATAACAGACTAACAATTTGGTCTTAAAATGGTCCCTAAACGTGAGTCGGCCCGAACTATTTTCGGGCCCTAAAACAGGCTCAAATCGGTCTTAAATTTAGGGACCATTTTTTCGGTCACTAAACGGTCTTAATTTAAATTTTACCCCGTTTATTAATTGTGTAAAAAATGGTCTACAAACTTACAGACCACACATGACGGTCATAAAACAGTCTCTAATTTGAACACGACCCATTTAATATTCGGGTCAAATACGGTCTCTAATCGTTCTATATAATTAGGGACTGAATATTCGGTCCCTAAATCCAGATATTATATAAAATACAAAACCAACCCAGCACTCGCCCACGAGACCTGACCCGCTGACCCACACCCATACCCATACCCACCCTCTTTATTCACACCCACACCCATACCCACCTTCTTTATTCACACCCACACCCACACTCTTTATTTGGCCTTTGTTCCCTGGTGGATGGGTGTCCATTTCTAGGCACCCACCACTTTGACAAGTAATTGTCTTGTGTAAATTTTAAAAATAATTATATACATATATAATTAATTTTTTTATTGTATATGTTATAAATAATAAATTTTCAAAATCAACGTTAATTTAAGAAGTCCAAAATAATTTTCTCAAATAAAATAATCATTTCCACATATATTAATTGATAAAAATCATTGAATTATTGTAAAAAATTTAAGGAATTACATAATTTTGACATATATTAATTTAGGCCTAATGCTCTAACTGGGGAGTATTTTCTGCGTATTAAATGTACATTAAAATATTTAGGAATCAATAATTATTATATCAACCAATCAACGGCAGTATATTAAAACCGTAGAAGACTAAGAGTCGAGAATAGGGTTGTAGAATGTACAAGTGAATTGAGTTATATTAATTTATTTACTCTTATATTTAATTAATAAATAGTAAAAATCATATATATCTTCTATATGTCACGATAATAATATTATGTTATATCTTTCATATCTTTTTATATGAGAATATATATATATATATATTTACTGACATTTTAATACGTATGAAATGTCCTCCTTATTCCCAACATGCTATTGTGCCATTTAATAATTTTTTAAAGTTTCTATATATATTTAAACAATACTTGTAAATAATTTTGCTTAGGATTTTAAAAAGTTCCCTAAAGTTTTTTAGATAAAAAAAAAATTATATCATTCATTTAGAAAATGAGTTAATATAAATATAATTTCTATCATCTATTTAAAAATGAGTTATTACAAATAGAAGAAGCATTCCTAATTGTAAAAGGATCTAAAAGTTATGTTGAATTTGGTTATGTAGTTTAAATGATAAGTTTGATTAATGTGAATTTTAATATATAATCAGTTAAAAGTGGAAAAATTGAAAAAGGGCGTTATGTGGATGAACATGGCTATTATGCAAACATTTGGGGTTGTGGAAAGGGCCCAACGGACCCTAAACTACGTTAATACACTGTTGTAAGTTTAAATGACAAGTTTGATTAATGTGAATTTTAATATATAATCAGTTAAAGTGGAAAAAAATGTAGTTTAAATGACAAGTTTGATTAATGTGAATTTTAATATATAATCAGTTAAAGTGGAAAAAATTGAAAAGGGGTGTTATGTGGATGAGCATGGCCATTACGCAATCATTTGGGGTTGTGGAAAGGGCCCAAACGGACCCTAAACTACGCTAATACACTTTTGTAGTTATACACTTTTGTAGGGACCCTAAACTACGCTAATACACTTTTGTAGTTATACACTTTTGTAGTTTAAATGACAAGTTTGATTAATGTGAATTTTAATTTATAATCAGTTAAAGTGGAAAAAATTGTAGTTTAAATGACAAGTTTGATTAATGTGAATTTTAATATATAATCAGTTAGGGAATGACTTGTGTACAAATAGTTTAGGTGTAATTATGTGCAAATCATTTTATAAAATATGAATTCAATTAAATTCGCGGGTCAACCCTGTTTATGCGGGTCGAACCAGCTTAAGCGGATCCCTAGGCGATAATATATATTTTACTTATCAATTATATTATTAATTAATAAAGTGGTCTAGTGGTAATGATTTTTTCTTTTTACTCACAGCACATGGGTTCAACCCCCATTCCTTGCATTTTATTTTTTTAAGGCACAATTTTATTCTGAACGCACAATATATCAAGACAGTAACTCAAAATAATTCTTCTTTTGACTTACTTGAATTTTTTTTTCACATATTTTTATTTCTCATTTTTTACTGTATTACAATCAATTACACTAAAAGTACATCAAACAAATACTTCCTCCGTCCACCAAAAGTGTGCTCATTTCTTTTTTTGAGGTCCACAATAGTTAACTTTTGAATATTTTTTCTACTTTATTAACAAGATTGAGTATCTACCAAATATATTTTCTACTCATTATATTAAATATATTCTTTATAATTAAAATATGATTTTTTAAAAAGCACATATAAAAAAAAGTGAGCACACTTTTGGCGGACAGAGGGAGTATTACAAAACAAAAACATAAAATATAAGTATTATAAACAAAACATAACAGTACTACATGATAAAAGCATAACAATATTACAATCAATTATACTAAAATTCTATCATCTGTATATCAAGCAAATATTACAAAACAAAAACATTAAATAGTATTACAACAAAATATAACAGTACTACATGATAAAGCATAACAGTATTACAATCAATTATACCAAAATTATATCACTTATATATCAAACAAATATTATTGTCTTTCTTTCTTCTTTATGGACCTTCGGTCGATTCATCTGTTTCATTCCAGGATTGGATCATTGATCGTAGTTTAAAGGTGAATAGCCTCATTCATACACAGGGAGTTGAAGGTTTGTGACTCCTTCGCTTCGACCGTACCCTCTTTCATTAGTAGCGAGTATAACTTTACAGATATCACACATACTCTACCTTTTCTCAATATGTTATGTCCCTAAACAAAAACATAATATAGTATTACAAACAACACATAACAGTACTACATGATAAAATATAACAGTATTACAATCAAATATACTAAAATTCTATCACATGTACATCAAGCAAATATTACAAAACAAAAACATAAAATAGTATTACAAACAAAACATAACAGTACTACATGATAAAACATAACAGTATTACAATCAATTATACCAAAATTCTATCACCTTACATCCTCCTCTTATTTCCTAACCACATTATCCACGCGTACATTATACACAGTATCACATCTAAAGGCACACTGTATTACATTATACACACAATAGTATTATATTTTGCACAGACTCTTAGTTAGCATACACAAGCTAAGTCTTCCCCAATAATTCTCAATTTTAAACACAATGAGCTTGATCTTGAATTAATAAAAGAAAAGTCAAAACATATTTTAATTCTTCACAATGTAATTTTCTAAGCAGCAGACTTTTGCATCATACATTTCCTAAACATATCAGAAAAACCAACACAGGCTCTTAGTTAGCATACACAAGCTAAGTCTTCCCCAATAATTCTCAATTTTAAACACAATGAGCTAGAACAATAAAAATATTGCTAATGAAAATATACAGATCACAAAGCCAAATACTGATTTGATCTTACTAATGAAGTATACAGATTAAAATGGAGCGTGAGTGGGTAAAAGGAGTAAATTATAAACAAAATAAAATAAGTTATGAATAATTTGTGAAAATGGTTTATCCAAAATGAAGTCCCATTATTCCATGAGTCATGGATTTCACACAATTCAGGATAGCATGAGGTATAATAACATACACTTTCATATTCAATTTCATTGATTTCACACAATTCATGGTTTATAAATTATTTCCCCAATAATTCCCCAACATTACATTTGACAGTATTACGCAGATACACTTGACAATGTAACATCATGACAATTTTTATGGAATAATATTATGACATTACACTTAACAGTATTACACAATTACAACTCAATATCAACTCAAGTGAATACATGTCCAATCTATAATAACCAACCCACTGTTAAACTAGTATTATCCAATTCCAATGTAGAATTAATTGTTGGTGCAACCAACTATTAGCTCCCATTTAGAATGAACTACAAGATAGAACACTATAGTAGAATAAGAAATCTCGTATCAACCAAAATCTGATGTTCTAGATCAAATAAACCTAGTCCATGTTGTATAATCAGACCAAAATAAAAGAATGAAATAAAAAAATATTTACAGCTATAAGTTTCTCCCTGCAAACTTCACGTGATGCTTCAACTATGTTTCCCTGAGCACCAAATACTCAACATCTACTTCATACAAATTTTGCAAACACCTAAGCTTTCACTATTAAGCAATTATTCTCACAAACATAATATTTTGCAAAAAGCCCCTAAGATGTGTTTTCCAATTACAAAAAAAAAAAGCAATACCAATTCCATTGTATCTCAAAACATTTTCTATAACCACCATCCAAATGCCCGCCTAGTCCCTACATATTACTACTTGTTGTTAGTAAAATGGCGATCGAAATGTGATTTCTCAACCATAGATCAAAAGAGGATTCCAAGACAAAAATAATTACTCTTGCAAAAATTTGTCAGCTTAATAATTAGAATTTGATTGAAAAACGCAGTTTCTTTAGATCAATATAAATATATCACGACAAAAAATAGAAATTGCAGAGAAAAGAGAATACCAAATGACGAGCAGAAAAATGTTTATGCATCAAAATTCAGGGGACAGTGATTTCCTGTTATGGCCTTCTCAGCTTCAGAAACTGTTAGCTTGGAGAATCCAGTTGGAGCTTCGGATCGATTGGTTTTCTCAGCATTTACGAGTGCTGAGAAAAATGACATGCACATTCCAGGTGTGCAGAAGCCACATTGAGAAGCATGGAATCCAACAAACCTTATGGAATCCATTTCTACTATTTCCAAGGCCTTTACTTGTTGTAATTGAACAACCATTAATGGTGCAAAGAAGCGTAAGGCATGAATTGACATTGAAACTTTCAACCTTGTTGAGTGCAGTGTCATACTTGGATAGCAGATCAACACAAGCTCCACAACCACCTGAAGAGCAAATATTATTGAAAATCAAATTAATTGACAGCTGAAAATTGAGCTCTATAGCACAGGGAATCCTAATATAACAAATAAACAAAAAACTGAAACAACTTCTAACAGAATTAGAAAGCATAAGTGGGTGATTTCATGGCCTAAACAAAGGTAAATAAAATATAGATTCAGTCACATATTGGCCTCCATGAAAATAAACAGCAACTACCAAAACGCAATTTTAATTGGCCATAATTAACCTTGATAGAGTTGGCATAATCTCATATACTGTAATCTAAAACTGGATGTTTTATACTTCCTCGCTTGGAAAAAAGGAAAAGAAGCGACACTAATCGGCAGCTATAATTGCATAGAAACAGAATCACCGAGAGAGATTAAGTAATATCAAACTATCATATCCGACCTAAATCCTTGTAATTCATCAGACTAACGAAAAAAAAGTCTAATCTAGTTCAATTACAAAATCAAATCAAAACGAAGCAAACCTGAGTGAAAGCATCGGGATCGTGAGGAAACTCATTCACAACTTCAATACTATAAATCCGATCGATATTTGGCTGTAAACCAACCGCGCTACCCATGTTTGATGCCATTTTCTTCCTCCTCTTAGGGCTCGACGATGAAGAAATTGGAAGAGAACAATGGTTGTTCGAAAGAGGAGGGTTTTACAATTACAATTTTTCCTATGGTTCTCACTAGGGCGGCGGGTGAGGGGAGGGGTTGGTGCGGTCGGGAATGGAGCAGGGAGATCCGCGACGGAGGGCGGCGACTCACTGTGTGTAAATCGCACACAGTGAGAGTGTGGAATTTTCGTACTGAAATTTGATATCTCCGGTTCATAAAATGAAGCGGGTATAACCCACAAAACTCTAAATGGGCATTTTCACCTAATTACACATAAAGGATTTGCATAAAAGTTTTTGCGAATTAGTTAAAGTGGAAAAAATTGAAAAGGGGTGTTATGTGGATGAGCATGGCCATTACGCAATCATTTGGGGTTGTGGAAAGGGCAATCATTTGGGGTTGTGAAAAGGGCCCAACGGACCCTAAACTACGCTAATACACTTTTGTAGTTTAAATGACAAGTTCGATTAATGTGAATTTTAATATATAATAAGTTAAAGTGGAAAAAATTGTAGTTTAAATGACAAGTTTGATTAATGTGAATTTTAATATATAATCAGTTTTAGCCCTAATCGAAAGGTATTATAGCTCTAACATATGTATTCTAGTTCTAACATATCATTATTGATCGAAAGGTATTATAGCTCTAACATATGTATTCTAGTTCTAACATATCATTATTGAGTTGGTCTTCTGTGCATACTGTGCACAGTGCACGAACAGGTCAATCAATATGTATAATTTAGATCGAAATTTTTTGTCAAATTATCTTTTCTTCGAGCGTTTTCAATAATGGCATGAGATCACAATTTCGAATCCTCAAATTATCTTTTCTTCAAGCGGTTTCAATAATGGCATGAGATCACAGTTTCGAATCCTTGTGACCGTATTAGTAATAATTTTTTTATTAAAAAAAAAATCAGTAATAATAATTTTTAAATACTTTTTTTTAGTAAAAAAAAAAATTACTTTTCAATAACAAAATTACCAATTTTCAATAATAATAGTAGTCACTTTTTAATAACAAAATTAACACTTTTCAATAACAAAATTACCACTTTTCAATAATAATAGTCGTCACTTTTCAATAACAATAGTCACCACTTTTCAATTCACTTTTCAGTAATAAAATTACCACTTTTTAATATTAATAGTCACCACTTTTCAATTAGAAAGACCTACACTTTTTCAGTAACAACAATTATCACTTTCTCATTGACAGAAATAATAAGCAATGCATATTTCATATCTTTTAATTGAAAATTAAAGCTTAAACCGTATATACATATTTGTTTATGTAATTATTAATTATATATTAAAATGCATGATGATGGTGGCTAATGCCTTTCTGGTCGCGATTTCTTGTTGAAGAAAGATAAGAGAGAAAATTAGGGAAGCGGTTAAAAAAATTTGTAAAAAAATAAGAGAGTAGATAGGAGAAAGCGGTTAAAAGAAAAAAGCATGTGCACCAAACTTGTTTGTTTGATGTGTATGGTGTATATGAGACTTTCCCATCATTATTTCATCACATCAAAACAATGTCACAACTAAAATATATATATATATATATACAATATATTAGTAATTTTTTTTTTTTTTTTTTGTAGTGTTGAATGAGAATGTTCTTGTGGAAAAATATAAGATGAAAAACATAAGATTGCAACGAGTTCCTTAATTTTTGCAATAAAGGGTTTTCCAATTCTAGCCTTTTTTTTTTAGTTTGAGTATACATTTAAATACTAGCTTCTATGTTTTATCTTCCATGCTATATTTTTTATTGGAATATATGCATTATACGGCCAGAATGTTCTTACACAATTGATGAGCAACACAAATGAGCAATTAGTATCGTTTATTAAGATGGAAGGCGCCAATTGAAAAGCTTTGTTTTGAGAGAAATGAAAGTGGGCACATTTTATATTATAGGGTTTAGACATATAATTCTCAAAACAGTCTTAAAATGGGGGGTCAAAATTGACGGTAATTAAAATTTTAGGATTCAAATTTTTTATACCAATTAAAAACTAAATTTTCGGTCTCCAATTAAAATTCAAAATCAGAATTTTAATTTCGATTTAGAGACTGAAATTCGGTGGCTAAGCCGTCTGAAAAACATAATATTAAAGACCGAACTGAAAATAGTCTTTAAACGAGCTGTCAAAATTGGTAGTCAATTAAAATTTTTAGGATTCTGAATTTTTGATATCAATTAAAGACTGAATTGTCGATCTCTAAACAAAATTCAAAATCAGAATTTTAATGTCGGGTTAGAGACTGAAATTCGGTGGCTAACACTACAAGAAATTGTTGAATTACCTACAAAATTTTCCAACGAAAATAATTTCGTCTTTAAATATTGAGAATTGTCTACAGATTGCCTACGGATCTTTATAAATTATTTTACACATTTTCACCCACGAAATTACCAAGGAAAAATTTGATGGTGATTTACCTACAAAATAATCCGTAGGTAAAATCGCATTTCCCTACCGAAACGGTTGTAGGTGATTTTTTTTTTACTTACCAACGAAAACTTTCCTAGCTATTTATATGTATAAATTATCTAATTGTATTACCTACAAAATTAGCTAGGAACTTAAAAAATATTGATTTACCTACAAAATAATCCGTAGGCAAAATAGCATTTCCCTACCAAAATGATGGTAGGTGATTTGATTATTTATTTACCTACGGAAATTTTTCTAGCTATTTATATGTATAAATTATCTAATTGTATTACCTACAAAATTAGCTAGGAACTTAAAAAATATTAATTTACCTAAAAAATAATCTGTAGGCAAAATAGCATTTCCCTACCAAAATAATTGTAGGTGATTTGTTTATTTATTTACCTACGAAAATTTTCCTAGCTATTTATATGTATAAATTATCTAATTGTATTACCTACAAAATTAGCTAGGAACTTAGAAAATATTGATTTACCTACAAAATAATCCGTAGGCAAAATAGCATTTCCCTACCAAAATGATTGTAGGTGATTTGTTTATTTATTTACCTACGAAAATTTTTCTAGCTATTTATATGTATAAATTATTTAATTGTATTACCTACAAAATTAGCTAGGAACTTAGAAAAGCAATAATGTTTTAACAAATAAACATATGAACTTTAGTATGTCCCACATCGAAAGAGTAGAAAAAATATAAGAGAAAAAACAATATAAAAGTAGTAGTATTAATAAGTTAGTAACCAACAAACATAAATTTTTTGTCCCACATCGAATAAGGAGTACAAGAAACATGAGAGAAAAACTTTATAAAAGGGGCCTAATGTGCACCTAAGTTTGTATTTTAAAAATGTTTATATATTCTAACACTTTTTGAATCGGTTTTATGATCGATTCATGGTTGGACCGGTTGAACCGACTGGTCCAATTTTGAATGAATTTATTTTGTAGGCTAAGGCTAAAAATATAATTTATTAATAAAAAAAATTAAAATATATATATATTAAAAAATTTCCCACTTAAATGTTTGTTGTCAAATTCGCCTACGGAATTACCAACAAATGTTTCCTAGTTGATATTTACCTACGGAATTTCATTTATTATGGTAATCATATTACCTACCGAAATGTTATGGATTTGCTACGAAAATGTGGTAGGTAATGGCCTACGGATTAAATTTTCGTGGGCAACCGAATTACCTACGAGCGAATTTCATACGAATGGTTTTCGTTGGTATTCCGTAGGTAAATATAAATGCCTACAAAATTGGAATTATTGCCTACAAAATATTCTCTAGCCAATTAATTATTTTCTTGTAGTGTAAGCGGTCTGAAAACATAATATTAAATACCGAATTGAAAACAGTCTCAAAACTTGATTTTTTTTGGGATTGGTCTCAAATCATTCTCTATTTGAGACTGATTTATGTCGGCCTCAAAATTTTGGTCTCTAATCAAAGCATTTTTTGTAGTGATTCTCAATATTTAAAGACGAAATTATTTTCGTTGAAAAATTCTGTAGGCAATTCAACAATTTCTTGTAGTGATATATGACTAAATTTAAATAAACATTATCCAAAAACAATAATAACATAAAAAATAACTAAATATAAACAAATATTATCCAATACTTCAAAAAAAAAAATATATATATATATATATAAACAACATTTACATATATGTATCGAAACTCCAATTTCCGACCAGTGTAACTCAAACCGTGTATATTCAAGTTTAGTGAATTGCTTCAAGATTTCAAATTTTTTATTTTTTTTATTAAATTTTTTGGTTTTTTATTTTTGTGTTTGTAGGGCCGGGGTAGGGTGAACTCATCATTGGGGGTAATACAGTTTTTTTTATATTATACTTTAAAAAATAAATGAAAATAGAGTGAAAACATAATAAGAAGGGGACATTTAACCGGGCCTTTAATACCGGTTTAGTATTCAAGATAACTTTTAAAATATATTGTTGAAAATGTCTATTTTACAAAATTATGAACAGTTAATAGTTATATTGCCATTGAGTGTTGTAGTGTGTCGATTTCGCCCTCGCTAATCTACCAAGGTGATGCATTTGTTACATCTTCTTCCTCAATTGCACCAAGGTGATGCATTTGTTACATCTTCTTCCTCAATTGCACGTCTCGGTGGTGCAGACTTGAAATTTAAAAGTGTGTTAATCTCTAATTCGGAAGTTTTCAATTAATTTGTTCAAAATATTTCAACCAATATTACCGGCCAACTAGCTCAAAATATATAATAAACGCAACATAAGGAAAATTATAACGACTAAATAATTGAACTGAATTTTTTCTTTTACAATGAATTGGAATACATAAAAAAAACGTAAGGAAGGAATCAAACTGAAATCAATGTTCCCATGAGTGTGAAGAGAGAGCATGCCATGGGTGTGAATACTAAAGCATAATATCCATGTAGTTGACCACTATATATATCCTGCAAAAGGCACATGATGTACCAAGCAAGAGGGACAACTGCAATAAGGACAATTGATTACTAGTATTTGCCATTTACTTAGAACCAATAGAATTGCAACATGTAGCTAGTTTCTACGTCATTCCATTAATGTATTCTTTCTCTATTTCGTTATTACTTGCACACTTTCTTTAATGGAACGATTCAAAATTACTTGCACACTCTTAATATTATATTGAAATAACCCACAAAATTAATAATCTCACAAATTCATTTTATTTTTAAAATTAAGTCACTCTTTTTTTTCATACATTTTACTTTACACCTTATTATACCACCTAAAATATCCCTTCTTTATCTTACACCATCAATCACTAAATCTATTTTTCTTAAAATACATGTCGGTCAAACTATGCAAATTCTCCTAGGACAGAGGGAGTATAAGAAACTAGAGAGTGGTAATAGCAAATCATCCGAAAATTAGCACTATTGCAGCATAAATTAAATGATAGTACTAAGATTCCTATTACTTTTTTACACAAAAATTAAGAAAAGTGATTAAATAATAGATATAGTACAAGTGATGTGATTGATAGAATGGGATAGATAATTAGAGAGAAAAAGTAATAGATATAAAGTAAAATGTTAGAATAAAAAATTTAAAGTATTTATCAAAAAGTCAGGGTATGAAAAATTTATAGGTGAATACGGACGAAGGGAGTACTATAAATAAGGGAGAAGGGAGAAGCAAATCTTATAGTAACATCCAAATACACCTAAAGAAAACCCTAAGGCATGCTTTCTCAAACACCCAACTTTCCTTCTTCGTCTTCCTCCTCGTCCTCGTACTAGCAAATAAGGTGGTCTCTCAAGGAGACACAACGTCCAGCTTCACCTACGATACCTTCAGCTCGATTTCACCCTCGCTAATCTACCAAGGCGATGCATTTGTTCCATCTTCTTCGTCAATTGCACGTCTCACAGGTGTCAATTGCTCGGGTGTGCCCACAAGAGGGAGCATCGGGAGGCTAGTGTACTTCCCGCCGGTGAAGTTCTGGGATGAAGGAGTTCAAGCAACGTTCGAAACTACCATAAAGTTTAAAATCACGAGCACTCCTTATAACCCAAATCCACCAGGGGAAGGATTGGCCTTGTTCATCGCACCCGTTAACTCTCCCATCCCTCCAGGTTCAGCCGAGGGGAATTTTGGACTCTACAATCCTCAAACGGGCCTCGCCCCCTCTGTGTTCTCGGTTGAATTCGACCCCGCCCCCAATCCGTGGGATCCGAAATACACACACGTCGGAATCAACATAAATTCCAGAGTGTCTCAAAATGTGTCTGCCTTCTCAGGGGTGGGACAAGAGGTGACTGCACGCATATACTACTTCTCCCCCACAAGGACCATAAGTGTTGTTGCCACCTACGGATCGGAAACATCAACACTCAGTTACGTGTTTGACTTGAAAACAATTCTTCCAAAGCAGGTTCAAGTTGGAATCTCTGCTACAACCGGATCATGGGTTGCATTTCACGACATCAGCGCCTGGTATTTCTCTTCCTCCCTCATGTGGGACGGCGCCAACATTAACCTCGACCACAAAACCTACATTCCACAATATGTATGATTTATGTGACATTATAAATTAAATAAGGACTATATATGTACCTGCACTATTTTCAGCTGGTTAATTTATGAAAAGTGATGAGGTGTTTTTTAATTAATTAATTTGTCGACTTTCATATATGCACTATACTCATTTTCTTGATGCCCCAAAATATTACTCCGTCGGAAGCCTACCATTAAGTATAAATGCAACAAAAATCAAGTAGTTTCAGAGAGAAAATTTCATTTTGTAATTTAGACCTAATCCAATTTATATCCTTTAAGTTTCCAATTTTTCAATTTACGTCCTAGGGTGTCCAATCTATGTCCTTTAGTTCCAATTTATATCCTTTTCGCCGAAAAATTGGAATATCAGTCAAATAGTCTATTTTACGTTCTTTAAGTTTTAAAATTAAAAATTAATAATTAAAAAATTCTAAAACAAATATAAAAATCTCATTAAAAATTAAAAAAATCATTAAAATTTATAAATTGTGTAAAATAAAAATAAAAAAATTCTAAAATGACAGTAGGAGGTGCGTTCAGTAGGGGGTGCATCTAGTATGTTGTATTTTAATGAAGGGTATTTTTTATTTTTTATCCTATTATTTTATTAATATACTGAAAGGGGGAGTGCATCTCTCCAAAATGGAAGTGTAAATAGTCAAACCCATTTTTATGCGGAACAACACAACACAAAGACGCAAAAACAGAGCAGTTGAGGGAAAACCCTCCTCCCCTCCACACTTTCACTCAATAGCTTAGTTTAATTTCATTTTTTAGATAGTTTCAATGAAGTATTTTATTTTATTGTAAGTATTGGAGGATTTGAAGACCCAGAAGTAATACATTTCATTTATTTCAATATTGTTTGGTAATTTCTATTTCATTCATGTTTTGTAGTTTATCTTACATGAGTGTTATTCTAGTTGTTAATTTAGATATATGGTAATCTCTTATTGCTTTGGTGTTGGAATTATAAGGGTAATTAGTTGATTTATGGATTAATTTTTCTATTAGTTTATGTCTTGATTAAATTATTTCTAATGTTGTGATTTGTATGATTTAATTGGTTGATCAATCCTAACAGCTAGCATTTTTTATTATGTTAATTGCAACGAGAGTTGGGTTTGCATGATTAGGGTGTGGGTGTGAGTTTTGATTAATTAATTGAAGTTAAATAGTAATTAGCTTAACCGAGAGAGGGTTGATTGCTTCGAAAACATTAGACATTAATCGAATAGAGGTCGTCTAGGAGATTAGTGAGAGGGCGAGTCGTAAACATTAGTAACCGTGTTGGAAGTGTTTACGGGTCACTATCATATGAGTTTATAGCACTAATTAGATCTCATAATTGTTATTTAGTGCACGTGTTCACCTGAGCCTCACGAGAAATTGATCTACACATATATGTGATAGCATTTAGCATAATTCAAGACATTGACTTAATTATTGTGATTAGTTCGTTAATTCATTAGTGATCCCACATAAGGAAGACACCCGAAGCAATTCTTCCACTTTCACTTTCATTTTCATTTTTTAGAGTTAGTTTTAGTTTTTTACTTAGTATTTCTTTTTTTATTATTTGTATTTGCTTTATCCTGTTTAGTTTCTATAACACCATTCCGACGTATAGTTTTAGGGTTTCACGCTCTCCTAGGTCCTTGAAAAATAACTATTTGATAGTATACTTGCAGTACTAACGAACTCATACAATTTTAGATATATTTTTGTAATTAAAAAGTTTAAAAATACGAAAAAGTCAGTGTGCAATAGAATCAGCAGGGTTTATATAGCTGCGACCTTTTTAAACTTAGTCTTTCACTATATCAAATAATCATGCCAAATATATATATATAAATATATACTCCCTACATCACATTAAAGCTTTCATAGGAGCTTGGACATACTGATGAAGATCAAACTTCAAGTTCGAAAATATAAATTGTAATCAATTTTGGTCCTTTTGACAAAATTGGTTATTGTGTAATTTCATTTGGCGGTTGTGTTGCTGTTAGTTGTTAGTTTGGATTAGTCTGTTAGTTGTTATATTTTAGGAGTACTATATATACTCCTATAGTTTTAAAACAAATTGTTGGTCAGAGGCTGAGGGTTTAATTGTGGGTTATATCAAGTATTGAGGGTTTTCTCTTAACTGTTCATACAGATTCGTGTGTACTTGTATGTGTTCGTCATATTGTAAAGGTTGTGCTACATCAGTTGGTATCTAGAGTCGGGAAAATCTTGGACGATGCCTCCGAAGAAACAGGACACCGCACAGGTCGAGCTTGACGTTACACAGATGAAGCAACAGTTGGACCAGCTTGCGACAGATTTTGCCGCATTGCACACTCGGCGAGATCTCTTGGCTAAACAACAGTCAGACTTTATCGCAGCCATGAAATCCATTTTGCCGCAGCGGTCGTAGCGAAGTAAGTACGAGGTCGATCCCACGAGGAGGTATAGCGTAAAAGTGTATTTTGTTAATTGATTCACGTGTTATGCAACACTAAAATAAACAACCGCAAGTGTACGGCGTCTATCGTAGCGTGATAAGCACGAGGTCGATCCCACAAGGAGGTTAAGCGTAAAAGGGTAGTTTGTTAATCGAGTTCTAAGTAGACGTGATCGAATAGTTTGAATGTTGAATTACTCTAAAATTACCTACCAAAGTGTCACAAATAAGTAACAAAGAGCAATGAAAATCGATCTACTAGCATGCGAATCAAGAAAACGAAAGTAAAATGGATGAAAACTCAATTAAGAGAAGGTGGGTTCCAAGGCAATTGTAACACCTAGATATCCGTTTATGAATGTTATCTCGTTTAAATGGCCATTAAGGTTATCTCATATAGGGTGATCACACAAGAAGAACTAATCGATCTCTCGATACAAATTAATTCAAAAGCGCATGCAACATAAGCTCGTATCTCTACATCACAAACATTACACCGCCTAAAATAGCCCCTAAGATCATTCAATTCCCTCTCCGATAATTAATCCTCTCTCGAGATCATAATAATACCGGGTTGCATGCTTGCATACGATTAAATGGAATAAATCTCTCGATACTACTCCAATTAACAATTAATTAAGCAAATAATCATGGCCACTAACAACATATTTTACAATGGATAATTAAACATGCAAATAAGAGATAAACACCAATTAAAGCAAGAAATTACGCATAAACTTCAATCCAAGTATTTACAATGCCTTAGAACCACAATTTGTTTAGCCAACTACTATCATGATGAAATTAACAAAATCCAAATGAAATAACTAAATAAAAAGAAAAAGAAAGAGAAAGCTTAGTCTAGATTATGGTAGGGAATGAAATTTGGGAGCTATTGCATCATTTCTTCCTTGATTTGATGAAGAATTGAGAGAGAAATTGCCAAAACACCTCCAAGTATGTGTAGCTATGTGTGGATTGGGGGAGGATGGCTTGTAATTCAAGAAATGGGGCTTATATAGTGTTGGGGTAGGGTTTGAATGCCAAAATTGCAAGTTGGTCCTTCAAAAATGGCCAAAATAGGGAAAAAACACCGAAAATGGGGGTAGCACGGCCGTGCAAATTGGACATAGGCATGAACAGGTGCTCGACCGAGCAAGGAGCTCGGCCGTGCTGCGCGGATGGGAGGCATGGGAGTGCTTGGCCGAGATTGGTGCTCGGCCGAGGTGTGCGGAAGCAGGGCAAGTCAGGTGCTCGGCCGTGACCTTGTCTCGGCCGTGGCATGTGGGCAAGTAATGTGCTCGAGCTCGGTCGAGAAGGGTGCTCGGCCGTGCCCTCTCCTTGGCCAAAATCGCTGTTTCGAGCACGGCCAGCTCGAGCATGGTGCTCGGCCGTGCTCGCTCGATCGTCTTCGGCCCCTTTCTCGTTTCGTGCATAACTTTCGCCTCGGGTGTCCGATTGAGTCGATTCTTTTGGCTATTCCACTCCATTTTTCGAGACGAATCCAACCGTGCACTCCTCTTCCTGATACAGTAAATTATGGTTGGTGTTTTGCTCCAAATTCCATCGTATTTCCTACAAAATCGACAAAACACAACCTTTCTCTCATTTTGGCTCAAACAATCATATTCAATGCATAATTCAATGAAATCCACATCAAAACATGCTTAACATGTGCCTCTAAAACGTGTAAATTCCACCCGAATCAAACTCCCCCAAACTTAAAATGTTGTTTGTCCTCAAACAACTAAGCACTTAAAGCAATGAGGGTGGAATGATCACAATGGAATATTCAATGCAAATCACACATGCAAAGTAAGATGTAATGATATCTCTTTCTCAAAGTGCATTTCTCAATGAAGGTCATAGGCTCATTATTGCAATTCACACTCATGGATCAAAGAATGCACAAACATACAACATATTGTGAATGGGAAACATAATCCAAATGCTCAAGTCCTCTACTCACATGACAAAGTGTTTCTCTCAAACACACAAACAAATTGAGGATATTAATGCACTCATCAACCAAGTTATGCTATGCAATCACCATATGCTTGCCCAACTTCTACTTTTCACCACACTCAAATGCTCAACAATGTGATCAATAGGACTTAATCAAGGATGTAACATTGGCTCTTTGGTCAAGGTAGGGTAAATTTGGATGAAGTAACTCATAAACTAGTGGGGAGCGAGAGATAAAGACGCATAGACACATCTCAAAAACTTCTCAAGATAAAGTTACAATTGCGCGGATTGCAACTCAAAAACTCTAACTTCCACAATTTATTTGTTCTCTTTTAAGCACATTCTACACCACAAAACCATTGAACACTTTTTTTTTTTCTTTTCAAGCTTTTGGGGATCTTTGTCCCCCTTTTATTTTCCTTGATTTTCTTTTCATCTTTTTCTTTTTCTTTCAACTTTTCCACTTTCTCCTTTCACCAAAGACATTCATTCAAGCAATGTTTTTCCACTTTGTCTTTTATCCCCACTAGATGTAGGTATCAAAGGCTCAAAAAGGCTAAGTGGTTAACATTGTAGTTTGCCAAGAAAATGAGGAATTAAGCTCAAAGGGCTAACTACGGAAGATTACTTTGGTTTTGGGAAATTTTGGCTAAGTGACTCTTTTAGAACAAGATGGCCTATATCACATCACAAAGTTTCACACAATCATGCTTTCAAACAAGAACATGGCCAAGTTCTAGGATTACTAACAATAACCTAGTCCACTCTCAAATGAATCAAACCGGAATACATGCTCAAATTATGGCTCAAATCTCACCGGTTTATTCAATAGGACTTTCACAATCATCAAATGTTCCCAAACAACAACACATCATGCACTCATGCCATCAAAGAACACAAATGTGAACACAACATGATACTATTCTCCAACACCAATCATGCATACATTCAAAGCAAATAGACATCACCACAACTACTCAACCATGGATTCCAATGATTATTCATGCTCACATTTCACCAAAGATCCACTACCCAACATATGATCAAAACCAACTTAAACAATATAATCATGTGAAAGCCAAGTGTGCGCTGGTGCAAAATGTGACACAAGTAGAATGACGAACCGGTGCAAGGGTAACAACTAGTAGAAAAAAAAATAAAAGAAAAATAACTCCCCCAAACTTAGAATTTTACTATGTATAAATTCTAAGTTTGGGGCTACAAGTTGTTACCTCCCTCCTTGCACATCCAATGATCTTCAAAGATCACCATTGCAACACTTGCTTCCCCTCTCCAAAGTTGGTTTTGCTTTCTTCTTCATTCTTCAAGCTATGACATCCAAAATGCTTCTCATCCTCACCTACAAAATAAACTAAGCTATCAAACTACCAAAGCAATAAAAACATGAAAGCAATAAAACCTTGGGTTGCCTCCCAAGAAGCGCTATTTTAAACGTCCTATATATGCCGGATGGTTCTTTCTTGAGGGGAATATCAAGTCACCCCCTTGTCATCCTTGTTCTTGACCTTCCTTGCCCATACGACTTTCTTAAGCCCATTGAAGCATCCACTAGCTAGCCCATCCGGCTCTTCAACCATGTCATAAGAAGTTGATGCCTCATTCATCCCCAAGCTTGCACAAGTAGCTTTTCTTGATTTGGGGGAGTTTTTGAAGAAAACTCCCCCAAACTTGGCCTTCTTGCCCATCTCTAACTCCTTGTCTTCCACCTTGGGGTTCTCCTCCACAATATTTATCTTGGGCTCTTCTTCCACCTCCTTTCTCATGGGTATTGGGGGTACTCTCCCTTGGGAAACCCATACTCTCCACTCTCATCATTTCGGAGTTTGATAGTTCTAAACATGTCAATCGTAAATATCTCTTGGTTCATTCGAAGCTCCAACTCTCCATTCCTCATATCAAGAATAGCCCCTCCGGTTGCCAAAAATGGCCTTCCCAATATCAATGGAATGTTTTTGTCCTCCTCCATATCCAACACCACAAAGTCTACCGGAAAGAGAAACTTGTCGATTTTGACCAATACATCCTCCGCTATACCCAAAGGGTATGTCATAGACCTATCCGCCAATTGGAGGTTCATTGTGGTTGGTGTGAGCTCTCCTAAACCAAGTGACTTGAAGAGTGATAATGGCATGAGGTTGATGCTTTCTCCCGAATCACATAAAGCTCTTAATGTACCTCCATCTCCAATAGTGCATGATAAAGTGAAGGATCCGGGATCCCTAAGCTTTGGAGGTAGCTTAGCTTGAATTATGGAGCTACATTGTTCGGTTAAGTGCACCATCTCATATGCCTCCATTTCCCTCTTGCTTAACATTATCTCCTTCAAGAATTTGAAGTAATGTGGTATTTGTTCAAGAGCTTCGGCGAAAGGGATGTTGATATGGAGTTTCTTGAACATCTCCGCAAACTTGACAAACTTACTATCCATGTTCTTCTTCTTCATCCTTTGCGGATATGGGAGGGGCACTACATTCTTGCCTTTGTCTTGTGGAGGGATTGCCTCCCCACTCTTCTTCTCCCCTTCTTTCTCTTCTTTTTCTTTCACTAAGCCATCTTCTTTGTCAACACCCTCGAGTGCCATTACCACTTCCTCCTCTAACGGCATCTTGGGCCCTTCGTAGCTTGTCCCACTTCTTAGCCTTATGGCTTTGCATTGCTCCTTAGGATTTAGCTCCGTGTTAGAGGGGAATTGCCCCGGAACGTGTTGCTTTCCAATGATGGTGGCAATTTGGCCTATTTGCTTTTCCATAGCTTTCATGTGAGTGGTCACATCTTTGATCATCTCACCATGCTCATCAAGTTTTTGCCATATCTTTGCCACATTATGCTTAGTCTCTTTCATGAAATTCTTGGTTTCTCCCATGAATGCACCAAACATCTCTTCCAAGGATAACTTTGATGGAGATTCCACAATTTCACCATCTCTTACGTTGAAATTCGGAGGTGGTATGATGGTGTTCCTTGTGTTAGCATAGGAGAAATTTTCATGGTTTCTCAAGCCGGGATGGTATTGGTTCGGATTATAGGGGTGATAGTTCCCATGGGTTTGTCTTTCTCCCCAACCTCTCTCTCGAAAATGACGATCCCGTTGGTTGTTCATGAAATGGGCCTCTTCATATTGATCATTATTGGGCTCCACTAGTGCTTTGGCCGTCATCAAAGAGATTAGCTTATCCACTTTGTTGGATAAGTTGACACTTTCTTCCGAATTTTGAGTGGAAGCTACTCTTCGATTTTGTCTTCGTTCGGATGGCCATTGATTGCCATTCTTAGCCATCTCTTCCAATAGCACATAACATTCTTCCGTTGTCTTGCCCAACAAAGAACCTCCACCGGCCGAGGCATCTACCATCCCTCTCGTACGGTGGTCCATCCCGTTGTAGAAATAACATATCAATTGGTCTCTCGAGAAACCATATTGAGGGCAACTCCTTATCAAATCCTTGAAACGCTCCCAAGCCTCGGCTAATGACTCATCGTCATCTTGCATAAATGAAGAAATCTCTCCTCTTATCTTGATGGTCTTGCTTGGAGGAAAGTACTTCATAAGGAAGGCATCAACAAGGTCGGCCCAATTCTCAATGGTCCTCAAGTCAAGAGAGAGGTACCATTGCTTAGCTCGGTCCCGGAGTGAGAAGGGGAAGAGTTGCAAGCGGATGTAGTCTTGGGGAACACGGTTGATCTTAACCGTTCCACTTATCTCGAGAAATTGAGACAAGTGGAGGTTAGGATCCTCCTTGGAGAGCCCACCAAATTGGTTGTTTTGCACCATCACAATCAAGGCCGGCTTGAGCTCAAAGTTATGAGCGTCTACGGGTTCCCTATCCGCTCCTCCATAGGGCCTTGGAATAGGACGGAAGTGGTCTCTCAAGACTCTTTGATTCCCGTTTTCCTCCCTTTGCTCTCCATTTCTCTACATACCAATATTATCTTCACCTCTCCGACGAAAATTGTCCCTTAGTACCCCTTGAGGTCGGTTACCTCCATTCCCGTTAGGTTCCTCAACTCCTTCTACCCCGTGATTCTCAAATTCCTCCTCTTCTTCAACCGGATTTTCCCGTCGATTCATTCTTTCCAACTCTATTCTTCTCCTTTCGGCGTTCCTTCTTCGACAATTGGCTTCAATCTCCGGATCCAAGGGCAACACTTCTTGTTGATTCCTCCTAGATCGTGTGATCATAAACCATGTCTAGACAAAAGTTCAAAAGAGAGTAAGAATCACAAGTGAAATCAAGGTAAAACAAATAAATATTTTTGGATTTTTGCAAATAAAGAAAGCAAGTAAATTGTCTAAACTAAAACTCTATTAACCTACACTCTAGAGCTATAAAAACCTCCCCGGCAACGGCGCCATAAACTTGATTCACGTGTTATGCAACACTAAAATAAACAACCGCAAGTGTACGGCGTCTATCGTAGCGTGATAAGCACGAGGTCGATCCCACAAGGAGGTTAAGCGTAAAAGGGTAGTTTGTTAATCGAGTTCTAAGTAGACGTGATCGAATAGTTTGAATGTTGAATTACTCTAAAATTACCTACCAAAGTGTCACAAATAAGTAACAAAGAGCAATGAAAATCGATCTACTAGCATGCGAATCAAGAAAACGAAAGTAAAATGGATGAAAACTCAATTAAGAGAAGGTGGGTTCCAAGGCAATTGTAACACCTAGATATTCGTTTATGAATGTTATCTCGTTTAAATGGCCATTAAGGTTATCTCATATAGGGTGATCACACAAGAAGAACTAATCGATCTCTCGATATAAATTAATCCAAAAGCGCATGCAACATAAGCTCGTATCTCTACATCACAAACATTACACCGCCTAAAATAGCCCCTAAGATCAGTCAATTCCCTCTCCGATAATTAGGGCTGTTATTCGAGTCGAGCCGAGCCGAGTATTTGAAGTTCGAGCTCGGCTCGAGCTCTTATCGAGCCGAGCTCGGCTCGGCTCGATAACATTGGCGAGCTAAGAAACGAGTTCGGCTCGGCTCGTTAAAGGGTCTAACGAGCCTAACGAGCCTATCGAGCCGAGCCTAACGAGCCTAATGGAAATAAAAGAAAAAAATTAGATATCGAGCCTAATAAGTCGAGCTCGAGCCGGCTCGTTAGTAAATCGAGCATCTAACGAGCTCGAGCTCGGCTCATTTAACGAACGAGCCGAGCCGAAAATTGCAAGTTGGTCCTTAAAAAATGGCCAAAATAGGGAAAAAGCACCGAAAATGGGGGTAGCACAGCCGTGCACGGAGCACGGCCGTGCAAATTGGACATAGGCATGAACAGGTGCTCGACCGAGCAAGGAGCTCGGCCGTGCTGCGCGGATGGGAGGCATGGGAGTGCTCGGCCGAGATTGGTGCTCGGCCGAGGTGTGCGGAAGCAGGGCTAGCCAGGTGCTCGGTCGTGGCCTTGTCTCGGCCGTGGCATGTGGGCAAGTAATGTGCTCGAGCTCGGCCGAGAAGGGTGCTCGGCCGTGCCCTCTCCTTGGCCAAAATCGCTGTTTCGAGCACGGCCAGCTCGAGCATGGTGCTCGGCCGTGCTCGCTCGATCGTCTTCGGCCCCTTTCTCGTTTCGTGCATAACTTTCGCCTCGGGTGTCCGATTGAGTCGATTCTTTTGGCTATTCCACTCCGTTTTTTGAGAAGAATCCAACCGTGCACTCCTCTTCCTGATACAGTAAATTATGGTTGGTGTTTTGCTCCAAATTCCATCGTATTTCCTACAAAATCGACAAAACACAACCTTTCTCTCATTTTGGCTCAAACAATCATATTCAATGCATAATTCAATGAAATCCACATCAAAACATGCTTAACATGTGCCTCTAAAACGTGTAAATTCCACCCGAATCATTAATGGAATTCTATTTAGACGCGATCGATTAAGTGAAGGAATTGAATTACCCTAAGATTGCCTACCAAATTGTCACAAATAAGCAATAAAGAGTAATGAAGAATCGATCAACTAACATGCAAATCAAGAAAACGAGAAGTAAAATGAATAAAATTCAAGTATGAGAAAGTAGGTTCTAAAGCACATGCAATACTAATGAATCCATCTATGATTAACTATATACTTAAGTGGTGTTCATGCTTTGTCTATAAGATTGATCACATAACACTACAAGAAACAGGGGGAATAGCGACGAAAATTTTGCAACAAATCTAAATTTCATCGCTAAAATCAATTTTTAGCAACGAAATATAAATTTTTGTCACTAAATTCTTAGATTTAATCTTTGCAACAAAATTTATATATTTCATCGCTATATTAGCAACAAATTGCTTCATTTCGTTGTTAATAATTAAAATAGAAATGAAAATTATATTTCGTCGCTAATATTTTACAACGAAATAGAAATTTTCGTCGCTAAAATCTTAGATTTAATATTTGCAACAATATTTATATATTTCATCGCTATATTAACAACAAATTGCTTCATTTTGTTGTTAATAATCAAAACAGCAATGAAAATTATATTTCGTCGCTAATATTTTGCGATGAAATAGAAATCTTCGTGGCTAATTTCTTGAAATTAATTTTTGCAACCAAATTTATATATTTCATCGCTATATTAGCAACAATTTTTTTCATTTTGTTGTTAATAATCAGAACATCAATGAAAATTATATTTCGTCGCCAATATTTTGCGATGAAATAGAAATTTTCGTGGCTAGTTTTTTTAAATTAATTTTTGCAATAAAAATTATATATTTCATCGCTATATTAGCAACAAATTGTTTCATTTTGTTGTTAATAATCAAAACATCAATGAAAATTATATTTTGTCGCTAATATTTTGCGATGAAATAAAAAAATTTGTGGCTAATTTCTTGAAATTAATTTTTGCAAAAAAATTTATATATTTGATGGCTATATTAGCAAAAAAAATGCTTCATTTTGTTGTTAATAATCAAAACAATCAAAATTATATTTCGTCACTAATATTTTGCGATGAAATGGAAATTTTCGTGGCTAATTTATTGAAATTATTTTTTGAGATGAAATTAAAATATTTCATCGCTATACTAGCAACGAATTGCTTCATTTTGTTGTTAATAATCAGAACAGCAATGTAAATTATTTTTCGTTGCTAATATTTTAGCAAGAAAATGAAAATTTGTATGACTAATTTCTTGATTACATTATGTATAATTTGTTTTATATTTTTCTGTTATCTTGATTTCATTAATTATTTGTTTATTTGTTGTTATTTCTACTAAGCATGAGGGAAGAGTACTACTTCAACTATGCATATTAAATCTAGAAAATCGGTTTAAATGTTTAATAATTCTCCCAAATTTTGTATCTTATATAAATCAATTTGAATGTTTATAAAAATATTTATAAATATGAAGATGCAAATGAAGATGGACATAAATAAAGATGAGAGAATGAAGATTAGATGTAATATTTATTATTTTTTTTGAATTGTTAAAGTAACATTGATTTTTTTACAATTGAAATTGTTTAAAATATTACTAGTTAATATATGTGAAAAATTAATCAATATTTATAAATATTTTTATAAATTAATCAATATTTATAAATTAATCAATTGCAATGAATATATGTGAAATAAATTAATTAAATAAGTAAAATTAATTAAGTTAGTAACAATTGAATACATATATAATTAATATTAAAAACTGAACCAAAGAGTTGTCTGCCCGAGTGGTAGGCGCCCAGATATGGGCGCCTATCCACCTGGGATCAATTCCCACAAAGACCAAATAAATAGACATTTAAATAAAATGGGGATGGGTATGCGAGTCGTGTCGGTTGGGTCGGGTACGGGTGTGGGTCGGTTATTTAAATAAAATGGGGAGGGGTATGCGGGTCGGTTGGGTGCGGGTGTGGGTTGGGTGCCGGTTGGGTCGGGTACGGGTGTGGGTCGATTATTTAAATAAAATGGGGAGGGGTATGCGTTTTGGTTGGGTTGGGTGCGGGTTGGTCGAGTGCGGAAGTGGATTTAGAGAACAATTCGTAAATCGGATATCCATAGCCAAATATTAGCGACAAAAATATGGGTTTCATCGCTAACATTTGCAACGAAATTAAAATATTTATCGCAAAAAATTAGTCACGAAGTAAGGAGCTACTATTTTAGACACGAAAAAAATTTGTAGCTAATTATAATATTTTCGTCACTAATGTGAGTTAGCGATGAAATAATTTTATCGCATGATTTGTTGCCATACACCCGTTGCTAACGTGTTTGCGACAAATGTTTGATTTTTCTCGCAAACATTTTGCGATGAAACTCATATTTTCGTCGCTAATATTTTGCGATGAAACTCAAATTTTCATCGCTAATATTTGCGACAAAATTAATTTTTTTATCACAAACACGTTAGCGACGGGTGTATAGCAACAAATCCTGCGATAAAATTATTTCATCTCTAACTCACGTTAGCGACGAAAATATTAGAATTAGCGACAAATTTTTTCGCGGCTAAATTGCAGTTTTCTCGTAATGTAATAATGAATTAAAAGTTCTTTCGATTCAAGTAATCCAAAGGAAATATCACACAACTTAGTATCTCTACCTAAATTGCACAATAAAACTCAATCAAGCTCCTAAGATCATCACACATCTTCCTAATCATTGTTCATCTTTCAATCTCACAATAAAATTAGGTCAAATGCTTGCAATCAATTAATCAAAGTAGATTTCTCAACCTAATTCAATTAACTAGGATTAACATATCATCATTGTACACTAATGACACACTTTGCAATGAAAATCAAGCATCCAAATAGAATTAAGCCACACAAACCCCAAATAAGCAAAACATTAATTCATAAACTTCAACAAGAGTATTTACAAGGCTCTAGAACCAAAAGTGTTCTAGCCACTAACTAGCATAGTCAAATTATAAAATCAAATGAAATAACTAAGTAAAAAGAAAGAGAAAGAGAAAGCTTAGTCTAAAATGTGGTAGAGAATTGAATTTTCAAGCTATTGCATCCTTCCTTGCTTGATTTGATGGAGAAATGAAGAGGAAATTGCCAAAACACCTCCAAGTATGTGTTACTATGTGTGGAATTTGAGGAATTTGGGAAGAATCTCTTGGGTTTTAAGAATGAGGCTTTATATAGTGTTGGGGTAAGGCTTAAGGATGAAAATTGCACTTAGGTCCTTAGAAATTGGACAAAATATGCAAAAGGCACCGAGTGGGACAACTCGGCCGAGTTGGAGTGTTTGAATGGGAGACTGCCTTCTTCAGGACTCGGCCGAGTGATTTAATTATCCCAGTGGCTGCCTCGTCCAACGACTCGGCCGAGTGTAGCTCGTTCCAGATTCCAAGTTTCGCTCAGCAGCTCGGCCGAGTCAGGGAGCTCGGCCGAATGACAATTCATCCCAGTTTCTAACTTTACCTCACGACTCGGCCGAGTGATTAATTGTTCCAGATTTCAAACTTTGTTCAGCAGCTCGGTCGAGTCAGGGAGCTCGGCCGAGTGGAAGGTTGTTCCAGATTCTGCCTCGATTAGTAGCTCGGCCGAGTGATTAATTGTTCCAGATTTCAAACTTTGTTCAGCAGCTCGGTCGAGTCAGGGAGCTCGGCCGAGTGGAAGGTTGTTCCAGATTCTGCCTCGATTAGTAGCTCGGCCGAGTCAGGGAGCTCGGCCGAATTGGCTCTCAAAATTTATCTTCGAACTCGGCCGAGTTGGTTAGCTCGGCCGAATGGAAAAACATTCCAGTTTCTGCCTCAATCAGGAGCTCGGCCGAGTTGCTGGCCACTCTAAACTTGTTTCATGCATATCTCTCGCCTCGGTTATTCGATTGACTCGATTATTTTGGCTATTCCACTCAGTTTTTCGAGACAAATCCAACCATGCACTCCTTTTCCTGATCCAGTAAAGTATGGTTGGTGTTTTGCTCCAAATTCCATCATATTTCCTACAAAATCGATAAAACACAACCTTTCCCTCATTTTGGCTCAAATCATAATCAATCCATAAATCAATTAAATATCATCAAAAACATGCTTCACATGTGCCTCTAAAATGTGTAAATTCCACCCGAATCAGCAACCGACCCCGCCAGTTGGGTTCTCTATGCCTATGGCCGCCCCTGCGCCGACAGCCATCGCGCGCCAGCCGGGTGCATGCTTTTCTTACGGTGCCCCGGGTCACGGATCTGCTATGTGCCCCAAACACTCCCTATTCTCGGAGGAGGCAGTGTACGAAGGCACCCCCAGATTTGATGAAGAGCCCAATGACTTGGATGGCGAGGTGAAGCTCTATGGGGAAGATGGCCCAGCCTTGCTGGCTCGGCGTATGTGTTTGGCCCCCAAGAACGAGGATTCGGCCGTGCAGCGGACATCTCTCGTCCATTCATCATACACCATCGCGGGTAAGATATGTCGATTCATCATTGAGTCTGTGTCTTGTGAAACCGTTGGCGCGGAGTCAGCGGTTCAGAAACTGTCCCTAACGATTGAGCCTCATTATGCTCCATACGCATTTTCTTGGCTGCAACAAAGTACCGTCATCATTGTTAAGTCGCTCGTCTTGGTGTTTTTCGCATTCGGTTCATCTTACAAGGTTTCATTTGGGTACATTTCGTCGGGTATATTTTATTGCATTTTAATTCGATTACCAATCGGCTACGTCTTCCAGTTGTTTTACGGCGTGGGTCGATGGTGTTTAACGTCAATCATCGTGTGCCGCCGGTTGGGGATCAAGCTCGTTGCGATTCGAAGGCGAATCGCGCCCTACCCGGAGAGAATGATGAAAATTATTTTGAAACATTCGAAAGAAGAAAGTAGGAAAGTTATTAAGTACTGAGTTCACCATTTTTTTTCTTACTATCAGAACTGTTCTTACTATAAGCACAGTAACTAGTGTTCTGATATTGGTTTTCATTACAAGCTGAGTAAGGAGTACTCTGCTGATAAGGTTTAGTGTTCTGTATCAACTCATCTGGTCTGATCAGAAGAGTAGTGTTCTTAGTCTGCTGAAGCTTACTGTGCCGAGGTCTAGTGTGTTGATTTCCAGTTTCAGAGTTAGTTTATTTCTGTTAGTTTGTTAGGTAGTTAGTTTGTTGGTGGCAGTTTCAACTTGCATTGTACTTCTATAAATACACCATCTAGTGCATAGGTTGCAGGTTACCAAAAACTGAGAGTTTCGAGAGAGATCAAGCTTTGTGTATACTTGTAATCTATAACTTTCAATTGTAATTAGTGAAGAGAGTCTTCCATCCTCCGTGGACGTAGATCATTTGATCGAACCACGTAAATCCCGAGTCTTATTTTGTTTTCTTTATTTGTTTCAATTCTTTGCGTTTCTAGTGATCTTAGTTTATCATTTGTGAGGAATTGCTAAGTGGATACAATTCCATAACAATTGACGTCGTCTGTGGGAAGTCGAAAGATAAAGTCAAGAATCAAGAAATTGGCTCTGTGAAGTTGGAATAGAGAAATTCAATGGTAAGACAGATTTTGGTTTATGGAAAGCCAAGATGAAGGCTCTGTTGTCACACCATGGGCTGAAAGAGGCCCTTACTCCACTTGACACTGCTGCATCCGAGGCAGATAAGGCCAAGAAAGAATAGCTTATGGAAAAAGCTTATAACATTGTTGTTCTAAGTTTGGAAGATAATATTTTCAGAGAAGTTATGAAGGAGAAGGATGTTGCTGGAGTATTTGAGACCCTAGATGATCTGTATTTGGCACAATCTTTGTCAAATCAGATGTTCATGGAAATGAAGCTCAATAATTTCAAGATGTCAGATGATAAAACCCTTGATGAGCAGTTAGTAGAGTTCATGCAGGCAGTTGATGAATGTTGGAATTGCCTTGGAAGATCACATGAAGTCTTTTCTACTTTTGGAGGCATTACCCCCTTCTTATGACAACTTCAAGGATGCTTTGCTGATTACCAAGGAGGGTAAGGCAAAATTCAAAGAAGTCATGTCTATACTGAAAACTAAGAGTTTACATGTAGCAAACTCAACCAAGAAGACTAAGAACCATGCTGAGGGTCTTAATATCAAACTGAAGAATGACAAGAAAGGAGGGCAAGGCAAGAAGTTCCATGCCAAGCCAAATCAGAAGAGAAATGGATATGTAGTCAAGAACAAAGCTTACTACAAATGCCATAAAGAAGGACATTTCATAAAATATTGTCCTGAACATAAGAAGTCTACTGATGCTGCTAAAGCTGATGTAGCAGAGGCAAAAGGATATGAAAGTGCTGAAGTAATGAGCATAACAGATAGAAAACTTTTTAATGAATGGGTGTTAGATTCTGGATGTTCATTTCACATGTGTCCTACAAAATCTTGGTTTCAAAACCTTGAGATGATGGATGGAGGATCAGTTATGTTAGGTAATGATGAAAGTTGTACTATAAAAGGAATTAGCACTGTGATGGTGAAGATGTTTAATGACAAACATGTGATCCTGACCAATGTCATATTTGTTCCAAATTTAAAGAGAAACCTTATATCTCTTGGCACACTAAATGCTTAGCGTTATGAATTCAAGACAGAAAGAGGATGTCTGCTGGTTACCAAAGATAATAGAATAGTGATGCAAGGGAAGAAGTCTAATGGGTTATACTCTTTAATTGGTGAGACAATCACAGGGGCTGCTGATGTTACCATGAGTTCTGATGATGCCATGCTTTGGCATAAGAGGCTAGCACATGTGGGAGATAAAGACTTGATGGAGTTATCCAAGAAGGGGGCATTCCACCAGAAGACATTAAAAAACCTGGAGTTTTGTGAGCTGTCTATTCTTGGCAAGGCCATGAAGAAATCATTCCAGAAGGGTGAGCACACTACAAAAGAGATGTTGGACTATGTTCATTCAGATGTATGGGGGCCATCAAGAACTGAAACTATTGGTGGATGTTATTTCATGTCCATAATATATGACTATTCTAGAAAAGTTTGGGTGTTCATTCTCAAACAGAAGAGTGAGGCCTTTACAAAATTCAAAGAATAGCTACTTGAGATAGAGAACAAGAAAGGAAAGTCCTTAAAACATTTAAGGACAGATAATGGCCTTAAGTATCTATCAGTTGAATTCAATGAATTTTGTAAAGAGGATGTGCATTACTAGACATAGAATTGTCCATCTTAATCCACAGCAAAATGGATTAGCAGAGAGAATGAATAGAACTATTCTAGAACGGGTCAGATGCATGTTAGCTGATCCTAAATTACCTAAAAGTTTTTGGGGAGAAGCTGTATGTACTGCATGTTACTTAATAAATAAAATCCCATCATTTGCTTTAGAAGGTAAAACCCCAGATGAGATCTGGTATAGCAAGTTGTCTGATTATTCAAAACATAAAGTGTTTGGATGTCAAGCTTATGCCCATATCAGACGGGATAAGCTTGAGCCAAGGGCTTTGAAATGTATATTCATTGGCTATCCAATAGGTGTCAAGGGCTATAGATTGTGGTACCTTGAACCAGGTCATAAGAAACTAATAATCAGCGGAGATGTTGATTTTAATGAGAAGGTGATGGGATATCCTCACAATGGAAATTCCCATGACCTAGATGGAAGAATTGTAAATGAGTCAGAAGAGGCCAGGTTTCTCAACTGAGGTGGAGTTTCCCACATCAGATCAGTTGGCACCAGAGGAGGTGGCCAACCCTGCTGATCTGGGAGATAACACACCAGATGAGGTTGTTCCAGAACAGGTACCAGAAGATGATTCAGAAGATCATTCAGAAGATAATGCCATGGAGGACAACCTTGCTGATTTGAGAAATTATAGTCTTGCAAGAGATAGGCTCATAACGAAAATTCATCCCCCATCTAGGTTTGGCCAAGCTGATCTTGTTTCATATGCTCTGAATGCAGCAGAAGAAGTGGAGCATTATAAGCCAAGAAACTATAGGGAAGCTATCACCAGTCCTGAAAGAGAGAAGTGGATAACAGCCATGTCAAAAGAGTTGCAGTCCTTAGAGAAGAATGAGACCTGGATCCTTGTGGAGAAGCCAAACAACCAGAAGTTGATCAACTGCATATGGTTGTTCAAGAAGAAGCTTGAAGTTAGTTTTGGTGGTGCTAGAGAGCAGATCAGATTCAAGGCCAGGTTGGTGGCAAGAGGATTCACACAGAGAGAAGGCATAGACTTCAATGAGGTATTCTCTCCTGTTGTTAAACATTGTTCAATAAGATTACTTTTGTCTAAGGTTGCTCAAGATGATTTTGAGTTACATCAGCTAGATGTTAAAACTGCATTTTTACATGGAGAACTAGCTAAAACAATATATATGCATCAACCAAAAGGGTTCGTCATGCCTGAAACTGAAAGTAAGGTATGTTTACTTAAGAAATCATTGTATGGGGTCAAGCAGAGTCCTAGACAATGGTATAGAAAGTTTGATACATTTATGTTTTCTATTGGTTTCTTAAGATGCAGATATGATGGATGTGTATATATTGGTAAACAAGATTATCTAGAGAGCACCTATCTATTGATCTATGTAGATGATATGTTAATAGCTAGCAAGAGTATGAGAAAGATTACCCAGCTGAAGCAGCAGCTGAGTAGCAAGTTCGAGATGAAGGATTTGGGTGAAGCCAAGAGAATATTAGGGATGGATATTCTCAGAAATAGGAAAGCAGGCAAGGTGTTCCTATCCCAGAAGAGTTACATTCAGAAGGTCTTGAAGAGGTTTCTTATGCACCAGTCCAGACCAGTTAGTACTTCATTTGGTCAGCAATTCAAGTTGTCAGTCAAGCAATCTCCTCAAACAGATGAAGAGAATAAGCAGATGCTTACTGTTCCGTATGCCAATGGAGTGAGAAGTCTCACGTATGTTATGGTTTGTAGCAGACCAGATCTTGCCTATGTTGTTAGTATGGTGAGTAGGTTCATTGGAAATCCAGGAAAGTTTCATTGGGAAGCTTTGAAGTGGATACTAAGATATCTGAATGGATCAGAAGACTTAGGATTATTGTTTGAGAAATCAGTTGTTACCAAGAGTCCTCTGATTGGATTTGTGGATTCTGATTTTGCTGGAAACATAGATACAAGGAAGTCTTTATCTGGTTATGTGTTTACATTGTATGACACTGCTATCACCTGGAGGGCAGCTTTACAATCTATGATGACCTTATCCACAACTGAAGTTGAATATATAGTATTGACAGAAATTGTGAAGGAAGCAATGTAGTTGAAGGGCATTCTGAAAGATTTTGGCATAATTCAGAAGAGTGTTCCTGTGATGTGTGATAATCAGAGCACTATACATCTAGCAAAACATCAAGTGTTTCATGAGAGGTTAAAGTACATTGATGTGAAGTTACAATTTGTTAGAGATATCTTGGAGAAGGGCATTGTTGAAGTTCAGAAGGTAGCTTCAGAAGAAAATGCAGCTGATATGTTAACTAAGACATTACCAAGCAATAAGTTCAACCATTGCATGGAGTTGGTAAATCTTGCATTAAGGTGGAGAATTGTTAGGATTAATGCAATATTGGAATGTCAAATTGTTTCTGGTATCAGAAGTGTTCTTACTACCAGAAGTGTTCTTACTAGCAGAACTATTCTTACTATAAGCACAGTAACTAGAGTTCTGATATTGGTTTTCAGTACAAGTTGAGTAAGGAGTACTCTGCTGATAAGGTTTAGTGTTCTGATCTTAGGTATCAACTCATCTGGTCTGATTAGAAGAGTAGTGTTCTTAGTCTGCTGAAGCTTACTGGGCTGAGGTCTAGTGTGCTGATTTCCAGTTTCAGAATTAGTTTATTTCTGTTAGTTTGTTAGGTAGTTAGGTAGCAGTTTCAACTTGCATTGTACATCTATAAATACACCATCTAGTGCATAGGTTGCAAGTTACCAAAAACTGAGAGTTTCGAGAGAGATCAAACTTTGTGTATACTTGTAATCTGTAACTTTCAATTGCGATTAGTGAAAAGAGTTTTCTATATATCCTCCGTGGACGTAGATCATTTGATCGAACCACGTACATGAAATACAAAAAATGTAAGAAAGGAATCAAACTGAAATCAATGTTCCCATCCGGCGTTGGACCACCATATCTCAAGTTGCATGTATGGAAGTATTTTGAAGTGTCACAATATATGTATTTAAAAATATATAAAAGAATTAATTTGCTTCCAAATATATATATATATATATATATAAATAAAAGAAGAACAAATTATCTCCCTTTCTATATATGGACCACAAATTCATTATTTTAATATTCAAAATAGTTCACCCCGTGAATAATGAGTAGTACTAACATTTTATACTCGATCCATTAATTACAAGTTATACACACCTACTATTAAAAAACAATACTCCCTTTGTCCATTATATAAATTAGTTTCATTTACATTATATTCTCCATTCACAAAATATAATCTCATACACTTTATTTCAACTATCATTTTATCATCACCCTCTAACCACACTGGCGGATCTAAGAAGTGACATGGGATACAACTGTACCCCAACTTCAAATTTCTTTTTTTTATTTTATTTTATTTATGCATTTACAATTTTTCTTTGGGCCATTTCTTTCTTCAATATTGGCCCATTCATAATATTAGTCCACCCAGGACAATTCCAATTTAGTCAGGCTACCTGTAAATTCTCTCGCAGTTAATTAAATTATTATGTTAATTGACTATATTTATGAATAGATTAGTATATTTTCCAAATAAATTTATGATATTAATTGTCCTAAGTTTGTAATTAAATCTTTCGAAGTGATGCGAGTTGCTATGTATACTAATTTTCTATTGATTAATTATGTATCACTCATGTTATTTCTGTACTACATATGTAAAAAAATATTTTTTGGGATAAATTATATAAAAATAGATTGTGAAATAATATAGTTGATCAATTTTATTAGATTATATAATCACTTTCATTAAGAAATGATATGTTTCTACAAATTCTTCATAACAATGTAATAAATAGCTTTCAAAATATGAAAATCCGACATACTCAATTATAATTATACTTCTAATTTTATTTTACCTCTATGAAATATCTTATTTATTTGTATATTTAATTTTTATTGTGTGTAATTTAAATATAAAATATTGATTATGTATAAATATTTAAAAATTATGTACTAATCGTACCCCCAAATTCAAAATCCTGGGTCCGCCACTGTCCAACCATTATTTAATTATTCAAATTGTCATCATCTTTATTCATAAACAATCACTTTATTTACAATGGACCTCACAATACCGCACAATACCCTTACTTTATCTATTTTATCTATCATTTTCTTAAAACATGTGTCCCTTTCAATGAGACTATTTATTATGGACGAAGGGAGTATAATAGCAGAAAATGATAATTATAACTATTAAATATTTGGACTAATTCTGAAGTTTTTTTTTTAATAGTTTATTTTATTAATTGGGAAATGTTTTAGGATCTTAAAGTTATATATTTATTTGAATTTAAATCTCCTGATAATTGAGAGATTATAAATTGATTCAAAATGTACATCAAGTAAATAAATACACGCGTGTGGTCCTGATTGTTTTGTCTCTTTAATAATTTATTTTATTTGGCAAATTTTTTAGGGTCTTAAATTTATATATTTATTTGAATTTAAATATCCTGATTATTGAGAGATATTGATTCAAAATGTACACCAAGTAAATAAATACACGTGTGTGGTCCTTAATTGTTTTGTCTCTTTAATAATTTATATTATTTGGGAAATGTTCTAGTGTTTTTTAATTTTTTTTTAAATTTATATATTTATTTGAATTTGATATATTTATATATGCTTATATAGGTATCATGGAGTATAATAAATACGCGCATCTTGGGCGAATTGCATTGTTATTATTTTTTTTCAAAAAAAAATCTCATCACTGTGTGCGTATTGTATATCGCCTTCGCACCCGTGCAACATATACAATCCGAGCTATTAATATTTGTCATACGTAACAATCTGAAATATTTGAATTAGCAGAAACGAGATTATGTTCAAAGGAATATTTGCTTCTTCAAAAAAAATCCTAGCTAGCTATTAATTTAAATATTATTGTGGTAGAGTACTGGTATCCAATGTTAGTGCTGAGTATACTACTATAAATAGGGGATAAGGTATAGTGGCACCAAATCTAACATCCAAGTACAACTAAAGAAAACCCTAAGGCATGGCTTTCTCAAACACCCTACTTTCCTTCTTCCAACTTTTCTTTTTCGTCCTGATCATACTAGCAAACAAGGCGGTGTCTCAAGGAGACACAACCAGCTTCACCTACGATACCTTCAGCTCGATTTCTCCCTCGCTAATCTACCAAGGTGATGCATTTGTTCCATCTTCTTCCTCAATTGCACGTCTCACAGGTGTCAATTGTTCGGGTGTGCCCACAAGAGGGAGCATCGGGCGGCTCTTGTACTTCCCACCGGTGAAGTTCTGGGATGAAGGAGTTCAAGCGACGTTTGAAACTACCATAAAGTTTAAAATCACGAGAACTCCTAGTAACCCAAATCCACCAGGGGAAGGAGTGGCCTTTTTCATCGTACCCGTTAACTCTCCCATCCCTCCAGGTTCAGCCGAGGGGAATTTTGGACTGTACGATCCTCAAACGGGCCTGGCTCCGTCTGTATTTTCAGTCGAATTCGACCCCGCCCCCAATTCGTGGGATCCTAGATACACACACGTGGGAATCAACATCAATTCCAGAGTCTCTGAAACAGTCAAACCCTTCTCAGGGGTGGGGCAAGAGGTGACTGCACACATATATTACTTCTCCCCCACTAGGACCATAACTGTCGTTGCCACCTACGGATCACAAAATTCAACACTCAGTTACGTGTTTGACTTGAAAACAATTCTTCCAAAGCAGGTTCAAGTTGGAATCTCTGCTACAACTGGTTCATGGGTTGCATTTCAGGACATCAGCGCCTGGTATTTCTCCTCCACTCTCTTCTCGGACGCCAACATTAACCAGCTCGACGACAAAACCTACATTCGACAATATCATGCCTGATCAATTCATTTATATATATTTCAAGATTGTGTTGTACGTGGTGTACGTGCTTCTTTCTGAAATTCTATATGTAACCCTGTTTTAAAGTACCTCTACCCAGGGGCGGTATTAAGTAAAATTAATTATATATTAATTTAATAAGTCATTGTGATAGTAAGATTATTGCAAGAATTGTCTCAAAATAATTTTTTTATTACACTTTCTGTACTTATATACTAAATTTATTATATGTACGTATTTTAATTGTATAATTAATTTCAAAATAATTATATTTTATATGTTTGAGACTTGATAAAAAGATGATCATTTTTGTATTATTGTAGTATTTTTTTAATTTACATAGTAATATTATATAAATAAAAAAATAGTCCCTTAAATCTTAAATAAGAGAGATTAATAAGTGAAATACTAAAAGTAAAACACGTGAAATTGAATTGGATACAATGTTCCCGCTAGACGTTGGACCACCTTATCTCTCCGATATGGGCAATAATTGGACTACTCACGTTGTAAAAAAAAAAAAAATTCTAAGTTTTTTTAAAATTTTCTGGTAATTTTTAAGTGGTGTATGACATTCACGCATATGCAAATAACCGTGACCTTAATGAATGTTACACGGGTCTATTTTGCTTCAGAAGAAGTGAATGCTTGTATAGGGTCTGACTATTTACACCTCCATTTCGATTGAGAACACTCCCCTTTCAATTTATTAATTTAATAATAGTGTAAAAAATCTAAAACACCCTTCAATAAAATACAACTACTAATGCACCTCTACTACTATCTACACCTCTTTTCAATATTTAAACACTAACCCTAACTGCAGACGCCACCACCACTTCTTTCGGACGCCGTCGACACCACTTCCGGCCTCCAACATCATCCAAACCAACAAAAAAACTCAAAAAAAAAAAAAACAATTCTTCAAGATCTCAAATTTTTTTATAATTTTCGACACACCAGGTTCGACCATATACACTCTCGTCGACAACAATTTATCGACGAGGGTGTATATGGTCGATCCTTGTGTGTTGAAAATTATATAAAATAAATTAATTTTTCGACAACAGTTGGTCGACCATATACACGCTCGTCGATAAATTGTTGTCGACGAAAGTATATATGATCGATTTATCAACGAAAGTGTATATGGTCGACCATGGTGTGTCGAAAATTTAAATTTTTTTTTTTATAAAACAAACCTATGTGCGGCGCGGTGCTTTTTTTTTTTTTTTTTGGGAGGTTGGGGGCGAGATGGATTGGTTGGGGGTAAGGGGTTGTTTTTTTTTATATTTTTTGTTCAGTTGTTACGAGACGGAAGGGGAAGGGAGAGAGGAAGGGCAGCGGCGGGTGAGAAGAGGAAAATGAGTGGGGAAGGATAAAAGAAGGGAGGAAGAAGGGAAATTAGGGATTTAGAGTAGGGTGGAGCAGCGGACCAATGACACTTGTCCTCATCATCAACAGACTTACCGATGGAGGCGAGTTAATCGCAGAGAGCACGAAACTTCTTGCTAAAGTCATCGACGGAGGAGGATCCGCAAAGAAGAGAGAGGAGTTGATTTCGTAGTTGAGTGATGCGGGAGACCGAAGTGTGACTGTAGGCTGCGTCGATTGTGACCTAGATGGAGCGCGAGGTGTCACAGCCGATTACTTCAGCCATGGCTTCTTTAGAGAGGGAGGAAAGAAGAAGACTAAGGATCTTCTGATCCTTCTCAAACCAAGCGGTGTAGGCTGGGTTTGGAGCCGATTCACCAGAAGTAGTGATCGACTTCGCCGAAGCAGGTGTCGTGCCACGAACGTGAGAGATAAGGTCAATTTAAACTCCCTATTAGTATATAAGGGGATTTAAAATAATTATAGAAAAAAATTAATTGAGATATAAGATAAAAGTAATTATAAAATAAAATCCAATACACACCAATAAAAATACATTTTAGATTGTATTTTACTCAAAAGTACATTAAATCATTTAAAAATAAACAAAGCTAAAGAATAAAATGAATACTACAATAATAAAGTTAAGTAAATAAAATAAAAAATAATTTAATTAGTCAATATTAATATAATAAAAATCACCTTAAATAAATAATTAATTAGGAAGAAAATCAAATAGTTAATATGAATATAATATTTTGAAGGGAGAATTACACTATAGACCATTTCACCCTAAGGGCATGATTGGTATGGGGTAATGAGCTTAGAATGGAATGAGCATTCATGGACTTATTCCAAATCTCATGATTGGTATGTTTTTTTACACGGAATCGTGATTCCTCGTGGAATGGTGATTCCCAAAAATAAAGAATTCTGATTCCCCTCCATCCCCCTATCTTTACCCATTCCATTCTACGTGAAATCAAATTATTTTTATTTTCTAAAAAATAAAAATCATTAAAAAAATATTTTTACAAAATTATCCTTATCAACAATTAAAAAGATTTTCATTAACCCTCTTATCCAACCTTAATCCACGATTAAATACGATATTTATTAACCTTCTTTAACCTAATTCATCCAAGAGGGAAGGATGCTGAGAAAGAACGCAGAAGAGAAGAACGCTGAGAAAAAAACGCAGAAGAGAAGAACGCTGAGAAAAAAACGCAGAAGAAAATAACGCTGAACGCTGAGAAAAAACGCAGAAGAGAAGAACTCTCTGTTTCGTATATATATATATATATATATATATATTTCATGATTATCATTTTTTTTAACTGAACGATTATTTATATTTAGTTTTATTATTAAAATAATAGCATATTAACCAATTTAATATGTTTCTATAAAATATGTATAAGGGTATTTTAGTCATTTAAGATAAACTCTTTACATTATTTTGCATTCATTTTATTATACCAATCATGAGAATGGAATCAATCGAGGAATGATTTTTCCATTCCTTGTCAATACCAATCATGAGAATGACCATTCAGACTTTCATTCCATTCAGACATTCATTCCATTCATGAGTTCATTCCATTCAGTCACATTTTCATTCAATCATACCAATCATGCCCTAAGTTTTTGTAAATCAAGGAAAATTTGTTTGCTATTACATATCAAGCCAAAATCCAACTTAAATGTACAATTATACCCTTATGTTATAATTAATTTTAAATTTCAAATTATGCAGTTATCCTCGAAATTTGTGCGAGTTAATTAAGTTTTCAAATTTAAAACTATCATTCCTAATCTACCAACTTCAAGAATATCGGTGCATATGAATTCCTCGAAACATTCCTAATCTATCGACTTCAAAATTAAAATGGATTTCGAATCTTAAAAAATTTATTTCAGCAAAATTAGTATTATAAAGTCAACTATTAAAAACAAAATCGGTAAAAATATTTCTAAAATTCTGCTCATTTATAATTTTCCAAAATTTAAAAAAATTATTAATCTCCCAATTCGATTCCCATAAATATGTTGCATATTCTCATTGACATGCAAAAAAATGTTGCATATATAAAAAATTGGTGTATATGCAAAAATATGTTGCATACCACTTTTATAAATATATTTAATTTATTATATTTGAAAATGTCAATATGTCACAGATATTATGACTATATTTAACACTATTTGAAAAGAATATATTAAGCGCATATATTTTGATATATGCATAAAGTAGTGCATATATTAAATGCATATATAAAATATGCGTACATATAATTATATATGTTGTATATATAATTACATTTAAAACAATATGCATAAAATAAAGACTCCAACAACAATTGATCAATCAAATATTCAATACCCATTCCTCAATCTACTAGCCAAATCACACATGGTTATTTCTTCTTTTCACTCCTAAGTCGACCTCCATTTGTATTCCCTCCTCTTCCTTCTTTGGTTCCGCTAATCTCCTTTTCGGTTGTTTTCTCAGCCCAGAGGTAAATTGGATAGCTAATAAACTCAGGAAGCTTCTTTACGAGGTCCTTGATTCTTCTCTCCTCAACGTATTCCAACTGCATATTCCATCATTCATAAACATTAATAACACAACCACTTATATTTGAATAAACAAAAAAAAAAAGGAGATGATCTAGAATTAGAATAAAACTACTGAATCCATCTACATTTGGCAAGCTACTGCTCTTGAACAACTTACAAACATTTCATAATACCTTGATTTTAAGTCCACTCAAGTGATGTAACTCATCTCCTACTCGACTTTTTCAGGCCTTTTAGTGTAAAAACAATAATTTCTAGTTGTTAGAAACACAAACAGATGGAATTCACCAAACTGGTGTTAAAATGCCAAAAATGACACACATTCAAATATCCCATCAGTGATCAGTGATTGTATAAGCATTTGTGGTATATGTGAAGCAGATCATACTTTCATACCCATTCTGACTCCACTACAAAACAACATACATACTCCCAAATCAAGAGGGACATTCCCACTAGAAATTGACCACACAAAGAGCATTTCTTAACAAATTTACAATCAATTCCACAACCCCAGCAGCAGCATCAAGCATGCCACCACTACAACCCCAGCAGTAGCATGATTGTGTAAGGTAGAGGAAGGTGAAATCAGAAAATGATTTGAAGTGGAAAAACTGCAATTAGAATCTACAAAAGAATTAAAAGAAAATAACACAACACCATACATTTTTTCAATCATTCAATTAATCAATATCAAAGGATAAACATCCCATGAAAAATATCAACTAAATTCCCCAGAATATCTAATTCTCTGTTACAAGTTAGAAATCAAAATACCACTCGAAATTGAGGGGGCATCGGAGTCACCTGCAGGTAGAATCTCCCACTGGCACGGCTCAAGGTCGTCGGACACGGGGCAGAACCCGGCGAGACTCACCTTATCGGCGGAGGCCGCCACTGACCCCAAACTCGAAAATTGAAATAGGAGCTACTTCGTTCTTCTCGCCTTTGTTGAACCAAGATAAAATTCTCAATACCCCAAAAGAATTAAAAGGTTTCACGAAATTCTGTAGCAAGATAAATTCTTGATTGAAAGCCTGAAACTCTATTTACCCAAACCAAAACAGAAACTGACATGCTGCTTGAAATCTCTAAACTTTCACCAAAATATGCTACAATTCCCCTAAAACAAAAATATATCATCAAACGTAAACCCCATTTTAAAAAAGAGATCTTGATCAAAAAGTGTAAGTGAGATATGATGTTAAAAAAAAAAAAAATTATACCCAAATCGCCGATCTGGTCGTGCACGAAGACGGCATCGACGAACGGATCTGAGAAGCCCTCTTTATTCTGGCACTCGTTCTTCCATCTTCACGAACGGCGAAGGCTATGGAGGCGGCGGCCAAGGCAGGGGAGTTGAAGGTGGACGGCAGCTTGTCTTTAGATCCGTACAGATCGGTCGCCAACGACGAAGATGGAGGCCGCGTCGATTGGCACAGATGTAAGCCGCCCTCGCCATCGAACAAGGCTCGTCGGAGATGTGAGAGGGAGACGATGAGGAATATTTTGATTAAGCAGGGAAATTGGAAATGAATTGTTAAATTGGAAATAAACCTAACAAGGGAAATTTGGCGAAAAAAAGGAAGATACATTCAATTTTAAAATTAACTGTGTAGCTAAATAATATTAATAATTTTAATATATTAATTTGAGGGCATATTAGGAATGAGAAATATGGATTTGTCTTAAATTGTAATATCAATAATTTTTGTCTTGAATTAAAATATGGGCTAGGATCTTGGTCTATAATGTTAATAAACTCTATTTTGAAATAGTTTATGGATCATATCTTACTCAACCAATAACTTAATTACACATCATACTTTTTAAAATTAACAACCTCCTTAAATTATAACACATAAGTCAAATTAACCACAAAATGACACATAAATCAAATTAATCACAACATGACACATCATCAATTTAAACTCCCTATTAGTATATAAGGGGATATTGATATTTGTCACCCAACTAGATCAAACTATATAATAAACGCAACATAAGGAAAAAAAAAAAAAATAGGGGGTACATAAGGAAAATTATAACGGTTAAATGCAACCTGTATTGGGGACTTCAGACCTATTTGTAAGGTTAATTGCTATTATAAAGTAGTAGCAAAAGTGTAAGCTCTTAGGCTTTCGAAGGTTATTGGCAGTGTTATTTCTGAAGTTCAAACTGCTTTCATTCAAGGAGGCCAGATTTTGGATGGGGTACTCATTCTCAATGAAATTATCGATGAGGCAAAAAAGAAAAAAACTGAAAAACTCTTATTCAAGATTGATTTTGCCAAGGCCTTCGATTCGATTGATTGGAATTTCCTCGATGACAGGATGGGAAGTATGAGATTCGACCTTAAATGTCGTAAATGGATATGGGAGCGCATCTCAACCACCTCAGCCTCCGTTTTAGTAAACGGCGGCCCCTCCAAAGAGTTCAAATTGGAACGTGGTCTAAGACAAGGGGATCCTCTCTCCCCGTTATTATTTATTATTGCAGACGAAGGGTTAAGCGTCCTTATGAATAGAGCATCTCTCTCTGGGCTCTACGATCCCGTCTTAGTTGGCCGAAAAAACATTCAGGTCTCCCACCTTTAATACGTCGATGATACAATATTAGTGGGTGAGGCCTCTACAAAGAATATATGGGCACTAAAGAGTTTGTTAATTAATTTTAAATGCACTCCCCCCCTCCCCCGATGCACTCCCCCGAATTATCATACACTCATTTTATCATATTAGTGTTTTTTACTTGCCACACCCCACCGTTAGATGCACCCCACCCCAAACTCTAATTTTTTTCAACTTATTTATTTCTTTCTTCCTCTCTTCCTTCCTTCCACAAACTTCACCACCGCCTTCCCCTGCCGCCCACCGCCCCCTGTGCCGCCCTCCCTCTCTCCCTGACTTACGCAGAGAAAAAAAAAACCTTCCCCCCCACACCCCCACCCTCGCCCTTCCCCACACCCCCTCTACCCTACCCACCGCCCCAAACCCTCAAACCCACATGCAGCAGCGGCGCAAAAAATTAACCCAGGTTTGTTTGTCTTTTTTGTTTTTTTGTTCTTTTTATTTATTATTTTTTAATAATTTTCGACAAACCAGGGTTGAAAATATACACTTTCGTCGATAAATTATTGTCGACAAGAGTATATATTTTCGACCCTGATTTATCAAATTTTTTTTTTAAAAAAATAATTTTTTTCGACAAACCAGAGTTGAAAATATACACTCTCGTTGAACAATTTGTCGATGAAAGTGTATATGTTCGACACTGGTTTGTCGAAAAATTTAAAAAAAAAATCTGAAATTTTTAAGTTTTTTTTTTTTTTGAATTTTTGAGATTTTGTCACTGTTTGGATGAAGTTGGTGGCCGAAAGTGGTGGTGGTGGTGGTGGTGGTGGGTGCAATTAGGGTTAGAATTTAAATGTTGAAAGAAGGGTGTAGTTAATAGTGAGAATGCATTTAGTGCTAGTGTTTTACTTAAAGGGTATTTTATATTTTTTACATCATTATTAAATTAATAAATTAAAAGGAGGGGTGCATTTAAACAAGTCGGAGGTGCAGATAGCCGTACCCGTCTCGGATATGGGCAACAATTGGACTACTACAGTACTTGTCAAGTTGCAACTTGCAAGTATTTTGGAGTGTCACAATACATATATGTATGGAGTGTCACAATACATATATGTATTATTTTTTTGAAGGCGAATTTTCATTTTATTCCCAACTGCAAACGCCACTCGATGTGTCCACCATAAAGTCTGGGGGTCATACCACTCATGAGGAGTCAGAAACGTCCTAGCTCACCGAGCAAAGCTGTGTACCATAATATTGATCACACGAGAAATATGAGAAACCAAACAAGAATGAAAAAAAGACATCTCTCTTCGACAAGCCGTGATAATATCGCCGGCCAAATGCCTTGTTGGCTTTTCTCCGTTCCATTAATTCCATATGCTATCAGTTGGACGTCCACTTCAACCTTAACTCGCGTGTGGCCCATGGTCTTTACGTCCACTTGACACTGATCGACCTGGCACCACCTGTTGTATGCACTTTAATCGGATTGATTCGGATGTGGACTATTCTTTAGTACGATACAAACATGTATTATGATCGGGGGTTATTACGTGTTTAAACGGGTTATTATGATGATTATATGAAGAACTAAACAATAACAAATGAAGAACAAGAATGTAGCTTCTTGGAGAAGCTAAAAGGTTGAGAGCTTTGGGAGAGTATATTGCGTAGGTTTGGGTGATTTTGTGGAATGGAGAACTTAACCTTACAAATGAGCCCATTTGGGCATTATATAGTGGTTTTAAAGGGCAGCCCGTCCTTTACACGTGGAGCCTTCATAGTGGACCCTTCTCTCTGCCCGAAAAGGTGATGGGATGGCGCATTTAATGCTAAACCGCCTCTGGTGGTCGTCCTCGGCGAGATGCCGAGGAGCTGAAAAACCTGCTCGTCACTCGCCGCCGTGGTCGCCGGAGAAACTGGTCGCCATGTTTCGTGTCATCTCCCAAAGCTTCAACACTTGCCTTCTCTAACTTAAACACATAACTGCTTGCCAACATCTTTGGGCGAGCAGTTCACTAGAATGTGCTCGCCAACATATTTGGGCGAGCACTCACATATATATTAAATACGATAATTATTACATATTCTTCTTGTTGACTAGTCGTCGCTTGACTTTGTTGACTGGTCCTCGCCACGTAAGCTGGTGGCTAGGGTTGAATTATCAAAGATTGACTTCTTTGACTAGGTATAACATTTGCCCCCTGGTCGCCTTTCTTCGCATTCGTAGAATGGTAAGGCGAGCAGTTTGGTCGTCTTCTTGGAAGATAGGTTTGTCTTCGCCAAACAAATCCATTTTGAAATCTTGGTGACGTAAGTTGGAGGCGGTCGCCTCGTATCCCACGTCGAGCACGTTTTTCGAAGCGTTAGTAATGATGGCGGATGTGACATGTGTCAGGCGCGTGATCGGCACCCGAAATTTGAAATGTGCGCGTGGGGCGCATGCCGACCTCAACGGTCGCGCGTGGGGGTCACTTTCCGACCTCGATTTCGGAAATGACCCCAAAACTTTGGAAAATAGCGATTTTGACCCCATTTTTTGCACATTAGTCCCTTATCGATTTTGCCTATAAATAGGACCTTCATCTTCTCCAAAACCTTTTCCACTCTGCAAATTTTAGCATTTCTTCTCGAGTTTCCTTCAAAGTCTTCTTCTTCAAGCTTTTCCGGCGACTTTGGGTGGTTTCTGATCGACGAAAAGGTAAAACTCACATTTCTTTCTTTAAAAATCTTCTTTTCCCCCATTTCTTAAGAAAAAATGGAGGTTGGTGGTGGCTCCTGTGGTGGTCCGCCGCCGTTGGATGGTGGCGCCACCAGATCCGGCGATGCCGATAACTTAACCTTAGCCTTAGTGGAGAGGACAGCCTCTTCGGACTCTAGGGTCCATTCCCCCGAACCCTTCAGCGTGGGAGTTCGCAATTTTAGACCGGAGGTGGTCGTTGACCTAGAGGAGTCCGACGAAACCGATAGGGAAGATGCCGGCAACAATGCCGGGGAGGATGATGCCGAGGAGGATGGTGGTGAGACTGACTCAGATCTGCACGATCAAGGTTTGGACCGAGAGGTGGGCGAACAGATAGAGACTGCTCGAGTCGAGGAGACTTTGACGAGAAGTCTTCGCGAGGATTTTGAGGAAGTTGTTCGCTATGCGGCGAGCATAAAGGACATCTTGAGTGGGCGAGAAAACTTAGATGGCGACGAGCTCTCGAGGGAGACCTATTATAAGTATTTCTGCGATTATCTTCCTAGAGAGGTCCCTCGCCCGTACCGAGAAGCTTTTGAATCGAGGTACGAAGCGAGCAAAGTCTCCTCGGCCCAGCTAGAAAATTCCCGGAAGAAGTATCATCTGCCGGCCGACGTCTACTTCTTTGTACCTCGCCGGGATGAGAGGGCCGACCAGCCGCCAGAAGGGATGGTCGCCGTCAACATCGGCATGATGGAGGCAGGGCTGAGATTCCCCCTGCACCCCGGAATTTCCAACTTTTTGCACTTTCTAGGGGTGGCCCCTTCGCAAATATTGCCGAATGGGTGGTCGAACTTGATTGGGCTCCTGACGCTGTTCGGCCTGGTGGCGGCCGAGAACGGTTGTCGGAACACGTGGCTTAGCCCGAAAGAGATCAACTACCTCCTTCAGGCGGCCGAGGCCGGAAAGAAGGTGGGATATGGTTATTATTATGTAAGAGGCCGCGACAACATCAAATTGGTCGAAGGGGTCCCCAACAAGATCCGTGATTGGAAAACCAACTGGTGGTGGGTAGCCGGGGACTGGAAAAGTGCGGTGAGGCCGGATGGATCCTCTGCTCGCATTCCCATCGCGACCGACTATCAAAGAATGCGTGGTAAGCCTTTTTATTTCTGCTCGTTCTTGTCTATACTAAATAACTCCTCGCTCTTATAGGTGAAACTGTTCGCAAGAAGACTGCCGATCACCGTCTCTCGCCCCTTTTTCAATACCACATCTGCTGCGTTCTTAATCGTCGCTACCTGGAGAGGTCCTGCCGCTTTCTGAACAGGGAGTGTATGCGCGAGCGAGCAGGTCTTAGAGTGCCTCCTCACCACGCCACTCGAGAGTTCCCTCCAGGTATCAAAATATTTCTAAGTTGTGTGTGAAATTTCTCTTCGTAATACTGACTCCTCGTTTTTCTTTTTTAGTAGTAGTTCCTGAAAGAGTTGTTACTTATCTTCCTCCAACTGTCGAAGTTGATCGAATCATGTCGAGCAGAATGATTCAACAAGCGAGGATGCTTCGCGAGCGTCACATCGTCGACGGCTCAGGCAAAGGCAAAAGAAAGGGGGCGGAGACCTCGGGGGCTCCTCCAAAGAAAATTTCAAAGCCAGCCCGAGGGGGTTCTTTTTGCCCAACTGCTGCCGAGCAGAGGGTCGAGCCAGTGATCGAACAGAGGATCTCTCCGAGGAGATCTCCAGCGAGAGCTAACTAGCCTCCCTCCACACAGATCGTATCCCCTCCTCGCAGAAACACTCGGTCGCGAGAGACTATTACGAGCTCGTCGGCCGAACAGAGGGCCCCTGGAGATAACACCCTTCTCGGCTGGGACGCCGTAACGGTTGCCAAGTTAGTCCTCTGAAAAAAGCCTTTGAATTTTTTCTAGATGTACCTTTTCTAACTTTTTCTTCTTTGAAACAGACTCGTCGAACATCCGGTTACTGATCCTTTCAACGACAACCTCCTCGGCTACTACCGCTCGCGGGATCCGGCCGACCAAGAGATGCTGGATCCGACCACGGTCCGGGCCATGAAGAATCTCCCTCTATCGCTGATGACCACACTGGTCGACGAGGTGAACAATCAGAACTCTCTGGAGAATGCCAGACTGGTCGCCGTCGAGCTCAGCCGCGCGGCTTTCACTGTCGAGAAGCTTGCCAGCCAAATTTATGATAGTCGCAAAATCAGCGAGGAGAGGAGCGTGAAGCTCGCCCATATGGCCAAGGCAAAAGCTGGTGTTGAGAGGGAGCTGGCCAAGACTGGGGAGAAGGTGGCCGACCTTGAGGCCAAACTGGCCGATTCCGAGGCCCAGCTCGAGGTTGTTCGGAAGAAAGATCAGGAGGATCTTCAACTGATCGAAGATCTCCGTGCTCGCCGCAATGCTGCTGAGAACGAGCTAAAAACGAAAACTGCCGAGGTGGGCATTCTTCAAAATAATTTGGCAACTGTTGAGGATCACTTGGCCACTCTTCGGCAAGAACTGGACGCCGTGGCGGATGAGCGAGATGAAAGCAACGACATCGCTGGGAGCGTGGCCATTTTAACAGTGGCCCTTACTGCCCACGAGCTCGTTCACAAACTCAAGGAGGCTCAGCCAGATGTGGACGTCACAGTCCTCGGCGGTTTTATCGACGACCTCGTTATGGGTGAAAATCCCAAGCCTGAATCAAGATTACCCCTGCTCCCTTTGTTGAAAATGGGACTCCAGTTCCCTCGTTGGGGTTCCGGTGTACTTCGATGACCCCCCACGAGGTGAGGTGGTGGCTGGAGGCGAGCAGGGTGCTCCTGCCGAAGAGGCGGCCGCGGGCGAGGAAGAGGGTCCTGCCGAGGAGAATGCCACTGAGATGTAAAATCTCTTTTTCTTTTTGTTAGGACTGTCCGGCCACTAGGGCCTTTTTGTAATTCCAGCCTTTCCAAGGCTTTTTTAATGAATGAAACTTTTTGCTTATGATGTGTTCGTTTTTTCTTGTCACTGCTTTCCAATTTATGTTATTTATTTTTTTTGCAAGTACTTTTTAATAAATGCTTTTTATCTTTTCTTTCATTGGTTTAAGTTCGTCGTTGTTATCTTGCGAGCATCTTTAAGAAAGAGTGCTCGTCTTTCCTTTGCGAGCCTCTTTAAGAAAGAGTGCTCGTCTTCCCTATGCGAGCCTCTTTAAGAAAGAGTGCTCGTCTTTCCTTTGCGAGCCTCTTTAAGAAAGAGTGCTCGTCTTTCCTTTTGCGAGCCTCTTTAAGAAAGAGTGCTCGTCTTTCCTTTGCGAGCATCGTTAAGAAAGAGTGCTCGTCTTTCATTTGCGAGCCTCTTTAAGAAAGAGTGCTCGTCTTTCCTTTGCGAGCATCGTTAAGAAAGAGTGCTCGTCTTTCAGAGTTAACCATTCGTCGGTTGAACTCTTTTATCTTAGGTAGTGATCGTCGTCGCCACTACCCTGCGAGCATCTTTAAGAAAGAGTGCTCGTCTTTCCTTTGTGAGCATCTTTAAGAAAGAGTGCTCGTCTTTCACAGCTGGCTACGCAGAGCCCTATCTAAAATTTCTAAAACTTGTCTAACACTTTGATGAAATTTACAAACATTCTGATAAACACTTGGTACAAAAGATTTGATGAATTGAAACATGACTAGATACAAATTACACAAATATAAAGAAATTAAAAACTTACTGATAAAATTTCTTCAACTTGACTGCATTCCATGGGTACTTGCTCGGTTTGCCCTCGAGATCTTCTAGTTCGTACGATCCGTTCAGGAGTGTGCGCGTTATTCGGTACGGACCCTCACAAGTCGGGCCAAGTATGCCAATGGATTGCTCTGTCGCCCGCCGAAGTACGAGCTGGCCGATGGAGAATTGGCGAGCACGTACTTTGGTGTTGTAGTAGCGCTCTGACCTTTGCTTGTAGACCACATTCTTCTCTCGTCTATGTTAGTCTTCGCTCGTCTAGGAAGTCCGAATCGGAGAGCTGTGCATCGTTATTCAACTGCTCGTCATAATTTGCTACTCGAAAGGTGGCGACCTGCCCCTCTACTGGTATGATAGCTTCGGTTCCGAACGCAAGCGCGAACGGTGTCTCACCTGTAGAATTCCTCGTGGTCGTCCGATATGCCCACAGAACCATGTGCAGCTCGTCCGCCCATTTGCCCTTCAATCCATCTAGCTTAGCTTTCAAGGTGTGCTTGATGATTTTGTTGATTGCCTCTACTTGCCCATTTGATTGTGGATGATAGGGTGTTGAAAAAAATTTCTTGATGTTCAATTTTGAGCAGAATTCCAGCATGTCTTGACTCGTGAACTGACGTCCGTTGTCGGTCACTATCGCTCGTGGTAGGCCGAACCTGCAAATTATATTCTTCCAAATGAAGCTTGTCATCTGGCCCGTTGTGATGGTCTTCAATGCCTTTGCTTCTGTCCATTTGGTGAAGTAATCGACTGCTACGACTACGAAAGTTACTCCCCCAGCAGCTGGTGGGAAAGGTCCGATGATGTCGATCCCCCACTTTGCGAAAGGCCGCGAACTATACACCGAGATGAGCTCGTCTGGTGGTGAGTGAATGGCGGGAGCGAAGGTTTGACATCTCTTGCACGTCTGCGCGTAGTGGATTGCATCCTTCTTCAGTGTTGGCCAAAAGTATCCTTGCCTTATGATCTTTAAAGCGAGCGCTTGCCCCCCTGTATGATTTCCACACACTCCGTCGTGGATTTCATACATGACGATCTTCGCTTCGTCTTCTCCGAGGCATTTCAATAAAGGCATTGAAAAACCCCATTTGTACAGCTGGTCGCCCATAATAGTGTACCTTGCGGACCTGAGCTGCAACCTGGTCGCCTTCACCTTGTCGTCCGGGAGCTCGCCGGTCTTGATGTACTTGGTGATCGGCGTCCTCCGGTCCTCGTCGCTGGTCGCTTCAATCTGCAAAATTTGACCTCTGCTCACTGATGGGGAAGAAATCTTAGTGATGGTTGCTTCTGAAAATATTGCCTCCCCCTCTGAAGTGGCCAGTCGAGCTAAGGCATCTGCTTGCGTATTCTCCTCCCTAGGGATTTGCTCGATGTGAAACTGGTCGAATTGCTCGAGCAATCCTTTCACCAAGTCTTGATACTTCAACATTTGATCGCCGCGAGCCTCGTACTCGCCCGTTATCTGACATACCACTAGCTGAGAATCGGAAAAAAAATTCAGTTTTCTGGCGCCCACGGCCATAGCCATCCTGATTCCTGCGACCAGAGCCTCGTACTCTGCCTCGTTGTTCGTCGCCCGATATTCGAACTCGATCGCCGAAGCAAAAGTCTGTCCGGCCGGACTGGTGAGGACGACTCCTGCCCCTGCTTTGGTGCTCGTCGAAGAGCCATCGACGAACAGTGTCCAAGGAAGCTCGATTTCCTTGTCCAATTTCTCTGGGAAAGTGAGTTCCACAATGAATTCTGCCAGCACTTGTCCCTTGATTGCCGTTCTGGGCGAGTAGGTGAGCCCAAATTGCCCGATTTCCACCGACCATTTTAAAAGCCTTCTAGTGGTGTCCGGACGATGCAGTGCTCGCCGAAGAGGAAAGGTCGTGAGGACGACCACCTCGTGGTCGAACAAGTATTGCCTTAGTTTTCTGACGCTCATGACCAATGCGTACGCCAATTTTTCCATTGGAGTATATCTCAACTCCGCATCTCTCAGTGTCTGACTTACATAATAGATTGGAAGATGTGTGCTCCCCTCTGCTCGGACGAGCACTGAACTGATTGCACAGTCAGTGGCCGCCAAGTAGAGATACAAGATTTCTCCGGGGACTGGCTTAGATAGGACCTTCGGATCCGATAAATATTCCTTTAGTTTGTCGAAAGCTTTTTCACACTCGTCTGTCCATTCGAACCTCCTTTTTTTCAAAGCATCGAAAAAAGGTTTGCAACGATCGCTCGTACGTGCTATGAATATGTTCAGCGATGCAAGGCATCCTGTCAACCTCTGCACTTCTTTTACGTTTCTTGGGCTTTGCATGTCGATGATTGCTTGAATTTTACTCGGATTCGCCTCGATGCCCCGCTGGCTAACCAAGTGCCCCAGAAATTTCCCGGAGCTAACTCTAAAACTGCATTTCTTTGGATTTAACTTCATGTTGTATTCTTTCAGAATATCGAATGTCAAGGAGAGGTGGTGTAGGTGATCTTCTTTCCGTAAACTTTTGACCACGATGTCGTCGATGTAGACCTCCACCATCTCGCCGATGTGTTGCTCAAACATCTTATTTACCAGTCTTTGGTATGTTGTCCCCGCGTTTTTCAAACCGAAAGGCATTCTCTTCCAACTGTACATGTCCGTTGCGGTCATGAAAGCAGTGTGTCGCTGGTCGTCGGGATGCATAGCAATCTGATGGTATCCCGCGAAAGCGTCCATGAAAGTTAACATCTCGTGCCCCGCTGTATTGTCTACCAAATGATCGATGTGGGGCATCGGAAAGTGATCTTTGGGACATGCATCGTTTAGCTCTGTGAAGTCTATACACAATCTCCACGACCCGGTTGCCTTTTTTACGAGCACTGGATTCGCCAACCACTCAGGATCAGTTCCAGTTTTCTCGATTAATTTGTTGTCGATCAATTTCTTGACTTCTACTGCCATAGCCGCATACTTATCTGGCCCAAATTTTCTTCGTTTTTTGGTGATGGGTCTTCTTGTTGGATCAATGTTTAATTTGTGGCAGGCGTGGCTTGTTTTGATACCTACCATGTCCTCATGCGACCATGCGAAAGCTCCGACGTTTTCTTTCAAAAATGCGATTATATCGGATCGCAAATGTGCTGGTAAATTTGAACCTATGAATACCTCGAGTTCTGGACGAGCATCGTTTAAATGAATAGTTTCAAGGTCCTCCGCCGAAGTTGCCCGCTCTTTAGGCTCCTTCCAACGAGGATCCTCGATTCTGAATTTTGGCTCAAAGCCTAACCTAGGCTCCAGGTCTGGAATGTTTTCTGGAACCTGGTCGTCGGGGATCTGGTCGCCCGAATCTATCTGCTCGTCGATCTCCATCTGGGTGTGGTCGTCCACTTCCATGGAGGCGTGTTCGTTCGCCTCTATTTGGTGGTCGTCGAGATGCCGACTACACTCCCCAACTTCGATCTTTCGGTACTTGCAAGGAAGACCTTCTAGGTAGTTCACTTGTTCTTTTTGTTTTTGACACTCAATATACTGGCCAATCATAGGAGTTTCTTTAGAATGGCGCTTAGCAAAACGGACGAGACACTCCCTAGCTCGCCCGTGTCTGGTCGCCCTTGACGGTTATAACTCCCGCCAAGGTCGGAAATTTTACACAGTAAAAATAAGTAGAAGCGGCCGCCTTGAACTCGTTGAAGAAAGGTCGGCCGAGGAACACGTTGTAGGACGATGGCATGTCTACGGTCAGGAAGTCGAGCTACCGAGTGTGATGCATTTTTGGCTCTTTTGACGATGTCAACTCCAGGGAGAGTCTGATTTTTCCGATTGGAAGGTTGTGCGTGTCTCCGAACCCTACGATAATATCGTCGCAAGGCTCAATGTATTCTGCATATCCACCAAGGGCATCAAGAGTATGTTTGAAAAGGATGTTGGTGTATGCCCTGGTGTCGACCATCATGCGATGGACAATGGTTCCCATGATTTTCCCCGTGATAACCAAAGCATCATTGTTTGGTTGCACCACGCTGTTCAGATCGTCATTAGTGAAAACAAGCTGGTGGGATGGGGGCTGCTCGGCGGCAGGAGCGATGCACACTTGATGTACGTTGTTGAGTGCTCGCATGTCGCTCTGCTGTCGGCGAACAGACAGAGCTTTCCCGGACTGAGTTCCCCCTAGGGGGCCTTCCAAAACCATACAACCTCCACCAACATTATCGATGTCGCCCGGTGGATTGTTCGGCATGGGGGGAGCCAGTTTCTGGCGATTGAGCTGCTGGCGAAGGTCGTCGCTGTCGTCGCGACGCTTCATGCCCCGGTTGTCGCCATTTCCTCCTCTGGACTTGATGAATTGGGCGAGCTTGCCCTCATTGTATAGCTTGAAGAGATTTCTCACCAAGTCTCGGCACCCATTGGTGTGGTGGCCGACTGAGTTGTGGTAGTTGCAGAACTTACTACCATCGAGATTTGCATCGCTCGTATGCATGGGCTTTGCTTGGGGGAGCAGATTCTTTCCCCTGATTGCATCGTAGATGCCCCTGGGGTCAACAGTGAGGGCTTCCCTGAATTGGAGGATCTCAAGAGACTCCTCGAAAGGCCTGAAGTTTGATGGGCGAGCACTGCCGCCCTGAGTGGTCACCTTTTTGGGCTGGGAAGACTCTCCAGTGTTAGAATTTTTCTTTGGACAAACTCTTTTGGCCGCGTCCGGCTGCTCGTTAGCCTTGGCGGCGTCCATAATCTCTTCCATCTGAATGAAATTTCCCGCCCGACTGCGGAAGTCCGCATAGGAAACGGGGAAAGAGGTATGCATAGATTCCCAAAGCTTGGAACCTATTCTTAGTCCGGAGATAGCCGAGATAAGCTTTTTCTCGTCATTAACAGCTTCTCCGTCGATCACCAACCTATCGAAACGCTCGATAAAGTCCTTGCCCGATTCGGTTGGTGTTTGGCGAACGTTTGCCAAACGTTGCTTTGAGGTTGGGCGAGCAGCAATAGACCCAAAGTGAGTCAAGAATTGTTGCCCCAGCTCCAGGAAAGAGGTAATGGATCCGGCACCCAAGATGGTGTACCAGCGATGAGCTCGATCTCCTAAAGTCAAGGAGAAGTTTCTGCATTGGGTGGCGTCCGTTGCCCCGATTGAGGCCATATAGCTTGCATACTTTGAAAGATGCACCCTTGGGTCGGACGCCCCATCGGGCGATTGAGGCCAACATCTTTGGGCGAGCAGTTCACTAGAATGTGCTCGCCAACATATTTGGGCGAGCACTCACATATATATTAAATACGATAATTATTACATATTCTTCTTGTTGACTGGTCGTCGCTTGACTTTGTTGACTGATCCTCGCCACGTAAGCTGGTGGCTAGGGTTGAATTGTCAAAGATTGACTTCTTTGACTAGGTATAACACCACCATTAAACGGCCAGCCAAAAAGTTCCCGCTCTCGTCATGTAAGCCTGGAAAAATGCTGCGTCCACGTTGAGTTTCACAAAACCTGTTTGCGGACCGTGCCAAGCTTTACACACTTGTGGCTAGCTGCTGCAAATTAAACTGCTTGGCCCGTATTAATTACCGTCCACTCCGCTAGTGATCGGGCGGCTTGTGTACTTCCCGACGGTGAAGTTCTGGGATGAAGGAGTTCAAGCAACGACGTTCGAAACGTACACTCATAAAGTTTAAAATCACGCGCAGTCTTCATCGCACCCGTTAACTCTCCCATCCCTCCAGGTTCAACCGAGGGGAATTTTGGACTCTACGATCCTCAAACGGGGCAAGAGGTGACTGCACACATATCTTACTTCTCCCTCACTAGGACCATAACCGTTGTTGCCACGTACGGATCACAAAATTCAACACTCAGTTACGTGTTTGACTTGAAAACAATTCTTCCAAAAGAGGTTCAAGTTGGAATCTCTGCTACAACCGGATCATGGGTTGCATTTCATGACATCAGCTCCTGGGAATTCTCTTCCACCCTCATGTGGGACGCCAACTGCACCCTAGACAAAACCTACATTCCACAATATGTATGATTTATATATTCCATGTGACATTCATATTAATAAGGACTACTGTTTTATATGTCCCTGCAGTACTATTTTCTGCAGGTTTATTAAATATTTATGGAAAGTACTCCACAGGTGTTTTTTTATTTCTCTTTCATATATTCATTTTCTTGCTTTCCCATAATATTACTCTCACTCTATTTTTTAAATAAATGTCATTTTGGCTTTTGACATTATAAATTTAAGGTTATAAATTCATTCATTAATTATAACTATGAAGTGAAATATTTGTTTAATAAAAAAATCTCAAAGACAAAATTTCTAAATTACAAAAAGATAATTATAGATATCGATCAATTATAAGAAATATTTGCGATAAATAAATAAGGGTATAATGGTTAAATCTAAAAAATAGAAAGTGGCATTTATTAAAAAAATGAAGAGGGTATGTAGCTACATTTTGTATAAACATTCGTGCACATTTTAAATTTTTAGTTAAAATTGAGAGGATTTTATTTTAAATCCTCACTAAAATCATGTCATTTAATTTAAAATCCATCTATTTTTAAATCTTTTCATTTGAAATACCTCCTCAAATTAAATCAAATCCCCTCGTCCAAACACAACCTTAGTTAGATAAACTATAATTAGATCATTTCTGTTATTAAAGGTCCATTTTATTATAAGTGTACTTATGTATTTTGACACATATACAAGAAGGGACAGTTGGGATATAGATTTTGCATTCAATAGGCAAGCAATCCAAATTCGAATTAAGGTAGTGGTCCTAGGATGAACTGGCAGATTCAATGCAATTGAAAAAAGTTGTTTCATAATGAATGACTAGTGAATGATGAATATAATCAATAAGCAATATACGTACATTACACTGCCGACAGACATACGTTAATAATTCAATACGATGAAACAGATTGTATTGAACTGGATTCAATATTTCTCCTAGGCGTTGGACCACCATGGGCAATAATTGGATTACAACAATATATATTTATCACGTTGAAAAAATTAAAGAATCTGAGGTTTTCTAAGATTTTTTAAAATTTTCTGAATTTTTTTTAGACATTAATTGGGTGGCCGGTGGAGGTGGTGGTGCATGGTAGTGGCTGGAATTTGTTGGACGAAGGTGATGTATCTACTAAATAAAAAATTAGGGTTTGAATGTAAAGACTAATATAGTCTTTTTGCATTAGAGTGTATCTACTAAAAAGTAAAAATTGTAAGTGGTGTATGACATTCACGGATATATATGCAAATAACCGTAACGTTAATGTTACACGGTCTATTTTGCATCAGAAGAAATGAATGATTGTATAGGGTACGGCTATGTGCACCTTCGACTTGTTTAAGGACACTTTCTTGATTTATGCACTCCCCACCCCCACCTAGACATGGGCAAAACCGAACCGGAAAACCGCCGAACCGGCAAATCGGACGGTTTTTAACCGCCGGTTTCGGTTCGAAAACCGAACCGAAACCTTAAAATGGCGGTTCGGTTTCGGTTCTATAAATTCAACACCGTCGGTTTCGGTTAAACCGCCGGTTTTCCGGTTAAACCGCCGGTTTTCCGGTTAACCGACGGTTTTCCAGTAATTTTCCTTTTTTTTTTTATAATTTCCTGTGTTAAAGCTTGCAGCTTTATTGGCATTGGCAAGGTAAATGTAGCGCAACATCACATCACAAAACCCAATTTGACCCCTACTATTTTGTCTTTTAATGTTATTATTTAATAATATATGCATCTACCGTCTACACACTCCAATGTTCTATAACTCACTCTGCGAAACGTGCCTTCCAACTTTCATACTCCATTTCTTTATTACACACAGCACAACATCACAAAAAAAAAAAAAAAAACAGTTTCTTCTTCAATATTATTGCTTTTTCTTTTGCAGGTGTGAGGTGTGAAATGTGTACCTCCATTTCTTCCTCTTCAATCTTTCACCCGATCTGCTGCACATCACTCTCTGAAGGCTTCAAGCTTTTGACAATGACAACCTTCTTCTTCTATACTCCATTTCTTCTTCCTCTTCACCGGATCTGCTTCACATCTCTCAAATCTCACTAGATTTACTCCTATTTCTTTATTCTCTCTCAAGAAGAAAGAACAAAATTTAGAAAGGTTTCTGACTTTTTGTAACCAAACCGAGGTTCTTAAAAAAAATAAAAAACCAAAACAAAATCGGCTGAACCGGCGGTTCGGTTTTGAACCGGCTCGGTTCCGGTTCAGTTTCGGTTACGTTTTTCAGCAAACCGTAACCGCCGGTTTCTAACCGAAACCGGCGGTTTTAACCGTTTGCGCATGTCTACCCCCACCCCCTCCCCCTCCCCCAACCCCAAATTTGATTAGAATAGATATGCACCCTAAAAAATACTCTTTAAGTAAAATATCACCACTAAATACATCCTCAATATTAACTACTCCTCTTTCAACATTTAACATAAACCCCAATTACAGCCATCACTTCTGGCCGCTATCACCTAGAGATGACAATTTATACTGAACCCTTGATGATCCGCCCTGACCCCGCCTCAATTGGAACGGTTTATTGATATATTTGTCGGGTTTGATTCAATTTTTTGAGAAAATCAAAAAAATTAAATTGGGGACGGGGCGGGGACATTATTTATATGCCCCGCCCCGATATACATTACATACACATTTTTTTTATATTTATGTATATACATACATGTTTTTTTATATTTAAATATTATTTAATTATTTATGTTTTATTCTTTTAAATTGATTTTAAATAAATAGTTATATAATATAATTGATTCTCAATAACATAATAGTTTTTTAGAGAGATATAATAATTATTAAAATAAAAACAAAATTAACTAATAATTCGGTTTTCGGGTCGGAATGGGGATTTAAATAAAAAAATATCCTCATCGAGGTTCGGGTCGGATTCGGGGGGAAAATTCACCTTCGGGTCCCGAGTGACTTGTTACGTATTTTGCACACTTTTTAGTACAATAATATCAATCCCCACATGTGTATGGGTTCGTTATAATATTGCAAGTATACGATCAAGTAGTTATCGTCCAAGGACCTAGGAGAGCGTGGAGTGACTTGGATCATATTTTGCACACTTTTTAGTACAACAATAACAATCCCCACAAGCGTATGGGTTCGTTATAGTTGAGTAAGTATACGACCTAGTAGTTATCGTCCAAGGACCTAGTTGAATGAATGTGGAGCCCCGAAACTATAAGTTAAAATGGTGTTATAGAAGCTAAATAGGAGGATAAAACAAATACCAACTAAGAAAATAAACAACTAATGCAAACAACTAAAACTAACTCTTAAAAAGATGAAAGTGCAAAGAAAGGGTATTACCTCGGGTGTTTCCGTTTTGTGAGCAATTAAGTGAACTAGTGAACCAATTACATGATTTTACTACAAATTTTGGTTAAGCTAAAGGCTATCACATAAGTGTGCAAACCCCCTCGAAAGGCATAGGTAAACATCGTGCATTGATTAGCAATTATAGGATCTAACCAAATACCATAATCCCCTAAGATAGTGTTTCATAAGCACTTTCAACACGGTTACTAATGCTTATGAAACGCCCTCTCACCAAACTCCAAGACGACCTCTACTCGTTTAGTATCTAAGGTTGTCGGTCTAGCCATTAACACCCCTCTCGGGTGAGCTAATTACAAATTAACTTATATTCAATTGATCAAAGCTCACACTCCCAATCATGCTACCCAACTCTCGTTGCAATAAACATAATCGAACATGCTTGCTAATAGGGTTAATCAACCAAATGAATCATCCAAAATACAACCCTAGAAACCTAAACACCAAAATTATAAACTAATCATGCAATTAATTCACAATTACACCAAATTCTCATCAAAACATCCACACCCAAGGCAATTGAGGATTAGCCCATAACTAAATTAACAACTAGAATAAAACTCATAGAAATTAAACTACAAAACATGAATGAAAATGAAATTACCAAATTAAAATTGCAATAATAGAAAAATATCACCTTTTGTCTTCAAAACCTTCAAAGCTAACATTAAATTGAAATATTAAATTAAACACTAGCTAAGAAATGAAAAAACAATCTAAACTAATCTATTGAGTGGAGTGTTTGGAGGAGAAGAGGGTTTCTCCCCCAAATGGAGTCACTGCTCTCTCTCTGTTTCTCGCCAATCGCCTTCTGTGTGCCTGTGTTTTCCCGAGGCTACTGCCCCCCAGCTATGAACTCACGACAATTAGTATATATATGTGGGCCTGATGAGTTGCTGAATGTTTAATACCAATTCAATGCCCAAGTTTCGGCAGAGTAGTGAAGTAGGTGGGCTTGGTCTCAAAACATTAATTAAATGGGCTCAATAAATTAAATTCTTGGCCCAAATAATTTCCATCTTCCATATTTTCTCCAACTCAATTCTCGTTGCATTCCTTCGATTGACTCTACAATATAATTAAGGCGTGTTTTGCTCCAAAAAATGCTCATTTTCCTACAAAATAAACAAAACACTACCTTTCTCCAAATCAAGAGCAATGAGTCAAATTAGTGTAAATAATGCACAAAATCGTATAAAATTATGTGAATTAAATCCATGAATTTCAAGTAATTTTTACACTAATCATGGAGCCCCAAAACTATCCGTCGAAATTGTGTTATTGAAGCTAAATGAGAGGATAAAACAAATATCAATAAGAAAAAGAAACATTAAGTAAACAACTAAAACTAACTCTCAAAGATGAAAGTGCAAGGAAAAGAATTGTTTCGGGTGTCTTCCTTATGTGGAATCACTAATGAATTAACAAACTAATTACAATAATTAAACTTAATGTCTTGAATGCTAAAGGCTAGACTTAGGTGTTCACGTGAACTAATTAACAATTATGGGATCTAATTAATTAGTACCATAAGCTCTGATAGTGACCCGTAAACACTTTCAACACAGTTAGTAATGTTTACGACTCGCCCTCTCACTAATCTCTTAGACGACTTCTAATCAATTAATGTCTAATGTTGTTGATCTAAGCAATCCACCATTTCTCGATTAAGCTAATTACTATTTAACTTCACTTAATTAATGAAGGCTCACTGATCAACCAATTGAATCTTACAAATTACAACACTAGAAACAATTATCACCAACACATAAACTAAATCATGCAATTAATTCATAAACTCACTAATTACTCACATAACTCAACATCCAAAGCAATAAGAGATTACCCCATATCTAAATTAACCGCTAGAATAAAATTCATGTAAATTAAACTACAAAACATTAATGAAATTGAAATCACCAAACAATATTGAAATAAATAAAATATATATCACCTCTAGGTTTTCAAATTCTCCAATACTTACAATAAAATACTCCCTCCGTCCGCCTATAAGTTTCACGTTACTTTTTGGCATAAAGATTAAGAAAAGTGATTAAATAATAGATATAGTACAAGTGATGTGATTGAGAGATGAGAGAGATAGAGAGAAAAAGTAAGATATAAAGTGAAGTATAAGAAAAAGTATTTACCAAAAAAAGGTATGAGAAGCTTATAGGCGGACGGACCAAAATGGTAAAATGAGAAGTTTATAGGCGGAAGGAGGGAGTAAAATGAGAATCTTAAGGGCACCTGGTTCTCCATAGGGGTGTTCAATGGTTGGATGGACGTCCATAACCATTGTGGCTAAATTCATGGATGGAGAGAGAGTGTAATTTGTCCAAAGTTTTGGACACCCATTAATCGAGGAGGGTACATTTTTTTTCCTTTCTTTTATATTATAAAAATAAAAATGTAGGCCCACATGGAGTAATGAGAGAGAAGATTTGAAACTTTTAAGCATTTTTTATAGTTTTATTTTTTGTGGGACCTAACTATGGATGGATTACCATTGTGAACATTTATTTATAAATAAAATATTTGATAAAATGGTGATGTGGAGGAGAGAAGTTTGTTGGATGGACACATCCATTGGAGATGCTCTAAAAAATGAAATTAAAGTAAACTATTGAGTGGAAGTGTGGAGGTAGGCTGGTTTTCCCCTCAGCTGCTCTGTTTTTGCGTTTCCTCCCCACGGCTTCTGTGTTGTATGAAGCTAATGTAAGTGGTGAATGGGCTTGGGGCTTGGGCCTTGCTCCCCTCTTTAACAATGAGATGCTGCGTGTAATACCCAAAAAAAAATGAGATGGGCTGCTTTCCTTCAATGTAAAGAATGGGCTTGGTCTCTCTCTTTTTCTTTTCATTTGGGCTGCCAGGGAAAAGGATCCTCATGGCCCATTATAAAGGGCGCGGTTATAGACACACACCAACCTATTGAGGACACCCACTGAATGAGTACACACACCGTAAAATGAGGACACCCACATTAAAAGTTCTAAAATACCCCTCCCTCCCTAAACCCTAAATAACCCCCTTCTCCCTCATTTTCCATCATTTTTAAAGGGACACCCACCTCCTCCCCCTTCCTCCTCCCAAGCGGCGCCGTCGCCCTCCAATCGGCCACCGCCCACCTCCTCCCTCACCACGTCGCGGCCGTCGTCGCCCACTTTCTCCCTCCCCACGCCGCGGCCGCTGTCGCCCTCATCCCAGCGACGCGACCGTTCGCTTCTCCCCCACCCACGCCGCCCGCGTCCGCCCCTCCCTCGCCGCGCGTCCTCCACTTCCCTCCCCTTCGCCGCGGCCATTCCTTCCCCTCCCCTCCGCCGCGGCTGTTCGCACCCCTCCTCCCTTCCAGCGGCCGCCGTCGCCCACCCTTAATGTGGGTGTCCTCTCCATTAAAGTCGTCGCCCACCCTTTCTATGCCGTCGCCGCCGTTGAAGGTAAGTATTCAACAGATCTGATTTTAAAATTAGGGTTTTGAAATTTGTAAAAAAAAAATTGAATTTTTTGTATTAGGGTTTTTAGTTTTTATGGATGTATATTTTTACAGATCTAAGTGTGTATTAGGGTTTTTCGAGTTTGTTCATTGATTTTTTTCGATTTTTTTTTTCGGGCAATTGGAATTTGTTTAGGAATTATTTTCGTACAAATTGTGTTTGTTCGAAAAATAATTCCGGACAATCTGTGTTTGTTCGAAAAAAACTTCAAGACAATATGGGTTTGTTCGAAAAAAAATTCATGTTCGAAAAAAAATTCAACACAATATGTGTTTGTTCGAAAAAAAATTACGGGCAACTTGAATTTGTTGTGTAAAAATTTTCGAACACCTTAAGAAATTTTTTATTTTTAATTTTGTGTTTTTAGGAGCTTTTTTTTTGTTGAAGTATGTACGTTGTTTGTTTTGGTGGTGATTGTGGGGATGAGTCTGTCGTGAAATGTAGTGAGTGGGTGTACTCATCTCGTTTTTTTTTTAAATTTCACACGAGGGTATATGGGACATTTCACAAGTACTGGAAGGTGAAAAAAATGTCTGGTGGGTGTACTCAGTAGATTGGTGTGTGTATAACCGCGCCCCATTATAAAATCAACTACTTGCTTTCTTTCAACATAAGTAGTAGGTAAAATATCTCTTTTACGACTAGTGTGAAATTAAAAAAAAAACGAATATGAGTACACCCACTCATTCCATTTCTCCATAATCATCCCCACCATCAACATCAAAACAACCACCATCATTAAATTAAAAAAATTGAACAAAAAAAAATTCGTAATAGAAAAAAAATAAAAAATAAAATTTCGGAAATTTTTTTCGAACAATGTTGATTTGTCCGAAAAAAAAGATTTGTTCGGAAATTTTACATGAACAAGGTTAAGATGTTCGAATTTTTTTCATGAACAAACTCAATACATTCGAAAAAAATACATGAAAAACTTTCATTTATCTGAAAAATAAAATCGAACACAATATTTCGAGAAAAATAATCGAATAAAGTAACGGGATTCGGCAAAAATTTTTGAACAAATACCAAAAATTCAAAACCCTAATTTTTTTTTTTTTTGATCTGTAACAAAAAATCCCAAACCAACTTACCTTTTCGTATGACGGCGGCGATGAAAAGAGGGTGAGGGGTACGGCCGCGAACGACACTGAAGGGGAGGGGGTGCGAACGGTCGCGAAGGGGAGAGGGTCGCGAACGGCCGGCGACGAGAAGAGGGGGAGAGGGTGCGGCCGCGAAGGGGAGGAGAGGGGGTGCGAACGGCTGGCGACGAGAAGATGTGGAGGGGGTGCGGCCGCGAAGGGGAGAGGTTAAGGTCGCGAACTTACAAAAAAAAAAAACTTACAGAAATTTGCAAAATTGAAAGGAGAAGGCGGAGGAATGCTGCGAAGGGGCGGATGCGGACGTTTGTGGCTTGAGTAGGGGAGGCGACGCAACGAGAGGGATCTACAGGCGAGGATGGGGGAGAGAAGCGGTGGGCATAAGAGGGGCGGCGCGACGGGCGTGGATTGAGAGGGGGAGGCGATGCGCGATGGCGGCACAGCTGAGGGAAAGTGCGACGGGCGTGAGAAGGGCGGACGCAGATGGAGGCGACGGGAGAGGGAGGATGCGCCGGCGGCGCCTCTAGGAAAGGGAGGTCAGTCGGGCGGCGCCGTTTGTGGAGAAGAGGGAGGTGGGTGCACCTTTGTGAAAATGTAAGAAATGAGGTAATGGGGGATTTAATTAGGATTTGAAATGGAAGGGGTATTTTTTAGATTTTCGCGTGGATGTCCTCATCTAAACAGTGTGTGCACTCGTCCAGTGGGTGTCCTCAATAGGTTGGTGTGTATAACTGCGCCCTTTCTTTAATTTTCATGGTCGTCTTGAAGAAATTGGCTCAATGTGTTGGGCCTTCTGTTTAAATTAGATGGGCTTCACAAATTAAAAGCTTAGCCCATATAATTTTAATTTTCAATTTTTTCCGTTTCAACTTTATTCTTGTCTTACTCCTTCAATTGACTCCACAATAGAATCGAGACGTGTTTTGCTTTAAAAATCCTTATTTTCCCAATAAAAATAGCAAACCACACTCTTTCTCCAAATCAAAAGCAATTAGTCAATTTAGTGTAAATAATGCACGAAATCCTATAAAATTAGGCAAATTAATTATAAATACGACACCATACGACACATACGATAAATATTTTCAACACAAAGTACAAAAGGTAATATGTCATCAGATTTAAGCCTTTAGATTTGAATTTTAATGGTTCAGATTTAATTGACTACGGTAGTCATACGACACCATACGACTCGCGGTCCGCTTGCCGAGGAATAGAAAGGAAGGACTCGGGGCCAGAGCAAGTTAGGTTGGGGTAGAGAGCCATAAGCGCGGTGGGGGTGACAAAGAACGTGCTCGTACCTGACTACATGTAGGATGTTCCAAGTTATTATGGGACGTTCCAAAAAAGAAAACATGAAAGTTATTATGGAATAAATAGAGTAATAATATCACAGATTTAAAAAAAGACGGGTTGACCCATCTTGCCAAAGCCAGCAGTCCAAATGAGCCGGCCCGTGTACGCCCACCTCTTTTCAAGCTGAAAAAAACTTTGTCCAACCCACAATTTTCAATGCACCGAGCATGGTAGTTGACACCATGCGGCTAGACTCCTCGTCTTAGAAGTTTTGGTATCAAATTATTTAAATCCCAAACACAAAACATGCATTCCAACCTTGGCTTTGTTATTGACTGGAACGTCGATTGCATGAGAGGAAGCCCTAGTTTGTCAACACCCCTACTGTGTGCGATTTCACACAGTAGGGGCCGCCGTAAAAAATTTATTATCTCCCCTCCTTGCCAGCCAACCCCTCCGCTCTCCCCCCTCTCCCTGCCGCCCACTCCGCCGCCACCCCCTCCCTCTCTCGGCAGCTCATGACGGCTGTCGCCTAGGACTCCGGCTAGTTGTTCTTCGAGGATGGAGGTCCCCGCTACTCACGCCGGCGACTCTCCTCCCTCAGCACCGCTCTCAGGCACGGACTGGCCCGCGCTCGGGTCGGCACGCCCGTCGCCTTCGGCAGCTACCTGGCCGCCTCCCACGAACAGCCACGGAACCTCCTCAACGGCCGCTGGTTCCTCCCGCGACGGCGATTATTCTGCCGCTGCGGCCAGCCGTCACCCTTCTCCGACGGCTCCCGCCGCTCCGGTTCGGCCGCCATCCCCGCGTGGACAGGTGCTAGCCTCTTTCTCCTCTAGCGATATTGATCTGGCAAAACAGCTTATAGTTCAGTTCCCGGGCCTAGCTGTGTTTATGAAATCCCTAGACTAGACCGTCCCCATCGGTGCTCACCTCCCTTCATTGGAGAAACAATTTCCTGGATTTATGGCCTTTCTCGAACCTTTCGCTGGATCTTTGCATGCTCTGTTGTCTCCTACCTCGTCTATGGCTAACTTGGTCGGGCAAAGCAATTCCGCACCAAGCTTCATTGAGGCGCCCACCCCTCCAGCTGACCCTGCTCCCACGAGCCCATTGGCTTTCCCGATTCACATGCGTCCGTTTAAGAAAAGAGATATTGTCACGATTTCGATTGATAACGCAACACTACAGGCTGGTGTGAATGAATACAAAGATGCTCTGATTGGTCGCATACTCACTCCTCGTGGCAAAGCCCCGGTCCCGTACGTTGATTTTTCGAAGAGGCTCACTGAGACCTGGTCCCTCCAAGGGGCCATGTCCGTTGTTCCAATCGGAAAAGGATTTGTTGTTCTCAAATTCCACTCTCTGGATGAACGTGACATAATCTTTAGGAGAAAGGCTTGGCAGTTGGGCTCAAGCTCCATCCGGCTGCAAAAATGGTCTCCCGGTTTCAATCCAAACCAGGCCCCGACCTCGATGACTAAGGTTTGGGTGCGCCTTATCGGCTTTCCGATTGAACTCTAGCAGCCAACGGTTCTCTCGGCTGCAGCCTCAGCGGTTGGCACGCTCATCAAGATGGACGCTCACACATCGGCTAAAACCATGGCACAATATGCTAGAATTTTGATCGAGGTGGATATGAAACAACCTTTACTGGAGAGTCTGGCCCTAGAGTGCGAGGATCAATCTGTGACGGTGGAAGTGCTCTATGAACAGCTTCCGGAGTTTTGCAACCACTGTAAGGTGGTTGGACACATGACTGCACGTTGCTCTAAGGGACATGCCCCGCCACCCACGAACCCACATCCTCCCTCTCGTGACGATCACCGTGGTAGGACCCGCCACAGAAGAAGGTCGAGGCCTTCCCCTTCGGATCTCCGACCTCGACCATCCCCACAGGACCCCACCTCGGCTAGCGGAGTCGATCCGGTCCCAATTAGCAACTCCTTCTCTAGCCTCGATGATCCATGCAAGGAGGAGCCCACGGACATTCTTCTGGAGCCTGTGGCCGAGGCAGTCAACAACACTCAGGATTTGGAGGCCGGTGCATCATTGAAGTCGCCGACCAACGACGCTCCCATCCCTACTCAGGCGACCCCGATCTGCCCCAAAAAGAAAATCAGACGTCACAAGGTGCCCGTGGTGAGAGTCTCCTATCAACAAATCTCGAATAGCGCTATCGACGATTTTGAGGCTAGAGTCTGCGCGGACTACTCTGTCAGACCTTCGGCAGGGATCGACAATGATATGACCCGAGTCTCCATGTTCAAGGACAGATGGGACGATACTTTTGACCCACCATAGATCCCTTATCCCGTCTCAAGTTTTCATTTGATCAATTTCTTCGAACTTTTTAATCGTTTTACTTGGTAGGTGATTTCAGGGGTGCACCATTTTCGATTGCACGAGATCATAAAAATAATTCCTCTCATTTCAACTAGCAATCACAAAAGCAAATTCCACGAATATGTGCAAGACTGTTTCTCATATTTAAAAATTCATATTGGATATTAATAGGAAATACATATTTAAATGATTGTTTACCATGTGACCATATCTTGTAAATTAAATCTCTTATACCTTGACTATATATATTATATATATTGAATCTTCTCAATCACCTCATTATTCTTAATACAGTGATCTCATACCTATTCTCAGAGATATATTTAATTTTTATTTAATACACTCTCCGTCTACTTATAATTTTTTTCCCACAAATTTAAAAAAATATTGTTTATTTATAAATAAAATAGATGAAGTAGGGAGGAGATAAATAAGTTTAATTAAGTTTAAAAAAAAAATACATACTTTATGTGAATAACTCAAAAAGAAAAATTAAAACATTTTCAACGGACCAAGAGAATAATGTTATAATTAAATCATGAGAAAGTAAACCATACTGGCTAGATAATTAAGTACAACTGACTCAACGTGAACGCTAGTTAATGTCACGTTTCAATTAAAACTTGTGTCACATTTTATTTATTTATGATTGTTTTGTATAACTATTATTCCATCATCCGTCCCATAATAACTATCACATATTTTTTTGAGAAATTCCACAATAACTTTCACATACTTAAAATATAAAATCATTTATAAACTACACCATTATAATATTCACAATTTTACATAAAATGCTACTCCCTCCGTCCTTGAGTAAGTTTCCCACTTCTTTTTGTTGTTTTGATTAAGGAATATGATAAAATAATAAATGTAGTACAAGTGATGTGATAGTGAGAGAGAAAATAATAGATGAGTATGAGATGAAGTAAAATAAAATAATACTGTAGATAAAGTATAAATGGTGATTGAGAGAGAGAAAATCATATGCCAAAAATGAAAAAAATGAAATGGAAAACTTATTGTGGGACATCCATAAAAAAAATGGAAAACTTACAGTGGAACGGAGAGAGTATTATTTTTGAACCCACGCATACACACAAGTTAACTCATTTATTTACCTTATATAAAATTATCCCTAAAAAATCAACTCACTGTTACACTTTTAGTGCAATTGTTGGATATTCTATTATCCTTCACTCCATTCCCAACATAACAATGGCAAAATAGTAATCACGTTCATTGGTAATATTTAATATATAAAAAAATTAGTAAACAGAAATAATCAGATATCATAAAATGTCATTTTCCTTTATCCAATCACATAGTAGCGCCTGAAAATTTGCAGGCCAATATATTTATGTATTTAAATATATAGAAAATAAATTTAAATTTCTCGTAAAAAATTAATTTAATATCAGAGGGAAAGCCAAATTACCAGAACCAAACAAACAGTGCTCTGTAATTCTTACATAAACAAAAGTGAAAAAGTGTTAATGTTCTTTCACATTTCTAAGTTTAGGTGATGAATTCGAAAGCGCCGTGTTTGGCTCGAGAATCACCGTATTCTTCGATCTGTAAGCTTCTTTTTCCACTCACTTTACTCTAATTATTCTTCGTTTTCCCCCTTTTCTTCCTGGGATTCGCCGCGCTAATGATTTGCGTTTTTCTCTTCATTTAAGAATTAATCTTGGTTTTTAGGGTTTCGCCTAAAGCGCAGATCTTTATGAAATTTCTCAGAAGGCTCGTATGTTAAGAGGAACAGTAAAAAATGGTGTATTATGTAAATGTATGCAGCTTTGTGCAGTGGGGTTATAGGAATCGCCATTTTAGTTTTTACTTAGGTTTGTTGTCTTTCTTTAGCTCTGCATTGAGCATTTTAAAGATGAATCGAATGTTTAATTTAAATTTCTTTTATTCAATTTTAGGGTTGTTGAGATACAAGAAACGGTTAAAATGTGTTTTCATTTCCTTAAAAAATTGGAGCTTGGGGCTTACAGAAATTTATGAATCAAAATTTTTCATTTTTTCGAGCATTAATTTGTGTGTAGAAGTTAGGAACGTGGCATAAATCTGGATTACAATAATGGGTTTCTTCTCTTTTGATTGTTTTTCTTCAGGTACTTGAATAGTGTTTTTAGTAATTGGTTTCGGAGAGTAATTGCATATAAATGGCTGATTCAAGTTCTGTAGATGATATACTTGAATTCTTTAAAAGGAACAAGTTCACTAAAGCAGAGGTTGCTTTGAGAAGTGAATTGGGCAATAGACATGACTTAAGTGGAACTCTGCAGAAGCTTAGGCTCGATGATAAGGAATCCTGTAGTAGGCCTAGTGAAGAAGTAGTTGGGGTGAAACTATTGGAAGATGATCGAAAAGAAAAACGTTTTCATAATAGTGGGAAAGGTCTGCAGGATTCAGGCAATGTTGAGGCCTCTAAGGAGATAATTGTGAAAGAGGTAGAGTGTGAAATAGGGAGGAAAGGGTCTGAGGGCAAGCAGGGCATGGTCGATGCGAGTGTTGGAACAAGTGATAGAAACTTCACCTTCTCCAAGAGTTCAGATGATACAGTTCTTGATTTGTATTCTTTGAAATACAGTACAAGCAATGGTCCGGTTGCTTCTTATCAGAATGATGGTGGCAGTTTTCACCAGAACAATTTTTCGGGATTTGATGTTTTTAGTAAGACAGCATTGAATTCAGCAGAACTGAAGCATGAGAGAAGTGAGGAGAGTGAACTTAAGGAGGTTGATGTTGATCTTTTCAAAAATCTAGGTTTGAGAAGTAATGCATCTGCCCAGACATCTTCAGACACCTGGAAAGACCGTCCGTTGAAAACTGTCTTCCCCTTCTCAGGGGGAGACACTTCAACGAGTTATAATGCTTCTTCCAATGTTGATAAAAAGGAGGGGAAAAGGAAAACAGATTTCAATGACATTAAGACAGCTATAAAATATCAAGTGGATGAGGTGGGAAGAGCTCTATATATGAAGACTCATGGAGGTGAGCTTACGGATTTGGGTGCATTAGAATTTCCATTTGCATTGGAGAACCCAAAGGAAGAGTTACCAATGCTACCACCTGTGAGACTTAAGTCTAAAGAGAAGCCCCTCAATATTCATTGGGAGGAAAAGTACGAACGTGATGGACCTGGTCCAAAGATCTTGGATGCTGACAATCCATATCTGATAGGAGCATTTCTGGATGTACCTATTGGGCGAGAGATCAGTAATTCAGGTTTGTCCTGTAAATTTAAAGGCTTGCCATTGCTTACCTTGTTAATTACTTAATGCAAATTTAAACAAACTGAAATTGCATTTTGCATTTAGTGAATTATTATGCACAGTATAAGAATAATTTAATATCAATGCAATGAATGGGTCAGATTTATTTCTTATATTGAGTTCAAGGATCTTGTACTCTGATTAATACATAAATTGTCTGATTCTGGATCAAAAGTAATGTAATTCAGATACCAATTAAAAAAACTTCCACAATTTTCTCCTATGAACATTGTTATCTTCTGATCACTATAAGATCTGGCCTAGGGATCTTTTTATGCTTTACTGAACTTGGCCTCTGAAGTTACATATGATTGTTATGTACTCAGAATGCAAACTAATAAGTGGTTTATGGTTTCAAGTTGTTGGTTTAACTGATATTTCTTTTTATGTTTTCAATTAATCATCATTTCATAGGGAATAGGCCATCAGGAGGCAGTTGGCTCTCTGTGAGTCAGGGTATTGGTGAGGATGCATCTGATCATGTTTCTGGTTTTGCGACTATAGGTGATGGGTTGAGTGAATCCATTGACTACCCTAATGAATACTGGGACTCTGATGAATACGAAGACGACGATGATGTTGGATATATGAGACAACCTATCGAAGATGAAACCTGGTTTCTTGCCCATGAAATCGATTATCCAAGTGACAACGAGAAAGGGACAGGGCATGGGAGTGTTCCAGACCCTCAAGAAAGGGAACAGAGCAAAGATGATGAAGATGAACAGTCATTTGCTGAGGATGATTCTTACTTCTCAGGGGAAAAGTATATCCAGTCAAACGTTGTATCTTCAGATAATCATGTTGGACAGTTGATGGATGAGGAGGAGCTGAATTTGATGCGTGGAGAGCCCGTCTGGCAGGGTTTTGTCCCTCAGACGAATGAACTTTTTATGCTCGATGAAAAAGTTACGAGAGATGGAAGGTCCCGAATGGACGATATTTGCACGGATGATGATCAGCATGATTCGGTTAGATCTATTGGTGTTGGAATCAACAGTGATGCTGCTGATATAGGCAGTGAGGTGAGGGAAAGTTTGGTTGGAGGTAGTAGTGAAGGGGACATAGAGTACTTTCAAGATCATGATGAACGGTCCAAAAAGGACAGAAACAGAACAAAGGGACATAATTCTGGTAAATATATGATGAATAATGATAGGGGTGAAAGAAACAATCATATGGATGGAGGGTTCTCCTTTCCTCCACCTAAAGATGGGCGTTTGGTGCAAGCAAGCTCGAGCAAATCATTGTGGTCAAACAAGGCTAATACTGACACTTCTCCGGTGAACAGTTCGAGGGATGAGAAATATGCCAACGATGAGGAATCAGCACATTCCAGTCCTTCATCACTTTCTAATTATGGGTATATTGAAAGGGAAGAGGAAAAGAAAGAAGATGGTATAAAAGCAGCAGGTGTGAGAGAAGAAGATCCTGGGTTATCACTAGAAGATGAGGAAGCTGCTGCTGTACAAGAGCAAGTGAAACAGATCAAAGCACAAGAGGACGAATTTGAAACCTTCAACTTGAAAATTGTCCACAGGAAAAACAGGCATGTGCTTTTCTTCATATGATCATGTAGTGCTATGCATTATTCTTGTTATTCTGGCATTACTTTGGTCGCTGTTGTCTTCATCACGTAAATAGGCTGGTTAACCTGAATTTGATAGCTGATTTCTTCCTAATTTTTTTCCTCGAGATAATTACATATACCATAAACCTCTAGTTAATACTGTTATCTCATTGAATAGCTTCATTCTGGTTTAGTTTCACTATTTTGTTGAAATTGTGTCTCATACTTTGGGATGTTAATAGTTGTTGATGAAGCTATATTTTCTAAATTTAGCAAAAACTATAAGTTCCCTAGAATGGTCTGCATCTAAGTCCTTGTGCATTAAATTCAAAATCTTTAGTACTTATGACATTTGTCTTAATTGCTCCTGTGTTCTGATTAAAATATGAATAAATTATCATGAGTAAATCATTTATGTTGTTGTTTTTCATCCTTTCCTGTCATTTTCGTATCATAAGTAACACTTTTGACTAGTCAATAGTGTCTAAAAAATCCACAAAGAAATAAAAAAATGTTTAAGCAGAAATGTTCGTCCTATTCAGGGTCCACTTAACCCTTTTTAGCTTTGTTACTTGTACATTTTTCATTAATACCTTATTTTATTTCTGTACTTCAGGACTGGATTTGAGGAGGATAAAAATTTCCATGTTGCTTTGAACTCAGTAATTGCTGGGCGGTATCATGTGACTGAATATCTCGGATCAGCTGCATTCAGTAAAGCTGTTCAGGCCCATGACCTCCACTCTGGTATGGATGTTTGTGTGAAGATTATAAAGAACAATAAAGATTTTTTCGACCAGAGCCTTGATGAAATAAAGCTACTCAAGTATGTCAATAGGCATGATCCTGGTGACAAGTATCATCTTCTTCGGTTGTATGATTATTTCTATTATCGAGTAAGTGACCAGTTTTTCAGTCAATTTAGCCAATACGGTTAACTTCTATTTACCCCCTTGAACTCTACGGAATATAGCATTCACTCTGCACAAGTAATAATTTTGGCATTTAATAACCCATACAAATTGACCATATTTTTCCTAACAATATGCCTTATATATGGAATCTGTTGAAAAAATGGTAAGTTCTACCACTTTATCATAAAAAATTGTTTTAGTAATAATATGAAAAAATAATTTACATTAGTAATTATTTTCGCATGGTTTTCATTCGATGGAGAATTAAAACCTAAGGAAAGGAGTGTATTCTTCTGCACATTACAGGCAAATAATGCGTATATGGAAAGTTTTTATGTATTTCAAAAGAATAAAAGATACTATAATAGATGGTTTCCTGCCATTCATTTTTTTATATTTGGTATTGGTGTTAAAATTAAACATACCTAGTTATTAAGATTTTTAACCGATTAGATATTTAAAAGTTAAAACGATAAGCAATCGTGTAAATTGCTAAAGCACTTTGAGATATCTCATATCTCTTGTGCGTTGTTAATTTACATTGTATTCACTATTCATATCATAGTGAATAACCTTTTGTACGTTGGTAGATTTAAGACATAACGAATTGCTAAACGAATGCTATTTTAGCACGACAAGATCTTAGTTTCTCAGTTATTTCAAGGCATTGGGTGATGTTGACCTCAATGTGTGTGATGCATTTAGATCGTATTATATAAATACGGATCTAAAATTTGAATTGGATCTAAAATATAAATACGGAATAAAATCAAAATAATTTTTTTATCGACTATCAAACCCTATATAAATACTCGAAATCGAAAAACTTGGTAAATGCTTTTCCTTTTAGCATCAAGTGTACATAGTGCTTACCTTCAACTCTTGAAAACACATCTTCTTGATGTGGAAACAAAGCTCTGATTTCTATATAATCCCCTGATTCAAATCCTCGACGTTAATCTGTTTTTCTCGTTTTGCATCACTGCAATAAAGTTTTAGTTGTCTTGAATCTGTTGTTCTTATATGCAGGAGCATCTGTTGATTGTTTGTGAACTGCTTAAAGCAAACTTGTATGAATTCCACAAATTTAACAGAGAATCTGGGGGAGAAGTCTACTTTACGATGCCAAGACTACAGGTTTGTGGCACAAAAACTATTAAGCTGTTATATTTTTTACGGTGTTGACTGCTGACTTACTGTTTTAATTCGACAGTCTATTACCATTCAGTGTTTGGAAGCACTTCAATTTTTGCACAGTCTTGGCCTCATACATTGTGACCTGAAGCCTGAGAATATATTGGTGAAAAGTTACAGTAGATGTGAAGTGAAAGTCATCGATCTGGGAAGCAGTTGCTTTGAAACAGATCATCTCTGTTCTTATGTTCAATCTAGGTCATATCGTGCTCCTGAGGTTATTTTAGGACTTCCATATGACAAAAAGATTGATATATGGTCACTTGGTTGCATATTGGCTGAACTTTGTACAGGCAATGTAAGTTTCTTTTCCGATTCATATATATATTTCTGTTTAGTCGTATTTCTGGGAGAATAAATAAAGAATGAATACTTCGGCTTATCACTAGGTTCCTATCAATTGTTTTTGTTTGATGGGTAAATGTTTTTTTATCCCTTAACTTGCATATGATTTTATTTTAGTCTTCTATATTTTTCAACTTTGAAATTCGTCTTGTTAACATGTTTTAGCCTGTAAAAGGGAAGAAAAGGTTGAATTTGGTAAATTTGAGAGATTATTTTCAAAAAAAAATTAGCAGACTAAAATAAAAAATTGGTGAAAAAGGACAAAAAAAATGTTTACCCTATTTTATTTATTGCCTTTAGAATCTTTAAGCAAAAAAGTGATTTTACCATGTAGGTGCTTTTTCAAAATGATTCCCCGGCCACTTTACTTGCTCGAGTACTTGGAATCATAGGCCCAATTGAGCAAGAGATGCTTGCTAAAGGACGAGATACGTACAAATATTTCACCAAAAACCACATGCTTTATGAAAGAAACCAGGTATGACAGCAGCTTTTACGTATTTCTGTCTCATATTACTCTTGATTCAATCCACGTGGTCATATTTAGCATTTATTTTACATATAGTTGTTTCAATCATTCTCAGGAGACGAGCAGATTAGAATATCTAATACCAAAGAAGTCATCGTTGAGACATCGGTTACCAATGGGAGACCAAGGCTTCATTGACTTTGTCACTCATCTGCTAGAAGTTAACCCAACGAAACGGCCTTCTGCATCTGAGGCTCTAAAACATCCATGGTTACAGTATCCTTATGAACCAATATCATCTTGAAATAGAAAAAAAAAAACGGTTTTTGGATGATTAATCATCGATGCTTGTTGTTCAGACATATAAGTGCTTTTACAGGACCAGAGGAACACTACCTCCAATGATCAATTGGGAGATTGATTTGTTCGAGAGATGGTGAACATATCCCATGAATTTGTTTAAGACCCGTCGTGGTTGAAATGTAGTCTTTTTGTGCAGTATGCGTCGGTAGGTTTTTCTTTATTTCTTGAGTCTAGTTTGGTGAAGAGGAACTAAGTAAGCCTCTGCTCTTGTTGTACATGAATGTGTGTGATAATTCATTTTTTAGTTATGTTAGCTGTAACATCTTGTGAAATTAGCTGCTTAATTATCCAATTTTGATTTTGCTTGGGAATGTATTTCAAGTACCAAAGGTGAGAATTTTTTTTTGCTGAATCCTACCCACTGTTATAGTTCGCTTGGGAAAAATCATATCATTGGTGCAGATTTGTTGATTATATTTGAGAATATTTTTCTGATTTTAATTAAGGTTTTTGAAGTTGTTCTTGGATGGGCGCAAGACCAGTGATCAGTGTGTGTTTTTAATGACACAAGACTCAAGACTCGTTTGATAGATATGATGAAATATCTATGAGTAGCTGTGTGTGGTCTAGATTAAATTGTAAATTGTGTGTCGATTGATCATTTAATATGTATACAATCGATTGTGTTTTTATGTATTTATCTTGGATCCAATTATGGTACTACAATATAAAAATAAAATAAGACGGATTAAGGCATGAAACGTGTTTTCGTCACTTAAAATTCTATGATCTGGAGTATAACTTTATGACCCTACTTGAACCGTATAGTAAGGTTTCATTTATATATGACTTAAGACCACTTACAAAAATATATATTAAAATATTAGTGTAAACAATAAAAAAAAATATATTAAAAATATATGTTTGCTACGTGAAAGTTGAAACTAGTAAAATATATTCCATCCGTTCCAGATTAATAATTTTCATCCTAATCTTGGCATGTAAACTAAGAATAAGCGACAAAGAGAATGGGAGTCATTCCAATTTTATTAAAGTGATGAAATAAGAGTATAAAGTGATAAAATAAGAATATTGTGTAAAAATAATATATAATAATATAAATAATAAATAAGTATAAAATTTGAGTGTAAGAATTGTGAGAAACGTACATTCCTCTTTTGAGTGTACCTCATGTGCACTCGAGTGCATGTATTATTAAGGACAATATTATTACAGAAATAAGATCGTGGCCCAATGGTAGTCTTATACTTAAGTTAATAGTTTCAGTCTTTGTTATAGTTTCAGTTATAGTTTGCACTTTTCATTTACTAACATGTGGTTATCCGCACTTTAAATTTATGAAAATATTGTTAGATATAATATCAACAATTTAAAAAGTTGTGTTTTTTTTAAGAAAGCTAAAAAAATATGAAATATATATATAACAAAATAATGTGAAATTTTTTTATGTATGTGATAAATTCATATAAAATATACTAATATAGAGTGTTATTTCATATGATATTATATTAATTTATGGACATTTCTTGATTTTTAAAATATTTTTTTAATATTCTATTGATACTTTACTAATTAATATTAGGTTTGATATTGTATAAAGATATTTGTCGATTTTTTTTATTTTTTACAAATATCGAGAAAATATTCTTCTTTTCAAGATCAATGACAAAAATTAGATATACAAAAAAATATATTGGAAATATTTCTGAATATTTTCGTTAGCCTGCAGCTTGATGCAAAGGGATTAGTCTTTAAAAGAGGACATTAATTATATAAGTACACCAATGTTAGATTAATAATACTATAAACGGAGCTAGCTAGGGATAAAAGCACATAGTCTACATGCATGCATGCGGTCCACGGCCGTTTGATTTCAGCAGATTCCGTAAGGGTTAATTATCTTGATCGTTGGATTCAAAAAAAGATTCTCATAAGAAATGGATAAATGGTTTAGCCAGCTTGTTTTGATGAACAGCTTGTTGCTCCACTTCATGATCATCATCTGATATCTTCATTGCATTTGCATTTGCATTTGCAATTGCATGAATATCTATCACTTCACTTTTGTTTGAATAATCTGCACTACTACTATTCAATGAAAGGAAGTCGTAGAACTCCACTCTTTTCCCTGCACCATGCACAAAGATAATTGCTAAGTTAACTATACCCATTTCATTATAATTAAGGGTTAATTCTTTAATTGATTTACAATTAGTCCATTACTTTAAGATTACAAAATTCAATTTTTCGTCATTTTTGTTACTTTAAAGGTTGAAATTAATTTGTTTTAAAAGGGTACAGAAAATTGAATTTGGTAAATAAAGAAAAGTAAGTTAATGGACCAGCAATATTCACTACATAAAAACTGTTTTTTAATTATAAAATTAATCTTTTATTATAACTTTTCACGATTTTTTTCATTAAGTGTCAATTTTTTATAAAATATTTAACCTATATATATAATTAAGCACACTGATTAGCTACGTACCTTTATCAATATCCGGAAGATCAAATTGAGGCGGCGCCTTCCAACATGCAAGTAATTGATTACGATTATATGATAGAGGAGCTGGGTTAAACCCTAGATTATTTCCTATGCAAACTGCTGAGATTGTACTATCATCATCATGCCTTGATGAGCTGGATGATTCTTGAGTATTGATTGAAGCCCGTTTGGCGTAGATTTTGGACCTTTCTCTGCATTTCCGGGCCATGATAACATGCCAGTGATTCTTCACAGCGTTATCAGTCCGGCCCGGAAAGTGTCGGACTATTATAGCCCACCGGTTGCCGTGCAACAGATGACATGCGAGAAGGCGCTCTTCCTCCTCCTCGGTAAAAGGGTTGCGGTTGATTCTTGGATCCAACTGATTGAACCATCTCAACCTACAACTCTTCCCTGTCAATCATGCATATAAATAATTATTAATTACTTTTAATATTAATTGCAGTTAATTAACTTATTATTAGTGCAAGACCCACATATTACGTGGAATTAACCAAAATTTAGTATAATTTTTAAAAATGTATATGTATGTAATTTTATTTACTTTTACATAAGAAAAATATTAAAAGGAAAAAAGAAAAGAAAAAAAAATGAGTGGAGAAGAGAGAGAAGAAAGACGGTTATAAAACCCACCAAAAAAGAAAAAAGAAAAAGAAAATTAAATTCAAATTAACAAGATTAAAGAGATTTTAAAACTGAGAAATTTGGAGAAACACGTCATTAAAAAAGATTCAGAATTAGTATATAAGGGAGATATATACACAGACTTCAGATAGCTCAAGTGGTAAGAACAATACAAGTATTTAGATTTTTTTTTAAAGGAAAAAATGGTGTTGTTTAACTTGGAATACCAATGGTACTCAAAAAGTTACATCCAAGAGTTCCATAAGGGTGTGTTTGGTTTGGGATTGGCCCATCCGGATTTGGATGGGCCATCCTCCATCCCATCCCTCTCCATCCAAATACCCATTCAAATACTCATCCACTCCTATCATACATATATATATATACATATTTTTATATCACTCTTTTTTTCTTTTAATCACTCATTCTCTCTCCTACTTTCTTCCACACATTTATTCCCTCTCCTACTTTTTTTCCACACATTTATTCTCTCTCCTACTTTCTTCCACACATTTATTCTCCCTCCTACTTCATTTGACATAAAGTTTTCCATCCACACCTATTTTTCAATCTCAATCCAAACACAATTTGTATTCAATTACTATTCATCCCTAACCAAACAGCACCTAAAGGATCGAGGTTGTTCAAGATTAGAGTCGCGTACCAATTAGGGACATGAATGGGGTTGGTAAAATAAATATAAAACTAAATATTTATATATATGCGGGCTATCTAATTAATTTATGAATTTATGACTTAATTCAATGCATGGATTCATATTCTTGTTAAATTTGACATCGATCCCTTTAATTAATAAGTTAATTAATTCGCCTAATCCGATCCCATGCAATATGAATAACCATTCTTTTTTTTTTTTTATGTGTATATATGGAGTATATAATAACCATTCTTAGAAAGCAGTCTGAATAACCATTTTTAAGTGTATATATTATATATACACATATATGATCTTTTAGAGTGAATTAATTGAACGCTTAGCCCTATAAGAAATGTCTCGCTTTAATTTTAGGCAAAACAAATCGTATGTAATGTTACATGCATACTCTGTTAATTGAATCGATCAATTTAAATTATACGGAGTATGAATCAATTAAATTATATGAATCAAAATTGCAAAACTTTTGGAAATGTTCGTTTGTATTAATATTTGAGGGAAATTTAATTAAGCTACATATATATATATATATATATATATATAAAAATGAGAGAGAGAGAGATACCTGATCTAGCGTGTAGGTGTTGAGCTATAGCATTCCAGTTATGAGGTCCATATTTTTCAACCAATTCTCGAAGTTTTTCATCTTCATGTGGCCTCCAATGCCCTCTACTACACATCTTCGATCTCTAGCTTAATTTAATTGGATAAATCACACAAGTATATCCAAACTTAATTTGTGTACGTTCAAGAAACCCTACTTGATCAATGGAAACTCAAAACTCGGAAAGGGAATCACAAAAGCGATGAAGAATATCTAGGGCGAGAGAGAAGAAGAAGATTGGAGATAATGAAGAAATTAAGATTATATATAAAGGAGGAAAATTAAGAGAGAGATATTATTATTAATTAATTAGATAAACAAGTGTTTTCCGTTAGGAAGTGGGAGGATTCGGACAAGACTAGCTTCACCCGTTGATGCAACATCTTGGCTAACAAACTACTTCCATACTACCTAGCTACTATACTATACTCTATGTGTATTTATTTAATTATATATATTCTCTCTCTCCTTTGTCAATAATATTAATATTCAATTATTCATGAGTGAGAAAAAAGAATGAAGGGAAGAAGAGCGTGGTAAAATGTAGTTATGATCTCAACGTCTTACTTTCTAAAATTCTAACCTACATTACCGACCTTATATGTTCATGCATGCAACATCCTCTCTACTTATTACTTTCTTACACTTGTGTTAATTCATCCCAACTTTTCTAACCTAAATAACAGCTAACTACTACTAAACCCATGTGATATAATTAACTACATATGGGTTTCCACAAATTCAAAATTTAAAATAAGGAATATATAATTAAAACATTAATGGTAGCTAAGAATTTATATTAATGATCGTTGCCCCGTGGAGAAATGTGATGATGTGAGTTCCATATTGTGTTACCTATATACGCCACGTGATATATTATCATTCATCCTCATTAAGTACAAGTTATAAAGACAAGACTAATTATTTGCAATATTCTTTAAAAATATATATATATATATATATATTAATTTAGGAAAGAAAAAATATACGTACTCGACAATTTTTGTGTTGTGCGTTCATGATTCTAGTACTTCAATTCTTGGCCGAATTTTGCCATTTTTTGGTGAGTATCTTATATTAAATTATTCGTCTCATCAAATTCCTTTTTTTTTTTTTTTTGTGCCGATTAGTCGATTACAGTGGCTCGAAGAATTTGGTTTTTGGTGGACAAATCATTGATCATCTAATAGTCATTAGTGAATATTGTCGGAGGAAAAGGCTGAAGGGCCTAAATCCTCAAATTCATTTGAGAAAATCGATATTCTTGACAAAAAGAACCAAACTTGATAAAAAGGAAATATAGGACCAAAGCTGGACTCAACTTAATTTACATGTCAATTTGTGATATTAACTTGTAATAATACTATTCGAGCCCATTATTTAATTTTGGGTGAAATTTATTTCAATATATATATATATATATATCATATTTTATAATTTGATTATGTACGGGTAAAAGTGAATGAAACATGAACTTAATATATATATATATATATATATATATATATATATTTCTCATCATGACATCATTAGTAGCACTACACGATCTAATTAGTAACTTAATAGTTCTACTTGAGAGCCTGCATGCTGTGACTCAATAAATAAATAAATCTCTCTAGCAAATTGTACTTTAAATATCTCTTATTTATCATACTTGGACATATTTGTGCAAAATCGCACATCGGGTGCAAATTATATATCAAAATATACTTTTATATTACTTACTTCATTCATTAAAAGTATACTCACTTTTTTTATTAATCCGTTTACTAAAAATATTTTTATATTTTTTATAAAAATAATCATTTTATTTTTATTTTACAACAACAACTTCATATACCGTTAATTTATCATTGTATCTATTTTTTCTGTGGACGGGCGAGTATTATCAAAGGATTGAATATTATTATGCATGGTAGACTATCCTTTTCATCAACCAACAACTGAATCCACAATAATTTTCTTTTGATCAATTCAATTGTAAAACTACGTACCTTAGAATTATCGCTAACTAATAAAGATATGTAAATTTAGCAAAAAATAATTAATTGAGTAATTAATAGTATAAGATATATAAAATTATAATGCTCATTAATTGAGTGTGACTTACTCTTGGGGTTATGGATATATAGTAGGTACAAGATAAAGATGTTAACTTGTGTCTTTGTAGGAAAATCTATACACTAACCATGATGAAAACAACGCCCTTTGAGATGCTCTCTACCATTCCTATAATTTAGTGTGTCTTACAATTTTCCCAAACAAGTCTTTCTTCCATTCCTACCTAGCTATGACAACCTCTACTCTTAAATTGCATATACACAAATATACCTATATACCATTTGCTAAGTAAGGGTTATCCTAGATGGTATGGATATTAGCTCTTGAATCCGATGTTATAAACACATGAGTAAAATTAATTGTGTTTGTTTTAGTGTAGTTGGATTCAGACAAGTTAACTCAAGTTCAGGTGATTTGAGATCAATCGGTAATTTAAGTGGAGATGACCAAATGACTTAGTTCAGTGGAGTTTATCGATCAAGGTGTATATCAGCTGAGTCCTAGTCAACTAAACTGTCAGCGGGAAGTTAAACAATTATGTTTATATTACTGATATCGTGTTTCGCTACACCTATAATTCGGTTATTTCTTAGACAAGCGGTTCAACTTGGAGGATATTTCACAAATATAATTAATAGTCTAGGGGTGTTCGATCTTGATTCTTGAATAATCAACATCTATCAGACATGAGTGTTGATAGGGACTAAACTCATACAATCTATCACAAAGATTGTTGAATGTTAAACACATGCAAGAGCACGTTGTTAGGTTTTCACATTGAATGTATTCTAACTTAGTATTTCTGGTTGTAATCTCTTTATTGTTCATTATCATTTTGATAGAACCAAGGGCGGTGCCACATTGGGGCTAGGGGCCCAGTGGCCCCCACCAATTTATATATATATATATATATACATATATTATAATAAATTTTTTTTTTATAAATATTTTATAATAATTATGGAGTATATATTATGTGGTGTGGTAATAGTTATTCTCATCATATATATTTTTTTAGACATACATATTAAGTATAGGTGAATAAAAAATAAATGCATCCATATAAAGTTTGGAAAGAAGAATATATTTTTTCAAGTGTTTTTTACTTAAATTTGTTTCTTAATACTCCAAAAATAAATTATTTCTTCAATAGAGTCAATAATATAGATTGACGGTGTATTTGAGAATTATTGTCTAAGTTTTTGCGCAAAATATTTTAGCAATATTTAAATTGTTTCGCTTGATTTTGAATCGAACTATCAAAACTTCAAAACAAAATGAAAGACAACTTGTATTGACAATTTTATAATGTTAATCGGCTCCCCCTACCGAGATTTTCTGGCTGTCACTTGATAGAACCATCTTGGTGTTATGTAGATTTATTATTTTTTGTGTTCTTGTCAATTCTTTCCATTCATTTCCTATATCATAAATTGGTATTTTTTTCAATCGAATTTGCAACACTAGAGAACACCCTCAGGTCACAAATCGGGCAAGACACTACAAAAAACACGCGTTATAGGGACGGACAAATGTCGACGGATTATAGTCCGTCGGCATTTCCGACGGATATGCTGACGGAATGCCGACGGATTGGAAAGTCAACATCAATGCTGACGGATTTCCGTTCCGTCAGCATTTACCGAGGGAAAATGCCGACGGATATTTTGAAATATGTATGCCGACGGATTATCCGTCGGCATCTGACCCGTTGAATCCGCACCGCCTCGTTTTCCAATAAGGTAACCGTTGGCATTAAAAGTGGGCGGTTACCGAGGGAATGCCGACGGAATATCCGTCGGTATTTGTTTTTTTTTTTTATATAAGGGCCTCGAGATCAGAATGGGTTTGGCAAAAAAAAAAAAAGGGGAGTGCGTGAGTGAGGATTCGGTGGGGAAGACGAAGACGAGGACGAGGCTATTGAAGCAAATTTCTCCGATTACATTGATACGGTACGTTTTCTTAATTAGTTCTATTACTTAGTTTTAATACTTATATATGTTTATGCATGAATATATGTAAATATGAATAATTTAATGTTGATTTGCATGTTATATTGATTTGGTTAGTTGTTAAAATATTATGATCATGTTAGTACGTATGTTAGTTAATTTAATTTGTTGATTAAGAATAATTTTGATAGAGTTGTTTTTTAAGGTTAATTAATTAATTAATTGTTATATGTATACATTAATTAATTGTTATATAGTTAACTACTAGTTTAATTTAATGGTGTAATTTTGATATAGAATATTTTTAATGTAGGTAGTGTATGTTTCAATCAATTGTTTAAATTAGTTTAGATATAGTGGTTCGACCGTTGGATCACGTTGTAATTAGGAATATGTTGATTAAATTAGGAATACGCTATATTAGTAAAAAATTTAAATTAGGAATATGTTCATTAAATTGATAATTATTGACCCAATTAGAAAATTATTATTTTAATTAGTTTTAGGTTTGTTAATTTAGGAATATATATGTTCAATTTTTTATTATTGATTAAGTTAGGTAGAAAAATAATAATTAGAAAAATAATAATTAAATTAGGTTATTGTTGATTAAATTAGGAATATGTTGATTAATTAAATTAGGAATATGCTATATTAGTAAAAAAATTAAATTAGGAATATGTTCATTAAATTGATAATTAGAAAACTCCAATTAGAAAAGTATTATTTTAATTATGTTTAGATTTGTTAATTTAGGAATATGTTAATTTAGAAATATTTTTAATGTAGGTGATGCATGTTTCAATCAATTGTTTAAATTATTAGTTAATTAGATGGTTCGACGGTGGTATCACGTTGTAATTAGGTTATATATATATTGTTTTGATTTAAATTAGGAATATGTTGATTAAATTAGTAATTGATTAAATTAGGAATATGCTATATTTGTAAAATTTTTAAATTAGCAATATGTTCATTAAATTGATAATTAGTAAAATTATGTATTTTTTATTGATTGAAACAGATGAGTGAACAAGTACCGAATCAGGGTTCTGGTTCACGTAGGTCGTCATTTTTCTCACGTCGTTCAAGGAGGTCTCGGGGTGAATCAGTACCTGTGATGGCTCCTCCTCCTTCTCCTGTGGCAGTGTCGCCGCCGCCGCCGACTACGATGTCGGTTGGTTCGTCATCCTCTTCTCGTCAGCATCCTGTTTTAGACCCAAGGCAAAAAATTGAAATCGTTTCAGGAAGGAAAGTCAATAATTCTAATGTTTAACAGTATTCAATAACGATTAACTTAATTTTTTTATTTATTTATAATGTGTTATTTTATAAATTTGTTAATAATTTTACAGGTTGGTGCCCGGTAATGAGGTGTCCAGGATCTGCACACGAGCCTTTAGGACGTGTAAGATTTCTAAGGGTGCTATCACTTGGTTGGCGGTGCCACAATCTAAAAATGATGAATATTTCGAGGAGTTCCAGGTATATAATTACAATAATTAAAGTTTATTAAATAACTAATTATACATATTATTTGATAAATATGTTGAATATCTAATTATACATATTATTTGATAAATATGTTGAATATTTGTATAGAAAAAGGCCCGTTGGGATACGGCGATCTACTCGGACGACGCTATTTACGATAAGTGGTACGGTGTTTGTTCTACTCGGTACACGAACATGATGTACGACTGGAGAACGGCCTGGCGTGATAAAGACTTAAATCTTGTTCTGGGGGTAGAGGATGGTGTTGACCTGTGGGAGTCGTTGGTTGAGAAGTGGTTGGACCCGGCTTACCAAGAGAAGTGTGACAAAGCTCGGGCCAACCGCAGAACCGATGTTGGAGGCGGGATGGCAGTGCATCGGGGGGGAGCTCGGTCCGTCCTCGAGCAATCACTTGCTCTCGTAAGTTTTCATTAATTTTTAAAAATTAAATAATTATAGTTAATTATTTTATATTAGTTATTTAAATTAATTTGTATATGTTTATTTGATACGTAATAGGAGCGGGAGACTGGACGTCCACACACCCACTTGGATCGGATGAGTCTTCTTCATCCGTTTAATGCCGATACACAGACGTCCACCTACGGGCGCACTACTGACCTCCACGTAAGTTTAATTAAATTTATGTATTAATTGCATTATATATATATATATATATAAATAATTAAATTAATTTTAATTTTTTAATTATGTAGTTGAGCATCCGACAGAGGATTGAAGAGGCCGAGACGCAAGCCGCCACGACTACTGCTGAATCCGGAAGCAGCGGTACCCCTCCGGTTGTTGACGTGGACCAACTTTACCTTGACGTTGCCCCGACCTCGAAGGGAAGGGTCCTTGGCCTTGGTCGGTATTTCCGTCGGTAACCTCGGCGGCCGACGGAAAATTCGTCGGTAAATCCGTCTCTAAAACGCCTTTTTTTTGTAGTGAGAAGTAATATAATTATATTAGAGTTGTGGTTTTAATTCAGTCTATACGATGTGGACACGTAGATATCGATCGTCTGTACAAAGGAGTTTCACAAATCACATAGCTAGATGTTGAGGTGAAAATATAAGCAAACAATTTCACACCAATAAAAATGAAAAAGAAAAGAGAACTAACATGAAACCGTACATTATAATTGACTTTGATGCACAACATATAATGTTGTTAGGCAAAATTGACTTGGCAACTTTGCAGAAGACAATGAGTTGAAAATATTAATTGAACCCCTGAAAATAAAATCAACATGTACGTATTTGAATGTGATCGTTGGACAACTTATTGTTGGTATGCAAAATTTACTTGAAAGTTGTGCAGAAGATAATGAGTAATAAGCCCTTAAAACCATATCTTTGGGCTCAACTTCAATTTTTTTTTTTATGGCTATTTGGTCCAAGTACCGACTAATTCGAGGGAATCAATTTCACCGTCCACGTGTGGGGTATAATGAAGCGGTGGGTTATTGGATATGTATTGTAAGTACGTACACTTTTTTATTCAAGAAAAAATAAATAAAACAAATTAATGACAATTATTTATAATTTTAGAAAGGCCAGTCTCAGAAATTGATTAACAAGTATAACACCTGTCATGTGCTTGTAAAAATGAGTTAAAATAGGAAAAGAAGTTCGGATATATTCGATATCATTTATACCGCTTTTTGTGTCCTACTTTGATGATAAAATGAAAAAATGAACGACAAAAAGTGGCACAAAAAATCGAAAATGTGGCACAAAGAGGTCGTATTAATGATTCTACAATACAAAGTGAAATACAAAAATCCAACTAGTTCAGATTACAACATAAGATCTCAACTGCCTAAGTTACATGTCGATTATTGACATGATCTAGTTTGTTACACTTCGCACATAACATAGTAGTCAGATATTATAGTTTACATAAGATCCTCTCTTTTAAATTCTAACAGACTCCACTAGTTTTCTTGTCCGGAATCCTCCTCCAGTAATTGCAGATCTCTCTCTCAGTCTCAGCAATGTTCTTCTTCAACTTTCCCTTCCCTATGTGCAGATCATCCAGAGTAACATCGGCTTCTTTAACCGAAACCCGAGGGGGCAATTCGTCCATTTCCTTCACGACTTTCTCAACATCAGATATGAGCCTCTCCGCCAGGCTGTGGCTGAAGTCTTCTCGAATCACAACGCGCAGAACAGCAATGTGCTCGGCGTTGGGAGGCATCGTGTACGCGGGAACTATCCATCCGAACCGTCTGAGAGATTCGGATATTTGGAAAACCGTGTAACGGCTGCTGTCCTTGAGAGAGAAGGCCACCAACGGCACCCCGACGTCTTTCGACACGATCTGGAACCGGCCTATCTTGGTGATTCCTTCTTTGAGCAATCTTGCATTTTCCATGCAATTCTCCATGATGTTTTTGTAACCCTGGAACATACAGAAAGATGAGGCGTACACAGAGATTAAAAAACAAACATAACATTCTCAACCAGGCCCACTAAAGCAAAGGTTCCAATTATTATCCCTTCAAACATACTAGTACTAATATTGTGTTGCTCTTTCTCTTTATTGTCTTGCATGTCATTTATTCTGATACATATATAGATAAAATAATGTTTCAAATTCCACAAATTATTTGACCTTGAAGTAGAGATAATTAAAGTTGCCAATTCTTAACCCTTCAAACAATTCTACAAACTGAGGATAATTGGATGATGGGTTGGAAAAATTACCTCAAAGCCAAGTCTGATGAACTGATAGTACTGGGCAATGATCTGGCAGGAACCTGAAAATCAAAAATTAACTAAGCCTACTTTATAAATCCTATGCATAGTAGTAGCAATTTCCTTCTACCTAAAATATAGTGATCCAATACAGGGGATTCCTGAACCATCATTGTAACCAAAATTACCTTTAGAGAAGTTGAGGGTGAAAGTAGGTTGATCAGACCCGAGGTAGTTGATATGGAAGATGAGGTCATCCGGCAAGTCATCCTTACTCCTCCATACTACCCACCCAACACCCGGGTAAACGAGCCCATATTTGTGACCACTGACATTGATACTCTTCACCAATGGTAAACGAAAATCCCATTCAATATCCGGGTAAAGAAACGGGGCAATAAACCCTCCACTTGCAGCATCAACGTGGATCGGGGTGTCCCACCCAGTTTCTTTATTCTTTTTCGTTAAGAGTTCACTGAGAAGCTTCACATCTTCGAATTCTCCAGTAAGTGTAGAACCTAAAATGGCTGCAACACAGATGGTGTTCTCATCCACCATTTCCACAGCTTGAGCTGGATCCATCACATAGTATCCTTCCTTTAGCTTTACCTCTTTCAGTTCTACCTCAAAGTACCTTGCAAACTTTTCCCAGCAGACCTAATAATATCAATTGCAGTATGAATTTATAAGAATTTTAGAAACTCTTGACATCACTTATACTGCAAGTTAAAAAGTTTTTTGGCCTTATAACTCGTCTATTATACAATTTTGGTCCCAAAAGAGTGCACTTTTTCTCTACTGTCCAAAACCTTTTTAACTCCCTATAGTACATAACACAAACTCGAGTTTGACTAATAATCCACTGCAGATAATGACAAAGGAGAGGAACGTATACCTGGACGTTAGCCCCAGTGACAATGTTAGGATTATCATAAGGTTTGCCCTGTGCCTTTCTCTTTGCTTGCCATTTCCTTTTAAAAGCAAGACCTGCAAGCATTATAGCTTCTGAAGATCCCACCGTGCCCACACCAATGGCTGTTTCATCATCACCAACGGGCGCGTGGAAAAGATGGGCTATGATATTCACACATCGATTCTGCATAAAAGATAACCAGATTATAAATCGCTCAACAATTTCATAAACAAACCAACGTGTTCTGTAAAAAAAAAAAAATCCCAGGATAATGACATCAAACCTCTCTTTTTCTAAACTTTCGAAATTCAAGATCTTATATCCATATATCTCTCTTACATCAAATTTCAATTTTTTCTCTCTCTTCAAATTTCTTCTATCATTTTGTAATTCTCTACAAATTCTTTCTCCTTTTCTTTTCCCTCCCTGATTCTACCAATCCAGTTTTCTACAAATTCTTTTTTCTCTCCTTCTATCAATTCTCTTTATCAATTACTATTTTTTCCCATAAATTCAACATATGTACACATTTTAAAAACAAGAACATAAATTGAATTTTACATTCAAATAATAATATACAAAATTATCTTCAATCCATCAGTCTCTTTTACTACTGAGATTTCTAAATTTAAGATACGATCTCCCAAAATCAGACTTATTTCCACAACTTTCATCAACTACTTCTGAAGAAAACGAAAGGAAATTCCAAACTTCAATTTACTGAATTTATCAAATTGGAGCATCTTTTGGCCATTTAAAGGATTTCAAATTACACTCCCAATCCACACCTAAAATTAAATATAAACCTATTACTTACTTTTTCCAATATCAACAACTGTTAAATATTAAGTTCACATCAAATTAAATCCCCCTACTTAAAACACACATATTTTTACTATTCATCCACTTTTGGGAAATTAGCAAGTTAACATTGATGAATAGGCATAAAAGTAGGGACCTGAAGTTCAGTGGTAACAGGGTACTCATCCATATCAACATAATTCTTGTTAATCGAAGCCATAATTAGCTTCTCGCACTCGGGCTCCATCCACGTGGTAACGAAGGAAGCCAAGTTGAGGCGAGGGTTTCCATCCAGCATCAACTCATCCTTCACAATCTGATACGCCGCATCCTTCGGCATCGACGCATTCGGAATTTTGAACCTAATTTATTCAAATCAGATAAACAAATCACTGAAACCGCACCTTCGTGTGTGTGTATTGTGTGTGTACCTGGGGAGAGAGGCTTGAGAGTATCTGGAAGCGAAAGTGCAGCGGATGTGTTCGTCGGAGTCGGTTATTGCAGTAGACACCACCATATTTCACTTTTCTTCTAGAGAGAGATTCTGATCATGAGAGAGAAACAGGGGCAAATTTAAATACACGTATGAGTGGTTGTTTGGATTGGACGCCGAGTGACTCAGGCACTCAGATTTCCGCCATGTATCACTTCCTTTGTGTGTACGTGCCAAAAACAAGTTACGAGATCGTTTTTGAAATATTTAAAGCTAATAATATATCTTGTTTTTTCGGCGACGCCCGCATCAACGAAGCCATTATTACATTTTCATGCAAGACCCATAACAACTTTGCATTTAGATATACCACTTTTAATATGTACATCATCTACACCAAAATAATATATTACTCCGTACTCACCAATAGATAAATATACAAATTAAAAAAAAAAAAAAAGTAATAATGAGTAAAATTTTAAGAGATAATTATATAACGTTTATATATAAAGTAAAGAAAATAATTGACATACACGTGTATGTAGAGCTGTTACACGAATTGAGCCGCTCGTGAGCTCAACTCGGCTCAATAAGGCTCGTGTTCGATTCGGCCCGTTTGTTAAATGAGCTGAGCTCGAATTCGTTAGATACTCGATTTACTAACGAGCCGTCTCGAGCTCGACTTGTTAGGCTCGATATCTAATTTTTTTTCTTTTAATTTCATTAGGCTTGTTAAGCTCGTTAGACCCTTTAACGAGTCGAACTCGTTTTTTAGCTCGTCAATGTTATCGAGCCGAGTCGAGATCGAATTTCAAATACTCGACTCGAATAACAGCCCTACGTGTATGTGTAGGTACAAAAGTAATGACATTTTATGTAAAATTAAGAATGTTGTGAAGGTGCAGTTTATACGTAGGTCCCCGATTCTCTCTCCATCCCCATTCCACCGTGCACCAACATCCTTCACCGCCTGCGACCTTCATATATCATTGATAAAAATCTACAAATCCATAAAAATAATACAAAAAACCTTAGCAAAAGACGTTCGAACAACAAAGATTCAAAATATGAAAGTTCATTTCAATTAACTAAAAACCAAGGGAGGCCTTGAGCGGCGACCGACTGGGGAAAGGGTAGGGGTGGCAACGGCATTGTAGTAGCATTAAAAAACAAGGAGAAGGGGAAGCGGAAAAAATGAGAGAAATTAGGAGTTTAAATAATTTAGGGGAGTGTATTTAGTATTTTAGGGGTGAATTAATTGGGGAAGGGTATGTAACAAGAGGTGAAGGACCAAAATTAGGCCCAAGTATTGGTCCCATCAATAATACTTGGCCCTTTAATGATATGGCGCGTGGGGTATATACCCTTTTTACTAAGGGCGCGGCTAAATGCACCCGGATTTTCTATGAGTACACCCACGCGATGAGTACACACAAGAAACGGATGAGTACACCCACGTGAAAAATACAAAATTACCCTCCCCTCAATTAAAACCATTTTTTCTCCTCTCCATTTCCATTTCAGTACACCCACCCACCACTCCGCAGAGGCGGAGGCAGCGTGGTACTTGGGGTACAGCTGTACCCCAAATTCAATTTTTTTTTTATTATTATTATGTTATGCAAAAAAAAAAAAAATTTACGTCTGAAAACTTTCTCTAAACTATAACTCTGCAACCCAGTATTTAATTATTAAATATTTATAATGGGTGTAAGTATAGGAGGCCCAATTGTCACGGCCCAATGATTAATTAAATATTGAAAAAAAGTCTTGCAAACAACCTTCTTCCCGCTATTGCACGTCTCTTTCAAACAATTTTTAAATGATAATTGAGTTACTTTAATTGAAAATAATGTATTTTTATGAATTTTCGATAATATTGATACCATAGATCTGTTTAAAATATGAGAATTCTGCTGACTAATTGTAATTTAAATATTATGTATTTTTTTTATTTAAGTTACATTAAATTGTATGAAATTTATTAATTATTATTAAATGTCTTGCGATTAATTGCACACTTTCCTTTCCTTTCTTGAATGTTCCAAGTTTATTTACACACATTCAAATCTCAATATGAAAAAAATTCAAAATTTTTTTAATATCTTCACAACATTTTAAAAAAAAATATTACCACCTAAGTATTTTTTATCTACATTTTATCCTACACCTCACTAAATTATTCAAAATACCCCCAATTTATTTGATAGATCCCACACAACACTAAATTCTTAATTTTTAAAAATGAACCGATCAAACTATATATATAAGTCATCACATGACGGAAAAAATAATAAAAGTATTTTACTTAATATTTTCCGTACCCCCAAAATTCAAATCCTGGATACGCCACTGCCACTCCCTCCCCACCACTCCAATGGCCGCCGCCCACCCACCTCCTCCCTCGCGCTGCCGCCTGTGTTTCAAGAAGAAGGCGTCGACGATGTCACTCCTCCTCCCTCGCCACGCCAGCGCCCCTGTTTCAAGAAGTCGCCACCATCGTCCGGTGTTTGAAGAAGGAGGCGCCGTCCGTTCGCACCCCTCATCACCCAAGCCTCGCCACCGCCGCCGCGGTTTGAAGAAGAAGAAACTTGTCGCCACCGCCGTGCGCTGTTTGAAGAAGAAGATCTGGTAGGTTTCTATTGTTTTTTGGGAATTTTTGTTGTTTTTGCAAAGCGATTTTTTTTTTGAAACATTTGGACAAAATTATTTTACAGATCTGGTAGGTTCCCAATTTTTTTTTCTTGCTCTTCGATTTGCCCATTCAAAAAAAAAAATTCGTTGTTTTTTTTTTTGACAAATTATGTTCGGAATTTTTTTTCGCAAAAATTGAATTTGTTTGTAAAATGCTTTCGGACATTTTAACTATGTCCACCTAAAATTTTCGAACATCTTAGGAAAATTAGGGTTTTTAGTAGTTCGGGAATTATTTTCGAACATATTGAGTTTGTTTTGAAATTTTTTTCGAACATATTGTGTTTGTTTTGGAAAAAAATTCGAACAAGATGTTCGATTTTATTTTTTGGACAAATTTAAGTTGTTTTGAAATTTTTTTCGAACATATTGGATTTGTTTTGGTAAAATTTTCGAACATCTCAACTTTGTTTTGGTAAAATTTTCGAACATGTTAAGATTTTATTTTTGTTGTTGAAATTTTGAATTTTTAGGATTTTTGATGTTTTGGTGTTGATGGTAGGAATCCGGAATGATTCGGATGTGAAATGATGAATCGCGTGTGAACCGGAATAGATAGGTGTACTCATCCGGCGTTTTTTTTTTTAAAAACTACAGGAGGGGTAAAAACGTCTTTTCGCACCACCCTTGGGACAAAAAAAATTCTCCGTGGGTGTACACATAGGAAATCCGGGTGCCTTTAGCCGCGCCCTTTTACTAAATCATGTTAGATACATACACATCCCTTATAACTCTAACCTTAATTTTTCTCACCTTCTTCCTCATTCTTCTCTTTTTCTCCCACATTTCTCTTCCTCCCTTTCCATCCACCGCCGCCCATCGTCGAGCGCTGCCCGCGTTTTTTTTAAAATTTTTGTAACAGTCGCCGCCCCCTCCTCCGCCCTCCTTTCCTTCCCCCCTTTTTTTAATTTATTTAACAGTCGTCGCCCCCTCCTTCCTCGTTTTTAATTTTTTTTTTTAAAGATTTCTAAGTCTTTTTAAAAAAAATTAAATTTGTTTGGCCGGTGACGGTGGCGGAGTTGGGTGGCGACGGCTGCTGCTTAGGGTTAGGATTAGGGTTAGGTTGTGTTTAAATGTTAGGTGGAGTGTATCCATCTTAAGATATATATCTTACTAAAAGGGTAAATTTTGTATTTTATATGAATATTTAATGAGTTAATTGCAAATTAAATCACCGCCTTTCATTCACCGACTTTCATTCATTTGTAATCTAATATAAACCTTTCAATAATTAAAAATAAATCACCAATTTTACATATTGTTGTAAATTAGACTTCTTGAAAAATTCATTTGTGGTCGAATAAGACGTTTTGAAATTAGATTAGATTTAAAGAATAATGTTGTATCATTATGAATGTGTCATGTCAGCAAAAAAATTAAATTACGTTAGATTTCAAATACATATGAGTTTGTCAATAAGTCTAATTTGTAACAATAAGAATAAGTAAAGTTGATAATTTATTTACAATTATTGAAAGGTTTAGATTATATTTCAAATGAATGAAAAGGGGTTGATTTAATTTACAATTAATTCATATTTAATTAATAAAAGTTTTGTGTTATGTATCTAACATACCTGAAGGGGATATATAACCCACGCATATATTAAAGCACGCTGTACCCCATAATAACTTGGCCCATTAAATATTTTCTAATTTAATATAAGTCTCTCTAACGTCGAAATATTTCCTTATCTATTTTCATTATAATGGTTCATAGTATTTTTTTTTATTTTTTTTGACGTGATCACGGTTGATAGTCTTACGGAGGATTTTGTAAAAAATGGTTTAATACAGAATCAAAATTTATTAAGTAGTAATAAAAAATAATAAAAGAAAAAAAAGTAATAGATAAAAGAATAAATCCCGTTTGAAATGGAAAATTTAGCCGGCGGTTAGATGATTGAAAAGCGATGATACTTGGAAAAAAGATGGATATGTTTTTCACATGGCAAATTGTATTTATCACATATAATTGGAAAAAAAGACCAAGACATTTTGGGTGGGTCAACTCAGGGCAGATACGACAAAACTAAGAAGCATGGTAGATTACGCCAAGTTGCTAACAGTAACAGTACAACATCCAAAGCTAACGGTACTGCCGGATATCGTTACCCACAACGACACCAACCGGCGCCGTTGTACACACATTGGTGTGTGTATACGTGTTTCCATATTCTTGGTTGCGCGCAAATTCTGGGTCAGCGCTTTTCAGTCTTCCCTTTTAATAAACACACAGACTGAGACTATTCTCTCTCACTTCACCCGTTGTTCACAAGTCAAGTTATTCAACGCATTTCGCTCTCCCTATTTCAATTCTTGCGTTCCCATTGCTGTTATTTCCAGTCAATTTCCCTTTTTATGTTTCAAGATTGCTGTTTTTGACTACTTCTCTGCTCAATTTGCTGAAACAGGTTTACTTCTCTCCGTTTGTTTCTGTTCACTTTTGATGCTACTTTGTTCTGTTTTTTTTTTTACAAGCTTTTAGACTAAACTGTTTAATGTTGGATAGAATATTCATATGTGTGTGCTCAATTGGTGACTTGTAAAAGTTTGATATATATCACCTAGAAATTATGCTCTCTGTTGAGAAATTTCACTAAAAAATCATATGAGTATGCATAATGAGAAAAAATATGATGGAATTTTCAAGAAATGATGGCAATTGTGTTTGATTTTCATCCTGTAATATCTTGATTTAAGGTACATTTGAGGAATGGCTGCTTCTGAGAGAGACAAAACGCCTATGTTACCAGGCACTTATTTACACTCAGACGAACAGAATGGCTCGTCAAGAGGTCGTTCAACGAGGACGAGAAGTGCATCGATGTCCATCCCCACACACTCTCTCGAATCCTCCGAATACGAGGCCAGCCTCGTGGGCTTCACCGGCCCTCTCAGAACTGAAAGACGAGCTTCTGCTATACAGATGAGTGGTCCTCTATACTCTAACAGCCAGCAGGAGTTCGTCTTTCAGCCTCCCCAAAAAACGAGCGAGCGCAAGGTGGAAAGATATCCCTCTTCAATTGATCAAACCAAAAACAATGAATGGGCAGTGGATGACTATATGGGGAAAAATGAACACCTTTTGAGGTCTGGGCAGCTGGGAGTATGCAATGATCCATTCTGCACAACTTGTCCAATGTATTATAATGTTAAGGGGCGCCAGAAGCCTAATAGAACATCGGATATATTTGATGCAAAGGTATAGTTTCCTATACTTTCAATTGCAAATTCAGTCAATGAAGTCATAATGTTCAAAGGTTGTGCACATTTTTGCAGATTCACAATATGCTACACGGAGATGCGAAAGGTTGGGCCAAGAGAATGTGGTCCTTTCTGCAACCTATTATTCCCGGGGTTATGAATCCTCACGCAAAAGTTGTTCAGCAGTGGAACCAGTTCTTCGTCATTTCTTGCTCGTTTGCAGTTTTTCTAGATCCTTTGTTCTTTTTCCTGCTGTATGTGCAAGAGGTAAGTTAATTGTTCTTCTTTCCATTCTTGTGCTATATGTGCAGGAGATGCTATGTGCTTTACACGTTGTCGAAAATACACTAGGATCAAAGTGTGGCTTATGCATTTCGTTTCATTTATCTTTATAGGCTTTTAAACTGATACCATTCTATGATCTTTGTTACTTTATCGATGAAGTTACTGCCTATATGTTTACTGCGTATATATCGGGAGAAGGTGACTAATGGACTGTCTTGTCTCAGAGTAACAAGTGTATCGTTTTAAATTGGCCCTTGACAACAACATTCGTAGTCCTGAGAAGCTTCACTGACTTCGTTTATTTGCTACATATCCTCCTTCAGGTACATTGAAGCCTCTTTTGTAATTGCTTGATCATTAAATTATAGTTATCTTAACAGTTTCTGTTATTCTGTTTTCACCTATTCTTTTGAACTTAGTATTTTCGTTATGTCTCACAAGTGAATACACGTTGTCGTTTTGCAGTTCAGGCTAGCTTATGTTGCTCCGGAATCCAGAGTTGTGGGATCCGGAGATTTAGTTGATGATCCTAAACTGATTGCCCGGAATTATCTCACTGGGTATTTTATTATCGATGTCTTCGTTTTACTGCCCCTACCACAGGTAGTTATACTTATATGTCGTGTTCTTACCATTCTGCTGCATGTTGTAATTCTAGAATGATAGTTACTAAAACTGTGTTATTTGCTTTCTTTAGATTATCATTCTATTGATCTTACCAGACTCCATCGGATCTGGTGCAAATTATGCAAAAAATCTTCTTCGAGCAGCAATTCTTGTTCAGTTGATTCCAAGGCTGTATAGATTCTTACCTTTGGTTTCTGGTTCATCTCCAACTGGCTTCATCTTCGAGTCAGCCTGGTCGAATTTTGTCATGAATCTTCTTACATTTGTTTTGGCCAGCCACGTTGTTGGCTCGTGTTGGTATCTCTTCGGCCTACAGGTTGACTTCCATTTTTAGAGCATTTTCTTTTGTTTTTCTGTAGATTCCAAGCCAATTTGTATTTTCAGTCCGGCAAGTTATTCCTATTTCGGTTTCACTCTAGTCGACTTTCACAAATTGAAAATAGTTCAATAACTTTCAAAATTTCAACATTTTAGTCCGTTAACCTGCTATAGTCTATAGGAGGTGAAACCTCCGGTAGCTATCAAACTTTGTGATGATTGAAAGTTGTCGTACTATTTTCAATTTTTGAAAGTCGACAGGACTGAAACCAAAATATGGTCTAAAAACTATTGTTTTCCTTCATTGTTTTGTATTAGCATTCAATTCCTTAGCTCATCTCTCTTGACACAGAGGGTAAATCAGTGCTTTCGAGATGCCTGTGGGGACAGCGAGGCCAGATGCATGGAGTTTATCGATTGTGGACATGGAAATGATTATGTGAGAAGGTTTGGGGGGAATGATGGGAATGTTTCAGAATGGGTAGGCTTGGAAGACGAATATAAATGCAAGTGCTTGTTTCGGAAAAGATGGTTTCGACTTTGGGATATATCAAACTGCTGTTAATCTAACCACCCATAAAAGTATATTAACAAGATATGTGTATTCACTGTTTTGGGGATTTCAGGTATCTTTCTCTATTGATTGAATTCTTCACAATAAATTTTATAGTACTCACATATATTTTTTTTAAAGACGACTTTCTCTGATACAAATTCATCTTTTGAATGTTTTCTAAGCAAATTAGTACCTTAGCTGGGAATCAAGTGCCAAGCTACTTTGTGTGGGAAGTTCTTTTCACTATGGCAATCATAGGAGTAGGGCTTCTGCTCTTTGCTCTCCTTATTGGAAATATTCAGAATTTTCTCCAGGCTCTTGGGCGCAGGTACAGCTTTCGTCTCCAGGCGCAGGTACGACTTTAGTCTCCATCTAGCTTTGACTAATGGAATTTATGTTCTTTTTACTTCAGGAAGTTAGAAATGTCTTTAAGACGCCGTGATGTTGAGCTGTGGATGAGCCATCGTCGCTTGCCTGAAGTACTACGAAGGTTACATATTTATTACTTCATTTATCTACTCCTGTTCAGTTTAAAGGATATGCAGGACTAATTGGTTGAACGCATGTGTGTTTCCATGCAGTCAAGTTCGAAACTCTGAACGCTTTAATTGGGCCGCTACTAGGGGTGTAAATGAAGAAGTTCTGATGGAGAATTTGCCAGAAGATCTCCAACGACAAATTAGGCGTCATCTCTTCAAATTTGTCGAGAAAGTAAGTTCTATATATCAGAGAATTAACCATGTTTAAATTATAAGATTAAGTCCACAGGTACACTTGTTAAGGTGCTGATGAAATTTTCTGCATTGGCCAATTACAGGTCCGAATATTTCAACTGATGGACGAACCAATCATTGATGCTATACGTGAGAGACTAAAGACGAAAACATATATCCAAGGCAGTAAAATATTATACCATAATGGCCTTGTGGACAAAATGGTGTTCATAATTCGCGGGAAGATGGAAAGCGTGGGGGAAGATGGGATTAGTTCTCCCTTGTCTGAAGGTGACGTTTGCGGGGAGGAACTTCTTACTTGGTGCCTCGAACATTCTTCTGTCAATAAAGGTATAACTACTAATGGTATTAAAATTGTACATTTAAAGACTCATTTGGTTCAAAAATGAACACCTCTGTCTCTTAATTCTCAGATGGAAAAAGAATTAGGATTCCAGGACACAGATTGTTGAGCAACAGGGTGGTAAGTTGCATGTCAAACGTCGAAGCTTTTGTACTGAGGGCAGCTGATCTCGAAGAAGTGACAAGTCTGTTCGCGAGATTCTTGAGAAGTCCACGTGTTCAAGGCGCCATAAGGTAACTCCTGTTCATCAAATATGTTCAAAAAATGTCTTCATTTTGCTCATCAAAAATGAATTTGGGGATGCATTGCAGATATGAATCGCCATACTGGCGAGGACTTGCAGCAAAACGAATCCAAGTTGCATGGAGATACAGAAAGAAACGAATAAATCGAGCTGATTCCTCGAGCCCGCCACGTAAGTAGTCATATAGAAACTACCATAGGTTCGTATACTCTAGAATACATGTATCTTTCGATTATTTTGTACCACTGTATAGGTGTATCATATGTACTGGTGAGATAAGGTTGTGAGGGAAAATTTGATGTAATAACTTGGTGTATCTGTATACTCTATAGCATCTGCACTTTGTTGTTGAATGAATGGTTCCTAGTTGTAAACTAGGACTAGAGATGGAAAATAAAAAGTTTTGGATTTTATTTTTATATTCTAGATCCTTTTTTTTGTTATTTATTTGGTTCTTTTAATTTATTATACTCCATCCGTCCAATTTTATTATGCCCACTTCTCCAGGCACGGGTTTTAATTAATATTGATTAATTTATGTGTAAAGTAGATAAGTTGGGGGTATGATGGGATGTTGTGGGGTCCATTTATAGGTAAAGTGATTGTTTATGAATAAAGTTAGTGACAATTTGAGTAAATAAGTGATGGTTGGAGGGTGGAGATAAAGTAGTGTGAATAATATTATTTCCAAAAAGGGAATGAGCATAATAAAATTGGGAGGAAATTATTGTTAATGTCATTTCACTAAGAGTTTTATCTAATAGGGAATAGTTTTTTTTTTTAAATCTATTAGAGCCAAAAATTAATAAAAATTAATTGGATTTAAGTGATTGTTTATGAATAAAGTTAGTGGCAATTTGAGTAAATAAGTGATGGTTGGAGGGTGGAGATAAAGTAGTGTGAATAGTATTATTTCCAAAAAGGGAATGAGCATAATAAAATTGGGGGAATTATTGTTAATGTCATTTCACTAAGAGTTTTGGAATAGATTTTTTTTTTTTAAATCTATTAGAGCCAAAATGGCACCTAATAAATAGTTGCCCCTTACCAATTTAAATAATTTAAAATTAATAAAAATTAATTGGATTTACATCAAATCTTTTGAATTAATGCAGTTCCGTTATACGCATATTCCTAAAATTAAGCAATTCGAAAAATTATGATCTGAGAATATGAGTGAGAATATGCTAACTTTACAACAGAAAAGCCCCCAGATCTTGATCATCTGCCACAAAGTTAAGTTTTATTTTATATGTGAAGGAAATTGAAACACTTATTTAAAAAGCATCTTAACAAACTTGGAAAATAAAGAAGTCGAAAACACCAAAACTAAAAGGCATTCTAGTTGTACTAACATTCATTATTCATGGAAAAAACTTAAAACAACAAACTTCACTTCTTAACTACTCCAACTAATCGAATATTTATGCCTCGCGATGGTTTTATCCAGCCCATGAACAACATATTCTGCACCATGAGTTAAGATTTGCATCAGAAACAAAAGTTACATTGATGAATTTACAAAGAAACACAGTGTACAAGTGGACTAATAGTAGGTAATATAGATAACATGTTGGTCCTGAAGTGAGTATATAACAAGTGTATGGGGGGGGGGGAATACACTTGTATGCAATTCTTTTCAACTTTTGATCAAACTAGAGCTCAGCAAGGTTGTCCTGGACAACTCTGCTGAAGATGATTAACTCTTCTAAGATAATCAAACTACTAAGTACTATTGAGTACTCAGTTGAATCACTATCTAGGGGAGTTATATGTGCGGAATAGTGGTTGGCCCTTTAAGTTTAGACTCCTTTAGTTTCTGAAATCACTTGACAGTTCAATGCAATTCAGTTCAGTTTTTCAGGGAACTTGTCCAATACAATTTTGCACAGTCTTTGAGTATATGTTCTTTGAAAGATCAGTTTTGTGTGCAGTGTTGAGTGTATGAAAGTACTTGTAAAGTAAATCAACACAGGAGTTTATAGTGGTTCAGAGACTCAAGCTCCTACATCCACTTTCCCTGATTTAACAGGATAATTCCTTCACTTTTGGAATTAACTTGTTTTATAGTGCCAAGGTGCACTTGATCAATAACACCTCTCCTTGGTGAATTGATCCCTAGGATGTCTAGAGTCCTAGTACCCTCTTCTCAACTCAGAACTGAACTGTTCTTCTCTCAACAATCAGCTCCTACCACTTCTACTACTACAACCTTCTCACTTTCTCACTTGAAAGGGGTAAGGATTGAAGTAAGGTTCCAACTAATGAGATATCCTTTACAATGAAGATCAGTGTATAAGGATAGGATATCTCTCTAAGCTTGTGTATGGATATACAGTAAGTTTAGCTTAGAAGGAGTGTATGAAGACTAAGATAGTCTCTTTGAAAGCTTGAGAGCACTTGTCAACTTGTAGGATAGTTGGCTTAGTAGTTGATGCTTCAAATGGTCTTCACACTTCTTGTATTTATAGACAAAATGGAGGATTTGCCCGTTGGAGAGGCAGCCCCAAATTGCTATAAATGTCTTCCTTGAGTTCTTCAACCTGGAAGACAGATTCTTGATAGTGACATGTCCTCATTTGGGTAATAAACGGCTTGTAAGACTTTGTCTTCATTCTGCAACACTTTTCCCAATGTTTGACTTCTTGTTAGGACTTGGACATGGCTTCTGAAGGTTGATCCAATGATAGGATAGCATTCCTTATCAAATGGACAACTCTCCTTATCACTATCAGCAGTCTTGCTTATCAGCAAGGTTGGCTAGCTCTTCTTCAGATGACTTGGCTCTTTCCCTTTGCTTCATTTGGAATTGATCTCAGCAAGATATAATGAAGTCTTTTAGGGTGTAGTTGTCTTCTTCTCTTCAGCATAGTTGACCTTCAAGCTTTAGAACATTTGTTCTGGTTCAACCTTGCTGAGACAACTCTTCTGGACAACTCTCCTGATCAGCATACTTGGTCTTTTATCATCAGAGCTTTTGTTTTCACACAGAGTTGACCTTTCTGGACAACTCTCCTGATCAGAACATTTGAGTAACCTTGTTCCTTTAAGCTTTATAATCTTGTTCTTGCATAGGGACAACTTCTCTGGACAACTCTCCTGATCAGAGCATTTGATTTTCTATAAAGTGTCATTGGCTTTAGTGATTGTTCCAGAATTTGAGCCTTGAGGGAACTTGATCTTGACAATCTTCAAAGCATAGGTTCCCCCTCAAATTGTGCATCTAATTATCTAAGAGCTGCCTAACATATCAGCTTCTCATCTAGCCTTATGCTATGTGTTCTAACATTTTTATAACATCATTAACTGTGATTAGGCATGTCTCAGGGGGTTTTGGTATTTAATCAAAACATATCTCATTTTATTCCCAACATAACATATTGCTTAACTAAAGAGGGGCCCCAACATTAGACTAATCATCCTGATTACACAAATAAAATATACTAAAGCAGAACAAAACAATAATTAATCACTTTATTAACACGAGAAGCCAAATTTATAACCTAAAAAACACAACTCAAAATAAAATATAACTTGTACTAGCTTACTCTTGAATTGAAGTTGATCTTTGGCAGGAAAATGCTTGCTGACTTGGATCATGACAACAGGGTGGCCAGTTCTTGAAATCCCCTGCAAAAACATTTTCTTTGCATCTAATTCATCAGCAATCTCGGATTGAGGGATGTAATCAAGGGGCACAAATGAAGCCCTCCATTTTCTCCACTCTACAAACATCTTTGCAGCTTTCTCTGCGTCTAATGATCTTGCAATCAAGAATCTCATCAGAGTAGTTTCAGCAAACCCTTGAAAAAAAAATGACTCTTTTAATTTGTTGTGATTAAACTATAAGATTTGGGGTTAAAGAATTAAAGAAACTAAGCACCTGTCCCAATCAATCAAAACATAAGCACGGCCACAGATCGGAGTTTAGGGAGGTTCCGGCCACAGATCGTCCTCTCCGACCATTAATGGAGTCGGTCGACGGCCACCACTAAGAACAAAACAGATCGCGGTCGGCTAGGCGTCTTCGACTTCACGCACGGCGGCGGTAGAGACAGGTCAACAGCCAAGAGGCTCGGCGGCCACGAAGCTTCGTCTTCGACCATCTTCTTCGTCTAGTGCGACGACGGCGGCAAGGTGGGTGCGGCAGCCAAGGTGGGGGAGGAAGCTCGACCGATTGGGGTGGGGGAGGGAGCGGCGGCCAAGGTAGGGAGAGGGGGACGACGGTGGCAAGGTGGGTGCGGCGGCCAAGGTGGGGGAGGAAGCTTGACCGATTGGGGTGGGGGGAGGGAGCGGCGGTAGGGAGAGAGGGTTAGGGTTTTGATATCATTGGGGTGAATGAGTGAATAAATTAAATGAATAGAGAGATTCCTATTTATATAAGGGTATTCCTGGGTTTTTTCTCTAATTTGATCCTATTAGAAAATTTTAAAAGTTGTAGTCTCTATAGAGTAAGGTGCTATAGAAATGACTCTATTAGGGAATATTCTCTAAAATTGGACAAACAAAAAAGGAAAGTGGGAATAATGAAATTAAACGGAGGGAGTATAATATTCTAATTTTTTACTATGTTTTAATCAATTATTGAAAGAAGGGTAGGTTTTTGTGTGAATAAGTTTTAATGATAGTAAAACGATAGTAGTACTCCCTCCGTCCCACAACTGTTTGCACACTTGTCTTATTTGTCCGTCCGACAATTGTTTGCACACCCATAAAAGGAAACTCTCTCATAAATCCCACCCTCACAATATTCACATATTTACACAAAATGTCATTACTTTTACTTTCTTTCCAATCACCTTTTTACTTTATTCATATAACTTTACAAAATTACCCCTCAACACTCCACTCATTAAACTGTTTTCTTAAAAAGTGTGCCCACTTTGTGGTGACACTTGTGGGACGGAGGGAGTACCATTTAGTACTATGACTAATACATTTAAATAATTTAACATTATGATTTATACTTTTATTAGTTTAAAGTGATTTTTTAACATTACAACTAATATTACAGATATTTTAATTTAGAATAAATTTGAGGGGCGATCACTGATGAGGGCAGTCCACTGGCACTGATATACTCGCCGGGAATCACCAAGTTATCAAGTTTGGATTATTTTGTGTTAACCGGAAGGTCTCAAAATTACTTGCATGTGTGGAGGAATGTTGTGTTGACTCTTTACTTTTCACGAACGATTGTACACTTCATTTTCTTAACATTGTTTATTTTCTCGTAGCATGTATAATTATTTAGTATAAGAAAACTTTTAATTAAAAAATACGCAAAATTGTATTTATCACTTAATCAAATATAGACCAAGACTTTTGGGTGGGTGACGTTGAACTTTCTTGGCTTTCCCATTGATCAATATTTAACACTTTGGTCGGTAAAACAGGTTTGTTTGTCCTCCTCCTTTGTCGTTTCTTTTACTGGGTTCCTTTTTCTCTTAAGCAGTGGACTGGTCTTTCCATGGTAATTAGTGATTCTTGAATGGTTTAATTTCTGGGCTTCAATTAATTTCCTCAATTTGTTAATTAATTTAACCTCTAAGCACACAAGGATGCAAGTATCTCTACCACTGTACGTGTTTGATGCTACTTCTGAAGTTTAAATGAGTAAGTGACCTGAATGCTGTTTTTGTTTTTGTTCAATTCTTTAGTAGATTTATTGTAACTTCTTTTTTGTGTAAATTGTTCAGTGTTGGATAGCATATTCATACTCTCCCCGTTCAAAGTTGATAAGTACGATTCCTTTGACATAAATAATATTGATTGTTTGACCATGTTTGATAGCAAAAACCGATCAAATTGAGATTATGAAGATATCTAAATTTTAAAGCATAATCTACTTAAGTTATCAAATAACCTATAAGATATAAGAGTTGGAGTTAATCTATATTTAATCAAAGCTATTAAACATGACTTTTATGTATAAAATAGATGTGTAAAATAAAATGTGAAGAGTGTATTAAGTGAATAAATATTATTTTTTATTTATAGAGTTGTGCATATTAAGTTTGGACGGATAAATTAATTTTATAAAATTTGAGGAGGAGGAGGAGGGAGTAATATATATGTGTGTACTGTGTACGGAATGGACACGGAAGATTGAATTGTTGTCTTGAAAATGTATTTAAGGAATTGATGCTTAATTGGTACTGTAATCCATCTCCAATTAACTAAGATCCTGAGTAATAAGTAAATGATAATATTAACAGCTAATCTTTTAAAGTTTGAGAAGTCTCACTTCCTAATTATAGTATTTATTGTCATAATTTTGTTTTCCTAAGCCAATTCCATCCAAGTATTCGTTGCTGTAGATACTCCCTATATTTTCAATTTGGGATTGTATGTTTTTTACTTACTAGTCCAATCAATGTTTAATTAACGTGCACTTTTTTCCAGTTTCACAATATGATGCAATTGAAAGGTTGGGCAAAGAAAATGTGGTCCTTTATGCTACGTTATATTCCTGGAGTTGTGAATCCTCATGCAAAAGTTGTTCAGCAGTGGAACAAGGTCTTCATTATTTCTTGCTCGTTTGCAGTTTTTCTAGATCCATTCTTCTTTTTCCTGTTTCATGTGCAGGAGGTAAGCAGCTTCTTCTACTTAATTGTTCTGTTTTTCTTCTTCTGTTCTTGTGTTATCTTATTATATGCTTCTTCTCACTTAAAACTGAATGGTTTTGAAAACCAAGTTGTTTACGAAATGTCGACATTAATTTAGAATAATCATTTGCTTATGCAATCAGCTTTATTTTCATATGTTTTGATCTTTGTTACTTTTCATCCATGAAGTTACTGCATATATCTTAATGTATAACTAGAGAAGGTGATGAATGAACTTATCGCAGAATAACAAGTGTATCGTATTAAATTGGTCCCTGGCGACAACATTTTTCGTCTTGAGAAGCATGAATGACTTCATTTATTTGCTCCATATCCTCCTTCAGGTATGTAAACTCTCTCAGAACTGCATTGAATTAAGCTTTTGATAATATATTACTTGTTCTATACTTTGCTGCTCTAGTAATGTAAAGGTAGAGTATTCATTTATTTCTAAATTATATTATAGTTATAAAAAAAAAACAGTTTCCCTGATGATGCATGTGAAGGTAGTAGATTTTATGATGATATTTGTATATCCACCTATCCTTTGTATGTTGATTAAGTCATTAATCTTTTCCAATGTTGACTTGCTCAACTTTTATATATTACTTGATCAATTATATGATGGCTTTTTCAGAAACCTTTGGACATGCATAATGTATTCGTATTACAAAGCACATTAGGCATTACAATGTAATTTCTTAATCTTGTTTTGTTTTCTAAATATCTTTTACAAGTGAGTATACTCATCATTTTGCAGTTCAGGCTAGCTTATGTTGCTCCTGAATCCAGAGGTATGGGATTTAGAGATGTAGTTGATGACCCTAAAATGATTGCCCGGAATTATCTCTCTCGACATTTTATCATCGATTTCTTTCTTGTACTGCCCCTGCCACAGGTAAATAAATATATGTCACTGCATAATAATGTAGTAATCTCTGCATTAGGATGTGATCCTGAGTTATATGTATTGGTTGAAACGTCATTTATTTGTGAAAGGAGGGAGTACTAAAATTGAGTTATTTTTTTTCTGTAGATTATTGCTCTATTGATCTTACCAGACTTCATCCATTCTGGTGTCAGTTTTGCAAAAAATCTTCTTCGAGCAGCAATTCTTGTTCAGTTGATTCCAAGGCTGTACAGATTCTTAAGTTTGGCTTTCGATTCCTCTCCAACTGGCTTCATCTTCGAGTCAGCCTGGTCAGATTTCGTCATGAGTCTTCTTACAATTTTATTAGCAAGCCACGTGGTAGGCTCGTGCTGGTATCTCTTCGGCCTGCAGGTTGGCTTCTGACTTTTAGAAGCACTTCCTTATATTGTTCAGTAAATTCCGAGGCTATGTTTTTTTTTTTTTGGAAAATATCACTTTTGGTCACTTAGATTTACCTTTTTCTTTTTTTGAATTTGGTTACCACTTTCACTCACCCTCATAATTGGTCACTGGGCTTAGTTTTTTGCTCTCACATTAAGTTCTGGAGTGAAAATGTAATTATGTAAGGTTTTTTTAAATAAATGCATATTACTTATAAAATTTTACATTTGAGTACATATTTTTAAAAATAATTACATATTCACCCCGTTCGTTGGTTAGCGAAAGTTGATTGACAGCAGGACTTAATACAATTTTGAAAGTGAGTGAAAGGGGGTAATAAAATCAGAAAAAAGATAAACTCAAGTGATCAAAAGTGATATTTTTCCTCTTTTTGTGTTAGCATTGAATTCCTTAGCTCATCTTGATCTCTTAATTTACTCATATGTAGAGGGTATATCAGTGCTTTCAAAATGCCTGTCGCGCCAGCAACGCTACAAGGTGCAAAGAATTTATCGACTGTGGACATGTGAGAAGGTTTGGGAATGTTTCAGAATGGGAAGATTGGAAGAAGAATGAAAATGCAATTGTTTGTTTTGGAAAAGATATTTTCAACTTTGGGATATATCAAACTGTTGCCAGTCTAGCCGCCCAGAAAAGTATAGTAACAAGATATGTGTACACACTATTTTGGGCTTTTAAGGTATCTTTATATGCACTATATTTTTATGGATTGAGTTCTTTGAAATAAACCTTATTTGTGGCTGTCTATTTTGAATGAAGCAACTTAATTCCCTGGCTGGGAATCAACAGCCAGCCTACTTTATGTTGGAAATTGTTTTCACCCTCACCGGGCTTCTGCTCTTTGCTCTGTATATTGGAACCATTCCGAATTTTCCCCAGATTCTTGACTACAGAAGGTGCAACTTTAGTCTCCATCTACATATGTGATTCATTTTTAGCTTATTAGTGACTTCTCAATAGCAAATCTGGCTTTGACCTCTAGGAGATTAGAAATGTCTTTTAGACGTCGTGATATTGAGATGTGGATGAGCCATCGTCGGTTGCCTGAAGAACTACGAAGGTTGTATATTTATTTTCTGTTACTCTTCTGTTCAACTTGAAGGGCCATGCATTTCCACAACCACCAAGTCTTTGCTTTTTTAATATTCATCTAATTGGTTGAATGCCATGCAGTCAAGTTCGAAATGCTGAACGTTTTAATTGGGCTGCCATTAGGGGTGTAAATGAAGAAGCTCTGTTGGAGAACTTACCAGAAGATCTCCAACGACAGATTAGGTGTCATCTCTTCAAATTTGTTGAGAAAGTAAGTTTTGTCAGAAAGTTAACCATGCTTAATCTGCTATTTCATTAGAAATATTTGCCATCTTCAAATGATAAGATTAAGTCCAATAACAGGTCCGAATATTTCAACTGATGGATGAACCAATCATTGATGCAATCCGTGAGAGGTTAAAGATGAAAACATATATCCAGGGCAGTAAAATATTTTATCATAATGGCCTTGTGGACAAAATGGTATTCATAATTCGCGGGAAGATGGAAAGCGTGGGGGAAGATGGGATTAGTTCTCCCTTGTCTGAAGGTGACGTTTGCGGGGAGGAACTTCTTACTTGGTGCCTCGAGCATTCTTCTGTCAATAAAGGTAAAACTACTAATGGCATCAACTTGGAAAAAGACTTATTTGGTACAAAAATGAACACTTCTATCTCTTAATTCTCAGATGGAAAAAGAATTAGGATTCCAGGACACAGATTGTTGAGCAACAGGGTGGTAAGTTGCATGTCAAACGTCGAAGCTTTTGTATTACGGGCAGCTGATCTCGAAGAAGTGACAAGTCTGTTCGCGAGATTCTTGAGAAGTCCACGTGTTCAAGGCGCCATAAGGTAACTTCTGTTCATCAAATATGTTCAAAAAAATGTCTTCATTTTGCTCATAAAAAATGAATTTGGGGTGCATTGCAGATATGAATCGCCATACTGGCGAGGACTTGCAGCAAAACGAATCCAAGTTGCATGGAGATACAGAAAGAAACGAATAAATCGAGCTGATTCCTCGAGCCCGCCACGTATGTAGTCATTATAGAAACTACCATAGGTTCGTATACTATAGAATACATGTATGTTTTGATTATTTTGTACCACTGTATAGGTGTATCATATGTACTGGTGAGATAAGGTTGTGAGGGAAAGTTTGATGTAATAACTTGGTCGGGACGGAGGGTGTACTTTTATGATCATTTTTATATTTTCATTTTCTTTTTTTCTATATGTTAATTTTTATAATTCTCATTTATTAAAAAATAAATATTACTTAAACACTCTTTTATTTCTATTTTATCTTCACCTTCAAACTTTCATTTTTTACATAAATAATTAAAAAAAAATTAAACTTGTGTCTAGCTCAAATGAAAATTATAAAAATGGATGAAGGAAGTTTTTTTAGGTACATTTCAATAATTTGAGTGATATTTTCTCCGTTCCACGTAGATAGTTGCATTTGACTTTAAACACAAATTAAAAAAATTAATAAATGTGATCAAGTTTAGGTGATATGCCTATTTAATTTACCCTTAATATTCTATAAATCTTATGTAAATTCCAAAGTAGCTAAGACCTAGTTACTCTTAAAGAGTAATTATAGAGTAAATTTAATTAAATATAAAATTGTCAGTAAAACATTTAATATTTAAGTAAAAGAGAAAACGTACTATTAATTGGAACATCCTAAAAATGAAAAATGTAGTTATCTCATTGGATAGAATGAGTACAATTTAGCATTATGACTAATACGTTTTAATAATGAGTTGGTCTCCTGTGCACAGCGTGCACGTGCACACTAATGCACAGATCAATCCTATATCTATTTATAAAGATAAACATAAATAATTAAGTAATGAATATTCTAGTGGTTATAGATACTTTTTTAAAAGCTTGAGGTTACAGGTTCAAATCCTTTCAAACTTGTTTTTTTTTCATTTTTTGTTTTTTTTTTTCTGTTTTTTTTTCCTTTTTTTTTTTTTGTTTTTTATTTCGTTTTTTTTCTGTTTTTTTTTTTCGATTTTTTTTTTCAAACTTGTTTATTTTTTCATTTTATTTTCTGTTTTTTTTTTGTTTTTTTTTTTCGTTTTTTTTCTGTTTTTTTTTCTTTTTTTTTTTCAAATTTGTTTTTTTTTTCATTTTTTTTTTGTTTTTTTTTCGTTACTCACTTCCACTTTTTAATAATAATAGTCTCTACTTTTCATTAATAAAATTTCCACTTTTCACTAATAATAATTATCACTTTTCATAACAAAATTACCACTTTTCACTAATAATAGCTACCACTTTTCAGTAACAAAATTTCCACTTTTCTATAATAATAGTTACCACTTTTCAATAATAAGAATTACACTTTTCAGTTAAAATATCTACCACTTTTCAATAATAAAAATTACATTTTTCAGTAACAAAATTTCCACTTTTCAATAATAAGAATTACATTTAAAATATTTATCACTTTTCAATAATAAAAATTACATTTTTAAGTTAAAATATCTACCACTTTTCAATAATAAGAATTACACTTTTCAGTTCAAATATCTACCACTTTTCAATAATAAGAATTACACTTTTCAGTTCAAATATCTACCACTTTCAATAATAAAAACTACATTTTTCAGTTCAAATATCTACCACTTTTCAATAATAAGAATTACACTTTTCAGTTCAAATATCTACCACTTTTCAATAATAAGAATAACATTTTTTCAATTTTAATAATAATTTTAACTGTACAATTTATAATTAAATATACCCGTTTTAATTAATTAATATTTCCACTTTTCACTAATAATAATTATCACATTTCATAACAAAATTACCACTTTTCATTAATAATAGCTACCACTTTTCAGTAACAAAATTTTCACTTTTCAATAATAATAGTTACCACTTTTCAATAATAAGAATTACACTTTTCAGTTAAAATATCTACCACTTTTCAATAATAAAAATTACATTTTTCAGTTAAAATATCTACCACTTTTCAGTAACAAAATTTCCACTTTTCAATAATAAGAATTACACTTTTCAGTTAAAATATTTATCACTTTTCAATAATAAAAATTACATTTTTAAGTTAAAATATCTACCATTTTCAATAATAAGAATTACACTTTTCAGTTCAAATATCTACCACTTTTCAATAATAAGATTACACTTTTCAATAATAAGAATTACACTTTAACTGAAAAGTGTAATTCTTATTATTGAAAAGTGGGAATTTTGTTACTGAAAAGTGGTAACTATTATTATTGAAAAGTGGAAATTTTGTTACTGAAAAGTGGTAATTATTATTAGTGAAAAGTGAAAATTTTGTTACTGAATAGTGGTAACTGTTATTAGTGAAAAGTGGAAATTTTATTAATGAAAAGTAGCAACTATTATTATTGAAAAGTGGGGGTGAGTAACGAAAAAAAGAAAATGAAAAAAAAAAAACTAAAAAAAAAAAACGAAAAAAAAAAAACAAAAAAAAAAAAAAAACTTAAAAAAAACTTAAAAAAAAAAAGTTTGAAAGGCCTGTAATTTATTAATTAATTAATAAAGTAATAGATTATAAATTAATTAATTAATTAATAGAAAAAAATATAATTATAACCATAAGTAGAGAAAAAAGGATAATAAGTTAGAATAGGAGGATAAGGACAAAAGCATGTGTACCAAACCTGATTTGGTGCACATGGTGCATTTGAGAATTTCCCTTTAATAATTAAAGTAATAGTACCTTACGTGCCCGATTAATTCAAAAAGGGGAAATGTAGCTATTTTTATTTAAGGAAACTTATATGAAATATTTCGCGTGAAATATTAGTATATATTAGTATATTTAAGGAAGGACAAAAAATTCGCATATCTTTTGCGGAAATAACACACAACTTGATTTTTCACCTAAAATATTAGGTAAAGTCTAGTATGCACTCGAGTGCATGTCGTGCACCCTAGTCTAAAGAAAAGTGTAAGTTATTAAACTGAAAAGTACAACACAATATTACTAAAAAGTGTAAGTCACTATAACTAAAAATATTATTATACAGTTTAATAATTGAAAAATGCAACACCATTTACCAAAAAGTGTAAGTTAGTAAAACTGAAAAGTGCAACATGACTAGGGTGCACAATATGCACTCGAGACCAACCCAAAATATTAATACAATTAATTTAAAGAATGATAAAAAAAACTTGCAAAGTTATACCAAAATCATATCAAATCAAACATATATTTAAAAAAAAAAATCACCATAAAAGACAAATAGAAAAAGGGGTTACATAAAAGTAATTATATGTTACTGTACGGGGCAATATGTGTTACTGTAACGACAAGTAACACATAATTTGCTTTTGAGTAACACATATTTGTCCTTAAAATAACACATGTAAGATATTGAAAATTGTGTTACAATATAAATACAAGTGTATTACTCCTACTTTATAGAGAAATACTCCCTCCGTCCCATACTTGAAGCTACAAACCAAATTGGCACGGGTTTTAATAAATGAGTTGTTTATTAGTATTGTGTAAGATAAAGTGGGGGTAGTAAAGACTTTTCAACTTTATAAATAGTAATAAAGTTACTTTTTAGTGTAATAAAGTAGTGGCATTTGTTGTAATATTGTGATGTTTTAAGGAGAGTGTTTAAAAGTGTTTTTGCTATTTTAGGTAATGTAGCTTCAAGTATGGGACGCCCAAAATGGTAAAATGTAGCTTCAAGTATGGGACGCCCAAAATGGTAAAATGTAGCTTCAAGTATGGGACGGAGGGAGTATGTGTTACTATATAAATAAAATGTCATTAATGCATGAATGAAATACTCAGTTCATCTCCAAAACAAAAAATATAGATTTAGATCCACACACCTTGAATAGTTAATCCTTAAAATTACAAAATACATAACAATCAACCGTTAACAAAAACAGATTCACATATATTTTATTTCTATCTTATTCCATTCTTAGTTTTATATTTTTGTATTTTTTAGTAAATTAAAAAACGTTAAATATATGTCAAATGCTAGTTTAAGCATTAGAAAGATGGTTCTAACTTCAAAGACGGTTCTTCCTACTCATAAAATAAGAGGGTGAACTCATAAAATAGGGGACAAATAAACGTGATCATCTAATATAAAAAGTTGACCCAAATGTTTTTTTTTTTAAATAAGGAGGGTGAACTTATAAAATAAGGGAGTGCATATAAATTAAATAGGGTGGATCAAATCTAGATAACTATTCGATCATATTTCACAATAAGACTATTTGAAAATATTGTATATAAATTTTTTAAACTGTTTTATTTTATGCTATCCCCATAATAAGAAAGTCCATTTTATGCTACTTAGATCTGGGGTGTGTAAAATATGGTTTAGACTGATCGAATCAAACTAAATAAATAAATATGGTTCGATTTTTAGTTTATAGTTTTGAGAATTGTTTTTATTTAGTATGGTTCGGTTTACAATTTTTACTAATGAAAAAATCGAACCAAATCGAATTAATATTATATATATATATATAATTATATACTTTATTTATAATTTATAGAAGAAGATTTTTATGGCTTTTCAACTAATAAGACAAATACTAATACTATACGCAATAATTCAATTCCAACTTTCAAGTCCAGATCCAAAAATTCTAACCTATTTTTCTTCTGTTTTGAACCTTGTGATAACGTCTATTCGAATTATATTTCATATTATTGAAATTTATATTGTCTTTTGAGATAGCGTTTTACATGTTTATTAATTGTTGTGTAGAAAAAAAATGAGTAAAATTTAGACCCGATCAAAACCGACCGAAATATTATGATTTTAAATCGAACCGTTTTTATAAATACAATTTAATTTACAGTTTAAAAAAAGGATTTATACTCTAATTTATAATCTAACCATGGTTTGATTAATAAAACCAACCGTTGTATACATACTTAAATTTGATTTATCATATACTCTCTCCGTTCCACATAAATTTGCACACTTTCTATAAATGGTGTCGCATACCAATTTGCACACTCCATAAAAGGAAATATCTCCAAAACCCCCACACCCTCAAAATATACTCTTATTTACCCATATGCCATTACTTTTACACACTCAATCTACTTTTTATTTTATTTTATTCACAAAACTTTACAAAACTACCCCTCAAAACATCACCCATTACACATTTTCTTACACTTTTCTTAAATTGTGTGCCCACCCAAGTGTGCAAGTTTCTATGGGACGGAGGGAGTACTATCTTTGTCGTTACCAAATTATTTCCTATGTCAAAAAAAATAATAATAAATTATTTCCTACTCCCTTCTTTCCGTGATTACTTTCACATGCACACAAAATAAGAAAAGTGAATTTAATGAAATTTTGAGGGATAATTTTTTAAAATTTTATGTATAAAGTAAATAAATGAGTTGACTTTTGTGTAAGTATGAAAAAAAAATAATCACATTTGTAAAAATTGAGAATATTGTCAGAGTGAAGTTTATAAAAGAGTTTTCATTTTAAGAGTGAAAATTATTTTAGGACGTCTCGAAAAAAAAAATGTTAAAGTAATTGTGGAACGGACATAGTAACAAAAATATCTACACGCTCAAAAGTCAATCCCCTCCACCTGTTTTTTTTTTTTTTATCATTAAAATAGATAATCATTCATAAGCATAGAGTACAAGGGGTACTCAACCCTTACAAATGTGGTGACAAAAAGTTCATCACCAGAACCTCAATAATCCTCCCTCCTGACTATCACATGAAGGTAAAAATACAAAGGAAAAACATTCTTGCATTCCTCCGCTTCTGGCCTGCTTTCCGTGACCCTCCCCTGCTGTTATACTTCTCACTCCCAGCACCTAATTGGATTGACCCTCCCCTGTTTCTACTTCACTAAATTATGCACAGATGAAAAGAATCTTTTTGACTCTTAAGCCTAAGAAGTCAGTGGCTGCTTTCCCAATATTTTTAATTAACTGAGAATTTAATAATTTGTGGTTTAAATATGCACTCTAGTGAACTGAATCTCGTCATTTCCTCGCTAAAATCAGGTTGACCTCCTAGATGTACTCATAGTGTTGTATGACTAAATTAAATTTGAATCATTAAAAATTAAATTTAAAGACTTAAATCTGATAATCTATATATTACTATATACTTTGTGTTGAAAATATTCATCGTATGTGTCGTCGTATTTATAATTAATCTAATTAATTAAAATATATAATTTAACATTTACATTTTTATCCTTAATTTAATAAAAAAATATTATATTTATTAATTTAATTAAAATATATAATGGTAAAACCTATTTATCTTTATATTATTATTAAAATTAACAAAAACAAAATTAAATTAAACCAAAAAAAATAATAGGAACCTAAACCTAGAACACGAATACGATGGTTTTCTTTCCCCCTGCGAATACGCACTCCACTGATGTCGGCAAGCCGCTGCCCTATTTGTGGCTCGAGCACGTGAACAAGAAAATAATATTTTTTTGGTTTGCACGGTTTACTGAATATCGACTGTGCAACCAGGCACGACTGTTGGACCATGAAAGTGAGCACTTACAACACATTTTTTGGATTGCACAGTTTACTGAGTATCGACTGTGCAACCGTGCACGACTGTTGGACCGTGCAAGTGAGTACTTCCAATACATTTATTAAGGTTGGTCTAGTATGCACTCGAGTGCATGTTGTGCACCCTAGTCCATGTTGCACTTTTCAGTTTTACTGACTTACATATATTTTTTGATAAATGGTGTTGCACTTTTCAATTATTAAACTGTATAATAATATTTTTAGTATAATAATTGAAAAGTGCAACATCATTTACCAAAAAATGTAAGTCAGTAAAACTGAAAAGTGCAACATGGACTAGGGTGCACAATATGCACTCGAGTGCATACTAGACTTTATGCATTTATTATTTAATTATTTTTTTGATTGGTTTATTTAATTTTTATAATAATAATATTTGTATAAAAAAAGGTAGAATAGTAATTTTGTTTTATATATATATATATATATATATATATATTTTAAATAATTCTAATAAAAGAAGGGTAATATAGTAAATAATAAAATACAATTTAAAAAATGATTTATTTAATTTAAACTTGTATAACAGGTAGCAGATTCTTAACTATTCTACCCCTCCTTTATTTTATTTGGGCCCACAACTTAACTCAATTTATAACTTTAGTCAATGAATTACCAATTATACCCCTCCTTTATTCTACCATACACATCACTATATTCAATTTTCTTAATTTCCGTGCCGGTCAAACCAGGCACAAAATCCTGGAACGGAGGGAATATTATTTATAAAGTTAAAAAGTCTTTCCTACCCCCACTTTATCTTACACAATATTAATAAATAATTCTTTCATTAAAACTTGTGTCCAATTGATTTGAGCTTTCAAGTATGGAACGGAGGAAGTACTTATAATGATCAAAAGTTAAAAAATAAAAATGTTAGTGAGGGTTAAATGGTGGAGAGAGAGTTTAAAGATCCAATTTTTATATGTGCACGCACGTTGGTGAAATGAATTTCACCGTCATTTCCTTGCTGTGAATTATGGTTTCATTTCTTCTCTTGTTTTTTTCCCTTTCCATTACCGAGTTTTGTATGTAACATGTAAATAGCGTTTTTTTTAATCCTATTACTCACTCAACCCCCCACCACCCCCAACTCCAAAAAAGTTTTCACCCTGTTATTTATCTCAATTTTCATCCTGTCATTTATTAGACATATAATATATATTAGATATATGTTTATCTAATTATATTATATTAGTGGTATTTCCTTAAATATCTCTTTTTAAATTTCATTAGGTATAACTACTCTTCTATATAAACTCTTTTATTTATTTAATAAAATTATAATTTTATAGTCTCTATACATTTATTTATTTTATATATAAAACATTTTTTTCTTAAATCATTTGTCAAGATTCAACAAACTTTTTAGTATTAAGTATACACATACAGAACCAAGCCTTCATCTACCGATTCTTTACAAGTCAACGAACCTTTCGCTCTTGTACAATATGATTTCTTGGCTTTCCCATTGCTATGCCTATGCATTTTTTTCTTGATTTTTTACAGCTTGATAAGTCTTTTATCACATTTCTATTTATGTCACTGTTTTGAGATTGGTGTTTTAGCTGATGGGTTGGTTTTACGTGGGGATTACACATTTTCCTATTACTATTATTTTTTTACTTGCTTGATTTTTCCTTGGAATTATATCTTGTCAATCAGTTAATTTAACCTCTGTTTGTTGAAGGGCATATTGTTTGGGTTTCAGAGTGAGCGAGTGACCAAAATGCTGTTTTGTTGAACTAGTAATTAACGAGATTTGAGTATTGATAAATTTGAGCATAAAATCGTGTAGTGTGAGATGGATTTGGTACATTCAGATGATGGGAATGGGTCTAGTGTTAGAGGTGTTTCAACCTGCAGGACAAGAAGTGGACGAATGAGTTCCAGTGGCCCTGAAAGACAGATGAGTGGTCCTCTGTATGCTAACAGAAACCACGAGTTTGTCCTTCAGGTCGATCACTATACACCGAGAAGTCAACACCCTGCCCAACGGGGGATCGTGTGCGATGATCCATACTGCACAACTTGTCCAATGTACTACCATGTTTATGCAAAGGTACTGAACAGTTATTTTCCTACGGAAATGCATGAGCATGATAATATCCTGTATTTTTCAATTGCAATTCTATGCTTTTATGTACTAATTCAGTCACAAATGCCCTACACGTTCTTGCAGATCAGGGTTTGGTCAAACAGATTGTGGTCCTTTCTGCAGCTATCTTTTATTCCTGGAGTTATGAATCCTCGTGCACATGCTGTTCAGCAGTGGAACAAGTTCTTCGTTATTTCTTGCTCGTTTGCAGTTTTTCTAGACCCATTCTTCTTTTTTCTGTTATGTGTGCAGGAGGTAAGATTTTAAACTTAATTTTTCTTCTTTCGTTACTGCCTTGTTGGTTATTCTCTCCTAAAGCTGAATGGTTTTATAAATCATGATCGAACAAGTTTTTAATAATCAAACGTTTGATTCGTTGGGAATAAAAAGTCAATCAAACGAAATGTCATTAATTGAGAATAAAGATATGTGAAGAATAGTGACTGGAGATATTTTCAATACAGTAGGATGCTCACATGCAATGTTTCAAAGTATGGCTTATGCTTTTAATTCATTCTTTGATCTTTGTTGTTTTTTATCGATGAAGTTACTGCATAACTAGAGAAGGTGACTAATGGACTGTCTTGTCTCAGAATAACAAGTGTATCGTATTAAATTGGTCTGTGGCAACAATACTCATCGTCTTGAGAAGCATGAATGACTTCATCTATTTGCTACATATCCTCCTTCAGGTACATATATGTACGCTCTTGGAACTGAATTAAAGTCTTTTGTAATTGCTTCATCATACTTGCGATTGATTACTCATTCATTTTCTTGTTATAGTTCTCATAGAGTTTATGTTATTCTATTGTGAATTTTATATGATTCACGTAAAGGGAGATTAAATAAGGATCGATATTCACCTATTTTATGTCTGAAAACAGATTATGGTATGCATTGACCTTTCCAATGTTGACTTGCTCAACTCTTGAACAATAGCATATATTAATACCAAGGAAAAAAAGCTTCACTTCTACTTAATCACAACACACACATTGTTTTAGAGAAAGTTTTGGACATAGTATTTTCGTATTCCGACATTGCAATTTAATATGTGATGCTTCGTTTGCTTTCTGAACATTATCATTTTGCAGTTCAGGCTATCTTATGTTGCTCCTGGATCCAGAGTTGTGGGACCTGCAGATTTAATCGTAGACCCTAAAATGATTGCCCGAAATTATCTCTCTACACTTTTTATAGTCGATTTTTTCGTTGTACTGCCCCTGTCACAGGTAAGTATATCCACTGCATAATAATCTCTGTGTTTCTGTAAATCTCTAGCATGATAGTTACTAATACTGTGTTATTCTCTTTCTGTAGATTAGCATCCTATTCATCTTAGTAGACCCCATCGGCCCTGGTGCCAATTTCGCAAACATTCTACTAGTTCGATTATCAATTCTTGTTCAATTGGTTCCAAGGCTATACAGAATCATACCTTTGTTCGTCGGTTCATCTCCAAATGGTTTCTTCTTTGAGTCAGCCTGGTCAAATGTTGTCATGAATCTTGCTACATTTGTTTTTGCAGGCCACGTGGTTGGCGCATGTTGGTACCTGTTCGGCCTAGAGGTTGGCTTCTGACTCTTAGAGCAGTTGCTTGAATTGTTTATTGTTTTTGTGATCCTTAATTAGCTTGTATGTAGAGGGTATATCAGTGCTTTGAAGATGCCTGTCGGGACAGTAACATTACGAGGTGCATGGAGTTTATCGACTGTAGACATGGAAATGATTACATGAGAAGGTTTGGTAATAATGGGGATGTTTCAGCTTGGATGAATAATGAAAATGCAATTGCTTGTTTTGGAAAAGATGGTTTTGAATTTGGGATATATCAACCTGCTGTCAATCTGACCACCCAGAAAAGTATAGTAACAAGATATGTGTACTCACTGTTTTGGGGGTTTCAGGTATCTTTATACTACTACTAGTAGTATTTTTTCTATGGATTCTCTCTCTCTCTCACTCTCTGATAGTACATCTTAATTCTCTAGCAAATTAGTACCCTGGCTGGGAATCAAGTGCCAAGCTACTTCGTGTGGGAAGTTGTTTTCACATTGGCCATCACAGGGGTAGGCCTTTTGCTTTTTGCTCTGCTTATTGGGAATGTTCAGAATTTTCTCCAGGCTTTTGGACGCAGGTTTATACATCTGACTACTTTTATTTCAATGCAATATCTAGTGGAAGAATTTATTTTCTTTTTTCCTTCAGGAGGTTAGAATGGTATGTAAGATGCCGCGATGTTGAGCTGTGGATGACCCATCATTGCTTGCCTGAAGAACTACGAAGGTGCTGCATAGAATTGATAAAATATTGTTGCCTGCATTTATGCATATATTTTAAGCAGCGTGCCTAATTGGTTGAATGCATGTGTGCTTCCATGCAGTGAAGTTAGAAACTCTGAACGCTTAAATTGGACCGCCACTCCCACTACTGTTGTAAATGAAAAGGATCTGTTGGAGAACCTATCAGAAGATCTCCAACAACGAATTAGGCGTCATCTCTTCAAATTTGTTGAAAGAGTAAGTTCTAATAGAGAATTATACCATGTTTAAATGATATGATTAAGTCCACATGTACACTTGTTATGATGACTGCAATCGTTTTTTTTTTTACGAATTTTCTGCATTGGCCAATTACAGGTCCGCATATTTCACCTGATGGGTGAGCCTATCGTCGATGCTATACGTGAGAGACTAAAGGCAAGAACATATATCCGAGGCAGTAAAATAGTATATCGTGGTAATATCATTGACAAAATGTTATTCATAATTCGCGGGAAGATGGAAAGCTCGGGGGCAGATGGGATTAGTTCTCCCTTGTCTGAAGGTGATGTTTGCGGGGAAGAACTTCTTACTTGGTGCCTCGAACATTTTTCCGTGAATAAAGGTACACCACTAATCATGCCTTCTAGTGTTTTCCTTGTTTGTTTTAATCATATCGTGTGTCCTAAAATTGCAATTTACCGGTCTCTCGTATTCGTGATCCATGTGGATACAACTGTTTCTTGCTGAGTATACCAAAATTGCAAATGTAACGACATGTTTGGTACAAAATCAACACCTCTAGTTGGAAAGCGCTGGTTTTGACCACGTTTTATTAAATATTAAATGACAATTTAATAATTCATTTTGTGGATTTGATTTATCAAAACCGAATCTGGGTGAATGACAAATTAATCTGAAAAGTTGTCATTTAATATGAGATACTATATACATGATGAATGTATTTATTGTAGTAATAGTGATGGGTTGTGTCTATTGGTTAAAATAATTATATTTCAAAGGTGTTTTATTGTGTTAATTTAAGAGAGATACATTTTGATAAATAGTTTTATTTTCAAAAGTTATGACTTTTAAAAAAGTGAGTTTATTGTGAATAATCACGACTCTTACTAAAACTTTTGGAAGTCTATATATAGTTCCCACATTGTTCATTTCTTTCAAATTTCAATCAAACGAATCCAACAAAAACATTTGCGGATACCCAATAGCTTATGTTTCATAGTGCAGCAAGCGTTTTATCTTGGAGACAATTGTCATGATACTGTATTGCACTGGAGTACATGCAATGTCTTCTTATGCATAAAGAGTCAAACTCTTTTCATCATGCATAAGTCACATTCATCTACACACAAACTTAATTTTTGAACACCTCTCTCTTAATTTTTCAGATGGAGAAGAAATTATTCAAGGGCATAGATTGTTGAGCAACAGGGATGTAATTTGTTTGACAAACGTCGAAGCTTTTGTATTGCGGGCAGCTGATCTTCAAGAAGTGACAAGTCTGTTCTCGAGATTCTTAAGAAGTCCACGCATTCAAGGCGCCATAAGGTAACTTCTGTACTCATCAAATTTGTTCAAAAAAATGTCTTCATTCAATCATCAAAAATGAATTTGGGGTGCATTGCAGATATGAATCGTCATTCTGGCGACTACTTGCTGCAAGACAAATCCAAGTTGCATGGAGATGCAGAAAGAAACCAATAAATCAAGCAGATTCCTCAAGTCCGCCACATAATTAGTCATATGGAAACTGCAATAGATTCTTTCTGTACCACTGTAATAACTTGGTGTGTCTTTTTAGTGTAGCTTCTGCACTATGTTGTAGCCTGTAGGATGAGATAAATTGTAATTTTCCAGTCTCTTCAATTCCTGATGACACTATCTGCAAATTTCTAGTGCATTATCATTCTAGTATTTTTAATTTAAGCTTTAAAGTATGTGGGAGGTCTAGCTAGTATGAAATTGCCTCACCAACACAATACAAAGATAATACTTTTAATGAAAATGATGCTCCCTTCACCTTCTACTAAATTTTTTAATTACTAAAAGTTGTGCTCTTATGTACCCGTTAGTATGTAACATCCATTTAGTACATAACCTAGTACATAACCGAATGTTTGGTATAAATAAAATAATTACGGAAATATATAATTATTCTTCTATGCAGCTTGATGGTAGAGTTTCTACCTTTTTGTTCAATGCCAGGGGTTCAAATTCTAAAAGCAGCAATTGGCCTCCTACTTTATTTTAATTCGATGTTTTGTCGATGACATGTTTTGCAATATAAATCAAGCATTCAAATAGACTTCAACAAAAGGGTGCCCTCCTTGCTTGAATTGAAATAGAATTAAGCCACACAAACACCAAATAAGCAAAACAATAATAGACTTCAACAAAGCAAAACAATAATAGACTTCAACAAAAGGGTGCCCTCCTTGCTTGAATTGAAATAGAATTAAGCCACACAAACACCAAATAAGCAAAACAATAATAGACTTCAACAAAGCAAAACAATAATAGACTTCAACAAAAGGGTGCCCTCTTGCTTGAAGCATTCAAATAGAATTAAGCCACACGACCAAATAAACTTCAACAAAAGGGTGCCCTCCTTGCTTGAATTGAAGAAGTTGTGGCCAAATCACCTCCAAATGTGTGTTTGTATGTGTGGAATTAATAATAGACTTCAACAAAAGGGTGCCCTCCTTGCTTGAATTGAAGAAGTTGTGGCCAAATCACCTCCAAATGTGTGTTTGTATGTGTGGAATTTTAGGAATTGGGGAAATGTACAATTGATTTCAAGAATGCGGGTATTTATAGTGTTGTGGTAGGGTTTGGGGGTAAGATTTGCACTTAGATCCTTCAAAAATGGAGAAAATTGGCCAAACCCCCTGAATTTCATCTCACCCGGCCGGGTGGTTTCACCCGGGCAAAATACGAAAGAAACGAAGTAAGTAGGGCGTGGCCGGGTGAAACCACCCGACCGGGTGGTTTTACCCGGCCAAAATACGAAAGTTTTGTTAGAATAGGGCATGGCCGGGCTAAAGTGACCCGCCCGGGTGGTTCTACCCGGCCAAAACCTTCGATGGGTGAACTAATCGAAAACGTGGGTGTACAAAATTGTGGTCGGTGACTTATCTCGTTTTACAACACTTTTTAAAGCACTTTACAATACGAGCCCCACAAGCGTATGGGTCCGATTGTAGTACGTAAGTACGACCAAGTAGTTTGTTCGTTCCAAGGATTTAATCGAGTGCAAACGAATCCCTAAAGTTACGAGTATGCATGCTACACGTGTTTGTTTGGATTTTTGGGAATAAAAGCATAAGTATGAAACTAGATTAACTAAGATAATAAGAAATAGAAAAGAAAAAATAACAAGCTATCTAACTTTCTTTTGGAAAGTGCAAGGAAAATGTATTGCCTCGGGTGTTTCCGTTTTGTGAGTAATTCAATTAATTAGTGAACCAATTACATGAATGAGCTATGAATTTGGATTAAGCTAAATGTTATCACATATGTGTGCAAACCCCCTCGAAAGGCATAGGTTAACAACGTGCATTGATTAGCAATTATAGGATCTAACCAAATACCATAAGTGCATAAGATAGTGTTTTATAAATACTTTCAACATGGTTACTAATATTCATAAAACACCCTCTCACCAAACTCCTAGACGACCTCTATTCGTTTAGTGTCTAAAGTTGTCGGTCTAGCCACTAACCCCCTCTCGGTTAGCTAATTACTAATTAACTTCTATTCAATTGACCAAAGCTCACACTCACACTCCCAATCATGCTACCCAACTCTCGTTGTAATAAACATAATCGAACATGCTTGCTAATAGGGTTGATCAACCAAATGAATCAATCAAAGTACAACTCTAGAAACATAAACACCCAAATTCTAAGCTAATCATGCAATTAATCCACGATTACACTAAATTCTCATCAAAACATCCACACCCAAGGCAATTAAGGATTAGCCCATGGTTCTTTGAGAGAATCTCATGGCTATAACACAAATTAACATAAAACCCATGCTAATTAATAGAGAAATTGATTTGCAAGAAATGAGTAAATTACCAAATTGAAAGTGAAATTGAAGAGATATCACCTTAAGAGTTGAAAGGTAGCTACAAACTTAAATTACTTACAAAGCCCAATGGAAATTTTCACTTGAATTGTAAGTTGTAACTCTAATCTAGGGTAACTATTAATTGAAATTGCAAAAATAACAAGAACACCTAATACTATGTGTGATTGTGTGTAGATGTTGCTCTCCAAAGTAGTCTCTCTTCAAAACTGAAAATGGACCCCTTTTATATGTTGTAAGAAGTCTAAAAATAAATTTTTGCACTTTAGTCCCTCGAAATTGGAGAAAATGGCCAAAAACCCCCGAGAGCGTGTGGCCCGGCCGGGTGGATTCTACCCGGGCATTCCACCCGGCCTAAAGACGAACCTCTTGTGCAAATTGGGCTTGCCCGGGTAGAATCCACCCGGCCAGGTGAAATCTACCCGGGCACAATACAAATCCTCCCAGTTGACAGAGCTAGGCCGGGCTAAAACCACCCGGCCGGGTGGGTTTTACCCGGCCTAAATACGAACCTCTTGAATTGCACAAATCCTGGCCGGTTGAAACTATCCGGCCGGGTGGATTCTACCCGACCACTTGTCTTTTTGGCTCTTCCCCTCCTTCTCTTGTCTAATCCTTTCGTATCATGACTCGTTTCTTCCGACTTTCCTCATTCCAGTTCATGTTGCTCGTCATTTCTCCTCATACGAGTATCAATGATGATCGATTACTCGTTTCTTGTGATTTTTAGTCCCAAATAAGCTCCATATTCCTACAAAAACACCTCACAAACCTTTCTCAACCAATATACACCAATTCAAGTGATTATGAGTGAAAATTACATGCAAACGAATCAATTTGGATCAAATATGCATGTGAAATATGAGCAATCGACACCGTAATCACCCCCCCAAACTTAAAATGTTGTCCGTCCTCGAACAATGGAAGAATATAATCTAGTGACAATTGCGAAATAATTGAACTTGGATTTCATGTAAAGCAAAGGTAACATCCAATGATTCCCCAAGTTATGATTCATCAACATCTTGAAATCTTTCACTCTATTCAAACGAGGTATGATCAACAAGGAACACTTCAAGTAGATGATTCACCACTCCTCACAAGTAGTGTATCTCTCAAATCACAAGTATCCTTGGTAGTGTATACTCTTAAATGTCAACCCACAAAAGTGCAAAAACCATAGGCTTGCTTCCAAACTCAATTTTCTACCAATCAATTGGGCATCTGTCGTCAATCAAAAAGGGCTTTAAGGGTTGTAACATATGCTTTTTGGACGGGAGAGGAAGTATTTGGAATTATTGACTTTTTACTTGTGGAGCAAAAATTGTTGGTTATTTTCTCTCTAATCATTCACTTTTCTTCAACACTTGCTCTCTTTCTCCTTCCTTTTTTTTTTTGCTTGCTCGAAAGAGCAATTTTCTACAACTTTTTCTTGAGCTTTTTGGGATATTTTATTTTCCCCCTTTGCTTTTTACATTTAGAATAAGCTCATGCATTTCTCACTTCACTCTTCTCTATTCTTTCAAACTCCTTCCTTTCCCTTTTTCAACACAAATCACTCACTCAAAGTTTCCTCACCATTAACCAACATTAAGCTCCACAAGTAGTAGGTACAATTGGGCTAAAACAAATATGGTTATGTGGTGACATTTTGTAGCTTGCCAAAGAAATAGGTTTTACGGCTCAATGGGGCTAACTACGAAAATGTTACGTTTGGTGGGACTCTTTTGGCCAAGTAGCTCGAATTGAAAGAATTGTCTCTTATCATCTTTGACAACTTCTTCCCAAATCAATGGTTCAAATAGTTCAAGAAGCAAGTTCTAGCATGCAACATTTATAGATAACTCACACAAGAAGAATTGAATCAGATGATGTCTACAATTCAAAATGGCTCAAATCTCTCCGGCTCAATGTGGTGAATTCAAGTACTCTTCACACCCCAAGTTTCACATAACAAGTCATCAAGAAATAAAATCATTCAAACATTGACTCATCACTCCTTCAAGATTCACCAAAAAATTACCCAAACTAAAAACACTCATTCCAACCCAATCTTTCATCAAATCATCACTCCATCACACATTCAAACAAATAACATAAATCCTTCCCCACACACAATTAAAATAAAATCATCCATCAAGTCATTACAAATCCCATAACCAAAACCTCTCTGTCTTTCCTTTCCAGTTCGTGCCTTAGCACATCCCAAACTTCGACTGTAGATATATTCCTACATCTTTTGATCACCTCACCCCATCCCAATGCTTTCCAGATGTGCTTCACCTTCTCACAATGGAACAAAGTATGCATCGTTGTTGCTTGAGAATAACCACATAAATCACATTGAGCACTCACCGGAATATGCCTACGATAAAGATTAGCAGTTATAGGAATATATTCATTAATCACTTTCCACCAATTTTTTTTTACCTTAGGTGGAACTAACAATGCCCATACTGCACACCACCCTTCGCGAACCAGAGTTGAGTCTGAAGATTCCCCTACATTTTCCTTTTTATCGACAGGACAAGAAGCACATTTATACCCGGATTTAACCTTGTAGTTCCCTTTTGGATCAAAATCCCAGAACTGCCCATCTTCCTCCTCTTCTCCTCCAATTGGCACCCTCAAGATAGCCTCATTTTCAAAGGGGAGAAATGCTTGTGACAAAAGCTGTTCGTTCCAATCTCCCGTTGGCAAAATAAAGCGACCAACAGTCGAGTCTGAAGCAATTCTAGAGTAGATTCTCCCCGACTTAAGTGTGTTAACCCAAACATCTTTGAAGATGTGATTTTTGTGACCATTTCCCACTCTCCATCTGGTACCTTTATCAATAATTTCTCTACTCCAACACATAGACCTCAAAATAAAAGAGGGATTACTCCCTATCTCTGCCTCCATAATGGTGGAATGTTTAAAATATCTGCTCTTTAAAACCCTGGCTGTCAGAGAGAGGGGGTTCTCCATTACTCTCCATACCTGTTTTGCCAACAAAGCCTGGTTAAAATTAACCAGATGTTTAAAGCCCATTCCCCCTTTGTCCTTATCCAAGCCTAGTTCATACCAATTCCTCCAATGTATTTTTTTCTCCCCTTGCTTTGATCCCCACCAGAAACGAGCCATTGCTCTTTCCATTGCCGCACAAATAGTAGTAGGTATTCGAAAACACCCCATTGCACATGTTGGAATAGCTTGAAGGACAGCTTTAATCAATACCTCCCTACCACCCAAAGAGAAATCTTTAATCTTCCACCTTTCAATCCAACCATTGATTTTATCCAGCAGATAACCAAATTGAATTTTTTTGCTTTAGACGAGAATGTAGGCAAACCTAAATAGATATCGTGACCTTGCGTCGCTCTTACCCCAAACAATCTGGCAATTCTTTTTTTTCTCGAATTCACAATGCCAGGGCTGAATGTCACAACCGACTTTTGAAAGTTGATCATCTGTCCCGACACTATTTCGTAGCTCATCAAACCATCTTTAATTTTCCTACAAGACTCCAAATCTGCTTGAAAGAAGAGTAGGCTATCGTCGGCAAAAAGAAGATGCGAAATTTCCGGTGCTTGCCTAGCAACCTTGACACCCTTAATCTCCCCATTGGCCACCATGTTTTTAAGGATGGTAGACAGACCTTCCGAGCACAACACAAACAGAAAGGGGAATAGGGGGTCCCCTTGCCTTAAGCCCCGTTCCGGAATTACATTCCCCTGAATAGTGCCATTAATCTTGAATTCGAATTGAACTGTAGTCACACAGTCTAAAATCAAGTGAACCCACTTATCATTGAATCCTTTATGTTGAAGCACAGCCTTCAAATAATCCCATTTTATCCTGTCGTAGGCCTTACTCATATCCAATTTAAGAGCTGCATAACCATTAACACTTCTGTTATTTCTCATCCAATGCATACACTCATAGCCAAATAAAACATTATCAGTGATAAGTCGACCCGGAGTAAAAGCACTTTGACTCTCATCAACAATATCATCCAGAACCTGTTTTAGTCTATTGGCAATGGTTTTTGCCACGATCCTATAACTGACATTGCATAGACTTATCGGGCGAAACTCAGAAATCAGCGTAGGGTTCTTCTTCTTAGGAATTAAGGTAATGAGAGTATCATTCCATTCCTTCACACTTGCCCCCTCATTTAAGATTTTAAGGGTTTCAATTACCACATCATCACAAACTGTCTCCCCGCCATTTTGGAAGAACATCGCTGAAAGACCATCCGAACCTGGAGCTTTGTTAGGATGCAAACTCCAAACAACTTCCTTTACTTCCTCCCTTGAAAATGGCTTATTAAGAATATCCATCTTGTCATTTGTCAACTTCGTTTGGATACCCTCCGTAATATTTCGAATCTGCTGTAGTGAGGGCCTCGTAGAGGTACTGATATCTTTAAAATAACTTTGAACAATACCTGTGATCTCATCGATCAGATGAGGTGCACCGCACTTTTTCATTATTGAAAAGACCTCCAATAGTGTTTGTTCTCTGTCTTTCTGAGGCAAATCTGTGAAAATACGACGTATTCCTATCTCCCTCTTTTATCCAATTAAGTCTGGATCTTTGTAGCCATTTTGTCTCCAATTGTGAGTTAAGCATCTGTAACTCAACTTCCAACACATGGACCTCATCACCTGTGTTGATCACTGCATTGCTCTCCAGAATTTCATCTCTATGTTTCTCCACCTCTTTCACCCTTCTTTCTATAACCCCCAAGTTTGAGGAAGCCCATTGAGTAATTTGATTGCTGCAATTTTTAAGCTTACTTTGCAGACCCTCAACCATACTCAAATTTGTCCATTTTTTGTTCAACATTTCCTTATAACCATCCGCAACAAGCCAGGATTTTTCAAAATGCACCTGTTTCCTCCCATATAGACCCCTTCTTACATGTTTCTTACCCACTGAAAGCAATATAGCCCTATGATCAGACCCGAAAAACCCCAAATTTTCAGCACCAATGTCTAACACTCTAACTCACCTCCCCACCATTCCGATGAAGCCACAAATCTGTCAAGTTTTTCTTGGATGAAGTGAACCCCCCTTCTTTTATTTGTCTAAGTGAAGAAGGGGCCTTTGGTCTTAACCTCCCTAAGACCCAACTCATTCAAAGTATCCCTAAAAGCCTGAATATGCTGCAATGGTCTCTGTCTATTACAAAAAGCTCCTTTAATTTCTTTTTGAGCCAAAATCTCATTAAAATCACCCCCTATAATCCAAGGAAGTCTAGGGCGTTCATCGTGAGAAAGAAAAATAGATTTCAGAAGTTTCCACGAGGTATGTCTAAGATGAGTTTTTGGGTGCCAATAAAAGCATGTAAATCTCCACTTATTTACACCATCAAAGATAATACTATCAATATGCGAAGAAGAGTACGAGCACAACGAAACATAAACTTCATTAACCGAATACAAAATCAAACCACCACTAAGTCCAACAGCATCAACACCAGTACAAAAGTTGAAATTAAGAGAAGCTTTTCTATCATAAGCCAACTTAACAGTAATCCTAGATTCCAAAATACACAAAATATCAGGCTTAGCTTCATTAACAAGGCGCTTAAGATTTTGGAAAGCAAGAGTGCCTTTTATACCCCTTGCATTCCATACAACACAATTCATTCCCCAGGGCGGGGCTGAGTCGAGTCAGCCACCGCCGAATCCTCCGCATTGTCCTCCCCCTCATCACTTTTCTCCTTCTTTGGATTCTTCACTGGAGTTGTGTTAAGGCTTTCATCAGTTCCCAAGTCTATCGTCTCTTTATCCTCCTTCTTCGTATTTTTGACCGATTGCCTAGCCCTTTTCTTTGTCGCCTTTGACATGTTCTGGTGCATTCTTGCATATTCCACCGGGTACAGTTGTTCAGCAAGGGATTTAGCTTGGTTCAGCCTTTGACACGAATAAACTTTATGTTTGCCTTTATTGTTAGAAGGAGGCACAGTCGAACTACTCGCACCCACACCCGGGACAAAGAAAGCTTGATCAGGAGTAAAGTAAGGATACATACCATTGTTCATCCCCACATACCTAGGGTTTGCTTGATACATCATTGACAGCTCCTCAAATAACTGTGCTTCATTGAACAGCGGATTGAAAGCATTAGGGCTTTGATTAGCATCTCTCCAGACTCCAAGATGCGCCTGTTGAGGAGTAAAAGCCTAAACACTTGCATTTGGGTTAGTCACAGGACATGCATGTGTAGTTAAAGTGTTCTCCTGCACTGGTGGAGCCATGATTTGTTCGACCGGAGCCATGATTTGTTCCACTTTTTTTTTTTTGTCTGACTTGTACCGGAGCCTGAGCCTTTTCCCTTTGTATGCGTCTTTCCATCTGAATCACCTCCGATCTAGGAACTCCCTTCATTCCATCAGCCCTCAACCATATTGGAAACTTGTCCTCCTGGTTTTGCATGTTAGGCTCCGCCCCAAATATGACTGGGCATTCCTTCTCCACATGGTCCAGTTTCCCACACGTATAGCAAAAGTCACCCAATTTCTCGTATCGAAACATTATGAGCAGGGAAATGTCATTCATTTGAACAGTCGTACCTCTTTTTAGTGGTTGGTTTAGATCGAAGAGGATACGAACCCTCAGGCAACTTCCGATTGCACATGCACCCCAGTAGCATCTACCTCTTGGACTTCCCCAACCACTTGTCCAACTTGGCGATCCACAGCCTCCGTCATCATCTGAAGCTGCAACCCATGGATTTGAACCCACACCAGAGCTTTATCCACCTGAAGAGTCGCAGGGACCTCTTCCCCAGTCAGTTTAACCAGGACCAGCCATGCACCATTGATCGTCCATGGCTGTTTGAAGAAAACTTTATTTCTTTCCACCAGATCCCCAAAGCGAAACACATACTTGTTTTCTCCAATTAAGGCCGCAGTGAGAGTGCCCTCCAGGCGCCAGATCCTTCTAACCATGTTCACTAGATCCAACACACCGAACCTCCGATTGATTGTGAACCTTCCCAAAAGCAGGTGGGTTGGTTCAGCAATTGCAGCATTGTTAATCTCCAGCCTGTGTTGCATTTCCTCCACCAGTGAGCCTGCCGTACAGTTGTTGAAGTTGATCCGCCATTTGAAAGAGTATAAGAGAGAAGCTTAAGAGGATAAGCCAGAGAATGAGAAGTGTGGAAAAAACCAGCTTGCAAACGGGGTTCAAATATACCACCTCACCGGCCAAAGTGACCAATGGAGGGAGGGGAACTAGCATCGAAAACCGAGACACTCAAAGCCTACTAGAAGCTAATGCCCGGGAGAGGAAGGGTTGCGTGATAAATTGAAGATTTGGTTGCAGATGTAATGATTAAGCGTGATTTTGTGGTTTACCGACAACATTACTACTAATTAATCCATAGTTTAGAAAACCAAAAAGTGGGAGCGTAGGAAATAGGAATTTAGAGAGATGCATCAGGATGATCTTAGTTTGAGTTGAAGGATAAACACACTTGGTCTAATGTGTCAGTCAAGCTCTTTGAGATGTCAAACTGATGTACTCGCCTTTGGAGAAACTCACATTTTTAATCATCAAGTTGAGATCCTCACTACCCTCATGTCAAGTACTACATCGGTCAGACACTACATGGAGGCTGCTCATATGGTCGATCAAAATTGGACAGTTCGGAATTACGTATGCACAACGAACGACTATCAGGTGGCAAGTGTTGGTTGACTTTATTGTCGATGTTGGTCCTGAGAGGAGTATATAACAAGTGTATGGGGGGAATACACTTGTATGCAATTTCTTTTCAAACTTTGATCAAACCAGTCTTCAGCAAGGTTGTCCAGGACAACTCTGTTGATATGATGAACTCTTCTAAGATAATCAAACTACTAAGTACTATTGAGTACTTAGTTGAATAACTATCTAAGGGAGTTATATGTGCGGAATTAGTGGTTGGCCCTTTAGTTTAAAACTCCTTTTAGTTCTGAAATCACCTTAACAGTTTATTCAGGGAACTTGTCCAAATCTTGTTTTGCACAGTTTAGGATATGTTTCTTTGAAAGTCCAATTTGTGCAGTGTTGAGTGTATGTAAATGCTTGAAAGTAAATCAACACAAAGGTTTATAGCGGTTCAGAGACTTAAGCTCCTACATCCACTTTCCCTGATTCAACAGGATAATTCCCTCACACTTGGAATTAACTTATTTTATAGTGCCAAGGTGCACTTGATCAACCACACCACTCCTTGGTGCCTTGATCCCTAGGATGTCAAGAGTCCTAGTACCCTTTCTCAACTCATAACTGAATTGTTCTTCTCTCAACAAACAGCTCCTTCCACTTCTACTACTACAACCTTCTAACTTTCTCTCTTGAAAGGTATAAGGGTTGAAGTAAGGTTCCAACTAATGAGATATCCTTTACAATGAAGGTTAGTGTATAAGGATAGGATATCTCTCTAAACTTTGTATGAATTATAAAATGGGGTTCAGCTTAGATGAAGTGTTTGAAGACTAAGAATGTCTTTTGAGGACTTTGAAGCTTCAGAGTAGTTGTAGTTGGATTCAGTAGATTGGATGCTTCAAATGGTCTTCCCGCTTCTGTATTTATAGATAAATTTGAGGATTTTCCCGTTGGAGAGGCAGCCTCAAATGTCTATAAATGTCTTCCTTGAAATCTTCAAACTGGAAGATAGATTCTGATAGTGACATGTCCTTAACTTGGGAAATAAACGGCTGTAACCACTTTGTCTTCACTCTACAACACTTTTCCCAATGTCTGACTTCAAGATTCATTTGGTCAAAGATGGACATCTCTTCTTATCAATGATCCTAAGATAAGGACAACATTCCTTATAATTTGGACAACTCTACTTATCAGTTTCAGTAGAGTTTTCTTATCAGCAGTGTTGGCTCTTTAGCTTTTCAGATGACTTGGCTCTTTCCATGACTTCTTAGAATAGTTCTTTGAGCACATATGTCTTGGAAAAATGAACTTGACCTCTTCAGCATAGTTGGCTTTGAGCTTCAGGGCTTGTTCTATTTCAATAGTGCTGAGACAATATTGCTGGACAACTCTTCTGAACTTGATATTTCTTGTAGTAGACTTGATCTTCAGGATCTATTCTACTTAGTTGATCTTCAGATAGGTTGTTCCACTTTGATCAGCATACTTGCCCTTCAGCAGACTTGGGGTCAATCCAAAACTGAGCCTTGAGGGTTCTTGGACAGATTAAACTTGTAAGCATGTGTTCCCCCTCAACTAGTGCATCTATTTATCTAAGAGCTGCTTAACACATCAGCTTCTCTACTTGTCTTAGTCTACATGTTCCAACAGTCCTGAAACATGTTCATTCAAAACGACTTATCTACTTGGCATATCTTTAGGGGGTTTTGGTATTACAATCAAAACTTATTTTATTCCCAACAATTTCCCCCTTTTTGATGATGCCAAAACCTATACAATCTATGCTAAGGTGACTTGATTATACTCATTACATTTTACTTCAGTGAAAGGTGACTAGGGTCAAATTCACTGAAAGATAATGTGTTAGTGTATTTTCTGTTTTTCAGAGCATAGAGGTTGATAAGTCAGACAAGTTGCAATTCAGTAATGTTGATTCAAAATGTGTTCAACTATCATTCAAATAAGAGATCATTACAGGCATGTTGATAGTTGAACAAACATATCAGAGCATGAGCATTACATCAGAGCATAAATCAACTAATTACATGTTCAGAGCAATACTTAACAAGATATTCTATCAGAGCATTAATCTTTGAGTATCAGAGCAAAAAGTCATCAGAGCAAAACACATCAGCAGTTTTGAGCAATTTCAACATAGATGGCCAATTTCAACAAATTAGTAGTCAAGACATTCAAATCAGCAGAAGGAAGGGTCAAGAGGACTTAGCCAATTCAGAGATTATCTTCAGGAGGTGGCACCATCCCATATTGTGCCCACACCCTCTTCTTTAATTCCATGGCCTCTTGGTTAGTGCCCTTAGGTCTAAGTTCCATCCTGTTCAACTTCAGGATCTCAAAGAATTCTTGGAAGATTCTTGACTAATCTATCCAACCATTCAGCTTTGGAGGCATGTAGATGATTAGCTTAGGAGCAGTGAGTTCAATTCTTGCAATGTCAGCAGCTACAAGCAATTTCTGATATAATTCCCTGTGATATTCTATCATGAACACAGTAAAAGTGGAGTTGACATCTTTTCCATTCTATCTATCAATGACATAGTAGTCATAGACAAATTCCCTTTTTGCCTCTTCCCATGTATCATTTAGCTGTATTGGCACCCATTTATCCAAGTGTGGATATTTGGTGTCCATGGGGATCAGTAGTTGTGGCTTTAATTTGCTGTATGTAGCTCTTCTTCTTCTTGGTTTTTGAAAATCAGCTCTTCTCTTGTCTCTTGCTCTGTTGGCTTCTTCCATCAGATCCATCTTTTCTTGAGCCCTCATCATGGCCAGCTTCTATTGTGTTTCAGGGTCTTTGCCATACCCTTCTTGAAACAGCTTTGATGGATCACTCATCAGCACAATTGTCTTTTTCTTTGGTTGGGGTCCAAAACCTTCTTCATATAGCTCTTCAATGTTTTCAGCAGCTTTGACACCTTTAGTAGACTTGGTCTCAGCAGACTTGTCAGTTTCAAAAGACTTTACTTTCTCAACAGTCTTGGTCACTTCAGCAGATTTGACCTTTTCAGCAGCCTTAGACTTCTCAGCAGTCTTGCTCTTCTTGGAGGTAGGCTCTTCTTCCTCAATCCTGAATTCAATTGGCAAATCAAGACTGTTAGGAAAATCTGTAAAAGTTTCAACAGCTTTCCTTTTGCTTTCTTGATTTGGCCTCTTGTTTGGACTCATTCAGTGGATTTGTCCATTCTAGAAGCTTCTCCTCCAGGCCTCTGCTGAAGCCTTGCCTTTTCTTCTTGTGCTGATGCCATTGAGTTTTTCAATGTTATGGCTAACTGCTCTTCTTCATCAAGATCTTCTAAGTTCAGAACTACTTGCTTCTTGCCCTTATCTTCAGTAGCCTTTTCCTTGCCCTTATCTAAACCACCAATTATCAAGGCACCTTTGGCCCTTGCTCTTTCTCTTTCCCCCTTTTTGGCAGCATCAAAACACTGAGGTTTGAGCTCACTCATGGTTGTTGCCATCAGGGATTGGGCTAGGTTCAGGGATTTCATCTCTTCTAGTAAATATACATTCTCATCATGTATATTCTGCATTCTGTCACTGCTCAAGCTAAGGAAAGCTAGAACAGGCTTCATCTTTTGCTCAACAACCTCTTCCATGGTTGCTTTCAGAGATGCATCAAGTTGGGCCTTTAGGAACTCAGTAAGATTTGCTACAGCACTTTCAGCAATGTTGGCCATTACTTCTTGAGAAAAGTTTTCTGAGGCAGCTTTCACCATTGCCAGCCTCAACTCTTCAACCCTTTTCTTTTGTAAAGTTGTTTTCTTTCCAAGGGCCTGCTTGACAGTCAGCCTAAGTGCTTTGAAATTATAGTTGTGATTGTCTCTTAGCAGCTTATGTTCTTTCTTAACTTCTTTGGAAATTGATTCCATGCTTGTCTTTGCTTTCTGAACTTCTGCAGAGATAGTTTGCAATCCTGACTCTACTCCACTGATCCTGGCTTCAATTGTGGGCAACACCACATCCTCTGATCCTGTCAGTCTCATTTCTACTGAAGCCAATGTTCTTCCTTGCTCATCCAAGGTGCCTAAAGTTTCAGCATAGGCAGTTTGGACTTGATGAGCCAAGGAGTCCAGTTTTGCTGAATGTTCACCAAGGATTGCTTGGGCTGAACTGGAATCCACTTGGATAAGTGCATCAGTGAGTAAATCATCTGCAAAAATTTGATCAAAAGAAATTCCTGCAATATCAGACAAGTCAAATGGGTTAGTGAATAAACACTCATCACCCTCAGTATTTTTTGCATAAGACTTAGATACATCAGTAGTCTTCTTCTCATTTTCAACTAATTTTTGACTTCCTTCTTGAATAATGTCCTCACATAAAGGAACAGACCTCCTTTCATCAAGGGATTCTTGAAGTTCAGATTTGACTTCAAGAATAACCTGTCATTCCTTACTTATTCCACCCTCATATGGTGGTACACTCACAATCTTAGTGATTACTACCTCTCTATCATCAAAAACTCCCTCTGGTTTTTCAACTATACTCTCCTTTTCAACCCCTTCTCCTAAACCTGCAGCACCTTCACCCTCAACAGGGTTCAAAGGAGGCAGTTGTTGGGAGATCACAGTGCTTTTCTCAGCAGCCACTAAGTCATCCTGAATGATTAAGGGCTGATCAGTGTCCAACTCTCCTGACACTGAATAGGCCTTAACCAAACCAGCTTCTAGGATATGAGCCTCCACATCTGTAAGTTGTGCCTTGGGTTCAGAAGAACCTTCATTGGCAGATGTATCCTTGGCTGTGTCACTAGCTCTGGTCAACACCTCTGAAGATACAGAGCCTTTTCTATGATAAGTGACAAGAGGATTTGAGAACTTGCTGGATTCAGAAGGGTTGGATTGGGGAGGTTGGTCTGGGAGGGTTCAGGAGGGTTGTCTTGAGGAGGTTTGGAAGGGTTTGAGGGATCATCTTTACCATCATCACTAGAGCTGCTATCAGGGTGCTTGATCCCTTTAGCCAGTCTCTCTTTCTCCTCAGCAATCTTGACATCAACCAACTTGGCAAATACTTCCTCTTCAGTGAGGAACCTTGTTTTGTTTACTCCAGCAAAATGGAGTAATCTTCCCTCTCATATTTGCCACCAATTTGCACCCTTGTCAAGAATGACTTGTGCAATCTCCATGATGGACTTATCTTTCACTTCCACTAACATCCTCAAATCATGGAACATGGTTTAAAGTCTTGGGAATTCTGCAAGTTGTGGATATAAGTTGTCCACAGTAGCTCTTGCTCCACCTCTGAGCATACTTTCATAAGTATACTCCTCTTCATCACCACTTGAGTGGGGACTTTTGGTTATAGGGGAGATGACTCTGGTTTCAGGAATTGCAGCTTCAGGGAGGTTGAGTTCAGGAGGGTTGGCTTCAGAAGGGTTGAGCTCAATAAAAGGTACTTCAGTTGCTTTTGAGAGTAATGTTTCTGAAGGGGCTTTGCTAAGGGGGGTTGGCTCATGAAGTGCACTTTCTAAGAATTTTGAATAGTGGAGCATAGATGAGTCAAGGGGAGACAGAAGTTTTGTCTCATCTACAGCAAGATCAGCCAGCACATCAATTCCACTTCTTTGTGCACTCCCTTCTGGAGAATATCTCTTTGTAAGATCAACAGGGGTAATGGGTTGCTTAGGAGGGGTAACATGGGTTTCAGGGGAGTTGGGTTCAGGATTTTGGGTTTCAGGAAGGTTGGTTTCTAAGGGTTGGCCTTCAGGGACTTTGGACTCTGGGGTTCCAGAACCAGAAGAGTTGGTCCTTGTAGGTCCCTAAGTTGAGTTAATATCGAGGGAAGCTAAAGAAAATGTCTAGAGGGGGGTGAATAGACTTTTCTTAAATCTTTCGATATATCAGAATTACAATGTGCGGAATACGAAATTAATAATGAGCCCAATTAAAGTTTATACTCAACTTATTTCGAGAACTCTGTTTTATGTACTCAACTAGTCTTGTTCAGTTATGTGTGTTTAACAAGTAAACAGTTAATCAATTTAAACAAAAAAAACAGTAAAGTAAATCAAACACGAGATTTATAGTGGTTCGACAACTTGTCTACATCCACTCTCACAAACCCAGTTGTGAAATTCTTATTAACTCTTCCAATCGAGTAATATGTTCTTGTGGCTTTAAGTCCCAAGAAATAAGACTTAGATCTTCTCGATTATATCTCCAGATATATCTTCGATCTTACTAGCTATTTTACAAGTAACTAGCAACTTGAAACAGTAAACGAAAATAAAACTTCTCTTCGTTCAGTAGTAGCCTTCTGGTTTCTTCACTTAACTTGAGTAGCTTCACTTTCTGAACTTCAATCTCTGTGAGAAACTTCGAACAATTCTTCAGTATGTAGCTTTAGTATACGTATTTTCAGTAGTCTTCGAAATTTCAGTTATCTCCAACCAATGAATACCTTGGGGTATTTATAGACTTCCAATTTCCAAGAACTTTCAGTTGTGTAACAACCTTTCTTGAAAAATAACTTCTAACTGAATCTTTTTATTCTTTCATGCGTTTCTTCAGTTAATTAGTTATTCCTTAACTAATTCTTTATCTCCAATACACGTTTCTGTAACTAACTTCAAGTTGACCTGTCTTGTTCAAGTCGCGCACCTGTCTTGTCCAGTAGTAGTAGACTGTGTCTTCTCTTTATCTTGTGCAGTAGACTTATTCAGATTACAACATAGAACTAATCCAGTCCTATCAACTAATCCTAACAAGACTATTACATTACATTAAGCTCTTGTTACACAGCTTAGTCAACTTAAAAACTATACAAAGAATCTATCTATTACATTAAAAATCATGAGCTCTATACAACAATTATTCATAGCTCAATAACAATCTAACATATACAAATAACACATATGAAGTACTTATAAATCGTACTTATCTTTCAATAATACTTGTCTTTTAAAACGAGTACTTATCTTGTGAATTCTACTGGTCTTGTATAAGATGATTTCAACTTAACTAGACTAGATCAGTCAACACTTAGAAATTATTCAAGTCTACTTTTGGCTTATCAAAACTTCATCTTTATCTTTTATCATCATTTGGAACTTGTTCTAGGATTCATATCCCAACAATTTCCCCCTTTTTGATGAAGCCAAAACTACTTGAATCCTTTCATAATAGTAGACTAGTTAAGTAGTTATCTTGTCTTAAACATCAAATAGTACTTTATCTTTTCATTCATTTCGAAATACGATCAGTAGATATTACACATACTAAATCAAAAAAAACTTAAGTAATCAGAGCAAAAAAAAACTAAGTAATCAGAGCAGATAATCTAATCTGAAAGAGTACCTCCTTCTGGGTTTTCAACACAGAATGCATCTAGGAGTCTCATATGAATTACTCTGATATGGTCTTCAGTTTCGATCTTCTCCTTGTCAAGTAGCTCTTCTTCAAATTTCTTGATCTGGTTAAGATCAACTCTTTTACCTGAGCTGGTCATGGGAGTCTTCCACCTTGGAAAGATCGGTACTAAAATGTTGAAGTTTGCAGCAGCAGATATCCTCAATATCAGATTCCAAAGCATTTGGTTTTGTGCTTCCATAAACTTATCAAACATAGAATACAGTTCATCTGGACTTTCAGAGTCACCATACTTTCTGATTATCCAGTGATCAAGTTCCCATTGTCTCTTCACTTTGAGCCATTCTTGACGATGCTCTCTGTCAATGAAGTAGTCAATGAACTGATCTTCCATTTCTTCTTCATCAGCCTTCAGCTTCTGCAAATTCTCAATATGTTTTTTAATCTTCTTTTTGCTTGCATAATGAGATTCATCACTTGGATCAACAACCTTCTGCTTTTTCACTTTTGCTGTTGTCTCCATTTCTTTCGGCTCTTCTATCTGAATAGATTTCCTTTTAGATATCAGTCGAGTCTGAACTTCAACTTCAGGAGATGCAACTGCTTTGCCCTTCTCCTTCTTCTTCAACTCTTCTGCTTCAGCCTTAGCTTGCTCAACTTCTGCAGTTTTAACCAACCTGCCTTTGCCTCTCTTAGGCCTTCTGAGATCTTGCATAGCTTCAGCAGTTTCTGGTTCAGCACTGGATTTAGCTTTTCCTTCTTCAGTACTAATATCCACTCGACTTGTCTTTGTCTCTTCCCCCTTTTTGGCTTCATCAGTCGCCTGGAGAGAGAAAAGAGACGTAAAACGAGTCATCTCTTCATACACGGCTTGTTTCATAAGGCTTGTAGCTCTTTCAATCTGCCTTTCATGAGAACTATCTTGACTCAACTTGTCCAGCTTGGTTGCCACCAACTCCAGCTTCTGAGTAGACAAGTTCAACTCATTTTTAAAATGCGTTGCAGTCAAACGTAACTTCTTATTCTCATCAGTCATAGCACGAATAATATCTCTAGCTTGTGCTAACTGATCATAGGCTTCTTTCCGTTGAACATCAGCAACCTCGATTCTTGCTCTATAGACTCTTTCCAACTTCCTGGATTCAGTAGCTAACACATGAGCAAAATCGACTGAGCTTTTCTCCGAGTACTCAACCTGATCCTGGAGAAATCCTTCAAGTTGCTCAAACATCTGTTGTCTGAATTCAGCATCTATCTGGTTGACTTCATTCAAGATCATCTCTTTTGAACTTGTCACAAGGACACTGTTCTGTTCAACAAGAGTCTTCTTTAAATCAGATTTGAGAAAATCATCGATGGACGATTTGATGACACCTTTCAAGTCTGCTTTCAACTCATCTATGGAAGCAGTTGAGAATGCTTGAGATGAATGACCAACTTCAACATGAGTGGCTTCTTCCATGATCTCATCCTCAGCAACAGATACTACTTCAAGTAATTGACCTTCTGTAGCAGTAGTTAAGACCTCGTCTTCCACTACTTCGGATTCTGGAAGCACACTTCCAGCTATTGCTTTCAGGCTTGGGAATGGATGATAAGGCACTATAGCTAACTTAGCTTCCTCAGCCTTCCTTATAGTATCAACCAAGTCCTTTCTCAACAAGGCGTGCAACTTCTCCATATATCCACAAAGTTCAATGGGAAGTAAATCATCAGAATATCGATTAATAAATGCAAAATCTGACCTTGGACTGTTAGCATGATCTACTTGAAATCTGAACACAATGCCTCTCAACTGGTTTGAGACATTGTCTAAATCCAATATAGGATCAGTAGACTGGATTTCTTCAGCTTGTGTGGCTTCAAACATAACCACATCATCTTCAAAATCTGAATCCGAAACTTGAACACCCACATCAAATTTTGATTCTGAGCACATCAAATCATCAGAAATATTTAGCAATCTCTTTGCAAGAGCGGTGATGGCATGAGCTGGGAATAACTCTGAGTGGTCTTGAACACCACTGTTCTCCTTCTGTTCCATTTCCCAGTCCATAAAGTTAGAGATGCCACCTTTTCCTAAGATGACTTCGAAAAGATCATCTGTGCCGGACTTCTTTAATGCCACCCAAGTGCATATTCTCAGAAGTTTTTCAAACTGCTCTGATGAATAGTCGACTTCAATAGCCGAGAGCTTCTTCTTCAAGTTTCTGCTCATCTTCGAACAGATTCTCTTCTCTCTTAAACTCATAGGATAATATACCAAGGATTCGAATCTAAATTCAGACGGGGTCTGAGTAGGTGGGGTCCCTATCTCAGTTAAGAGGTTCAACATATTCTGTTGAGGGTAGGGAGAGAGTTTGGACTGTGGTTTCTGGGGGCTCCAATGTATCTTGGTTTGGTGTGACAACTGTCGGAGTATCAGTTGTATCAATTATGGGAGTGTTTAAGGAATGACTGGCTCTCAGCGGTCGTGCTGCCAGTACTTGTGAGGTTGGGGGTACAGGACGAGGCCTAGATCGATGTGACCTAGCCTTGGTTTGAATAGAAGTAGACGGGAGAGAGAGAGGAATTGAACCAGTTTGAGTAGAAATACCAACCTGTAAACTCGACTCGACTGGACGAGTAGGTGATTCAACTCTTACGAGAGTATACATTTCAGGAATTTGTTTACTCGACTCCTTCTCTTGTTTCGACTCTTCATCTGACTGAGTCTTCTCTGAGTCGTCTGCACTGGACTCTGCTTCTTTAGACCCAGCTTGTGAAGAACTCTCTGAATTCGCATACGGCAACACCTCTGAATCGTCAAATTGAACTTGCCTTGGGGCAGCTGGCCTTGCAGCAGCCTGCTTCCTCATTGCCTATATTTTCAAGTAGAACTTAAGAGGATGAAAGGGCTTTCCCTTGCTCCAATCAGTCTTGTTTGGCATCAATAGCGGGAGTAAGATGCTCAGCTTGTTACCATATCCAACCGCCTGTGATACTACCCAATTGCGAGTATCAACATCCACTCTAACACTTCTTTCGAAGTACATCATCCTGTCAGCTATCAGCTTAAACCAATTACCCTCAGTAATTCCATCATATATAGCTGCCATTACCCTTGTTTTGGATTGGGTAACTGAGTCATGAGACCCAGTGGCATATAGAAGCATCTTGCTTGCTATGTCCAGTAGAGTGCGATATTTTTCCAAGAGTTCGCCCTTCTTGGCTGTAGGAGCTTTACCATCTGGTTTCAGCTTCATTTTCTTACCACAGAAGATGCTTAAATACCTCATCTCCTGACCTTCAGCATATTTTTCCACATCAATCGTTCCGATGGGCAGCTTCAATCTTTCAAATAGAGCTTCTCGAGTGATTTCCACTCGATTTGTACCAATAAATGATGCAATAACATCTCCTTGTCTGTGGGCGTTGGCATAGAATTCCAGAACTTCTTCCTCCAAAACGACTTGAGGAAACGCCTCCAAGTAGGGTTTAAGACCGCATCTGATGCATTTGGTCAAGATTTCTACATTTCCTTCCTTGTGATTTCCTTTAAAGAACAGAGATGGTTCAACATGCACTTTGTTGTCATTTATGTATCTGCCTAGATCGAATGGTGCCTGAATGTTGGTACTTACATCGAAAATAGATCGAATCGACATGATAAATGATTTGTAATGAACAATAAACTTGAATCAGTAAGAAATCAATTGTTAGCACGTAGTAGAGTTATGAAAACGTGGGTTAAAATGTGTACAAGTGTTGGGTTTTGTTTAAAACTGAATTTTTGATCCAACGGTCAAGATCGAGGGATTAGATCCAACGGTCGGGACCTTTGGCATTCGGTTACGGAACCGAGAAGAAAATGTGATTTGATTTTGTAAAAGTTGAGATCCGCCTCTCCTATTGGTAGAATTGAGGAGTGTACTTATCTGACCTAACATGGTCGTATTTTGGCGCGAACTGAGTGTATACACCTCATTAAATGGGAGTGTATAAATCCAATTCTAAAATATTCAAATTTTAGTAAGACCAAATCACTTTATCACCCTTAATTTGTTTCAAATAAACACTCAACACATTTTAATCAAAGGAACACTTAGCTTGTCTGTTCGAGTCTATCCAGAACAGATGAGTAGACTGACGTGCACAAGACGAGTTCCCCCTTCGACTGTGCTTTTCTACTTTGAACATCAACCGACTATTTGAACTTGTCTTTTCTTGCACTACAGATTAGATGTAATACATGTAGTCGAGTATAATAAATAAGGTGAATATCAATCTAGCATAATGGTCAAGATTCAAACAAGATGACTGTTTACCAAACTAAAGAGTCAACATAAGGCTCTTTAAGAAATCAAGGATTCCCCCTTAAATGTTTATTCCCTTAGTATTACCCTCAGCTTTACCAGCTTCCTCATCGGGTTGTTTGGTCAACTTGTCTGACCTTGTATACCTGTCTGTTGGGTGAGTAGATGAGTGCTCTGCGCTTTTTGTGGTAACTTGTCTATTTCTCCTTCCTTCTTAGGACTGTACCTGTCTGGTTAGTACATTTCTACATACTAGTAGGATCAAGATCAATTAGTCCTAGACTAATGCATAATTCACGAAATCGGGCCTCAGCTAGTGGTTTTGTGAAAATATCAGCTCTTTGAAAATCAGTATGAATCTTTTCCATGCGAATATCCTTCTTTTCTACATGATCACGTATAAAATGATGTTTCACGTCAACATGCTTACATCGTGTGTGCAGAACAGGATTTTGTGTAATGGCAATAGCACTATTACTATCACAGAATATAGGAACATTTGATTCACAAATATTATAATCTCTAAGCTGTTGAATAAGCCATAATAATTGACTACAACAACTACCAGCAGCCATGTACTCGGCTTCAGTAGTAGAGGTAGCAACACTTGTCTGCTTTTTCGAAAACCATGAAATGAGTTTTGTGCCTAAGAATTGACAAGAACCAGATGTAGATTTCCTATCTATTCTACAACCACCAAAATCAGAATCAGAGATAGATCATCATTTGAAGGATACCATATACCACGATTGATGATTCCTTTCAAATATTTCAGAATCCTTTTAGTGGTTTCCATATGACTCTCTTTTGGATTAGCTTGAAAACGAGCACATACACCAACAGAAAATGCAATATCAGGTCTACTAGCAGTCAAGTACAGTAATGAACCAATAAGTCCACGGTAATGAGTTTGATCAGCACACTTACCATTCTCGTCTGGATCCATCCTGTAAGTAGGTTGCATAGGTACTCCAGAAGATTTACATGTCTTAATACCATACTTGTCTAGTAGATTACGCGTATACTTTGCTTGATTTATGAAAATCCCTTCTGGGGTTTGTTTTACTTGAAGTCCAAGAAAGTAATTCATTTCACCCATCATAGACATCTCAAATTTACTTTGCATGAGTGTTGAGAAACTTTCACTCAGCTTTTTGTTAGGTGAACCAAAAATGATGTCATCTACGTAAATTTGGACGAGTAAAATGTCTTTCCCTTCTTGTCTTCTAAACAAGGTTCTATCGACCTTGCCTTTAGTAAAACCATTTTCTAATAGAAATTGAGAAAGAGTATCGTACCAGGCTCTTGGAGCTTGCTTTAGTCCATATAAGGCCTTCTTTAATCTGTATACCTGGTTACCTTTGACTTCGAAACCTGGGGGTTGTTCAACATACACTTCTTCCGCAAGAATACCATTAAGAAATGCACTTTTAACATCCATTTGATATACGGTAAATTTCATGTAAGCAGCATATGCAAGGAACAAACGAATGGCTTCTAGTCTAGCAACAGGAGCATATGTTTCATCATAATCTATGCCTTCAGCTTGTGAATAGCCTTGGGCGACTAGTCTAGCCTTATTACGAACAACTACATCATTCTCATCTTTCTTATTCTTAAAAATCCATCGAGTTCCAACTATGTTATGATGTTTCGGTCTATCGACAAGTTCCCAGACGTCATTTCGAACAAATTGATTCAACTCGTCTTGCATAGCGATGATCCAATTACTATCAGCCAAAGCCTCTTTAATGGTTTTAGGCTCGATAGATGAGAGGAAACAACACCAGCAAAACAAAGATGGACTAGATTGTTCTTGTGACTCAAAGAGTTGTCGTCTAGTCTTTACACCAACAGTAGAGTCACCAATGATATTTTCAGTATTAAGCGCAGATTTCCATGTATTTCTATTCTTAACAATAGCTCTATCATCTATATCATGTACAGCATCATGCATGTCAACATCATTTATATCATCAACAGATTTACCTGGAGTAGATGAGTCAACTAGAGCAGGCATGTCTACTGGTCTAGTAGACTTACCTTGAGCACTTACCCTTTCATTGTCATCAGTTTCGAGGGCTTTCATGAATGGATTGTATGCTTGAACGGATTCATATACTTCTGAATCTTTGTCAGATTCAATAGTTAGCTCAGTAACTTTCTCACTGATCTTGTTGGCAGACGAGTCCTGTTGAGATTCTTCGAAAACCACATGTGGTGTTTCTTCTACACAGAGGGTTGAGTAGTTGAATACTCTAAATGCTTTGCTAGTCGAGGAGTATCCTAAGAATATCCCCTCGTCTGCTTTAGCATCGAATGCATTCAACTTACTTTTCCCATTGTTATGGATGAAACACTTACAACCAAATATATGAAAATATGAGACTCTGGGTTTTCTACCTTTCCATACCTCATAGGGCGTCTTACCTAGTGCTTTATTGATAGCACTTCTATTTTGTGAGTGGCATGCAGTATTGATAGCTTCTGCCCAAAACTTCTGAGGCGTATTATACTCTGTCAGCATGGTCCTGCAGGCCTCCTTAAGAGTTTTGTTCCTTCGTTCTGCTACTCCATTTTGTTGTGGTGTCCTTGCTGCACTAGTAAGGTGCTGGATGCCACGCTTAGAACAAAATTCTTTAATATAGCAGTTAATGAATTCAGTACCCTTGTCACTACGGATCTTAACAATGGACTGATTCTTCTCAACTTGAATCTTCTTCAACAGATCAGGTAGGAGTGTTTGTGTATCACTCTTCTTGTGTAAGAAGACTACCCAAGTGAACTTAGAATAGTCGTCTACCACAACAAGTGTGTACCTTCTACCGTTCAAAGTTGGAGGAGTAATTGGGCCATGTAAGTCCATATGTAGAAGTTCAAGAACTCTACTTGTTGAGAGGGTTGGAATAGATTTAAAGGAACCCTTTACCTGTTTACCTTTCTGACAGGATGTGCATACATGTGACTTGTAGTAGACTTCATTGGGAATACCTTCCACAAGGTAGTCTCTGGCTATCTTATTAAGAACCTTAAAGTTTAGATGACAGAGGCGTCTATGCCAGAGCCAGCCAAGTTCTTTAGGATTCTTAGTAAGTAGACAGGTGTCCCTCGGACAACTGTTCCAATTCACTATGTACACACTTCCTTGTCTAATGCCGACCAGTAGGACTGTGTGTGTCCTTTTGTCAATGATTTCACATTTACAACTCTTGAACTGCACCTTGTATCCACGATCACAAAATTGTGAAACAGAGAGTAAATTGTATTTCAAGCCTTCAACATATGAGACATCTTGTATCTCTATGTCTCCATTCCGAATGTAACCAAATCCTTTAGTAACAGCAGTGGAGCTATCACCAAATATCACTTTTGGTCCTTCTTGCTCATGATAGCTTGATAAGAGAGCCTTGGTACCAGTCATGTGGTGCGAACAGCCACTGTCTATGTACCAAGTTTCTCCTATTGAGCCACCCTTCTTGTATAGATCGAGTCGACCCTGCATTAGATGATATTTCATAATTTAGGTACCCTCCTTGTTTATTGGGGTCCTGGGGGGTTAGTCGAGTTCAATGGAATCCAAATGTACATTGGAGTCCTGAACAAGTTTGATCTTCTGAGCTTTCGACCATATTTGTTGCAAAATAAGACCTTGTTGTCCTTATCTGGCCTATCAGTCGAGTTCGGGTCTACTCTTTGGAGATAGCCTTTCGACTTGATCTCTACTTGAGCAGGCACTTGTCTATGATAGTCAGAGTAGGGTTTATATGCATTAGGTCCATACGGTTTATAGACATGTTTAGGTCTTTCTACTCCTTCGATATCATATGACAAAGGTGGAGGATATAGGACTGCTTGTGTACGATATTTTTGACCTTCCTGTCTAGGTCTAGACGAGTAGAGTTGAGACTGCCTTATGAAAGGAGGTCTAGACTCTTGTCGTCTAGTCTGTACTTGTCTAGTACTAGTTTCCTCGGGATACCAATCCTCGTATCTGACCTGGTTGGGTCGTCTACGATTAGTGGTCCTTGGAAGATTAGTTCTAGGTTGAACAGGCTTGTTGTTACCATTCTTTTTACCTCCTTTGGTAATTGGAATGTTAACTCGAGCTTGTTTTGGTACAGTACCTTTAGATGGAGTATCAATATCGTATATCATTGGTCCTTTTCCTTTATCATTAGTCAAAGAGCTTGAGATGAAAATTGTAGGGTTCTTGGACACTTGAGTAGACGAGCTGGGTGTCTCAGCACCTATGCCTGTCTTGTCAGCAGGAGCCCTATACCTATCTGACAGTTCAAGATTAACCTTTGAAGAGTTAACCAGGTCAGTAAGTTTAAGGTCTAGAGTGACAACCTCGGTTTCTAAGAAATTATTACGTTCTTCAAGCTTTTTGCACTTGCTTTTTAAAACATTGAATTCATGTTTCTCAGTAGCATGTGTCTTAAGTAGGTCTTGATACAACTTGTCTGTCAATGCACACTTGTCTTTGAGTTGACTCAACTCTTCTTGCAAGCGTTCATTTAGGACTGTTATATTAGGATCTACTTTAGACTGAGCTTCCTTGAGATCAATGATTTCTTGTCTTAAAATGATGTTTTCGTCACTGACTTCAATGATTGCCTTGTTGGCAAGTAGGAGGTCGTCTTCAACTGCACTAGTAGAGTGCTGAAGGCTACTCCCTACTTTGCTACTGGCAGTATCACTTTCATCAGATTCTGATTCATCACAAGATTGAAAAGATGTAGCAGATGATACCTCTTGGTCGATTTTAGCCATGCAGCATAGACCATCATCTACTATGAAGGCTTCATCGTGATCTGGATCAGACGGGTAGCTTGATGAGGATGATGGCAACTCGTCTGAGTCAGAATCAGAGTCATCATTGGCCATCATTGCCTTCTTGCCACGGTTGTATCTTCTTTCCCTTCGTGCTTTGCGTTCTTCTCGATCATCAATGCTCAGGTCTGGACATTCATATATGTAGTGACCTGGCTTCTCACAGTTATAGCACAAGAGATCATTAATAGCCTTTTTAATAGGAGAGTTATTCCTTCGTTTATCACGTCTATCAGAACGAGTAATCTTCCTACCATCAGACTCTCTATCTTGTCTGTTACCTTTCGAGACTTCGTCTCTCCTTTCGGACGAGTTTCGGTCTCGTCTGGTCTCAGACGAGTTCTTAGAGGCAGACCCTCTATGTTCTCTATAGAACTTCTTATATCTTCCGAAACGTTTATTCAGCCTATCAAACTTTCTAACCATGAGGCTTACCTGATCCTTTAGACTAAGATCAGTATCTAACTCGTCTTTCACAGAAGTAGACCTAGTCTTAGACTTCGACCTGTCTACCTTAGACAAACTAGCCTTAAAGGCAACGTTCTTAGATACAACATGTTCTCTGTCACTACTTGCTATAGGTTCATCTTCGTCTAAATCAAACTCATGAGCCTTTAGAGTTTGAAACATAGTCTCTGCTGTCCATACGTCTATATCTTGGGTATTCTTAACAAGCATTTTTACCATTTTCCATCGACTATCAAGGCTTTTGAGAATCCTAAGATTGATTTCACGTGGAGTATAAGATTTACCAAGGACTTCCAAGTCATTCATGATTTTGGTAAAACGAGTATCCAACTGGTCTATAGTTTCGCCAGCTTTCATATGAAATGATTCAAATCTTTGGACTGCAGTGGAAAGCTTGCTTTCTTTGATTAGGGATGTTCCTTCACAAATAATAGCTAAGCGATCCCACATTTCTTTGGCAGTTTTACATTTTAACACTTTTCCCAGATACTCGTTAGGAAGAGTGTGTAAGATGTAATTCTTAGCCAAGCTATCCAAATTATTCTGTCTCATTTCTTCTGAGGTTAGTTCTGACCTTGGTTTCTTGACGAGTGTGCCCACGGGTTGATTTGTGTCAAGGGCAGCAGTATTGGGGATCATGGTCACTATCGGACCTTCAGTGATGACGGAGATCATTAAGTCGTGAGTGGAACTGAAGATGGCTTCCATCCTTAGCTTCCAATAGTCATAATCTTGAACCTGGAACTTAGGCAATTTGTTAGCACTTATTTCAAGAGACATGATGATTTCAAGTAAATCAACGCTAAATGAATTTATGATCAAGAAGTGTATGAGTCAAGAACAGGGAACAAGAAACAAATATATCAAAAAAATTGATCAAGAACACGTAAGCAAATATGATCTTGGACCAAGACTTTCACCCAAGTCTTGAGTTGGTTATCAAGAAACAGCAGTTCGTAAACTACTGCTCTGATACCACTTGTAGGTCCCTAAGTTGAGTTAATATCGAGGGAAGCTAAAGAAAATGTCTAGAGGGGGGTGAATAGACTTTTCTTAAATCTTTCAATATATCAGAATTACAATGTGCGGAATACGAAATTAATAATGAGCCCAATTAAAGTTTATACTCAACTTATTTCGAGAACTCTGTTTTATGTACTCAACTAGTCTTGTTCAGTTATGTGTGTTTAACAAGTAAACAGTTAATCAATTTAAACAAAAAAAACAGTAAAGTAAATCAAACACGAGATTTATAGTGGTTCGACAACTTGTCTACATCCACTCTCACAAACCCAGTTGTGAAATTCTTATTAACTCTTCCAATCGAGTAATATGTTCTTGTGGCTTTAAGTCCCAAGAAATAAGACTTAGATCTTCTCGATTATATCTCCAGATATATCTTCGATCTTACTAGCTATTTTACAAGTAACTAGCAACTTGAAACAGTAAACGAAAATAAAACTTCTCTTCGTTCAGTAGTAGCCTTCTGGTTTCTTCACTTGACTTGAGTAGCTTCACTTTCTGAACTTCAATCTCTGAGAGAAACTTCGAACAATTCTTCAGTATGTAGCTTTAGTATACGTATTTTCAGTAGTCTTCGAAATTTCAGTTATCTCCAACCAATGAATACCTTGGGGTATTTATAGACTTCCAATTTCCAAGAACTTTCAGTTGTGTAACAACCTTTCTTGAAAACTAACTTCTAACTGAATCTTTTTATTCTTTCACGCGTTTCTTCAGTTAATTAGTTATTCCTTAACTAATTCTTTATCTACAATACGCGTTTCTGTAACTAACTTCAAGTTGACCTGTCTTGTTCAAGTCGCGCACCTGTCTTGTCCAGTAGTAGTAGACTGTGTCTTCTCTTTATCTTGTGCAGTAGACTTATTCAGATTACAACATAGAACTAATCCAGTCCTATCAACTAATCCTAACAAGACTATTACATTACATTAAGCTCTTGTTACACAGCTTAGTCAACTTAAAAACTATACAAAGAATCTATCTATTACATTAAAAATCATGAGCTCTATACAACAATTATTCATAGCTCAATAACAATCTAACATATACAAATAACACATATGAAGTACTTATAAATCGTACTTATCTTTCAATAATACTTGTCTTTTAAAACGAGTACTTATCTTGTGAATTCTACTGGTCTTGTACAAGATGATTTCAACTTAACTAGACTAGATCAGTCAACACTTAGAAAATATTCAAGTCTACTTTTGGCTTATCAAAACTTCATCTTTATCTTTTATCATCATTTGGAACTTGTTCTAGGATTCATATCCCAACAGTCCTGGACTTGGATTTTGTCCTACTTTCAGCCCTGCTCTCCCTTAGAGCTACTTGGAGAGACCTTTCCTCCTGAAGTTCCAGAATCTTGTCAGTGGGCTTGGCTCTCCTCTTACTTGCGCTACTGCTCCCACTTCCTTCCTCTTCCTTCTCAGGGACAACTTCCTTGGGTCTTTTATCACCCTTCTTCTTTTGCCTTGTCTCATTATACTTCTGCCTCAATTCTTCTGAGTGGTCAGAAGGCACTTGCACTCCCTCTTCTGCCACTTCATCAACTTCAGTTGATGCTCCCGAGGCTTCTTCTGATGGAATTTGAGATAACTTATTTGTCTATACAGCTCTGGCCTTAATTCTCTTCTTCAACTTAGGTTTCTCTTCTTGCTTAACTTCAGTAGGTTTGGCCAGAAGCATCCTCCTTTGTTCAGTTTTCTTGCTTAGCTTCCTGAACAAGATTTTCTGGGCAGGGAGGGGCTTGGCAAAGGTCTGCATCTTAGAGTAATGAACAAACTTCTCAATCAGCAAGCTTGCCCTTGTGCAATACTTGAGTTTGCTCTCCAATACCACCTTTTAGTGAGCTTTCACCTTGAACTTTGCCTTTTCCTTCATCATCTCAGACAAGATGAAGGTCCTCCAATCAAATTTGATGCCCTTGTCACTGACATCAATCACTGCAGCCATAATCTTTATTCTTGGAGCACTCACTTGCTCCAAACTACCAGTTTTGCTCATGAGACTCTGTTGGTCCCAAAGTTGAGTTAAGATTGAGTAAGCTAAGAAAGTCTAGAGGGGAGGGGTGAATAGACTTTCAAAAATCTTTCAAAATATCAGAGTTTATAATGCGGAATAGTGTTCTGAATAGTACTGTTCTTACTGAGTCAGATCAGTACTTCCAGTTTTAGTTTTATACTCAACTTTTATTTAGATCTTTACTTAGACAATTCTACTGTTCTTGTTTAAACAAATATCAAACAAATATCAAACAGAAAATGTAAAGAACACAGAATTTTATAGTGGTTCGACCAATAAGTCTACATCCACTCTCACAATCCCAGTTGTGATGTTTTATTACTCTTCCTTGAGTTTCTTGTGGCTTAAAGTCCCAAGATTAAGACTTTGATCTTTTCGATTACACTTCCAAGTGTATCTTCGATCTACTAGTAATTCTACAAGTAACTAGCACACTTGTTTTACAAAACACAAACTTAAAACTGAAAAGTAAAACTTCTCTTTGAGTAGCCTTTGATTCTTCTCTTCAATTCAGTGGCTTCTCCTTAGTTCGATTTCCTTAACTTTGTGAGTTCTTGATTGTAGACTTGCTCTTGAATTCTTCTAAGATCAGTAATTGTTCAGTAGTAGCAGTCTTTCAGTAGTCTCTTCAAGTAGGAGATCATACAGTATTTATAGAACTTAGTATGACAGTTAGCAGTTTGTGAACTAACTCTCAACTAACTCTAAAACTGTTTTTGTAACTTCTTCTTATAACCGACTTTGTAACTTCCTTCTTATTCCAAGTCAGCATATCTTCAAATATATATTCAGTTACTCTTTAAATAAGTTTCCCAAACTTATTCTTCAAATTCACCAAATCAGCACATTAACTTACTGTTCTGATTTTTACTATTCTGATTTTTACTCTTCTGAGCCAGTCAGCACAGTAACCAAAAACTGTTATAACTTCTCCAGAATTCTTCTAAGCTTTTCTTCAACTCTTCTTTGAAGTCTTCTTATTCTGAAGTAGTCTTCTGATTCTTCATTAGTCTTCTGATCTTCTTCTAATCTAGTGTTCTAAACTTACTTTTCTAAACTATTACAATGCTGAATACAATAAAATACAACTTTACATATATAAAACCTATCTATACATCAACTGAACTATATACAGATGAGTATAACTAAGTCCTATACTATAAGCTGTCTATACAACACAAAACATCAGCTTAGTACCTAACAGTTCATATATCAGATCAGTAAATACAATAAGATCAGTAAACTCATATAAGATCAGTAAACTCAGATTTCAAATATCTCTTTAAAATCAATATTCTTATTCTCAGATTCCATTAAGATCAGTAATCTTATTTCAGATGACTCAGTTAAGATCAGTAATCTTGTTTTCAGATGACTTAGTTAAGATGACTTAGAACCACATATATCACTAACTTTAAGTTGCTTTTGGCCATCAAAACATACTTTCATCAACTAGAACATTGTTTATAGGATTCATATCCCAACAATTTCCCCCTTTTTGATGAAGCCAAAACTACTTAAATGTTAATAAATCAGTAGTTAAGTATGTAGTCTATCATAACAGTTCATCATTTCAAAATTCCAGATTCATATTCAAGTTAGATCAGATAATGCACATATTACACATACTAACAAAATATGAAAAAAAAACACAAAATATAGAAATAAAGATTAAGGATAGAAATGTTATCTTGTGAGCTTGTCCTTCATCTTCATTCTGTATCTTCAGATTCTGAATGCAACATAAAGCCTTGCTTTGATATCCATCATGTGTTGATGATCAGTTATTCCTTCTTCTTTAATAATCTCAGCAATTATGTTACCAATCTCCTTGTAATCTGGTTCTCCATTCTCAAGTCTTGGAGGTTCCCAATTTGGTTCTTCAGGACATAAGATCGTTGTTCCAGCACGAGCAGCAACTTGTGCTATGTCTTCCCAAAAATCTTCAAAGTCAGCAAATTCAGCTTCTTTGCTTGAATGATCACCAAACTTCCTCACAATGAAGTTTGCAATCTGCCACTTCTTCTTCAGATTCTTCCAATATTCCATATTTTCTGTTAGAACAATAAAATCCACAAAGTTCTCATCTTGAAAATTTTTGTCAAACTCTTTTCCTTCAGCTTTTCTCTGAGCATTCAATTTCCTTCTCAAAGCTGCAACTCGATTATCAAATCTCGTTTTCAAAAACTTAACATCCTTTTCTTTCTTCTTCTTTAACTCTGCTTCTTCACTTGAAACAACAATTTTCAACTTGCTTCTGGATCTGGTAACTCTACCAGTTTCCTCTTCTTGTTCTTCTTCATCAGACAATATTAATTTCCTCTTTTTCTGACTAGAACTTCCAGCAGCATCAGTTTTCTTCTTCTCAACAATTTCTTCAGCTTGTTGTTTCTGTTGCTTCCTGAGTTTAAATTTCTCATTCAGAATTGCAATTTCTTCTTTCAACTCATCTTGACTCACAACTAGTTGAGCTTGTTGTGACTGAGTTTGTTCCATCATTCTTTTTATCTTATCTTCCCCCTTTTTGGCTTCATCATGCCACTCTTTCAAGGGAGTCAAGTGTTGTTCCATCTTAGCATGCAACACCTGAGATAGATTCTTCTCTTGAAGTCTATGAAGATCATAAATTTTAGACATTGTATGCTCCATAATTCTTTCATAAGAATTTTCAGAATTCATCTTATTCATTCTTTCAGTAGCTTCTTGGAACATCTTCACAACATCTTCCAATTTAGCTTGAAGCTCTGCATTCTGCTTTTTCAACATTTCAAAGCTTGAGATATCAGATTCCTTTTCAATAGGAACTGTTCTGACCTGTTCCTGCACATCTTCAGGAATGATAGGATCAGCAGACTGCAATGGAATGCTTTCCATCTCTTCAGCATCCAAAACTTGGTTTCCAACAACTTCTGTATCTTCAATCACAACAGTGTTCTCAAACACCTCTGTTGCATTGTCAACAGCTTCATCAACTTCCATAAAATCCTCTTCAACAGCATTCTCAGCTTCATCAGCAACCTTCTCTTCACTTACCATAATAACATCATCTTTTTCATCAGCAGCAGTAGTAGCAACATTCTCCACAGAATATTTAACACCTGTCAACCTGTAAACAAGTTGAACTACTGACTCAGGGGTTACTAGCTCAAGAAATGAGTTAACACCAGCTGCATGCATTTGCTCTGCTTCCCAATCATCAAAGATTGAAGCACCACCCATACCTTCCATAACAGCTAAATTCTCTTTGAGAGTACTCCTCTTAAGATACACCCATGTGCCAATCCTAAGGAGTTTCTCAAACTCAACTGAGCTTTCATCCAATCCAGGAAACCGCTTTAACAAAGCCAATCTCAAATCTATCTTGATTCTATCCTCTTTATCACATATAGTATAATCCATTAAACCAGCAGGTTTAGGAGCTATAAATTCAGGTTCAGGGGATGATGAAATGTCAATTGGTACAGTAGAAGGCTCAAATTCATGTTCAGTAGAGTGATCATGAACCTGTATTGGGGAATGATGTGGTGAAGGTTGGTGTTGAGGGCTTGAAATAGGAGTAGGATCAAAAGGGGTGTTCTGAGGAGATAAATGGGGAGTGTTCTGAGACACAGGAAAATAGTGAGCTGATTGTCCAGAACATGAAGGTTGAGGGTTAAGGGGTTCAGCAGGCTTGGATCAGAGTTTGAAGGGGTAGGAGAGACATCAACAAGCTTCCTCCTAGCACTTCTCCTCTTGGTTCTCTTATGTAAAGCAACAGGACTAGAACTACTAACCTCTTGCTCTTCAGAGCTTGCTTGCACCACAGTCTCAACAAACCTGACTGTTTGCTCTGAGGCAGCTGTAGCAGACCTTCCTCTCCTTGGTCTAATACTGCTCGGATCATGCCTCGCCTTCGATCTAACCTCTGGTTGATTATCATCAGATCGGTACATTGAAGCTCCAGATTCTTATGCTTCAGGCTCTTGAGGTTGCTCCAAAGGATTCTCTTGTTCAAAACGAACAGACTCCTTCTTCATCAAGAATTTTCCATGATGGAATTTCTTGGGATTACTCCAGTACGCCTTTTTGACAACCAACTGAGGCAACAAGATACTCAGTTTGTTTCCAAACCCTAATTTCGATTTAATCGAAAATTCCATTGTATCCTCATCGAACAAGACTTTTTCTTTCTCACTTAACAGTCTTTCTAAGAAAAATCCTTGCCAATCACCTTGAACTCTGTCAATGATTGCAACCATAATTCGGATTTTTGAACTTGATAGAGCATCCTGACTGTGATGTTGCCCTAACAAACATTTTCCGGCTATGTCCATTAGAAACTGCAGACCAGTAGGAAGAACATCCTTTTTAAGATGGCTTAGAGACTCAGGTTCTTCACCAGTCCATCTTCCTACGCATTCTTTCTCTTCCCCTGCTTTGTAGGTTAAAATATTTACAGGGCCTTGAGGTAAATCCAGCATAACTTCCAGGATTTCCCTTGTAATTGCCACCTTGTGCCCAGAAAGCATGGAGTGGACACCATTGCTATCACCTTTAAGCTGTAGATAAAATTCCATCGCCTCTGGTTCGAATACATTCATAGGAGATGATTCAAGAAATTTCCTCAGCCCGCACTCTTCGCACATTGTCAGAATTGCTTGATTTTCAGCATTGTGTCGGCCATTGAAATATACAACATTTTCTACAAAAATTCCTTTTTCTCGAACCCAGAAATCCGAATCAAAAGTTCCTGCAACTTCGTTAGATTCACTGATAATATTGATAGTTGCCATTGTAGAATTTTGTAGAGAATAGATTTTTGCAGTAATTTTGAGTTTATGAGCTTTCCAGTAATGAACTCGTAAGAAAGAAGACGATGAAGAGTGATCGTGTTTGTCAAATTCAAAACCAATCTAGGGCTAGGATTGAATTTGATTATCACAAAGAATGGTTGAGATTAAGTCTCGAAATCCGTGTTTAACAAGAACTGTTCATATTCTAGTACCATTCTTAATTTTGGAGCCAATTTGTGTTTGATAAATACACCACAGTTTTTAGGTTAGAAATAGAGGAGTGTACTAATCTTCTCTATTAGTAATCTAAAATTGAGCAGTTTTTGACTTAGAGTATTCTAATCCAAAAGACTGTTCTGATGCAAATCAGCACAGTAGTTTCCAAAACTATTTCACTTCATTTTCTTACTTGTATATAAAGAAAATTTCACTTATCTGGATCAGCTGAGTACTGTGATCAGCTGAGTAACCTTTTTAGACATCAGATCAGTAGATGAATCAGCACAGTAGTTTTCAGATCAGTACCCAATTTTCCTGATTTCACCTTTTTGATATCAGCACAGTAATCCTCAGATCAATACTGTGTCAGATTAGTAGAATTCTGTAAACAGATTAGTAGTAATCAAATCTTTCTGTAGACAGATTAGTCAGTAATTAGATTAGTTCTGTAGAATAACTGAATTGTAATTAGATCAGTACTGTAGACAAAGAAGCTTTGTAATCAGTACAGTTCTGTAGACAAGTCAATTTATTAATCAGAATATATCTGTAGACTGCTATAGCCTGTAATCAGATCAGATTAGTAGACTTTTCAAATCTGTAATCAGATCAGTTCCCCCTTCAATGGAGAATTCCTCTTCTGTGCCTGTTTCACGTTGGTAGAAGTGTTAGTTCATGAGATATAAGTGTAAAACAGTACATTGTAGTAACAATATGTTTAATTTAATGATCACATCAAGGTTTATGCTAAAGTGACTTATTGTTCTGAGTCAACAAAAGGATCTTTAAGAAATCACAGATTCCCCCTTAATGTGTGTTCTCAGTGTCCCTCAGCTTTACCAGCTTCCTCATCGGGATTAAGGTCACTTTAGTAACCTTGTTACCTGTTTTAAGTGTAGTGATCTGACATAGGGTTGTCTCTTCTGAATTTTGAGTTTTGATGTACTGCTCTTAGTTTCTGCTTCATATTCCTCTTGGTATAAGATCAGTACCTGAAATGTTAGTACAGTTCTATATACATATAGAATCCATATCTATCAATCCTAAGCTAATGCATAACTCTCTGAATCTCACTTCAGCCAATGGTTTTGTAAAAATGTCAGCTCTTTGAATATCAGTATGAATCTTTTCCATCCTAATATTTTTCTTTTCAACATGATCCCTAATAAAGTGATGCATAATGTCAACATGCTTGCATCTAGTATGTAAAACGGGATTTTGTGTTATGGCAATGGCACTATTACTGTCACAATATATAGGTACATTAGATTCTACAATATTGTAGTCTCTGAGTTGTTGTATTAGCCAAAGAAGCTGACTACAACAACTTCCTGCAGCCATATATTCTGCTTCAGTAGTAGAAGTTGCCACACTTGTTTGTTTCTTTGAAAACCATGAAATGAGCTTAGTTCCTAAGAATTGACATGAACCTGAAGTAGATTTTCTATCTATTTTACAACCTCCAAAGTCCGAGTCTGAATAACCACTTAAGGATATATCATCATCTGCAGGATACCATAATCCTCGATTAATGGTCCCCTTTAGATATTTCAATATCCTTTTGGCAGCTTCCAGATGACTTTCTTTGGGGTTTGCTTGAAATCTTGCACATACTCCAACAGAAAAAGCAATATCAGGTCTGCTGGCAGTTAGATAGAGTAGAGAGCCAATTAAAGCACGATAATGAGGTTGGTCAGAAGACTTACCTCTTTCATCAGGATCCATTCTGTATGTAGGTTGCATGGGCACACCAACTGTCTTACAGGTTTTAATACCAAATTTATCTAGCAAATTCTTAGTATACTTTGCTTGATTTATAAAGATACCTTCTGTAGTTTGTTTTACTTGAAGACCAAGAAAATATGTCATTTCTCCCATCATAGACATTTCAAATTTACTTTGCATGAGTGTAGAAAAGCTTTCACTCAAGGTTTTGTTGGGTGATCCAAAAATAATATCATCCACATAAATTTGAACAAGTAATATATCACTACCTTCTTGTTTTCTAAACAAAGTTCTATCAACCTTGCCTTTAGTAAAACCATTTTCAAGTAAGAATAGAGAAAGAGTATCATACCAGGCTCTTGGGGCTTGTTTCAATCCATAGAGTGCTTTCTTTAACCCGTATACTTGGTGACTATTCACTTCAAAACCAGGTGGTTGTTCCACATAAACTTCTTCAGCAAGTATACCATTCAAAAATGCACTTTTCACATCCATTTGATACACAGTGAATTTCATATGAGCAGCATAGGCAAGGAACAATCTTATAGCTTCTAGTCTAGCTACAAGAGCAAAAGTTTCATCATAATCAATACCATCAGCTTGAGAGTTGCCCTGAGCAACTAATCTAGCTTTATTTCTAACTACAATATCATTTTCATCCCTTTTGTTCTTGAAAATCCACTTAGTGCCTACAACATTATGATTACTAGGTCTATCAACAAGTTCCCAAACTTCATTTCTAGTGAACTGATTAAGTTCTTCTTGCATGGTTATAATCCAGTTGCTATCACTTAAAGCTTCAATCACAGTTTGAGGCTCAATAGATGATAGAAAACAACACCAGCAAAATAGAGACTTACTAGGTTCTTCCTAGGAATCAACCAATTGTTTTCTAGTTTTAACACCTATACTGGAATCACCTAAAATCAGATCAGTAGAATGAGCAGACTTCCATGTCCTTCTATTCTTAACAGAAATGCTATCATCATTTATATCATGCAAATCATCATGCAGATCAGTATCATTTATATCAGCAGATTTGTTCATAGGAGAGCAGTTATTCAATTCTGGCATATCAGAAGTTTTAGAAGACTCACCTTTGTCTTTTACCTTTTCTTTTTCAGAATCTTGATCTAGGACTTTCAGGAAAGGATTATATGCTTGTACAGATTCATATATTTATGTATCATCATCTTCATTGTTGGTTTGAAGCTGTAGTTTGTCAATTTTCTTACTGAGCTTATGATCAGCAGAGTCCTGCACATTCTCATCAAAGACTACATGGGGTGTTTCTTCCACACATAGGGTAGAGTAATTAAACACTCTAAATGCTTTGCTTACAGAAGAGTATCCTAAGAATATCCCTTCATCAGCTTTTGCATCAAAGGCATTTAGCTTACTTTTGCCATTGTTATGAATGAAACACTTACATCCAAAGATATGAAAATAAGAAACTCTAGGTTTTCTACCTTTCCATACCTCATAAGGTGTTTTACCATGCACCTTATTAAGAGCACTTCGATTTTGGGAGTGGCAAGCTGTGTTAATAGCTTCTGCCCAAAACTTCTGAGGTGTGTTGAATTCTGCAATCATGGCTCTGCAAGCTTCTTTTAGTGTTCTGTTTCTCCTTTCTGCAACACCATTTTGTTGAGGGGTTCTGGCTGCACTTGTCAAATGCTGTATGCCAGACTTAGAACAATAGTCAGAGATGTAACAGTTAATAAATTCAGTCCCCTTGTCACTCCTAATTTTGACAATGGGATGACCTTTTTCAACCTGCAACCTCTTCAATAGATCTGGAAGTAGTGTTTGTGTATCACTCTTTTTGTGTAGAAAGACTACCCAAGTAAACTTAGAGTAATCATCTACTACAACTAGAGTATACATTCTTCCATTCAATGTAGGAGGGTTGATAGGACCATGAAGATCCATATGCAAGAGTTCTAAGACTCTGCTTGTTGAAAGAGTTGGAATGGACTTGAATGAAACCTTTACCTGTTTACCTTTTTGACAGGAGTCACATACTTGTGATTTGGAATAGATTTCATTAGGAATGCCCTCAACAAGATGTTCTCTAGCAATCTTGTTGATTATCTTAAAGTTCAGGTGGCAGAGGCGTTTATGCCAAAGCCAACTGTTTTCTTTAGGACTCTTAGTAATAAGACAAGCATTCTTAGGACAACTATTCCAATTCACAATGTATACACTTCCTTGTCTTGTGCCAACAAGTAGAACATTGTGAGTCCTTTTGTCTATTATTTCACATCTTCTGGTCTTGAACTGAACTTTGTATCCTCTGTCACAGAATTGAGATACAGATAACAAATTATATTTCAAACCTTCAACATAGGAGACATCTTGGATTTCAACATCTCCATTCTTGATGAATCCAAATCCTTTTGTGATTGCCATGGAGCTGTCTCCAAAGATGACTTTTGGTCCTTCCTTCTCATGATAGTCAGTAAGTAAGGCCTTGGTACCAGTCATGTGGTGTGAACACCCACTGTCTATGTACCAGGTCTCACCAACTGAACCACCTTTCTTGTACAAGTCCAGTCGATCCTTGGGGGTCCTTGGGGGTTAGTAGTGAGAGGTACCCAAATGAACATTGAGGATTTGAATAAATGGGACCTCTTCATTTTCCTTCCAAATTTATCACAGAACAGTACTTTATTAACCAATTCAGAATTATCAGCAGACTTAGGATCTATTTTTCTGAGATAGCCTTTCCTTGGTTCTATCCCTTTTTCAGTAAGATCAGTATGCCTGTAATAGTTTGAATAAGGTCTGAAAGCATGTGGACCATAAGGCTTATATTTTTGTTTTGGTTTTTCCTCTCCAATCGTATCATAAGATAAAGGTGGAGGATAAAGAACAGGTTTGTTATGATAATGAGGCACAAATCTCCTAGGTTTAGTTGAATACAGCTGAGACTGCCTTATGAAAGGAGGTCTAGGCTGTTCCCAACTTGCCTGTGCTTGTCTTGACCTACTGTTCTGAGTTTGTCTCTTCTGATTCCAGGATTGATCTGATCTGGTCAGAGGAGTATAACTCTTCTGGTATGGTCTTGACTGTACTGGTCTTAATACATTCTTCATTTTACCATTCTTGGTAGTAGGAGGGATGTATTTAGACTGTACTTTGAGTTTTGGATCATCATCATAAATCATAGGTTCTTTTCCTTTATCTAGTTGCAAAGAACTTGAACTAGCTCCATTAGTGTTCTTAAATTCTGAAGTAGAGGAACTAGGCAGATCAGTACCTATCCCACTTTTATCATTTGGAGCTCTATATCTGTCTGAGATAGTTTGATTAATCTTAGTAGAGTTAATCATCCCAGATAGCTTTCGATCTAGGCTCACTACTTCAGATTCTAAGAATCTATTGCGCTCTTCAAGTTTTTCACACTTAATCTTTAAATCATTGAATTCATTAGTCTCTTTGGCTTGAGTTTTAAGCATACCCTGATATAGTTTATCAATAGATGCATACTTTTCTTGGAGTTGGGACAACTCTTCTGATAGCCTTGCATTTATGACAGTTATATTAGGATCTACTTTTGACTGAGCTTCTTTCAGATTAATGATTTCTTGCTTTAAAGATATATTCTCATCACTAATTTCAATGAATGCTTTGTTTGCTTGTAGAAGGTCTTCTTCAGTCACTCCTTGGGAATGATGAAGACTACTTCCTACACTGCTATCAGCAGCATCACTTTCATCAGTGTCAGAATTTTTACAAGATTGAAAAGAGTTAACAGATGATACCTCATCATTTATTTTGGCTATCATTACCAGTCCATCATCTGCTATGAAGGCTTCATCTTCATTGCTAGAGGGGTATTCAGATGAAGACGATGGCAACTCTTCTGATTCCGAATCATTGTATGCCATCATTGCCTTCTTACCCTTGGCATATTTTCGATCTCTTCTGGCTTTCCTTTCTTCTCGATCTTCAGAACTCAGATCAGGACATTCATAAGCATAATGACCTGGCTTATCACAATTATAGCAAACAGGATTGTTAGAAGTTCTCTTAGGAGGTGAATGATTTCGGTTCCTGTCATGCTTGTCAATTGAGTTCCTGTCTTTCTTATCAGAATACTTTCTATCCCTCTTATCAGATGAGTTCCTATCTCTCTTGTTCTCATTAGAGATCTCATCCCTTCTTTCAGAAGAGTTTTGATCCCTTCTGTTCACAGAAGAGTCCCTGTTACTAGAACCCTTGGTTTCCTTATAGAATCTCTTGTATCTACCATACCTCTTATTTAGTCTATCAAATCTTTTGATCATAAGGCTCATCTGATCTTTCAGACTAAGATCAGAACTATCTAGTTCATCTTTTATGCTTGAGGCCTTAGACTTAGATGATCTAGACCCCTTAGAGGTAGAGGCTTTAAAAGCTATGTCCTTAGAGGCATCCTTATCCTTATGAATCACAGTAATAGGTTCTTCTTCATCTAACTCAAACTCATGTGCCTTAAGTGTTTGGAACATAGTTTCTGCTGGTCAAGAATCAATATCTTGTGTGGTCTTAATGATCATCTTGACCATTTTCCACATTTCATCCAAGGCTTTCAAGATTCTCAAGTTAACTTCTCTTTCAGTATAAGTCTTTCCTAACACATCAAGATCATTCATAATTTTGGTAAATCGAGTATCCAATTCATCAATTGATTCACCTGGCTTCATCTTGAATGTTTCAAACCTTTGGACAGCTGTGGATAATTTGCTTTCTTTGATCAGAGTAGTACCTTCACAAAGAATAGCCAATTTGTCCCACATTTGCTTTGCAGTGTTACATTTTAACACTTTACCAAGATACTCATTTGGCAAGGTGTGTAAAATATAATTCTTAGCAAGACTATCCAAATTGTTTTGTCTCATTTCTTCAGAAGTCAGTTCTGACCTTGGTTTAGGGACCAGTGCTCCAACTGGTTTAGAAGGATCCAAAACAGTAGTGTTCTCCACCATGGTGACAATAGGTCCTTCAGTCACCACAGACACCATCAGATCATGTGTTGAGCTAAAGATGGCCTCCATCCTAAGCTTCCAGTAGTCATAATCTGCAATCTTGAACTTAGGAAGTTTGTTCACATTAGTGTCATCCATGTTTGATTAGACAAATAGGATCAGTAGTATAGCAGATAGTTTTCAAGTATTCAGATAGTGACAGATATCAAGAAATAGTAGCAAGATCAGTAAGATTTCCCTCAAGATCTGCAAGGTTATCAAGAAACAGCAGTCCAAAGAACTACTGCTCTGATACCACTTGTTGGTCCCAAAGTTGAGTTAAGATTGAGTAAGCTAAGAAAGTCTAGAGGGGAGGGGTGAATAGACTTTCAAAAATCTTTCAAAATATCAGAGTTTATAATGCGGAATAGTGTTCTGAATAGTACTGTTCTTACTGATTCAGATCAGTACTTCCAGTTTTAGTTTTATACTCAACTTTTATTTAGATCTTTACTTAGACAATTCTACTGTTCTTGTTTAAACAAATATCAAACAAATATCAAACAGAAAATGTAAAGAACACATAATTTTATAGTGGTTCGACCAATAAGTCTACATCCACTCTCACAATCCCAGTTGTGATGTTTTATTACTCTTCCTTGAGTTTCTTGTGGCTTAAAGTCCCAAGATTAAGACTTTGATCTTTTCGATTACACTTCCAAGTGTATCTTCGATCTACTAGTAATTCTACAAGTAACTAGCACACTTGTTTTACAAAACACAAACTTAAAACTGAAAAGTAAAACTTCTCTTTGAGTAGCCTTTGATTCTTCTCTTCAATTCAGTGGCTTCTCCTTAGTTCGATTTCCTTAACTCTGTGAGTTCTTGATTGTAGACTTGCTCTTGAATTCTTCTAAGATCAGTAATTGTTCAGTAGTAGCAGTCTTTCAGTAGTCTCTTCAAGTAGGAGATCATACAGTATTTATAGAACTTAGTATGACAGTTAGCAGTTTGTGAACTAACTCTCAACTAACTCTAAAACTGTTTTTGTAACTTCTTCTTATAACCGACTTTGTAACTTCCTTCTTATTCCAAGTCAGCATATCTTCAAATATATATTCAGTTACTCTTTAAATAAGTTTCCCAAACTTATTCTTCAAATTCACCAAATCAGCACAGTAACTTACTGTTCTGATTTTTACTATTCTGATTTTTACTCTTCTGAGCCAGTCAGCACAGTAACCAAAAACTGTTATAACTTCTCCAGAATTCTTCTAAGCTTTTCTTCAACTCTTCTTTGAAGTCTTCTTATTCTGAAGTAGTCTTCTGATTCTTCATTAGTCTTCTGATCTTCTTCTAATCTAGTGTTCTAAACTTACTGTTCTAAACTATTACAATGCTGAATACAATAAAATACAACTTTACATATATAAAACCTATCTATACATCAACTGAACTATATACATATGAGTATAACTAAGTCCTATACTATAATCTGTCTATACAACACAAAACATCAGCTTAGTACCTAACAGTTCATATATCAGATCAGTAAATACAATAAGATCAGTAAACTCATATAAGATCAGTAAACTCAGATTTCAAATATCTCTTTAAAATCAATATTCTTATTCTCAGATTCCATTAAGATCAGTAATCTTATTTCAGATGACTCAGTTAAGATCAGTAATCTTGTTTTCAGATGACTTAGTTAAGATGACTTAGAACCACATATATCACTAACTTTAAGTTGCTTTTGGCCATCAAAACATACTTTCATCAACTAGAACATTGTTTATAGGATTCATATCCCAACAGACTCTTTGTGATTACCTCAAACAGATTGAGGAACATGGCCTTGAGAGTCCTCTTGTGCTGTGTGGATGAGATTGGTCCTGGAACAAGGAGCCAATCTTGAGCAATCTCCTCTTCATGGCCATTGTCATAAAATTCTGGATTCCTCCCTTCAGAGGGCAATCCAAAAGCAGCATCTACATCCTCTTCAGAAAATTTCACCCTGTGAAATCTTTCCTCTTCTTCTCCTTAAGCTTTGTAAGAAAGCCTTGTTGTAACTTCTCCATCTTCTGGCTTTCCTCTCCACTTTAGAAAGGCAAAGAACTCAACCATGTATGATTCAAGGCAGGAATCTGGTTTCTCTTGCATAAATTTTTGAAGAACTGCCCTTCTCAACCATCTCAAGGTTGTTGTAACTTCTGGATCATAACACTCAAAGGAGATGATGGGCTCAAAAATAAGGTTGGTTTTGTGGCTAAGATAGCCAAAATCAAGGTCAAGATCCTTGTTTGTGAAGTCAACAACCATTTCAGTTCTAACTTTGGGAGCCATTGAAGAAAAATGAAGGATATTGAGAGAATATTAGAGAAGATGAAATCTAGGGTTTCAAGAGAATTTTGAATGCGTGGGGAAGAATGAATTGTTGTATGGCTTCTTAAGACTTGTGAATATTCCTAAAGGAATGTATGTCAATGAGTAGGTGAGTCTTAAGGCAATTCAACGGTTTACAAAAGAGGAAATCAAGATTGAACGGCCAAGATCAATTTCAGGGGAGTTGGCCAGTTTTGATCCAACGGTCATTAACCAATGAAACAGTGAAAAACTGTTTTTATACAAACATGGGAAGGAGTTTAATGTTTGTTTAAAGCTGGGGTTTATCAAGGTAGATCATGTCTCGAATTGTTTAATGCAAACAAGAGTTAAATCTTGGCATTTAATGCATTGAAGGTGACTTTTTGGGTAAGGGACAAATTGAATCCTTGAAAAGGTGATATCTTTAAAAGGAATGGGACAGTTATTGAAATAGGCAATGATTACCCAAAATAGGTGCTTATCAGACCAAGATTTGGTTTGATAGCCAAGACAACTTATCTGACCCTACATGGACAAGTGTCCTGAGATGATGTGGACAAGTGTCCTGAATTTCAATGGACAAGTGTCCTAAAAGATTGAGGTCATCTCTTCTGAATTTCAGTAGACTTGACCAAACTTTGCTTTCAGTTCCCTCTTAATTAATTAATTCATTTGGACTCACTTGTCCAACTTCCCTGGATCAAGAAGTCCCAACTCTGCTGATAATTCCAAGAATCTTGCCTCTGCAAGTGGTTTTGTCAAAATATCAGCTTTTTGATGATCTAAGTGGATTTTTACTAGCTTGATATCCTTCTTCTCCACATGGTCTCTAATGAAGTGGTGCTTGATGTCCACATGCTTGCATCTAGTGTGTAAGACTGGATTCTGAGATATTGCAATAGCACTGTTGTTGTCACAGAAGATTGGCACTTCAGTAGAGTTGACATTGTAGTCTCTTAGTTGTTGTCTCAACCAAAGGATCTGAGCACAACAACTTCCAGTTGCTACATATTCAGCTTCAGTGGTGGAGGTAGCCACTATGTTCTGCTTCTTAGAGAACCAAGAAATGAGCTTGTTCCCTAAGAATTGACATGTCCCTGAAGTGGACTTTCTGTCAATTCTACAACCTCCATAATCAGCATCTGAGTAGCCAGTTAGCTCAATATTTTCATCAGTAGGGTACCAAAGGCCTAGATTTTCAGTGCCTTTGAGATACCTCAAGATCCTCTTAGCAGCCTCTAGATGGCTTTTCTTAGGATTTGCTTGAAATCTAGCACAAACACCTACTGCAAAGGTGATGTCAGGTCTGCTGGCAGTGAGGTAGAGGAGTGAGCCAATGATTCCTCTATACTCAGTAGAGTTGGTTGGAACACCACTCTCATCTGGATCCATCTTCCAATGTGTATTCATGGGGATCCTTACTGGCTTGCTGGTTGTACACCCAAATTTCTTGATCATTTCCCTGGTGTACTTTGCTTGGTTGATGAAAATTCCTTCTTTTGATTGCTTGACTTGTAAGCCCAAAAAGAAATTCATCATCCCCATCATTGACATCTCAAACTTGCTCTGCATGAGCTTTGAGAACTTCTTACACAGCTTCTCATTTGGGGATCCAAATATGATGTCATCAACATATATTTGGACAAGCAAGATGTTCTCTCCTTCAGTGATTCTGAAGAGAGTTCTATCCACAGTTCCTTTGATGAATCCATGGTCCAAGAGGAACTGTGATAGTGTGTCATACCATGCTCTTGGAGCTTGCTTGAGTCCATATTGAGCTTTCTTCAGTCTGTAGACTTGGTTTCCAACCTCAAAACCAGGTGGTTGCTCCACATAGACTTCTTCTTTCAAAACTTCATTCAAGAAGGCACTCTTGACATCCATCTGGTACACTTTGAACCTTTTGTGGGCTGCATATTCTAGGAATTGCCTTATTGCTTCTAGCCTGGCCACAGGTGCAAATGTTTCATCATAGTCAATGCCTTCTGATTGACAATAGCCCTTTGCCACTAATCTGGCTTTGTTTCTGACAATCACATCATTCTCATTCTTCTTGTTCTTGAATACCCACTTGGTTCTAATAACATCTTGATGTGAAGGTCTATCCACCAGCTCCCAAACATCATTTCTGGTGAATTGGTTCAGCTCTTCCTGCATTGTTGTTATCCAATTTGCATCTTGAAGTGCTTCTTCAATGTCACTTGGTTCCTGTTCTGATAGGAAGCAGCAAAACAAAGCACTTTCACCATGAAACCTTCTGGTTTTGACTCCTATACTTGGATCACCAAGTATCAGATCAGTAGGATGGTCAGACAACCATGTCCTTCTTTTTATGATCCCTTCAGTAGAGTTGTCCTCTACTAAGGTTGAGTCACCATTACCATAAAATTCAGGATAATTTAATGCAGGATCTAATTTTGGATCATATTCAGGGATGTTGTCCTCAATGTCAGGGACATTGGCATTTTCAACATTTATGTTTCCCCCTTGAATATTAAATCCATTAACTACCTCAGCAGAGTCTGCTTCTTCATTGGTAGTTATTACCTGAGTGTGAACTGAGATTGGGTCATTCAGTTCACCATTTCCTTCAGTGGGGTTTGCCTCAGGAAGGTTGCCTTCAGGATTGTTGTCCAGTATTATGTTTTCAGGAAGATTTGCTTGGACAACATCTATGAATACATTGTCCTTGTCTTTTAGGCTCAATCTGGTTGTTCTTTGTGTGATTTCTTCAGTATCCTGGTCTTTGTTCCTGACCTCAAAAATAGATTCATCAAACACAACATGAGATGTTTCCTCCACAATTAGGGTTTTACAGTTGTACACCCTAAAAGCTCTACTGATTTGAGAATATCCAAGGAATATCCCCTCATCAGCTTTGCTGTCAAAAGCTTTCAACTGCTCTTTCCCATTGTTGTGAATGAAACACTTACAACCAAATATGTGAAAATATGACACTTTAGGCAGTCTTCCTTTCCAGAGTTCATAGGGGTTTTGCCTTGACCCTTAGTGATCAAACATCTGTTCTGAGTATAACTAGGCCTTCTTTTTCAGTGAAATCAGTGAGGAGTTCTTTGTTTCCAGTCATGTGCCTTGAGCATCCACTGTCAAGGTACCATGCTGACCTTTTGTTCATGCTCCTCATCTTCTTGTGGCCCTTTGGTACCTGCAATTAGCAAGCTTTAGGTACCCTTTGAATTTTGGGTCCTGAGAGGTTAGTTGTACCTTTAGGAACCCAAACTTGCCTAATTACCCTGATTGATTCAAGGTGGCTAAGTTGTTTTCCTTTAGCATCAACATAAATTGTCTTTCCCTTAAATGCCTTTGGGAAAGTGTGTGTGAAAGTGTTGACTCTGTAGGTTTCAGGAGAGTTGTCAAATCTCCTGAACTTATGAGTTCTTTGTGCTACTTGAGGAAATATTTGAGGGAAGGCATGCTTATGACCATTACCCTTTGGCATGAAGGGTTTTGGTTGTTTCATTTTATTCTGCCTTTGAGGATAGTTGTCCTGAGGTCTGTTCAGCTGAGGCTTCCTCAGTAGAGTTGGCCTAGGCTGATCAAACCTTGGATAACTCCTCTGAACATTGTTCAGGAGAGTTGCCCTTCCATTGGGTCTACTCTGCTGACCAACATTCCTCTTGTGTTCAGGGACTTTAGCCTTTTCCTTAGGTTTGGGCCTAGTCTCCTGAAACACTAGAGTGGGCATCTCATTCATTTTGCCCTTCCTTTGTTCAGTGGCTGAATTACTTCATTTTCAGCTTGTTGTGCCACTGATTTAACAAAGATTTTATTAGTGTTACTTGTGGAGGCAACACTAAGACAAGGTGAAGATTCAAATGGATCAAAGCCTAATCCACTTCTTTGAGCCATAGGTCTTTGGTAACTTTGAATTTCCTCTATTGCTCTAGAGGATTTGTTCAAAGCAGATATCTTTAATTTCAGGCTCTCTTCACTTGATTTAAGAATGTCATACTCATGTGAGAGGTTTTCAAATTTTGCTTGAAGAATTTTTAGTTCGAAATCTTTTCTCTTCTGAGAAAGTAGTTGATCATCAATTTGTCCTTGTTGGTCAACTATCCTGAGATTTGCTTCCTCAAGCTCTCTCAAGACTTGTTGATACAACTCAGTAGACTTGATATCAACTACTGTCTCAGCAGGTTTTGAAAGCTCAATTGAAAGCCTTTCATTTTCTCTCACACAATTGTCATGAAATTCTTTTAATCTAGTGAAATCTTCCATCAACTTCCCAAAAGAAAGTTTCAAGTTGACTTCACTAGTATTTTGTGATAGAAATGATGGTGAGCTAGAAGTAGAGGATACCTCATCATCCTCAATGGCCATGTTGCACACATCATCATCATCATCACTGTTTGAGAACAGTCCATCAGAAGAGTTGAAGCTTTCAGCACTGTCAGATTCATCACCAGCCATAATGGCTTTTCTGTTGGTGAATTTTCTATCACTTTTGGCTTGCCTCTCTCTTCTTTCCTTGGAGCTGAGTTTAGGGCAATCATACTGGAAGTGCCCTTTCTTCTTGCAGTTGTAGCATAGATCCTCATCATCATCTTTCTTTGGATCATCTTTCCTTCTAGATGAGGAGGGTTCAACTCTGTTGGACTTTCTCCTTTCAGAGTACTTGTCCTCTGATCTTTTCTCTTCAGTCTTCTTGTCCTCAGCATGTGCTTCAGGAGAGTTGTACCTTCTCCTGAATTTGTTGTCTTGGTAGAATTTCTTGTATCTACTAAACCTTGAATTGAGTTTGTCAAACCTCCTAGCCATGAGGGCCATTTCTTCCTTCATTTCAGCCTTAGAGAGTGACTTTGATGATCTTGGAGTGGACTGCATTTCAGGTTCAGTAGTTTTGGCTTTGAATGCCACTCCTTTGGTTGGTAAGGAAGATTCCTCAACTGGCTTCCTTCTGTTGAGGTCAAACTCATAAGCTTTAAGTTCAGAGAAGATTTGTTGCATGGGCATGGTGGAGAGATCCTTGGTATTTTGCATCATCACTGCATATACATCCCACTTTTGAGTGAGACTTCTCAAGATTTTCAATCCAACTTCTCTCTTGGAGTACACCTTGCCCAAGGAGTTGATTTCATTCATCACATTTGTGAATCTACCAACAAACTTGTCAATGGGCTCATCAGACTCCATTGTGAATTGTTCAAACTTCTGCACAGCCACTTGGAGCTTGTTCTCCTTTATCTTTTCAGTACCCTCACACATTTCTGCAAGAGTATCCCATATTTCTTTGGCAGTTGTGCAGTGGTAGACCCTTCCCATGATTGCATCTGGAATTTTTTGGTAGAGGGTATTCATGGCTAGATAATTCAAATTATCTTTCCTTTTCTCCTCAGAGGTGAAGTCATCTTCATCCTTGGGAATCACATCCCTTGTGTCTGCTCTTTGCTCATCAGTCAATCTGGGGTTAAGTTGAGTGAACACATAGGGTCCTCTTGTAATCACCCTCAACATGTCAGTGTGGAGAGATGTGAGATGAGCTCTCATTCTTATTTTCCAGAAATCATAATTATCAATTGAGAACATGGGTAACTTGTGATGTGATATATGGTTAACTGGATTGGTGGCCATATTGTCCAGTCCTTGAACAGCAGGAGGTGGAACAGCAGCATTGTAGTTGGCCATATCTCAAAACAAAATGGGTTAGATACAGATATGATAGATTTCAGATAAAGATCAGTTCAGTGGCCACACCAAGTATGTGAGTTTTGAAAATCAAGATGGATTTTCAGAAGCAGTGGTCTTTGAACCCCTGCTCTGATACCACTTGTTGGTCCTGAGAGGAGTATATAACAAGTGTATGGGGGGGGAATACACTTGTATGCAATTTCTTTTCAAACTTTGATCAAACCAGTCTTCAGCAAGGTTGTCCAGGACAACTCTGTTGATATGATGAACTCTTCTAAGATAATCAAACTACTAAGTACTATTGAGTACTTAGTTGAATAACTATCTAAGGGAGTTATATGTGCAGAATTAGTGGTTGGCCCTTTAGTTTAAAACTCCTTTTAGTTCTGAAATCACCTTAACAGTTTATCCAGTTCAGGGAACTTGTCCAAATCTTGTTTTGCACAGTTTAGGATATGTATCTTTGAAAGTCCAATTTGTGCAGTGTTGAGTGTGTGTAAATGCTTGAAAGTAAATCAACATAAAGGTTTATAGCGGTTCAGAGACTCAAGCTCCTACATCCACTTTCCCTGATTTAACAGGATAATTCCCTCACACTTGGAATTAACTTGTTTTATAGTGCCAAGGTGCACTTGATCAACCACACCACTCCTTGGTGCCTTGATCCCTAGGATGTCAAGAGTCCTAGTACCCTTTCTCAACTCAGAACTGAACTGTTCTTCTCTCAACAGTCAGCTCCTTCCACTTCTACTACTACAACCTTCTAACTTTCTCTCTCGAAAGGTATAAGGGTTGAAGTAAGGTTCCAACTAATGAGATATCCTTTACAATGAAGGTTAGTGTATAAGGATAGGATATCTCTCTAAGCTTTGTATGAATTATACAATGGGGTTCAGCTTAGATGAAGTGTTTGAAGACTAAGAATGTCTTTTGAGGACTTTGAAGCTTCAGAGCAGTTGTAGTTGGATTCAGTAGATTGGATGCTTCAAATGGTCTTCACACTTTTGTATTTATAGATAAATTTAAGGATTTGCCCGTTGGAGAGGCAGCCTCAAATGTCTATAAATGTCTTCCTTGAAATCTTCAAACTGGAAGACAGATTCTGATAGTGACATGTCCTTAACTTGTGAAATAAACGGCTGTAACCACTTTGTCTTCACTCTGCAGCACTTTTCCCAATGTCTGACTTCAAGATTCACTTGGTCAAAGATGGACATCTCTTCTTATCAATGATCCTAAGATAAGGACAACATTCCTTATCATTTGGACAACTCTACTTATCAGTTTCAGTAGAGTTTTCTTATCAGCAGTGTTGGCTCTTTAGCTTTTCAGATGACTTGGCTCTTTCCATGACTTCTTATAATAGTTATTTGAGCACATATGTCTTGGAAAAATGAACTTGACCTCTTCAGCATAGTTGGCTTTGAGCTTCAGGGCTTGTTCTATTTCAATATTGCTGAGACAATATTGCTGGACAACTCTTCTGAACTTGATATTTCTTATAGTAGACTTGATCTTCAGGATCTATTCTACTTAGTTGATCTTCAGATAGGTTTTTCCACTTTGATTGGACTTTGATCAGCATACTTGTCCTTCAGCAGACTTGGGGTCAATCCAAAACTGAGCCTTGAGGGTTCTTGGACAGATTAAACTTGTAAGCATGTGTTCCCCCTTAACTAGTGCATCTATTTATCTAAGAGCTGCCTAACACATCAGCTTCTCTACTTGTCTTAGTCTACATGTTCCAACAGTCCTGAAACATGTTCATTCAAAATGACTTATCTACTTGGCATGTCTTCAGGGGGCTTTGGTATTACAATCAAAACTCATTTTATTCCCAACAGTCGAACTAACATTCCCTAAAAGTACAGAAAGACAAGTCAATCATCCATGACATCTATACATGTTATCTCCGATCAATAATGTAAAAAGTTTAAGTATATGATCTTGTCCAGTTATAGAAGCGGCTGGCGGATAGAACAGTGACAACTCAGAGTCTAGAGAGACCAGTCAATAATAAAAGGTTCAAGTATGCTGACCACACTACCTCATCAAGTTGTTCCACCCATCTTAGGGGTCAACCCTCAGGCCAATCATGGTAGGTCAAGTAACGAGCAAATCTATACGGAGGTCACCTAAGCTGAACAACCACCTTTTCCAGTTGAGAGCCCTTCACATTAATCTGACAACTCGACACATGTGTCAAGAAGACAATTTAGTCGTCTTGTCCATGAGTGTCATAGTGGAGTAGTCATTAAGCTTTAAGAAAGTAGAGTGACGCATCATAAAAAAGGGTTTTTCGACCACATTGTAAACCATTTTTCTCTCACTAAATATTCTGCTCCCTCTTTTCTATAAATTTATTACACTTATATTTATTTTATATGGAATAATTTCAAGACACTCAATTCTTTCATAAATCAACTAACAACAAGCTCTCCCCCATATAGTGTCCCCCCATAATAATATAAGCTGGGATCTTGGTCGAATGCCCCTTTTATATTAATCTGATTTATCACATCTTTCTCTTTAATCAAAAGGGCCAGTACGTGCTGTAAAGTATTGACCTGCTTCCCACGTTTTTGTTTACCAAATTATTTAACAAATATCTACATACTCAAACCCCACACTCTTTTACTTGGGAAAAAAACAGTAACGTGGTACCCAAAATAACAGTTTACGCAAAGATAAAGAATTTTTTTGACTCTTAAGTCTAAATCAGTGGCTGCTTAACTTCATTAATTATGCAAAGATAAATAATCTTTTTTATTCTAAATCCGTGGCTGCTTCCCCAGTCTTTTTTTATTATTATTATTATCTGAGAATTTAAAGATTCGATTTTTAGATGTGCACTTTTGTCAACTGATTTTCACCGTCATTTCCTTGCTGAAATAAGGTTCGTCTCTTCTCTTGTTTTTTCTTGTTGTTGTTTTTTTTCTTTTCGAATTATTAAGTTTACACACATACAGACCAAGCCTTCATCCACAAATTCTTTACAAGTCAAGGAACCTTTCGCACTTTTGCTCATATTTCTTGGCTTTCCCATTGCTATGCCCATGCATTTTCTTGATTTTTTACAGCTTGATAAGTCTTTTATGTGACTGTTTTTGGGAGTGAATTTTGCTGCTTCTCTCTCTTGATCAGTGTGCAAATGGGTTGGTCTTTTTTTTTTACTTGCTTGGTTTTTTCCTTGGAATTATTTCTTGTCAATTTGTTAATTTAACCTCTGTTTGTGGAAGGGCTCAATGATGCAAGTATTTCTTCAATTGTGCGTGTGTTTTGTGCTACTTATGGGTTTTACAGTGAGTGAGTGAGTGACCAGAATGCTGTTTTGTTCAAACAATTTGAATATTGATAAATTTTAGCATAAAACTGTGTAGTGTGAGATGGATTTGATACATTCAGATGATGCAAGTATTTCTTCCATTGTGCGTGTGTTTTGTGCTACTTATGGGTTTTACAGTGAGTGAGTGAGTGAATGACCAGAATGCTGTTTTGTTCAAACGATTTGAATATTGATAAATTTTAGCATAAAACTGTGTAGTGTGAGATGGATTTGATACATGATTCAGATGATGGGAATGGGTCTAGTGTTAGAGGTGTTTCAACCTGCAGGACAAGAAGTGGACGGATGAGTTCCAGTGGCCCTGAAAGACAGATGAGTGGTCCTCTGTATGCTAACAGAAACCACGAGTTCGTCCTTCAGGTCGATGACTATACACCGAAAAATCAACACCCTGCTCAACTGGGATTCATGTGTGATGATCCATATTGCACAACTTGTCCAATATATCACAATGCTAAGCGGCCTTCAACAACATCAGAGATATTTTATGCAAAGGTACTGACCAGTTATTAATATCCTGTATTTTTCAATTGCAATTCTATGCTTTTATGTACAAATTCAGTCACAAATGCACTGCACGTTCTTGCAGAAAAGGAGATTGTGGTCTTTTCTGCTATCTTTTATTCCTGGAGTTATGAATCCTCATGCACGTATTGTTCAGCAGTGGAACAAGCTCTTCATTTTTTCTTGCTCGTTTGCAGTTTTTCTAGATCCGTTTTTCTTTTTTCTGTTATATGTGCAGGAGGTAATTAGATTTTTAAAGTTATATTTTCTTCTTTCCGTTCTTGTGATATTCCATTAGTGCCTTGGTTATTCTCTCTTAAAGCTGGATTGTTTAGTAAATGTCATTATTTTCGTTCTTTGATCTTTGTTACTCTTAATCGATGAAGTGAGAAGGTGACTAATGGACTGTCTTGTCTCAGAATGACAAGTGTATCGTACTAAATTGGTCCGTGGCAACAACTCTCATTGTCTTGAGAAGCATGAATGACTTCATCTATTTGCTCCATATCCTCCTTCAGGTTAATATACATACACTCTTGGAACTACATTAAAGCCTTTTGTAATTGCTTCATCATACTTGTGATTGACTACTCATTCATTTTCATATTATAGTTCTCATAAGAGTTTTTGTTATTCTATTGTGAATTGTATTTGGTTCATGTGAAGGGAGATTAAATAATGACATTCAACTATTATATGTCTGAAAACAGGTATTCGCACATCCGGCATTGCAATTTAATATCTGATGCTTTGTTTGCTTTTTGAACATTGTCATTTTGCAGTTCAGGCTAGCTTATGTTGCTCCTGGATCCAGAGTTGTGGGACCAGCAGATTTAATTGATGACCCTAAAATGATTGCCCGGAATTATCTCTCTAGACTTTTTATAATCGATTTCTTCATTGTACTGCCCCTGTCACAGGTAAGTATATCCACTGCATAATAATCTCTGTGTTTCTGTAGATTAAAGTGATAGTTACTAATACTGTGTTATTCGCTTTCTGTAGATTAGCATCCTATTGATCTTACTAGACCCCATCGGCTCTGGTGCCAATTTTGCAAAAATTCTAGTTCGATTAGCAATTCTTGTTCAATTGGTTCCAAGGCTACGCAGAATTGTACCTTTGTTCGTCGGTTCATCTCCAAATGGCTTCGTGTTTGAGTCAGCCTGGTCAAATGTTGTCATGAATCTTGCTACATTTGTTTTTGCAGGCCACGTGGTTGGCGCGTGTTGGTACCTGTTCGGCCTACAGGTTGGCTTTTGACTCTTAGAGCACTTGCTTGAATTGTTTATAGTTTTTGTGATCCTTAATTAGCTCCTCTTGATCTCTTAATTTACTCTTATGTAGAGGGTATATCAGTGCTTTCAAGATGCCTGTCGAGACAGTAACATTACGAGTTGCATGGAGTTTATCGACTGTAGACATGGAAATGATTACGTGAGAAGGTTTGGTAATAATGGGGATTTTTCAGCTTGGAAGAATAATGAAAATGCAATTGCTTGTTTTGGAAAAGATGGTTTTGAATTTGGGATATATCAAACTGCTGTCAATCTGACCACCCGGAAAAGTATAGTAACAAGATATGTGTACTCACTGTTTTGGGGGTTTCAGGTATCTTTATACTACTGGAGTAGTATTTTTTTATGGATTCTCTCTCTCTCTCTCTCTCTGATACATCTTAATTCTCAAGCAAATTAGTACCCTGGCTGGGAATCAAGTGCCAAGCTACTTCGTGTGGGAAGTTGTTTTCACCTTGGCCATCACAGGGGTAGGCCTTCTGCTTTTTGCTCTGCTTATTGGGAATGTTCAGAATTTTCTCCAGGCTTTTGGACGCAGGTTTATACATCCGACTACTTTTATTTCAATGCAATATCTAGTGGACGAATTTATTTTCTTTTTTCCTTCAGGAGGGTAGAATGGTCTGTAAGATGCCGAGATGTTGAGCTGTGGATGACCCATCATCGCTTGCCTGAAGAACTACGAAGGTTACACATATGCTGCAGGGCTAGAATTGATAAAATATTTTATGCAAGAACCAATCCTTTTATATTCTTTAGGCATATATATATACTTTAAGCAGTGTGCATAATTGGTTGAATGCATGTGTGCTTCCATGCAGTGAAGTTAGAAACTCTGAACGCTTAAATTGGGCCGCCACTCCCACTACTGTTGTAAAGGAAAAGGATCTGTTGGAGAACTTACCAGAAGATCTCCAACAACGAATTAGACGTCATCTCTTCGTATTTGTCAAGAGAGTAAGTTCTAATAGAGAATTATACCATGTTTAAATGATAAGATTAAGTCCATGTGCACACTTGTTACGATGAATGCAGTGATTTTTTTGACGAATTTTCTGCATTGGCCAATTACAGGTCCGCATATTTCACCTGATGGATGAACCTATTGTCGATGCTATACGTGAGAGACTAAAGGCAAGAACATATATCCGAGGCAGTAAAATTTTATATCGTGGTAATCTCATCGACAAAATGTTATTCATAATTCGCGGGAAGATGGAAAGCTCGGGGGCAGATGGGATTAGTTCTCCCTTGTCTGAAGGTGATGTTTGCGGGGAAGAACTTCTTATTTGGTGCCTCGAACATTTTTCCATGAATAAAGGTAGACTCTACTAATGATGCCTTTTGGTGTTTTCCTTGTTTGTTTACTATATATAGTTCCCACATTGTTCATTTCTTTCAATCAATCAAATCCAACAAAAACATTTGCGGATACTTATTTGCCATTCGATAGCTCATGTTTCATAGTGCAGCGAGTGGAAAGCTTTAAAGTCGTTTTATCTTGGAGACAATTGTCATGATACTGTATTGCACTGGAGTACAAGCAATATAGTCTTATGTATAAAAAGTCAAACTCTTAGCCTCGACTTTCATTATGCATAAGTCATACTCATCTACACATATTTTTGAACACCTCTATCTCTTAACTTTTCAGATGGAAAAGAAATTACTCCAGGGGATAGATTGTTGAGCAACAGGGATGTAATTTGTTTGACAAACGTCGAAGCTTTGGTATTGCGGGCAGCTGATATTCAAGAAGTGACAAGTCTGTTCTCGAGATTCTTAAGAAGTCCACGCGTTCAAGGCGCCATAAGGTAACTTCTGTTCATCAAATATGTTCAAAAAATTGTCTTCATTTTGCTCATAAAAAATGAATTTGGGGTGCATTGCAGATATGAATCGCCATACTGGCGAGGACTTGCAGCAAAACGAATCCAAGTTGCATGGAGATACACAGAAAGAAACGAATAAATCGAGCTGATTCCTCAAGTCCGCCACATAATTAGTCATATGGAAACTGCAATAGATTCCTTCTGTACCCTGTCATAACTTGGTGTGTCTTTTTAGTGTATGGCTTCTGCACTATGTTGTAGCCTGTAGGATGAGATAAATTGTAATTTTCCACAAATTTCTAGTGCATTATGATTCTAGTATTTTTAATTTAAGCTTTAAAGTTAGTTTATGGGAGGTCTAGCTAGTATGAAATTGTCTCACAAACACAGTACAGCGATAATACTTTTAATGAAAATGATACTCCCTTATTTATTGTTTCATTTTTTGTTGTTTCTTACTTAATTATTTACTACTCTTACTCTTATTTCTCATAATGTTAATAAATAATTTATATATTAAAATTTGTGCAAAACTATGAGTAATTAAGTAGGGACTGAGGGAGTAATATTAATTCTTGGAAAGAAATACACAATTTTTTTTCTTTTTAATTTTGCGACAGTTTCAATGTTTTGGACATTTTGAGGCTTAATCATTTGAAGTTATTACCTACCTACGTTTGCTTCTCTGTTTTGTTTTACGCTGTCCTCCATAATAAGAAAGTCCCTTTTATGCTACTTTGATCTGATTTATCACGAGTTATAATATATAAATTATTTATTAATATTATGAAAAATAGAGTGCGGTAAAGATTTTTTAATTTTATAAATAGTTATAATAAAATTACTTTTTAATTTTAGACAAACTCCCCGCTCTTTTTACTTCATTAAGACTATGTTTATCGGTCATTTGATGATCAGGTTGTGACAAAAAAAAGAAAAAAGGAAAATTCAATATTATATCATGACCATGGTTGGTTGATGATCAAGAACAACCCAAAAAATTTGGGTGGGGTATCTTTATTCCCCAAAAATCTAAGTATGACATGTGTTCAGTTTTTACTCGTCGATTATATTTAGCTTGTCTGACTCCATCTGATACGTCAACAGTTGTGATCACCAGGAGACTATCCTATCAAAAAAATATAACTCTTCTTATCTGAGATTATGAGATAAATCTCAAATTTATAATAGATAAATAGTTTATAAGTAAAAATATATGCACCTAAATTTCAAATTTTGTATAATTAAGTTGTAGTAGAATTTTGTGCATTATGATTCTAGGAGGTCTAGCTAGTATGAAATTGGCCACTTTGAGTGAAAATGATAATATTAAATTCTCGAAAAGAAATACGTGTGAAAATTAATAATTGTTTTTTTTTTTTTTATCTCATAAACTCTACACTGAATTTTCCCTTTCTCACTTAAATCATTTGAAGTTGTTACCAACCTACCTACGTTTGCTTCTCAGTTTTGTTCTACGCTGTCCCCCATAATAAGAAAGTCCCTTTTATGCTACTTTTATCTGATTTATCATAACTTTATCTTTACCAAAGTAATCACTCCGTCTCATGTGAAATGGTACTAAAATAAGAAAATTGAATTTAGTTGAAATTTTGAGAGGTAATTTTTTAATTTTTATATATAAAGTAAAACAATGAGTTGACTTTTATGTATTTATGTGTTAAAATTTGTACGAGAAGATTGCGTGTCCTCTGGATTGGATGTCCTACTCTTCGAACACGCACAATCACTCCAAGTATGCTGTCTTCACTCGAAATCTTCAAGAACCTGCAAAGAGCACGCCGGAAGGGGGTCCGGCGTGGACACTCCGATGCCTAAGTCAGTATAGGGCTTATAAAAATCTCCCAAGGATCTCGAGATCCTTGATGTATCAAATCAGCTCTCAAAGGATATAAAAAAGGTGTGTTGCGTTTAGTATATCAAGTTTGTAATATAAGAATGTCTAACCTGGAAATCTCCTTGGATTTACCTATTTATAGAGATCTTTCCTCGAGAAGAAGTCAAGTCTTCCTCTTCTTTCGGAGCTGCCCATAAGACTCGGCCCTGCTGAGTGGACGAAGTCTTCCCTGCTCTCCACTTCCTGAAGACTCGGCAACACTCTATCTTAGTAGACTTGGTTCCCTAAGATAAGGGAAGATAAGGTCTGCCTTTCATCAAGTCTGAACCGAAAATGGCGGAATCTCCCTACATTTAAGGCTCACGACCTTACATCAAAACTGATTCTTCTTGAAGCTTCTTTCCAGACGGAGCTCCCTCCAAAGGGATCTCTAGAGAGGATTCTTCATTAGGGAGCATTATATAATCTGATTCTTCCACTTTTATCTTATCCTCTATACACGTGTCGACTTCTTATTAGGTGACATTTTTAGGCCGCATCATCTACTCCCCCCTACTCTCGTAAAAGGGGGACATCTTTTGGGAGAGTAGAGAAATTTTCTAAAATCTAGTACAAGGGTCCATCTGGAGAGACGTGTATCATTCCTGCTTTGGAGAGGAAGTTTCAAAACATGTCCTTCTCCGAAGGCTTTTCCCACCTCCAACTAAGGAGACTTTTCGGTTTCCGCGCGTGGGCCCCACGCGATCGCTTTTCTCTCTCCTTTGTTATTCTCCCGAGGAAAATTCTCGATTCTTCCCCATATCTTCTCTCATTTACTCCACACAACCGCCTCTTTTCTTTTCTTTTCCAAATTCCATTTCCTCCCAAAAGTCCCATATCGTCTTCATCTTTCTCCTTCGGTGTTCTTCCTCCGAGTTTTCGCCGTCGCCGGCCGCCCCGACCGATTCCGTAGTCCTCTTAATCAAGGTAACCCAGCTATCTTTTTTTTTTTCTTTCCACTTTTATTAGCACTGTAACTCGATGTCAAGCCCCCTTTCTCCGCCTGAAAATCTTAGCCCAAACTCTTCTGAATTGACTCCCTCTCTGATGGGGAGTCCAGAGAATAAGATTTCCCCTTCATCTCAAATCGACCATACTCATCTAGTTAGCCTTACTCATGCTTATGGTTTTCCATCGGAATATACCTTTCGCGCTCCTCGCTCAAACGAACGCCCAGATCTCTCCCAACCCCGGACTCTTGCTTTTTTCGAAGCTCAACTTAGGGCAGGACTACGATTTCCGATTCATCCCTATTTGGCTGCCATATCGACTCGCATGCAGATCCCTCTTAACCAGTTTACTCCGAATGCTATCCGTACTATGATAGGCTTTTTCATCCTGGTGAAAGGGAATGGGGGTGACCCATCTGCCGAACTGTTTCTGAGCCAACATTCTTGTAAAGTGAACGATGGCTTCTTTTATGTTAGTGGGCGAAGGTCCCGTGTTTGTAAGTTTCTGAAAAAACTCCATGAAGAAGACTCATCCTGGCGAGATTATTATTTTTTCGTTACAAGCCCCACTGATTGGTCATTTCCTCACGGGGATTAGATATTCCACAACCCAGGAGTACTTCCTCCTCCTTTGAAAGCTTATTCTGTTTCCAATTACACTGTTATGACTGATCTCAATACTCATATCCATCTGCACGATTATTTCGATATTCCTGGTATTTGTAAAAATCCTCGCATCCTCTCCCACTTTGGCTTTTGCCCTCAAGACTTCCCTTTAGATTCTCGAGATGGTAAAAAATCTTTTATTCTTGTTTCTTACTTCTCGTATGTGGCTATTTTTCTACATTCTGAACATTTTCTTGGTTATCTGCAGCAATGAGTTGGCTAACTCACATCTCACGGGATGCCCCTGCTCTCAGCATAGTGAAGACCCCTGTATTATCCGCTCCAGAAGATCCTCCAAAAGCTCCTCCGTCTCCTGCTCTCGAGAGCTCAGCAAAGACCCCGGCTCCAGGGAGCCCTTCAAAGGTTCCTCCCCTCCCCGGTTCATCCACTCAAGTTCCTGGTTCAGTTGCTAGGAGAACCCGATCAGCTGCCAACGCCTTCTTTTCTGACTGTGGCAGCTCTAAGAAGAAGAAGGGAAAAACGACCCGTGCTGAGAAGGAATCTCCCCCTCCTACTGTGTACGAGCCTCTCCACCGTCTTATTGACTGATGCCCTGCTCCTCCCAACGCTGAGTTATCCGACACGCCTCTTCCTGAAGATCTACTGCTCCGGGGGGCTCATCTTTTTTCCGAGGAACTTTCTATTATTTTCAGATCTCTGCTTTCTTCACATCCTAAACATTGTTTCTTTTTCTTTTGTAGTTTGGTCTTATCTATACTAAGATACTCGACCAAGGCGTTGAGATGGTGGCTGAGCTCGAACTTCTCCGGGCTGAAACATCTTCTCTCCAGTCAACTCTCAAAGGGATCACTACGGAGAAAGACAAGGCTCATAAACGAGCTCAAGCTCTGGCTGAGGAGTTATCTCTTCTACAGACTCAAAGCAAACAGGATGCAGCCCGGATTAAATATCTGGTGCAGGAGGTGGGACGGATGGAACGCGAGCTGCCAGACGTCGGAGTGCAGGCTTGCATTAAGTCTCTATTCACTTCCTCCTTGGGTCAAGAGTTCTTGGGGATTCTCCATACTCAGTGGCTGTCCGGCTTCCTAAAGAGCTCGAGCTTCTTATGCGCCATGGGGCCCCATATCCCTCATTTCATCGACCATGGCTTCAGCAATGCTGTGGCCGAACACTCAGCCCCGGGGTTCGATGGGACCTACTCCCGTGAGTTCCACCTGGATCAACTCGCTACTCCTCCAAAATTCTTGGGGGATCCTAAGGAGAGCCCCGACAGTCCTTGGTGGTTGCCCGACATGAATCAGGCCATCACCAAGTTGCAGGCTGCTAAGGTGAGCATGGCTGAGCTAAAGCCCCTGGAGCGTCTAGTTTATCCTTATGCCTCTGCTCCAGAGATGGCAACAAAGGTAGATGGAGGGACAGGTATTGAAGATACCGTGAAAGGCACAGAGGGTCTAGAGGAGGGCGGAGGATCTAGCAACCATGTCGCTGAAGAGGAGGGGGCTGCTAGAGGAATTGAAGGAGTTGAGGTCGAGGGGGCTGTTTTTGAGGAAGTTGCTGCTGAAAAAGCAGTTTAGATTTCATATTTCTGGTGGTCACAATGAACAATTTACTTTTCTTTCGTTTTGCTGCACTCTTTTCATTTTCTGCTCATAATACTTGTTCTCATACTTCGTAGGGGACCCCACACTCCTGGATATGTGGGGGCTTTTGTAGTGATCGTATTGGCTTGATATTGCTTGTCTGTTGGCGTGCTTTTTCTTCTCTGTTTGCATGAGTAACTTGCAAGACCAGCAAAGAATATGTTGGAGGTGTGCTCTCTCCCCCCCCCCCTTTTGTTGGTCTTGTAGGCTACGTTGGAATCATCTCTTGGTTGTCCTATCTTTTGATTTCAATTGGCTTGGTTATGGGGGGACATCCTCCCTCTTCTCTTGACTCCTGGATCATAAAATCTATCTTTTTCATTATCTAGTCTTTGTAATTCTCAAGCATGGTGAGGGCTTTCTGGAGGATCTCGGTCTCTAAGCCTCTAAGCGTTTCACCTTATTTTTACTTTCTTGTGCTTAAAAGACTTTTATTTGCAAAAAATCTTCTCCTTTCATTAATTAACCTTCTTGGGTTTCAAGTACGATAAGGGCTCTCTGGAGCACCTCGGCCTCTAGGCCTCTGAGTGTTTCTCACTCGTATTCTTAAAAGATTTTAATTCATAAAATCTTCTCATTTCAGTAACCCACTTGGGACTCAAGTAAGATGAGGGCTCTCTGGAGCACCTCGGCCTCTAGGCTTTTGAGTGTTTCTCACTCGAATTCTTAAAAGATTTTAATTCATAAAATCTTCTCATTTCAGTAACCCACTTGGGTCTCAAGTAAGATGAGGGCTCTCTGGAGCACCTCGGCCTCTAGGCTTTTGAGTGTTTCTCACTCGAATTCTTAAAAGATTTTAATTCATAAAATCTTCTCATTTCAGTAACCCACTTGGGTCTCAAGTAAGATGAGGGCTCTCTGGAGCACCTCGGCCTCTAGGCTTTTGAGTGTTTCTCACTCGAATTCTTAAAAGATTTTAATTCATAAAATCTTCTTATTTCAGTAACCCTCTTGGGTCTCAAGTAAGATGAGGGCTCTCTGGAGCACCTCGGCCTCTAGGCTTTTGAGTGTTTCTCACTCGAATTCTTAAAAGATTTTAATTCATAAAATCTTCTCATTTCAGTAACCCTCTTGGGTCTCAAGTAATATGAGGGCTCTCTGGAGCACCTCGGCCTCTAGGCCTTTGAGTGTTTCTCACTCGTCATTTTTTGTACTCATATATCACATATTCAAATATGAAAAAGATAATCACGACACAATAATTCTGAGTAATTCTTTCTTCAAAAAGGGATAAGACTTCATTGATTTATTGTCAGTTTTCAACATAGGCCATAGATAACCTACGCCGGTCTCATTAAAAACCTCTTTACGGAAAAACCCCAGAGGGGAAATCCGTAGAGAGGGAAAAAGAGCTCCGGTGAAGCCACAAAATACATTAAGCAAAATATGAATCCATGCAAAAAATCACAAAACAAAAGTCATAAATGGTCTCAAGACCTTACACTTTCTTCAAATAAAGAATCTCTTCAAATGGCAAACGTTCCAGGGTCTAGCTATGTCGACCCCTTCCATGCTCTGTAATCTATAGGCTCCTCCCTTCAGTACCTGTGTGATTTTATAAGGCCTCTCCCAGTTGGGCTCCAACTTTCCCGTATTCTTTAGGGCATCAGCTCTTCTTAGTACCAGGTCCCCCGCTCTGAAGGACCTCGGGATCACCCTTCGGTCATATGCGGCTTTAATTCTGCTCTTATACCTTTCGGCACGTACTCTAACCATCTCTCTTTCTTCTTCCATTAAATCTAGGGCCTCTCTCATCAATCTTTCATTCTGATGTTCTTCAAATTGGGCAATTCGATGCGACTGCAACACGGCCTCTGGAGGTATCACCGTCGCGGCTCCGTAGACCAGCTGAAATGGGGACTCTCCAGTTGCTGTCTTTGGACTAGTTCTATATGACCACAATACATTGTCTAACTCGTTCACCCATCTTCCTCCTATCTTCGTCAGTCTTGTTCGAATACCATCAACTATCGTTCGATTAGTAACCTCCACTTGTCCATTGGCTTGAGGATGAGCTACAGAGGTGAATCTCTGTATTATGTTTAGTCTTGCACACCATCCTTGTACATTTTCTCCGTTAAACTGTGTTCCATTATCAGAGACCAATATTCTGGGTACTCCGAATCTGCAACAAATCTGTTTTCTCAAGAATTTAATCACATTTTCTTCATCTATCGTAGCCAGAGGAGCAGCTTCCACCCATTTGCTAAAGTAGTCCACTGCTACTATCAGAAATTTCCTTCCTCCGGAGGCTGGAGGGAAGGGTCCTACCAAATCGATTCCCCACTTAGCAAAGGGACAGGGAGAGTGCATAGCTCCCATCTCTTCCGCAGGGGTCCTTATCAATGGACCATTTTTCTGACACTTGACACATTTTTTCACAAATTCCCTAGCGTCTTTTGTCATGGAGGGCCAATATAATCCAGCCCTTAAAACTTTCTTCACCACTGCTTTGTATCCTTCATGACTAGCTGCATCACCTTCATGGATCTCTTTGAGTGTGTACATCGCTTCTCGGGTTGATATACACCTCAAATATGGTTGTGTGAACGATCTCTTGTATAAGTGCCCTCCGATAATACAATATTTGATCCGAAGGGCTCGGGTCTCTCTGGTGGTAGGGGCGTCTGCTCCCTTAGTGAGTTCCACCCATATGGCTCTTCTCCAATCATCTTCCTCCTCAATGGCACCAATGGGGTTCTCCAGGGTCTCTCTTTCTGCCACTACCAAGGTCACTGTTCCTTGTCCATCAAACTCTGTGGAGCTAGCGAGTTTGGAGAGGTTATCCGCCTGCATATTTTTCTCTCGAGGTATCTGGACTACCTCGCACTCCTGGAATTTGCCCATCACTTCTTTGGCTCGTTCCAGATAGGCAATCATCCTACTATTTTTGGCTATATACTCCCCATTCACCTGTTGAACAACTAATTGGGAGTCTGAGTATAGGGTTACCTTTGGAGCTCCCAATTCTAATGCCATCTCCATTCCTCTGATCAAAGCTTCGTACTCCGCCCCATTATTCGAGGTCATGAATCAAAACCTCACTACAAATTGTAGGTCCTCTCCTTGAGGGCCCGCTAGCACAATCCCTGCTCCGCATCCGCTCAGAGTCACTGAGCCATCTACATATACCTTCCATCCCTCAGCTTCCTCTGGTTTGGTCGACTCTTGGATGAAGTCGGATAAAGCTTGGGCTTTTATGGCTTTTCGTGGCTCGAAATCCACATCATATTCTTGGAGCTCTATTGCCCATTTCACCATCCTTCTAGAGAGGTTTGCTCGCCCTATAACCTGTTTCAGAAAGTAATTAGTGCGGACCAGTATTTTGTAAGAGAGGAAATATGGGCGCAGCCTTCGCGCTGTAACTACTACTGCCAGAGCAGCCTTTTCAATTTCTGAGTATCGAGTTTCAGCCCCTTGCATGACCTTACTAACGTAATAAATAGGATACTGAAGAGATCCCTCTTCTTTAACCAAGACGGTGCTTAGTGAGAATTCCCCTACAGAGAGGTACAAAATGAGAGTATCTCCCGGAGAAGGCATTGTCAGCTTCGGTAGCTGGGATAAATGATGCTTCAGGTCTTCAAAGGCCTGTTGGCATGTTTCATTCCATTCAAACTTGGTTCCTTTCTTGAGGATCTTAAAGAAGGGATGACTCTTTTCGACAGACCTTATCTATGAACCTGCTCAATGTTGTAATCCTCCCATTGAGGGTCTGGAGCTCTTTCACGTTTCTCGGTTGTTGCATGTCCAGTACAGCCTTCACCTTGGATGGATTCACTTCTATACCTCTTTGAGTGACCATGTATCCGAGGAACTTCCCTGATTTTACTCCAAAAGAGCACTTGGCAGGGTTCAATTTGATGCCTATCTCTCGAATTACTTGGAAATTTCCTCCAAATCTTCCACATGTTGATCTACCTTTACACTCTTAGCCAGCATATCGTCTACATATATCTCCATGTTCCTCCCCAACTGTCTCCGAAAGACAGCATCGACCATCCTTTGATACGTTGCTCCAGCATTGATTAATCCGAATGGCATTCGAACATAGCCGAACGTTCCACACGCTGCTATGAAGCACACTTTGGAGACATCTGAGGGGTTTAGCTGGATCTGGTGGTATCCTTGGTATGCATCCATCATTCTTAGCAGCTCGAAGCCTGAAGTTACATCTACTAACTGGTCTATTCTTGGTAACGGATAGTGGTCTTTAGGGCATGCCTTGTTGAGGTCCCTGAAATCGATGCACATTCTCCATTTTCCTCCCCCTTTAGGCACTAGCACAACATTGGAGAGCCATTCTGGGAATTGGACTTTCACCACGTGTCCTACTTTCAATAGCTTCTCGACTTCTTCTTTCACGATGTTATTCTTTTCAATTCCAAAATTTCGTAGTTTCTGTTTCACGGGCTTTGCCTTTGGATCAACATTAAGGCAATGTATTGCTATCTCCGGAGGGACCCCTGTCATGTCAGCTGGAGAAAATGCAAATATATCGGAATTTCGACGTAATGTAAAGATTACCTTCTCTGTGAGTTCAGGTCCCAGTTGGGTGCCTATCTTAGTGGCAAAGCCGAGTTTCCCTGGGAAAAGCTCCACGCTCATCAGTTCCTCGTTTGTTTTAACATTCACCTGTTCAGGTGCTGCTCCCTCTACTTTCTTCCTCTTGACCTCAGGGTCATCTCCTCTCGTCCGCTCCAGGCCCTTAGTTAGGGCTCTGTCCGCCATCTTTACAGACTCTGCATAGCACTTCCGTGCTTGGTACTGGTCTCCTCTTACTTCTCCCACCCCTGTGGCTGTAGGGAATTTCATTTTCATATGAAATGTAGAAATGATTGCCTGAAAGAGATTCAGTCTAGGTCGTCCCATCACAACATTGTATGATGAGGGGATGTCTACAATAAGGAACTCTACCAAGTGGACCTTCCGAGCTGGAGCGTCCCCCAATCCTACCTGTAACATTACTGATCCCAAAGGTTGGATGGCACCTCCAGAGAAACCATACAGAGAGGTATCTACAGGACGCAGCTTCACACTCAGCTCCATTCTCTTAAAACATTCAAAAAACATGATGTCAGTCGAACTCCCTGTATCTACGAAGATTCGAGCAACATCGAACCCAGTTATGTCGGTAGTGATCACCAGAGCATCGTTGTGATCTTCCTTAACTCCCTTCACATCCTCTGGCCCAAATCGGATATTGAGCGTCTCCGTCATGCGTCCTACTTCTCTTAACTGACCCCCTTGCTCTGCTTTTAGAGCTCGGACACTCTGTTTTCTCTTCCGAAAGGAATCTCCATCGGCTGGGCCTCCCACAATCATGTGAATCACTCCTCTCTTCGGCGGTGGAGGGGGCATATCTTCGGCCGCCTCTCTGGTTTCCTTCTCTTCCGGTTTTCTTTCATGATCTTTTCGCTTCTGTCCTCGAGGGCCCTGTCTGTCTCTAAATATAAATTCTTTTAGATGGCCCGCTTGGATCATCCTCTCAATCTCGTCTTTCAGGTGGTAACACTGATTTGTGTCATGTCCATATTCATTGTGAAATCGGCAGAATCGATCAGACTTAGGCTTCTGAGGTCCTCGACCTCTGGAATATGGGAATTTCAAGTCTGGATGATCTCCTGCTACCTCCAGTACTTCAGCAGGCTCAATCCTCAAGGGCGTGTATTTCTCAAACCTCCCACGAGGGCCAGACCGGGGACCTCCGGAGGGATTGCTATCTCTTATTGATCCAGAGGTCCGAGGGACCTCTGGGCTGGGTCGTCTGGAGGGACCTTCTCTTCTTCTCTCTCGATCCTGTGGCCTAACCTCCAGTCTTTTGGCCTTACGGACCTCCTCCAGAGTGAGGTACTTCTCTACTCTGTGCTGCAACTCATCAAAATTCTTAACTGGCTTCTTAGCTAAGGAGGAGAAGAAATCTCCATCCCGTAATCCGTTGGTGAGAGCGTTGATCTTCACCTCCGGAGAAGCTGTAGGGACCTCCAGAGCTGCCTGATTGAATCTCCGGAGAAAAGCTCTCAAGCTCTCGCTCTCCCCCTGCCTCAGATTGAAGAGGGTCAAAGTGGCCTGTGGTTGCCTCCAGGCACTTGCAAATTGATGGAGAAATAACTCACTGATTTCCTCCCAGGATCGGATAGTATTAGGTTCTAGTTGAGTGAACCATTGTTGCGCCGCTTTTGCCAGGGTGGTCAGGAACACCCTGCACTTGATTCCTTCTCCGTAGCGGTGTAATAGCGCAGCATTCTCAAATCTTACTAGGTGTTCATAAGGGTCAGCCATACCGTCGTATTCGAAATTGAGGGGTTTGAAATTGAATGGTAGTTCATCCTGTAGTATGCTAGGAGAGAACTGACATCCAGAAACATACGCGGATCTACTTGCTCGATTATTCATCTGTTTCCTCATATCCTTCATCTCCTTCTGCAGGGCCTGTAGTTGATCACTAACTGGCCCTCCGTAGGTATCATCCGTGCTTTCTTCTGCTTCAGGAAGTTCTGTCTCTCGGGGTGCCAGATCTGCATTCCTTCTTGTGTTCCGAAGGGGAATGGTTCTCTCCGCTCGGGAGGGCACCTTATCGTCTTCTTCCGCCCGCATCCCCATTTCCTTGGACAACACTTGGGAGGCTACAGGTGCTTCATCTTGGGGTCTCGAGGCAGGTACCTCCGGGTTTCCTGGTGCAGCTCTGGGAACCCGATCTCTTTGATCCGCGAAGGCTCTCTCTACAGCTTGCTTAATGAGGGCGTTCAACAGATCGGGAGAGATCAGGAGCGGCCCCGAATCTAGAATATCTTCTCGCTGAGGATCCGCTGTCTGGGACTCTGGGGCTTCAAGGTTCTCTGTTACTCTCTCCTCGACCGGTAGGGGATGACTTTCGTCGCCCAAGCCTGGGGTATGTGCCAATGACTGATTTGATCCAAAAAGAGTATGGATTGGATCTTTCCCCCGGCCTCCCCTTGATGGGGGATCCGTGGGCAAGGGGGAATTTTCCCCTTGAAGATTCTTCTTTCCCGAAGTAGATGTTTTGTTTCCGCCACCCATTTGCTCTAATAGGTAGAAATTCGTGAGAAAATCTTTCAACTCTTTCCCACAGACGGCGCCAGTTGATGTGTCAAAATTTGCACGAGAGGATTGCGTGTCCTCTGGATTGGATGTCCCACTCTTCGAACACGCACAATCACTCCAAGTATGCTGCCTTCACTCGAAATCTTCAAGAACCTGCAAAGAGCACGCCGGAGGGGGGTCCGGCATGGACACTCCGATGCCTAAGTCAGTATAGGGCTTATAAAAATCTCCCAAGGATCTCGAGATCCTTGATGTATCAAATCAGCTCTCAAAGGATATCAAAAAGGTGTGTTGCGTTTAGTATATCAAGTTTGTAATATAAGAATGTCTAACCTGGAAATCTCCTTGGATTTACCTATTTATAGAGATCTTTCCTCGAGAAGAAGTCAAGTCTTCCTCTTCTTTCGGAGCTGCCCATAAGACTCGGCCCTGCTGAGTGGACGAAGTCTTCCCTGCTCTCCACTTCCTGAAGACTCGGCAACACTCTATCTTAGTAGACTTGGTTCCCTAAGATAAGGGAAGATAAGGTCTGCCTTTCATCAAGTCTGGACCGAAAATGGCGGAATCTCCCTACATTTAAGGCTCACGACCTTACATCAAAACTGATTCTTCTTGAAGCTTCTTTCCAGACGGAGCTCCCTCCAAAGGGATCTCCAGAGAGGATTCTTCATCAGGGAGCATTATATAATCTGATTCTTCCACTTTTATCTTATCCTCTATACACGTGTCAGACTTCTTATTAGGTGACATTTTTAAGCCGCATCATGTATGTATACATAAAAAGTAATTACATTTTTGTAAATTTGAAGATATTGTAAGAATGAAGTATATAAAAAAAAAATTATTTTAAAAGTATAAAAATAATTGTGGAACGTTTTAAAAGGAAATTGTAAAAGTAAGTGCGGTTATTATCGGTATTTAACAAATGGAGTATCTTCGACTACGTGTTCAAACCCCACACTCTTTTTTCTTTCACTAATTGAAAGATAAAGAATCTTTTTGACTCTCAAGTCTAAATCAGTGGCTGCTTTCCCAGTCTTTCTTTAATATTATCCGATAATTTAAGGTTTTATTCTTTAAATATGCACTCTGGTGAGAACTGAATTTCATCATTTCCTTGCTGAAACCAGGTTTGTTTATTTAACTGTCGTTTCTTTCTTTCCCTCGCTTTACATGTTTTTCTAGCATGAATTTTCCTTTAATCTATTGTAATAAAGTTCTGTTCTGTTTGTATTAATGGGGCACTGATGTTACTCAAGTATAGAATACATGTTGTTTGTAGTTATTTTTTAGGAATCTTTTTGACTCTCAAGTTTATATCTGTGGCTTTCCCAGTCTTCTTTTAATTGTGTGAGAATTTAAAGATTTGTGCTTTAAATGTGCACTCTGGTGAACAGATTTTTTCTTGAATCTATTGTAATTAAGTTTAGTTCTGATTGTATAAGAGTAGGGATACTTTGATGCATACTATGTGTGTTTGCAAGTTTAATGTCAGCTATATATGGTTTATAATTTTCAAGAATTGGCATAAAATTGAATTCCCTTTCATTTGCTTTACTCAAGTATTGAATACATGTTGTTAACAATTGTAGTTATATTTGAGGAATGGCTTCTTCTGAAAGCGATGATATACCGATGCTACGAATTTCATCAGATAGAAATAGAAGTGTGTCCTTCTCTATACCTGCAAGCCCCTCAGATTCCTCTGGTTATGAGCCTAATCTTGTGGGCTTCACCGGTCCCTTAAGAATTCAAAGGGGGAACATAACTGGTCCTTTATACCCTCGTCGAGCTGCCCCCAAAAGACAAGGACACAATTCAAATGATCGAAACGAGGGTAATGATATTGCGAAAAATGAACATCTGTTGAGATCAGGGCAATTGGGGGTGTGCAATGATCCATATTGCACAACTTGCCCCAGACTCTACAATGCCCAGAAGCCTTCATCAACAGCACCAGAACTTGATGCTAAGGTACTAATTAGTTTGTGTTTTTTGCATACAAGTTAAGTGAATGAGCTTATAATGTTCGATTCTCGTGCATTTTAGTATCACAATATGATCTATGGAGATGCAAAAGGTTGGGCAAAGAGAATGTGGTCATGTCTGCTTTCTTATATCCCTGGAGTTATGAATTCGCATACAAAAGTTGTTCAAAGGTGGAACAAGTTTTTCATGATTTCTTGCTCGTTTGCAGTACTCGTGGACCCGTTTTTCTTTCTCCTGTTGTTTGTGCATCAAGTAAGCTTATTTTCGTCTTTGTAGTCTTCAAGTTATGGCCTAGTGTAATTTATGTGTAACGAGAGAAAATATGTCACTATCTTTTCCTAGGAGAACAAGTGCATAGTTCTAAATAGGCCCATGACTATAGCAATCTTCGCCTTCCGATCCATCACTGATTTCATATACATGCTTCATATCCTCCTTCAGGTACATATACTCACTTTGTACTTTTAGCTATTAGTATTGCATTCGGAATCTTTTCGTATTATTAACACAGCAATATATATGCATTATTCTTTTGCAGTTTAGGCTAGCTTATGTTGCTCCGGAATCCACAGTTGCTGGATCTGGAGATTTAGTTGATAACCCTCGAAAGATTGCCTGGCATTATTTTTCTGGATGTTTTTTCGTCGATATTTTTGCTGCGTTGCCCCTCCCGCAGGTAATGACTTATGCATAAGGTCTTTGGTTAATGTGAACCTATGAACTACTGCTGTATATCTATTGATTAAAATGAATACTCCGTTTCTGTAGATTATCATGATATTCATCTTGCCAGGCTCCCTCAGAGCAACCAGAGCCAATTATGCAAAAGATCTTCTTCAAGTAACAATTGTTTGTCAGTTTTTTCCGAGGCTGTACAGACTCTTACCTTTGGTTTATGGTTCGTCTCTAACTGGCTTCATCTTCGAGTCAGCTTGGGCAGACTTTGCCATAAATATTCTTATGTACGTCTTGGCTAGCCACGTGGTTGGCTCGTGCTGGTATATCTTTGGACTACAGGTTCGTAAACAGCATTTTTATTATTCATATAGTTAGTTGCATAGTAAAAGTCACAAGGCTAGCTTCTTCGTTTTTCATGTACATAGAGGGTCAATGAATGCCTTCGTAAAGCCTGCAGACAAAGCAACATTAAACATTGTTATGATTTCATTGACTGCGGACATGGAGATAGTTATGGATCGTTCGAAAATGATCCAACGTGGGAATCCTGGAAAAAGAACAAAAATGCAACTGTTTGTTTTTTGGAAGACGGTTTTGACATGGGGATTTATGGAGCTGCTGTCAACCTAACGACCTACCAAAGTGTTGGGAAAAGATACGCCTACTCACTCTTTTGGGGGTTCCAGGTATACAATTCTTGAGTATTTTTTTTCGATTTTAAAGCCCCGTTTAAAAGGCCAACCAACTGACGAAGCAAATCCACCTTGTGATTGTTTACCTAAGCAAATTAGTACCCTTGCTGGAAATCAAACTCCTAGCTACCATACATTGGAAGTTGTTTTCACAATGGCCATCATAGCATTAGGCCTCTTGCTTTTTGCTCTGCTTATTGGAAATATGCAAAATTTTCTCCAGGCCCTTGGACGCAGGTACCACTTTAGTCTTAACTGATACTTCCAAGTTACTATTTTCAAGTCGACCAAAATATTACAGGACTTTCCCTTATATTTGACTAGTGAAAATTGATATTCATTTTCAGGAGGTTCGAAATGTCTTTAAAACGCCGTGATGTTGAGCAGTGGATGCGCCATCGCCAATTACCTCCAGATCTGCAAACGTTGGAATATTTATTTGCAGAGTGATGATAATTGTTATCATTGCACATGTGTTCCTTTTTATACTAAATTGGTGTATGATCTTCCATGCAGACAAGTGAAAGACTCGGAGCGCTTCAATTGGGCAGCGACTAGGGGTGTGAACGAAGAAAAGCTGATGGAGAACTTACCAGAAGACCTTCAACGAGAAATAAGGCGTCATCTCTTTAAATACATCAAGAAAGTAAGATCCATCCATAATAGGAGTATTATTTGTTTGCAACATAATCGATCATGTGCATCTCCCAATTACAGATTCAAATATTTCAACTGTTGGATGAGCCTATAGTAGATGCTATATGCGAGAGGCTAACGACGAAAACATATATCAAAGGCAGTAAGATATTATGTCAGGGTGGTCTCATCGACAAAATGGTATTTATAATTCGAGGACAGATGGTTAGCACTGGTGAAGATGGGATTTCGTCTCCTTTGTCTGAAGGAGACGTTTGTGGTGAAGAACTTCTTACCTGGTCCCTCGAACATTCCTCTGTAAACAAAGGTAAAAAAATGCAACTTATACTACTTGTGATCTTAGATTTCTATTGTGATTAGGCTGGTTTCTTGTCAAGGATGCAAATGTAATGACTTGTAACGCGCCTTATCTTCAGATGGAACGAGAATTAGGATTCCGGGGCATAAGTCATTGAGCAACAGAGTAGTGAGTTGCGTAACTTACGTGGAAGCATTTGTATTACGAGCAGCAGATCTTGAACAAGTGACAAGTCTTTTCGCGAGATTCTTGAAAAGTCCACGCGTTCAAGGGGCCATAAGGTAATTTACATACGAGGCCTTGAGTGTGAACTTTACTAGTGACAATATATAATGAGGGGGACCCTTGTTGTTGCAGATATGCATCGCCTTACTGGAGAGGACTAGCAGCTAGACGTATACAACGTGCATGGAGGAACAGAAAGAAACGAATAAATCGAGCAGATTCCTCATCCCCACCACGTAATTAGTTGCATCGATACAATGTACATACGTATCTTTCGTTTGTTTATAACATGTATGTATGTATGTATCTTAGGCGTGTCGTGTATTAAAAATAGTGAAATAGGAAATAAAACAACAAAGTAGAATAGGGGATGTGTTGAGTATACTTACCAGTAGTACACTATTATTGGTATGCTTTGCTGGCTGTGTGTTCATATTAATTAAAGATTTTTTTCCTTCACCAAATCTAGAGTTACTTCTTTTAAAGGAATTGAATGCTACAGAATATGTCAAATTCAGCATATTATTTGTGTTAAATGATGTGTATATTTATAATGGTACTCTCTCTTTCATAAAGTTCGTTGCATTTAATCTTAATTTTCATTTTAAAAAGTTTATTGTTTTTTCTATTTTTATCAAAGATCTTTCTAGACTATCCCTATTTATTATGAAAATATATTAATGATATTTTTTTAGAAAGATCAAAGGAAGAGTGGAAAAAAAAGAAAAAGAAATAAAAAAAAAATTAATGAGAAATAAATGTGTCAAAAAAATATGTTGTATAGACAAAATAAAAGAAATTGGACAAATTTTATGATATCAATTTGAATAATCTATCTAATTTCGTGGTTGTCAGTTGATTCCAAAACATTATCGATTTCAATTTTATTAGTTTCTATAATTGCACCGTTAAGTTTTTATTTTATTATTTAAATTTCTCTCTTTTAATTACTATCACCACTACTACTGTAATGTTGGGTATCATAAATTGACCCATTTAATGGCGTTGGCTATATACTCCCAGCCTTGTTAAGTATACTCCCCCATCCAATTTATTAATTTAATAATAACGTCAAATGCCTATTTTGCCCTTCTAATAATTTTAGGCAGATAGATACACCCCCTATTTTCTATTAGATGATCCCTATAGCAGGCTTTCCTTCCATACTACTACAAAGATTATCAAAAAAATACTAACTCCAAAAAACTCAAAACTCACGCTAGGGTTCGAAAACGTGATGGAAAAAAACTCACTCATATTGTTGTCTTCTCTCCAAGATCAAGGATGGAACATAATGGTTCGAAAACGTGAAGGAAGCTATAAATATATGAGTTTTTTTTTTCTTATTTTTGATTTTTGTTTAAATTTTGAAATGTGGGGATAAAAATCTAGGGTTTAGGGTTTTTTGTTATTATTTTTAGGTTCTTGCATGTTTTTTGTTATTTTATGACTTAAACTGAGATGAAAATGGTGTGTGATTATTTTCGCGCGTTTCGCTATGGTGTTTTTGTCCCTTCAAAATATTTCTAATTAATGATCAATTAGTAACCGACAGAAAATGTCGATGAAGTTACGTTTTGGTCGACAAAGTGTTGTCGACGAAAAGACTTTTTGTCGGTTACTAATTGATGAAAATTTGGACGATATGATTATATGTGTAAATAAACTTAATTTTAGCATAGGTTGGTCGACGAAACATAACTTCATCGACATCGTCATGTCGACCATAAGCATTCCCGTCGACAAACCAGGCTTGAAAATTTTGAAGGGACAAAAACACCATAGCCAAACGCGCGAAAATAATCACACACCATTTTCATCTCAGTTTAAGTCATAAAATACCAAAAAACATGCAAGAACTTAAAAATAATAACAAAAAACCCTAAACCCTTGATTTTTATGCCCACATTTCAAAACTTAAACAAAAATAAAACATAAGAAAAAAGAACTTATATATTTATAGCTTCATTCACGTTTTCGAACTATTATGTTCCACCCTTGACCTTGGAGAGAAGACAAAAATATGAGTGAGTTTTTTCCATCACGTTTTCGAACCCTCAGTGTGAGGTTTGAGTTTTTTGGAGTTAGAATTTTTTTTTTTTTTTTTGGTAATCTTTGTAGTAGTATGGAAGGAAAGCCTGCTATAGAGATCATCTAATAGGAAATAGGAGGTGTATCTATTTGCCTAAAATTATTAGAGGGGCAAAATAGGTATTTAATGTTATCATTAAATTAATAAATTGGATGGGGGAGTATACTTAACAATGCTGGAGGGGTATATAGCCAACACCCATTTAATTATTAAGAGGCCCATCCCATCTTATATAGTCTAGAAGCCCAATAAAGTTCTAATGGCCCTTTATATGGATTGCCCACAAAGAACAAAAAGTCCAAGTTTTTTAGTTGGGCGCGGTTGAACACACACCAACCTATTGAGGACACCGACCGGATGAGTACACCCATCGTAAGTTGAGGACACTTACATGAAAATCTAAAAAATACCACTTCCATTTTAAACTCTAATTAAATACTCCTCTCCCTTATTTCCTACTTAACAAAACGGTGTGCACCCACCTCCCTCTTCTCCACAAACGACACCAGCAAGCCTCCCCTGCCCAGACGGCCGTCGCTACCCACCCTCTTCCCTCCAAGCGGCCGCCTCCCTCCCCAGCCACGTTCGCAGCGGCCGCCGCCGCCCCGTTCACACTCACCTCTCCTTCGCGGTCGCGAACGGTGCATCCCCTCTTCGCCGTCGTTCGCACCCCTCCCCGTCGCACACGCCTCCGCCCCTCCACAACCACGCATAACCATTGTTGGCCTTTTCTCTCCATCAGCCTCTTCCCATCAAAATGCACGCCATCGGCCACTTTTCTTCCTCTCCGCATTCGCGCCCCCTGCCTTCTTTCAATTTACATTTTTCTGTAAGTTTTTTGTAATTTTTTTTAAGTTTTCTATGATTTTTGTAATTTAAAACACAGATCTATAGAAATTTCTAGATTTCTGTAATTTTTATATGTTTGATTGAAGATTCTGATATTTTCTATAATCAATTTTTTGATCTAATTAGGGTTTAGAGTAAAAAGCAACAATTTTTTTGCTATTTTCTTCAAAATCTGAGATGTTCGATTTTTTGTTTTCGGACAAATGATAGTTGTCGGGGAATTTTTTTCGGATAAATTGAGTTTATTTGTAAAAAAGTTTCGAACATCTTAATTTTGTTACGGTAAAATTTTAGAACAACTCCTTTTTTTTTTAACATTGTTGATTTTTGTTCGAAAAAAAATGCCGAACAACTCTTTTTTTTCGGACAATGTTGATTTGTCCAAAAAAAATCTCGAACAACTCTTTTTTTTTTTGGACAATGTTTATTTGTCCTAAAAAAAATCTTGAACATCTCTTTTTTTTTAATTTTGTGTTTGTTAAGAATTTTTTTGAAGACTATGGGGATGGTGGGGATGATTCTGGCAAAATGAAATGGGTGGGTGTACTCATCTTCGTATTTTTTTTAAAAAATTTACAGAAAGGGTATAAACACATTTTACATGTCCTTTAAGATGAAAAATTTGTCTGTGGGTGTCCTCAATAGGTTGGTGTGTGTATAACCGCACCCTTTTGAGTTTTAAATTTGTATCCGATTTTATTTTTGGATTTTGAAATTTGATTTTACAAAATTACCCTTATAATACCTATACATTTATGGGTAGGTCATGTATAAGACCATCAAACGGTGAGACGAAGTATAATTGGGCAATATCACTTTAACACTTTGGAGGGATTGAATTTTAATTTGTGCTTGTTTGTGAATGATCTAACTATGAGACCGTCGAAAGCAAGTCTTTGCCTAAACTTATTGTGACACTTTACACTTTAATATATTTAAAATATAATTCACATCATTTAATTACTACAATCACATCCAACAATATTATAATACACCTCCGTCTCACAAAGATAGCTACATTTTTCATTTTTGGATGTCCCAAATTATATCAATGATGCGGCCTAAAATCGTCATTTCGTAAGAAGTCGACACGTGTATAGAGGATAGGATTGATGAGAGGATACGAGCTTAAAGAGGACTCCTCAGAATAGAGAATCTCATCCGGGTGTCCCTCCGGAGGGAGCTCCACCCAAGGACCTCAGGGGAGAGATATCAGGAAGACCTGGCCCTGAGGGGAATTAGTCGGCCGAAAGTTTAGGAGAGGTTCCATATAAAACGGGATAAGATTGGATAGAGGAAGACTCATTCTTCCTCTACTCAATGGCTGAAATCTAGAGGAGGAAGAGGTTGCGTCTTTTCAGGGATTGGGAGTTCAAAGGCAGGTGGACTAATTCAAAAATAGGGCAAGTTGCAGATCCGAGATAAGGGGAAAACCTAACTTCCCCTCAGGTAGAATTCCTCTATAAATAGGAAAGTTTAGGCACATTTATAGTTTTACGATCTCTAACATCATTTTTACACACTGAGTCTTTTACTTGATACTCATATACCTCTTGAGGATCTCTTTGACGATCAGTGGACTCTCTAGTCCTTACCTAATACGAAAATACACTTACTGACTTAAGCATCGGAGTGTCCGCGCCGGACTCCCCTCCGGCGTATTTTTTGCAGGTTCTCGAGAGGCTAATTCCAAGAAGACATTACATTCGAGGATCATTCATACTAGAGCGAAATCCCGGATATTTAATCCACGGGATATACAATCTGACCGTGCAAATTATTGCACAACAACTGGCGTCGTCTGTGGGAACGTCTAAGGGATCTTCTCACGATTTTCTATCTGTTTGAACTATGGACGGAGGGAATAACACAATCACGCCTACTCTAGGGAAGTTCAGGAAAATAACTTGTATTCGTTTCTTCAGGGGCAAATCCGTCCCCCGCACCTGTAAAAGGTCAGAACCTGATGGAAGAGGCTCGAGACACTCCTATCTCTACAGGGGGTGATATTGTTGGCACGTCTGGAGCCCTCGGGAGTGGACCTGGCAAGGAGATACCTCTCGTCGTTGCAGGGGATGACAACATTCGTGCCCCTCCACGAACAGCAGAGTATTTAGGACCCCGAGGTCCAGAATCAAAACTTGGAGGTACGAGGTGGAGTATTCAGGGCCCCGAGGTCCAGGATCCCAGGATCGGATCTGGAGGTACGAGGCAGAGTATTCAGGACCCCGAGGTCCAGAATCAAAACTTGGAGGTATGAGGAAGAGTATTTAGGGCCTCGAGGTCCAAAATCTAAACGTGGGAGTACGAGGCAGAGATATGATAAGTGCATCGGTACTACAGGTTAGTACAGCTGTTTGATAGAGCCTAAAGTATTAGATCTTTTATAGTAATTTGATATTGCTATGAGCATATTTTAATGATATTGACATATATGACACGAACTTATTTTTTCCATTGAATTAAGCATGATTCTCCTAAGCTTACATGATTGATACTCTAGAAACGATCTTAGAATTGAGAATTACTAGAAATCATAAAAGCATGGGTAAGCAATTCACATGTTGAGTCTTGTGATTACTTTATGTGGTAGAATTAATGATTAGACGTTGACAATGATTATGATTTTGGAAGAAAAGATTAACATACTTATTGTTTTTATTGCACACGATTAACATGTTTCCATATTTTAGATATAATTTCATATTACAGACCGAGTCTATCCAGGTTCTGGAGGATCTCTGGGTAGGTTCAGAAGATTTCAGATTATAGATTAAGTTTATCTAGGTTCTGGAGGAGGATCTCTAGGTAGGTTCAGAAGATTTCAGATTATAGATTAAGTTTATCCAGGTTCTGGAGGATCTTTGGGCAGGTTCAGAAGGTTTCAGATTATAGGTTGATTCTATCCAAGTCCAGGAGGATTTCGGGATAAGCTCGGAAATGGAAAGTGAAGATTGAGCCTATTTAGGTCCCTGAGATCAAGGCCAATAGTCCTAAACAGACAAAATGATAAGTCCGAAAACTAGAGTGGGTGAGAGGATGATTGATTACCTGAAGCGGGTAGAGAACTTAAGAATCTTGAGAGCTGAAAAGTATCTCGCACTCGAAGAGGTGAGGCAAGCCAAGAGGCTGGAGGTGAAACCAGCTAGTGGAGAGAGGAAGAGAGGATCTACAGCAAGGAGGTCCAGCCCAGAAGCTCCCCGAAACTCCGGAGGAACAGGAAACTGCAATACTGCGGGAGGATCCCGATCTGGGCCTCGAGGGAGGTTTTAGAAATATACCCAACTGAGATTGGAACCTACAAAGGTCTTGGAGGTTGCTGGAGATCATCCAGATCTGAAATTCCCTTATTCGAGGAACCGAGGTCCTCAAAAGCCTAAGTCTGAGAGAAATTCCCTTATTGGAGACTCCACAATGAATATGGGCACGACAGCAATCAATATTACCATTTGGAGGATGAAATTGAGAGAATGATTCAAGTTGGACATCTGAGAGAATTTTTTTTTACGTAGTTGACCGAGGCCCTCGAGGGCAGAAGAGGAGAGAACCTGAGGACAGGAAGACCAAGAAGGAGGAGGCCTCCTAGAATCGGGATAAAAGCCGACCCCCTCAGTTGATATTCCTGAGTTGAGATCCGGGAAGAATTTCAGAGCTCGCGAGGACGTAAGAGGTTCGAGGATCAAAGAAAATGATCCTCTTCTGAGATTTGAGATTAGAGAGACTAATCATCTTGTCGAGACTGGAGGTCCTGGAGAGGTGATTAGTGTGAAAATTGCTTGAAATTCATGTGTTTATTTTGCATAATTTTGAGGATTTTGTTGCATTATTCACACTAAATTGACTAATTACACTTGAAATGAGAAAGGTATGTGTTTTGCTATTTTCTAGGTAAATTGAACTTATTTGGAAGCAAAATACGTGTCTGAGAATTCATGAAGTCAAGACGACAACTGCACCATTGGATGCGTCTCGAAAAACTGAGTGGAATGAAAAAAGGAATCAAGTCAATCGGAGGTCGGGAGCTCAAGATATGATCGAAACGATAAAATGCGAAATTGAAGCAGAATCCACTCGGGCAGCCGAGTCAACCCACTCGGTTGACCGAGTGAAATCTGCTTCCAGAGCATTTTCTGGACTTCCATCTCACTCGGTTGACCGTTTGAGGTCACTCGGTCGACCGTTTGAGCCCGTTTCTGCGCGAAAATTCGAGAATTTTAAAGGATTTCAAGGGCCTAAGTGCAAATTTTGTCTCCAACACTCTTCCCAACTATAAATACCTCCCCAAATCAGATTATTTAGGGGTTTTTTGCCTCACTTCTACACACTCAAGCCCTAATTCATTTTCCTCCAACATGTGAGAAATAGAGGAGCAATTACCTTAGGTTTGAGGAGCTTATCTCCTCAAACACACTCTTCATTTTTATGCTTTCTTAGTTTAGAATCATTTGGATATTTTATTTTCATGTAAGAATGGAGAAATTACAAGACTCTCAAGGTGATATTTTTCTTTTATTTAAGCTTTGTTTGATAAATTTCTTGTTTATTTATATTTCTTTTGTTGTTTTAGCCATGGGTGTTTTCTCAAACACCATGGGCTAAGCTTTTTATGCTTTGGGTGTTTGAAACCACTTGAATATTGAATGTGTGAATTGTTTATACTTTGATTATTGTTGATATGTTGATTATTGCTTCTCTTATTGGGTTTTATTGGTGCTTTGTGTATTAGCTTCTATTAATCCGTATTTTGAGGCATGTTTAGCGTAGACGAGAGTTACATGAACATGTTTAAATTTATGGTGTGAGTTGTTGGTATACAAATGCGTTTATTATACTTTTAATTCGTCGAGAGAGAATTAATTGTATTAGAACCCCATTAAGAGACATTAATTACTTGAATGGTTATTTGGGTAGTTGGTGAGGATTAGGAAGAGGTCTTATTACCGAGTTTGGGAACACCTTAGACGTAAGGCTATAGTACCCGAAGGGAAATGATTTTCATCCTAGCATCTTGATGCTCTTAGTAAATTCAAATTGAAACATAAACAAGGTATAAACAATCCCACTCGATTTCACTAGGTAGAGAACACTCGAAGCATTCTCACACTTGCACTTCTTCGAATTTCATTCGTAGTTCTTATTTGCTTTTAATTGTCATTTCCTTATTTTCTTGGTTAGTAGTTAATTTACTTATTAGGATTGTGTTTAGTTTAATTAAATTCCTTTGATTGCTCTTAGCTTTAGTTCAAATTGCTCCCGAAACCGTAGCTACATTAGTTATGCCAACATACAACTCTAGGGATCCATTGCACTAGCCCACCTCCCGTGGTTCGATACTACTTGGTCGAAATACTTACGTGTATACTACTACGGTCCCTTATGCTTGAGGAGAAGTAGTTAGTCAAAACATATAGACTAAAATTCGTTCAAGTCAAGAGGGTACAGGTTTCAGGTTTGAGATCAAAAGAGACTTGATTTGCATTCTTTAATGATTTCATATTTAAATTTTATAATTGAGGCTTATGAAGCTTATCTGAGCACTGGAGAGCCTGTGTTGGAGGCCCTTTTCGGTGTATCTTTACAGGATCGATTCGAGATTGATATACGAGTAAACCTGGAGAACCTAGAAGTACTAGAGGAGCTCGAGAGAGCAAGATTACCGAAGAAAGAATGGAGCCATGGAAAACCAGCCGAGTCGCTGGACCATAACACCTAACCTGTTTTTGGGCTGATCCCCAAATGACGAGTACATTTGGGACCACCGGTTAGTACATGTATTTGATAAAGTTAGAGAGGTTAGATCTTTTTACAATGACTTGAGGTCATAATGAGTATGACATGGATGGGTTATGATTATTGGTTTATTTGATGTGACTAATATATGAGAACCATGCTTATTTCTTATTGGATTAAGTACAACCCCCGTGAATTTTTATGATTATTTTGCGTAGGTGCTCTGAATATGAGAATGACTTGATGATCTCAGTAAGTATGAGTAGAAAACCCGCATGTTGAGTTTATGTGGTTATTATATGCTTTATAATTCATGATTGAGGATGGATGGTGGTCCATGCTTTTAAAGTATGAGGCTAAATATCTTTGAATTATGTGTGATTGACATGCCTAGATATTCTAGATATGATTTTAGATTTCAGATTAAGTTCGTCCAGATCCTGTGAGGCTTCTGGGTAAACCAGGAGATCGAGTGTAAAAAATTGGGTCGAAGAATATGAAGATTGACAGTCTGTCAAAGCTGGCTAGCTCCGTAGAGCCTAAGGGGCAAGGAAAAATAACATTTGTGATAACACAAAGAGAATCTACTGAGCCCATGATTGGGGCGATCGAAGAAGGGGATGACTAAAGGAAAGAAATTCTGGAAGAGCTGAATAAAGGACCAGCCCCTGCAGCTTCTTGAGAAGCTCGAGCTTTGCGGTTAAGATACTGCATCTTGGGTGGCCAATTATACAAGCGATCGTTGACTTATCCCTATCTAAGATGTCTCCCGAAGGAGATTACATGATAAAAGAAACCCATGAAGGATGTGCAGGTAGTCATGAGGGCTACAAAACTACGGTAAAGAAGGATATACCCAAGAGTCGATCTATTAGGCGAGTAAGATCATCTAGGGTGTTGAGATGCGATATTCAGAGACGAGCATGATGACGGGCCTTGCAAATGTCTTACACTTCGATGCTTAAAGGGGGTGATGAAGGGTCTAGGCCTACTACCTCCGAGATGCTGATATGAAGCCACGTAAGTGAAAAGTGTATATTTTACTTTTTTACTTTAGATCTTACTTTGTGATATGATATGAGTTACCTAGACATAGTTGTTTAGAGCATAAAACCTCGAAGCATATGAGCATTTGCTAAGGCTTCAGAAATGATTGATTTGAGAAATGCTAAGGTGATTACTTAGGAGAATTTCGTGATTGAATCGAGAGAATGATTGAGAATTTAGGCATGGTTAAGAACATGTTTTTGATTAGTGATGAGTCAATTTTTTTCTAAATTATGTTAAATTGTATGTTTATCTTTGATGAATATTTGAAGATTTTATGAGATGTGATGAAACATTTTGAGATTTTTAGAAATTTATATGAGCACATATTTCCTAACAATTTAAGATATGATTCATAAGCATACTTTGAGCATTCTGAAACGCGTGAGGGCTAACCACCCTGAGTAGCCGGATGGCTAAGTTTGAAAATTAGGAGTGATGAAATGATGAATGATCTGTAGATCACCGAGCATATATGAGATATGAGAAATCAAAAGTGAGAAACACTTAAAGGCCACGAGGCCGAGGGAAGCTAGAAAGTCTCTCACCCTACTTGAGATCCAAGTGGATTACTTAATTTACAAAGGTTTAATGAGATTAATACCTTGAAATGAGAGTGAGAAACACTCAGAGGCCACGAGGCCGAGGAGAGCTAGAGAGCTCCTCACCCTACTCGAGATCCATGTGGATTACTTAATTTACAAAGGTTTAATGAGATTAATACCTTGAAATGAGAGTGAGAAACACTCAGAGGCCACGAGGCCGAGGAGAGTTAGAGAGCTCCTCACCCTACTCTAAATCCAAGCGGATTACTTGAACTTGAAAGGTCTTGATATGATCAACACCTTGAATTGAGAGTGAGAAACACTTAAGAGTAATGAGGTCCAAGGTATGAACCACATTGTTTGATAAGCTAGGATGTGGCTGAGATTTTTTACTTGAGAGCTCGAGAGGTTCAAGATATGAACCATACCTTTCTGAGTAGCCACGATATGGCTGAATTCTTTGAAATATCAAGTGATGAAACACTTGAGAGATCATGAGGTTCAAAAGATGAACCACACTCTTCAACGAGTCTTGATGAAGTTGAATGATGGAGCATCAGGTGTTGAACATCGGAAAGCTTGTGAGATTTAGGATACGAACTACATTACGGGACAAATTATGATATGACCGAAATTTCTAAAAAGGTTCTAAAGCAAATAGCGCATGGGAAAAGTGTTAGAGCTCATAAGGATTGAGAGGAATGACGATTATGAAAGATTGACGATCCAAAGAAATGAGAACTCCACCCATGAGAGGCTTCGAGGCTAGGGGGAGTAGGCGTCATATTGATACCTTAACCTTATTCCAAGAAATATAAAGAGTTTTATTTGCAGAACATAGAAAGAGATTGTTAGAGCTTGAGAATGGAAAATTTGAAAATAAGAAGTTATGATTTGAGAGGCCGAGGAGAGCTGGAGAGCTCCTCACCATACTTGAGACCCAAATGGGTTACTTAAAAACGAAAGAAAGATTTTATGAATTAAAATCTTCTAAGAATGAGAGTGAGAGACACTCGGAGGCCTAGAGGCCGAGGAGAGCTGGAGAGCTCCTCACCATACTTGAGACCCAAAGGGGTTACTTAAAAACGAAAGAAAGATTTTACGAATCAAAATCTTCTAAGAATGAGAGTGAGAGACACTCGGAGGCCTAGAGGCCGAGGAGAGTTGGAGAGTTCCTCACCATACTTGAGACCCAAATGGGTTACTTAAAAACGAAAGAAAGATTTTATGAACCAAAATCTTTTGCCAAGAAAAGCTGGAGGGTTACTCCTCTAGCCCGAAACCCAAGAGAATTACTTCCCAAGAACTAAGATCTCTAGGGAACGGAAGGAAAAGATATGCAGAGGCCTAGAGGCCGAGGAAAACCCCCCGATCTACTTAAAACTCGAGGCGGTTCCTCAGAATGGAGAAAGATTCCTTGAATCTTTCGAGAGACTGCTTGAAGGTTAAGTGGACCATATTCGAAGGTTGTGTGACCAGGAGAAAGTAATAATGATGCAGCCCATAAGACCAAGAGGGGGGAGTTTCCGAGGAGAGAAGATGTGAAATGAGGATGCGAAATGCGGAGAAGTGAGCAGAAAGGGGCTAGAATCGAGGCTTCCCCTCGGGAAAGTAGCAGGAAAGAGAAAATCGTATCTGAGTGGGGCCCAGACGCGGAAGTCGAGGCGTTTTTCTGGAGTTTGGGCGGGAAAACTCATGGAGGGAAATACTTCCGAAACTTTCCTCCGAAGTGAAGTTAAAACACGTCTCTCCGGAAATATCCTTTATGCCAGAGTCCCTTGAATTTCCTACTCTCATAAAGATATGATCACTTTATGAGAGTAGGGGGGAGTAGATGATGCGGCCTAAAATCGTCATTTCGTAAGAAGTCGACACGTGTATAGAGGATAGGATTGATGAGAGGATACGAGCTTAAAGAGGACTCCTCAGAATAGAGAATCTCATCCGGGTGTCCCTCCGGAGGGAGCTCCACCCAAGGACCTCAGGGGAGAGATATCAGGAAGACCTGGCCCTGGGGGAATTAGTTGGCCGAAAGTTTAGGAGAGGTTCCATATAAAACGGGATAAGATTGGATAGAGGAAGACTCATTCTTCCTCTACTCAACGGCTGAAATCTAGAGGAGGAAGTGGTTGCGTCTTTTCAGGGATTGGGAGTTCAAAGGCAGGTGGACTAATTCAAAAATAGGGCAAGCTGCAGATCCGAGATAAGGGGAAAACCTAACTTCCCCTCAGGTAGAATTCCTCTATAAATAGGAAAGTTTAGGCACATTTATAGTTTTACGATCTCTAACATCATTTTTAGACACAGAGTCTTTTACTTGATACTCATATACCTCTTGAGGATCTCTTTGACGATCAGAGGACTCTCTAGTCCTTACCTAATACGAAAATACACTTACTGACTTAAGCATCGGAGTGTCCGCGCCGAACTCCCCTCCGGCGTATTTTTTGCAGGTTCTCGAGAGGCTAATTCCAAGAAGACATTACATTCGAGGATCATTCATACTAGAGCGAAATCCCGGATATTTAATCCACGGGATATACAATCTGACCGTGCAAATTATTGCACAACAATCAACATTTCCTCTTTTACTTAATTATTAAATGTTTTATTGACAATTTTACCCTTATTTAAACTCACCTCATAATTACTTTTAAGACTCAACTGCTTTGAAATGGAATGTACACCAAATTTATGGAATATCAAGGGTAAAATAGACATATTAGTCAAACTCGACCACATTTATTGATTTTTCTTAATATGTGTGTAATGTCAAATGTAGCTATATTTGTGGAACGGAGTGAGTAATACTGCAACAACATTTATACGTACACATTGATTTGACATAAAATTAAATTTAATGTTACTAAAAAAAACTGATCATAACAAACACACATCTAACTATTTATGGGTGAATGGTAAAGATCTCAAAATCTAATTATAAGTCTTGGATTAGTTACTTAGATGGTTAAGATGAAACTTGTTAATTTGGAAGCTGAAGTTTCAAGTTAGTTAAGTTGATTGAGAAGTTAGAGTTAGTTAAATACATAACTCCAACAGCTTGTGCAGCTTTATGGTACCAAGAGTTTTTTAATGTATTGAATGATTTTTCATGTTGCAGCTCTCGAAAAAACTCTTGTACTCATCTTGTAAACATTATCATTGATAAAGATTGGAGAGATCGGTTTTGATTGAACCATTATGTGTTTTTCTTTGATTTCATGCAATTGCTTAGTTTAGGAATAGTGGTATTGGCTCGTCCCGCTCTAGGAGGTTTGGGCCAGGTCGGACTTGTGCCGTATGTAAAGAAATCGAGTTTGGGTTTCATGTTAGCCCCGTTAAACCTCGACTTGACTCGTACATCCCGCCCCACATTGTTGTATATGCTTATATATATTTATAATTTAACATTAATTTTAAAAACTCTTCATGTAAAAAAATGCGACTCACTACATTCTTTCAATTTTCAAAATATAGAATTTAAGGAACCTAAATAAAATAAATGTCACATCATTAATAGATATGCATGATAAACGGTCATTCTAATTCCTATAGATAATCAGATTTCTTAAATTAAAATTTTCAAAAAAAGAATTAGTGAATTAGTTTCTTTTGAAGAAAAAAAAAAAGAAAAAAAAAATCAGACCATTTCAATCTTTTACATTCCTAAACCTGCCGATTGTCATCCCTAGCTTAGTTGATAGTTCATTACTTCTTAGATCACAAGTATTGAGAGGTTATATATAGAAGAGTGGTACTGAGTTATTCATAGGTCCATAATATTGACAATCCGAATTTTAAAATTTCCTATATTACAAAAATCAATTTGTATAAGCCACTTAAAATTCAAAACGAACATCACCAAAGAATTATTAATAGGATATAGTGTTGTTAAAGGAATCGAGCTGCTCGTGAGCTCATACTCAATTCACAATCGAGTCGGCTTGAACATGACTCGTTAGACTCGATATTGATTTTTTTTCTTTTAATTTTATTAGGTTTGTTAAGCTCGGCTCGACTCAATAGACTCATTTATCAATTGAACTCAGTTATTTTGCTCATCGGTGTAATTGACCTAAATTCAACTCGATAAGAGTTCGAATCGAGCTTTAACTTCAAGTACTCGACTCGATTTAAATCAAATAACAACTCCAAATCACATACAAATTTTAAAAAACTTTAATATTCCAAAAGTAGGATATTGAATACTTTTTACAGATTTACAGCTTCTGAATTTTAGTTAAATATCGTCAATCTTTTTTTAAAAGTGAAAACACTATCAACTTAAAACACTATCACTTCTTTAAAAAGTCCAATAATTTTTTTCCTAACACCCTGAATTCTAATATGGCAAAGCGCACAGTTTAAAATTTATCAACCTTTTATAATGTTTGTTTATTTAAAACACATTTTATAATGTTTTAAAACACTATCACTACTTAAAAAAGTCCTGTAATTTTATTTTATTTTGCAAACACCCCTGAATACTAATATATGGCAAAGCGCGCAGTTGAAAATTTGCCATGACCATACACACATAAATCAAAAGGTTATACTCTTTATAATTACTACTTTTGAAAATTAATAAAGTCTACTTAACTAATTGATGAGAATTATGTCTTCTGCTTTAGGACATTTAAAGTCTAAATTCCACGTTTTGTAAGTTTAATTTGTATCTAATTATTACTATTACTATTATTTATTGCTGCTCCAAATATAGAGTAGGCATTAATTGTTAATTGGCTGGCAAGATTTTATATTATATTTCATGTATTTTATTAATAATTAAAGTAAAACACATGAAAAATAGAAATCTGAACTGCTTAATTGGTGCAGTCACACATGTATTATGTGTCCTATGGAATAAATAAATAATAGTACTCATAATGAGCAAATCTCTAGGGCGCCGATTAGTAGGTTTTTAAAATGGATAATTAAATCTGAGGATGTTCATTATGAATGCACACGAACTATAATCTCCTAAGTGCTTTTAATTACATTTACAAACAATCAAAATTAATAATTTTTTTTTGTAGCTAGGAATCATTAATAAGGAATTATTTATATGAATATGAACTTCCATCACTAAAGGGATATGTCAAATATAAATTTATGGTACTCCATTGATATCAAACATAAATGTATTACACAAATATTCTTTACATCATAAGATATTAAGATATCGAATTATTGAAATTTTAATTTATTACCCAACCCCGTGTGCTTGTATAATAATAAATTTATTTTATTTATGATTATTTTCAGGAGCTAATTAAAAGAATTAAATCTCAATCCCATTAATAGGGTTGTACCATATATCTAATTACTTGACTTCGAAATTTGATTATTTAATTTCTCGTTTATTTTTATTAATGAGATGTTTGTAATATTGGTAGGTTCGTGTCATTCATCTTTTTATATTGTGTAGTATTATATAACTAGACAAAATAATTTTTTGTCCATCCTTACATTTATTATATTCCACTGAACTCTTATAGATATATTTTATTTTATTTTCTCTTTTTTTTATGTTTTTTTAGTATTTATTAAAATCTAATTTTGATTTCTTAATATGGCTCTAATATGGGTCATGCCAGTTTTAAGATCACGACATGCAAAGGTACAATTGTATTGATTCTTTCGTGAGATTGGTTTTTTTTTTTTAAATCTAGAATCAAGTCAAGCTTAAGAGAAACTTTCTAATATTATTTTGACGCTACAACAACTTAATTCTAACTATTGTATTCATCATTGTTAAAAAAAGTGTGATTTAGGTCGATCAATAATAATGGAGTATATATATATATATGAAATTAGGAAAACAAGTTACAGTAGTATTGACAAATAAATTAACTAATTAAAAGAAATTAATTAATGTCGATATGGATTAAATAAATAGACCCCTTGTATTAGGTAATTCAGTTTTACTACAATTATTTCTAAAAAAACTAGTATTTTATAATAAAATAATTAATACTCTAAAAAATACTACTACTATATAATAAATCAACTAATACTACATAAAAATACACATAAACAAATCAGATGAAGAGTAAAATTATTTTTCATAAAACTTTACCTATAAGTAATTAATTAAACTATAATGTTCATGCAACTAGATTCATTTTACATAAATGATCGAGTTGAATATATAAGATGTGGACTGAACTTTTGTATTTAAACTATAATAAACTAAGTGTTTGAGTTAAATATAAGTTACACGAACAGTTACACAAGAGTCCGACTTATACATGGACAGCCAGCCAGCTAAGTTACTCCGATCCAGCGGGCAATAACTAATTAGTTCGGGTGGTTAACCATCCTTAAATATAAAGGTCCAAAGTGTAGGATCTATTAATTTGCATCCACCTGCAACATCTACTACTACTATTCGTATTCTCTTTTAAATATTTCCAACTGAGTATATAAATGAGTTAGCTCGAAATAGGCAACATAAGCGAGTGGTTTTTATATGACCCATTAACTATTACCCATTTCCAACCAACAACAACAACCAAAAACACAATGAAATAGTGTATCCTTTTAATTTCCTTCTATTATTTTATAATGCACATTTAATAAATAAAACTTAGCTGATGGATATTGAATTTATGATCTTCGATCATTGCACTACTCATATATTTCAACTCGAACGCATATTTGACTTCAATTTGATCCTTCGAATTACTCCCTCCGTCCCACAAAGATAGCCACGTATTCCTTTTTTGGATGTCTCAAATTATAGTCACATTTCCTCTTTTACTTTAGCATTAAATGCTTTATTGTCAATTTTACCCCTAATTAATAAGAGTAATTAATGCTTAACAGATTTTTTAGTATAAAATTTTAAGGGCAAAATTGACACATTAGCTAAATTTGACTGCATTTATTGATTTTTCTTAATCTGTGTGTAAAGTCAAATGTGGCTATGTTTGTGGGACGGAGGGAGGAGGGAGTAGTAAATTGTTGAACCGGGGAAAACGAGACTTAAAAAAAAAACACATAAATGTTTTCTATCTTCCTTTTGTAATAACGAGACTCCAAAAACAAGGCTAGTTAATGATTCTAATTCTAAGAAATTAAAGATCTCTTGAAGAAAATAATTCTCATACCCAAAAAATTACTACTCCAAGATGTGCGGTTATTAGAGTTAAAATTTAATATCATTCCATAACTTTAGAATTTTTCGTAAAATGTTCCAATTTTTTTTTTTTTTTTGGAATTTTCAACTCACTCTCATAACTTGCCAATTGGTTCGATTTTGGTCGTTGAAAATAAAAACTACGTCGTTTAGTCTCACATTTTTGGCACGTGATTGGGAAATTTGGGGAAACCCGATGAGATTATACATTATTTCTGATTTTTCGGTGAAAATAAAATTAAAATTGAAACAATTGGTAAATTATGAGACTAAATTGAAAATTCCCTGCTCTTTTTTTTTTTCGGTGGAATATAATTTTGAAATTTCATGGTCTTGCTATTTTTAGGTTTAATATGAGAAATCTACAACGATGATCGTTAATATGAAGAAATTGACAATTTAAGAGTGTACATGGATGAGTGGATGTTCGTGTTTCTTTCCAAGGTTGAAAAGGACAATTTCAATCCCAAAGATTACAAAATTTTCACATATGATCATAGAGTTTCATCAGTTTTATCATAATACGTACTCCACTACTTTGTGTAGTAGATAGCAAAATGTTATTAGATTTCTGTCAACAAATTAAACATTAACAAATAATCTTTTACAAATATTTAAGTTAGTAGTGTCCGGGTGAACATGTTATACTACCAGAAACTTGATCTTTAATGAAAAAATTATTCGAGTTTTTTTAAATAAACGTCTTTAACAATATAAAAGTGACATTTAATGACATAAAATTGATCATTAATGACCTGACCTCTCGTTAAAAGTCAATTTTCTATTACTAAAGTTTAATTTCATATCATTAAATGGTCAATTTCATCTCATTAAACGTTAAATTTCTATGATAAGCTAAATTCTCTTGTCACACCCCATTATTTACCTAATACATTTTAATTAATAGTTGTAAAAGGAAAAAAAGTAGCAATTTTTTTTTTATAATTAATTGATAAAAGATAAAAATCAAGTTGACATATGATTGTAAAGTAATAATTACAACAATCTTTCTTTTTCTTTTGAGGATGAGGGAATAACAAACTTCATCCATAATATGAATGAGTCATAGAATTAAATTAATTAAGCTACTATGTCAAAGGTTTAATTGCACAATTTTCAAACTTGAAAAAACAAAATTACTACTACAAGATTATGCCAATTTCTCTTATTTATTCTATAGTAACCTTTACAATACCCTCGATTAAATTTGTGAATATAGACCACTAGCGTACGTATTACAAGAATTCAAAATCCCCCCCCTCTCTTTATTGCTACCTATTTTTTCCTCACCGGGTGTGATCAGAAACCCATAAATCCGTCGGTTACAGGTTTAAAAGGCACAAATATACATGTATATACATGGCTGTAGAGTGGTTGTAAGAGAAATGAGTGTGGGTGGCAGTAAGTAGTGTGTACTTAGGTAAGTGAAAAGTATAATGTTGCAATGGTCACTTATTTTTTGTGTGTTGCATACATTGCCTCTCTTAATTACACCACACCTTCCTCCCAAGATTTCTCTTCATTTTCCATTTCCTTCTCTCTCTCTCTCACACACACACACACTTTTACACACATATATATACGTGTATGTATAGGCGTGTTCTTGAGAGGAGGGAGTTACTCAAGCTAAACTGCCAAACATGGTTGACTCACATGCTCTAAATCAGCTCCCACAATTTCATACCATTTTCCATATCAAATCCAGACATTTTTCTTCCTTTTAATTATTGCTATTTTTTTTTTTTTTTTAATTATAGTAAGCGCAGTTATTACAGTTATATTATGGGAATAGCTTGTAATCTGCTAGAGTTTCTTGAATACAGTATTTATAGGCCTATTAGTACGGCTTTCGTACAATCCTGGTGAAAAAACATGGACTTCAGCAGCGGCGGCGGTGGTGGCGGTGGCTCTAGCGGCGGCGACGCCTCCGATTCCCACCGTAGGAATAAACGCTACCATCGACACACCGCTCATCAGATACAGAGGCTTGAATCGTTAGTCCCCTGTTTTTTCTTCTTTTTTTCAACTTCATGCAGATAAAGATTTTATTTTTATTTAAATTTGTTTAGGATGTTCAAAGAGTGTCCACATCCAGATGAGAAGACGAGAAATCAGTTGAGTAGAGAGTTGAATTTACATCCGCGGCAGATTAAATTTTGGTTTCAGAATAGAAGGACTCAGATGAAGGTATTTTTTTCCCCAAATTGTGTACATTTATTGCAAAAATCTATGATGATGAATCTATGATGAATTGTTTAGGCACAACATGAAAGACAAGATAATTGTGCATTAAGATCAGAAAATGATAAGATTAGATGTGAAAACATAGCAATTAGGGAGGCTTTAAGGAATGTGATCTGTCCCTCTTGTGGAAGCTCCCCGTCCCCCGAAGATTCCTACTTCGACGAGCAAAAACTGCGAATCGAGAACGCACATTTGAAAGAAGAGGTCTTTTTTTTGTCATTATTGGTTAATTGTGATTTCATTTCATTCTAATTTAGTTGTGTTTACTTAAAAAAAATGGATGGATTGCTTGTAGCTTGATAGAGTTTCTAGCATTGCTGCAAAATACATAGGAAGGCCTATTTCACAGCTGCCACCGGTTCAACCTGTTCACATTTCGTCGTTAGATTTAACGATGGCAAGTTTTGGGGGGCACGGAATGGGGGGGCCGTCTCTTGACCTTGATCTTCTCCATGGAAGTTCGTCAATTGTAATCCCGAGTTTAGCATTCCCACCAATGAGCATCTCGGACATGGATAAATCCCTCATGGCTGGTATTGCAACGAATGGGATGGATGAATTGATTAGGCTGTTGCAGGGCAACGAGCCCTTGTGGATGAAGTCGTCGTCTGATGGTAGGGAAACTCTCAATCTCGAAAACTATGATAGGTTGTTCCAGAGTCCTTATTCTCGAATGAAGAATCCCAATGTTCGTATTGAAGCTTCTAGAGACTCTGGTGTTGTTATAATGAACTGTTTAGCATTAGTCGACATGTTTATGGACGCGGTAATTAGTTTCATTCTTTCTTTCGTTTTAGACATTTATGTTGTTTGTTCTATCAGTTAGATGATTTTCGTGTTTAATTTGTAGAAAAAGTGGGTGGAATTGTTCCCTACAATCGTGTCGAGGGCTAAGACTATTGAAGTGATATCGTCTGGTGGGATGGGAAGCCAGAGTGGAAGGTTGCAGCTGGTAATTTTAGTTTGAAATTTGGTACATTTTTAGTATGTATTAGTCCCACATTTGATGATATGATGATGTATATTATCTTTTTGTATGCAGATGCATGAAGAATTGCAAGTGCTTACAGCATTGGTACCGACTAGGCAATTCTATTTTCTGCGTATGTGTCAACAGATCGAGCAAGGGTCGTGGGCTATTGTGGATGTGTCGTACGAACTTCCTCATCATCAAGAAAACCAACTTTCGTCTCCATGTAAAGCTCATAGGCTTCCTTCTGGATGCTTGATACAGGAGTTGCCTAATGGCTATTCAAAGGTTGTAATGTAATGTAATGAGTAAAATGTTAAATGTGTGTTTCTTGTATTGACATATAACGAATGTGATCAGGTAACTTGGGTGGAGCACTGGGAAGTAGAAGACGAAACCGCGATTCATAGGCTGTACACAAACCTTATCCATAGTGGGATGGCCTTTGGAGCCGAAAGGTGGTTCGCGAATCTTCAGAGGATATGCGAAAGATATGCTTGCTTGATGGTTTCTGGAACTTCCACGCCCCGTGACCTTGGAGGGGGTAACTTTGTTTAACGAATCATAGGTTTCGTTTCGTCTTAATTCGTTGAATCCTGTTTAGTAATGTTGTGTTAATGTGTTAATTTCAGTGATTCCATCTGCTGAAGGGAAGAGAAGCATGATGAAACTTGCACAAAGAATGGTGAACAATTTCTGTTCAAGCATTAATCCTGCTAATGGCCAGCAATGGACCACACATTCCGGATCATACGAGTTTGAGGTTCGTGCAACTCTTCACAAGAGCATCGACCCTGGCCAGCCGAATGCGCTTGTCCTTAGTGCAGCCGCGACTATCTGGCTCCCCATATCTTCTACTAATGTCTTCAATTTCTTCAGGGATGAGAGAACTAGGCCTCAGGTATATACTTACACATACATTTGCTCGATTTTTACCTGTTTTTGTAATGCATAATGTTGTATTCGAAAAATCGTGTAGTGGGACGTTCTGTCTAATCAAAATCCAGTCCAAGAGGTAGCCCACATTGCTAATGGCTCTCATTCAGGAAACTGCATCTCTCTGCTTCGGGTAAACTAAACAAAGCTTTTCGTCGTTTTCTCGTTTGGACGATTATAATTCACATACACATGATGAACTAATGCAATGATAATCAGGCATTCAACACTAGCCAAAACAACATGTTGATACTGCAAGAAAGCTGCATAGACTCATCAGGATCACTCGTCGTCTACTGCCCAGTCGAGCTATCGTCCATCAACATAGCAATGAGTGGCGAGGACCCTTCGTACATCCCATTACTACCCTCAGGATTCACCATCACAGACGACGCAAGGCAGCACGATGGTGCCTCCACTAGCTCCACCTCCTCTGGCTCACTAATAACCGTCGTGTTCCAAATACTTGTTAGCAACTTGCCTTCAGCTCGAATGAGCCCTGAATCCGTGACAACGGTTACCAACCTTATAGCCAACACCATCCACCAAATCAAAGCCTCCTTGAATTACACCACTTCTTGATCACAAAACAAGACTACTACTACTCATTGCACTTCATTAACGACGTTTGTTTACGCGTTTTTTAGCATGAAAGGGTAGTCAAGAACGCACCATACTGGTTTTATCTTGCTGCAAGGGATAATACTGTATGGTTCGGGTATTGACTTCTGTTTGTGAAACGTTCAATTTAATTATTTAAGGATTTTTATTATTTATTTGTTTTCATGTGTGTGTGTGTGTGTGTTTAAATGATTCATTAAAGTTTGTTCATATATTTTCATGTGTGGTCCAATTTAGGAATTAATACTCTCCATGAGGGAGATTTAAAGTCATGGCAGTAACAATGACAGACTGGACATCCTCAGTTTTTACCCATTAATTGTTAAGGTTTCTACTCTTCTATCTATATACAGATGAGTAGTATTTAATTAGATTCAACGAAAATATCGTATACTATAGCTTTGGTAGGGGGCCAGGAGACCTGTTTTTATAAACAACTTTAACTTCACATCCATCGCCTTCAACTCTTCTCTCAAAATCTCTCTTTGTAAAGTGTAAAAATGAAATATATATATATATATATATATATATGAATTAATCTATATATATATTCTTTCGTGTGACAGGCCTCTTGTATAAGACTGTCTTGGTATGAAAAATATCTACTCATAGAGTAAATGACTTTAATACCATTTTGTATGAAAAATATTTTTTACCCACATGACCTATGCTCCCTTATTCATCCCACATCGAATGCATTGTTTCTAAAAAATGATTGAATTTTTCGAGTGGAACGAGTAAGGGCTCGGTCTAGAAATGGTCGTTCGGTCTCTCTCTCCTTTTTTTTTTTTAATTCGATCAATTTCTAACCTATATAATTTTTCATTCACATTTTTTAGAATGTTAGCGAGGGAGAGAAACGAGGGTGTACAAATTTTATTTCACTTTGAGGGGAGTTAGTGAAATTTGTTTTACTTTTGAGTTGAAATCGACTGACATGTTCGAAGGGGATTTGGGTAGGAGGGTGAAATGTGGTTTATAATTATACCCACTATTCACCACCACATTTTGAGTGTATTTTGGGGGTGTTTGCAAGCACTAGTATGTGCTTAAAAACACTTCTTTTTTAATATATAATCACTTTTAAAGTGTTTGACAACATAATTAAGTGATTAAATTAAGTAGTTTAAAGTGATTTTGGTGAAGCATCCCCCACCTACTTTTAGGGCGTGTTTGCAAATCATAGTGATTGATTCAAAGTGATTAAAATTGATTTTTGCAATAAAATTGAAAGTTGATAGTGTTTTAAAATTAAGCACTTTAAATCAATTGTGTATATGTTGTGATGTTTACAAAACAAACCATTTATTTTTATAAATTTACAAAAAACACCCTTATTACATTTGGATAGGTAATGGGGAAAGATGAAATATTATTTAAATTGTGAGGGTAAAATTGTAAAATTGATTATTGTAATGATGAGAAGCTATTAGAAGAGTGTGTTTGCAAACAATAGTAGTTGATTCAAAGTGATTAAAGTTGATTTTTGTAGTAAAATTAAAAGTAGGTAGTGTTTTAAAAATAAGCACTTTTAATCAATTTTTTAAATGGTGTGGTGTATGTCATACAAATCACTTATTTATAATTTTACAAAAAACACCCTTATTACATTTGAATAAATAATGGGTAAACATAAAATATTATTTAAATTGTGAGGGCAAAATTGTAAAATTAGTGAGTGTAATGATTAGAAGCACTTATAAGTTGTTAGAAGCATGGGGAGGGGTGCTTGACCAAAATTGATTTTAAGTAATTAATTTAATCACTTATTTGTGTTTACAAACACTTCAAAAGTGATTCTATTTAAAAAATAAGTGCTTTTAAGCACATAGTTTTGTTTACAAACACCCACGAAGTAGGTGGAGGGTGCTTCATCAAAATCACTTTTAACAAATTAGCTTCTATGTGTTTTCCATCATTGTAGTAACCAATTTTACATTTTTGCCCTCACAATTTAAATAATATTTTATGTTTACCCATTACTTATTCAAATTAATGTAATGAGGGCATTTTTGAAAAATTATAGAGAAACTATTTGTTTTGCAAACATCACAATATAATCAAAATTGATTAAAAGTGTTTAATTTTAAAACACTATCCACTCTTAAATTTATTTCAAAAATCAATTTTAATCACTTTGAATTAATCACTATTGTTTGTAAACACACCCTTAATCTTAAAAGTGGTACTGGGTAAAAAAAATATATATATTAAAAAAATGCGTTTTTTTTTTTTTTTTGGAAAATGAGTATATTTCTCTCATTCACGTATGTAGGGCATTGACTAATTCGATTGTCCCGATGGAAGTCGATGTTTAAGCAAATGAATTCAAATTTGTGATAAACTAATTAAGCATGGCCACGTATAACAAGTCATATCAAATCTTGTGATGCGGACCAAAATATAGGCTCTAATCTTTATTTCTCCAAATGTTTCTATCAAAACTTTAGTTCCTATGAATTTGTAAAAATCACACGGAAAATGATTTATAAGTTTTCATCTTCTCGGTTGCTCTAGTAGGTTTTCATATAATATATGAAGAAGAAATATATAACTAAATGTTAATATATGAGTTAAAATTGTATTTTATCTCAAGAAAATGATACATTTATAATTTTTCTTACCTGAATTATTTTAGAAATTTTGGGTGCTTAGTCACCTTTGAGATATTAGTGTTCTTTTGGTATTAGGTCTTTCAATAACCCGTTTGTTTGTTTAGAGGCCTATACCATAATCATTTCGGTTTAGATTTAAGTCTAAACTTTGGAAGATGACTAATTATTACTCATAGAGAAGAATGAGTGTACGGGTTCAATGTATTAATTTCTATTTCAAAATGTGGCATTTTCCGAATTAATGTGTAATGTGCATGACCACATCAAAATAATAAATTATACTAATATCAATGTTGTTATCTTTTTCTTCCTAGATGGAAAGCATTTTCAAGGTGACATTAAGGAAATTAGTCCAAAAAAATAAATTAGAATCCCATCGGGTCATTCTCACTTTTCCATCTTTGAGTATTTCTTCATCTAGAGAATTATTATCACCACGTTTTATATTTTAATTAATCGCTTAATAAGATGATCATGGTACAGTACACCAAAATTATTATCCATTTTAATGTATTTTATAAACTTCATACTAATTAATTGTAATAAATATTCGTATTATTGAGAATATATATATTTTGGGGTGAGTCTCTTATGCACTCAAGTACACGGTGTACTTGAATGGAACTTGTGTACTTGAATGAAACTTGACTGGTCAACTATTGATCGGTCAATTTTTTTTTTTTTTTACAGAAATTTTTTCAATAATATTTTTAACTATATTAACATATACTACTTTTCATTTATAATAACATACACTTTTCATTAATAGAACATACAATTTTCAGTTATAATAACATACACTTTTCATTGATAGATCATACACTTTTCAGTTATAATAACATACATTTTTCATTAATATATAACTTACACTTTTCATTAATATATCATACACTTTTCATTAATAAATCATACACTTTTCAGTTATAATATCATACATTTTCAGTTATAATAACATACACTTTTCAGTTATAATAACATACATTTTTCATTAATATAACATACATTTTTCAGTTATAATAACATACATTTTTCATTAAAAACAATGTTGCACTTTTCAATATAGTAACATACATTTTTCATTAAAAAAACAAAGATACACTTTTCAATATACTAACATACACTTTTTCAAAAAGAAAAATCGAAAACAAAATCGAAATAAAATAATAATAAAAACAAAGTCAAAGTTTGACCGTTGACCGGTCAACAGTCAACAGTTGACCAGTCAAGGTCCTAGTGTACAGAAGACTTTGACATATTTTGGAGAGTTTACTATCTCTAAGAGACAATCCTAAAGACCAAAAAATATAAGAAGACACAAATTTAAATTATTACAAATAAGGTAAAAAATTTACATAAAAAACCCTTTGTGCCCTTTCTCTTTTAAAATCATAATTAATTTAAATTATAATTATAATTGAAATTGAAATCCCACTACCGAAATTTCGTGAAATTCTATAAATCTCACCTTTCAAATTTAATTTCTATATTTTCATACTCATCATTTCATTCATTCTAATTCCCAAAACGCTCTATCATGGCCGCCGCCCTTACTACGGCCGCTGTCGGAGAAGATTAACACCAATCGTCATCGTCGTCGAAGACATCGATCTCCCTCACCCAAGCCATCGTCGTCGTCGTAGAAAATGAACACAACGCCCTAGCCTCCATAGACGTCGCCGTTGGAGAGATCGATCGAGGGGCGGCGAAACTCCGTTTGGGAATCGTAGACGTCGATTTGGAAATGGGAAGTGAAGCCATTGATGGCCGCCCTGGTGCGCCGGCCACCATGGCCGCCCTTCATCACGCCGCGGCTGTACCGGTCGTCTGCAACCTTTTGTTGATATATCAGCGTCGTATGTACCGTTCCATGCTCATATCGTTGCTCTCATCGGCCGCCCCACCGGACGGAATACCCACCCCGTCTCTGATTCGGCGGTGTCAGTTTTGGACCAATATCAATCCCTTTCGTATTTTGATAGGAATCTGTGGATTGGTTTTCTCATCCATCCACTGAGCCGTTTTGTGCGATTACATTTCTTTAGAACTTTTAAGAAATTTTTATTTTTTTGTTCAAAGTGAGGTCGATGATAATTTAATTATTGTTTATACAACTGGAATTACCAATTACCATCTGAACAATTTTGACGTATAATCTGAGTTCTCATTTTAAAATTCCTTTCCATTTTGTATAAAATTCTTTCTTAAGTATTGTGATGTTTGAGGAACAATGATGAGTTCTACATACCAGTAATAATTACGGATATGATCGCAGTTATTTTGAACATCTAAGGGACTGAGTTTTTTTCATCATCAAATACTTTTATTTGTATATGGTGTGTTTAAAATTCTATATTTATGTATTTTGTGCGGTGTTATAAACTTAGTTGAGGCCCTTTGTGATTTGTATTAAATTGTATCACAGATTGTGAGTTTACAGAAAGATGGTGATTATGCATGTTAATAGTTGAGGCCATTGAAACGCTGACATATATATATTGTTAAATATATACATTATTTATATTTTCATATTTTTCATATGCGAATAAGTTTGTTCTTAAAATGTAATTATATTTTAAAATATAAATAAATTGTGAAGTAATATTATATTATTAATTTTATTTATAATATAATATTATATTGATTCGTTCAAACCTAAATAATCATTCTCATCTCTATCACTAATGATATGTAATTATCGAATTATATATTCGATCACTAATGATATGTAATTATATATTCGATCACTAATGATATGTAATTATCGAATTATATATTCTATATTAATTTTTTAAAATAAAATTAATATTTTTGAACATTTTATTATAGATATATTTGTTCTATTGCATATTATCACGTATTTTAAGTTATATGCAACATATTTTTGCATATGTCAACAAAAATATGTAATAATTTTTTCATATATATTTTCATATCTACATATAGGGTAATGATATAGAACTAATCATCGTAAAAATACTAAGAAGAGAAAGACAAGGAATTAGGTTAATTCAGAATTGCTTTTTTCGTTTGTTACTTGTTTAATTAAAATGTAGATATGTTGGGCACTTGGATGGATTGCCCCAACTAAAAATGAAAATATATGAGCTGAGTTAAAATATAATATTGGACTCACTTAGAAAAATATACTTTTGTTTTTATAATAAATTGTGGAATAAATTTATATTAAACTCAATTAGATATAATTAAGCTAATTAAAAAAAAAGCTCATGAACCAACCATATATTTAATAAATAATTTTGAGCTCGACTGAAAAACAAACAAATCAAACATTGTATCGGTTCAATTATCTGCTTTTACTACCATTTTTGTTTTCATATGCATAAATTTCCAGTTTTACTGTATAACAATCTTCAACCCTCTTATACACACGTACAATACATAAAAAAATATAAGTAAATTTTGAAGTAATATTAATTATATTATTAATTTCATTTATAATATAATATTATATTGACCCGTTCAAACTCAAATAATCATCTCTATCACTAATGATAGGTAATTATCGAATTATATATCCTATATTAATTTTAAGTTATAAATATATTGTTCTATTGCATATTCTCACGTATTTTAAGTTATATGCAACATATTTTTGCATATATGTTTTCATATCTACATATAGAGTAATGATATAGAACCAACCATCTCATTTTTTTATGGAACCAGATTAGTGAGTCGTCACCAAATCATTATCCACATAATCAATTATAATTAAAATAAATAATTGAAATTTATTAATATATTTAAAAAATAAATACAAATATTTCAAATTTAAATATATTTTTTTAATATGTTATCTCTATTTTTAATGCTAGATGATGATGTGCAGAGTGTGGTATAGTTTTTTTTATTGATTGTAATAAAATTTGAGAATGAAATAGGTGGTGGGGAGAGATCGGCTTGTATATGCAAAAATTGATTTTATTATCTTTTCAAAATACTCCGTATTAGATACTATATTTTATTTTCTTTTGGAATATTATTTGAGAAAATAAAAATTTTAAAATATATTTATTAATAAATTAATTATGAATTGTGAAGTTACCCAAATTAAATGAATTAATTGATATTTGTAATCTTCTATGATATGTTGTAAAATTTAAATGAATTAATTGATATTTGTAATCTTCTATGATATGTTGTAAAATTTAATAATGTAGATGCATTTTAAGTTTGAAATTTATGTTTTTCTTGCATGGATTCGAAGCAGCGTGTAGCTGGATGAGAAAATAAAAATAAAAAATTGATTCGTTCAAATCCAAAGAATCATCTCTATCATTAATGATACGTAATTATCGAATTATATATTTTATATCAATTTTTTTAAAAATAAAATTAATACTTTAGAACATTTTATTACACATATATTTGTTCTATTGCATATTATCACTTATTTTAAATTATATGCAACATATTTTTGCATATGTCACCGAGAATAGGTAATAATTTTCTGTAAATCATTATCCACATAATCAGATTCAATTACTATAATTTAAAATAAATAATTGAAATTTATTAATATATTTTAAAAATAAATACAAATATTTTACATTCATATAGATTTTTCTAATATCTCCACCGTGATTCATGAAAATGAGTTTTGAATTCAAAATCCAATTCCTCTCCACCTTGATTCATGCGAATCATCTACCAACTAAGAGTTGCCAATTAAATTTTCAAATATGGAAAAATGAATTAGTTTAGTAATATTTGATTAATTAACTAAATAGATTTTTGAGAATTAATTAAATAGAAGGGTAATTTAATATATTTATTAACCATTTTGACCTAATTTAAATTAATTGCAAAATGGGAAATGGGCTTATGAGAAACTTTGGTAAGTTTTGTACCCTCTCTGCCCCCATTAATTTTTTTTTGTCATTTTATACTATAACATAGATGAATTAAATATCATATTTCAATGTTATAATAATAAGCATTAGATAAATAAAATGATAAAAATAACACACATATATATTTATATACTACGGAGTACTTACTATTCCCTCCGTTTCAGAATTATTTGGATGGTTTGACCGGTACAATTTTTAAGTAAATGAGGGGTATTTTAGGTTAATTGGTGAGGTTGTAAAGTGAGTATGATGAAGTGTAGAGTAAAATGTAGTATGTAAAAAGAGGGTGACACTTTTAAAAATAAAATGATGTTGAGAAAATATTAATTTTATGGGATATTTTCATATTAAAATTGTGCAAGTAATTTTGGGAGGTACAAATAAAAAAATTGTTATTATTCAATGAATGACCAGTGCCTAATCCCAATAATCATTATTAGATAAAGATACTATTTTAAATACAAATGTTGAAGTTATTAATTAGCACGTACATCCCATGGACGGTTGGATTAGGGTGGAATTGAGTGCCAAGAAAATTTATGGCCATCAGATCTCACGTCAATTATGGGCTGGCCCAATTGTCTGTCACCCCAGGTTTAAACCACGTACACTCTACAGCCCATATTTAGTGTATATACTGAGCCTGACTGATTAAATAAAGAGCATGCATGCATGTCATATTTTCCCCCTATGTTCCACAATTTGTTTACAATCTTTCTTTATTATTTTATTTCACAATTGTTTGTATAATCTAAAATAGAAATTTTTTACATAAATTAAATTTCACCTTCACAATATTTACATATTTACACAAAATGTCATTATTTTTACCCTCAACTCAATCAATTACTTTACTTTATTCATAAAAATTTACAAAATTATCTTCAACAATCCACTCATTACAATTTTTTCTTAATTTGTATGTTCATAAGTTGGTGCAAATATTTATGAAACGGAAGGAGTATTAATTGTTGTAGACTCATCACAAGTTAGTTGATATATAATTATTTTTATTTAAGAGGGTCTGACTGACAACAATTAAATTTAATTAAAATCAACCTTAACCCTAACTCAGGTAGGGGTCCGTATATATATATATACTGTGTCATAACAATATTTGTTCAACAAGCTCTGACTTACTAGCTACCTACTTATAAATGTAATAGCAGTATTTTTGTGCAGAAATTAATTAATACACACATTCATCATAAAATCATGCAACAATTAACCAATGTTGATACAAACAAACTCAGAAAAGCAGCTGTAAGAATTCTTCAACAGATCAGACATTCAATTATATGATCAGTACTGCATATATACATTTACTTACTCTGGTAAAATTATTGTTTAGTGCATAACTTATAAGAGCATGCATGTTCACTACAAAAATTGTTCGCAATAATAAACAGGGGTGGATCCAAAATTAACTAGTGAGGGGTAATATATATAAAAAAATTAAGAAAATTAAAGAGAAAATCAAATTCAATTAAAAATTGATAGAATAAAAAAAATATACATGATATATATATTAAATATATATATATAGAACCGATGTTGAGTTTCTTATAAAATAAATTACTGATACATTTTAACACATACAAATATTTTATGCATGTGGTTGGATTCCATATCAAAACTATCTCTCTCTCTCTCTCTATATATATATATTTTTTTTTTTTTTTTGAAGTATCAGTATCTGGCCTAAAAACTGACTAATTCCGAAGATCAATCACACGTCCCAATTAAAAACAGAATAAAGTTTTATATGAACTGATCCTTTATATATATAAAATAAACCATATTACTATAACACGTGGAATTGGATCCCATTATATAACTTTAAACTTATAATATAATTTTTATAAAATATACTAATACGTGATATATACAACTTTTTTTTTGAAAGAGATGACACATATGGTGTGCTGTCGCCGGCACCCAAAAATAATTACCTTAAATACCCACAATGTAGTAGGGAAGTAAGGGTCGATCCCACAGAGAACGGTGTAATTTAATTAAATAGTTCGTGTTATGAAAGCAATTAAAAAGGGGGGAGTTTGATTGGTTGACTAATAACTACTAAGAAGCAACAAATAATAAATTGCAATATAGAAATAACGAAGATTCAAATAATGTGAATGATCTAGCCTTCGGATAGCTTCCCCTCAAATAATTATATCAATTTAATCAACGACCCTAGTAATCTCAATCTAATCTCAAATCTTATCCCTAAGCTAGTGGTACGACCAAACTAACTCGAATTGTTTCTTACGTTTAATTAATCAGCGAGTACGACCCCCAATTAATCTATTCCTACGAATAACCCTAAAACATGTATCTAAGATTCAACTCGAGGAACGCATTCAAGAATAAAAACAATAGGATAAACTAGACCATAAATACGAGACGCTCGTTTTATGCAACCTAGATGTTATTACTCCCTAAGGTGTTCTGCCTTAGTTGCTACAATTCCCACAATATTATAACAATTACGGATTATAGTTTATGGAATAGCTAGAATTGAATTATGAATAAAATTGGGTGATCAAGCCTATTAAACTCCTAATTCAACATGCATAGCATCTACTCAAGTAATAACAAAATCGAGATATAAATCAAAATAAACCAGGAGTCTTATAATTAAAAAGGCATAATTGTCACAAGGTTTCACATCCTTAGCCTAGAATAAAGAAAATTAGCTACGCATAATAAACGAGATAGCAAAAGTAAAAAAGAAATTCATGTTTTTCCAAAAAATACGAAAGAATAAAAACCAAAATAATTGTCTTCCTGAATCTCTCTGCTGCTCGCTCTCTGGTATCCTCCCCCGAATAGCCGCCCTTTTCTTTCTTTTCTCCAAATTAACGGCTGCTTTCCTTCTCCTCATGGGCCATTGGGTCCGAAAACATTAAATGAATTAATGACCCTTCTCCTTAAAAATCTCTATAACCACCACCTTTCACTTTCACTTTCTCTTTCTCTCCCCATAATTATGATATATTCGTATTTATTGGGCTTCCCAACTCCAAGGCCCATTTGTGTGAGACGGCTGTTCCCAAACTCCCAAAAAACTGATGCCGCCAAAATACTTCAACTTTACCTAAATTAAATAAAAAAATAAAAATATCAAAGTAATTGAAGTCACGAAATAATGAGTCGGTGATTCGGGTGGAATTTACGTGTTTTAGATGCACATGTGAAGTAGATTTTGATGTGGATTTCATTGAATTATGCATTGAATATGATTGTTTGAGCCAAAATGAGAGAAAGGTTGTGTTTTGTTGATTTTGTAGGAAATACGATGAAATTTGGAGCAAAAAACCAACCATACTTTACTGGATCAAGAATAGGAGTGCACGGTTGAATTCGTCTCGAAAAATGGAGTGGATTAGCCAAAGGAATCGAGTCAATCCGACACCCGAGTTGGAAGATATGCACGAAACGAGAAAATGCCGGAATCGAAGAACAGGGCAACTCGGCCGAGTGAGCCAACTCGGCCGAATCTGAGATTTTTGGATTTACTGCACACTCGGCCGAGTGACTCAACTCGGCCGAATCTGCGAATTTCATGTTTACTGCGCACTCGGCCGAGTGAGCCAACTCGGCCGAATCTGCGATTTTCAAGATTTCTGCGCACTCGGCCGAGTAACCCTAACTCGGCCGAGTCTCTACTGGAAAGAGTTGCTACACGCTTTTTAAATGCTCCACTCGGCCGAGTGACCCAAATTCGGCCGAGTCACCTCAAATTCGGTGCCAAACTTGTATTTTCTCCATTTTTGAAGGGCTAACTTGCAATTCTTGCACCCAAACATTTCCCCAACACTATATAAGCCCCATTTCTTGAATTACAAGCCATTCTCCCCCAATCCACACATACTTACACATACTTGGAGGTGTTTTGGCCATTTCTCTCTCAATTCTTCATCAAATCAAGGAAGAAAGGATGCAATAGCTCCCAAATTCCATTCCCTACCACATCCTAGACTAAGCTTTCTCTTTCTTTTCCTTTTTATTTAGTTATTTCATTTGGAATTTGTAATTTGATTATGCTAGTAGTTAGCTAAACACTTTGTGGTTCTAAGGCATTGTAGATACTTGGATTGAAGTTTATGAGTAATTTCTTGCTTTAATTGGTGTTTGTTTCCTATTTACATGTTTAATTATCCATTGTCAAGCATGTTGTTATTGGCCATGATGATTTGCTTATCTATTGTTAATTGGAGTAAGATCGAGAGATTTATTTCATTTAATCGTATGCAAGCATGCAACCCGATATTATTATGAGCTCGAGAGAGGATTAATTATCGGAGAGGGAATCGAATGGTCTTAGGAGCAATTTTAGGCGGTGTAATGTTTGTGAGGTAGAAATACGAGCCTATGTTGCATTGCGCCTTTGGTTAATTAGATCGAGAGATTAATTAATTCTTCTTGTGTGATCACCCTATATGAGATAAACTTAATGGCCATCTAAACGAGATAACATTCATAAACGGACATCTAAGTGTTACAATCGCCTTGGAACCCACTTTCTTTCTTTGAGTTACATCCGTTTCACTTTCGTTTTACTTATTTGCTTGGTATTTGATCGATTTCGTCTTTGCTCTTTATTACTTATTTGTGACACTTGTTAGGTAATTTTAGAGTAAATCATCATATTCAAATTATCGATCACGTCTATTTAGAACTCGACTAGCAAACTACCCTTTTACGCTTAACCTTCTCGTGGGATCGACCTCGTGCTTATCACGCTACAATAGACGCCGTACACTTGCGGTTGTTTATTTAGTGTTGCATAACACGTGAATCAGTCGGAGAATGCACTAAAATACCAACTTAATTCAAAAATACTATTCAATTAAAGCACAAAAGTATGCAATAAATCTGACTCATCAACATATATAATTATATATAGTAGAGATGTTTATAGGGGGCTGGCCCTAGCCCTATAGGGCCGACTCTACATGGTTATGGGCTAAACGGGCTAGAGCCTTAATCAGTTCATACTTAACGGTCCTATAATTGTTGAAACCTAACCCTAACCCTAGTGGGCCACGGGCTAAATGGGCCACTAACAGGCTACAATAATTTTTTTCTTTTAAAATTAAAGGTCTCAATTGACACGTCCAATAAACAAATAAAATAGAAAAATATATAATTAGTTAATGATCGGTAATTAGAAAACAAAAGTGTGATTTAAACACAATTCTAGAACTCATTATCCTTAATATATGACCAAATAAAACTAAATAAATATCATAATCTAATAAAAAAAATAGTAATAATGACCAATGGGTGATAATTGACTACTTAATGTTTATAGTTATGACTATGGGCCAAATGACCCAAAATTTGTTCTAAGGTTATTTATTAAAAAAATAATGGTAACAACTCAGGCTAGCAGACTGGCCCTGTAGACCTGCGGGCTGGTCCGATTTAGCCCGCGGGCTAATCGATCCGGATCAAAAAAGCTTCGATTTAGACGGGTCTATGATTTATGAACCCTAACCCTATATTTTTCAGGGTTAAACGGGTCAGCTCGATTAGCTCGAACCGGATAAATATTTCTAATATATAGTAGTAAATTGCAAAATATTGAGGGGGACCATGGCCACCCCACACTAGACGTGCGTCTACCCCTGATAACAAGGGCGTAAAAAACCCTCAGTAATATTGAGAGAAAAATAAGTCCTTGCTAATATCTAGGAAAAAAAAAACCCTCGCTAATACTCGTTCACTGAGAATATTTGGATAAATTAATTGCAATCTCAAATTGCATAATTGTAGCATTTTCTCAAATAAACAGTTAAGATTAAGAAAGACGAATTTGGATGAATCTAAAAAATATGAGAAAACAAATTAAGAAAAAATGAATTCCATGTGCAAGAAGAGTCAAATTAAGGAAGGGCCCATGCACTTATAAGAATGAAAGAAAAATGATAGTAAATCCAAAAATAAAAGTTAATTAAATAAATAAAAGAGGCTAGGGGAAAATGAATGATAGCATGTGCATGTACGTCTTTGTATTCACTATGTCTATATATGTACTCCAGCTGCAGACATTATACAGTTGAATTAATTAAGACATATATGGTTAATTCATAAATGACTCAATTTAATACTTTTAATTATGGCTCTTGATGTAGCATATGAGCTTTTAAGGCTTGTTAATTACTCCAATTTGTACAGTAATTAATTAGGGGTGGATGGGAATCTTTTCCACTATGACACGTTATAGCTTAACCAATGTTTGATTCGTTGATGGATATATAAATAATTACTTTTAATTGGTATTATATGGTGAGGAAGGATGTTCGTCTTTTCGCAACAAAAAATCTATTAAAAAAATTTGATATGTTGTCTACTTTCGTCATAATGTAATTTAGCTTCGTTATGTGATGATGTAATTAATTTTTTAAATCAAATAATTATCAAAATATCCTTCTAATATGTCTTTAAAACAACCTAATTTTATTTATAATTTTGCTTTTTCTTTTATCCTACTTTTATTATTTAATAATCAAAGAGCTCAAAAGTAATTAAATTGATGAATAAATTTCATAGTGTTTAAGAAATTTATATTTTCATTTATAATTTAAATTTTGTTTAAAGTGTTATAATTTAAAAATGAAATGGTAATAATGATATATACGTTATTTTATAATTGAATATAATTAGTATTACTGACTTACTGTACTTACTTAAAATTAAAAGGGTATTTTTTATTTATTAATTTAAAATCCATAAAAATATCATATATTTTTTTCGGTTTTTCTATTGCACATTATTTTGTGAAAGGAACTCAGACAAGACGTTAATATTTTTACTGATATCATGCTCTACATTATTATGTCTATTTTGTACTAGTACTTAAAGTGAAATATGAGGTTGATTAAAGATGAGAAAATAGAAAGTTCTTTAATACACTTCAGACGTGATATTCTTGTAAAAAATAAACATAAGAATTTAAAATCTTAACATTTAAACAACTTATACATATATTTTTATTTTTAATCTCTAAAATTAACACACGCACATATATCTATATATACGTACTTAGTTGGCAAGATTGGTACGATAGAATGATATTAGGATTGAATGAAATGAATTTAAGAATGAAATGATAATGGGAAAGGAATGAAATAAGAATGGTAATTCTTATAATTGGTATTGAGAAGAAATGAAAAAAATATTTCTTATGTGATGAAAAAAATATTTCTTATGTGATTCTAATCTCATGATTGGTACGTAAGAATTTTTTAAAATTTATCTTAAATGACTAAATTATCCTTGAACATGTATTATTTTTAAAAACATATAAATTAATTAAAAATTATGTAAATTTTTAATAATTTCGCAAAACTTAAAATTCCTACTGAGTATAATTTTTTACACATTCTTCTATGTAAATTATTTCATATTTTATTATAAAGTTATTTTTTAGCTTCATATTATAATTAGTTGTTAAATAGTTTCAATTAATAAATAAATCAACTACAATTTTGTAAACTAATTAGTTGTTAAATAGTTTCAATTAACTAATTATTTAATGAATATGTGTGTATTTCGAAAAAATTAAAGTTCCACGTTTTGACTCAAAACTCGACCAACTTTTCCACGTTTTGATTTAAAACTCGACGAACCAGTGCTGAATCAAAACGTAGAAAAGTTGGTCGAGTTTTAAATCAAAACGTGGAAAAGTTGATCGAATTTTGATTCAAAACGTGGAACTTTAATTTTTTCGAAATACCTCCCAAAACTAGGCGAATCGGTGCTGAGTTTTTACAAAACGCGATTTTTGTAAAAAAAAAAAAAATTAAAAAATGAAATACAGTACACATATATTGAGTAGTGAGGAAAGCTTGAAGGCTTTGGTGTGTGGTCGGAAAAAAAAAGGATGAGAATGGAGAAAAATTAAAATTAATGAGTAAGGAGGGTAATTTTAAAAAATAAGAGTCGGGTGAACTCATATGTGTGAGGGGTGAAGACATCCTTTTCAAAACATAATAATTGGGGTCATTTATCCGTGGCCTATTAGGAAGAGTTTTATAGGCCTTGAATGAAGATAAACCGATGTATGGGCTTATGGAATCCACTTGAAAGCCATTCCGTACATCTTACAAATTCAAGTATTATTTCTTTTATTTGAAAATTAATAATTTTGATGTAAACATTAAACTAAATACTAATATAACATAGTATTTTTAAAAATAAACAGCCCATTTACATGAAAATAGCAACAATAGTACTCCCTCCGTTTACGAAAAGTAATTTCATTCGTCTTATATTCTTTGTCCACAAAATGTAGACACATACTCTTTATGGAAACTATCACCTTTCAACCATCACTTAATTACTCAAATTACCATCAACTTTATTCATAATGGACCCCACAATGTCCTACAATACACTTACTTTATCTACCTTTTTCTTAAAACATGTGTCCCACCCCAATGAGACTACATTTCATGGACGGAGGGAGTATGATTTTATCTTATATCTCAACATACATAATGTCAAGAAAATAGCGTACCCAAATCCAATCCTCCCTAAAAAAAAAAAAAACACAAAATGTTGTGATATATTTATATATATTCCCTGCTAAGTCTAACCATCTTTGCACTCTTGAAGCTCAAATGTTTTATGATGTTTTTAGCATGTGGGAAATTTGAAGAAAAGAATATATTTCCTTTTCTTGCATCAATAGAAATACTTTCCCTCCACATTTTAAATTGGTAAAATCTGTTATGAATTCTTTTCTTGATCTCCACAATAAGTCTCAAAGAATGTTCTTTACTCTTGCTTTCATTAGCAATTCAGCAGCCTTTCAAATTATTCTCACCTGCATATTTAATTCCATTTTCTTCTCCTATATAAACAATTCCATATACTTGTCAAAATCAGATAGCCCCACAAAATCTCATCTTTCAATCACATCGCCCTTTGATCCTCGATTCAATGGCTTCAGCTTCAACAGTTGATACAATGCCCGACGCACTGAGGCAGAGCCGATACCATATGAAGAGATGTTTCTCTAGGTACTTGATTAGAATTGTGAATACTTGTGTGTTGTCACAATTTGCAGATCTGTTTGTAATGGATTTTCGTCGAAAATTTGAAGGTTTACTGGAAAAGGGAGAAGGTTGATGAAACTCCAGCATTTACAGGATGAGATGGAGCAAACCATTGAGGACAAGGTTGAAAGATCCAAGGTTTTGGAGGGTACACTTGGTGATATCTTGAATTCTACACAGGTGAGCTTTTGTCACATTTTCAATGGCCATGAAACCCCCTCGTGGTTTGAAAATTGCACGAGATTTTATCTATTTAGCGTTATACCCTTCGTAAAGTCTCAAGACTTCAAAAAATATGCAGGAAGCAGCTGTTGTTCCACCAACTGTTGCTTTTGCAATAAGGCACAATCCTGGTATCTGGGACTATGTGAAGGTGGATTCCGAGAGTCTTTCTGTGGACATTATTACATTGACAGATTACTTAAAGTTCAAAGAAATGGTCTTTGATGAGAACTGGTGAGTGCCTAAACAACATAAATAGTTTGCAAAGGTTTCTCTAACATCTTTAATAAGTGTTAATTTTTCACAGGGCAAAGGATGAAAATGCTCTGGAGATAGATTTTGGAGCATTTGATGTAGCTACTCCAAAACTAGCTCTATCGTCGTCTATAGGAAATGGACTTGGCTACATTTCCAAGTTCATGACTTCAATGCTCAGTGGGAAAACCGAGAGTGCAAAACCATTGATTGACTACCTGTTGACTCTTGACCGCAACGGAGAGGTAGAAAATTAGTTTAACTTTAAACATAAAGATTAAACAGAATTTTCTAACTTTTTTTGGAAATCTGCAGAAACTTATGATCAATGAGACTCTTAATACTGTTGCAAAGCTTCAAGAAGCATTAATAATCGCAGAAGTTTATTTATCTGCCCTACCGAAAGACACTCCTTACCAGAATTTTGAGCAGAGGTAATGACCTTCTACACTTGATCCCTAAGAAAACTTGCTTATATAAGTTTGATTGATAACTAACACATTCTCCAGGCTTAAGGAATGGGGCTTTGAGAAAGGGTGGGGTGAAAATGCGGAAAGAGTTAAACAGACAATGAGGATACTATCTGAGATTATTCAAGCACCTGATCCTGCAAACATGGAAGCTTTTTTCAGTAGGCTTCCGACCATATACAACGTTGTTATCTTCTCTGTTCATGGTTACTTCGGGCAAGCAGATGTTCTTGGCTTACCTGATACCGGTGGCCAGGTGAAGACTTCATTTTTTTTACTAGTAATATTTTAATGTAAATTCCTGATTCATGAAATGTGTCGAATAGGTGGTTTACATTCTTGATCAAGTGAGAGCGATGGAAGAAGAACTGCTGTTGAGAATAAAGCAACAAGGGTTGAATGTGAAGCCCCAGATTCTTGTGGTGAGACTTCAAATAATAAGCTTAGGGAGAATGTAAAGAGAGTTGGAGATGGGTTAATGTAATTCCTGCATTTCTACGCAGGTGACTCGTTTAATCCCAGATGCAAAAGGGAACAAATGCAATCAGGAAATCGAGCCTATTGAAAACACAATGCATTCCCATATCCTCAGGGTTCCATTCAATACTGAAAAAGGAGTTCTTGGACCATGGGTTTCAAGATTCGACATCTATCCTTACTTGGAGAAGTTTTCTCAGGCAAGTATTATTCGAGAAGCAAGTTTAATAGAGTACCATATTATAACTAACTAACTAATCAGTTTTTAAAATCCCTGTAATGAAATTAGGATGCATCTGTAAAGATTCTAGAGCTAATGGAAGGTAAGCCCGACCTTATAATTGGGAACTACACAGACGGGAACTTAGTAGCTTCTTTAGTGGCTAATAAACTTGGAGTCACTCAGGTAACTTCTACTGCAACCCTAACTTTCTAGTAATTTCTCACAGAAATGAAAATCTAAATTAGGGCATGTTTCAATGCTAGGGAACAATTGCTCATGCTTTGGAGAAGACCAAATATGAAGATTCAGATGTTAAATGGAGGGATTTAGACTCAAAATATCACTTCTCATGCCAATTCACTGCTGATCTAATAGCAATGAATGCTGCAGATTTTGTAATTACCAGCACATATCAAGAAATTGCAGGAAGGTTAGTATACATATATATACTAAAAGAGTTCAGAAGCTTACACTTTTAGGCTTCTTAAGGTTTCTGATTTACTGATCTTCAACCTCTCAGCAAGAACCGGCCCGGACAATATGAAAGCCATGTCTCATTCACAATGCCCGGGCTTTATAGGGCAGTTTCAGGCATTAATGTATTTGATCCAAAGTTCAATATTGCTTCACCTGGAGCTGATCAATCTGTCTATTTCCCGTTAACGGAGAAACAGAAGCGTCTAACAAAGTTTCACCCTGCCATTGAAGCACTGCTATACAGTAAGGAGGATAATGATGAGCACATGTAAGTTTAAGTACATGATCTAAGTAAGTAAGAGTTTTCTTATACAAACTTTGCTTAATGAAAAATGTAAATTTCTTGGGCAGTGGATACCTTGCAGATAGAAAGAAACCGATCATCTTCTCCATGGCAAGACTAGATATTGTGAAGAACATCACAGGATTAACTGAGTGGTATGGAAAGAACAAAAGGCTTAGAACCTTAGTAAACCTTGTGATTGTAGGTGGATTCTTCGACCCATCAAAGTCGAAAGACAGGGAAGAAATGGCAGAAATCAAGAAGATGCATTCCTTGATTGAGAAATATCAACTCAAGGGTCAGATAAGATGGATAGCAGCTCAAACTGATAGATACCGCAACGGTGAGCTATATCGTTGTATCGCAGATACAAAAGGAGCTTTCGTACAGCCTGCATTATACGAAGCTTTCGGGCTAACAGTAATCGAAGCCATGAACTGTGGACTGCCCACATTTGCTACCAATCAAGGAGGGCCAGCAGAGATAATAGTTGATGGCGTCTCAGGCTTCCACATTGATCCCAACAATGGCGATGAATCGAGCAGTAAGATTGTTGATTTCTTTGAGAAATGCAAAACGGATAGCAGATATTGGACTAGAATGTCTCAAGGTGGCCTCAAACGCATAAATGAATGGTACTGCAAATGCCAACATCTCATTCAGGAATTTTCACGAACACCTTCAGAGCATTCTAACACATACTCTTGTTCTATTGCAGCTACACATGGAAGATCTACGCAAACAAAATGCTCAATGTGGGATCAGCGTATGGGTTCTGGAGACAGCTAAACAAAGAGAAAAAACAGGCCAAGCAAAGATACATTGACATATTTTACAATCTCCAGTTCAGGAAAATGGTAAATTCACCCAATTCAATTATTTCTTGGATCAATCAAATCATACTCATAAAAGATTTAACCAATTCAATAAATTGTTATAGGCCAAGAATTTCACCATATCCGTCGAAGAAAGCAAAACGGCAGCTCCATCCAAAACCCCTGAGGTTCGGAAACCACCGCAGCCAAAGCAGGAAGAGGCGGCAGTAGAAACAAAGGCGGCGGCGGCAATGGATGAAGATGGAAAATCGAAAGCAATTCAGAAGCTTGATTACTCAAGAATAAATCAAACACCTTGTTCGTGTCACTGGTTCTGCTTATGCATCTCTTCCTCCATTGTTATCTATGCTTTGCTGAAGCTATACGGGATGTCAAAATGATTGAGCCCCATGAAAAAAATTGCTGCTAAATGCGGATGTAGAAATTAAGCAAGAAAATAATGGATTGTAGATCCTCCACTCTCCTTTTCTACTCAATAATAATGCAGTGAATAGATCCATTGGATCATATGTAGTATACACTCTGTTTCTTGAATAAACCAAGTAATTATTAACAAAGTGTCATTCTCTTTAAAGTAATTTTTTAATTTTTTTTAATTATTCTTGTTATCATACATATATTGAAATTGTTGGAAATTTTAATAAAATAAGAAAATGGAATATTTCTTTGGATATAAATATAGATGGATAGATGTGACATAGAATATTATGATATGCACTATAAGCACATTTAAGAAATGCATAGGATTCCCATCAAAAAAAAAAAAAAGAAATGCACAGGATCCGAAAACCATACTCATAGGGTCAAATAATATTCCATATCGAGAGTAATGCAGATGAGCCAAAAGTCGTACTCGCAGATCCCTCGTTTGCAAAGAAGAGGCAGGATGTGGAGGCGGCACCCTCCGGCGAGCATCGTCCATCGGAGATCTAAGTAAACCAGTCAACCAGACCTCTTTCTTCGTCGTCCATTGGAGGTCTAACGAGGGAAACTTCACCAATCAAGTGATCAATTCATTACCATATCAAAAATTTAACAACACATCAATACTTAAATCAAGTATCCAAAGAACGATCTCTTCAACTATACATACATAAAAAACAATGAACAACAATGACAATCATGCATCCACGAAGATCAACTCAACCATCACAATAGGCGTGGGAATTTTGGAGTTTTGAGTTGGAAATGGTTTCAAAAGACATGACACAATCAAAGGATCGTGCATGTTTTAAGGTGAATTTTGGAGTTTTGAGTTGGAAATGGTTTCAATAGACATGACACAATCAAAGGATCGTGCATGTTTTAAGGTGATCCACTTACTAATTATCACCGCTCCATAATTATAGTGAGGCTGACGACACGTCCAGTAGGATGAAACATCAAATGAAATATGAAAAGTGAAACAGAGAAATCAGACCACGTGACTAGACATGAGAATTAATTAACATCCCTTGAATTCTCATTTGATGGGTGTTAATACATACAAAGGGTCTTTTAATTAACATCCATAAGCACAATACATTGACCACAATTAAGTTATTTATGGTAGGGGGTGAATGTATAGTTGTTTGATGAAAGTTTTCATTTCAGGGCCTACATGTGTAAACCATTCACCCTTGATGTAGATACCTCCATTACTCGGGCATAATTGAGAATAAGGACAAGTAGAGGGGCAGGCTTGAAAAATGCCTCATTTATGTCCTTCCATGCTGCTTCTTGAATTAATTCCTTTATTGCATCTTCTTTTGACATTCATGTACGTAGCATTCTATTGTTGATGGTATATGCTCTGTCTTTCTCTCAAACTGCACATCATCAAAACCACTCCATTTATTTTTACCCGAAAATCGGATCAATTAGTAAGTTACGAGATTAAAAAATACCTACATATTATTTTGCTAGCTGTGACAATAGGAGGTTCAGAAATTAAGCACCCAATCCAAGACTTGTTTGGTCACAATATCTCCCATACCAATAAGTGCAAAAATCATTAGAGGTGTATACACAGTACTCCCACAATTCATGAATAATCCAACTTAATTCACTCGACTCTTTTTGGTGCATATATACACTTCAGCAGTTTAAAGTCCAACTTTGCAAGTTTGAGTAAATATTGTGGATTGTGAGAAGCAGTTTGCTCGTAGATGGGAATGTAATGCCTTGCTTCTAGTCGAGCAAATCCTCTGCGATTCGAGCGCTGATACAACGCATGACGTCTAACTTGTTCAGCTTCCGGATATATTACTCAAACTTGGCAAAACTGATTCGAAGTAATTTCTTGGCAACCACGATCCAAAACTTCTTCGTCGTGGACTCGTGGCTTCGAAAAACTCCAGCACCCCCGCCACGGATGCTATCTCGAAACCAGCTTCTTCATTCTTAAACTTGTCAAAAATCTCTGCATATATGCATATATATTAACATAATTAGCATCGGAGTCTCAAACGGCCTTCATCCAAGGACGACAAATCCTTGACGGAGTCCTTATCCTCAATGAAATTATTGACGAGACAAAGAAGAAAAATCTAGAGAGGCTTCTATTTAAGATTGATTTTGCCAAGGCCTTCGATTCGATCGATTGGACCTTCCTCATAGACATGTTGAGAAGCATGGGTTTTAACCCTACTTGGTGCAAATGGATCTGGGAATGCACTGCCTCAGTACTTGTAAATGGCAGCCCTTCCAAAGAATTTTCTCTTGAAAGGAGCCTTAGACAGGGGGATCCACTCTCCCCAATGCTCTTCATCATCGCCGCCGAGGGCCTTAGCATCCTGATCAATAGGGCTTCAGCAGCTGCCCTCTATGATCCCGCCCTGGTTGGCCGCAGTCGTATCCCGATCTCCCACCTCCAATACGCCAACGACACCATCTTAATCGGAGAAGCGACTACGAAGAATATCGGGGCCCTTAAAAATCTGCTAGTTAATTTCGAACACCTCTCGGGTCTCAAAATTAACTACTCCAAATGCAGTATGCTTGGCGTCACCATGGATCGGGATATTGAGAAAGATGTGGCTGCTTTTCTAGGCTGTGGCATCGGCACCCTGCCTATGAGTTTCCTCAGGATCCAAGTAGGAATCAATCACAGGTCCTCGGCTGCCTGGAAAATTATAGTTTAGAAAATTAAAAATAGAATCAACTTCTGGGAAGACAAACAAATTTCGCTTGGAGGAAGGATCACCCTTCTCAACGCGGTGCTCACTTCGTTACCCATCTATTACCTGTCCTTCTACCACATTCCAAAATCAGCCATGTGTAAAATTATTAAACTGCAAAGTGTGAGAATAGGTATGTGATCACCGTTAATGAGGTGATAGGAATGATTCACTATTTATAAGAGTATTTACAAAGAGATAATTAAGGTAAATATAATTAAGGTAAATATAACAACCATATATACAAAGATATGGACCAAATTAAAATATATTATTCCTATATTATTATTTCCTATTATATATTATTCCGATATTATTATTCCCTTATTACCCCCCGTCAAGCGATGCTGTGGATGCAATCGAACACAGAGCTTGGAACGTAATAACTCGAAACTGGGGCGAGGAAGACTCTTGGTGAAGACGTCGGCGAGCTGAAGAGTAGATGGGACGAACTTGGTGATGAGGCGACCAGATGAGACCAATTCGCGAACAAAATGGCAGTCAATGTCGATGTGTTTTGCTCGTTTATGAGCAACAGGGTTTTGACTCCAAAACAAGGCACTCTTGTTATCACAAAGCAGGGTTGGAGCCGAGGAAGAAAGTTGACCAAGCTCCCGAAGAAGTTGAGTAACCCAAATCATTTCTTGGGTTGTGTTCGCGAGTGCCCTATACTCGGATTCACAGCTCGAGCGAGCAACAGTGGGTTGTTTCTTCGCACTCTAAGAGATTAAGTTTCCACCTAAGAAAATCTAGTAACCATAAGTGGAGCGACGAGTTTCAGTGCAACGCGCCCAATCCGCATCCGAATAACCAACGAGCGAGTAGTCACCAATCCGGCTAAAGGAGAGCCCATAATTGATAGTGCCCTTAACATATCTGAGGATCCTTTTGACCGCGAGGAAGTGGTCGGTGGTCGGCGAGTGTAGAAACTGACTAACATGATTCACAGCATATGAAAGATCAGGACGAGTGATCGTTAGATACTGTAGCGCGCCGACGAGCGAGCGATATAGAGTGTGGTCGGTAAAAGATTCCTCAGAGCTCACCAAAGATTCCCCAGCTGCGAGGGGAGTGGATACAGGCTTTGAGTCGAGCAACTCCGCTCGAGAGAGGACATCGCGAGCATACTTTGCTTGGCTGAGAAAGAGACCAGTTGACGAGTGGGTGACCTCAAGGCCAAGGAAGTAGCTAAGGCGACCAAGATCCTTGATCGCAAATTCCTTGTTGACACGGCGAATAAATCGCTGAATAGCATGCTGGTCGCTCCCTGTAACAATAATGTCATCCACATAAAGCAAGAGGTAAAGGGTGACTGTACCACGTTTGAAGTAGAAAAACGAGGGATCTGCTCGGCTGCATAGAAAACCCAAGGTTTTCAGAAAGTCACTAAAGCGAACAAACCAGGCGAGAGGAGCTTGTCGAAGACCATATAATGCCTTCTTGAGGCGACAAACATGGTTGGGAAAGCGAGGATCAACAAATCCAGGAGGTTGAGCCATGTAAACAATGTTCGTCAACTTTCCATGGAGAAAGGCATTGTTTACATCGAGTTGGTGCATGTGCCACTGATGCCGAACAGCCAGACACAGGATGATGCGAACAGTAGCGGCCTTGACAATTGGACTGAAGGTGTGCGAGAAGTCAATGCCGGGAACCTGCGAGAAACCCTGGGCGACCAGGCGAGCTTTGTAGCGATCAACAGAACCATCCGCATGAAATTTGGTGTGAAAGACCCATTTCGAACCAACAATGTTTGTGGAGGAAGGACGAGGAACGAGCTCCCAAGTTTGATTAGCATGCAGGGCATCGAGCTCAGATTGCATTGCAGCTAACCAGTGTGGATGCTTAAGTGCCGATTTGAAGCTCTTAGGCTCATCAGAGACCGAGAGGGCGGTCAGGAGACCGGTGGTCGCAATGTCGGCAATGTGTCGAGGCTTGAATATCCCAGATCTGGCACAAGTAACCATGGGGTGAGTCGAGACAGGAAGTGGGCGATCAGGGGGCTGATGTACTGCTGGGCGAGCAGGAGGCTACGGAGCTGCTGGGCGAGCAGGGGGCTGCTGAACTGCAGGGCGAGCAGGAGGCTGCGTAGCTACTGGGCGAGCAGGGGGCATGATCATGTCTGGTGGGTCAGGGCAGAGACCACAAGGAGAATGGCGAGCAGCAGCCGATGGTTCCACGAATGAGCTGATCTCAAGGGAGTCAACAGGCGAGGATGGAACAGGAGAAGCCGAGAACGGGAACACAGATTCATCAAACTGAGCATGACGAGTAGTGTAGAAGCGGGAAGCGATCGGATCGTAACACCGAAACCCCTTATGAGAGGAACTGTAACCCATAAAGATGCATGGAGCACTACGAGGAGCAAGCTTGTGGAGAGCATAGTCACGAAGGTATGGAAATACCCGACAGCCAAAGGTCCTGAAGTTGGCAAAGTTCGGAGCAGAGCCGAATAAAACTTGAAAGGGCGACATGTCCCCAAGAACAGGCGTGGGCAGTCTGTTGATAATGTAGACAGCCGTGGAAAAGGCATCAACCCAGAAGTGGGCGGGCATGCTCGCCTGAAACAACAGAGATAGCCCAGTTTCAGTGATATGGCGATGTATGCGTTCAGCGCGACCATTCTGCTGAGGATTGTAAGGACATGAGATGCGATGGTGGATGCCATGGTCGGCAAGAAATCCGCGAACACGACCATTAACAAACTCAGTGCCACCATCACTCTGGAATGCCTTAAGAGAAGTGGAAAACTGATTGCAAACAAAGGTGTGAAACCGAACAAACACATCGTAGAAATCAGACTTGGTGTGCAGAGGATAAAGCCAAGTGAATCTGGAAAAATCATCCACAAATATGACATAGTATTTAAAACCATCATTCGACGCCACAGGGGCAGGTCCCCAAAGATCACAATGAACTAAATCCAAAACACGAGATGCTCGCTTCTCATTTATTGCAAAAGATAAGTGTTTACTCTTAGCCAACTGACATGGAGTACATAAGCCCGGTTTGGGCAAAACAGAAGTAAGGGACATCAAGCCCAATTTATTCAACAAATTAATAAGAGAAATAGGAACATAGCCTAATCTACGATGCCAACACTCAAAAGAAGCCTTCAATGACGAGCTCCGTAAAGCAGCGACCAAGGCTGGAGTACCCTGCTCCAGGGCATAGAGTCCTCGACTATGCCGACCCCTCGCCAAGGGTTGCTTGGTCGCCCGATTTTGAATGACAAACGAGTCATTAGTAAACAAAACATCAACAGGAAAATCTGATGTAAGCTTACTGATGGATAACAGTTTCTTAGTAAGATGTGGTACGACGAGCACATCTAACAGACGAACATCCTTATTAACCGAACACGACCCAACATGAGTGATTGGAATAATAGAACCATTAGCAACAATAACATTATCGTTACCAGAATACGGGTGAGGATTGTCCAGATCAGCAGAGCGAGGAGTCATGTGAGCAAACGCACCGCTATCAAGGAACCAATCAGAGGCTGGAGGCTGCGAGATGTGAGACTGAGAGTCAAGAGCATGGGCAAGGTTGGCCGCTGAGGGGGCAGAGCGAGCATAGCGGTCTGGGCAGCGGTTGGCATAATGGCCTTGTTGTCGGCATATCTGGCAGGTAGGAGGATGGCGAGCAGAAGCCGAGCCACCAGCCGAGGATCTAGTAGTCGCCTGGCCACCAGAATTCCGAGGGGAGAAGTTACGGGATTTGGGGCCAGGGCGAGAAGGTTTACCCGAGCGAAAAGAAATAGAGAATGCTGGAACGGGCGAGGACGAGGAGTCCATTGAACGAGTAAACTGGTCATAGTTTAAGGCTTGATGGATCAGATCCCTAAAAGTAGGCATGGGCGACATAGCCATGCGAGTGTCAGAGAAGCCAGCGAACTGGGGGCCAAGACCGGTAAGAAACCAATGACACTTGTCGTCATCATCAACAGGCTTACCAATGGAGGCAAGTTGATCGCAGAGAGCACGAAACTTCTTGCTGAAGTCGTCGACGGAAGTGGATCCACGACGAAGGGAGAGGAGCTGATTTCGTAGTTGAGTAATACGGGAGACCGAGGTGTGACTGTAGGCAGCCTCGAGGGCGGCCCAGACGGAGCGCGAGGTGTCACAGCCGATGACCTCGGCTATGGCTTCTTCAGAAAGGGAGGAAAGAAGAAGACTAAGGATCTTCTGATCCTTCTCAAACCAAGCGATGTAGGCTGGGTTTGGAGCCGATTCACCAGACGTGGTGATCGATTTCGCCGGAGCGGGTGTCGTGCCAAGAACGTGAGAGATAAGATCATGACTTGACAGGACCGGGACCACCTGATTACGCCAGAGCAGGTAGTTGGAGGATGACAACTTGATTGTCAAGAGATGAACCAAAACATTGAGAGGTATGGTGGGGGGAGTAGGAGCCGCCGCCGCTATGAGGAGGGAAGGGAAGAAATTTAGTGTGAGGCTTTAGAGAGAAAATTAGGGTTTCGATGAGTCAGACTGATACCATGTGAGAATAGGTATGTGATCACCGTTAATGAGGTGATAGGAATGATTCACTATTTATAAGAGTATTTACAAAGAGATAATTAAGGTAATATAATTAAGGTAAATATAACAACCATATATACAAAGATATGGACCAAATTAAAATATATTATTCCTATATTATTATTTCCTATTATATATTATTCCTATATTATTATTCCCTTATTACAAAGAAACTTTCTTGGGGGTGGGTATCATGGAATGATATTTGTAGATCAAAAAAAGATGGGGGTCTATGAGTGAAAAATATTGAATTATTTAACAACTCTCTTCTTGGCAGGTGGGCATGGAGAATTAGAGCCGAACCCAAATCACTATGGGTAAGAGTATTGGATTCCAAATATGGTCTAAACTCGTTGGAGACAGAAGTCCCCATGACGAACATGCATTTTGAGTCGGCATGGTGGAAACACGTGAAAAAGATGCTATACCCAGCGATGCCTACCCACTGGTTCGAAGCAAACCTGACTCGAGCGCTAGGGAACGAGAACCTCACTTCATTCTGGAACGACAGGTGGATAAACGGGTCTACATTACGTGAGCTCTTTCCTAGACTCTTTTCGATATGCTCTAACAGGGAAGCTAAAATTAGTGATTGTGGAGAATGGAATCAAGACACATGGGAATGGAAAACTACCTGGAGGAGGGATCTCTTCTCATGGGAGGAAACCCTTGCTACTAATCTCCTCAATTTGCTAGGTACATTCAACATGCAGGAACATACTCCCGATCTGTGGAAATGGAAACTATCCAAGAACGGACTTTACACCTCTAAATCATCATACGAAGTACAAGAGCCGCCTGTGCCAACTCAAACTCTCCCCTCGGATACTCTCGATGCCCTTCGACGCATATGGAATAAACTCGCTCTACTCAAACACTCGGGGTTGGCCTGGAAGGTTATCCGAGAAAGATTAGCAACCCGGATGGAGCTAAAGAAACGATAGATCCTAGGGGACACAGACGATATATCTTGCCCCTTTTGTGACTGCAATGAAGAGACAACTCAACCCCTCTTCTTTAGCTGCACGTTCTCCAGGAAGCTTTGGCGTATCTGCTGCTCGTGGCTCAACATTGACACAGTGTTGCACTCCTCGCCTACAACACACTTCCACCAGTTTTGCACCCTGATCGACACTAAGAAAAAATCCCCAATCCTCGAAAGCCTGTGGTGCATGACTGTTTCGTTCATATGGAAAGCTCGGAATGACAAGATTTTCTCAAAGGAGGACCCAAAGCTTGAGAAGATCTTCGACAGCATCCGAGTAACCCTCTGGAACATCTTCTCCCAGCAAAAAGAATGCCCTCCATCCATGTCCCTAAACGACTGGTGCGCCACCTCTAGTTTGAACACCTTGTAATTTAACTTTGGGTTTGGAGCAGGTGTAGAATTCGACACCACATTGTAATATCTAACAACTGAGCTTGATGCTCCTCTGAGTACTTCTTGTACTCTTTTAATACAACAACATTTTTCCTTTAAAAAAAAATATGCAGAGTTAATATCAAGAATCGTCCAACCTTCAATTTAGTCTTGTATGTTTTTTCTTTTTCAATTTGGTCCTTTTTAACCAAATTTGACACTAAAAAATACCAAAATTGACACAAAAATGGCGAAATTGAAAAATTAAAAAGATACAGAATTGTTGATATTAACTGAAAGAATATATATTTAATCCAACGATAAAATTAAGTATTTAGTTTGTGAATAAATTAAGTATTTAGTTTGTGAATTATACTATATAATTGTGAATTGCAGCAAAAGCAGAAGAGGCGGCCCGAGAAGTGGTGACAGGATATAGCTTCCCCCGACTCTCACACCTCATTAGGCGTGTCCCCGTCCGAAAATCCATAACAGAAAATCCAAAAGGATCAAATTCAATTGAAACAAAATTATCGGTAGTAAATTTTCGAATGGACACTAAATTTTTAACAATACCAGGGGTATGAAGAACATTACGCAAGGAAAGGGGAGGGTTCGAATGAGATAATGTAGCATGCCCAGTACCCATAACAGAAATAAATTGACCATTACCGACAAGTATACTATGAGTATTGCTCGAATTTAAATAAGACGAGAGAGTACCATGGGTCGATGTCATATGCGATGTAGCCCCCGTATCCATGTACCCGTTGGGATCAGGTTGTGAAATGCCAATGGTGTACATGGCAGCCTCAATATATGTTTGAGTCGGAGATGATTGGGCAGAGTAGGCCTGAGGGTGTGGACCAAGAAGACCTGGGTTAGCCGAAGGCGGACGCGGCCCAGATGAAGGCCGGGACCAAGGGGCAGTAGGATATGGGCACGGTGGAGATGACCATTGCCACAACCACTGCCAAGATTGCAGACCACCAGCCCACTGTGGATGCCAAGCAGGCCGTGAGAACTGATTATGAATCGGAGCCGATGAAGGACCCGAACCCCTTCCGCCCTTAGCACCCTTCTTTTTCTGCGATTTCCTTGGCCCAATTTGTCGCAGGGGGCACAGAACTATCAGACGCCGGAGAGAGGGAATCAGTTGTTACGAACCCCGTCCCAGACACAACTTTCTTCGAGAGACCAGCCTCCTCCAGAACAAGCATCAAACGGGGCTGGTAAAATTGTGGTAATGGATCACTCATACGGAGCAATGTACCCACACCATAGTAGGCCTCCGTAAGACCTGCCACCAATTTCAAAACCAGATGATCGTTAGTAACCGGAGCCCCAACATTTTTTAGTTGATCCGCCAAAAGCTTGAGACGCTGGTAGTACGTCGAAGCATTCGGAAAATCCTCCATAAGAATGCGAGAAAATTCCTGCTCAAGAGTGACAGCCCGAGAATTTTTGTTATCCTGAAAAATATCCCTCAATCGCTATTATGCCTTTATCGATGTGGAGTCGGGTTCAAGGATTGTAGAAGTAGATCCGTCGAGATCGTCGCATATATCCACTGAAGTACCATGGCATCGAGGGTCAGCCACAATTCCTTATCCTCGGGCGTGGTCGGCGCCGGAGCAGGGGGATTAGAAGGGATGATGTGATGTAGAACTCGATGAGATCTAGCATGAATCTTAAAGAGTTCAGCCCATGTCACATACTGAACATTTTCCATTTCAAGAGTGATGGAGATATGATTCTTGATATTGGAAACGGCAAGAGCCGGGTGGAAATTGGACTTGGGTGTCACCATCACTGGTTGAAGGGGAGAAGAATACAAAAGAAAAGGAGAAAAAACTAGGGTACAGCGGAGAAGAAATCCCAACACTCGTGATACCATGTAAGAATGTAATTCCTTGTCTTTCACATTTCACAAAGGTAACATATATACATAACATAGTTCTTCAATCACCCTAATCTAGGCTACAATCAAGGGCTAAATATATGCCTACCAAATATTCAAGATACATAAGATATTTACATATTTCCTATCTATTAGTCATCATATAGTGTGGAAAGACGCAGGATCGATCAGGCGATATATTGTCGAATAATATTGGTATTATCCTCATCATCATCAGGGTTCATAAAGGACATGAAAAACTAATGGAAAACGTCGAAATTGGCAGCAAGATCAGCTCCGGTAGAAGCAGAGAGTCCAAGTTGAACCTGCTGAGGAAGAAGGGTCTTCAAGTCATACGCATATTCAAGACTTGATGTATTCGGTCCATAGTTGTTGATGACTTGTCTCGTTTTTTAACACTTTTTTAATACTTAACAATACGATCCCCACAAGCGTATGGGTCCGATTGTAGTACGTAAGTACGACCAAGTAGTTTGTTCGTCCAGGGATTTAATTGAGTGAAAGTGAATCCCTAAAGTTACAAGTATACATGCTATTGTAGTAACTACACAAGTTTTTTTGGATTTTTGAAAATTAAAAACACAAGTATGAAACTAGATGAACTAAGATAATAAGAAATGGACAAACGAAATAACAAGCTATCTAACTTCCGTTCGAAAGTGTAAAGTGAGAGAGTATTGCCTCGGGTGTATCCATTTTGTAGGTTATGTGGTGAATTAATGGACTAAATTACACAAATTAAACCTAAGGTGTTGGGTAAAGCTAAAGGCTATCACTCGTGTGTGTCGACCAATCCCTTTTGAGGCTTAGGTGAACACGTGCATTAATTAGCAATTATATAGTCTAATCCATACCATAAGCTCATAGGATATTGTCTCATAAACATGTTCAACACGGTTACTAATGTTTATGAGACGCCCTCTCACTAATCTAATAGATGACCTCTAATCGACTAGTGTCTAGTGTCGTCGATCTAACCAATCAACCCCCGGTCGGTGTAGCTAATTACTATGTTAATTCTAATCGATTAATTCAAGCTCACACACACATTTTTAATCATGCAACCCAATACGGTCGTTGAAGTCGACAAAACCAACAATGCTAGCTAATACGGTGAATTAATCAATTGAATCATGCAAAACACAACACTAGAAACATTTACACCCAATTCCTAAGCTAATTATGCAATTAAACCATAATTACACCACTTAACCACCAAAACTTCCACACCTAGACAATTAGAACTTAGCCCATGGTTCAAAGAAAGAATCCATGGCTAAAACACAAGAATACACAAAACCCATAACAATTAACAAGTGATTTGCAAGAAATGAGAAAATTACCAAATTGAAAGTGAAAATTAAAGAGATATCACCTTAAGAGTTGAAATGTAGCTACAAACTCCAATTACTTACAAAGCGGAATGGAAATCTTCACTTTTATTGTAAATTGTAACCCTAATCTAGGCTAAATATGAATTGAAATTGCAAAAATCACAAGAACACCTAATACTATGTGTGATTGTGTGTAGAAGTTTCTCTCCAAGAAGTCTCCCTTCAAAATCTAACTAAGGGCCCTTTTTATATGTTGTGAGAAGTCCCAAAACAAGAATTGCAATTAAGTCCTTCAAAATTGGAGAGTTTTGGCAAAAACCCCCGAAGAAGGAACCACCCGACCGGGCCAAACTTTCGTAAAGTTGAAATATATTTGCACTTGAACGGCCCGGCCAGGCGAAACCTTCGACTTTGGACTTTTTAAGAGCCATGGCCGCCCGGCCGGGCCATACCTTCGTAAATGCTCCAAGTTGGCCGCCCGGCCATAGGCCGAAAGTGGCCCGGACGGGTGGCCATATGGCTCGTCCTCTTCATCCGTTTTCCGTCCCGATTCTTCTCAAACTCTTTGTATGTGCTTCCTAGCCTCGTTGTTTCATCTCATATGAGTGCCAATAAAGATTGACACTCTTTATGCGATTTTAAAGCCCAATCCACTTCGTATTCCTATATAAACGAGCTCACATACCTTTCTCAATCAAGTCAAGCCTCTTAATATGAAATTACATGCAAAACCATCAAATTTTCTCACTAAAACACACGAAATCTTATGCAATTTACAACCGAATCAGTTGACGAAGACCCTTATCCTTCTAATGGTCGAATCGTACGTAGTGTATGCTTGCCATCACAGGTTGCCGTGTCGCAATATTGTATTTCATAACATTCTGGGATACTACTAAGTTCACGTTGATCCCAATATGCCCAGAATCTGGATCTTCTCTGTTCATATGGAATTCCACTGCGAAAAACGGGGACCCCTCTATTCAGTGTGTTGTAGATTCCCAGGTTCTCGCCTTCTCCCCCCGTCGACTTCGTGGAGTTGACAGGTACGATAAAGAAGGTCGTGCCTTCAGCCGGATTGATTATGGGTGTTATGCGAAAAGTTATGTAGGTACTGAAGGATGATTGTTGCCCCATAATGTGAAGGGGGTCGTGTACAAAACTCTTCCAACACTTGATGTCTTTGGATTACCGCACGATGCGTCCCACCCTATCAAACTCAAGTAACTCGTACGTGGGGGTATGTACGCATCGCGTTCGTATGTCAGGCCGTTAGAGCTTTCGTTGAAAGTGTAATTAATATCGAATATCAATGGACGTTGTGAGTGCACTAGCATCATCATTACCAAGAAATATCTAATTACAGCTGCCCTAAGAATGATCATTACAGGCCTGTGGCACAACCACTTTGCATTAAATGCCTCTAAAACTACCCTTTGAATGTCCCATCCTTGACAGTGCTCGTCGCCGATCACCAAGATAAACCGACTCTGACTTTTCAACCTTTCATTTACTAATTTGACAAGTAGATCCTTGTCGATGCTCATCTTTTAGTCTTTTGGTCGCTGCTCGCCGTTCTTTGATCACAGGGCGAACAACTTGCCTTGTGACAGTCCTCTTCTTCCCGTTGTTTTCTCTCTTCCTCTTTCTTAAGTTTGACTAATCTCTCTTGCATCTCGTTCATGACCATAACCTTATTCATTATCCCCTACCAAGGTCCGACCAGTTCCAGTACCGACCAGTTTACCTTAGCTTCCATTGATGTTATATTACTAAATAGTTTGGGCATCTATTGATGTGATATTGCGAAATGGTGTGTCCCAAGACACATTCATCTTGTACCAAGTTCCTCAATTACTTTAACCTCCAACACACTACACTGCACTTGCTCGCCAAAGCTTGGGCGATCATGTTATTTACTCTCTTTAACCTCCAAAGCGGTATACTGCACTTGCTCATCAATGTCTAGACGATCATTCATATTGCTCGTCGATATTATATCTTCATATCTTCTCGCTGCCACGTAGACCTTTCTTTTACTTATTGACTATTCTTGGTTGAATACTTGACTTGTCAACAAAAAAATTATTGACTCTTTGACCCTATGTAACAAACTATATACCTTAAAATTAAATTAATCATTTTATACGAATTAATGTGGAGTTCTTATGTACCAACTTAAATTTACACCAAATTGAAGACCAAACCTACTGAGATAACATCTCACAAGATATTCCACAAGTTCATCCAAAGAGTCTTTGTAAAAAAATACCCCAATTTTTTTTTTAATCAGGTAAACATTTGTATTATATAAACATAGAATAGCACCAGTAGTTCCGAGAGAAAAATAAAAAAGAAGATAACACAAAACAAGATAGAATAGCACAACAACCAGCAAAATAAAATAGAATAGCACCAGCAGTTCCGAGAGTGGGCACTTCATAGTTTCTCCATCCTTCAAATCAACCACAACAACACCCAAATTAAAATCAACCACAACAACCAAAATTCAGAAGTGCCCCTTCAAATCAGAACCTAAATCCAAAAATAGAACACTCTAAACACAAATCACATACGTATAAAACAACATGTCAAAATTACGAACTAAAAAAAAAATACCTTGATAAAGAGTTGAGGCGGGATGAGAGGGAGAGGCGTTGGAGTTCCAGTCGCGACGGAATGAGAGAGAGAGAGGCGGCAGAGTTCAATGGCGACACAACGAGAGGCGACGGCGGAGTTCCAGTACACAAGAGGTCGCGGCGGAGTATTTCCAGGAGGGTCTTCATGGCGGCAGCGACTAAAATGCTTGGCGGCGACTCGTCAAGTTCAAAACGGCGGCGAGTGAAAACCTTAAGGGCGACGACTAATATTCATTAGGGCGGCGGCTCGTCGTTATGAAGCACTAGTGAACTACCATATATTTATCTTACCTTCTTAGTTTTCTTCTGCTGTGATAATCTGATTGTACACTGTTTTGAGAGAGAGGGAGTTGGGCGGTCTGAAACTGAAATGAAAGTGGGCACATTTTATATTCTAGAGTTTAGACACAGAATTCCCAAAACAGTTTTAAAATGGGCAGTCAAAATTGGCGGTTAATTAAAATTTTAGGATTCGAAATTTTTTATACCAATAAAAAACTGAATTTTCGGTCTCCAATTAAAATTTAAAATCAGTATTTTAATTTCGGTTTAGAGACAGAATTCGGTGGCTAAGCGGTCTGAAAAACATAATATTAAAGACCGAACTGATAATAGTCTTTAAACGAGCTGTCAAAATTGGTAGTCAATTAAAATTTCTAGGATTCAGAATTTTTGATACCAATTAAAGACTGAATTGTCGATCTCTAAATAAAATTTAAAATTAAAATTTTAATCTCATTTTAGAGACAGAAATTCGGTCTCTAAGCGGTCTGAAAACATAATATTAAATACCGAACTGAAAACAGTCTCAAAACTCGATTTTTTTTTGGATCGGTCTCACATCAATCTCTATTTGAGACTGATTTATGTCGATCTCAAAACTTTGGTCTCTAATCAAAGCATTTTTTGTAGTGACAACAAAAAAATGAAATTATATGTGAAATACAATAAAATTAAAATTAAAATGGACCGATGGAATATTGATTAAATTAAATTAGTTAAATATATTGTGTAATGATTGTAATTTAGTTTCGATCCTAATATATATATTTTGACTAATTTAACTTAGGGAAAGTGGCGATATAAAACTTCTCAACACCTCCTATTTCTCGAAGGCAATATTAATTATATATAATTGCATGTCTATATGTTTTTTTACACAAATTATTATTTGATTTGAAAAAATATGCAATGTGTCATTTTTTTGCTTTGGGACCATTTTTACAATACCACTTAACGAAAACCGTTAAGTATTTAATAGTTGGGACCATTTTAACAAAAAATGGGACTACAAAAGAATGTGGGATCAAAATTATTTTTGAAAAATTCGGTTGGGACTAAATTTGTATTTTATCCATTTATAGCCTTTTTTTTTTTTGTCAGAATTGAGTTGATCTTGAGGTTTTTGATCGAAATGGAGCCTTGAATGATTTTGTTTCAGTCCTTAACAGCGCGTGTGTCACACGTTCATCACCATTCAGTTAGATTTAGACGACAATATTACATGGGATTTTTTTTGTTTAAAATGCGACCATTTTCGTGAATACAAATGTTCTTGGACCAAATCTGCATTTTACGGCCAAAAAAGAAAAGATGACCATCTTATTGATATGAAATAGAAGCACACTCGATACATATATAATTAGATATCCTGCAAATTAAAGTGATGGTCATATATCGAAAGATCGATCTTATGAGGCGACATATTGTCTAGAGATTATTAACTAATAAGTTCATTTCTATAGTCTATTAAACAACTAAAACATAAAACTTTTAAAATTTCCTAATAAGGTCATTTTAGTGTCAAAAAACCGTATTTACACTTAATATTCATATACTCCTTTAATTTATATATTTGAAATGTAATTCGAAATTTAAATTCATAATTAATTGTTATCAATTAATTCCCAAATTACAGGGCACATTCATTCTCAAAAAAAAAAACCCTAGATCTCCTTTTCTCATGATAATTCTCAATCCGACGGCGGCGTACCGGTTGAACAATTCATTCGCACAAGTTCCTCTTCCACCATTGATTTTGATTTCTGCGTTTTTCGTGAAAGCTTCGATCACGAATCCTCCTCTGCCGATGAACTCTTCTTCGACAGCAAGATCCTCCCAATTGAAATTAAAAAAAGGCTAGCTCCGGCGAGGAAAGTGGAACAGCCACCTGCAGCTCTTCCGTCGGCGCACCTTCCGCCGCCCAAAAAAACCGGTAAGTTTAATGAAACGAAGCACATAAACGCGGAATCGGAAGAAAAACAGAGGTCGTTTTGGCGGTTTAAGCGCAGTTCGAGCTTGAATTGCGGCAGCGGCTATGGCCGGACTCTTTGCCCATTGCCGCTTTTATCGAGAAGCAATTCGACGAGATCAAGTGCTAGCGGTAAGCGGTCGTCTGTTTCGAATAGTCAGAAGCAGAGTATTCTCAGACACAATTCGTCGAACACTTCGCAGTCGCAAAAGCAGCAATCGGTACCTGGTAATTCGTCAAAAGGGTGTCGTAATGCGGATAAATTTCTCTGTGCCCTCTTGTTGGTTGATTCACATGTTGGTGGATAGTTCTTTGACTATCTTACATCTTCATTAAATCTGATGATACATATGATTTTTAATGAATGTAAGTATGAAGCAGACTCACTGCAGATGTTGCTTCTTGCCTGATTAAAGGTATTGATTAAAACCTGCATTTTTTATGACTACAAAATTAATGTGATTGTATTGCAAAATTCAGGTATGGGGAGAATGTCACTGAAGTTAATCTGAGATCAGACTGGCTCTGCACTGTGTGTCGTGGAATTAATATGCAATTGCAGTCGCTGCAGAAGAGGTAAAGGATGGGAACCTACTGGACAAATCTACGGGAAGGTAAAATTTGGCAAATCTTTAGCTTTCTAATTAGAGTTGTTAATTGTTTATACAATTGCTTTTGCAAAATCAAGTACAATATTTGCTCCAGTGGTTTGATTATCTGACATATCTGCATCTCAATGAGAGGATTCAGTGCGAGCACGGCAAGAGAGGAACGGTATTGTCAAGGCTAGTGATGGACTCGAATGAGGCGGATAAGTACATTCAGCTGGTGAGAGGCCGTGAGGGTGCAACAGCAGAGGGGTTTACAAAAGCACCATGGGGAAAGAATGTAACATGTAATTTTGGTGTTGTTTTATGCGATTATACTTAAGTTTATGGAAAAAAAAGTTGTTTATTCACATGTTGTTTGGTTTACAATCAGCTTTTCCAGCTTGAATTTCGATAGACTTATTATTCAATTGCTATTCGCAGTGCATCTGAAAGGTGCATATACTACTCTTACAACTTCATATCAAAATGAACTTTCCATATGAAACATGGATACCGATCTAAGCACTATCATTTTATGTCTTCGTCTTATTATTCTGAACAATTCTTTTCAGTGATATTAACTGAATTAAGTATGAAATCCCTACATCACAACAAACCGCTGTTTGAATATGCCATTTACAAATGTGCACATCTATTTTGCATATTGATATGCATGTCACTCTGTGCACATTGGTTCATGTTATTTTATGCATACCAAAAAATTCAGTCTTGTATGCCGTTTTAAACTTCATATTGAAATGAACATATGTCTTCATAACCCATTTCTACATACCAAAATTCATTTCACTGTTCATATTAAAATTCATAATCTATTTCATATATATATGCATATTCAAAATATGGGGAATTGTATACTCTATGACACGGGGAATTGTATACTCTATGACACGCTTATTTCTGAATCATAAAATGCAGATTTTTTAACTTTTTTTGTTTGGATAATTAACAATTAATTCGAATTGCTTAATTTTAGGAATATTTGAATAATTGGAAGGATCATAAAATGCAGATTTTTTAATTTTATTTGAATAATTAACAATTAATTCGAATTGCTTAATTTTATGAATTTTTTAATAATTGGAAGGTGCCTATAACTAGGAACTGCATTAATTTAAAATTATTAATTTCAAATTATTTAAATTGGTAAAGGGCAACAATCTCTTATTAGGTGCCATTTTGACTCTAATAGATTTAAAAAAAAAAACCTATGCCCATAAATCTCTTAGTGAAATGACCTTAACAATAATTTCCCCTATTGTCTAATGTAGGTATCCTCTTCATCGACTAAATTGTTGCCATCCCTCACCATTGTGGAAGTGAAATACCACTGGTACACGTCGAAACCCGCAACAAGAGTAGGTCCCGTAGAAGCAGAGAGACCAATTTGAACCTCCTGAGAGACCAATTTCATATAATCTACATGGAGGCCCACCCTAATTTTTTTTTTGAGAATTTTGTTTATATATATATTTCGGTAAAAAAAAAATATTAGCCAATCAAATTATAACCAGCGATGTACACGTACATAAAAAAATGGGTTAATTCTAAAAAAAAAATACACCACCTTTAGTCTCAATATCAATTTAATCACGATCTTTACGATTATTGTAAAAAATCCCAACCTTTCATTGTGTTGCAATTAGATACATATTTTTTTTCTCCGGTCAACAATTGATGATGTGGTTTGTTGGAGCTTGCCACATCAGATTACACATATTCTTTTTTTATTTTTATTTTTTCCAGATTACACTCGAAATAAAAATAAAACTTTATAAAAAATAAAAATAAAACTTCCGCCTCTTCTGCGTCTTCTCCCTACTTCTCAAACTCAAATTTTCTTATTTTCAAACTCAATCAAGTTCTTCTTCTCCCTTTTTCAAAATCAGTTCTTCTTCATCTTTCAGGAATTTTTCAACTATTGAATTATTTTGTTATTTTGTTCAACTAATTTGAGGACTACAATTTATATGTTTTACGGGAGAGGAAAATATTCTAGTAATTAATGTGTTTAACATTAATGATTACTGCAACAAAAATATTCTAGAAAATATTCTGAAAAAATAAGTCATAGTTAGATCGTCTAATGTACAAAACATTTACAATTGTAGGTTATAAGTATCCAAGTCACTTCCACTACCACTCCTTCCACCTCTTATTCTACCCCCTCACCTTGGAGGCATATAACATGACATTTTAAAGTCACATGACCATAAACACAATCTTAGATGCAATTTATCTGGTGTTTTGAAGTGCTTTTGGACGAGGACAACTTTTTTTTTTGTGGCCCACTATATTATATACAAAGCAAGTCATTTGCAAGTCATTTGTATCCCATGTCTTGTCAATTTTGTAGAATTTTTAGGATTTTTCTCATGACCTCTCTTACTCATCTTCCACATCCTCCTACCATTCAACCCTCAAGATTGAATGCATATGCTCGACAGTGTAGTACCTAGAATTAAATTTTTTTAGGATTTTTTACAATTTTTTTTTTTTTGCCAAGTGTTAGGTTATATGATTTTGATTTTTAGGGTTAGAAGGGAAGAATTTGATTGATTGAGTTTGAGGAGTGAGAAAGACGTAGAAGAAAAATTGTATTGAGTTTGAGAGGTTGAGAAAGACGCAAAAGAAGGAGAAGTTTTATTTTTATTTATATAAAATGTAATCTGATGTGGAAAATAAAAAAATAAAAAAGAATATGAGTAATCTGACGTGGCAAGATCCGTCAAACCAAATCATCAATTGTTGATCGGAGTAAAAAAAATGTGTATATATTTGCAACACAATGAAAGGTTGTGATTTTTTACAATAATCGTAAAGATCGTGATTAAATTGATATTGAGACTAAAGGTTGTGTATTTATTTAGAATTAACCCTAAAAAAATTGTATTTACCAAAAACTTATTTATTTTTATTAAAATATTTGTAAAATATGAATATTTAATTATTTACATAATTTAAAATTAAAATTAAATAACAAACCCTACTAAATCTCCAATTTAAAAGTTCCAATGTAATAAAAGCATATCAAATTCGAACCAATGATCGACTTTCATATAGATCGAATTGATGTCTTTAATAATAAGAGGTGTTTACATCTGTATTTTTATTTTTTAATTGTTGTTGTTTCGTTTTGAATGGGGTATTCTTGATACCATTCAATAAAAAAATTGTCGTTTTAAAAAGTAAATACTCAGTTGACTGAAATCAATAGTATATTTAAACATGGGACAGTGAAACTTCTTAAGCTTAGTGATACATTGAATCTTAAGAACAACTTCAGGTTGTTTAATGTGCATTTTATTTATATATAATTAAGAAATGATCGAGACTTGAATTGAAGCATATATTGCAAATTTGATATTTCTTATGAAAAAAGTTTTCATTTGATATATCTTTTTAAGAAGGTTTTCAAAATTTGTAAAATATATATGTACTAATCCAAAAGTTAATCGAGACAAACAAGTGAAAGTGTATGATTTTGATTACAAAATTAATTCACCTTGTTTTGACACATCATGTTACCATTGTCATTATCGTAAGCGCATTTTTAGTTATGAAACTTGTCAAGAATGTTCTTTGAAATAAAATGGAGAGTGATTATCTATTACATTCTATGATTGTCTATATTGAAAGAAAGTTGTTTGAAGACATTAATCCTAATTCTATTATCGATAAATTTTATCGACTAAAAAGTTATAGGGCGCAACTTGTGTAAAAAGAAAATATACGTGTATTCATTTCCGACCTTTAGCCCATCCTAAAAAAAAATTCTGGCTCCGCCCTTGTCTTCAACTCATACACATACTCAACACTCGCAGACTCCAATCCGTAGTTGGCGACGACACTTATCTTTTTAGTGGGCGCGTCGTAGTTTATGCGTGCCGTCACAGTTTGCCCGATTGAATTCTCGAAGCTGGTAGCATTCTGGGATACTAGTGAGTTGATGTCGATGCCAATGTGCCTAAATTCTGGATCTTCGATGTTTAGATGGACATCGAATTCCACTGCGAAAATGGGGGACCCTTCACTCACTGCGTCGAAGATTCCGAGGTTCCCGCCTTCTCCCCCTGTGGATTTTGTAGAGTTGACGGGCACGATGAAGAAGGTCATTCCGTCAGCTGGATTGTTGTTTACTGTTTTTATGCGAAGTCTTATGGTGGTTTCGAAGGACGCTTGTCGCCCTTCGTCCCAGAATTTGACGGGTTTCGAGTATAAAACTCTTCCAACGCTTGATGTCTTTGGAGTAGTGCTACCGGATGTGCCCGGTGGTATCAAACTTAATTAGGTAACTCGAGCCTGACAACACGGAGGCATCGCGTTCGTACGTCAGGCCGTCGGAGCTTGGGCGGAAAGAGTCAATCTGGAATGAGGTCGTGTCTGATGTTTGTGAGTGCACCGTGTTCATTAGCATGAACATGGACATGGACAAGGAAAGGAGAAGAAATAGGGTGTAATTGGAGAAAGCCATGGCTATGAATTAGGGCTTCTTTGATTTGGATGTGGTAGTGGATACCTAATCTTACCCTACCTCACTTCTATTTATACTAGCTATTTCAATTAAACAAAAATATATAATATAATTACACGTCGAAGTCGACGAGATGCTTAACACTTCAAAATTTCACGATACATATCAAATTGCATGCAAATTCATAAAAGTTAAGGATATACTCTCTATCTACCCAAAATGTAATTTCATTTATCTTATTCTTAGTTCATAAATTTTTGTTTTCATAGCCTCCTCAAAATACATCTCTACATAACACGTACATAATTTATAGCCTTTTAAAACATCAAATATTTACTTTCTATGAAGTACATTTTTTAAAAAATATATATATAGTGTACCACCCACTGGGCGAAACTCTAAGAACGATAAATGCACATGTGCTCCTGAGTACATATCTTCAATTTTCGTCCTTGAAGTTTGAATAATATTATTTTTATATATATAACGGTGGTGCGTGGAGGCATTTCCCTGTTTTCTCCATTCTAGGTATGTATGCGGGATGTCATAATATTTAAATCATTTTATTGATCGACGATATTTCATCTTCTACAGTGATTATCTGGTTATATAAAATGTCTAATTTTAAAAATTATAAGACTATATTTCATTCATAATAAAAGTACGACTAAAACAACAAAATTATATATATAGCAGAATGGTATGAAATCGAATTGTACGATAAATTTAACATTAGATGCTGTAAGAAATGACAAAGTATATATACATATAATGCCGAGATGGAACATAAAAATTGGATTAAACTATGGGAAAAGGTACATTCAAACCAAATTGTGTTTTATATTGTGGATAAACGAAACATGATCGTGAAAGGTTAAAAAATAATCAATAAATGATATACATCATTGCATCAAACATGAATTAAAAAATTAGTAGAGTAAAACATAAAGTTAAATACAAAAAAAAGAAACAGAGTAATCGAACTACATTTAGACCCCTAAAGTATTACTTCAAGTAAAAGTAAATTAATTAAAGTATATATTTTGTTATGCAAATAAGCCGCTTAAGTATTTTATTCAGTTCAAGTAAGCTCTTAAAATATTTTAATGTTGCAAATAAACCTTTTGTCTTTTTAAAATTAAACAAAAAGACACCTCGTGAACAATTACTTGAGTTGAGGGTATGAATTTGTCTTATCCCTTAAATTTTTTAAACTTGAATCGGGTTGAAAGTTCCAATGTATATATATATATATATATTGGGAAAGTCAAATGCCATAAATGTTCACAACTCTCATGAAGCATTGTGGATCATGCACCATCAGGTTGCAAGTCCCAACGTGTCATCGTGGACGCTATCAGCTAGCAAAGATGTTTATCCAAGTTTTTTATATTCAAATGTAATTAAAAAAAAAAACCAGCAGTTCTAAAGAAATATAATCCCTTTCATTTAAATTCATAATCCTTATTTCTTTGGGCATAATTTTTAATAAATATTACTCCGTAATTTTTATATGTATAAAATAAATATATTAAAGATATGATTAAATATTGTGGAATTCACTTATGAATAAAGTGATGTTTGTGCATAAATAAAAATGATGATGTAAGGACCGGGTGAAAATAAAGTAGTGTAAACATAATAAAATTAAACAATCAAAAAAATGAGAGTGAACATAATAAAATAAATGAAGCAACCAAAAAATGAATGAAGCACGTATCCTAGATTCTTTTAATTAACTGGAGAAGGAATAACTAAAAACTAAACTTTCCATTAGTGAATTTTATCATTGACACATGTTACAAAAAGTTAAAATAAGGTATTTAAAAACATTTGATTTCGTTCATCTTCCTTCAACAATCTTCCGGTGATTCATCCTGGAAGATATGATCTTACAATGTTGAATCTATGTATGTTTATCTTAACCAATTATTTTGTAAACTTTTTTAGATCCGCAATTATTTCAAGAGACATTTTAACTGTTTTATTTATTTATACATACATGCATTTAAATTATAAGAATTTGCCTTGTTTTGAAAATATGAGTAAATACGTTAGGGCAACCATGCTTAAAATAAAATGAAAAAATCACTTGCACTAACTTTGGATACCAATCCATCTACCATAATATTTACTGTAATTAATAAATAGCTTGGATTATCTATGAATATCATAGGGGCAGATAATATTTAGATTTATGTTCAGATCTCAATGGATAATATTTGATCAGATCGATCTCAATAATATAGATATGGTATTTAAATTAATTTACTCGTGAGATCTCATGAATAATATTTAAATTAATAACGTGATCAGATCGATGGGAGAGAGAAACGAGATGCCAACAAGTTGACTTAAGCGACCAGGTCATATCTCTCTTAATAGAAAATTATAAGAAATTTTTCTCTCTCGAGCATGTTCGATCTCATCCAGTTTCATTCATTATTAGTGTGGTCCCTGCCAATGAGTTATATTCACATTATCGTATTATTGTATATTGAGGTATGAAATCAATTCATTTGCATCAAAAAAAATATAATTTGTAGCAACTTTTGCAACGATCAAAATTTCATCGCAACCACGATTTGCGACGGATAAGCAATACATTTTTTTGTAGTGTAGGGTGTTAGATAAAGCCATGAATTTTGATGTTATATATGAACAATGAGTTTTTAGTGATATAATTTTTATTGTTATTAATAACTAAATAAAATATTTTGTTGCTAATTTGATCGTAAATATTAAATCCAAGAGAATAGCTACAAAAATATTCTGTACCTATTATAACAATGCAATATTTAAATTTCGTCGCAAATATTAATTAGTTCACGAAATTACCACGGAAAAAAATATTTTATTGTTAAATAGCGATGAAGTATAATTGTTGGTATTGTTGTTCTGATTATTAACAACATACTAAAATAGTTTATTGCTAGTATAGTGATCAAGTATTTTAATTTCGTCGCAAATATTAAATTCAAGAAATTAGCCACAAAAATTGATATTTTATTGCTAAAATATTATCGACGAAATATATTTTTCATTGTTGTTCGACATATTAATAATAAAATATAATAATTTGTTGCAAGTATAGCAATGAAATATTTTAATTTCGTCGCAAATATTAAATTCACGAAATTAGACATGAAAATATCTATTTCGTTGATAAAAAATTAGATTTGTTGTTTTTTCTATTTTTCTTGTAGGGTCATGCACTTATATTTTTGTACTAGTGTATTTCAATTAACGGTAATATAGAAAAATATATGATTACACGTGGAACAAGAAGCTTTAACACTTCGAAATTTCACCGTATATCGATCAAATTGCGAATAATAATTATTAGTAGAAAATTGATTAATTTATTTATTTCACCTTTTGTATTTTATTCATTTGGCGTTTCATTAATTTTACTGAATTATTAATGAATCGTTTTTTCATTATTATGAGAAGCTCACTACAAAAAACGCCTTGATTAGAGACCGATTTTAAGACTGTAAAGGCTATATATGAGTCAATCATTTATGGCCTTTGTCAAATCCATGCTTTTAATATTATATAGTGTGTAAATGGATCTACAATGTAGATCCATAATCTAATACATTAGTGTCTCCCAGGGATTGTACTTGTTATATATATTGATTTGCGCAACTCAAGAACCATCAGCTGGTTGCAAGTAGAACATAAATGATATACAATCTAACTTGGGATGGATGGAGTATATGATTTGATATTGAATTGGTTCTTCGTTTCTTCATACTCTTGAAATGATGTACTCCCTCTGTTCAATTTTATAATTCCCATTTTTCTTTTTGAATTGTTCAATTTTATTATTCTCATTCCTTATTTGAAAATTTTCTATTCACACTATTTTATCTCCACCATTCAACCATCACTTATTTACTCAAATTGTCATTGACTTTATTCATAAACAATCACTTTATCCCATCATACTCACAACTATTCTACTTTATACATAAACTAATCAATATTCATTAAAATCCGTGCTGGAGAAGTGGATATTTTAAAATTGAACGGAAGGGGTACATAATTGTTTTTTTTTCTAAAGAATAGTATATTTTATACTCAAATTTGTCATTCTTTTAATTTAATTTTTTATACGTCTCTCTATTGAGATACTGGAATATATGCAAGACACTGAAATGAATATATATGATAAAAACTTGTATGCGACAACTTTAATCCAACTATATTTGTAGAGGGTATAAATTGTGACTTTAAGGACTTTAACTTATGAAAAATGGCGATATAAAATTTCTCCCCACCTTCTATTTCCCGAAAGCAAGAATAGTTGCATTAATCAAGTGGAACAAGGATAAACGATTTCCAAATTAAGGCTATTAATAGGAAACGATTTATGTGGCTCCCGATGCATGAAGGATTAGTATGTAGTTGAAGTGTTATCTATAATAATGACATTATGCCGAACAACTTATAGTTTAAAAAAAAGTGTCACACGTGTACGGAGCGAGATGGAGAATATATTTGCTAGTGAGTTTAAAAACTTTTTGCAGAGATTTTAACAATAGTTGACAGCTGAAAAATCAAGTTGTCCAAAGTTTAGTGGACTTTGGGCAATATAACAATCCTGTGAAGACTAATAAGCAATTCAATTGGAAAGCTATCTAACTCGTCAAAATGCAGAAGTGATAGACTCGTCAGTGAAATTAAGCTACACGTGAGCTTTGGACATAAAAATTAAAAAATATCTTAGAATAAGTAAATGTATTTGATCGGTTTGATTTCATCCTATTGGATTTTTAATGCGTGTCGTCCTTAATTAATATTATAGAATGTTGATTATTTTTAATATGATACATGTCAATTATTTATACAGTGGAATAAGATGTGGAATAAGAGAGTAGTTTGAAAAAAGGGAATGCATAATTTGAATTGTAACAAACAAAATATGAAAATTGTGTAGCTTTGAACAGGGGGAGTACTCTTTATACAATTTGTTCACTGAAACTCACTTTAGTCTTCTGTTGTAATACCCGTTACTTATCTTTACAATTTATTTAGCAACCCTTTTTAAAACATTTAGTTCTGGCCACCTGTGTTGATTTACTAATTTTATCTTTATAAATTCTTACCAATAATACACAAAAATATGACAAGAAATTAAAGAAAATTAAGATGACGACAATTTTTCAATACTCCTTTTTAAGTTTTCACCTTTTTAATTTACGTCCGTTTAGATCCAATTTACATGCATCCTTTTAATTGAAAATTGGAATTCCGATCAAGTAGTCCAATTTACGTCCTTTAAGTTTAAAAATCAGAAATTAATAATTAAAAATTCTGAAAATCACATTTTAAAAATCTAAAAATATCATTAAATTTTATAAATTGTGTAAAATAAAAATTAAACAATCTACAATTCAAAAAATAAAAAAAATGTGTAATTTTTTTTTAAATCTCATTAAAAATTTGAAAATCTCATAAATGTTTTAGGAGACCGAGCAAAATTTTAATGGCGGACGAGTCCGAATCATATCTGTTTTTAATAAAATATTACGGAGTAATACTTTTTATTATTCTTATAAGATTTTTAGAATTTTTTTATTTTTTATCTATCCATATAAAAAAAGATATTTTTAGAAATTTTAATGAGATTTTAGAAATTTTAAATTACACATTTTTCGATTTTTTTAAATGCGGATTTTTTTTAAAATTTTTTACACATTTTATCATATTTAATGATATTTTTAGAAATTTATTGAGATATTTTAAATTTAATTTTTACACATTTTATACTTTTTAATTTTATTGAGATTTTTTAATTTTTAATGATATTTTAAAAAAAATTAGAATTTTTAATGGTATTTTTAAAAAAATTAATTATTAAATTTTAATTTTTAAACTTAAAATTGAACTGGCCAGAATCTCAATTTATTCCTCACATTCCGGTGAGTTTGAAAATTTTCTGGCGTAAATTAAACTAAAAATAATGTAAATTGAAAACTTAAAGGGTATAAATTGGAATATTTACAAGTTACCGCACACGTAAAATTAAATTTTCTCTTAAGATGACCATCTTATCTTATTAATACATAATTATGAAATGCAATCGATCGATACATAATTAAGTAAGATTGTAGGTAGCTAGGTAGATGCAATTGATGAATCCTCATTCATAGCGGACATGAAAAACCACTGGATGATGTCGATATTCGCAACATTTTCTCCCCTGGAAGCAGAGAGTCCAACTTGAACCTGCCGAGGAAGAAGGGTCTTCAAGTCATACACATATTCAAGACTCGCAGTATTCGGTCCATTGTTGTTCACGTACACCCTTATCCTTTTAATCGGCAAATCGTAGTGTACGGTTGCCGTCACTGTTTCCCCTGTCGCAATATCGTATTTCGTAGCATTCTGTGATACTACTGAGTTCACGTTGATCCCAACATGCCTAGAATCTGGTTCTCCGCTGGCGTCAAATTCCACTGCGAAAAAGGGGGACCCTTCGTTCAGTGCGTCGTAGATTCCGAGGTTCCCGCCTTCTCCGCCCGTGGATTTCGTAGAGTTGACCGGCACGATAAAGAAGGTCATACCTCCAGACGGATTGTTGTCTACGGGTGTTATGCGAAAAGTTATGGAGGTCATGAAGTTTGCTTGAATTGGTTGCCCTTGCAGCTCGTCCCATAATAACATGGGCCTCGTGTACAAAACTCTTCCGACGCTTGATGTCTTTGGATCACCGGATGCGGTCAAACTTAGGTAACTCGAACCTGCTGGTACGAACGCATCGCGTTCGTATATCAGGTCAGAGGTTTCGTTGAAAGTGTTGTTAATATCGAACCTCAATGCTTGTGAGTGCACCAGCATCATCATTACGGAAAGGACAAGAAAGAGGCTACTCTTGGAAAAATTAGCCATGATTTGGATCAATGTGGTGGTGAATACCTAATATTACCTTCACTTCACTCCAATTTATACTACTATTTCGATTAACCAAAAATATTAACACTTGAGTCCATCATATAATGGCCCCTAGTCAAACCCATGCAATCAAATGATTTATATATATATGTATACAAATACAATTAATATAGATCCGTAATTTAAGATCATACATGCAGCATGTGATGTTCTCCTGCTGTGGTGCGTAACTCGAGAACCATATTCACATAGAATATGTAGACATTTATAATATTTTAACATGAATCTGAATCTCACTTCTTTATTTCCATTATCTAGCTTAGTTAATTAATGTGATTTACTTCTCATGTGCGTGCAGTGACACCGCCAGAAAATTTCGATAGGTCGGATTCCAATTAATATTACTACTTACAAATATAAAATAATATATAGTATATTTGATATATTTATCAAAATTTCTCATGATAAATTAAAAAGTTACTAGAACTTTTGTGGATTTTGACAAAATTATTGCATTATTTTTAAATTTTTCTCAAACTATGTGACTACAACTATGTCAATTAACGTCAAACTTAATTCCAACTCATGTCGAGTTTAATGCATTCATATTTTATAAGAGTGTATACCCAAATATTTTAACACAATACCCCAAAAAAATAAATATAACACTAAGTATATACACTATAAAAAAATATCCAAATAGAGAGAGATTTAACGAGGAAAAAGTCATCTTTAACATGAATAACGAGGGATTTCCCTTATTAGAATTTTCTTGTCAGAATTTCCTCGCTATATTTTGCCGAGCATTTTAATTTATCCCTTGTCTAGTCGCGAGCATTAAATTCCCTCGCCAGCCAGCGAGCATTAAATCCCTCGCCCTTTATCATTTTTAAAACAATATCCCTCGTTAAATGGCGAGGGATTTGTAATTCCCTTGCTATTTTGCGAGGGTATTTTGAACCCTCGGTATTTTTCTCTCCGTCTGCTTCCCTCGTAAAATCCCTCGCCATTTAACGAGGGATTACATACCCTCGCAATTTTCCCTCGCAATTTTGACAATTATTCTTAGTGATATAAACTCCCATATTTACCCTCGATCACATGAATGTAAATTAATTAAGGCGACAATCGATAAATCTGTATATAACTTTTTTGATTAGTTCAACTAAATTAAACGTAGTAAAATCAAAATGAATGAATTGTATGTTGGAATTAATGGGATTAATTGGGTTTTGACACCCTTATTTAATTTAATTAATTAGATGGACTAAACGTTAATTATGAAATAATTGAACGTGACATAGTCGATCTACTCGCGGAGTAGATGAACGTGATATATTTAATATCTCAAAATCGAGTTAAGGTGAGTGAGAAATTAATTGTTGAACTTGGTCTTCAAGATTTAGTCTTCAAGACTTATCCACGTAAGAGATATTTTCGTGATATTCCCACGATTTTCTCAATATTCCCACGATTTTCTCAACAACCTCCTAGGGTTTCTGGTGCCTATAAATACAGGCTCTTCCCTCATTCCAAACTTACGCTGAAATTCGCCCCTCTACCCTTCTACTCTCCTCTCGTCCCTACGTAGTGTGTTGAGCTCCCAAAAGCATTTATATCCGAGAGTGTTCAGTTCGTACTAAGTACGTTCGCCGAGGCTTCTTATACAGTGGTGCTACTGTGTAAGAAGTGAAAGTCGTTTTACCTTTGGGAACGGAACGCCGTAACAGTCGAGCACTATCCTGGGCGTATTCTATTTAGCGGGAAAAGGGTTTCCCTTGACTCGACTTATTTGTGGTATTGGCGTATTCTGTTCTGCGGGAAAAGAGTTTCCCTTCATTCGACTTATTTGTGGTATTATATTTGTTATCTGAAATCTTCGATATTGCAAGTTGCAGTTTACACGACGTAAGAAGTTTCCAACAATCCCAGAACAGAATATATATTAATTAATTTAATTTCTTGGATAATTAAATAATTAATGGTTTGGATAATTACGGCAAATATCGAAATTTTAATCATTAACTATTGGATTACTGCTATAACCGACTCAGTTTCTATGGTGCAAAATTTAGATATTGAAGTTGATATTTTCAGAAGACTTTTACTGTCAGATAATGCAGTATGCGTTCAGCCAATTTTATTTCAGCATTACCAATTGGCTCTGCTTCGAGAAAACGCAGAAGAGCAAATCTGCAAAAGATGTTTCCGTGAATGTTTATGCGCGTGAATATTTATGCGTAAACCAGACAAGATTAAAATTGTCTAATGCTTCAGATTAAAATTCTGGGAGTTCTCCATATTAAAATTCTGGGAGCTGGTCTAAACCTCCAGATGTTATGGGAGGTGGTCTCCATCCATTGAGCTGCAGGCGCTTACTCATGGATTTTGGAGATCTGGTGATTCTGAGAAGAGTTTCTGCACAACGCAGAATTCTGAGAGATTGCGCCTGGAAATCCAATTAAATTGGAATTGCACACCTCCAGATGTTATGGGAGGTGGTCTCCATCCATTGAGCTGCAGACGCTTACTCATGGATTTGGGAGATCTAGTGATTCTGAGAAGAGTTTCTGCACAACGCAGAATTCTGAGAGATTGCGCCTGGAAATCCAATTAAATTGGAATTGCACATCAATTAATCTATAGGATTAAATTAGAGGATGTGCTGATAAATTGATTAATTACTGTAATTAATCAAAGAGGATTAAATTGGATTTAATTAAATCAATTAATCGAGAGGATTAAATTGATTAATTACATCAATTAATCAGGAGAATCAAAGTATATTTGATATGGAGCATGGCTTCGTTGGAGCATGGCTTCGTTGTTCGAGCAGGGCTTCCTTGATTTGGAGCATGGCTTCGTTTTGATTTGGAGCATGGCTTCGTTGGAGCATGTGATTTGGAGCATGGCTTCGTTGGAGCATGGCTTCATTGGAGCAGAGCATGGCTTCGTGGGGAGCATCTCCGACTTGGGCAGAATTGATATATATTCTGAGAATAGAATTGACTTTGTCAATTAATTACAGAATAAAATAAATTAATAATTAATTAAATTTTGGATAATTACTGAGGAATATCCAAATTTAATTATTAATTATCTCTGGGAATTAAATATTTGTGCTCGAGATTATAAATTTGTTTTGAATTTAGTTCAAAGATTTTGACTAGTATAATTTGATCGAAAATTATGCTCGAGTCACGGGTGACAATAAAAGTCACATTTGAAATTGAATTTAATTTTGGTATGTTGACCAAAGATTAAATTAATTTTGAAGTTGGAAATAATTCCAATAAAAGAAAAATCAAAGATCGATTTTTTAATGTATCGGGGTTGTGTCAAAATTTGGTGAATAAGAGTAATTCACAAATAAAGTGGCAAGCAACTCGAATGTGGGGATATGCATCTCCTCACATGGATACATTCAAATGTGAGGGAGAGAGGTCTCCGTCGACATGTTTGAATGAAAAAGGTAGCTAAGGTGTGACCTTAAAGCTAAATATGGAAAAACCTAAAATGGTTGAATTCAGTGGAATGTTTTCCACAAGTAATGTGGATTTGTTCATCTTGAAAAATCACATTCGAGTAAAAGCTCCACACGAGGAGTGAAAAAGTACTTTATTGATGATTGTACACGATTCTGCTACGTTTATCCTTTAAGAAGTAAAGACGAAGCTATAGAAGCTTTTAAACGTTACAAAAATGAAGTAGAGAATCAATTGGACACTCGAATTAAATCAATTCGTAGTGATAGAGGTGGAGAGTACGTAGCTCTATTTGAACAATTATGTATTGAATCAGGGATTATACATCAAACGACAACCCCTTACTCACCTCAGTCTAATGGTGTTGCGGAAAGGAAAAACCGAACACTAAAAGAGATGATGAACGCAATGTTAATCAGCTCTGGTCTACCTCAGAACTTGTGGGGGGAAGCCATTCTGTCGGCTAACCACATTCTGAATAAGATTCCTCATAAAACTAAGGATCAAACTCCATATGAAATATGGGGGAAACGAAAACCTTCATACAAATACCTCAAAGTGTGGGGGTGTTTGGCTAAGGTTGAAGTACCGCTTCCTAAACAAGTTAAAATCGGCCCTAAAACCGTCGATTGTATCTTTATAGGATATGCTTCAAACAGTAGTTCCTATCGATTTCTGATTCACAAATCCGGAGTACCGGATATGACTGAAGGCACTACAATTGAGTCAAGGAACGCAGTATTCTTTGAAAAACGTTTTTCCTCTTAATTAGGAAAAAGAGGAAGATAGTTCGAGTAAAAGAAATCTTGAAGCAACAGACGACACTGTTGGTCCCTCCACTCAAGAGAGTGAAGAACCGAGACGCAGTAAGAGAGCTAGAATTGATAAAGATTTTGGTCCAGACTTCATTACTTATGTTTTGGAGGAAGAAGAACCTAAAACTATCAAGGAAGCAATGGCAAGACCAGATGCACACCTCTGGAAAGAAGCCATAAAAAGTGAATACGAGTCCATTCTATTAAATCACACATGGGAGTTGGTCGACCTCCCTAAAGGTTGTAAGCCCTTAGGATGCAAGTGGATCCTTAGAAGAAAGTACAAAGCATATGGATCTGTTGACAAGTACAAAGCTCGTCTAGTTGCAAAAAGGTTTTAAACAAAAAGAAGGGTATGATTTCTTCGTGACAAGAATCACCTCCATTCGAGTGTTAGTCGCTATTGCTGCTTTGCACAATCTCGAAATACACCAAATGGACGTTAAGACGGTGTTTCTTAATGGTGAGATGGATGCTGAAATATACATGGATCAACCTGAAGGATATGTTGCTCCTGGGAACGATAAAAAGGTGTGCAAACTCGTTCGATCACTGTATGGACTTAAGCAAGCTCCTAAACAGTGGCACTTGAAATTTGACAATACGATGTTGTCAAATGGGTTTCGAATTAACGAATGCGATAAGTGTGTATACGTGAAAGATAAACCTGATGGATTTGTTATTGTATGCTTATATGTCGATGACATGTTAATCATGAGTAACAATCACAATATCGTAGTTAATACGAAGAACATGTTAAGTAGAAACTTTGACATGAAAGACATGGGATTAGCAGATGTGATTCTTGGAATCAAGATAGAGAAAACGTTCAATGGAATTTCCTTGACACAATCTCACTATGTGGAGAAGGTACTAAAGCAATTTAATGCCTTTGACGATCCACCTGCTAAGACACCTTTGGAACTCAATGTTCACTTAAAAAAGAACAGAGGAGAACCAGTGGCTCAACTGGAATACGCAAGGATCATTGGAAGTGAGATGTACATCACGAACTGTACACGCCCTGATCTTGCATGTTCGGTAAACAAGTTGAGTCAATACACGAACAATCCAAGTCATGAGCACTGGAAAGCGTTGAAAAGGGTATTAAGATACTTAAAGTACACCCTTGACTATGGGCTTCACTACACAAGACATCCAGCTGTAGTCGAAGGATACAGTGATGCAAATTGGATATCAGACACAAAAGGCTCGTTGTCCACTAGTGGATATGTATTCACTATTGGAGGAGCAGCAGTGTCGTGGAGGTCCAAGAAACAAACATGTATTGCTCGTTCCACAATGGAATCAGAATTTATAGCGTTAGACCTAGCCGCTGCAGAGGCTGAATGGTTGCGTAATTTTCTGGAAGACATTCCATGTTGGAAAAGGCCGGTACCATCGGTGATGGTACACTGTGACAGTCAAGCTACCATTGGGAGAGCTACGAATGTCATGTACAACGGAAAGTCGAGACACATACGTCGTCGACACAACTCCGTTAGAGAATTGATCTCCACTGGAGTAATGTCCATTGATTATGTCAATACAAAGGACAATATAGCGGATCCGCTCACGAAGAGCATAAACCGAGATCAATTGAACAAGCTGGTAGAAGGAATGGGTCTAAAACCCACAAGAAAAACTAAAGCAGTGGTAACCCAACCATGATGACTGGAGATCCCAAGAACTTGGTTCAATGGGAAAACGAAGTTGTGGAAGTTAGTGATAAAACACTTGAAAAATACGACTATTCCGGACAGCACTATCTCAAGTGTTAACGACCCGTAAGATGTGGTAAAGGCTGAGTCTTCGACTCTTAATGATTCCTAGAGTATAACGGGATACTCGAAAGGAAGTCACCTATATAAATGAGAAGTGAGGGCCGCTTCGACCAAACATTTATGAACACAAAGGACGTCCATGGCCAAAACGGACAAAAACGTGAGAACGTTACGAAGACGAGATTGATGTGTGCTGACACTGTTGTCTAGGTATACACTATGGAGGAGTAGTTCAAGGCATCGCGTCCACTAAGCCGCCGGTATATCCGATAGTGTTTGGCTACGGAAAGTTCAAGGCCAAAAACCACTTATCCGGACGCACGGAGATCTCACTCGAACTGAACACTGAGTCTGATGTTGTATAGATACGATTTTCACTTATGTGGTGGATTGTTGGAATTAATGGGATTAATTGGGTTTTGACACCCTTATCTAATTTAATTAATTAGATGGACTAAACTTTAATTATGAAATAATTGAACGTGACATAGTCGATCTACTCGCGGAGTAGATGAACGTGGTATATTTAATATCTCAAAACCGAGTTAAGGTGAGTGAGAAATTAATTGTTGAACTTAGTCTTCAAGATTTAGTCTTCAAGACTTATCCACGTAAAAGATATTTTCGTGATATTCCCACGATTTTCTCAATATTCCCACGATTTTCTCAACAACCTCCTAGGGTTTCTTGTGCCTATAAATACAGACTCTTCCCTCATTCCAAACTTACGCTGAAATTCGCCCCTCTACTCTTCTACTCTCCTCTCATCCCTACGCAGTGTGTTGAGCTCCCGAAAGCCTTACACTGTTCTTTCTTGTGCCGGATTTATATTCGAAAGTGTTCAGTTCGTACTAAGTACGTTCGCCGAGGCTTCTTATACAGTGGTGCTACTGTGTAAGAAGTGAAAGTCGTTTTACCTTTGGGAACGGAACGCTGTAACAGTCGAGCACTATCCTGGGCGTATTCTGTTCTGCGGGAAAAGGGTTTCCCTTGACTCGACTTATTCGTGGTATTATATTTGTTATCTGAAATCTTCGATATTGCAGGCTGCAGCTTACACGGCGTAAGAAGTTTCCAACATTGTATAGTATAAAAGAATTCAAATAGAAATTTTAAGTAATCAATTCTAATATATCCCATGACTCATTTTAAGTAATGAATTGTATATTATCATTTCTGTCCAAAAAAAAAATCAGCAAATTGCACATTGCAATCGTAAGATGCATATTGTAATAAATTTGATCTTATCAATAGCATAGGAAACATCAAACAAGCTATATTTTTCTTCTTGAAAATGAGAATCCCAATATTCCAATGCTGAAACACGCATTTCAAAATAAATAAAAAATTTGGAACTGTTATTATTCAAAGCAAAGTTTTTTTTTTATAGGCTTCAGAGCAAAGTCAATACATGGAAGTTAGTGGTTTTGTGTCTTTTCAATATAATTGACGATATACATGCATGGTCAAACCTGCTAAATTATTATAGAAATTACATTTAAATTATCGAAATATATTTTTCATCACAGTATATAGTTGTATTGCAGAGATCATGCGTCTCAGGCTTCCACATTGATCCCAACAATGGCGATGAATCGAGCAGTAAGATTGTTGATTTCTTTGAGAAATGCAAAATGGATAGCAGATATTGGAATAGAATGTGTCAAGGTGGCCTCAAACGCATAAATGAATGGTACTGGAAATGCACAACTCTCATTCAGGAATTTTTACGAACACCTTCACCGCATTCTAACACATCCTCTTGTTCCATTACAGCTACACATGAAAGATCTATGCAAACAAAATTCTACTATACACACACCAAATAAAATATATATTTTTTTTTAAATTAATACTCACAACTTAATTTTAGACAATTATAACTCAATTCTAATAAAAAAAAAATTACAAAAAAAATCATTCTCCACTAACGAAACGGAAGAAACACGCTGAAACAAGAAAAAGAAAAAAGTGAGTTTAAGTTTGAAAGAAGGAATTCTAACCGTACATATCTGACATTGAGAGTTTTCAACCGAATAAAATGAGTAAATTTGGTACGTTTAGTCTCCATTTTTACGCAGTTTCGTTAGTTTTTATCAAAATCTAGGATTTTAATTTTTGTGTGGATGTGTGTGAATTTTTTAAGTATCTTAAATTTTTTTTTTTTTCTTCTTGTTTCACCGCGTATCTTTCGTTCGGTAAGAGGAGAAAGATTTTTTGTGATTTTTTTAAAAGGTATAATTGTGGGGTTTGTTTAGAGTTTGCGTAAAGATACATTGACATATTTTATAATCTCCAGTTCAGGAAAATGGTAAACTCACAAAATAATGATTGTTTAGTTAATTTATTTTTTTGGATGGGGGAACTAGCTAGAAAAGCACACCAAATAAGAATAGATGAAGCTAAGGGGAAAAAACTTCCATCCGGGATATCTCGAGGAATTTATGAGGCAGGGCATTAGAAGTTGTAGAAATATAGGAGACCTTTTATATATATATATCCAATTCTTACCATGATTTTATATATCTTTATAATTATATCACAGATCATATATAGAGTAAATTAAAGAAAAGATATATGAGCATACATAGTACATGAAATAGACGATACATATATAATTAGGTAGATGCAAAGTAATTAGCTGGCTGGATCAGGCGACATATTGTCGACTAATATTGGTATTATCCTCCTCTTCATCCACATCATCGGGTTTCAAATGGGACATGAAAAACCACTGCAAAACGTTGAAATTGGAAGCAAAATCAGGTCCGGTAGAAGCAGAGAGGCCAACTTGAACCTGCTGAGGAAGAATTGTCTTCAAGTCGTACACATATTCCATAGTTGAATTCGGCGCATTGTTGACCATGATCACCCTTATCAATCCACTGCGCCCATCGTAGTTTATGGTTAACATCACAAGTTGCCCTGTCGTAATATTGTATTTCGTAACATTCTGGGATACTGCTGAGTTCACGTTGATCCCAACATGCGCAGAATTTGGATCTCCGTTGTTCACATGGAATTCCACTGCGAAAAACGGGGTCCCTTCATTCAGTGCGTCGTAGAGTCCCAGGTTCTCGCCTTCTCCCCCCGTGGACTTGGTAGAGTTGACAGGTGCGATAAATAAGGTCATGCCTTCACCCGGATTGACTATGGGTCTTACGCGAAAAGTTACGTAGGTACTGAAGGATGGTTGTCGCCCTTCGCCCCAAAATGTGAAGGGGGTCGTGTACAAAACTCTTCCAACACTTGATCTATTTGGATTACCCTCCGCGTCCCGCCCTATCAAACTCAGCTGCCTCGTACCTGGGGGTACGTGTGCATCGCGTTCGTATGTCAGCCCGTCAGAGCTTTCGTTGAAATTGTTATCAATATCGAATATCAATTGTAACTCTGAGTGCACCTGCATCATCATCATTACCATGGACAATGCAAGGACAAGAAATAGGTGCAGGCTAATCTTGTAATTAGAAAAATTAGCCATCTTTGATTGATTTGGATGGATATGGTGGTGAATAACTAATCTTACCTTCACTCATCTATTTATACTAGCTACCTATTTCAATTAACCAAAATTATATACTATATAACACTTGAAAATTTCCCCATATATATATATATGAGTCAATCATGTAATGGCCCTAGTCAAACCCATGCAATACAATGCTTTATATATATTAATTAATATAGATCCGTAATTTAAGATCATACAGTATTGCATGTGATGTTCTCCTGCTGTGGTGCTTAACTCAAAAACCATATCCACTTAGATATTAATATTTTAATATGAATCTGAATCTCACTACTTCATTTCCATTAACTTGCTTAGTTAATTAATGTGATTTACTTTATGTGCACACGGAGTCGGAAAATTTCGGTACAGGCCTCAATTAAAATTACTATAATAATAAAATAATACTTGTGATAAAATTGTCAATATATTTCATTCATTGAATTGAACATATTTACATATTTACTTCCATTATGTTTTGTAAGAGGTAATTTTGATTGTTCCGCCTCATAATGAGGTGAAACCATTTAAAAAATGTTAAAATATTAATATAATTAAAAATTAAAGAATAAACCATTTTCTCTCTTCAATTGTAATTTAATCTCCAATATCCACCAAATTTCAATTTTTAAATAGTCTATAATTAGTTCAACGGTAATTAATTTGACTACGTTTATTGATTTTTCTTAATTTGTGTGTAAAGTCAAATGTGGCTATCTTTGTGGAATGGAGGAGTATATACTATCATTATATAGTGTTGACTTTATTAAAGAAATATATATATATATTTTTGGAGTATTATTAAGATTAAAAAATATATTTTGTTATATCCAAACTTTGTATGCAATTATTTATTTTTTATTCTTCTAAACTTAATATGTATGTATTAAAATGAAAATGGAGTAATATTTTACTCCTTCCGTCCCAATTAAATTATAAATTTGCTTTTAAATACTCCCTCCGTCCATGAAAAGTAGTCCCATTAGCCTTATATTCTTTGTCCATCAAATATAGTCTCATACACTTTATGAAAACTATCACCCTTCAACCATCACTTAATTACTCAATTTGCCATCAACTTTATTCACAATGGACCCCACAATACCCTATAATACTCTTACTTTATCTACTTTATCTACCTTTTTCTTAAAACTTGTGTCCACTCTCCATGGGACTATTTAAAAAAAAAAATCAAATACTAAAATGTTGTTCAATTTTAATGACATTTTTGCAAATTTTAGCAAATACTCCCTCCTATTCATTTTATAAGTCGTTTTGACTTTTCATTTTCTTTGCAAAATATAAGTCGTTTTACACTTTTCAATGCAAATTTATTGCATTTATTCCAAATTTACCCTTAATATCAATAAATATTTACATACATATATTTTTTTTAATGAAAATTATGAGCATTGATTAAGGGTAAAATAAGAAGTCAATTTTTTTCTTAATATGTGTGCATGAGCTTAGGATGACATATATTTTGAATAGGAGGGAGTATATATTTAGACAATAAACTGATCACATATTCACATATATATATATATACACTATCATTAAATAGGAGATAAATTTACAAATGTTCTTGTAACTTTGTTAGAATTCACAAAAGTTCCTTTAACGTTTTACTTTATCAGTTTTAGTCATTTTAGTCTCAATTTTGATTCTTATGGTCTTAATTTTGATCCTTTTACACTCAATTTTGATCCTCAGAGTCCAATTTCAATCCTTTGACTTAAAATATACTCCCTCCGTCCCATAATAACTTTCACACTTTCCTTTTCGGGACGTCTCACAATAACTTTCACACCCTTAAAATGGAAAATACTTTATAAACTCCACCCTCACAATATCCTCAATTTTACACAAATGCCATTACTTTATCTCCACACATACACAAAAGTCAACTCATTTCTTTACTTTATACATAAAGTTTTACAAAATTACCCCTTAAAACTTCACTCATTATTACACTTTCTTAATTTGTGTGTCCATCTACCTATGAAGATTAATATGGGACGGAGGGAGTATATACTTAATTTTAGACAATTATAACTCCCCCGATTCTACTATACACACACCAAATAAAATATATACTTAATTTTAGACAATTATAACTCAATTCTAAAAAAATAAAAAATTACAAAAAATAAAAACATTCTCCACTAACTGGAACGGAAGATACGCGCTGAAACAAAGAAGAAGATAAAAGTGAGTTCAAGTTTGAAAGAAAAGTCAAATACCCTGCGAGTACCGATTATCTATCTTTCTTACCATGATTTTATATATCTTTATATATATCAAAGATCATATATAGAGTAAATTAAAGAAAAGATGACCATCTTATTAATACATGATAATTATTAAACTCTCGATACATAATAAATTAAGATGATGGATCAGGCGACATATTGTCTAATATTGGTATCCTCATCATCATCCGCCCACATATGGGACATGAAAAACCACTGGAAAACGTCGAAATTGGATGCAAAATCAGCTCCGGTAGAAGCAGAGAGGCCAACCTGAACCTGCTGAGGAAGAAGGGTCTTCAAGTTATACGCGTATTCAATGCCCGTTGAATTCGGTCCATAGTTGACGACGACCACCCTTATCCTTCTATTGGGCGCATCGTAGTGTACAGTTGCCACCACAGGTTGCCCTGTCACAATATTGTATTTCGTAACATTCTGTGATACTGCTGAGTTCACGTTGATCCCAACATAATTTGTTCACATGGAATTCCACTGCCCTTTGCCCCATAATGTGAAGGGGGTCGTGTACAACACTCTTCCAACACTTGTTGTCTTTGGATTACCGCCCGATGCGTCTCGCCCTATCAAACTCAGGTAACTCATACGTGGGGGTACGTACGCATCGCGTTCGTATGTCAGACCGTCAGAGCTTTCGTTGAAAGTGTTGTTAATATCGAATATCAATTGTGACTGTGAGTGCACCTGCAGCATCATCATTACCATGGACAAGGAAAGGACAAGAAATAGGTGCAGGCTACTCATGTAATTGGAAAAATTAGCCATCTTTAATTGATTTGGATGGATATGGTGGTGAATACCTAATCTTAGCCTCACTCATCTATTTATACTAGCTACCTATTTCAATTAACCAAAAATATATATGAGTCAATCATATTATATAAGGCCCTAGTCAAACCCATGCAATCAAATGCGTATTATATATATATATATATATATATATATGTGCAATTAATATAGATCCGTAATTTAAGATCACACAGTATTGCATGTGATGTTCTCCTGCTGTGGTGCGTAACTCAACAACCATATCCACTTAGATAATATTGTAGAAATTTGTAATATTTTAACATGAATCTGAATCTCACTACTTTATTTCCATTAAGTTAATGTGTGATTTACTTCTCCATGTGTAGTTCATAGAAAAAACTATTATCGGGAAAATATAAATATTAATACCAATAACATAATTATACAAAAATAATAGATATTATTAGGCGTGGAATTCGATGAGAAGCTTTAACACTTCAAAAAAATTCACGATAAAATATCAATTTTAGTCCTGTAACTTAGACCGAGTCCAATTTTAGTCCTGTAACTATGTACTTTTCCTATTTTAGTCCCGATGATATGAATTTTAGTTTTGAAAGTATCAATTATAGTCTTGTAACTTTACATTTTCTCAATATTAGTATTGTAACTTTACACTAAAAGTTGAGAAAAAATTATTTAGGTCCCATAACTTTTACCTTTTTTGAAAAATGTTCCAAAAAATATAGAAAATTAATTTGTGTCCTATAATTTCTTAAATTGATTAATTTAAGTCTAATTTTCTGTCTTCTTATGTCCAATAATGAGATTTTTTTTTTATTTACGTCTCATAACTTTAACTTTTTTTTAAAAGCGTCCAAAAAAAGGGTACGGCCATAATTTCATAACTTCGTTAATTTACATCATTTTTCTTTATTCTGAAAATTGTAAATAATGACTTGTAATTTTTGTGTATCCACATGGCAATTGTTTTTTCATGTTATACAAGTCAAGCTCGGCCACGTGAAAATTTCAGTCGATTATCCATAATTTTTATGCGCGCGTGAGTAAAACGATATCGCTTTGGTTTCTAGCAAAAATTAGACGTGAATTAATGAATTTACAAAATTATGGGATGTAAATTAATTTTTTATCTTTTTCGGGAAGTTTTTTAAAAATGTCAAAACTAAAATTGATACCTTTAGGACTACAATTGAGAAGGTACAAAGTTTCAGGGCTACAATTGAGAAGGTACAAAGTTTCATGACTAAATTTGATACCTTTAGGACTACAATTGAGAAGGTACCAAGTTTCTGGACTAAAATTGATACATTTAGGACTACAATTGAGATGGTACCAAGTTTCAGGACTAAAATTGATACCTTTAGAACTGCAGTTGATAAAGTACAAAGTTACAGGACTAAAATTGGACTCAGCTTAAATTAAAGGATTAAAATTGATATTTTCTCTTGATAAATCTGTATATAACTTTTTTTATTAGTTCAACTAAATGCAGTAAAATCAAAATTAATGAATTGAATATATATAGTATAAAAGAATTCAAATAGAAATTTCAAGTTATCAATTCTAATTTATCCCACGACTCCCTTTAAGTAATGAAGTGTATATTACCATTTCTGTCAAAAAAAAAAAATTATCAGCAAATTGCACATGGCAATCGTAAGATGCATATTGTAATAAATTTGATCTTATCAATAGCATAGGAAACATAAACAAGCTATATATATTTTTCTTATTGAAAATAAGAATTCCAATTTTCAAATGCTGAGTCACGCACGCACTTCAAAATAAATAAAAAAGATTGGAACTGTTATTATTCAGAGCAAAGTTTTTCTTTTTTTTAATAGGATTCAGAGGATTCAGAGCAAAGTCAATACATGGAAGTTAGTGGTTTTTTATGTTAATTGTGTTGAATTAAATTTGAGTTCGATTTTCTGGGGGTGTAATTAGGATAGGTTTTCTTTTGGATGTCTAAATTTTTTTTCTTTTGTAAGAGTGTTTATTAGTCATTTGAAGCACTGCTAGAAAGTTATATATGCAAAACAAACAAAATTACAATCAATTAAATTAAGATGCAATTGATGGATCAGGCGACATATTGTCTAATATTGGTATTATCCTCCTCATCCTCGGCCTCGGGCCACATAAAGGACTCGAAATGCCACTGGAGCACGTCGAAATAGGCAGCACGATCAGGCCCCGTAGAAGCAGAGAGGCCAACCTGAACCTGCTGAGGAAGAAGGGTCTTCAAGTCGTACACATATTCAATAACGGCGCCATAATTCTTATTATAGTTTCGGACGGTCACCCTTATCAATCTACTCAGCGCATAGTAGTTTATGGTTAACATCACAGGTAGCCCTGTCGCCGCATTGTATGCCGTAACATTCTGTGATACTGCTGAGTTCACGTTGATCCCAACACGCCCAGCACGGACGTCCAATTCCACTGCAAAAAAGGGGGACCCTTCATTCAGTGCGTCGTAGATTCCGAGGTTCTCGCCTTCTCCCCCAGTCGATTTCGTAGAGTGGACAGGTGCAATAAAGAAGGTCATGCCTTCAGCGGGACTGTTGTTTGATATGCGAATATTCATGTAGGTCATGAAGGACGCTTGTCGCCCTGGGCCCCATAATGTGAAGGGGGTCGTGTACAATACTCTTCCAACACTTGATCTCTTTGGATGAATGGGTGATGTCCCCTTCCCTATCAAACTCAGGACTCTCGAACCTGCTGGTACGTACGCATCACGTTCGTATGTCAGGCCGTCAGAGCCTTGGTTGAAAGAGTTTTTAATATCGAAATCGAGCGTCAATAGTTGTGACTGTGACTGCACCACCATCATCATTGCCATATTGGACAAGGAAATTAGGACAAGAAATAGGTGCAGGCTACTCATGTAATTGAAAAAATTAGCCATCTTTGATTTGGATCGATGTGGTGGTGAATATCTAATCTTACCTTCACTCATCTATTTATACTACCTAGCTATTTCAATTAACCAAAACACTTGAAAAATTCCCCATATATATAAATGAGTCAATCATATAATGGCCCTAGTCAAACCCATGCTATATATATATATATATCTACATGCAATTAATATAGATCCGTAATTTAAGATCGCACAGTATATATTGCATGTGATGTTCTCCTGCTGTGGTGCTTAACTCAAAAACCATATCCACTTAGATATTAATATTTTAACATGAATCTGAATCTCACTACTTTATTTCCACTAGTTAATGTGATTTGCTTCTCCATGTGTAGTTCATAGAAAAAACTATTATCGGGAAAATATTAATACCAATAACATAATTATACAAAAATAATAGAGATTATTACGCCTGGAATTCGATGAGAAGCTTTAACACTTCAAAAAAAAAAATCATGAGAAAATATAACTATTAGTCCTGTAACTTAGGCTGAGTCCAACTTAAATTTTGTAGCTTTGTACTTTTTCATTTTTAGTCCCGATAATATCAATTTTAATCTTGTAACTTTGCATTTTCTCAATATTAGTCCTGTAACTTTGTACTAAAATTGGAGAAAAAATATTTAGGTCCAGTAACTATTTCCTTTCTTGAAAAGCGTCCCATAAAAGATTAATTTGTGTCTCATGATTTTTTAAATTGATTAATTTACATCTAATTTCGCCTTCTTATGTCTAATAACGAGATTTTTATTTATGTCAAATTAAATTAATTAATTGTATAGTATAAAAGAATTCAAAAAGAAATTGTAAGTAATCAATTCTAATTTATCCCACGACTCATTTTAAGTAATGAATTGTGTATTAAAAATTAAAACACATTTATCTATAAGTATTTATTGATATTATTAAAGATAAATTTGAAATAAATCAAATTAATTTATATTAAAAATTAAAAAAGTAGTATAATTTTTTTTTAAATGTAAAAACGTTATATATTTAATTAAGAGTAAGTAGTAAGCATTGGACACTTGCAGAGTTAACTGCCAGATAAAAATAATTAGGTGTTCATTTTATAATATAAAAAAAAACATGCATGGGTGTCCCAAAAAAATAATTGTAAGTAACGTTGGCTTTATTGCACTTTGCCGATAGCAAAATGAATGGGAACATTTTTCTAAATAAATCTTCAAAAAAATACATCTTCTTCAAGATAAAATAAACATAATAAAATCAAATACATAACCCAATGTCTTATTTCTCAATTATCAACACTCGATTGTACATGATTTTTCATGTAGGTCTTTTTCCTCATACTATATTTAGTATATACCAATTAAAATGGATATTATAGATCGAAATTACATAATAAATTTACCTTTTTGGTTTATATTCTAATTTTTTAAAGTCTAGTTAGGAAGAAAGAAAGAAAAATAAATTAATAATGTATATTTTTTAAAATTTATATCTTTATGTGACGGGTCTGAAGCGGTTTTACGCAATAACACTACCAGACCCGACGGATCGATCTATACCAGACCTGGGACCTGTTTGACATAAGTTGCAATTTTCCCCCAAATTAAATTAAATAAGTATAAAGCATTAATTATAAAATGGATTTTGGTCCGTTAAGAATGAGGTCAAATCACTTTCGGTCATTTTTTATACACTTTTAGTCCTGTATTAAATTTTCGTTAATTTAACGAATGAAAATTGTGTGAACCGTTAAAGACTGCACATTTGGTCCTGTAAGAATGAGATAAAATCAATTTCCGTCATTTTTCATACACTTTTAGTCTCGTGGTAAAATTTATGTCAGTTTTAACGGATAAAAATTGTGTGAAAGTCACGCACCCGTTAAAACACATCCAAAAGCCTACTATTATATTAAGCAAAATCTCATAAAAAACACAAGAAGACAAACTCTAATTCCATCCCCAAAAAATCGTACCCAAATTAAACGAAAATCAAACTCAATTCATAAAAAATGTACGAGCAACGTGCGGCTTTCACTTTAAAAAAAATACAAGAAAACCTTTATTTTATGTATTTTTTTCATTATTAGTTTTTGGTGATTTTTTGAAATAATATACGAGTAATAAATTAGAGATAGGTTTCAAATAACGTACGAACATTGATGTCGATGCCAATATACCTAAATCTGTTAGGAAATAAACACACGCACACGATAACGAAAGAAAAGATAACACGCGATTTGTTTACCCAGTTCGTCTTACGACTACGTCTGGGGGCGATGTCAAGCCAGGTATTTCACTATGTTTTTCGGATACTGATTACAATGAGAGAACATCTATTTATAATAGAAAACTTGTCCTAACCCTAAGCCCATTAGGAGAAAACTTGCTCCCTACTCCAAGCCCATTAGGAACAAACTTGTCATAAATAACCCTAAACACATAAGGAACAAACTTGCTCCCCACTCCAAGCCCATTAGGTTAATTCAAGCTCCATACTCCAACAATCTCCCACTTGGAGACTGAATCCTCCATGTAATCATATCTTCTTGATTCTCCTCCCGTATCCGCCTGGCATCGTCAAGCCTTATCTTCAAGTTCCAAGGCCAATTGAAGTTATGCATAGCTTCAACTTCTTTAAGGTCACTACCTTAGTAAACATGTCTGTTGGATTCTCACTTCCAAGGATCTTCACAAGCTGCAAGATCTTCTTCTCTAAAAGGTAACGAATGTAGTGGTACTTCAACCCAACATACTTTGTCCTGGAATGGAACGCCGGATTCTTTGCAAGAAATATAGCACTTTGACTATCACTGAAAAAAGTGCTATTCTCATGCTCCTTCCCAAGTTCTCCCAAGAAATTCTGCAACCACACCATCTCCTTACTTGCCTCTGTCACAGCTACATATTTTGCCTCAGTAGTGGACAGTGCAACAACCTTCTGCAACTTAGAAGTCCAAGATATAGCAGTACCACCATAAGTAAAGACATACTTAATTGTACTTCTTCTCCCATCAAGGTCGTTTGATGCCAAGTCTGCATCCACATAACCCACCAGCTCCATACTCTTGCCTTTGAAACATAAGGCCTTGTCTGTGGTACCTCTCAAGTATCGCAGGACCCACTTGACTGCTTCCCAATGTTGCTTGCCCGGATCACTCATAAACCGGCTTACTACTCCCACTGCATGAGCAATGTCTAGCCTCGTACACACCATGGCATACATGATGCTACCAATCGCTGAGGCATACGGAACATTCAACATCTGGGCACGCTCCTCCTTGCTCTTGGGGGACTCCCTTTTTTAAAGCTTGAACTGACTGCCCAATGGAACACTCACGGGCTTCGACTCTGACATGTTGAATCTTTCCAGGACCTTCTGAATGTAACTCGCCTGTGAAAGATACACACTTCCTGTTGCCTTATCACGTTCAATCCTCATACCCAAAATTTGTTTGGCCTCTCCGAGATCCTTCATTGAGAACCGTTCGGACAATTGTCTCTTCAACTTATTCACTTCTCTTGCATCAGCTCCTATGATCAACATGTCATCAACATATAGCAAGACAATAAGAAAGCTTTTGTCAAACCTCTTGTAGTAGCAACAATCATCTGCGTGGCATTTCTGGTAGTCGATCTCCATCATGAAGCTGTCAAACTTCATGTACCACTGCTTTGGAGCTTGTTTCAGGCCATACAAGATCTTCTTTAACTTGCAAACAAGTTCCTTCTTTCCTTTCGATCTCTACGAACCCCTCAGGCTGTGTCATGTACAACTCCTCCACCAAGTCACCGTGGAGGAATGCTGTCTTCACATCCATCTGATGTAACAACAAGTATTCTGCAGCTACCATACTCAACGCCATTCTAATAGTGGTCAGTTTCACAACAGGAGTAAAGACATCAGTATAATCAATACTATGTCGCTGCTCAAACCCCTTGACAACCAGTCGGGCCTTGTAACGTTTGCTACCATCAGCTTCATTCTTGATTCGGTAGACCCACTTGCAGTGCAAGACCTTCTTACCCTTTGGGAGCTCAACAAGTTCTCAAGTGACGTTCAACAGAAGAGATGTTAACTCATCATCCATAGCAACTCTCCACTTTCGTCTATCTGCACCCTGCTCAGCCTCTGCATAGCATTCAGGTTCACCACCATCAGTAAGTAACAAGTAGTAGTTAGAGGGCGAATACCTATTAGGTGCACGTCGCTCTCTAACTGGTCTCTGCAGCGGATTCTCCGGTGGTGGTGAGGTCCTTGGTTCTTCAATAAGAACCTCTTCTTCATTCTGACTCTCCTTACTCCCACTCGAGTTTGAGATGTCTAACTCGACCTCTTGGGTATTGGTTTTGTCAGAATCTGATGCCTCCAATATGTTCTTGTACATAACCTGTTCATTGAAAACTACATCTCTACTGCGAATAATCTTTCGGTTATTCTCATCCCAGAGTCTATAACCGAACTCATCACCACCATAACCAATGAACGTACACTTAACAGATTTAGCATCTAATTTACTTCTATCAACATAACTAACATGAGCATAAGCAACACAGCCAAAGACACGCAAGTAAGACAGATTTACCTCTTTTCCCGTCCATGCTTCCTCGGGTACTCTGTTCTCCAACGGAACTGATGGACCTCTGTTAATCAGGTATGCTGCTGTATTTACTGCATCTGCCCAAAACGTCTTAGGCAACCCACTCTTCAACCTCATGCATCTGGCTCGCTCATTCAACGTTCTGTTCATTCATTCTGCTGGGGAGTTCCTCTCACAGTCTTCTCCATGCGAATCCCATTCTCAGCACAATATTCCTTGAACTCACGGAGTTCATATTCAACTCCATTGTCAGAACGAAGACACTTTACTTTCAGCCCTGTTTCATTCTCTACAAGAGCTTTCCACTTCCTGAAGGTATCAAAAGCATCCGTTTTATTTTTCAGAAAATAAACCCATACCTTTCGAGTGGAGTCATCGATGAAGGTCATGTAATACTCCGAACCACCAAGGGACTTCACGGGCGCTGGTCCCCATAGATCGCTATGCACCAGCTCCAGCTTTTCTGCCTTCAATGCTCTACCACCTCTCGAGAAACTCACCCTTCTTTGTTTCCCGAAAACACAGTCCTCGCATAGGCCAACTTCAACAGATTTCAGCCCTGGAAGTCTCCCTTTCGAACACATTACCTTCATCCCTTTCTCGCTCATGTGACCCAACCGACAGTGCCACAAATCAACGTTGGTCGTAGCTCCCACAAGGTCAATACAATCCTTGGGGTTAGATGTAGTATACAACGTACCTTCCTTCTTCCCCCGAGCTACTATCATGGCTCCTCTACTGATCTTCCAACTGTTGTTGCCGAAAGTCACTGAGTATCCTTTTACATCAAGCTGCCCGATTGAAAGTAAATTTCTTTTCAATCCTGGAATGTGCGTTACACCATTCAGCTTCAACATCGACCCGTTTGGTGTGGTTATCTGGACATGTCATTTTCCCACGATTTTCAGGGGCTCATCATCAGCAAGGTAGACTTGTCCGAATTCGCTAGACACATAGTTCTCCATTATTTCAGCATCACTGCAAGAGTGGAATGATGCTCCAGAATCCAACACCCACGATTCTAGCGGACTACTGACACTTAAGACCAACGCGTCTCCAATATCATATGTGGTTGCGTTTGCTGTCTTATTCTCGTTCTGTCCCTTCTTATTTTTCTTGGGTGCTGAACACTAGTTCCTGTAGTGACCAAACTCATCACAATTCCAGCACTGGATCGAGTCTTTATCTTTCTTGGACTGACTCTTTCCTCTGGACTTTGATCTGCCACGATTTTGCCTACCCTTCGATCTGCCCCTTTCCTCCGTGTTCAGCGCTGACCCTGAAGTGGATCCAGACTCTTTCCTGCGAACCTCCTCGCTAATCATCAGATCCCTCACTTCGTCAAGCTTCAGTTTATCTTTCGCGGATGAAACGCTAACTGCAGTTACTGTTGCAGCCCAACTGTCAGGCAAAGAAGATAACAAAACTAAAGCAAGTACCTCGTCACTGAATTCGATCTCGACAGAACATAACTGCCCAATGATCATGTTGAACTCGTTCAGGTGTTGTTGCACGGGTATGCTCTCCGACATCCTGAGGTTGAACAACCGTCTGATCAGGTGAACCTTGTTCGCCGTTGTGGGCTTTTGATACGTCTCCTCCAAGATCTGCATCATCTCCCTTGCGGATTTGGATTTAGTCGTGTGGTAGGCTACGTTCATGGACAGCGATAAACGTATCGCACTCATCGCCTTTCTGTTCAACAGATTCCACTCCTTCTGTTCCATCTTTTCGGGTTTCTCCTTCACCTCTAGGGGCACATACAAATTTTTACCATAAAGGTAATCCTCGATCTGCATCTTCCAGAACCCGAAATTCGATCCGTCAAACTGCTTGATTGAAATCTTCTCGTCGCTCATCGTGATTGCTCCCTCTAAACCCGAAGCTCTAGATACCAGTTGTTAGGAAATAAACACACGCACACGATAACGAAAGAAAAGATAACACACGATTTGTTTACCCAGTTCGTCTTACGACTACGTCTGGGGGCGATGCCAAGCCAGGTATTTCACTATGTTTTTCGGATACTGATTACAATGAGAGAACATCTATTTATAATAGAAAACTTGTCCTAACCCTAAGCCCATTAGGAGAAAACTTGCTCCCTACTCCAAGCCCATTAGGAACAAACTTGACATAAATAACCCTAAGCCCATAAGGAACAAACTTGCTCCCCACTCCAAGCCCATTAGGTTAATTCAGGCTCCATACTCGAACAAAATCTTGGATCTCCGTTGTTGAGATAGGTGTCGAATTCGACTGCAAAAATGGGAGACCCCAGTTGATTGCATTGAATATTTCAAGGTTCCCGCCTTCTCCACTGGTGGATTTCGTAGAGTTATTGGGTACGATAAAAAAGTTCATGTCGTCAGTGATTCGGGTGGAATTTACACACCTTAGAGGCACGTGTGAAGCGTATTTTGATGTGGATTTCATTGAATTATGGATTGATTGTGATGATTTGAGCCAAAATGAGAGAAAGGTTGTGTTTTGTCGATTTTGTAGGAAATACGATGGAATTTGGAGCAAAACACCAACCATACTTCACTGGATCGAGAAGAGGAGTGCACCAGTGGGTTCGTCTCGAAAAACGGAGTGGAATGGCCAAAAGAATCAAGTCGATTGGAGGTCGGAAGTAAAAGTTATGCACGAAACAAATTTAAAGTGCAACTCGGCCGAGTTCGACCGAGGACCAGAATCTGGAATGGCTATTGGAATAATTTAACCACTCGGCCGAGTGGGATCACTCGGCCGAGTTGCTGAGAAAGCTTGGATTCTGGAACAAATTACCACTCGGTCGAGTGCCCGAACTCGGCCGAGTTGCGAGGCAAAGTGAGTACACTGGAATGAATTACCACTCGGCTGAGTGCCCGAACTCGGCCGAGTTGCTGAGCAAGGAAGCATACTGGAATAATTCGACCACTCGGCCGAGTTGCTTCACTCGGCCGAGTCCTGAAGAAGGCATATTCCCCAATTCAAAACACTTCAACTCGACCGAGTTGTTCCACTCGGCCGAGTCACCCCTGCTCTCGGTGGTTTTTGCATATTTTGTCCAATTTCCAAGGACTTAAGTGCAATTTTCATTCCCAAGCCCTACCCCAACACTATATAAGCCCTCATTCTTAAAACCAAAAGAACACTCCCCCAATTCCTAAAATTCCACACATAGTAACACACAATTGAAGGTGATTTGACCATATTTTCTTCATTTCTTCATCAATCAATGCAAGGAATGCATCAATAGCTTGGAATTTTCATTCCCCGTCACATTCTAGACTAAGCTTTCTCTTTCTCTTTCTTTTTATTTAGCTATTTCTTTGGATTTTGTTAATTTGATTATGCTAGTTATTGGCTAGAACACTTTTGGTTCTATGGCTATGTAAATACTCTTGATGAAGTTTATGAATTAATGGTTTGCTTATTTGGTGTTTGTGTGGCTTAATTCTATTTGGATGCTTGATTTTCATTGCAAAACATATCATTAGTGTACAATGGTGATATGTTAATCTTAGTTAATTGAATTAGGTTGAGAAATCTATTTTGATTGATTGATTGCAAGCATTTGACCTAATTTTATTGTGAAATTGAAAGATGATCAATGATTAGGAAGATGTGTGATGATCCTAGGAGCTTGATTGGGTTCTATTGTGCAATTTAGGTAGAGATACTAAGTTGTGTGATATTTCCTTTGGATTATTTGGATTGAAGAAACTTTTAATTCATTATTATGTGATCAATCTTATAGACAAAGCATGAACACCACTTGAGTATATTGTTAGTCATAGATGGATTCATTAGTATTGCATATGCCTTGGAATCTACATTTTCATCTTTGAGTTTCATTCGTTTTCCACTTCGTTTTGTGATTTGCATGAGCGTTCATTGATCGATTTTATATTACTCGTTTAATTGTTTACTTGTGACAATTTTGGGTAGATAATTAAGGGTAATTGCTACATTTCTACATAATCGATCGCGTCTATTTAGAATTCAATCGACAAACTCCACTTTTATACTACACCTCCTCGTGGGATCGACCTCGTACTTATCACGCTACGATAGACACCGTATACTTGCGGTCGTGTATTTTAGTGTTGCATAATACGTGAATAAGTCAGCTAGAATGTTGTTTGTTGGTGTACATTATGCGATGTCTTATTGTGGTATCGAAGGACGCGCGCTTGTCGCCCTTGGTCCCAGAATTTCACAGGGTTCGAGTTCAAAACTCTTCTGCCAGTATTTGATCTCTTTGGAGTACCGGATGTGCCCGGTGGTATCCAACTTGATGGTACGAACGCATCGCGTTCGTATGTCAGGCCGTCAAAGTTAATTTGGAGCGAAAGAGTTAATCCAACACTAGCTAGTATCACTAGGATGGACAAGCACAATAACAAATTGAATATATAAAGCCATGCATGGGTAGGTTTTGATGTTATATATGAATAATTAGTTAGGATTTCTTTGATTTGGTTGGATGTGGTTGATGTATGTTCATTTTTTAAAATGTCAACATTTCACTGTTTCTCTATCTTTATTCTTTCATATATCTCTATTTTTTCTCTTTAATAGCTCTCTACTTTTATCCTTTTATCACTTATCACCAATTCAATATTATTTTTATTATTATACTGTGCAAAAGGCAAACATATTAATTGCGAAGGGAATTATAAGGGAGTATAATGTAATTATACGTGGAATTCGACGAGCAGTTTAACAGTTTAAAATCTCACGATATATAGATCAAGTTGCAATTATTCATAGAAAGGATATATGGAGAAAAAAATCGTCCCCTAATTTTCACCTTTTTTTAAAAAAGGTCCTTCAAAAGATGTATAAAAATTTAATTTACGTTCCATAATTTTGTAAATTAGTTAATTTACGCCCAATTTTGTCGGAGACACTAAAACGGTGTCGTTTCACTCACGTTATTGTCGCGTGCGCATAAATATTATGGGAAATCGACGGAAATTATAACATGACCAAGCTCGACTTGTATAGTGTGGAAAAACAGTGATCATATGATTTTTTTAAAAAAAATTGCAAATCAATATTTATAATTGTAGAATGAAGAAAAAAAATGTAAATTAACCGATTTACGAAATTATGGAACGTAAATTAAACAATTTACGAAATTATGAGACATAAATTAAAAATTTATTTTTTTTAGGATGTTTTAAAAAAAAAGTAGTTACAGTAACGTAAATAATATTTTCCTCGGATATATATGACTCAATCATTAATGGCCCTTGTCAAACCCTTGGGAACAATTGCATGTGAAATCCCACTACAAAAATCTCGAGAATTGTGTATTGGCAGAAAATTTACCCAAACAAAGATATTCGTCACGAATTATCGATGGTTTTGGTCAAAATGATCAAGTCAACAATGTTATCGACTATTCCCTCCTTCCTTTCATATTTATTTACACTTTTTTTTTTGAAATGTTCCAAAATTACTTACACACTCTTAATATGAAAATATCCTCATAAAATTAATAATCTCACAACATTATTTTATTTTTAAAATTGTCACTCATTTTTTTCATACTTTTCACTTTACACCTCATCAAATCCAATTTTACACTTCATCAAATCACCTAAAATACCCCTCATATATCTTACATCATCAACCGCAAAATCCCATTTTCTTAAAAAAAAAGTGCCGATCAAACTATGCAAGTTATTTCGGGACGGGAGAGTATTAAAACAGTCGGTAATACCAACGGTTTCTAACTGATATCAAAACTACATCGTATCAGGGAATTTCCCAATGGGCCAGGCGATATACCCCTCCAGACTTGTTAAATATACCCTCCCGATACATACACTCCCCCTCAAAATGAATTATGTTAGATGTACTCCCCCTAAAATACATAATATACACTCTTCTCTATTAAATGAGATATGTTAAATGCACTCCCTTACTAAAAAATTCTAGTTTCTTTTTTCCTCCCTTTCTTCATCTCAATTCTTTCAAAACCAAACCCTCATTCCTCACACTCTCATGGCCGCCCCTTGCCCCCACGTCGCCATCGCGCCACCCGCCACCATCTCCCTCACGTTGCCGCGTCGCCCCCTCTCTTCTGTAATCGGTCGTGCAACATCAGTCGGCTGCCTTCCCCTCCATTCTCTAACCGCGGTCGGCCCCTCTATTCTGTAATCGACGCCGGTCGCTTCCCCTCCCTCATCCTTTTTTTTCCTTTTCTGTAAAAAAAACTTGTGGCCCTCTTCTATAAAAACTCATCGCCTCTTTGTGAAAAACCAGTCTTTCGGGGCCACCTCTTCCTCCATTCTCGCGGTCGCGGTTGCGGCCGCTCGCCCCCAGCCCAAACGTCGGCCGCCTCTCGCAGGTGTTGAGGTAGAGTTTTTTTTTTTTATTTCGACAAATTAGTGTCGAGTAGATGCACTATAATCGACAATAGTGCACACATTCGACCAAATATTGTCAGAAGTTTTAAAAAAATTACTTTTTTTTTCGACAAACCAGTGTCGACAGTGTGCACTATTGTCGACAATAGCGCTCACTGTCAACACTGATTTGTCAAAATTTTGTTTTTAATTTTTTAAAAAATTTCTTTGATTTTTTGTTTTTGACATTGTTTGGGTGGTGGTGGCGGCTGCCCGAAGTGACTGTGACGGTGATGACGACTGTCATTATGGTTAGGGTTTGAAAGTGGGGGGAGTGTATTAGTAGAGTCATTTTATTAAAAAACAGTTTTAGTATTTTACATGAGTATGAAATTAATAAATGGGAAGGGGTGTATACTTAACAAAGCTGGAGGGGTATATAGAAGGGTATATAGCCGAGCCCTTTCTCAACGATTTTGGACCATTGAAAATTGTTGTAAATGGGCTTAGATGCTCTTCATTGGGCGTGGGTTATATGCCCTCCAGAAATGTGAGATGCACTCCCCCTTCCATTTATTAATTAAATATGTATGTAAAATATTATATTTGTCCTTTTAGTAAAATGTTGAAAATACATACATTCCCCCTTGAAAAAAACGAACCCTAATTTTGACTAAAACCCTAACTCCAAGTTTGTAGCAACCGCCGACACCATCACCTCTGGCAGCCTCCACCGCCGCCACCTTCAGCGCCACCCCATCCAAAATATATTTAGAAATATTTTTTAAAAAATAACTTAAAATTAAAACAAAATTAGATTTTTTCGACCAATCAGTGTCGATCCACACTACCGTAGAATATATCATCGACTATAATTTATCGACAAAAAAACACCATTGCCGACAAATTTTATCGAAAGAAAAAAAAATTAAAAATTCAATGAGAAATGTCGACCATAATGTTTACGGTCGATATTTCTCATTTAAAATTTTAAAATAAAAAACAAAAAAAATGACGTACCTGTGCATGAAGAAACGGGTAAGGAGGGAAAGGGTGTGAGGCGGCGGCGGCGGGGGATGAGACGGAGGTGAAGAATCGCGGAAGCGCTGTGTGGCCGACCTCCATGGCATGATATTGCAGAACATAAATAAATAACAAAGAAGAAGAAGAGGTAAGAAAGAGAGGGAGGGAGGAGCGCAGGGCGACGGGGGTGGCCGCGGCGCGGCTGTGTGGCTGAACTCCATGGTCGTCCCCGTCAATTGCAGATCAGAAAAATAAAAATAAAAACAAAGAAGAAGAAAAAGAAGGGAGAAAGAGAGGGAGGGAGGAGCGCAGGGCGGCGGCTAGGCATCGGGCAATGTCGGGGCGGCGGCTAGAAAGGTGTGAGGGAAGAAAAGGGTTTAGGATTTAAATGGAGGAAGAATAAAGGAATGTGTGTTTATCCTATAAAATTTTAAGAAAAAAGAGTATAATAGATAATTTGAGGAAAGTACATCTATATTATATTAAATGTGTTTTGAGGGGTTCATGTCTCGGGGTAGTGCATCTAATATTCTTGGAGGGGCATATAATATAATAGACGCCCTTCATTGGGCCTCTGAAATAAGCCCACATATCATCATTTACTCAAAACAATTAATAAAATATTTGGATCATATTTCTGTGCCCACACCGCACGTCACACTCTCTTCTCTAATAATAAAGTATTCAACTAAAATAAAATAGACGAGTTTCATCCCTTTCTGAAACGAAGCCAATTCAGGCAGATCTACCGCCGTTTTCCGATCGAAGTTTGACCAAGGTACATGCACCGATGCGTTTGTGTTATTATCATTATCTAATCGGAAATTGAACTTCGTATTTTTACATTTTATTTTGTTCAATTTCAGCTACGATGGCATCTTCTAGAAGCTCATCAGCGGCGGCGCGGCTGAGCAGGTCGGCCGCAGCTTCACTTAGGGCTTCCGGTTCCGGCCAATCGATGCATTCCAATCTCTCTGCTGCCATCGTGCCTCATCGTTCGTTAATTGCTGCAAATGAGAATAAAATCTCGATCCCTAATTCACTCTCTGCATCGTTCCTTAACCGCGTCGCATCTAGCTCCGCCCTCACTCGCCCTTACTCGACCGCCGCTACCACCGGCCAGGTACACTTCATAAATTTTGTTGGACTTGGTTGAGCTCATGTGATTTTTGAAATTATCAATGTAATCTTCCGATTAAGGAGTTATCTTAAAAATTATAATTAGTTGTCAATTATGAATTGGCTGGAGATGGCATCCGGCATTGACCTCATCTCTGCAGTTGTGTTAAATGTGCTTATGTGGCTTGTTTCTTTCATGTAATTTATACTAAAATGATATTGGATTAGTTGCTTCCTTTCTGCTAAAGTTCAATTCTTAAGTTTGAAATTCCCGGATTGTGTTAATTACTCGGACGGATACTAACTTCGAGTCTATTTAGACGTATGGGACTGAATTATTGAGGCTGGGGATGCAGCAAAGAGACAGTAAACATCAAGTGGTAGAACCTGAGCATCTAGTGAAAGCCCTTAAAATGAAATTCTTCAGAGTCGCCTTCATAATATATATTCCCTCCGTCCTTCCATAAGCTTCCCATTTGCTTTTTACACGTTGATTAAGAAATATAGTATTATATGTGTAGTGGATTGTTAAGGTAGAGAAAGATAGAAAAAAGAAAAAGTAGAAATAGGTAAGAAAGAGAAAAGGTAGACAGAGATAGGAAAAAGAAAAGAAAATGTATAAGATATAGCGGGGGTTGCCAAAAAAATTGAATTGGTAACTTTCAGTGGGATTCCCTGAGGGAGTACTTTATTGAATTGAGCACAAAATATATCTTTCTTAAATGTTTTTACCAAAAAAAAACTTGTCAAGGGTTAAAAACCTCTTTAGACGAAGTAAACATGTTGTGAGTATCTTGTGGTGGAAACTGCTTGCCAATGCCAACACAAAATAAGGATAACTCTTCAGCTGATTAAGCAGATGAAAACACTACTCTCTTCTCTATGTCAAAAGATGGTTTAGTAACTAGCTCAATCCTGCTTTCTTCCTTTATCTTGAATCAACCATGCAACAATGTACTGTCCATATGTCACTGTTATCTGGCTTCCAGCTTATAGGATGGAAAATGAGATCATGAGAGTCTAAGTATGCATCTTTTTGCTGGCATCAGAAAGTAGCACAGGTTATTGATTGGATTACTGCAGATGATTTTGGCAATAGTTGAGCCTGCAAGATGTTAGTACATACTGTTGTCAGTTACTTTTTTGACTGCCACTAACAGCTTGAATGGCATCCTTCAAAGCCTTATTGCTCAGTTAAAGATTTTAGTATAATTGTTGCCGTAATCTCTTTTCCTGAGGGAAAGGGGGCCAAACACTAGGTTCCAAACAGACAGAAATGAATTGCCCTCTGCTTTCTCAATAATCAAGCATTGTACAACAGTACTAAGATGAGAGTCCATAATAGATCCTTGTGTCTCTTGAGCCCTTCTAGTCACTTACAGGGATATTGAGTGACAGTCAGCTCACATGCTATATACCTTAGTTGCTGAGATATGAAGCTATTGGTAACTTTCTTTTGGAGATTACATATCTACAGGATATTGAGATTTTTCTCTGAAACTATCTGGTCTGATTTTGTATATAGATGATGAAGGTTGTAATTAAAACTGATGAAAGAACCATAAATTTTTGAAGGATTTTTACTCCTGCTGACACTGGACATGTAATTTTGTGGTCATCATCTTGGGACTTTAGCGTTTTATCTTTATGCTAGCTTGAATATAGCAGTAGACTTAATAATAAATATGCCTAACTGTATATTCTTTAAATGCAGAAATTCTTTATCTTCCTTCCAATTAATAGTTTAGTTTCAATTGCATTTTTTGTCATTGTCATTCTAATTTAAACGATTTGCTTCCATATGTGTGCATTAGTTGGCATCTTGACGCTTCAGTATTGAAGAACTTAAGATGTATTTCATTGAGCATCGTGTTGATATGAAGTTATTCTGTCTATGGATTCAATCATGTTGAACCCCGTCATTTATTGTTCTTGATTGTCTTAGTGCACTTTCCGAAGAAAACGCGTTCATGTTGTTGTTGCTCTATCTGTCTCTATATGTGTGTGTGGTTTTGATATATTGCCTGATGTTCTATACTCCGCATATTTTTGTTCTAATAGAGTATGAATTGCCCTTGATCAGATCCCTGGAGTCAAAGGCTCACTAAACTCACCCAACTGGCTAGCACTGGTTGCAAATATACCGAATCGCACTATATGGCACATGTATGAAGGGATGGAAGAGATTTTGGCGGATTATGTTCACCAAGAAACCACTCGAACTTGGATGCTGGTGTGCTTTAGATTGTATCTTATAATCACAATCAAGGATGCTTTCTTGGCTCTTGCTGGTCTCTGAAGATAAACTCTAGGGCAGCAAAAACCATTGATAAGGTTGGCTCAATTCCGATTGCCAGAAAGTAAATAAAGCAAGTGAACCGATTCTTGCAATGACTACTCTCTATTTCAGAATGTTGAGAATTTGTTTTTGAATGTAGTTGTGATGCAAAAGGCAACTGCTTGTTCTGGGATAGTTGTGCAAAAGTTAGGGTATATTTTGCTGCTTTTTATTCATTTGCTGCGTCTAATTCTAATTACCCTACAATACCAGAAATGCTGTTAGATTCATTGTTGCAATTTGGTTGGAAATTTGGAATTATGTTGTCATTGAATCGAATGTCTGATAGTAGTGGTGTTTCTCTTTATTTGGGCTAAAGGAAATTCTTGAGCCTGAAACTTAATAATCAGACATATCTTTGAGAGTTTGGATAGTGAATGCGGATTTCTTTTAAATGCAAGGGTGTAAAAGTCAGGAATGATCAGTTGAACGGTTTTGGACCGCCTAGGCCTTCGAGACTGTTTGATTTTTTTATTTTTTTTTTAATTAAAAAGGAAATTACACACAATAGAAGGAACTCCTAATTTGACAAGAATAGGAAATTACAAAAAAGATCTCCGAAGAAATTAAAAATTACAAATATAACTTTAAAAAATTTAAAAATATATTTTCATCCATTAAATGATGAAATTTTGCCAAAAGAATGTCGTATGTTATTTAAAAGACGTGATTTTTTCAAAGCGTCAATTTTACTTGATAAAGTATGATCAATTGTTCGAAATAGATTTCAATGCCAGAAAACTTAAAATCAATACAAGTTTTTTTGAGTGTTCTCTTTTCTCTATAAAATGTAGTGTTAATCGTGTTGCAAGTCAGACTAGAGTGATGGATTTACCGACGTTGTAAAAATCTGGAGCGCCTAGGCAGCACCTAAATCAGTAGTCCTTTTTTTTTTTTTTTATGGCCGATTTAAGTGAAATAAGGACGGATAAACGACACCAAGGCCCGATTCGCAACCATGTTTAAATTAAAGAAAAGAAATCTGTTATAATCGAAGGATAAATAAATCCATATACCAAGGTATGGAAACATAATACTTCACATTACGAATTACAAAGAATTTGTCATAAAACGATACAAAATGGAGTAATAAAATAAAAATAAGTAAGCTGTCCCTCGTACCCCCTTTGAACTTATTTCTCACAAAATCTTGGATTCATTGAAGTGATTGTAGACTATCGAGACAAGAAATGCAGTTGAAGCAACCTCCTCACATATTGAATCGGACAAGCATCGATCTTGTATGATCATGTTGTACGTGTCACTACTGATGCCAAATACTACTATTTATCCCTTGTTTGTACAAGACATAATAAAATGGCATTCGTTTCTTTACATCAAGTTACCAAAAGGAAGAATGCTTTCATCAAGTTAAAAATGGAGATAATGATAAAATAATGAGTGATTTACATAAAGAAATGGAGAGGATCCATGTTCTAATCTAACCCACCAAATACTCAGGTGATTACAAGAAATAATTAGCTCCATCAATATCATTCATTCTAGAAATCCCTCAGCAATCCACAAAAACCTAATTGGATGTATACAAAAATTATATTAAATGTTAGGCAACGTACATCGTAGCTTGGAACTAGTACCTTTGAAAAAATCCTCGTTCAAGTACTCTAGGGTCTTGTCGGCTCGGCTTGGTACGTATAGGAGGTCTGCAACCATTAGAGGAAGACCATCAGACCAAACACCCTAGATCCCAACTTTCTTGTTAATTGAGGGACTGTTTTGGATGTATGGAAACACACTTTTCAAGTGGTTAGTGTTACCGATACCAGCCATGCCAACCATTTTTTCACTCAACATCTTGGGATTTAAGACATCAACAATTGAAACATGATAAGAGCAGCTCAACTCTCTCATCTCTCTCTTTCTTGATCAAATCATAGAGATGGAGGTTATATGCAGCAGCAAGTCAACCTAATGAAGCCAGAATCAGTATTTATTTATTTTTTTATCAGTAAGAATGAATTATTAAGTACAGGCTGGTTCATAAATTAAATACTACGGAGTATTAGATGCATTTTCCAATGGCCAAAAACAAAAGAATCAACATTTACGAGGTTGGATCACATCCAGCATCCAACGACTAGTTAAGTTCTTAAACCAGATCCATAAGGATATAGAGTAGTAGTAGTATTTTAAATAGACAAGACTTGTAAATTTTGCACTTGGGTTGCTTAAATAAGGGTTAATTGCAAATTAAATCATCACTTTTTTACTTATTTGTAATTTAATCTAAATTTTTAAATAATTAAAAATCAATTTTAAATATTGTTGCACTTTAGAATTCTTGGTAGCCTCTAAATCTAAAGTTTCAAGATTGAATCGAATTAAAAAAACAATATTGTTTCATTAAATAGATGAAGTCTATGAGAAATATTAATTGCAACAATATTAAAAATTTTAATTTATTTGCAATTATCTAAAAGTTTAGATTACATTGCAAAAATGTATTAAAAGTGGTAATTTAATTTGCAAAATAATGAAATGAGCAACCGAGTTGGGGAGAGGTTGGTTCCCTGAAGAATGCGACATTAAGTCAACTTAATAAATCCAATTAATTAACAAACAAATTGCTGCACAAATTAAATATGAACTGCCATTTTAAAATGGCCACAATTAAAGAAATTGATGCGGACAAATCAAAATTAAGTTTAATATTAGGCCTCTTAAGACTGTCACATCCATAAGATTTGCAAAAAATCAAACTCATTTCCTTTGGCTACTTAGGGAGAAAACATACATTAAACTGAAGGATGTTATATGCTGTGCTACAGTTCCTTCAACTGTAGCTTGCTTTTTGTCTTCACATCTGCCTTGTTCATGCTATCAACATACAACTTAACTTGTCAACATAGGATAGGGATGTTCCATTCTTTCGGCAAAATTATCCCAGACTCGTATCCTTACGCTGCAGTTAAAAGTCCGTATCAGTACATTGATTTATCAATTCTGAAAGATCAAAATAATCTTGAGACACACACATGTAAAAGAAAATGTCACAATGCCACATTAGTGCTTGTAAATAAAGAGAAATAACAAATGCATATTTTACCATCCGTTTGCTGACATAAGGCTGTAGTGGTATGGGTGTCTCTGGCTGACTATCAGCCTCGACGGTTGCTTTATTCTCCATCTGGAATTCTTTTCTAGATTCTTTTCTCGTGCCAGACTGCCAAACTCTACCAAAATTAGGAAGCCAGTTAACATCGAAATTGTTATTAACAAGTTCCCCTCTCCTTTCCATTTCCAACTCAAGTCTTCTTCTATCTGACCATGCAGCTCCAACGCGATTGGGATTCAGTTTTGACTTCCTTGCTTTAGAAGAAAGATCTGGTTTCTGTGCAGGATCAAGTTGATCTCCTTTTGTGACATCAAACCAAGGTGGAGGTGCTCCAGTGTGAACATTTCCTTCCATGGCCACTTTAGATGTAGAAGAAATCCGAGTCAAGTTCAATAAACCTGTACAAGAGAGCAAGAAGCAAAAGACTCAGAAAGACCTATTACTTTAAATGCAATAACAACTAGAATGAGAGATTTTGAGATGAATGAATTACCCTGAGATATCTCTCCATTAGCTATTTTTTCTCCTGAGTAGGCCTGCTAGAGAAACACTATGGTAACAAAGGATACAAAATTTGCTAGTGCCAAGCAATTGACTAGTAGAGTAACAATCAGGAAGTCTATCAAAATGCAAGGAACAAAAGTATATGCTAAAGAGTAAACTTACAGATCCATCATTAGGAGAACCATAAGACGAGCATTCACTAGTAAGAGCATTGGAGTAATGCTGGATATCCGGGTATCCTAGGTTTACGTATAAAGACATATTTTAGAATCGCCATCAATAGTTCCACCAAAAACATGTGATAACTGGATCTATACATTAGTAATAGAGTATCTTTGATATGCGAAGGGCAAATGTAAATATGAAACCTGTTGAGTTCTTCAAGTATTGGGTATCTTGTATTTGCCTTCCCCCAGATATATTATGCAAAGCAGGACCAGCCTCTGGAACAGAAGATGATACTGAGCTAGATACTGAAGTTCTCTCATTTGTATAGCTATGTAAAGGTACAACACCATTCGGAATACAAAATTTAAGAGAATCGACATTAAATTTGTTAAAACTATTAACAGATTCAGCATTATGTTCATTGTGGATATTATTCGACGGTCCAACAGATTCTGCTTTAGTAACTTCGGTCTTCAAGGACTTGCACTTCTTCTCCCACTGCAAGCACAAAGAACAAAAGGGGATACATATCATTACATATTTAAACAGTTATAACATAATCAGTTGTCTAAAGTGGTAAAAGAAGTCATCATCCGCTCAATAACATCCAAATATACCAAATGGGCAAGTAAAAAAAGCTACATCATCCAATTGAATAATAGACTTTACACGCAATCTTTACCGTAATAAACTGCAGAATACTACAACCTGAATATTCACGCTAAACAAAACTGCATGTCTGGAAAACCGTTGGATGAATCAGATTTGAAGACCACAGGTTCAGGAAAGCACATCCTATGCATGTATCAACTTTGTGACCAGCCATAGAATGCACGACACTTAGCAGTGGCTTTAAATCTTTAATGTTGGAGCAAATCTTTAATGTTGGAGCAAATAGTCGTAGATCTACTAAAAAAATCCATAAAGAAGGAAAATCCTATTTGGACTGCAAACTAATATTTCAGACCTAGAGTAGGATACAAATGATGAACTATTCCCCAATCATTGTGCCTACCCTGTTAAATGCTCTCCTTTCACTCAAAGAGTAGCTTACTAACTGCAAGAAAACCACACAATGCGTGGTAGAAAGGAACAAACTTGATATTTGCTTTGCTACATCGCGAATTGTATAGCCAGATAGCTAGGGTTCACAGTTGAGCTCTAAAGTCTCAAGGTCGAGTTCAAATAGTTGACTAGAAAGTACATTTTTCAAAGCATGAATTCACCAAATTTTGCCCCCAGATCCCTCCACCACACACCCAAAATATAAAAATTAAAATCTCAAAATCTAATCAACCATAGACCTTCATATAATCATTAATTCATATCCAAAATTCTTGCTGCTTAGAGGTTCTATTTATAAGTTCCTACTCCATATTGCTCAATTTAATAATATATCACAACACAAACTATAACACTCGGGATCATTCCATATATTTTACCCATAACAAGTTGGGGATACATGCAAGAACAAAGCTACCAAAAATAAAAATGATGTATAACAATTATGCATCAATCAAAGAATAAATCTTCAGAACTACCTTGGCATAATCAACCTCAGCAATGCGAAACGAATCAACACGGTCCATTCCACCACCATGTTTCCACATAAACCCCTTCACTCTCTTCCAATGCTCCACGCTCGCCAAATGCTCAATTACATTGCCACTGATAAACTCAAGTAGAAAAGGCAAAACGATAAACACATAAAAGAAACAGAAATTGCAACATCTATATCCAATTCCTGATACCAAAAATAACGAATGCAAAATTCATAGAGTTACCGACCAAGCGAATTGGCTATCGAGCTCGAGAATGTCGCAATTGCAGAAGATGCACCAGAGGCGATTCTGGTGCGCGTCTTCGGGACGGATGCGCGTTGGGGTTTTGAGGAAGAGTTTGACGTCGGATAGCTTGGATTGGAATCGCGTGAGGAAGGCGGAGAGTGAGTTTTTGTGGCTGGGGAAATAATTGTGGCGGCGACCTTGGTTGTGGTTTAATCTACAAATCTCGCAAAATTCGAATTGTTGATGTTCATTGTTGTTCTTCTTTTTCTTCTTGTCGTGATTCATGTCGCAATTGGATTAGGGCTCGCACTTTTGAAGCCAACTAATGCGTATGGAGATTAATTTCACTTTTATGTTCTCAGAAGAGATTGTTAAGGCAGAGCGCCGCCGGTGACGGCGGCAACTCCGACACTGGAAGTGGGGTTTTCTGGGAATGAATTTACCTATAGCTTCTCTATTCGCGGGCCAACTTATTTTTGTTTAAATTTACAATTCTCTTTTTGGGAAATTATAGAAATTCCCCTTTTAATATTCATTTTTTAAAATTATAATCACGTACACGTTAAAACGAAAAGTAAAACAGGGAAATCGAATCTATAATTTTTTTTTTTTTTAAGGGTTACAAGAACGTTAGAATAAAATCATTTTCAGTTCAGAAGGATCAAACCGACAACTGCTCCATCCCAATCGTGAAGAAGTGAATAAACGAGTGCAACCTATGTCCACAGATACGATCAGATCTTCATTCTCAAAACGAGATAAATACCTCACACTAAGGTATACTCGTGTCAAGAAACACAGAGAAGACAAAAGTTCACCACAAGTAAGAACCATAACTAGGAAAACAACAAAGGACCCATGCAGGGGAGAGAAATCGCACTAGACGAGGAAACCGCTCAAGAATTGCTAAAATACTAGAAAAAAATAATAAATTGGGATCAACGAATAACTCACCCAATCGGCCACCGTGGCTCCGTTGGGGAGGATCTACCCGTTGATCTCACCTAAACCTTAAACGGACTTTTTGAGCCCGTAGATTTAAGGAGACGAACTGGTTAAGTGACGAACAAACTCGGTGGTCCGGCGAAGTAACTGAACGATACGGACTTGTGCTAGCTACGGTGAATTTGTGACCTCTTAACCAGAAACCGGCGACGGCGGAGGCGACACGCACGACAGCGGTACAGATGGGAAGAGAACGACTTCTAAGGAGAGAAGGTGGGGGATGAGGTGGAGAACGCAGGCGGAGGTTTGGAGTAGGCGGCGGATTTATGGTGGTGGGCGGCAGTGTTCAACCACTCTCCACTAGCTTATTTTCTAGGTTACCAGCGTGGAGGAGAAAAGTTGTAGAGAGCGAGAGAAAGCTTAATCGAACCTATAATTTATTAGCACTATACTCACTTCATGATGCATACATATTTTGCAATGAAGCAATGCTAATCCAAGTAAAATGCATATTCATTATTTCAAATACATACACAAGTATTATATTGTGACAACAACATTTCCAACAGAGTTAAATAACCACCAATCAAGCTAACAAAATTCTCCAGAAATCAGTCGAAAAATCATCAATGCTACGACTACGAGTAACTAGAATCGACCCGACTATAACCTCGCGCTTTCTTGATGCTATTCTTCTCCATCATCATCCTAATTTCATCTGCGTCTTTCCATCTTTCACAATCTGCATACATATTATACAGCAAAATGTAAGGCCCTGAGCTTTCTGGTTCTAGCCTCATCAATGCTTCTGCTGCAACTCTTGCTAACTCCACATTGTTGTGCACTCTACAAGCCCCCATTAGTGCTCCCCACACCGCTTTGTCTGCTTCAACTGGCATCCGACTAACAATCTCCATGGCCTCTTCAACTTGTCCATATCTACCAACTACATCCACAAGCGACGCATAATGTTCAACTCTTGGCTCAATTCCAAAATCAAGAGTCATGGATTTGAAATACGATTTGCCTTCTTCAACTAAACCACCGTGTGCACATGCACTCAAAACCGATATGAATGTGATATACGTTGGTTTCACTTTAAACCGCTTCATTGATTTGAAAAGATCGAGTGCCTCCTTTGCGTAGCCATGAGATGCGTATCCTCCTATAATAGCATTCCAAGAGATCACGTCCTTTTGAAATTTCATTTCATTGAAAATGGTCCTAGCTTCGTCTATCACCCCACATCTTGCATACATGGTGATGAGAGAGTTGTTTAAAGGAACATCTGGTACAACTATCTTTGTTACCAGTTGATGAATTTGCTTTCCCAGATGCTGATCTGCAGATTCAGCACAAATGCTAAGAAGTGAGGACAGAGTATGCCTATCGGGTCTCTCTCCTTGCGCTTGCATACGAACAAATAGTTCGATTGCTTCTTTGAAACCACCATTTTTCTCATATCCAGCTATTATAGTATTCCAGGAAACCAGAGTTTTCTGAGGCATTTTCTGGAAATGATCAAATGCAAGTTCCATCTTTCCTGCCTGTGCAAACCCTGAGATTATCGAATTCCATGACAGAACATCAGGCGTTTTCATTTCGGAGAAAAGTTTCACAGCAGCCTTCGTATCAGATACGCTAACATAACCACTAATCATTGTGTTCCACGTGACATTATCTCGATCCCTCATCTCATCAAACAGCTCTCTTGCAGAGAGCATGTCTCCAGCTTTCACATAGGACATAATTATCGAATTCCACGAAACCAAATTTCTTTCAAACCTCAATTTTCGGCCACTTGCACCATCACTACACAAGGGTATCTGATCAAAAAGGCGACGAGCGTCTCCAACCCTTCCCTTCTGACCATATCCAGCAATCAAAGTATTATAAGCATGAATCAAGTCCCCTTCCTTATCTCCCATTTTCTCATATTCAATTAAGACCTTTTCAGCTTCAACAAGATCACCATTTTGAATCAAACCAGATACAAGGGCACTGAGAGAAGCTGCATCTCGTTCAGGCATTCTTTTGAAAAGCTCAGAAGCTCTCTTCACGTCGCCATTATCAAGAAACCCTGTGATCATTGCATTCCAAGTAACCACATTCTTCTCAGGCATACAATTGAACAACCTCAAAGCATCATCCATCCTTCTATTCTTCGCGTACCCACTAATCATTGTGTTCCAAGAAACAACATCTCTTTCAGGCATTTTATCAAACAGGTATCTACCTTCCTCTACATGCCTCCTCCCGCGACATGAAACATAACATGAAATCATCAAATTCCAAGACACAGTATCCTTCACAGGAATTTCATCGAAAAAATTGCGAGCTTTCGCGATTTCTCTGAATCTAACATACCCACTGAGCATCGAATTCCAAGTGACGGTATTTCTCAGGGACAAGCTATTGAAAAATGCTCTGGCGTCCTCGAGTCGACCACTTCGGATGAATTCAGTGATCTTTCTATTAGAAGAACGGATTTCTGGAGGGACTTGAGAAACGCTAGTCCTCAGAGTTGAGAATATTCGATTAGCAATGAATTGGCATTGTATTTTGCCCCAGAGCCTAGGGCGATGCAGTGGCATATTCCAATTTAAGACTTACAAGCTCAAAAAGAACTGAGCCGGTAGGAAATAAGGCCGCATTGATCTGAGTTTGGTATCGGCGATTGAGGTGGCGGCGGAGACTCCAGGGAGGGGGCGGGTCCGGGAACGGAATTGTGTTTGTTAAGCAGAGTGAGGTTAATTATGTCATTTTCAAATTACTTCTGAATCCAAATTATTAAAGTCAATATCTATGGGCCCATTTGTCCATTCATGTGGTGCGAATTCGAATTCACGTGAACTTCTTTTTTGAATGAAAAATCAAATAGGTTTGGTTGACCATTTTTTTTTATGTATGCATAAGACATTCTCTCGATAATTTGAATCGAAGCAATTCGGTTTTCAACTCAGACCTATTTCAAATGTCCGATACCCAACAGATAAAGTACATCACATAGTTCAAGGATTGACGATATGCATCAAAATGATACTTGAAAAACGTTCATGGGAACCCGATTTCACAAAAGTTTATGCTTTGTCAATTTGGCACAATTTGCATCCATAACCCAATGTGTAAGCATCTTCCAAACCATGTATTTAGTGGAACACAATATATTTTTAAAAATGGTAGTTCATTTTCTTATATATCCACACCAACAAATGTATGTTCAACGGAATAGAAGATGCTGATGTTCTTCTGTGGTTCCTATATGAACAGAGAGTGACTATACAAACAAAGAGTGACTATATGATGACCAAATTGAATCATCCAAAATGATCACATTCATTAATCACTCGGCCTGTGCATAGATCCAGAAACAAACGGCTGGCATGGCATTCTTGATCGTAAAGTGTTACAGCACTGGATTTATAGTTTGCCCGTTTCTTGAAGCTCAAGATCTCGATATGTGTGCCACTTATCGTATCTCTGGTGCCCCCGTAGCACAGGCCTAAGCCGGGATGCGCACGTGCACTTGCTACAGCAGCATCCTTTAAAATCGTCCACACATTTCAAACAGCATCTGCAATCAAGTACACATCCAAAGTAACATTATTAGAATCATCTCATTCATTTCTAAACATGACTTGCATTGCATTAGTCCCTAAGCTTTACTTTTATAACTAGTATGAAAATCGGTGCTATTTCTTCTTGGACTTACAGGAAGAGCAAGTTGCAATCAATATTTGCACAGTTCCGATGCTTCAATTCAGATATTTGAGATCCACATATGTAGCACTTAGCAAATGAATGACATGACTCTTGTTTTCCACTTGTCTCCCCACTGATTTCCGCCTTGTAGGTCGAAGGCGGTAGAGAAAGGCGTGCATCAAAAACAAAAAGATTCCCAACCCATCCAGCCGGACCTTCGTTTTCAAGATAATGAGAAACACCTCCCTTTAGAGTATACAATCTTTTGAAACCCTGTTGTCTGCCACATCACAAGTGTTTAATCCAACAACTCCTTGCCTAAAACAGAATGTAAATGCAACCTATGATAAGTTCATTTTCAAACTTATATGCTACTTAAAAGTTACATCTTATAAGCTCTTGAAACAACTTATAAGATGTTTAAAATAAGCTTAGCCAAACGGGCTTTCATTGTTTAAAACCAAACAGAGAATGAACAACAAAAATGCAAAATTTTGACCTAAGAATTGTGGAGTATACGTCACAGCGGATGCCACCAGTACAGTACATCAATACATCTGTCTCCTCTTTATCAACATCAGCCAAAGGATCTGAAGCTACAACCTGCTCAGCAAATCACGTTTAGTATTTCACTGAAAAATATTTTGGATACAACCAACTTTGGAGGTCGAGAGACAAGTAAATAAACCACCAATAGAGATATTTAAAATGTCAAACTATTTTACACTCTTGTTACCCTGAAATCATGCTGGTGGAGAAATAGATTTATTGGTTTATCAAGTGTCTCAGATTGTAGGATTTAAGTTAACAATAACACATTTAAAATGTTAGACATACAACTATCAACTTATTATACACAAATAAGATCTAGTGTTTACATATATGTTGAAGTCTTGATAATTCATAGGATGATAGAGGGATGGACTTGCCTCTGTCTCAGTTAAGCCAAACGAAGTGCTCCGAAAGCAATCAACATCAGGACGCTGAGCCCCCTGGAAGTGACCGACATCCCATTCATAACCTAATTAAATAGAAGTCTTAACTGCATGCTTAAATAATATATCAGTGCTTAGATGCACAATAACTAAAGTTGATGGATGCAGGCATAAAGATTAACTATATTTAAAAGGGCAGTTGCAGTACCATTTCTCACATCGAGTAAAATGCAGTTGGTGCCAGCTGTATCCGATGAACCATTAATCCTATTTGCTGCTTCGATCTTACTCCTCCACTCAGATGGTGTAAGAGGGGTAGCTCGTATTGATGAATCCAGCAAAGGGAGATGTGAAACGCTCTCTGTAACCTGTGAGAAGGAAATTCAGCACAAAATGGTTGCTGTACAGCATAAACTCTATGGGTATGCTTGACTTGGGATTTGAAAAACAGATTTTATATTTTGAAATCTAATCCGGTTTTACTTTGGAATTTTAGGATCCAGATTTTTTAAACTCAATACATTCACTCTTACAAATACCTATAAATACTAATTTCTCTACAGCAAACTCTCTCCAATGACTCATTAACGCATATATGATTTTTTATTCTCACTCTCATTTTATTTATCACTTTGCACACCTTTTATTCTCACTTTTGCAACTTCCAATAAAGCACAATAATTATTATACAATCATTCAATCTTTACAATTGCAATCAACAATAATATAATAGTACAACACCATACGCTCTTAAACATCGATTTGACATAAATTTAAACTCTATATCTCAAAACAATCACATACCACTAGTATTGAAAACCAGATTTCAAAATCCTTTAAATCCCAAACCACACACTTTACAAAAATTTGAAGGAGCTAACTAAGAGGAAGTAGAAGGGATAAGGGGGGAAGATTCCTTTCAATTACACAACATACTTAAAGAATGTAAGGAAATTTCAAGAATACGAGAGTGATAAGGAGAATAGGAATATGTAGCTTGCCTGTACAAGTGATGGCTTGTACCGCAACTTCAATTTGGGGAAAGCATGACCATTTATAGCTGGAGATATCTGAACTAATATGTCTGAAAACTTGCTATCTTCCTTAACCCATTCAGCATACGCGAGTGCATCTTTAGATGGGCCACTGTACTGCAAGAGACGGAGTTTCAGGCAAGAAGTATCAATCACATACTTGACAACCAACAAACTTCCATGTTAAACAGGAAATCATCGTAATTGTGGAAACAAACGTACGAAGATCAAACTTTTAAACTAGTACTAGTAAATAATCAGCACATATGAATACCTGCGCGTTAATCCCTTGCTCGTTCAAGTATATACGACCGTGTATATCACGACCCTAAATTAAGTATCAAAAGGCATAGAAATTATTAGCTGATGGTAGTTCCTTTCTAAAATAATTGTGAAAGTAACAATAAGTTAACTTGCTATATGCCAAATGAAATCAATTCAAACTCATCCTATCATCCACATTGGGCATAAACAACAAATGGAATCTCTAATGAAGGCATTATAGAGCGAAAGGCACTTGTATAAATCATAAATTCTCCCTTTCTACACTCCTTCCAATTAACCAAAATGGGCATGAGGAATGATAACCTAAATGACATAATACAATGCAAAATCTCTCAAAGAAACAAGCAAAAATCTACAAAAGAGGAAATACCTGCATAAAAGAGAGGTGCTTACAGACTTCCTCTTCAGGGTTTGCTACAAAAACAAATCTGTAAAAATTCACAACTATGAACTCATCATCCTTGTATTCTTTAGGAGCACCAGCTTCCACCCAGTTGCCATTTGAGGGTGAAAATGCTGAAAGGTTGAAACTTTCTCCATATTTGCGAGATAAGCCATGAATTTTATAGAATCTATTTTGGCACCCTGCGAAACGCAGAGAACTGAATATTGGGGTTCCATTGTTGAAAATGGAGAATTCTTGAATGGAAACAGTGATGTTTTTCTTGCTAGTGGCAATGAAATTGGGTCTTGATAAAGGTATCCAGGAGATAAGGGCATACGAGGAAGCCATTCTTGACGGATGGCCACCAAAACTGTTGTGTTCTTGAAATTGTGGGCTTTTAGAGTCTAAAAATGGTAAATTTGTAGGTGAAATTGCAAATTTTCTCTTTGGAATATGGGAACTTTGGTAATTTTTAAGAGTTTTGTTGGGGTAATATGGGATTATTAGTAACTTTTTCAACTTAGATAACAGTCATTTAAGTTTACTAAATTCAATTTTTCGTCTATTTAGTATTTACTAGTTAAACCAAGTGAACAAAATACTCTTTCATCCTTTTCACCGATATAAAGGACTAAAAAATTAAATTTTTTGGGTAAATTTCAAAGTTAAAAAAAAGTTAGTAACGTAAAATTAAATTGATGTAAACTAAGGAATAAAATATACATGACATTTCATAGAATATTGATGCATATTCAACTAATATCTTAAAAAGGAGAGAAATCCATATTTAGATCTTCACTTCATAAAAATTAATTTGCAAATTTTGGGGTTTTATACTTTTATTTTGATTTAAATTATATTGTGTCAAAAGTTAAGAGTATGTGTACAAATTATACTCCCCCTGTCCCACAATTGTTTGCACTCTTTCCTCTTATTCGTCCGTCCCACAATTGTTTGCACTACCTAAAAATGAAACTTTTTCATAAACCCCACCCTCACAATATTCACATATTTACACAAAATGTCATTACTTTTACCCTCAATCCAATCATTCACTTTACTCTATTCATAAAAGTTTACAAAATTACCCCTCAACTCTCCACTCATTACACCTTTTTCTTAGTTTGCGTGCCCCATTTTTGGTGCAAACAATCCTGGGACGGAGGGAGTAATAATCTGAATTAAAAATCAAATGAAGTAAAAAAAAATTAAGTGCGAGTCGATATTTATAAATAAAATTGTGGAGATTCATTTATTACTAGAAGGTGTTGTAAGTTTTAACTAAATTTAAAAACATGAAATATGACAAATCAAAAAAATAAATTTTATCAAGAAAACATGTTGAAATGATCTCTTTATGAGGTAAAAAGTGTTACATAAAAAGGCTTAAAACTTTTTTTTATTGAGTTTTTTCTTCCGATTTAATTAAAAAAAAAAATACTACAATACGATAGTCGAGAATATGTTATGAAGACTAATAATGAATAAAATACCCCCCTCCAAGAATTTATAATAACTATAATAATAATAATAATAAATAAATAAAAGAATTGGAGGGATGATCAGTTATTATTATAACATAATAACTAGATTGAAAGAAGGTATCTTCTGATTTAATTGATTGTGAATTTGTAATTTGTGCAAAATCTCCCCTCCCTCAACACACAGATTGCAAGAAAAGGGAGATTCGAAGCGTAATCCATTTTTGTGCCTTCTTCTTCTATCAACATTCAATTCAACAATATTTATTTTATTTTGATTTGATTTTTATGTTGTTTTAATTTGAGGGCCATAACACACAATGACCTCTGGAGATGAATCCTCCGCTCGTTCTCCCAGGAATTCCAAAAAGCCCACATGTACATTTCATTTCCTTTTTTTGTTTCTTTAATTTTTTCTAATTTTATGGATGTTTAATGCAAATTAATTGGATCATAATTTGCAGATTCTAGGTTTACACAGCAAGAACTCCCTGCTTGTAAACCTATTCTAACCCCTGGATGGGTATGTATTTTCATTTCATTCTTTTTCAAATTCTCATTAATAATTATTTAATTTGCTGATTGTTTGATTTGTTTATTGTTCATGTTTTTAATTTCCAGGTTATAGCAATTCTCCTCTCCATTGCAATATTATTCATCCCAATTGGTCTCCTCTCTTTTTCTGCATCAGAAACTGTAATACTATATATGTTTCTTTATGACTCATGTTAAAATTATGTATTCGTTTTGATATGGAATCAGATGGTGGGTTTCGGGTTCCATATCATTACTCTGCATATGTACATACAAATGAATTTTGGATGTAGAACAGAGTTTATTATAATGTATGTTTGGCACACAATTCTTAGGTTGTGGAAGTTGTGGACCGTTATGACGATGCATGCGCTCCGTCAAACGGGGAGAGAGTTGGTTTCATTCAAGATTCTACATCAAACAAAACCTGCATCAGGACCCTACTTGTAATAACTCTTGTTATCACTACTATTAAGAATGTTGATTTGTTGTGTATTTATGTATGTCTTTCGTTTGTGGTTATCGTATTGTTAACGTGCTGCAGGTTCCTAAGAAAATGAAGAGTCCAATCTATGTGTATTATCAGCTAGACAATTTCTATCAAAACCATAGAAGGTTAGGCACTATACATTTGTAATGCTTTTCCTTTACATCCAATGTATTAAGTTGTGTGTTGATATATTTGTGGTGAATTAGATATGTGAAAAGTAGAAGTGATCATCAGCTATGGAGCTCCCAAAAGGGATTTCACACCACTTTATGTGCACCCGAGGCAGGGACTGATAGCAACCCCATCGTTCCATGTGGCCTAATCGCTTGGAGTTTGTTCAACGATACGTACAAGTTATCTATAAACGATGCTCCTTTAGATATCAACAAGAAAGACATCGCTTGGAGAAGCGATAGAACAAAGAAATTTGGCTCCGACGTCTACCCCAAAAACTTCCAAAATAGTAGCTTCATTGGGGGTGGCAAACTTGATGAGACTAAGCCTCTGAGTGAGCAAGAGGATCTAATGGTATGGATGAGAACTGCAGCACTACCGAGCTTCAGAAAACTGTACGGGAGGATTGAGACGGACCTTGAAGCGAACGAGGAGATAACCGTTGTGATTCAAAACAATTACAACACCTACTCTTTTGATGGGAAAAAGATGCTAGTGATTTCAACAGCAACATGGATTGGAGGGAAGAATGATTTTCTGGGGAGGACTTATATGTCAGTAGGAGGAACTAGCTTACTACTTGCACTTGTTTTCTCACTGCTCTACATCTTTAAACCAAGGTCTTTGGGGGATCCTACGTATTTGTCGTGGAACAGAAATCCTGCATTACTTTAATTAATTCATTTGGCTAACAGAGTTCTTGTGACAGACATATATGGAGTATTTCTTTTGAAGATTTTTTTTAGTGGCACCAATTTAGCTTTTACTACACAAATTTAATTTATTCACAATGAGATTATATTCTGTCAAATATATATGTTGCTGTGTTGTTTTTATTTTCTTCACCATGTTCTTCCAAAACAACTTTTAGGGTCCCGACTTCATAGAATAAAACATGTTCGATCATACTCACTCCGTTCTCATGAAAACTTTTATTGAGAAAGAGAAGTATGAAATATGATCGAATAAATATATGTATTAGAGTTGATGTGATTGAAATTGAAAAGAACAAAATGAAATGTAAGAGAATAATTTACACAGTGAATTTTTTTACTAGGCATATGAATTCATTTGAATTTGTTCGTCATTGCTATATCGGAGCATGCCGTTACTAAGTATGGGTATATGAAGGTAATAGGCCGTGTAAAATATAAATTGTGGGACGTGATTGATTTTATTTATTATTAAAGCTAAAAAATAAAACGGGCTGACAATACTTAAGTATTACCTGTGTCATCATTATTGTGTGATTTTTTTTTCTCAATATAACAAGATTGCATATGTTCATTAAAAAATAGAAAGTTCGATAACTACAATTTTAATTATATTAATGCTATTGATTACTTTTAAAAAATGAAATACATACATTTTATTTTTTAAAAATCATGATATTTCTTCTCAACAAAAAATTTAAATGCATGCAAGTATTGAGATTTGATAAAATCATATTAGTATATTAATTACTTAAAAATGAGATACATATATTCTATTTAGAACATGAATATTTTTCTTTTAAGATTTCGATAAAATCATTATATCTCATTTTATTAACACTTATTAATTTAATAAATCATTTACAATAATTAATTGTATGATAGTATATTTCATGAATTACAAAAGGAAAAAAAAAAGGTAAAAAAAAAACTTATGAATTTTAAAATTAAAGAGTACAAATAAAAAATTTATTCTTTAAATTATTTAAGTATATTATATATTGTGTAACAATATTTACTAACATTCATAATATATTGTAGTAGGGGTAATAGGGAGTGTTCATCTAGTTAATACTACTAATCTTTAATTATAAATCTTCTCTCTCGTGTCATCCCAATTTTCTTTCATTTTATTTTCTAATTTTTTTGAGAATTACACTTTCTTTACTTTTAATTTTTTATTTGCTTTAAAAAAATTAAATAAGATATTTAATTATTTATTTTTAAATACGTATAATATAGACAATAATTTTTTAATAGTGGAGTATTAAACATTTCACATTTAAAAATATAAATATAATATAATTTAAATTATATATATACTGTATTTTTTTTTTTTTACCGCGCGGTCTTCGTATACAATATATTTTCAATCCCCTTCTTTAAACCCTAGATTGATTTTGGTGCAGAAAAACCACTCTGTGCCACAACTGGAAGACGTAGGCGAAGGTTCGTTGGTTTCCAGCAGAAAAGTATTATCTTTGGTGCTGCTTGCATTTAATTGTTGCCATTTTGGTTTAAAGTGTTTCAATTTAATTGATACCTTTTGTCCTTTGTGCTCAAAAACAACTTATACAATTGTGACTAACTTGGATTTTCAATTTCTTACATTTTCTATATTTTTGTAGCAAATTATCGATGTATACCAGAGTATTTCGATATGAATGCTTAATTTTATTTTCTGGGTTATAAGAGGCTGGGGAGTTCATTTGGATTTCAGAATTGCATATTCGGATAAAATTCTTCTACAAATATTGCCTTTTTTGATGTTCGTGTGATTTTGACTGTTATTCAGTTCAGGGCATGGCAGTTTTCATGTATCAACTGGTTTCAACTTCCATAAGTTTATCAAAAAGGTTGCGTTTATAGCTCTTTCAAAATCATGTGATGCAACTCCCTGTGTTTGTATTTTTCTAATCTCGATTCATGAATACATGTATTATGCTCTGGATGGTCTCATTACTGCAAACATATGGATGCCTTTGTGCTCTGTGCTCTGTATATTTGAAGCCTGAAACAGTGACCCCTCGAAGTTGAATAAAGTCATTCATTTTGTAATCTGTTGAATTTTTGGGTGGTTGTAGTTGAAATGTTGGACGAGAAAAAATTTGACGTGCAGTTGAGTTTGTGGGCACTTCGAATTCCACGGGAGCATTGCAAACTTGCAACCCGGATTCTAAACGGGTATGTGAGGAATAGTTATCTCTATGTTGTTGAGCTCTTATATAATGCATCTTCTCATTTTCTTTACCAATGTCTTTTTTTTTTGTGAAGATATTTACTTGATAAGCCACGCATCAAGCCTATAACAGAGGATCCAACGTGTGATAAAAATCGTTATATGTTACTATCGGAGAAGATTCAAAATTCAGGTGTCTTCTTGTTCTAGCTATTATTGAACTGTGCGAGAAATCAGTAAAAGAAGCATGTATTGGATATCTCTGTTATTCTAACGATGGGTTTATTTTTTGGCCAATTAATGTCAGATTTATCAGAAATTCCGGCTGATAAAGTTAATGAGTTGAAAGAGCTCTTTGAGATCCAAGTAGTTCCATATTCTATGACACTTGGTTATTCATATTGGAGCGCAGGTTCGTCATCTACTTATGCAATTTAACCAGGCATTACTGTCTTAACTCTTGACAGAAGTAGCAACTTTTAGCTGTTAATGTTTTGGTTGTGATATAATAAATGGAAATTGAGATACTTGATAGGAAATGCTTGATTGGGTCACACACGCTTTACTGAATGGCTGAAATTTGATTACAAATTATTAATCAGTTATTGATATTAATTCTTTTCCTATATATTTGGTTACAGACCACATATTAAAACAGATTCTGCCGTGTGGGGTTGAAGTGCCTTCATCATTTGAGACAATAGTTAAGTACTTTATGTGTTAGCATTCACACTTTACATTTACAGCTTTCTTAAGTCTGCTTGCACAGATATTTTGGAGGGCTTCTTTCTGCAAATCAAGATTCTCGTACTTGATCTCTATTACTGATTATAGTTTGTGCTTGATCTGTCTGCAGGTCATGTTGCCCACCTGAATATAGGAGATGAACTACTTCCTTACAAGGAGGTTATAGCAAAAGTTATCTATGATGTATGTTGCGACACTGGATTTTTTTGGCCTTTTGAGTACTATGTTGTAAATGTTATATGGCTATTTGAACCTACTGCATAGTATTTAGATTAACTTTGAACTAATCCATAATTAAATTAATGATTGGGTAATTCGTTGGAGTCAGGAAGAGAATTGTTAAAGAGTTACACACTCAACAGTGCTCGTTGGATTAGTTCTCTATCTATTGAAGAATCCTCTGTAGTGGCACAGCACTGTAGCTCTTTCATATAAAATTTGTGATTAGATTTTATCATTAGATACTAGCATTGTTTGAATAATCTTCTGTTATAAGTCTGGACTCTTTGCATCTAACTGCTCCTTTACATCTTTCAGAAAAATTATCCACGAATCAAGACTATCGTTAATAAAGTTGGAACAATAACGAATGAGTTTCGTGTGCCAACGTTTGAAGTATTAGCAGGAGATTCTAATATGGTAACAGAGGTGAAACAGTATAAAGCAGTTTTCAAGCTTGATTATGGTTTGGTCTATTGGAATTCTAGACTGGAACATGAGCATCTAAGGCTTATCTCGAAGTTCCAATCTGGGGATACTGTGTGTGACATGTTTGCCGGTATTGGTCCATTTGCTATTCCAGCAGCACAGAAAGGTTGCAAAGTGTATGCAAATGATCTAAATCCGGATAGCATTCGGTATCTGAAGATTAATGCAGAAATCAATAAGGTTTCTGATCTAGTCCGTGCGTACAATTTGGATGCAAGAAAGTTTATTTCTTCACTAATATCAGTACCTTCAAGCGAAGGTAGTCCGAAATCTGATAAAGCAAAACAGAATACTTCTGAGGAAGGGGACATGCATAACTCACAAGCAAGTCTGAAAGATAGTTGTCAAACTGGTAACATTTTTTTGCTGGATGCTTTCCATTGTATCGTTATGAGCTATTAAGTTACACTTCCAATCTCGTGAAGGTGCTATGCATGGAATTCCAGATGAGAATGGTGCTGAGTTTGAAAGTGATGCACAATTGCGAACAAAGGAAGACGGGAATTCTGTTGCTGTAAAAAGACGTTCTGAAAGTTTGCTTGAAGGTACAGTCATCACTGTATCCAAATAGTGTTTTAGTATTTCCCTGCAGATGCATCTTAATTTGGCTGCTTAATTTATGTCTCTGCGCTATCTCTTGCAGAAAATGGAAATCCTAACAGTGCTGGCAGTTGCGTTCCTGAAAGGAAAAAAAGAGGCTTAAAGCGCGTTAGAGAATCTCAACCTTTTGATGCAAAGCCGTGGGAGCACATCGATCATGTCATAATGAATCTACCTGCCTCTGCTTTACAATTTCTTGGTTAGTTCTCTTCTATTTTCCAGTTCCTGCCTCTTCTATTTGTTTGGTTTATTTTTAGCATGGTCAATGGAAGTTTGTCTTCAAGTGCTGTCAGTCAGTCAGGTTTAACTCACATTGTTTGTCAGTTTAGACTATTTTGGAACATGGATCTTCTAAGTGGAACTTAACATAGAACTTGTATGTCCAGTTCTCGTGGTATGAGGATCTTGCATCCAAGAAGATAAAGATGTTTGAATAGTACGGGTAGAATTTTTATGCAATTTTGTCCCTGCAAGTTAGCTTTTTGTCCGCATTTATGTTACGTTGTGTATGGTTAATAATATTCTTTGCCTTTGTTTAATCTTGATCTAGATGAGATACCTATTTTTGTGTTTTCTTCAAATTAAGCATTTTCTTACCCTCACATATATATATTTGAGAAAAAGGAATGTGAGAAATTAAGCACTTGAATATAAAACTTGTACAGATGCCTTTAGAGGTCTTATCGACAGAAAATACTGGCAAGGTTCTCTCCCGTGGATACACTGCTATTGCTTCATACGATCAACTGAGACAGAGGATTTAACAAAAGAAGTAAGTTTCTTCGTGTGCAGAGCTATGGCTTTCAGTTGCTTTTCCCATATTCTGTTTTTCCCCCACCTCCTTCCAAATAGATTGCTCACTGCTATACTCCGTGTTGCTTTGCAGAAGGCAGAAACTGCACTGGGTGCTTGTATAAAAGACCCAATTTTTCACCGGGTTAGAGATGTTGCGCCAAACAAGGTATAAACTGGTCTCTTTCTCTGTATCTCCATTAATGAAATCTGGATTTTAAAGCATCTATCGTTTTGTGCAGGCAATGTATTGCTTAAGCTTCAGGTTACCCGAGGAAGCATGCATTGCTGGTGAAACAGCGAACGACGCCATTCCCTCTGCATAACGAACACATGGTCATCGCGATCATCAGACTATGGGCTTATCTGATGGAATTTTACTTGGTCCATTGTGAATGATATTTTTTTAAGCTAATGTATAAGATTAGATTATAGGTGGCCCCAATTTTGGCATGTGTTCTGTAATTTTATGTTAGAAGTTTGAGGTTTCAAGGCACATTAGTCTCTATATTTCAGTTTATCCATACGACTTGCTGGTGTTGGGACGATACCTATCGTTTATTTGCTTATCTTGACGATGCAATACAATCAAGGGTGCAAAAGTTAGAAATCGGTAGCTGGGCAGGTTTTCAACTGTCCTAATTTTTTTGTACTTTTTCTCTGTAATTTCTCAATAAATACGAAATTTTAATTCAACAATAGTAGAAAATTATAAAGAGGTTTTTGAAGAAATTAAAAATTAATGCTAAAAAATTAAAAAATGCAGTCTTTCACATCTTAAATGATATTATTGGTCAAGAAAATGTCATTCGTAATATAAAAGTGTGTTAAATCGTTCGAATTTAACGCGGTCGATAAGGTATTTACATTTAAAGCTGCCTCGACAATTTAGACTAGATTGGTCGAAAAGAAAAATGGTAGCTACTGCGAACACTTACAGCGCCCATTTGCTTCTCCCTTCAACTTCAAGTAGAATCACTACAAAACGAGCTAACACTATAGCAGCAAAAGCATCATCATCAACTTCTTCGGAAAAAATTGAAATAAGAGTGTGTACAAACAAGGCATGCAGAAAGCAAGGATCTTTGGATATTTTGCAGCTTCTTTCTGGAATTTGCCCCCCTTCTGTTACTGTGAACTCCTGCGGCTGCCTCGGTTTTTGTGGGTCGGGCCCTAATATTGCAATTTTGCCGGAGGGTGTGTTTGTGAAGCACTGTGGGACCCCCAGAAAGGCAGCTGATGTGATGGCGGTCGTCTGTGGGGTTGAAAATGGTGCGATTAAGTGTTTGGAGGCGTTGGCATTAAGAAACAGAGCTGAAGAAGCTGATTTTTCTCAGGCTTATACTTTACTCTCACAGGTATGGCCTTCAATTTTTGTTAATGGTATTTCTGATGTGAATTGGTAGTTTTGGAAAGAGAATTCTACACTACACTACAGACTACACATAATTGTAAAAATTGCTTAATTTTGAGCTATTGTTTAAGGGAATATGCTTTGAAACGATATTCACTTATGCCTCATGTTTGCAGGCTGTAGAGCTCAAACCATTTGGGGGTTTGCATATAATATACAAGCAAAGGTGTAATTTGTGGAGCTTTAATTTCATTCTGTTGTGTTATTTTCTTGTCTTATATAGAAAAATGATAGAATAAGTAGATGGATTAGTATATTAGAGGTAATATGATTGAGAGAGAAGAATATAATGAAATGTGAGAGAGTAGTTTGTAAAAAAGGTAACGGTAGGCTTTCATTGGTACAGACAAAAAATGAAAGTTATGAAGTTTTCACTAGGACGTTGGACTAGTAATTTTTGGTTGAAGCTTGCTTCTTGATTCCAGTTATACAGTAGTCCCATCTGAAATCTCGTTTATTCAAATTGGACAAAATGCATTTTCTGAATTTAAATACATTATGAGGGTCGTGTAACGTAATAACGTTGTATGTTGTTCAGGTCAGCGGTGAGGTTGGCAATTGGAGACATAAGTGGAGCACTTGAAGATGCTGAAGAGGCTTTGGCTCTTGCACCTAATTACCCTGAGGCAAGTGTACTTGTTTTTAATATTGTCAAGATCCTTGAAAGATGAACTACAAACTGTTGTTCTTGATGTTCCAATGTTTAGTTGTTAAGTTATAAGTAAGATAACAGTCCTAGTAATTAAGATAATTAAATTTCCAAGTTTTATCATGTGTTGCATGAAACTATTATAAATAGACGATTATGGTTCTAATCGTGTTGTGTAACTCGCTTGAAATTTATGACAATATTCACCAATTTCGTATTTGCAGGCTTATATTTGCAGAGGCGATGTCTATATGGCTATGGATCAATATAACGCAGCTGAGGAGTCTTATGCAATTGCTTTAGATTTAGACCCCTCTATTCGCCGATCCAAGTCATTCAAGGTATTGACAGCTTTTTCACTCTTCTGAAGTGGGGTATTATATTCCCCTCAACCCCCAACACGAAAACATATTTCTGAAATGTCAACTACTCAACATGTTCTACAGTTTTACATTTATCATGCTAAAGTTGCGGATGACTTATTGGGTGTTTGCAAAAAAAATGATTTTGACAAAAGTTACTTAATTTAGTGATTGTGAGTAAAATTGTGTAATAGTGAAAGTGGTTAGAGTTTGCAAATTTTTTAAAAACTAGAAGTTGAGTGTTTGATATAAAGGTAGATTAGATTATTAGAGCAAAAACAGAATCAGCTAGATGCATAATTTAAATAAAAATATTCAAATTGAAAACACTCAACTTAAGATGTTGAAAATACCCCCCTTAGTTCAGGTACCAATGTTCGTTTTGCTTAAAAGAAATACTCCGTATTATTTTTATTTTCAGGCAAGAATTGCAAAGCTTCAGGAGAAACTAGCTCCTGCAAATTCTGATTGAGGCCGTCTTTGCATTACTGTTGGTTGTATTGAACGAATGTAATTGAACTAAATGGTTAGGCTACTTGCATGTGAACCCAGACAGAGCAGGCTACTTGCATGCGAATAATTCATATTTCTAGAAATTTAATAAGATTAGAGGCCGGCTGCCTACAAGGATGTGGCTTCATTTCTACATATGTATTTCCTTTCCATAACGTTTCTGCATACGTATTAATATCAAATTAGAGCAGAAATTGTGACGTTACATATACTAATATGATTCAGCAAGTGCTATACTATAATTTTCATATTGAAATTGTTTGGATAGAACTGTTCTTTTGTTCCTCAGGAGCTAGGAGGAATGAAGTGAGGGGCACATTGGAACAAATCGAATTTCCTGACCTTATCCCACAACTTCGAAACCTTTTTGCCTTCAACTTCGCCATTTGCCTTCTGATCACTCCCCCTTTTCACATTAAAGCTAAAGCATTTTCGCAGACCGTAAACACCACCACTTTCTTGAAAACAATCCTCCAAATTCACCTGTTCCGAGTGTTCATCACCCTTACTCTTCATCCCCTTGAACACACTCTTCTCTTCTTGTTTCACAAGTTGATCGTAGTACTCCTTGTTCCTCTTCTCCAACCCGTAAATCTGCCCTTGAAGATCCTCGATTTTCCTACTCAGCATACACACCCTGTGGTCCTCCCTCGTCTTCAACACGCACCTTGCCAGCTCAGCAGCCTTCCTCTTCAAAAACATCGATTCTGAAACCAACCCTTTGTTTTCCTCTGCCAATTGCGTCACTCTGTAACCCAAAGTCGCGTTATCGTTCAACAGAATGTACCTCTCCGACTCCAACACATCCAACAAGTTCTTTTGCAGCTCTAGTTTCCTAGAGGATTCACCCCATCGCTTCTCAACCTCGAAAAGCTCATTCACAACAATATCATACTCTACCGTCTTCATCACCATATCTGCCATAATCATATCAGCATCCATCTCTTTAAGTTTAAGCTGAACAAGAGACGTAGTTGGAGGTTGGAACGACAGTGAGCTCTCAGTATCGGAATCAATGACTTCCCCTTCATCAGATTGAGTGATTTCATCAAGTTTCACAATTGGAACAGGAGAAGAGCATCTGCTGTGACGCTCGTTCTTGGTGACTACTTGGCAGTAACGGTCTGCCAAACAGAGGTAGCTATTGTACAAGTCATCGAGTAATGATAGCAGCTGAGGACGTTCGTTATAGTAAGAATTAGCCCTTTCAGCAAAACTATCTGGACTCTTTCTTTTAGGCATTTTCTTTGTCAGCATGTTCATCTTCTCGTCCAAATCTGTTGATTACAATTGGAATAAATGTTATAGCATTTTCAAAATCTGAAACTGGTCCCCCTATAACTCAACAATTCAAAAATTGGTCCCAAAAAATGAGGAGTAGATTTGAAATTCAAACTCTTGAGATAGGTATGTTTTGTGGTCCTAAATGATGAGACTATAGGTTTATTTGGTTGCTGTTTGGTTTGAATCTTTGCAGGTTCATTTAAAGCACACATTAATCCCTGGGTTTCCTGAACATGCAGCAAGTATTTAATAGCTCATTATTATTCTTGATTCTTGACAGATTTCCTGATTGTGATGGTATCAATGGCATCAAATTTCAATATTTTGGTTTTTGGGATTTCAAACAGGTATATCAAATCTGGCCACAACACATGGGATGGGATGAGACTACAAACCCCAGATGTTTCCTAACACAAAAGGGTTCATGTTCAATCTGCAATAAAGCTGCAATAAAAGCTACCTAACACAAAAGGGTTCATGTTTTGAAGATGAAAAATGGCAGTAAAGTTGGAAAATACAGCAATGTACAAAAGAAGGCAAATTTTGTAGCTTTGTGAAGAGCACCTTTCTGGGTCCTCAATTCTTTTAGTATAGGGGTTGAAACTTGAAAGTGACTTCTCAGTGTTGTTTGGTTACTCAAAGCCAGAGGGTGTAGCCTAGGGACTATCATGGCCCCACTTTGTAATTCAAATTGATGCTGTATTTCAGTATGTAACAATTTTTGGATTTTTCCTCATTTCTTTTTAAAGGAGTTTTTAATACTAATATGGATCTACATGATAGCATCCTTTTCCACACTGTTTTCAAATTTTAAAACATAACAAAAAAAGGGAGTAAGTAAAAGTTTTGTTTTATTTCAAAATTTGAATTGTTTCAAGAATCCAAATATGTAATAAACACAGACGTACCAGCAATGGTGCAGAGAAGCCATGATGGTTTGTTGAAGCTTTTTCTCCGCCGTGGTTGATTTGACGGCTCAACCACCGCCGCCGCAGCCTCTACTCCTACTCCTCCTCCACCAGTTTTCTCTGCCTTGGCTACCATTTTTTTAGGAGGCAAATAGAGACCCTACCCAACATTAAAAGTCAACAAAAACAGTGAAAAACTTAGAATTTGTTTATAAACATGCATTATTGAATAAAAGACCTAACAAATAGAGTGCATTTATTCTCCCTTCCCCATCACATAATTCGTACCAAATAGAAATTAATACTAATAATACACCATATCTTTTATACTAGAAGCAAATATCACAAAAATAACTACAACGATTATGTAAAGAATGAATGCACGTGTGTGCAATATTTGTTGATCATAAACAAAAAAAGATAAGATTTTTTTAAAGAACTGAGAGAGCCCTTGATTTGAAGGCAGAAAAACAAAGAAAGACAGCATTTTTAAACACACAAACACACAAGTTTGATCAAAATGGCATGTTCATACCTGTGTTTTGAAACCCTTTTCTTTGTTTCTTTCTTTCACCTCCAAAACTCAGAATGTAAAATCACACGCAGAGAGAGAGAGAGAGAGTTTGAGTGTGTGAAGAAGTAAAGAGAGTGGACAGAAAGAAATCAGAGGAAGGTTTTAAGAAACCCGCTAAGAATGATTTGAGTGCTGCCCAATGAATGAATGACACGTCATATACAGCCGTACAGACAATTAATTCATAAGGCCCCACCCTCGCCTTCTGATCTTGGCAAATCTAAACTCTACTTACACACTTCATACCCTCTTATTCTTTTCGTTAAATTATTGCTTTATTATTTACACCTTTTTTTTCAATCTTTTTGTATATTAATTTTTAATCAATATTGATTTGTTTATATATAAAGTAAATAGGTATGTTAGAAGATTTGGAGGGTATTGTGTGATTTATTTAAAAATAAAGTAATTATTTGTGAATTAAGTCAACGAAAAAAGAATTGAAATAATTAAATTTGACAAACAAGGAGATTGATAATATAATTGGAAACGAGGGAGTATCTTATTTATATTTTCACACTCTTAAGGAAATGAAGATTATAGAAATAAATTGATTAAAGTAAAATGGTCTAAAATCATACTACCATAAAATGAAAGATTTTCTGTAATTAGCTGAAAGAAGATTTAGTACGAAACTCCCCCTCTCTAATTAAAGGAATTTGTAACCATCAATATCAATTAATAAAAGGAAATTTGGAGAGTGTATATTTGAAATTTGGAATCCAGTAGTTAATTGACAATCAATTACTCTTAGACTCTTAGTACACTCATTATTGGTTCAAAAGTTATTTGAAAGGGTAAAAATCAATTAAGATTCCAACTTTTAATGAAATTCAATTAAGAAACCTCTCAACCCTCAATTTAAGGAAATCGACCTATTAATTCTACCTATTAATTCTACTCCAGTCCAGTAAAGTAATACCATTATATCACATTTGGTAACATTAATCATTAGTCACATCATACAATTAATTCATCCTTTTAAATTTAAAGTGGCAGAAGTCGAAAATTAACAATCTAAATTCACCCTAGAAAGTCCGATTGATTATTATAATTTTTATAAAGAAGTTTTGGTAATATTATAACGAAAGTATAAAATCAGATACTATTAATATAAAAAAAGTCATCAATTTGCATTAAAAACAATAGTCATACTAATCTCTTTGAATAAAAAGAAAAAGGAAAAAAAGATGATGCATATCCTTGAGGATCAAAGTGAAAATTTGAAATAACACCTAAAAAAAATATGGATAAAGGGTTCTCTACTATTCAGATTTTTTTATTAATACTCTAAAAAAACGGTTGTCTAGATCTGACTCCTAGCCCACTTAAACGTTTAATCTCATTTTCACCTAAACATGTCAATTTGCAAGAAGACGGGCTAGTTGATTTCCGTATCAATGGCAAAATTTGACTTTTACACAACTTATACTTGAAATTCACACTGTAAATACTCATGACTTAGGTTTGTAGATATAATATTTATCACCTGCGTACAAATGAATAAATGTTCTTGTGAGTAGTATATACTTGCATAGTTGCATTGTGAAATAGTACGGAGTATATTAGTATGGTATACCACATTATTCAAAGTTGAGTATGACTGAATTTTTCACAATCAAATCCATTTATCAGTCATTTCAACTTCGAAGTATATTTATGTATGGCTGTTTACGTATTATCCGTGTTATCTAATTTTATTATATTTAGAAACAAAAATTTGAAAATAATAGTCTAACAAAGAGCTACTCATTAGTGATACACCACAAAACCATCAGTCCAGAATGAAAAAACCCAGACTACCAAGTTACAGATCTTAGAAGCATTCAGCATAAAAATTCCTCATTTCGACTCAGGATCAGTATATCGTGTGGTAGACCTATGATGATGGCAACTAATTTATCGAAAATGATGCTACTAGGAGGCCCCAAATTTGCATTTCACTTCTCCCCCTTCGATAAGCCTCTCGACTGCATCTGAGGGTAGGCCAATAAGTTCAAGTGTCTTCTCCCACACTCTGTAAGCAGTTTCAAGATTGTGTGCTTCCTCACATGGATTTGTAGGGCGACAATCGTAGTTTATGAAAGCACAAACTGGCCAATCATCTGCTTTCAACGAATCACAGTAATCTACAAGTTGAGGATCAGTTGCTGCAAATAGCGTACTTCTGGACCCTGTAATTCCCATAAAATGCAATAAGCTGCTTGCACAACATAATCATGACAAACAGATAGCTTGTAGGGGAATTTACCTTCTTCAGGGCTGAAAATAAAATATGGAATTAAATGATAACCAGTTTGTAAAATCTTTGGAAGATCCCTAGCCTGCATTTACAAACAACATGAATGTGGTCAAATTTGGCACAAGAGAACCTCATTTTGCTCAAAATTTGTGATATATCGAAAACTTACAACGTTAGTGTGGACTATTCCAGGAGAAACACATGCTACATTTATGCCAGCTTCAGTTGGCAGTCTCTTGTTAAGGACACTGCTGAACATGACCTGCATTCACATATCTGGATAGCATTAGATATAATGAATTCGTCCCATTATTGGAAATATTGTCCTTAAGATAAGATCTGATTGAGTTTGTATCGCAATAGATGAGAAACAAGGAATTTTACTGAAAAAACCCAAGCAACTAGAGTAGCGTATGAGCAGACCTGTGCAAGTTTACTGTTTGAATATCCGACCATACTTGTATATTTTCTTTTCCCTGATGTAACATTCATATCTTCTGGATCAACAAATCCCAAGTTATGCATCTGCACAAACACAAAATGGAACAATTTATCCCAAGCTTAAGAGTAGCTGAGAAGATATTAAATACTGGCTTCGGCAATTTGATACTATGTATTAAAAGGCACTTTAAATTATGGTTCTGACAGTAATTCTCAAGTTTAAGTGAATAACCACAAATATAAGATATGAAGAAGTGAAATGTGAATTGAACCACTAGATTTTAGATATAATCCAAAACATGCAAACATGTTAACAACCAATTGAAGAAAGAGAGGTTTGACAAATTCTATTCAACTGATCAAGAGTATGACTTTGTAGGTTAGGAAACCCTTCATATTTCCATGCACCAAGAAAAGAGGTCTAATTTAAAATAATAATGCTTAGATATATAAAACAGTTATTTGAATCCAAAATGCCTGTCATTCTAATTTAGTTCATGTATATAATTATATAAAGTTCCATTAAGAAATTCTGAAATGGAAAAGATGAATGACCTTCAAAGAGTTACGTAATGAAAAAATGTTTTCAACATTTGATGTATGGAATGTTTTGGTGCTCAAAACGTAACCATTTCTCATTATAAATATCTCTCGTCACTAGATATTTAACTATCCTTTCCACTCATTCACACCAATCCTTTGAAATCAAGAAAATAGTTTTAGCCATGGAATTGAAATACATAAATAATGCACAAAGTCTTCATGAAACTTACAATAGAATTCACATTAACAATGCGACTTGGCGAGCTTCTTATAAGGGAAGGCATAAGCAATATTGAAAGCAGTGCTGGAGCAAGATGATTTACTTGCATGTGTTCTTCAAAACCATCCTTCGAAATTTTTTGTGGTTCTGAACAGAAGAAGAATGCAGTATTAAAAACCAGGAAGTTATCTTATTTCTTTTGCTTCAAGTAATAATAAATGTAACAACATATGTAGGAGAAAATAATTCAATGATCAATGAAGTTTGAAGATAAAGGTATTTACATATACCAAGCACCTAACATATTTTTAACCAAGATGAAAAATGAATTACGGACAGTTGAGTATCAGTACTAGGCAGACAATCAGTAATCAAAATAGGCACCATTATAGCAAACCTATCAGGAAAAAATCAATAAGTAGTATTTTCCGAGAAGATTCTTAACATACGAACCTCCAATGGAGAATATCCCAGCATTGTTGATGAGAGCATGTAGAGGGCCAGAACGTGTGTTCCAAGTTTCAGCAAATGTCACAACAGATTTGAGAGACAGAAGATCAAGTTCCATCACCTTAAAATGTATAGGAGTTAAAAAAAAAATTGAAAAAAATATGAGAATTTAAATATCCCAATCTTGGAACTAGTCTATTTTCAGGCCGCCGCAATGAAGATTTGTATATTTCCTAAAGCAGGAACAATTAATTGGATACAACAATCAAACATCAACTTATATAAAAAAAGGAAAACATGGTATCTTAACACATTAATGGAGTCAGCACATCTTTAATTCCAAACACGAGATCAGTGTGCTCATAAGGTACCTCAATATTGAGTGGAAGACCCTTTCCAGACCAATCTTGCTGCCACTTTTTTATCAAGTCAGTTGCTGCCTTTGGATTTCTGACTGCCATCACAACATGTCCCCCTGCTTCTGCCAATTGCCTGTCCAACAATCAAACCAGAAGATAAAAACAGGAAATAATGAAACTGTCAAATAGTTGACTGGTTTATGCAGGAAGCAGTTGATTCAATTTTAATTTATTTGTTCAAGCAAAAAATTTATTGAAAGACTACACAAGGTATGCAAGTAGCCAAGTAGTACAAAACATCCAGAGTACAAAACAAAAGAAAACAAAAAAGAGATCATAAACTCCTAAGACACACATTTGGTTCCTGTACGAGTCACTAAACATGTATGTAAATTCCCTCCTAAATTTCACCTTCAACCATTCAAAAAGGAGTATTTGAATCGATACAAAACATTTGGCCAAGTTTGTTGCTATCCAAACTGAAATCCATATATCCTCCCTAACTCTTCGGCTTGAGACCAACGAATTGTGAAAAATTGCAACATAATTCATTATGAGCCACATTAAGGATACCAAACCAACAAAATATTGAGGACCAAACTGTGAAACTAAACACACAATCAAGAAATAAGTGACCTGAACTCTCCTCGTTACAACAAATGGGACAGATTAATCAAATAATTGTGAATTGGGAAGCACATTAAGCTACTCAATAAAACTGATTTCATTTTTCCAAAACACTCCTGATTTCAATCAGCATGGATCGAAACCCACTCAGAACAGCTAAAATAGGAGCTAACTAGGAATAATTGGAGAAAACATAAAAGAGAAAGGGCGAGAATTGAAAAGACCTGGCAATTTCTTTGCCGATGCCGGAGGTGGAGCCGGTGACGACAAAAGTGAGATCGTTAATGGGAGGTAACGGCATTGGATTTGACAAATTGCTAGCAATGATCCTCTGAAACAGCATCTCGTAAACGAGATAAAACCAGCCCATCATCCATTCAATCCACCCCAATCCCTCCTTCTGCACCTTCTTCTTAGCTGAATCTTCCGACGGCTTTCCATTTTCCGTTTCCTTTCCCTTTCCCTTCTCCGATAAAGATGACAACGACGCCATTTTCACACACAAAGAATGACAATGTGCCTCTGAGCTTCATTGTTTGAGAATTGTATTCTTGTATGTATAGTTTGGACTTGAAGTTGAAGTTAGAGATTCGAAACAACGCAAAATCGCCTGTAACTGTTACAGTGTTTAGGCCGTTGGATTGGATTACCATGATGCAATCTCAACCGTTGACAGGCTGGCAGATTCGGGTTGTTTTGTTGTTTTGTTCATTTACACTTTTCAAGAGAATCGTGTTCCTCATCTTTCACACGATTTTGAATGGGTGGCACCATTATTCATCTTTTTCTGTATAAAATTTTAATATTTGATTTATAATATATTCTCTTTGTTCAAATTCAATACGAGTATCTCTTTGTACACTGATTTTGATAAATATAAATTACTGATATATAAAATAAATACACAAAAATTTATATGAAATATAAATAATTAAGGTAAATTTAGAGCATAAAATAATCATATGTTATTACTAAAAATTATGCTACTATTAAAATATTTTCACTATAGGTCAAAAGTGTACTACTAAACGTTTAAAAATATTCTTGACTGTTAATTTTTTTTAAGTGAATTCTAAAGAATATTTTTTGGCACGTAGTAGTATACTTTTGGATGGGCAAGTAGTGATAATATTTTTACCTTATAGTTACAATATATTGATCATATAGTAAGTCACTTGTTTGTGATCCATAAATTTTTTGGGATACGAATTCAGGCTTTTGATCTGCAATTTTTTTTTTAAAGTTATAATTAAATATATTTCATATATAAAATATTTTACATAAGTGTTATTAGCTTCTTTTCTTTAATTTATGTGAGTATAAATTAAGAAGTGCTTGTCTTAATTAAGTTCGCAGCCAAACAAACCCTCAATTTTATATCCCATAAAATTTTGGACAAAAATATTTTAAGTTAACTGTCTATATTACCATTCATAAATACTTTATGGACGGTGAGTTGATCTTTCTTTATCTCTTACTATTAACGTTGCTTTCATAAACCCTTGTACTATTGTCATTAATTTAATACAGTGGTCATATATATTGACAATAAAAAAGTTTTTGGATTAAAAAAGGAAGGAAAAGATAAAAGCTATAAGTTCACAAGCCGAAACCAGAGGCCTGGGTGCCATCGCTAAATGGTACACCCCTAAAAACGACCTAGCAATAAGAGCGATAATAAATTCTGAGAAAACCGATAAAAAATCTATGAATCTGAAATCGGGTGAAGGACTATGGAGGGTCAAATGCATCGCCCCTACTACCCTTGAACTGGGAGATGCCCTGTTGAATGGCTGATAGTGTAGCTCGTGCAGGCTCTAGCCTCGAATTCATTGATAGTCTTGCCCGGGATTTGATGATGGATCACCCCAGGCATCCTGAGGCTACTACGTTTCTTCGTGGAACGAGTCGGGCCTTCCCGAGTAGGGACGTCGTTGGCAGTGGCCTCCAAGTTCAGACTGTTGTTGGTTGCTGCAGCCACATGATCCTCTGAGGGCTCATCCGTGTTGAGACTGGAGAAGGAGTTGCTCACTGGGACCGGATCGGCCTCAATATCTGAGGAGGGGTTCAGTGGGGGCACTCGGGGCTGGAGGTCTGAGGGAGAAGGCCTCGACCGTCTTCTGTGCCGAGTCCTACCACGGGAGTCGTCGCGAGGAGGCGGCGGGGCCTGTCCCATAGCGCAACGAGTAGACACGTGTCCAACTATCTTACAGTGGCTGCAGAACTCCGGAAGCTGCTCATATAACACCTCTACCATCACCGAACTATCCTCACATTCAAGGACCAGACGCTCCAACAAAGGTTGTTTCATATCCACCTCGACCATGATTCTAGCGTACTGAGCCATGGTCTTAGCTGTTTTGTGACCGTCCATCTTAATGAGATTGCCAACCACCGAAGCCGCAGCCGAGAGAACCGTGGACTACCAAAGTTCAATCGGGAGGCCGAGGAAGCGTACCCAAACTTGAGACGTCGAGGTCGGTGCCTGGTTCGGATTGAAGCCTGGAGACCATTTTTTAAGGCGAATGGAACCTTGGCCCAGTTGCCAATCTCGTCTTCTAAAAATATGGTCGCGCTCTTCCAAAAGGCGAAATTTGAGAATAACAAATCCTTTTCCGATTGGCACAACAGAGAGGCTCCCATGGAGGGACCAAGACTCGACAAGCTTCTTCGACAGCTCAGCATACGGGATCGGGGTTTTTCCACGAGGGGTGATTAAGCGACCAATCAAGGCATCCTTGAATTCGTTCACACCAGTCTGTAATGTGGCATGATCGATCGAGATCGTGAAGTAATCCCCCTTCTTACACGGGCGCATGTGTTCAGGAAAAACGACTGGGCTCGTGGAGGAGGGGCCAATGGGCAAGGTGGGCATCTCGGAAGAGGGCGGAGCCGAGGTGCTCTATCCGACCAAGGCAGACACGAACGAGGTAGGAGACGGCAACGCAGGTAAAGAGCCAACGAGCGGTTCGAGAAACTCAGTGAACCTAGGAAAGTGCTCCTCCAAGGAAGAGAGGTGAACACCAATGGGAACAGACTGATCAAGAGATTCCAAAAAGGCGCCCAATCCCGGAAACCGAGGCATAAGCAGCTCAGCCAGAGCAATTTCACCAGGGGAGAAATTGGCCAAGGACGAAGAGGGCGTTGGAGTTAGAGCATGCTCGTGTAAGGGTTGCGTGCTGTCAAGCGGCACTAGAGGAGCCTCCTGCTCCCGCAAGGGCAGCGGCGGAGGGCTGCCAGGGGAGGAGGAGGGTGGTAGAGGACGGCTAGAGGCGGCGGAGGAGGGCGAGGAGCCGCGGCACTAACGGGCGGCACCCTGCCGCAGGGGAGGGACGGTCATTCAGGGTCGAGACGTTCGACGTCGGTCACCGTAGGGGGAGGCGATCGAGGAGGAAGGGGGAGAGCTTACCGGCGAAGCACCGTCGAGCTTCGGAACGGCGGCCATGGAAGCGAATGGAGGTCCTAGGCGGACGCCATAGGTGGTTGAGAGCAAGGCGGTGCGTGGTGGTGTAGCAGGCGGCAGCCTGGTGCTTAAATGGGCGGCGACACGACAAGAAAAAGGGAAAGAAAAAAGAGTAGAGGTTGACGGAGGAGGAGGAGAAAGGTGGGTGGTGGTCGGCGGGACGAGGCTAGTGGATATGGGGGTGGCTGGCGGTGGAGAAGGGGGGTGGTTGGCGGTGGAGAAAAAGTTGCGGCGGGTTACACCTCCACTGTCAGTGGTCATATATATTGATTTATGTATGTATGTAGGTCAGACATAGTTGACTTGCTAGTACTCCCTCGTTTCTCCTTCTAAATTTATAATGTTCATTTTTTTATGGTATAACTTATGTGTTTTAATGAATATTAATTAAAAATTTATGTATAAAGTAAATAAATTAAGAGTATGATAGAATATTGTAGAGTACATTTATAAATAATGTGATTGTTTATTAATAAAATTACATTTTAAATACATAAGTAATGGTTGAAAGGTGTGATAAAATAATATGAATAGTTTTATAATATTTAAAAAAAAAAGAATTAACATAATAAAATTGAATAATAAAAAAAAATTGAAAATAATAAAATTGGATGAGGGAATATATTTTTTCTTTTAACGTACTTATAAAATCAGTTAAATGTATAACTGGCGCACACCCGTGTGTTACAAGGATTTTGTGTTATACTTATATTTTTTACATTAATATTTGTAATTGAGTTCAAATTTTTTGATATTATTCCCATGCAATTGACTATCATTCATTTTACAATTTGAAAAGTAAAAATTACAGTACTAAATTAATTGTGATTTAGATTAAAAAAATTATATACTTATTTCATAATGTTTTGAAATGGATGAATTAAATTTAATTACATGTTTATTAATTTGTGAGTTAAGAATTGAGTATTTTTCAAATAAGTTTTTTTCCTTCATTTTATAAGCCTTTATCTTTTAAAAATTATGAATTAATAGAATTAAGGATTAAGTATTCCTTAAATAAGCTATTTTTTTCTTTTAAACTATTAAAGTTAAAATTGTATGATGTAACGCGTTTTTATAAAGTAGAATTAAGGATTAAGTAGAATTATTTTGAGTACTTTGTAAAAGTAGTTGTATTGAACAAATATATAAATGTCAACTTAAAATTGGCCCTAGTTGTTTGCACCCCTCTCTTTGGAAAATACACCCACCAAATAGTATGATAAACAAACTTGCATATTAAAAAGACAGTATTGTCCATAATAAAACCCCTAATTTTTGGTCGAGTCTACTCTTGCAATTTTATTTTATTTTTGAAAGCATACTTTTGTAAATTTTGAAGAGATATATATGTTTCAGCCAATTTTTATGTATTTAAAACTAAGCAAGTAGGCTTGGTGTGCCAATGAAGTTGAAGATTTGTGGTAAGAAAGGCCACATGCTTTAAAAGAGAGTAGACATAGTGGATCTAAACATATTAAAATAATAAATTTATAAAAAAGCAAATAGCATGTTATTTGGGTGAAGAAAAATTAAGAAATAAATGGTGAGGTTTGAAAATCAAGACCTATTGAAGGTCAACTCTAATGTAAATGATACATTCCAACCAAACTAGTAGAATTTTATAAAAATATTACTACAACAATTTAAATTATATGTGTATAATAAACAAATACAAATTAAACCGAGCCCCTTCACCGGGGAGGGGGTCTGCTTGCACCTAGGAGTGTGCAAAAAAAAGATCGGACCGACATGTTAATTTTCAGTCCGGTCCTCAGTCCTTCAAATTTTAGGATTTTGAGTTTTCGATCCTGTCCGGATTAAGATCAAAATTTACTAGTCAGACTGAAAACCTGATTTTATATATATATATATATATATATATTCTTTATATATATTTTTAATAATGCCCTCTCAATTATTTTAAACTAAATAAAATCAAGATTATTAACTTGAAAAATTCGAAAATATTTCTTCCATTAAAACTCTGGAAAAAAAATAAATAGAAACGCAATATGCTTAGAACCAAATAATTAGTGAGGATGTGAGGTAAAAATATTGATATCTATTATAATATTTTCAAGTATATAATTTTAAAAAAATGTTCAACTTTTTAGTGTCAAAAGATGATTAATAATATTGGAAATAAAATTCACATTGGTGGAAGTTGATCTCCAATGAAGAACCAACACTCTATTTTTCATCACAAATTCATCATTCTTGTTCCCCTTCCATAAACTTGAAAAAACTTTATTTAAAAAACAAACTGAAAAAATAAATAAAAAATCGATTTGGACCGGATTAATTCAGGTCCGGTCTCTGGTCCACCCATTAAGGTAGATTTCGTCATTTCGGTTTCGATCCAAATCAACTCAATTCTGATCCGGTCCAATTTCGGATTGGTGCACACCCCTACTTACACCGCCTGAGGCTGCCCTCAGTATTGTGGAATGTTAATTATTTTTTAAATGGCATATATTAATAATGTAAGGCGTGGGACTTAGGAATGTGCTTTTTTCTAGGTCTTAGATTCGAATCCTCTAAGGTGCAAACAATTCCTATGGGGTCAATCCAAGCTCAAAGCTCTGGCTTTAAACAGGATCCCCGCAAGTGGGCGGTAGGATTGATCTCCCGGGACCGGGATTAGTCGATCCTTGAACCGGATACCCGAGACTTCAAAATAAAAAATAATAATAATAATGCACGCAGCGAATTACACCTTAAAACAACAAAACTGAAACCAATGTTGTAAAGACACGCTCCCTTTGTATTCATGAACTTTCCCTCCCACAAATCACATCTTAATAGTAAAAACAAGGCCCAACAAGGCTTTCGGACAAGAAAGGCCTCCAGTTTTGACCATAAAACAACAACAATAATGAAGTTATAAATAGGAAGCCAAAATTTTATTCAAATTTCTCGTTATATCTTTTCTCAGACGCTCCACCTAACTTCAAGATTCTTGTTCGATATTGAAATAAGTAATACAGTAATCTCTAATGTCACACTACAATTATAGCATTATTTAACAATATGTTATATGGCAAAGAATAAAATCAACAATAATCTCATATGACCTTGACCTAGTCATAAAACATAAAGCGCCTAATATAAAAAAAAATTATTCAAAATCTGATAAGAGATAGGAGTAAAAGATAGTTTTCTTTTCAAGTATCAGATACAAAGTTTTACTATTTACAAAATATTTAATTTTGTTTATTTTTCATTTTAAAATCACTAACCTAGGCTAAACCGGGATTATGTAGGACGTGAAATTGTAAGGTAGGTTCGTTTTGGGATTATGTAGGACGTGAGAAATTTGGATGGGAAAATTCTGAATGATGTGCGTGTATTTTTAGAGGTGGATGAAATTGAGTGGTGAAATACTGAACTAGAACAGGACGAGGGGCGTTACGTCCCCCGCCCGGACGTGATAGTACCAAAACAAACAGGCCCTTAATGAATCAAACCAAAGCCAAGAATTATGTCCTTGAATACAAAAGTCATCCCAAGTCAAAAGCCCAAACTGAAGAAAATAAATAGTCTAAAAATTAAACTAAATATTCATATCCTTGAAGCAGGGAGGAATAAATCCCTTGCAAGCACCTGACCTAACTATACAAAAAAGCCAGAAAACTTGAATGTAGTTATACCAAAATCAAAACCAAATCTTATCACCATAAAAACTCGCAAAATCAATAATGGTGGAGTAGTTAGATTCCTCTGTTGATCATATCAATGAACCTCTGATCAGATTCTTGCCTCTGCAGCCTCATATCATCATTGAATTTCTTGATGAAGGCTTCAACTTGCTGATTGAATTCATCGATTCCAACTGAAGGATCCCTCCTCATCCCGCCCCTTCTCCTTAAAGATACTGCCTCGTTGAACGTCTCTGATTTCTTCAGATCCTTCCATGTAAAGCTTGATGTTGCGGGGGATTCCTCTGAATGTTGCACACTACCTGTTTGTATAAATGTCTCACTCTTTGTCAGCTGTTTCCCTTTACCCCCACTTATCGCCTTCCATGTTGCCTCCATTGTTATTGTATCTTCTTCTTCTTCTTCATGTTCTTTTTCACCCTCATCCAACTTCTCATCATGATCAGCTTCCATTTTAACCTCTGGGAAATAATCATCATGATCATGAACATGAATATCATGATCAAAACTTGGGGTGGAGCTGAATTCTTCAGTTCTTGATAGTAATTCTTGTGGTTGTGTTTGTGGTGGTGGTGGTGGTTCGATGACGTCGAGGCGCGGGGGTTGAAGTGGTGGTGGTGGCGGCGGGGGTTCGTGGGGCGGGAAGGTGGAGAGGGTGGCTATAAGTAGCACCATCAAGTTGATGATGATACAAATGTATAGAGGAGAAGACAAGAAACACTTGAGGGAATTCCAAAATCCAACAACATTGGAGAGAACTAACTCACATGAAAATGGCAAGAATGGCCCTCTCAACATTGCCACACTTGAAATCAAGCCTAATGATAAAAGCAACACCTTCAAAACCATGGCAACATTCTGCAGCACACTACTATAATCATGCCCCGATGTTTCTACCGACGAAAACGCCATCTACCACGACGGAAAAGAGAGACGAAACTCGTTAGCAAGACGAACAGAAAAACGCGCTCCTTTGCTAAGGCTTTTGATGCAGTTTTAATGAAGAAGAATATATGGCTTTACAACTATTTGCAGCTAAAAAATGATGTACTAAACAAGAACCACCACCAAATATTAGGATGCTTGCTTTTTATTTTTTCTCCTTTTGAAGAAAAAGGAGAGACACCTAATGGAGAGAAGAAGGAACTTTTTTAAGTATGCATTTCGTAATTATTAAATTTGCAGCTAATTATTCCATCTTTATTTAAATACTGGCCCCTCTCTTTTGTCCCGTGCCTTTTGAACTTGCTTGGTGGATAAGATGGTACATTATTTGTTTAAGTTTTAAGCTAGCAACAAATTAGTTTGAAGGTATATTAATAAGCCTTTTAACTAATCCCCCAGGTTGTTTGTCGTTTTTTAACTTAAATTTTAAATTTTATTTTGCTTCAAAAAAAAAAAAAAAAACTTAAATTTTATTTCAAAAAATTGTCGTTTTAACTATTTTTTCATAATACCCCTTATGTATGGCTAAAGTTTCTCCTTTTAATTGAAAACTATATTTTGTACTTAAATTCTTCTTCTTGATGAGAGGAAAAATTGTAAAAAAAAAAAATTATATTTCTTAATTTTATTACAAAACAAAAAATAAAATAAAATGACAGAGTATATAGTTTTTAAAAAAGATGCAAATTCACCCACAATTGAAGTCAAGTTGTCAAAAGGGTCCCTTAAACTTAGCTTGTCTGATTATTGGAAACACCTACCACACATTAATAAATTTATAATTAAGTATAAAATATACACAAACGAAAATAATGACAACAATTTGGGGGAGTGTATATGTCTAATAATGAGGAGTGGGTTCATTTTTTATATTGAGTCTTCCACTATTGAATAGGATATGGAATTTTCTACAACAATATACAGTAAAACGTATAAATTAATACTTTATAAATTAATAAACTCTTTAAAATAATAAAATCTTCCGATTCCGACTTGGGCCTTTATAAAAAATCATCAAATTCGATAAGATAATAAGATAATAATTTTTCGGAAAATTCCTTTATAAATATTAGGTCACATTAAAACTAGAATTTATGTCACTAAAGGGCCGTTTTCTCCTTGTGTAATTTAATTTGTGAAATTAAAGAAAGGAACTAGCTAGGGTACGTACGGTATGGCTACAGAAGAGGCAGGTTAATTAATGGGCATAATATCATATTAAAAATTAGAATTAGTGAAGAATTAATATATATATATTGGAGTGGTGGTGGCTGGTGGTGGCGGGCCACCATTAGCGGCCGCGGCAATGGCTTTTGAATTCTTTATACTGCCATTTTGAAATCATAGGGTAGGGTAGGGTGGCTCAAACATTTTATTATGAATTAATGTCAATTGTCTTCTTCAAAAAACAACAATTTATGTCAATTGCATAGAGCATAAATTAATGTGTTTACAAATTTATTCATAATAAAGTGCAGTCAAGTAAGTACTAATTTAACCAAACAATTCAAATAAAGGAGACAAAAAATAACAATAAAAATGGTACTCGTAATTACCTTTCACCAAAGTAGGGCGTGAGATTAATCTCCTTTTAGATTATGAACTTACGAAGATGAGTCGTACTTCTGTGTATGTGTTACATACTTTGTAACCTGTATTTAACTCACGAAACACGAGTTTTGTATATATGAGAGTGAATTTGTATTGATAATGTGCATTAAAACCAGTATAAGAAACTCGAATATATATATAACAAAGATTAGGAGAATAGAGAAAGTAGTAGAAAAATAGAATAGGATAATATCTCACTTGATTTTCTAAATCTGTCTCAATTAATTTAGGTCAATCGTCTAAATTTGAGTAATATTCACACAATCTTAGTATTAAATAAAGAGAAGGCATATTTAATTGTTAATCACTATATATAGCCATGCATAGGCTTTAGGCTTTATCAAAATTTGGAAATTAGTTGCAGACACGTAAATATAATCAACCTCTAAAATAGGTTTATCACAATTCACACCTAGTAACTAGAGTCTAAAAAAATACCTAAATTATCCTCCTTTTTAATTAACCACTTGATTTAATTTATTTCACAAAATAAAATTTAAATTATTTATTACCTCAGAAATTGTCTTACCTGCACTTACTCAAAATTAAAATAAGGGTAGTGCAATTTTGATCTATATTTTTTTCATTTTGTATACTGAAAAATATTACTAATATTGTTCAGCATTTTTTTTTATATAAGCAATTTTTTTTTTAATATGAACAAATACCATTTATTCTATATTTCCTTATCTTAAAACTCGCTAAAGCGAGTTAAAATTAAATTAAAATTGCACCACATAAATTTTTGCCATTAAAATATGAGTCTCTCTTAGTGTGACTTGTCCAATGCATATACAAACATCAAGCGATATATGTAATGTAAATCTAAAATAAAAATAAAGGTTGTAATTTCTTGAAGTCATTCCAATAAATCTAACTAATATTATGCGATCAACTCCAAAATATAAACCACAATATGCATTAATTATAAGCTTCAAGAAAATACGAGATAATTCGAGTGGTTACAACACTAATTCAGGCCAGGACAATTTTTTTTTTTTTTAGTAATGAGAAGGAGTTGAGAATTTATTTCTTTCTTTAATATTTAAAGCGTACATTTAAATATATAATATCATTACATGCAGTAAGTCGATTTATTTATTTGAATTTAGTCCGTATGTTTGGCCGTAGTTTTCAACAAACCCACTTTTTGACTTGTGATAGTGCATGGTAGCTCCCCAACCATCTGATCTGATTGTTTGATGGTTAATTCCAAAATACAATTATTCCATTGTATAAGTATAATTATAAATAATAATCTCAATAATTGTAAAAAATACTAATAATGGAAGAGGACAAAAGTAAAGTGGCTTGCATGTCTTTTCAAAAGAAGATAAATATCGATCAATGTATCTTCTTCTCTAAATAAACATGTATTAAGACAATTCAATTTAAGTAGGGCAGTGCACTTCCATGTGTCAATCAAACCAAGACTAGTGGGGGGAAAGATAATTGCACATTTAATATTTTGAATCAAGTTCCAAAGGGATTTTAAATTTGAGAATATTGCACAAATACATTAGCACATTAAAAAAGAATCATAAAATATCTTGGATTCTTCATGAAAATATTTGTGTGTTTATATGTGGTCAAACTTTCTATATATATTTTTTATGAATGATTCTCTCTAATTGATTCTATTAGTACAATATTATTATTATTATACTCAATTATAACCCACTCTTCCTCCTATAAACGCCTTTTATCAATTCCTACAAAATCATAAAAAGGAAAAAAATAATTTTTAACATTATTAGTAATCATTAATTCAATAAATTATTTACAATAATTAAATACTATATATTATGAAATTAGTATAACTACATTTTTTAATATAAAATCCAAAGATTTAAATTATTCAAGTATAACATATATTATGAATATTACTTTTACTAGCATTCGACATAAAACACGGGTACTCATTTAGTGTGACGATATAAGACAATACAGTGGAGTCATGCAAAATGAGTATGGGTAAATCGGAAGGATGAAAATATCGTGAAATATCGCGGATCTATCGTAAATTTGGATATTGCGATATGGATATTGGGGTCTAATGTATTTTTTCTCGAGTATCGTGGATATATCGCAAAATATCGCTAAATATCGATGTCGATATCGATATCGTTCAACCTTAGTGTAAAATTGGACGGAAATTGAGAAATATCGCGGATATATCGCACAATATCGCAAAATCTGAAAAAATACAAACTTATTTGAAATTTTATTTTTTTATGCACAAAATTATACATTTTATTTTTAATAGTGCAAACGAATATATTTTCAATTCACCTCATATATTTACTAGTTTTTTTAAACATATGAATTATATGTGCATAACTATATCATAAATTACTATAATGTGATGAGTTAGTATGAATGTTGTTTGGACAAATATGTCATTTCACCCAATGTTTTTTATAACCGGACCGGAGACCAAACCGGATAAGGCAACGGTTCACGGTCCAACCGGTTGGATCGGCGGTCCAACTGGTAAAATAATTATATATATAATATATATTATTATTTTTTATTACTTTAAAAAATACATTTATAAAATTATATTAAAATAAAGAATATTAAATTAAAATATTAGTAAGAAAATAGTGTTGGGAGTGAACAATTAAAAGAAACAATGTTAATAAGAAAACAAATATATTAGATTTATTTTTCACATGGAATAAAAAGTAAAGAAATAATATAAGAGAAAAAAAATAAATATATGAAACTTTCATCCCACATCGAATAGGAGTAGTGAAATATGAGAGAAAATCATTATATTAATTGTATTTCATCATGTATATTTTATATTAATTGTATTTCATCATGTATATTTAATCATTTTATATTGTATTATGTTGTCAATTAGTTTTCGTCAGCCAATATTTATATAATTTATTATCTATATGTTTGTTTTAAACATATAATATTAATGACTTTTGAATGGATGTATAATAGTATGTTTTAATTATCCCTAAAATTTCATGTTAAATTTTCAAGATTTTAATAAGATTTTCGTCATTTTTTTAATTTTTTTACGATATCGATATGCGATATCGATATATCCCACGATATATCCGTAAAATTAAGATTGCTATTTATTGCGATAGCGATATTTTCATCCTTAAGCCAACTGTGTCGCACACTCCCTTACAAGGATTGCTAGGAAATTTCCTAACATTTATTGTTGAATTGAGCTTCCAAATTGTGTGAAACGCCTTCCCAACATGGCTTGTTCGTGTTAATTTCTCATTGGTGTTAAAAATAAAAACAGCACAGATTTGGCAATATTATATTATTAATTTTGCCTTTAAACTACAGGTTGTGTGAGTATCTAATAAAGCTTAATTCTAAAATGTTAGCAGCAACTACTTTTTATTAAAATGATCGTATTTGAAGGAATTTGTTTTAGTAAATGCATATCCCTGCCCCTATTTTAGAAATGTGGCAATCACCTCATTTTTTAGAGGGCTGATAATGTTTTATTTAGAGAGCTTGCAAAGTTATTCTATCTATACATATATAATTATCGAGCAATAGGGTAGTACTCCCTCCGTTCCACCAAAAGCTCCTTTGAAATTTCGTAAGGAATGTAAAAAAGGTTGATGTAACTGGATAGGGATTAAAAAAAAAAAAAAAAACTGATGTGGTAATGTGGGGTCATACATGTCACAAAAAAGAAAATGAGGTGGGATGCTCGAATACGAAATATAAGAAGCTTGTGGTGGGACGGACGGAGTATATCATTACCAACATCCATCTAATTGTTGTCTAAAGTAAAACCCTTTGAGCATCATATTAACTAGACTTGAGCATCTAATTGACAATAGCCAGCTCATATAAGCAAGAAAAGAAGTTTGTGATTCAAATTCAAGGTGGATGCCTAATTTTTTGGCTCCAAATGTGGTCTACCTGCAAGAACTTGCATCTCTGTACAGTACAAGGTTGCACAATCATGCCAAATATGTCAGAGTGCACAAGGGAAATGCAGCCCAATCAGCATATGCAAATGCAAGTATACCCTATGGCCAAAGATGTGTCTTCACTCACTCACAGCCTACAAGCTTAACGACAGACTAGAGCTGTTATTCGAGCCGAGTACTTGAAGTTCAAGCTCCACTCGAGTTCTTATTGAACTGAGCTCGACTCTGCTCGATAACATTGACGAGCAAAAAAAAATGAGGTCGAGTCCTAATGAAATTAAAAGAAGACTCGTTTAACGAGTCGATTCGAACTGAGTTCGAGCCTTAACGAGCCGAGTTCACGAGCAGCTCGGTTCGTATAACAGCACTACGACAGACACAACATATATCACAGAAGCAATGGATACTGGACTGGACTGGGGAGAGGAAACAGCTAATGATGGATAGGCAAAAAGACTCAACCAGTATGTTATGTTATGTTAAGCATTCATTTGGCAACCAAAAAATCTCTCTGATCTATAAACACTAAACCATAAAAAACTCAATCCAATCATAAACAAGACTAGAAATCAATCACTTGATTAACCATAAAAAATGCACAAACGAAAATCAAAGTGATCTCATAGGAAAATTATTGGGAACCAAATCTATGATAATTCTTCTGAATAAAGGGGAAATTTGATGCTGCAATTTGATACATAAACTGATTCGCAAGATATAAAATTCCCAATTTTGAAGACTGAATCCCATCTCAATCAGATCATAAGGATAATCTAACAAATGCATTCTGAATTATAGACGAGAAACACTAATGCATTCATACCCCTAATTTAGGAAATTATTACTCTGTATCAGCGGTAGATCCGATGCCAGCCTCCTTAGGGGTCTTGGCGGTGATGGAGAGCGCGTGCAAACCGGATTGAAGCTCGTCGGAGAGGAGTTCGTAGACCATACGGTGTCGTTTGACTAGGTTTTGGCCTTCGAATTTGCTGGAAACGACCCTCACATTGAAATGCGTCTCGTTAGCGCCACCGTCCATTTCTCTGACGGCGGCGTGCCCGGCGTGCTGGTAGGAGACGTCCTCGATATCCAAAACGGCGGCTTGCAGTGCCGTTTCGAGCTTCGTCTTGATTCGGCAAGCCCTCGAGACCACCACTCGCGATGCCATTTCACTCCAACTTGTATAATTTCTGTATGATATTATACTTAATAATTTTTTTACTATTAAATCATTTAATTATTTATTTTATCCTTTTTTATATACTTCTATATAAACGGAGTATTAATTTTCTACACATAATAACACATGAAACACTAAACTAATTTTTCGACTAATTTTAGACGTGATATTTAAAGGGTATTACTCCAAACTATGCACAAATTATTTTTCTCCCATCTATTCTGAAACTGATTCATGAGTATAAATAAAGTTTGGATTTTTCTTTATCTTTGTTTTTTTAAACCCAAGTATGTAAATCAGTTACATAATGGATTAGGAAAATGGGTTTGTGCTTATCATGCAGAATTTGACGAATATACCTTCTTAAAAATCATGTGTGATGTAAATGTTAAAAAGTGATAAGAAATTTAGCCTAAAAAATCAGTTTAGTAATTATGTTTACGTAAAAATTGGTTTTTGTACAACTTTTTCCCCCGAAACATTGAAAAGGGAGACAAGGGATGAAAAGGAGATAAAGAGGGGCGTGCATAGCAGAGTGGAGAAGCGAGCGATAGTGCGTACACCAAAAGAAAAAAAGAAAGGAAAAATGGAGAAAGTGACAAATTAGGATGTTTATGGTAGGGTGTATCTACTAGGGAGATTTTAGAAAGAAAGAAAAAAATGGTGGTTTAACCAATTTAAAAGAAATGTTTAATCTCGATATTTAAGGGGAGTGAGTTAATCGGGGAGTGTATCTAAATTTTAAAGAGGTGGAAATAATCGTACCCCAAAAAAAAAAAAAATCTAGGCCCATTTTGATCTACCCATGCATGTAGCCATCAGGCTTGATAGGCTTAAGGCCAATTGCCCGTTTTAACTGGGCTGGATGGTCATGGTCCAATGATATAATTTTTTTATGTTATTTTATTATTTTTACTAAGGTTTGGATTTTGAATTTTACAAAATTAAATTCTTGTCGAAGTATTTTATGGATTTCATTTATTAATCAAATATAAATTATTAAAAAATGTAAAAATCGTTTTTCAAAGTATGTGCTTTGATTCATTGAACTGTGAAATCTTGGCTCCGTACTTGCATATAATATTGAATACGAGTATTATTTTTTATTTTTTTAATTTATATACACATATTCATGCAACAAAGTATGACCATTCGACATTGATGAAAGAAAAGGGTGGTATTCCATATCAGAAAATTTACTTCGACTTACAAGTACTTTAACGATAGGATCAACAAAAAAATGTGACCTTCACTCTATAGACTGCTTTACACTCCATGCATTTATGTCCAAATAAATCGAGTCAAGTCCTGTATTTTGTTGTGTTCATTTGGTTGAACTTATAATTATGAGTGATACAACAACTCATTTATTCACTTGTTTGATTGTTTTCGAATTGTCGGTTTGGTAGTTAAAGTTATTGTATAGTGCTATGATATTATGAAATAGTTTCATCTATCTACAAACATAAATTTGTTTAGTAATGTGAAAACAATTTATTTATTCCACAATAGTTGTGAGTTGTAACCACACTACAACGGGAGTTATCATCTTTCTGGTGTGGCGTGGATTAAACTGAACCAAATATAATATTATACGTAGAGATGATAAAAGGGTCATGATCTATATGATTAACCCGTTTAAACCCAAAATAAAAAAGGATTAAGATTTATTTTTCTTGATCCGTTTAAATCTAGACCGTTTATAGATTGGGCCCCGAAAGGTTACGACCATTCGGTTAGTTCGTTTAATATTTTATAATTTAATTTTAATATGCGTATATGATAATTTTACTAATAAATTGTTTTTATCATTGTACATATTTTAGATGAAATGAGTTAGAAGATAACATTTTGTTCAATTATACTAATAAAAATATTGGGTGGCAGTGATTTAGAAGATAACATTTTGTTCAATTACTAAAAAAATATTGTCGTTCAAACAATGCTTGATTTTTTTTTTTAAAAGAAAAATATTGGTTGATGTAAAATAACACATTAATTATATTAGGGATTATATTTTTTTTAGTCCATTAAGTTGCCACAATTTTGAATTTAGTCCACTAGATTATCACTTTTTGAATGTAGTCCATTAACTTTCGATTTATTTTGATTTTGGTCTAGTTATCTACTATAGCAGATTTAACAAGTCATTTTTTAAAACACACCACCCACCCCATAAAATGTTATACACACCCACACCACACTAAAATTTAAAAAACATTTTATATTACTATGCACATCCCAATTATTTCCTATTTAATAAATTGTCAAAAATAATTAAATTAAAAAAAAGTAAGAATTCAAATTAATAGTATAAAAAATATAAATAAAACCTATAAAAAATTGCCAAAATCTTGAAAAATTAAATAAAGCTAAAACAATTAATTAATTTAATAAGTTTTGAAGATTTAGTTGATTTTTTTAATATTTTTGAAGATTTTTAATAAATTAAAAAAATCAACTAAATCTGAAAAAATTATTAAATTAAATAAAAATCTTTAAAAATATTAAAAAAATTAACTAAAATTTCAAAACTAATTAAATTAATTAATTTTTTAGCTTTATTAAAATTTTGAAGATTTAGATATTTTTTATAGGTTTTATTAATATTTTTCATATTAATTTGAATTCTTATTTTTTTTAAAATTTAATTATTTTGGCAATTTATTAAATATGAAAGAATTGGAGTGTGTATAGTAATAAAAAAATATTTTTTAATTTTTAGTGTGGTGTGGGTGTGTATAACATTTTATGGGGTGTGTTTTAAAAAATGACTTGTTAAACCTGTTATAGCATGTAACTGGACCAAAATTAAAATAAATCGACACTTAATGGACTAAATTCAAAAAATGGTAATCTGCTAGACTAAATTAAAAAACGTGGTAACTTAATGGACTAAAAAAATATAATTCCATTATGCATCTACTTATTTTATATTATGATAAATTTAAAGTACACCTCACAGTAGTATATATTTTGAATTTTGACTTTACTTTTAATTTATTCTTTTTCTTTGTAGAGAGAATTTCATTTTACGTCCTATAATTTAGGCCTAATCCAGTTTATATCCTTTAAGTTTTCACTTTTTCAATTTATGTACTAGGGTGTCCAATTTATGTCCTTTTAGATCCAATTTACGTCCTTTAAGTTTGAAAATTAAAAATCAATAATTAAAAAATTCTTTATAAAATTAAAAATCTCATTAAAAACTAAAAATATCATTAAAATTTATAAATTGTGTAAAATAAAAATAAAAAATTCTAAATTTCTAAAAATCACATAAAAACATAAAATTTTAAATATAAAAAAACTATAAATTAAAATTTTAAAAATGTTTAAAATAAAATTAAAAATTATACAATTCTAAAAACCTCATTAAAATGAATTTGACACGGTTCTACAGTCAATCAAGGCGTGGAATACAAAAAAATTTAGAAGTTCGAGAAAAACTTTAATGGCGGATGAGTTCGAATCAAGTCTGGTTTTTAATGACATATTAATAATTTTTATTATTCTTATTGGGTTTTTAGAATTTTTAATATTTAATCTACACATTTTTTAAAAATTAAAGAGATTTTTAGAATTTTTAATGAGATTTTCGAATTTCTTAATTTTAAGTTAAACATTTTCGATTTTTTGAATTATTTATTTTTATTTTACACATTTTATAATTTTTAATGAGATTTTTAAAAAAATTAAATAAGATATTTTGAATTTTATTTTTCACATTTTATAGTTTTTAATTTTAATGATGTTTTCGGATTTTTAATAATATTTTAAAAATTTTAAAGATATTTTTAGAAAATTTATTTATTAAATTTTAAAATTTTCAAACTTAAAGGATGTAAATTGGACTATTTGGCCGAAATCCCAATTTATTCCTCACATTCCGGTGTGTTTGAAAATTTTCCGGCGAAAATGACGTAAATTTGACCAAAAAGGACGTAAATCGAAAAAGTGAAAACTTAAAGGATATAAATTGGATTAGCCCTAAGTTAAATGACGTAAAATTATTTTTTCTCTTCTTTTGTAATTAGTTACTGAGTCGATTAATCCACAACCTATGGTATTAGGGTTAGATTACAACTATTGATGGACCGTTAAAATAAATCGATAAGACTCAGTGACGGATCCAGAAATTTAAATTTGCGGGTACAATAAATAATCTTTAAAAATCTATTTAATGTTTGAAGTTTTACTAATTGGTTACATCGTTGACTTCCTATATTGCTTTGACTATTCAAAAAGAAGTGCAGAACCGACTAAAGGGATATACAAACATAGAGGTGAAATTAAATAACAATATAAGATCATGTGAAAAGATAGAAATTCATAGAACTAATAGTTCAAAAAAGAAAATGAGTAAAAAATAGATAAGTGAGTAAAAATATTACTACTTAATTGAGAATTGTGGAATCTACTTATAAAAAATGTGAATGTTTATAAATAAATATTGTAAATAATATTATTTTCAAAAGGATAATGAGAATAATGAAATTAAAAAAATAATATTTAAATAATTTACAATTATAATTTTTTTTATGTTTAAAGTATGACAAATAAATAGTACTCACATATTTCTTTTATAAGAGAGAAGGTATAGTAAATTGGACAACTAAACATCAATTTCAAGATCAAGAATCAAGCCCAATTCAATGGCCCAATTGATAATTTGAGTTTTTGCAGCACTCCTATGGGAATATTAGATAGATTTTTTCAATTTTGGGTACAGTTGTATCCCTTATCTCAACGTAGGTCGACCAATTGATAAGACTCTAGACTGTTTAAATTTGTGACTTAATTAGTTAGGACCAACCCGTTTAACATCTTTGATCGTGTGTGACAAAATTATAATTTAATTTGCGTAGTATTTCCCAAACTAACTTAACATGTCCATTAATACTAGGCAACCAAACGGGCCTAAACTTTGCCAGTTTGGCTCAACTGACTTAATAGTATTAATTAGGATAGTCACATAATTAAGCTTGTTTAGAAAAAATATTTACGATTTCAGATAGAATTAAAATCAGTAATTACTAAAAATGTCGGCCTATGGAAGTCTCCAATGGGAAAGATTACCATATGCTTGACTTTTAAGAAACGACTTTCCCATCAATACAATACGGCATTGTTGAAGAAACACGACTTTAGTAGGCAAAGTAGGGAATTGGAGTTTGGGTAACAGAAGAGAATAGTTTCTCCATCAGTTATTATCCACACGTTTTCTCACTGAAACTTGTTTGCATTTTCTCATTATTCACGTCCTTTTTTTCTCCCCCAAAAATCTCAGTGAATATTCTCTCACGTTTTCACAGTGCAAAAATCATGTCTTCGGCGGGACTTCCCGGCGGCGGAGGAGGAGGAGGACAGCAGTACTTCTGCTATCAATGCGAGCAAAACGTCACCATCACTTCTCCAGCCTCACCTACCGACGAGCTCGTTTGCCCAAATTGCCACGGCGGTTTTCTAGAAGAATCTGAAACTGTTCCTCCGCCAAACCCTACCGACGCTATTCTCGACCCTTTCTTCGACGGAAGTTTCCCTCCCTTCGGAGGTCTCCCAGTCGTCTTCTCTTCTTCCTCTGCTACTCCTGGCGGCGCCTCCTTCTCAGTCTCCTCTGGCGGCGGAGGCAGAGGCGGTGGAGGACTTGATGATCCGTCATCGCTTCTAGGTAACCGATCTCCGGATGAATTTAATCCTTTTTCTTTTCTCAACAATTATCTCAATAATCTCCAAGCGAGGGGAGCAAACATTCAGCTTGTTTTTGAATCTTCTGGCGGCGGTGGATTGGGCGGATTGGGCGGCGGAGGGGCTGATTTTAGGCTTCCAAATAATTTAGGGGATTACTTTATAGGGCCTGGTTTTGAGCAACTGATTCAGCAACTTGCTGATAATGACCCTAATCGATATGGTACACCCCCTGCTTCAAAGTCTGCTATTGAGAGATTGCCGGATATACGGATCACAGAGGAGATGATGGCCTCTGATTCTTCTCAATGCGCGGTGTGTAAAGACAGCTTTGAGTTGAACGAGGAGGCGAAGCAGATGCCTTGCAAACATATATACCATAAAGACTGTATATTACCTTGGCTTGAATTGCACAATTCTTGCCCAGTTTGTAGACATGAATTACCCACTGATGATCCAGATTATGAAAATCGAAGAAAGGGACAGGTGAATGATAATGCTAATAGCAACAATAATAGCAGTAGTATAGGTCTGGGGGCAGCTGGTGGGAATCTGGAGAGTAGGAATGATGATAATACCAGTGAACAGAATCCAAGAACAGTGCAGAGGAGGTTTAGGATATCTTTGCCATCTCTGTTTAGATCTCTTTCTTCAACAGCTGAGACGAGCAGCAGTGGAGGTAATGATGGAGGAAATAACAATACCAACAACAGTGGCAGTGGAACATCCAATAGGGGCTCTGGAGCTGGAGGAGAACAGGCTATGGAGGAGGATCTCGATTGAGGTAAATTTGTGCTGCTTTAAAAAAACCTTGTGTTTTGAAGTGACCGACTTTCTTTATTACGTTTTACTGCTTGAATGTAGTATTGAGATGCTTGAAAACTCTATCATGAGAATGGTTGTCATGGTGTCACATTAAAACCATGTTCTGCCATGTCTGCAATGCATTATTAGTTCTTGCTTTGATTGCTCTATAAAACTTGCTAAGATACAATCTGCTAGAAACTTAATTTTTCCAGTTCAAGACTGTGTATGTCTAGCTGGTAGGTTCGGTCAAGACAAAATCTGTTAAGGAATCCATGTGATTAACAAGCTATTGAGAGATGAATAAAGACAAGTTGCCTAGTATTTCTGGTGTGTATCTTTGAATTCATTTAAATCTTTTCAGCACAAGTAACCTTGCCGGAAGGCAGCACATTTGTCGTGGAAAATTTCATCTGCTGGGCTTTTGCAATGGTTTACGCCCTGGATGAGAGAGCCTTCTTGTACTGCTGAAATTTTAATCAACTGACTTTATCTTTGCACTCATCTTTATTTGGTTTTATAAGTTTATCTATTTTTGAAGGTTTGGGTTAATCAAGACAATCAACATATTTGTTCATTAGTCTTGTTACTCATTTCATTTAATACCTCAGCTGTACTAGCTCAAAGGAATAACTTTAGGATATACTGTCTGTTTGTCTTTTCAATGAATGGGGTGCTGGAACTTTGCTCTTGATAAAGCATTGAACAGACATAAAGGGCCTTAGTGAAATAACCATATGTTGTCCCTCATGGACCATAGTTACAGGAATCGTGGATGGTAAGAGAAGGCAGAACAAAACCTTGGCTAGCACGTGGTATGGGTGGGTAGGCTCAAGTGATTTACAATATCAGGTCACAGTATGATTTGAATGTGCTTTTTGTTAAATTTTAAAAACATAGTCCTGAGTTCAAGATTTGAATGCTGTTAAACAACTAAAATATTTGTAGAATGCATAGAGAAATAATGGACATGTGATGTTAAACATACTTTGATGACCCAATGCAATGAATATCAGATGTTGTATAATGACTCAATTCAACATGTACAGTATGACGTTTCTCTTTAGAGAAGTGAGACCTGATTTTACCCAACCACCCACCCAGTGTCTCCATCATACCCACTTTCTCTCCATCTTACCTTTCACCTAAGTTACTTTTTCTTATTTCCTTCTGTCTCTGACAATATCATCTCCAAAAAAAAAAAAAAAACAAGGAGAAACAAACTGTGCATGTTAGCTGCTTGAAAGTAGTATTGTAAAAATCATCCTAGGTGCCAGGAGTAACTAGATCGAACTGAAAATGGCCCGTTCAGCTGTAATGCTTTCAACCTCTTGTGCGGAAAATATTGAGCCAGGTTTATTTGGCGCCCCATCTGGCACATGCCATTTTAATATTTTTGGTCAGAAATTCATAATAAATTCATAAAACAATGACCGAATTAATTATGTTCATGCACAAGGATATTAGATTACTAAAAAGATTGAAAGATCCTCATTTTTCATTCTTCAGTTCCGACCTTCTAAGTGGTCTATTAAGCAGGGGGGTTGAGTTCTATCCCCAGCCCAAAAGGCCTCGTCCCTCCTTTAACTATGTGATAGGCCAATGGAATGTTTGCACCTTATCTGACTTAGTCGTTAACTATGATCGGGACACCATATTTAAAAAAGTAAATCCCCGCAGTGGATTCTTGCTAATGCAACCTGTAATTACAAACATTTAATCTTAGTAGTATGTTCAATAATAGTATATCATCCAGATAAACATCCAAATACTAAAACACGTTTATCTGAAGAATGAGTTACCGATATGGGTTAGTTTAGTAAATTTTTTATTTGAAAGATGCTGGCTTGTTATGTTTTAGCCAACCCAGACTGGGGTCATGACATGAGATTAAAAAGTTATTGGAAGAAATGGTGCTGTAATGCCTATCTTTGTCTTTTTCAACTGATGATCCATAACTATTGTACTGGCGAGAATCGTATACCTATTGTACTATTAATTGAGACTGGTTTTGGCATAAATTTAATTATGGTCTATGCAAATTATGATAAGTGAGGACCACCTGTTTATGTCTTACCTACCCTATGTCACTGCATTTAAGTAAGTGCCTTTACTTGACGGAGAAAACAAAGTTCCCTCATGTTTCTGATTGAATTGACTGAATCTCCCTCTTCTCTTGTTGCAGCTTTACAATGGAGAAGCGTTGTAACCAATTTGAACAGAAAGGATACATGTATACTCCCCTGTAGTTGATGCTTATCAATTTGTTTCTTTTGAACACAAAGTTGCTACAGTTAGCTGTTTCCATTCTGTGAAGAATCGTTAATGTCTATGGCAGAATTTCTTACTTTAAAGCATCCAAACGTACATACATGCATATCTGTTTCGATACATTTATTAGGCGTTGGCCTTGGCTTTGCACCAACTCCATGATTTGTCAATTATTTTCTTGTAAACACTTCAGATTATGGCATGTGTTCAAAAAAATAAGTATAAAAAATAAAAATGTTATCACAGCTAGCTATTGTTACTTCAGATACGACTTGAATTATTGGTATAATTTTATCCAATTTAAGTGTTTATTTGACGTGGAGCTAGGAGCACCTCAAACCTTAATTTAGGTGGCTCTAGTTTTCAAAATTTTCGGGAAAAAATCCTCCATACTCTTGGATATGTTGGAGAATGCGTTATTTTCATGGTGGTCACACTGTTAGTGGTGTGTTCTACTTTTGAAAAAAACAACATAAAATAGTTGTTGGTTGTGGAATAAGGAGGATGATCGAGGAGAAACGATTATAGATGTGTAAGATGATTATTCATTAATCAAATTGGAGTAATGATTATCTTATTTAGAAGGAAAAATAGTGTAATTAACCAAATTTTGTTCTATTAATTACCATAATTACTGTATATCGGAACTTTATTTATAAATGTTGTTTAACTAATCAATACTTGGGGAAAGATTAGGTTAAAAAAGCGCATTTATCATCGTATCATGTCAGTGAAGGATTAGTTGTGAGTCAATGTGATTGGGGGTCTGCTTGGTTGGTGGGTGGGTAAGGAATCAAAACTATGTGTTTGGTGTGATAGTATCCTTCCTCCAACACTAGTTTAATACCTCACATAAGGGATGATGACGGATGAGATGAAAATAGAGGTGGAAAAAAGTGAATGAGAATAATCTAGTAAATGAGGTGTTTTCAATTTCGGTGGAGTAGTACTACAAAAAAAAGGAAAAAAATCAACAGTTGTCTCCTACAACTTTTGGAAAAAAAAGAAGATTTTAAAAGCAATTTTTAGAGTTTGAAAACACATCTTAAATATTTCGTTTGGTTAGGGATGGAGAAGTAGTAGATGAAATGTCAAATATAAAAAGTGGTGTTGTATTGTTATTAGTTAGTGAGATAATGATCGCAAAAAAAAAAAAAAGTAAAAAAGAAATGTGCTTAGTAAAAAAGGAGAAAAAACAAGACATGGAAAAAAATGGAGTGAGAAAAGCAAATGATAAAGATTATATGAGAATAGATTTATAAAGGTGAATGAGTATTTGAATGTCATATGGGATGGCTAATTCCGATTTGGACGTGGCTATCCTTTTCCTAGCAAGCTCTAAGGAACCACTCATTCCCTTGAATTTGAGTGGTATGACTTTGATTCCACATAATATATATGTCAATAATTTTTGGATTATTTTTTTTTCTTTTTGGCTTTCATTCCAGTATAGTCTCGAGTTTTTCATTAAAAATAAAAAAATGTTTATCAATTCTGCATATAACATGAAAATTTAGAGCAGATGCGCCAAAATATAGAGAAATATGGCAACATTTTGACAATCGACTCAGTGGAAATGCGCTCAAATACTTGCAGCAACTATTTAATAAATAACTTTGGATTACAGTAATGATATCGAGGTAAGAGTGCACTATAATGTCTAATAACCAAAAACAAGAAAAATGAAATCCAAAAATCTTGGAACTTTAAATTTTACAAAGCTAGAATCCACTTAGATCTAAATGCATAAACTCAGCACTATCGCTAACATTTGCAGTCCCGCAAGAAGAGAAAGAGAGAGAGACGCCAATCACCACCTATTATTTGGAGGTTTGACCTTGTATATCCTAACTATCCAGTTCGAAGTAGTGAATGCCTCTTCCAAGTGTTCTAGCTTTATGTCTTTATTTCCGATTTCAACCCCCCGTGCTCTGTCGTATCTGTCACCAGCAAAAACGTATCTTAAAATTCATTTAAGGAAAGCACGTTATAACGAAACACCAAGAAAACACGTGTGTTGAATGATTCTATCTAACTCATATCTAGAGACTCTCGGTATTACCAAATAATTCAGGCTCAGGTGTAAACATAGCAAAAACATCATCTTAGCCTGCTAAACAAGTAAATCTCTACCTAGCATTTCACAATAAGTCAAACATAAGGGGGGTGGGGGGATACAAACAGTTTACTCACCCAGGAGGTTTCCCGTATTCCGTTGTCAACTCGCCAAATCGATAATAAGATAATTTGTACCTGATCAAGAAGTGAAGCCAAAATTATTAATGACTAATATCCCTGTAAAAAAAACTGAGGCAATCAAAGAATTGTATAACCAACTGTTCCATATAAATATGAGTTTATGCAGAGTGGTGGTGCATCTTATTATAACATGTAGGTGTAAATACAATCTTGAATACAGCAATCCAAATCCCACATTATATGAAATATAATAGCCACAGGGACAGAGAAACAGGAAAAAATGAACCAATAATCTGGCAATTGCAACACACTTATACATGAAAACCAACTTACATTAGACAGTTCAACATCTTTGGAGCTGCACCTTTGTCAACCCGAAACTCTCCATTAACAAGGTAATCAGGTTCCTTAATTACAGGAAAAACTCCGCCTCCAATTCTCACCATCCACAAAAATCTGATATTAAATGGTAATATCAGTTTGACGGTAGAGTTAAAACTATCAAAAAATAACAGTTCAGCACAAAACACATGGAATGTGAAATCGGAGTCATATATCCCAAGCTTTTAACAAAAAAAAAAAAGGTCCAGTGTAATCTAGATATAAAGAATGAGAAATAGTAGCTTTGAGCCTGTACTTCAGGTCTATGCCCTTATGAGATGATATTTATTAACATGTCAACACTATTTTTCATATACAAATCAGGAAATCAGTTTGATATATGTCTTGCATGAGCTACATGGTATTCAAAAGGACTTCTAACCATCTTTGGACCCCATTACCAAGGATGAGTTTCATTAATGATTTTTGCATCGGAGAATTTAACTTTCCTGACGAACTGAAAATTTAAGTACAGGAAAATCCAATGAACTTTGGTGCAAATCCTATAAATCTCCTATATACTAGTACATCATAAAACAAGTCAATGCGTATCCTATGTAATCGCTTAACCATAAAGCATATCAGCGTCACAAGGGAAGGACTGTTACACTTAGCACATAGATGAAACAAAACTTAACTTTAGATATCTGAGTACTTACTTGTTAATATCATCGGACGAATATCCAGTAACACCTCCAAAAACCACTAAAACGTAATTAACATCTAGTGATCTCATAATCTCATATGCTTCATCCTCGTAAGACGACATAGCACGTCCAACAGTAGCAATGTGTGTATTATTCCACGTATTGTTGTCAACAATCACAGTTCTGTTCCCCATGGCTGTGATCTGGTAACCATAATCCCACCAAGACATCACCTTGGCATCTTGAGGAGTGTTCTGTCGCAACCAGAAATATGCTTCACGGTAATCGTCGAAAATGACCCTGTTACCATGGGCACCCCTGGCAGCTAAGACAATTGATGGAGATGAGTATGCCTCTGATGTCACCCATGTACAATGGATAGCGTATCTGCTGAGCAAGTAAAATACTCCAAGAAGCAACGCAATTGCACCATTTCTTTGGAAAGGCATAGATTGATCCATTGCACCCTGTTCATGAAACAAATACATGAAATGTGGTGACTTTTAACTATTGCAAGGTATTAACATTCAGATGTTTATAAGCCAAATAGGGAATAACATCAATGGCTAAAGCACATAAACCAGCTCCATTCATACCGCTATAGATTATGAAAATCTCCCAGGTGAAGATACTCAGTCATATGACACAATGACGGTTTAAAAATTGTAAGTTTTTATGGTTAAGAAGGGAAAATAGTTTAATGCAGATAAATATACTCATTTATTCTGAAATATACTTAGACACCTAATCTCTTTTATTCCCTAAATGTCAAAATTTTCATTTCCTCCTGAAATATTTGGTTTGCAAAAGTTTTAGTATACAACATTAGATTAATAGGGAAAGAAAATGAAAACATCCTGCAAGTAATGTAAAAGAAAAGGTTGAAGTAATACTTAGTAAAAATAAATGGAGCAAGTAATTGTAAAAGAAAACATTACATTAATAGGGAAAGAAAAAGAAAACATCCAGCAAAGTATTTGTATAACCAATTAAGAATATCTATATGAGTTGAATATTTGCAGTCCTCCGGGCGCGGTTACAACAATCAGAAATGCATTATTGATACACGTAAAAGAGATAGTAGTAGTAGAGGAATCCATGTGCTGTGTGTATATTATTGATGTTGGAGATTCCCCTATTTATAGAGGGAGAAAGACCTAGGGTTTAGGGAAAGAATAAATAACAACCCATGTACTAAGCATAGAACGACTAAACTAGGAAACAAAATAAAGATAAAACCATAACATAATCTGCAAAAGTACTCTTTACAATGTAACAATGGAATGCAGGATTAGAGAATTCAAGTGTCTAGCATACATGATGTGGAACATTGAAAGTAACCATCAGTTACTCACCTTAGATGAAGCTTTGGTGCTAGTCGTTCCTTTACTAGAGCCCACAGCCGTATGTTTGCTCTTCGCTCTCACCAACTGAGTTAAGTTCTTTACAGTGGCTGAGACTGCAATAGCACTAATAAGGCATACTGCAGGTGTAGCAACTAGTATTAACCGCACCATGACTCCAGCAAAATACATACTAGTGAGACCATACATCACTATGAATATTGTGGCGTCTGTCAAACGTTTGAAGCAGAAATAGAGACCAGCTGGGAATAGAATCAACAATATATGAAAGTCAAACATGAACGATGACCAAGCTGTTGGTTGATGCTCGGAGACGGATGCAATTATTGGAATGTTATCCTTTGCGTAAGTTGGATCCAGTAGAGAATAAAATCGACCAGTCCATGGAGATATATACCCAGAAGCAGTGCCAACTCCCAGAGCTAATGCACCCAAACCTACAGCACTTGTCACTGTGATCCTTAGGAAAGTATGGAATTTCTTAGGATCATTTAGCAGGAACTTAACCCAACCTAAGAAGTAAAACACCTGCACAGGTAGCTGAAACTTAGTACCAAATTACTCATACCATGTAATGGTTGCTGTGCAAGCACAAATGAGAAGAAAACAAAGATAAAGCACAGCAAATTACAGAGTACAGATATATTGGAACAAAAAAAGCTAACATTTTTCTATGAAGTATGTACCTGCAACAAGAAGAACACTCCCATTGCGGCCATGTGCTCCCCAGACTGGACATGCTGAAAACCCACAAAACGAATCTGCATTGCGAGTAGCATTCCAAGCACATACATGCAATTATATGCTACATACAACCTCATTGAGTATCTTCCAGTAATCAATAGAACCAACACATACAGTGGGATGAGATTAATAATGAAGACATAGCCACCCCAAGCTGAAACCATATAAAAATAACCAAGAGCTGAGGCCAGGGCCCAAGCAAGTGAACCTGTATTGACAGCCTTAACGAATAGATAGAAAGTAAGCAGCAATGCAAATATAGCAACACCCTCATTGTCATATGAGCCTGCCACCGACCTCGAGATATAACCCGGGCAAATGGCAATTAATGCAGCCGCTACAAGTCCAGCTCCAGAGTCCCACAACTCTTTACCAAAAAAGTAAGCCACGACAGTAGTGTTGGCAGCAAAAAATGGCGCAGTGAGCACACAAACTTCACGTATGTGAACAGCAAACCTGTAAATAAATGGGAAAATTGAGAAATCAACATAAATACGTCATGGACAATCTAAACTTACAGCCGATTTTATCGGGGAAAACACCTACTTTTAACCATGATCATTTTGATTTTCACGTCTTATGTTAAAAACTCAATACATTATCATCATTGTACGATTTACATTTCTTCAACAGTGAAAAAACTATCTTCACATCCACAAGTAACCCGTGTCATAAAAAGCTAAAAAAAACCTCAACTCCAATCCCAGGCATCCCTGCATCACGTGTTCAGCTGATAATATACTACATCATATCTTCAAAAACTCAACATGTAGGCAACTCCAATTGGGACTAAAAAAGATTTCACAAAGATCCGTTCTTCACGTGGAAAAGAGAATTGATAATACCCAGTAAACAATGCATCATTGTTATGTTTACAGACAAGTAACTAAGGGTGGGGGAAATGTACCGGAGAAAACGAATGGTCCAGTAAATGAAGGCAGCGGTGACCATGAGGCCAGGATAGAGGGTCCCACCGACGATCCTACCAAGTGGATACCAGCTCTCAGAGTCGAACCAGTTCCAGAATTCATAGAACCCCTTCTGAGTCAAATACTGAGTGACACGGTAATTGAAATAGGGGTCAAACTCGTGGATCATGCTCTCATAACGCAACACACTGAAGAGACGAGTAATGAAGGCCAAAACATAAACCAAGCCGAGGATCGAGACACGGATCAGGAGTTCCTGCTGCTTCGTCTTCAGCTTTAGGGATTTCAGCACTGAGGTCACACCTGGCGACGCAAGCAGATCGGCAGATGATTTCTCCATCTTAACAGCGACCATTGGAAATTAATTGATGATGGATCGGAACAAAAATGGGGACTTTGATTGTTATTGTTTGTGGGATTTCAGGGAATTAATTGGATAGATCCATATTGGGGGAGGAGGAAGATTTCAGTAATTAAACCCTACTACACTACACTGCTCTGCTCTATCCTTCTAATTTTCTCATTTCCCGTTTCAAGAAGTTGGACTCTTGGAAAAGAATTTGTGCACTATATTTTCATTTTTACTTATTTTGGCAAATTCTTATATAATTAATTGTATTTAATTGGATTTTAATGTGTTTAAATAAATTCTCAATTGTTCAGTTAATTTTTGTTCCACCATATTATAACAATCTCAATTGTATTATACAATTGCACCATTAAATTTAGTACAATACAAGTGTAACTCTACTTATTTACTTGTAATGACTTATGTGCCAAAAAAAATTATAATGACTTCAAAATAATATTTTTTGAGATAAAAAAACATAATATATGGAGTATATTTTTTAACCAATGTAAGTGATTTAATTTTAACTTATTCACTAAAAAAAATGGAAACTTATAAATTGAACAATGCATTTTCAATAGATAACTGATATTTTTCATCACACAACAATTTAATTTTCTATTCTCACTTTTTTTTTTTTCTTTCCAAATTCATTATGTTCATTCTTTTTTTTTTAAACAATATTATTCATACTATTTTATCTTTACCCTCCTAACATAGCTTATTTACTTACTTTGTTGTTCACTTTATTCATAAACAATCCTATCTATTCTATAAATAAACAAATCAACAACCTCAATGGCATCCTGGCAGTCAATCATGCTTATAGTATAAAGATGGGTATATACGATTTCCCAATAAAAATACAGTATGATTATATTTTATCAATATCAAATTAAAATTGCATTAGTTGTACAACCATGCTTATAGTATAAAAAGGGGTATATAATATAATTTCCATGCATACATACATCTGAATACCTAACTATGTTAGTAAACAAATCATATTCATCCCAGAATCCACTAGCTTGAAATATTAAATAGTAGTATTAGAAATGCTAAAACTGTAAATTTGAACCTCTTACTGTACTACAAATAACAATTCTTGCAGGGGTGAAACAGGGAGTGCCAAAAATTGATATCAATATTGAGCCATAATGATGGCCAACCATAGTTTGTATAGCGAGATAATGGTGTAACTTAGGAGCATATGGATCATCAAAACCGAGATTTTCTTTTACGGGCAGTGTATTTTGAATCCTGAGGAACAGCATTTCCCTTTCTCCGCAGCTGTTCCTTCTTATGGAGAACCCATTGCTTTCCCTTCACTTTTTTGTTCAGTTTTTGCTTTTTCCTTGGTCTCTGCCTATCTGATACAGAAACCTGCAAAATATGGACATAAGACTTAACAAGATGGTACAATCTGAATAATAAAACCATTTTCGATTCGATTATCAAATCAACCATATGACATGCATGGCTACTCACTGTTTGATTTTCTTCATCTTCACTGCTATCTTCATCAGAACAACTCTCTCCATCTTCACCTTTTGCCTTTGGAGTTGCACTACTCAGAGATGGTGACCCACAAGTCAGCACAAGGTATTCTTTCCTCATCTTTGTACTGTTGCCAAACAGGGAACAACTCCAGTTAATGCAAGTATGCAACGATGTATATAAGAATTTCCACACACTCAAGCAGAGTTCAATATACAAGTCTCAAATGATATTTACAAAAGGAGGATCCTATCTTTTAACAACCAGCAGTTATAGAATTTTATAAGGAAACAGAACAAATTTCTCAAGTTGATCATTATTCATCCAATAAAAGGATTGCCACTTAATAGAGTAGTAAGATAAATAAGCAATCCTTTTCTCAAATGCATCATGTTCAATTATTGGATCGTTTTATGGAAACTCGTTCATATCTTTTCACATACCTATGTGGATAATCAACAACTATTCCCCCAGAAAACCCAGATCGCATAGCAAATCCCAGGATCAGCTCGCGTTGAGCCAAATTTTCAGGATATATTTGTAACACTGCCCTAGCTCCGCGTGCCAAACATCTGTATAATGACCCAAAGAAGGCCCTACATGACACATAATTTATTTTAGAGGAAAGCAATGATTTCACAACTGTTTTGAAAAGAAGAAGCAACATGAGGTAAGAATTACATACTTCAGTCTCAGGCGGGGCTCATGATAAGATTTGTCGGCATTGCATAACCACTAGTTTGACAACAGGAAACAGTAAAATCAAATAAGCAACTAATCCAGTGTAATTAGTTTACTAACACAGGAAATGACCTTCATCTAGTTCAACTGGGTGGATAGTAAAATACGAACAAATTGTCTAGAATAGAATGAATAAGTTACAGGATAGAGATTGGGAAATTATATCATTGTTGTCCTTGACATTAGATGTGCGCAACTTAGCTACCAAGTTGCAATCTAATTGCCAATTATTTGTTCAATCACCCTTCAATTGTGTTGCCCCTCCTCTTATACATTAGATGATGTAATTATTCATGAGCAATGCTCCCTTCTTAAAAAGCAAAATTATCCGGAAAAGAGATAAAAACGAACCTGAACAGCTGAGATACTTATTGCACCATCAATAACTCCAGGGCGAAGCCCTAAGCCCTACAAGCCATCAAACATTTTATTATACACATCAAATTTAGATTCCCAGCAGAATCACCCAATAAACAATTGACAAGTTTTAATAGCCATAATAAGACGAATAAGTTGACATGCACCTCTCAACAAGAGTTCATAATCATAAATTTATAACATCAAAATCATTAAGACAAAGACATCAATACACGCACACAGATGCCAAGTGTTAGTAGGTCTATCATTGAGAAATGGCAAGCAATTTATTCAAAAGTTGACAAGATACAAAGCCCATTGTGAAATTCTGGATCTTTGAAAAGTGGGTTAGTTAAGTATCCAAGTTATGGTATCTTAGATGATCATTTTGGCATTGTCGCCACACATTAACTAGGAGGTATCAAATATCATTAGGAACAGCGTAGACTGTCATTGATGTTTCGTGGAAATGGCCAAAAATTATAATCAAATAAAGTGTCATAATATAATTAAGCATGTCGTAGATATAGAACCTCTTAAGTATTTATTTATGTGTCTTCCTTTTGGTTTGGTGGACGGTGCAAAACCAGTCTAGAAAATTTACAGACATTCCTTTCACAAGATTCAGGAAGAAAATATAAGATAAGGATCCAATTGTGCAATACAAGGTTATATATCATCTTAGATGCATGCATTAAAAAAACATTTGGGGGTAGGTTCCGACATACCTGACCCATGTCACTGAATATGAGATCACCCTCAGCTTCATTCTCCAATGCAATATCTGAATCGGTTAGAACACGAGAGTTAGCAAGCATAGAGAAAATATAACAAGCAGAACTCCACAAGAAATGAAATATAAGATCCACTGCAGCATACTTAACATTGATTCAGATATATCTAAACCCATCCATTGGTGCCCGTTCTCAGTCAACGTCTGACCACTAAGTCCTGATCCACAACCTGAACAAACCAATCGATGAAGGTTTTTAACAAAGTTAACAGGAGAATGCACATAAATATCCCACAGTGCATCACAATCAATTATAGTGCTTAAGTACACACATCTGAAAATACCAAATCACACAAAGGTGACAACTTTATTCTATCTCTTTCTTCTTTTTATCCTTTTTGAATTCATGCATAGCATTCCAAAAATGATAATTACCTCAAAGATCTAGACTTCAGATTAATATTTGAGCACCACATTTTCCCTGATAGTCCGTTTTTTTAATCTGAATAATAAGCTCAAATACGCTATTGGAATCCTTAATTAACTGCTACATTTATGTAATATGAAAAGAAGCTCGGCTTTGTTTCTTCTAGTGTAAATTTGGCATTCAAAGTGAAAACAAAACTAACCTCAGTCACTTATACAGTTATACTATCAAAAAAAAGTGAAACCATTTTTTTTTAACCATCACAACTATTAAGCACAAAAGTTAATTGAACCCATAACTTTATGAAGATGCAATAAGAAACAATCCTACCAGAAAAAGTATTTCAGTTAAATCATATGTTTTCAACAGGTTATATGGGATACGTCTTCTACAGCAAAATAGTAGAAATCAAGCTTGAATTTATCAAAAATACCCAATCAGAGAAAACTAATTAATAGGATAGGTGATTTTCACAAATAAAAATACAAAAAGTCTAATCAACAGCACCATTAACACCCAAGCCAAACCTCAGCTGAAACTATTTCGAAGAAACTACCACCGAATTGCAGTACTACAATAAGTTAATAGGCAATCTACAATGTAGTGAAAAATTAAACAACTAAACTGAGGCAGACTCACAAAAAGGGGGAGTGAATTACCAATATCAAGGAGTAATCTAGGAACGTCGTCATCAGGCAAAGCGAGAAGCTCCAACGCCCTCTCAGAAAGTCTAGCCTTTCGACACAAATAAAGTGGCAAAATAGGTAACTGGGTGAGCTGAAGTCCACAAAAGTGAAAAATTAGTGCTTGTTTAAAGGTGAAAATATATGTACCTGAATATCGATGATGCGAGAAGAGGAGGTATATTTACGTGCTTCCTCATCGTTGTAGAATATCTCCGGCGGCGCTTGCAGCTCTGGTCGAGAGGCCATTGATTCTTCTCCTAAATTGTTCCCAAGAGGCTATTGAAGAGTGCCTCCTTTTTTTTCTGATGAACCCTTTGTAAAACCCCTTGGCTGCGCTTGTCAGGGCAGGCCGGGTCGGTCCGAAATAAGTTCGGGCTGAGGTTTTCGAGGACCGGGCCAACCGGCCTAGCATTATATGGGTTTACGGGCTACCGGCCAAAATGGCCCGAATCGAGTTTTTATTTAAAAAAAAAAAACTGAAATTAAATCCATACCTAATAATGGTCGGTGAAATTGCTGGGAATTTTAAAAAGGAAAAAAATAAACGCTTGAAAAAAAAAAGTACTCCCTCAGTTCCATAATTTCTTTAACATGTGAACTGACACATACAAAGTAATTTTGCAAACATTTATGTATAAAGTAAAGTAATTAGTTGACTTTTGTATATGCGTGAAGAAAAAATAATGACATTTATGTAAAATTAAGTATATTTTGAGGGTGGAGTTTATAAAGAATTTTTCATTTTAGTGTGAAAGTTATTATGGGACGTCCGGAAAAGGAAAGTGTAAAAATAATTGTGGAACGGAGGGATTACTATATATTAGGTGGGCCAAATGTAGCCTGATGCCCGATAGGTCATCGGGCCGGACTAAATCGACCAAGTTCATTTTTTGTCACTAAAATCAGGCCAAGTTAGGCCAACGTCTAGAGCTGCATGGGTCGGACTCAATCTACCACCTCTATACACATAAGCTAACTGGTTAGAGGTGCATTGTTAATAAACATTTAATAAAAAATTAAAAATCACATGGGTGGTTCGAATGGATCAAGCTAGACAGAGCAACTTCAAAATGGGTAGGAGCCAATTTTGAAAGGTTGAACAATTTTATAATACTCTACTAGAAGTCATTGATTTTTTACTTATTTGTATTAAATTTTTTTATAGAATTAACCTTGTTGTTAATGAGCTTAAAGTTTCGAAAATATGGAACTTGTGGACGGAGATATATAATATATGTATGAGCAGGGAAGGTGCCACGTTGGGGCCAGGGGGCCACTGGACCCCACCAATTTATATATATATATATATATATATATATATGATAAATATTTTATAATAATTATATATTCCGTATGTTATGTGATGGAGTAATAGTTATTCTCATTATATATATCTTAATCTTATCTCACTCTAGTTCAAAAAAAAAATTTTTTAATTAATTTTTTAATCATTAATCGTGTGTCTATTTTTTAATCTCATCTTTTGAATATTAAAATTTAAATGAAACTTTTTGATATATGAAAATAAAAATATTATTTTTATTTTTTGACACATAAATATTAAGTATAGACGAATAAAAAATAAATGTTTGCATTGTTTTTTACTTAAATTTATTTCTTAATACTCCAAAAATAAATTATTTCTTCAATAGAGTCAATAATATAGAGTCTAAGTTTTTACTAAGAATTGTAAAATATTTTAACAATTTTTAAATTGTTTAGCTTCATTTTGAATCGAATTATCAAAACTTCAAAATAAAATGAAAGACATTTTGTTCAATTTAATTTAATAAAATGTATTAACAATTTTATCATATAAAATTTCAATGAGTATAATAAGTACATATTATTTTATCTTTAAAAGTAATGTTAATCGGGCCCCCTATCGAGATTTCCTGGCTCCGATTTCCTGGCTCCGTTACTGTGTATGAGTATTATTTCTTAGGCAATGTTTTCCTACATTTATACGTAATCATACAAGGTGGAGATTATATATTATTTTATTTTATTTTATTTTATTTTGGTCGGTAAAATAAATTAATAATATTAAAGAATTTGAGTATGATTGAGAGATACCCAACATAAGTACATAACAGTTTGCGTGGATAGCCACCACTATTTCCTATTCCAAATTAAACATGAATTAAAGTGTGAGTGTTATCTCATAATTTCAAAGTCAGCACACTAAGTGAGTAGTGAGCTGATAGGATCATATAAGATAATTTAGGCCGAAATTAGATGAGTGGAATGGTTTCAATCAGCTGAGGAGGTGATGCTTAGACTTCAGCAGAATTGTCCAGCAGAGTTGTTCAGCAGAGTTGTTCAGCACAGTATGGAGTCTATCAGCAGAGTTAGCTTTTGATCATCAGAACAGAAGAGTTGGGTATCAGAACAGTAGAAGTGATCTGATCTTTATGGACAAGTCTTCTAGTTCGAAGTTAGTTAGTTTAACTAACAGTTTTACAGTTACAACAACTTGAGGGCATAACTACCATTTCAGTTGGGCAATAACAGAGCACATGGGTTGTTACAAGCGTTTGCAAACGGTTGATAACTACTCAAAACAGTTCCTAACATCAGCAACTACCCTTGGTCTTTATATACTTTTGTTTGTGTACATTGTAAAGATTGGAGGATTGAGAGATTTAGTACGTTATTGTATTCTTTGAGTTGTGTGAGTTCACGAGTGAAGAGAGGAAATGGCCTATTCCGAGTGAATAAGTGTGTAAACATTCTTTATCAATCAAAGAAGTACTAATCTGGTCCAGTGGATGTAGATCACATTGATCGAACCACTTAAATTCTTGTGTGCTGTTTGTTTTGTTGCTTACTTTCAGAATTACTATCCTAGAGCAGTTATTTCTTCTATATTCAAGTGTTCTAATTAGTTGGAGACGTCTAGCTGATCGGAATCATCTTGACAATTGGCGCCGTCTGTGGGAAATCGAAGTAGCTGCAGATCTAAGATGGAGAATTCTACCAAGTACAACATAGAGAAGTTTACAGGCACAGGAGATTTTGGGCTGTGGAAGGTCAAAATGCAGGCCCTCCTTGAACAGCAAGGATTATTCGAAGCTCTCGAAGAATCCGAAGAGATTGCAGAAAAATCTGCAACAGCTGCGGCTGAAAGGAGCAAATTGCTCAGGAAAGCTCGAAGCACGATCCTACTCTGCCTTGGAGATAAGGTCTTGAGGGAGGTTGCTAAAGAGAAGTCAGCGAAGGACGTTTGGGACAAGCTTGAGAAGCTATATATGGTGAAAACTCTTGCTAACCGACTCTATTCGAAACAGAAGCTGTATGCCTTTAGAATGGGAGATGACAAACCCATTACGGAGCAGCTAGATGAGTTCAACAAGATTCTTGATGATCTGGAGAATTTGGATGTCAAGTTAGAGGAAGAGGATAAGACTCTGATCTTGTTGAGTGCTCTGCCTAAGTCCTTTGAAATCCTAAAGGACACCATCTTGTATGGTAGAAAGGAAGCAATCACATTGGAGGATGTGATCTTGGCTGTCAAGTCCAAGCTGTTGCATAATAAGACATCTCAAGGAGATAAAAGTAGCAGTGGGGAAGGATTGACAATCAAGGGAGGTCAGAAGAAGTCTGTCTCCAAGAAGGGGTCTAGTCAACCCAAGGGAGCTGATAAGGGAAAATCAGCAGTGTCAAATCAAGGGGAAGTAGTGTGCCACCACTGCAACAAACCTGGGCACTATAAGAGTACTTGTTACAAGTACAAACAGCTTATGAGAAAATCTGGTCCTAAGAACCCTGTTGATAAGAATCAAGCTAATCAAACCCAAGATGATAAGGAGCAGAAAGGCTATGAGTCAGCTCAGTCCCTATCCATCACTTCCACTAAAGAGCAGCTAGATTGGATTTTAGATTCAGGGTGTTCTTTCTACATGACTCCAAGAAGAGAGTGGTTTCATGATTTTAAGCATCAGAATGGAGGTTCTGTGTTGTTAGGGAATGATCACACTTGCAAAGTCAGAGGTGAAGGTACAGCACACTTGAAGATGTATGATGGAGTAGTGAGGATTCTCAAGAGGGTCAGGTATGTTCCTGAACTCAAGAGAAATTTGATATCTCTTGGTATGCTGGATTCATTGGGCTATAAATTCCAGTCTGAAGATGGAGAGCTCAGAGTTTCAAAGGGGAAGCTTACTGTTCTTAAAGGTGAGAGAAGAAATGATCTCTACTTTCTTAAAGGGGGAACAATTATTTGCAGATCAGATGTGGCAAGGGTGCAAGACAACTCAATGTTGTGGCACAGAAGACTAGGTCATGTAGGAGAGAAGGGCCTACTTGAGCTAAGTAAGCAAGGATTGCTATGTGGTGACAAGATCACAAAGCTGGATTTGTGTGAGCACTGCATTCTTGGGAAATCCAAGAGATTGAAGTTTGGAAAGAGTTCACACTCTACTAAAGGAATTTTGGACTATGTCCATTCAGATTTATGGGGGCCAGCTAGGAATCAGACCAGAAGTGGTGGGAGATACTTCATGTCTATCATAGATGACTACTCAAGAAAGGTATAGATCACTATCCTGAAATCCAAGTCAGAAACATTTGAAAAGTTTAAGGAATGGCTCACTGAGGTTGAGAATGTCTCTGGAAAGAAGCTTAAGCATTTGAGAACTGATAATGGGCTGGAGTTCATATCAGAAGAGTTCAATGTTTTCTGCAAGAAGAAGGGTATAGTGAGGCACAGAACAGTTCCAGGTACACCTCAGCATAATGGAGTAGCTGAGAGAATGAACCAGACTTTGCTTGAGAGAGTTAGATGCATGTTGAGCAGCTCTGGATTGCCTAAAGTATTTTGGGGAGAAGCAGTGTCAACAGCAGCCTATTTGATAAATAGAAGCCCTTCCTCAGCTGTGCAATTTAAGACCCCAGAAGAGTTATGGTCTGGCCATGCAGCTGAGTATAGTAATTTGAAAGTTTATGGTTGTTCAGCATATGCCCATGTCAAGCAAGATAAGCTTGAGCCTCGAGCCTTGAAATGTGTGTTCGTAGGGTATCCTTCAGGTGTGAAAGGGTATAGGTTGTGGTGCCTTGAAGCTGGGATGCAGAAGTGTATTATCAGCAGAGATGTAACTTTTGATGAGAATAGAATGCCATTGAAAGAGGAGGCAAGCTCCAGTACAGCACACAACAGACCAGATGAGACACAGGTTGAGGTGGAGCATGTTGAAACCAGAACAGTAACTGAAGATCAGATTGATCCAGATGAGGATGGGAATACTCATAGTGATACTGAGCTTCATGACTATCAGCTGACTAGGGACGGAACCAGAACATAAGTCCACCCACCTCAGAGGTATGGTCAAGCTGACATAGTATCATTTGCATTATGTGCAGCTCTTGAGGTGGAGTCTTTGGAGCCTAAAACTTACACAGAAGCCATAAACTGCCATGACAAAGAGAAGTGGTTAGTTGCTATGGAGGAAGAACTGTTATCTCTGAACAAGAACCAGACTTGGGAGATTGTTGAGAGACCTAAGAACAAGAAACTTGTTGGGTGTAAGTGGATCTACAAGAAAAAGGTGGAGGCTCAGAGAGGTGGCAAGATTAGGTACAAGGCTAGGCTTGTAGCTAAAGGATTTACACAGAAAGAAGGTATTGACTTTAATGAAATCTTCTCACCTGTTGTAAAGCATTGTAGCATCAGAATCTTGTTGGCTATGGTTGCTCAATATGAATTGAAGCTGCATCAGATGGATGTGACCACAGCATTTCTTCATGGGACTTTAGATGAGAAGATCTACATGAGAATACCAGAAGGGTTGGACATAGAAGATGGAGAAAACAAAGTATGCTTACTCAGAAAATCACTCTATGGCCTCAAACAAAGCCCTAGACAATGGTACTTAAGGTTTGATGAGTACATTTGCTCAGCTGGTTTTGCAAGAAGCTTGTATGAAAGCTGTGTTTACTTCAGGAGGGTTGGGAGTTCAGTTACCTATCTTCTGCTGTATGTAGATGATATGTTAATAGCTGGGGAGTCTATTAACAGTATCAATCAGGTAAAGGAGATTCTCAAAAGGGAGTTTGAGATGAAAGATCTTGGTGAAGCTAAAGTGATTCTTGGGATGGAGATCAGTAGAGTTGAGGGAGCAATTCAGCTTAGTCAGCCTACCTATCTGAGGAAGGTGTTAGAGAGATTCAGGATGAATCAAGCTAAGTCAGTTTCTACACCAATTGACCAGCATCAGAAGCTATCCAATCAGATGTGTCCCAAGAACAGCCAAGAAAGAGCTCAGATGAGTAAGGTTCCTTATGCCAGTGCAGTAGGGAGTTTAATGTATGCTATGGTGTGTTGTAGACCAGATTTAACTCATGCAATGAGTGTAATCAGCAGATACATGAGTGATCCAGGTTTGAGTCATTGGGAGACAGTTAAGTGGGTCATGAGATATGTTCTGGGATCAGCTGAGAAAGGTCTGAAATTTCAGAAGATATCAGATGAGGGAGAAGCACTTGTGGGATATGTTGATGCCGACTATGCAGCCAATGTAGACACAAGAAAGTCCTTAACAGGGTATGTATTCACCTTATTTGGTACAACTATATCATGGAGGTCAATACATCAGTCCGTAGTTGCATTATCTACTACAGAATCAGAATATGTGGCCTTGACTGAGGCAGTTAAGGAGAGCATGTGGCTTAGGGGGATCTTGAAGGAGTTTGGTATATCACAAAGAAGTGTGACTGTCTTCTGTGATAACCAAAGTGCAATACATCTTGCAAAACATCAGGGGTATCATGAGAGAACTAAGCACATAGATGTGAAGCTGTACTTTGTAAGAGATATTGTAGAGAAGGGGGTGGTCCAGGTAGTGAAGATTGCTACAGAGGAGAACCCTGCTGATGCGTTCACTAAGGCATTGCCAAAAGAGAAGTTTGGCTTGTGTCTTAGACTTATTGGACTGCATTAATTACTCTGAGGAGAAGGCTACTGTTCTTGTGGCAGAAGATCAGTAGTGGAGGTTATTCTTTGAGGAGAATAGTATTGGTGTTTTGTTTTTGGTGGAGATTAGTTCGATTATGAGCTAAAGGTGGAGAATTGTGAGTGTTATCTCATAATCTCAAAGTCAGCACACTAAGTGAGTAGTGAGCTGATAGGATCAGATAAGATAACTTAGGCCGAAATCAGATGAGTGGAATGGTTTCAATCAGTTGAGGAGGTGATGCTTAGACTTCAGCAGAGTTGTCCAGCAGAGTTGGGTCAGCAGAGTTGTCCAGCAGAGTTGGGTCAGCAGAGTTGTCCAGCAGAGTTGTCCAGCAGAGTTGTTCAGCACAGTATGGAGTCTATCAGCAGAGTTAGCTTTTGATCATCAGAACAGAAGAGTTGGGTATCAGAATAGTAGAAGTGATCTGATCTTTATGGACAAGTCTTCTGGTTCGAAGTTAGTTAGTTTAACTAACAGTTTTACAGTTACAACAACTTGAGGGCATAACTACAATTTCAGTTGGGCAATAACAGAGCACATGGGTTGTTACAAGCGGTTGCAAACGGTTGATAACTACTCAAAACAGTTCCTAACAGCAGCAACTACCCTTGGTCTTTATATACTCTTGTTTGTGTATATTGTAAAGGTTGGAGGATTGAGAGATTTAGTACGTTATTGTATTCTTTGAGTTGTGTGAGTTCACGAGTGAAGAGAGGTAATAGCCTATTCCGAGTGAATGAGTGTGTAAACATTCTTTATCAATCAAAGAAGTACTAATCTGGTCCAGTGGATGTAGATCACATTGATCGAACCACTTAAATTCTTGTGTGCTGTTTGTTTTGTTGCTTACTTTCAGAATTACTATCCTAGAGCAGTTATTTCTTCTATATTCAAGTGTTCTAATTAGTTGGAGACGTCTAGCTGATCGGAATCATCTTGACATAAGGAAGATAAGATATGATTTATGTGATAAGGGGAGAGTGAAGATAAAATCACTTACATCAAATATCACGTGTCTGAAAATTAATCATATCATTAAGCTTAATTTTTGTTTCAATTCTGACAATTTAGTCTCACTGTGCAAATGCAGCCCCAATACATTAATTAGATCATCAAATAATAATGGGAAGAAGAGATTATTTTAGTTTTAATATATTGAATTGAACTAGCAGTGAATAAAGAAAGACCTTAGTGGGATCTCTCAACACTCCTCATTTTGTGCATACTCAAAATTAAAAGAAAGAGTTTACACATGAAAAGTTTATGGAGGACTCAAATCTAGATTATGGTGTTGGTTCGTCACTAAAGTACCAAACCGGAGGAACACTTGCTTCAAATCTTGGTTAGACAATCCTATAGCATGTCTAAAAGGCTAATTTACTTATTTACAGCCTGCAGAAACATTAAAATTGCTACTGTTCTTCTTTGTATGTGTACAGGTATTTCTTATACCTATTCTATCAATGAAGATATTTGATTGATAAAAAAAAAAGAGTTGTTTTGGATGAAAAACAATATGCAAAAAAGTACATTTAGAATGTCTAACAAAACAAAAGAAAAAAAAAATACGAGCACGAGTACTTGAAAGGGATAAAATAGTAATTACATTTATAGAGTTCGAGGATAAAAATTTCTCATCGAGGTCGGAGAAGGTATAAATTGATCCCACCCTGTTGCCACTCTAATCAGGGGATAGAACGACCGAACTAAAAAATATGTGATTGTTCCATAAAAAATGGTCGTTTCATAGATTGAAACAAGAACGACTAAAATTATATGATTGTTGTAGGAAAAAAAATATTATTCCCAATTGGAATAACTAAAAAATCTAACTTGTTTCACCCTTATTCCTCTTACATTAATCCTCCATGAGATTCCACCCCATTCATTTTATCTTGTATCACATAACTATTTAATTAATAAAAAAAAAAAGTTTTTTTTTTAAACTATCAAATATTATTAAGAATACCAAAAAACAATAACAATCAAGCAAGAGTCACAAGCAGACTCGGAAAAATAAAAACATAACTAGCAAATACGCAAAGTTGGTTCCCTCTTCCAATCGTCAAACAACACTCCATTAAAAATCGTTTTATTTCTAAACCTCCAACTCCAAATACTTCAAGTGAAACAAAAAAATATATTGTTAACTATATGAGCAAGGTGAATGCATGCTATTAGCTCCGTCAGTTTTTTTTTTTTCCAATTTTATTTATTTACCTTCATTACACAATTGAAAGTACTACTTCATGAATCATGCTCATCATTTTCATTCTTGATTTTCATTTTGTTTTTGCGTTTTTCTTGTTCATATTAATTCTGTTCGCGGTTTTTGAGGATTGACGGCGATTTGTCTTTGTTGCCTCTCTTTTTTCACAAGTCCTCCATTGATGGTGACACTATTTTTTGTGATTCCATTTTCAATCTCAATAGATTGCAAATTTGCAATTTAACAAACAGTGGTGGTTAAGAACTTAAGGTGTTATTGAGAAATGGTGAACTAGTCCGAATAGCGTTTATATCGGAATACATATCTCTCACGAGTTGAGATATTCTAATTCCCTTGAATTCATTTTGTTTTTATACGATTGGTCTTGTGAAGTCAACTATTTTTACGTATTAAATTTTAAAATTTTTGACAATGCTTATTGAGAGATGAATAGACAGTGTGACAATTAGAGTGTCAATGTATTATTTAAGAGTTACAACTCTTGTAAAGAGAGTTATAACTAAAAAAAAATTCCCTCTCCTCAAATAAGTTAAGGCAAATTAACCGTACTTTCTTTGGCAAAGTGGGTCTGGCCCAAATATTTCAGATTTTATTTATATATTTATGTTGCCTTTTTCAGCTTTTTATGTTTATTTCCAACTCAAATTAATTACTCCGTATATAGATTAGAGCCGGCAGCTTGAGGTATGGTTATATGCAAAATAATAATAATAATAATAATGTTTAAATTTTAATTTCTACAACGGTCTTTTTTTTTTTTTTAATTTCATCTTCAAAATTTCAATTCCAATAACAGTTAATTTTTTTTTCCTTATAAATACATTACATGCATATTTTTTTCTTTCTCGACTCTTCAAATTGTAAAATATATTAATTGATAACTTAAAACAATAGACTAAATAATTTGAATATATTCATATATTATTTTTTTTACATATACTAAATTTTAATATATACATATATTATTTTTTTACATAATTTTAAAATATTAAATAAAAAATAAAGAATTGAAAAGAAATGTAATTAAATAGTTGATCCTCTCAAAAGTGAGTTATAACTTTAGAATGTTTTTTTTTTCTTGACTAGTATAACTTTAGAATGGTTGTGGGAGTTAGTGGAGTTGAGTTATTTATGTAAGAATTGTGATATAGCGGTGAGGTGGAGTTGAGAGTGGAGTTATAACTCCCCAACCATTGTGGTCACTCTTAATAGCTTCGAAGGTGAAAATTCCTGTAAAAATTAACACTAACTCTTAATGAAGCCCACAAAAAAGGAGAGAATCAAATTAGTAGAATGTTTTCTCATTTGCAATGAGTTGTAAAATTATATTAAAGCCGCGTAGTGATTATGTTCGTAAAAATGTCGATATTCTAATCCATCAATTTGCAAGGATGCATGGTTCTTTTCCAAACATCTATTACTGAGTCCAACTTTCAACTACTGTGATTCTGTGAACGGTGCTATCATATCTATTACTCTTGCCTTGACACACTTCTACATCCTCCGTCACCGCCCACCGCTTCAATCAAGTTTCTTTCTTCTCCACTCTGCACTGCCGCCCGTCGCGTCACCACACCGCCGCCTGTTGTGCCACCACACCACTGTTCTCTTCTTCATCTTTTTCAATAAATCATCAAGTGAGGTTAGAGGTTTCTTTTTAGGATATTAGTTGGGATCAATGGATGGATTCTTCCCGACGGCGCTACGGTGGTCGATCAGGTGAGTCATCCGTTGGTCCCTTTTATTTTCTGTATTTATTTCAGTTTTTTTATTTCTTGCCTTTTTAGTTGCCTTTTTTGTTGTTTCTGCTTTGCTTTTATTTTCTGTTGATGTTTTCTCCATCTCGGTTGTTTTCTTAGTTAGATTTTCAGTTTTTGTTATGAAACCCCTTCCCCAATTTTGGTGGTTTTTCCTTCTCTGATGGTGTTTCTTCCCTTGCGGAGTTTGGCAGTGATTTGCGTTTTTTTTTTTGTGTTGGCCTCGGTGGTATTTGGCTTTTGAGATGTTGGGTGCTTGGTCCTGATTTTCCTCTTTTAGGACGGACCCGTGTGGAATGAATATGACGCTCGGTGATTCTTTGTCTTTTATTTTTCTATCTTTTGTTTTCTTGATTTGCTGATACCTTAGTGTGGGGTATCTCGATTCGAGAAATTGAGATCTGTGCTTCTTTTGTGGACAAAGGTGTCGCTCGTTGATTTACTTTCTCACGATTGGAGGTGACAACGACGCCGTTTGAATCTGCTGGTTTGAAGATTTGAAGATCTAGAGCTTGAATTTGATTTTTCACTTTGTTAGATCTATCTTTGTAACCTGTCAAAAAAATAAAAAATATATCTATTACTCTTGCATTTTTCAATTTTCTTTTTTATAAAAATAATACTTCCTCCATCCACCAAAAGTAGTTCCATTTGGGTGTGACACAAGTTTTAAGAAAAAAGTAGATAAAATAGATAAAGTGAGTGTATTATAGGGTATTGTGGAGTCCATGGTGAATAAAGTAATTATTTAGTAATAAAGTTGATGGCAAATTGAGTAATTAAGTGATAGTTGAAGGGTGATAGTTTCCATAAAGTGTATGAGACTACATTTGGTGGACAAATAATATAAGGCAAATAGGACTACTTTACATGGACGGAGGAGGGAGTAATGCACAACCAATTTGTTCAAAGTGGATGTAAAATTGAATGGAAAGTGTAGATTGTAGGTAGGTTTTTTAAATCAAGGAGTGTAAAATACTTTGTCTTCTGTATCAAATTGATTATTTTTGTCCTTAACCCACCTAATTTTACTATACAAGTAAAATGACGAAAAGAGTCCTCACTATGTAGAGTGATTGCTTTTTCCGATAATAGCTATACAAGTCACAACAAAAAAACAAACAAAGCTATAAAACCAAGTAACCAACAATTCAGCGGCTGAAAATCAATCTGCTAAATCATCAAAGCCATGTTCTGAAAACTCACTAGCTCTCTTTCTCCTCTCTCAACTCAAATTCTGAAAATGTCCATGGCCATATTCTCCCCAAAGCTCCCAGCTGTCGCCCCTCCGCCTTCCTATGGAAAAGCCCACTTAAATTTTAGGCCTCAATTTCTTCTCAAACCCACCAAAAGGCTTCAATTTCACTTGGTGATGAGTGCTGATACTAGCTCCGGTGTGGATACTGTCCCGGAGGAGACTCCGGCTGTCGGCTCAAATGGGTCTCCGCCTACTGCGGTGGCGGATCCGGTGAAACCGGTAGCGGCGAGCAACTTTCAGGACTCTAGGTGGGTTGGAGGGACATGGGATTTGAAGCAGTTTTTGAAAAATGGCGAGACTGATTGGGATGCCGTCATTGATGCTGGTTACACACTCTAAACCCACATGCATTATCTCCTTAATTTTGTGTATTAAATGTTAAAGTTGTTTATTAGTGGGCATATTAGTCTATTTTATTAGTCAATTGTGAGAATAAGATAAAAAAAATGATGTTTTTGTTTAAGAAAAGTACTCCCTCCTCTGTCCCGTGATTTCTTTCGATTTCTTTCACATGTGAAAGTGGCGCACAAAATAAGAAAAATGAAGGGATAATTTTGTAAACATTTATGGGTGAGGGTTGTGAGAAGGGTGAGGATTGTGAAGATACCATATAAGACATATAAGAAGGTCTAACTCTACACTTAAAACTAAGACCATCTCTCTATCCGTCCGATGTGGGATACCTTAATAGTAGCATTGTAGCTTCTTTCTTGCTATGAAATTATCATCAACAGGGCATATTGTAGAATGCATGTATGGTTTTTGTGATCTTTCACATGCCTACGGTGTAATGTTTTCAGTGGCGTGTAGATTGTTTAATAATTGGATAGCATATGGCGCCATTTTACTGAATATAGAGGTGTAATTGATTATTAGTAGTTGCCACAAACTTTTGGCAAAATGACCATACAATGAGAGTTTTTCTTTTACTAGTTCGGGCATCTTTGATCTGTTTTTACTTTGAATTAGTTGGGATGCTTTTGGTGTCACTTATAACTCTATATCTGGATAATCATTTGCAGAAGTGAAGAGGAGGAAGTGGATGCAAGACACCCCACAATCGACGAACAACGAAGACCCTGTTGTTTTCGATACTTCCATTATTCCTTGGTGGGCATGGATGAAAAGGTTTCATCTTCCCGAAGCTGAGCTACTTAACGGTTGGTTTCACGTTTCTTGTAGACAGTCCCTTTCTTAGCCACTCGTCATAGAAAATGTTCCTTTTTTTAGTCATAAGTAACACAATTGAATTTTTTTCAACATCTTTACCCTTCTTGCGTTTACCACATACACTATCATTTACTATCAGAATTAGGCTGTTCCACCTAGCCATGAACTTGTTTTCGGACTTAAGTTGTAGCAAAAAAGGAGTCTTTTCTCCTACAAGTTACAAGTGACTACATTGGGGGTTCCTTTCATTTGTTTTTGGACTGTGCTTTGAAATTTACTACTCCCTTTGTTCCTAATTATCGGCCTGATTTTATCCATCCACACAAAACCAATTTGTCATTAATTAGGATAACAAAAGTTTATTGTACCCTCGTTTTTTACTACAAGATGGTTAGTATTTATCGGCCTGATTTTATCCATCCATACAAAAGTTTATTGTACCCTCGTTTTTTACTACAAAAGTTTAATTGATTTTATCAATTAGCTTATAATTACTACAAGATGGTTAGTATTTATTAGGGGCATTGGCAGAAAAGATTTAAAAGATGGGTAATTTTTTGTTCATATTAGCTAAGTGACATAATTAGAAACATCATTTTTGTTAGAATCAAACAGATAATTAGGAACTGAGGGAGTATTGTACAAAATGTCGAAAATTTTCAGCTGGTTGACGATCAGATGGTGTTGATGAATGTATGCAGGTCGTGCTGCAATGATAGGGTTCTTCATGGCCTACTTTGTTGATAGTTTAACAGGGGTGGGTCTTGTAGATCAAATGGGCAATTTCTTCTGTAAAACACTGCTGTTCGTTGCTGTAGCAGGCGTTCTCTTTATTAGGAAGAATGAAGACATTGAAAAACTCAAGAAATTATTCGATGAGACAACGTTTTACGATAAGCAGTGGCAAGCGGCTTGGCAGCAGGATGAGACACCAAGCAGTCCTGATAAGAACTAGGGACTTGCACGTTGCAATTTTCTTAGTGGTGATTTTGTTGCAATCTATAGCAAGTTGTTCTAGCAATGCTAGACTGTTATGTAACCTAATTGCTGCCTGTATCTTTAAACTAGAATCGTCTGTATTAGAGCTTGTGTGTCATTTGTGCTGCAATATAATTTAAACTTTTAAATTTTGATAACATAAACCTCATTTTCAATCCAGAACGAGTATGTCCATTTGTTTGAATTGCAATTTAAAAAAAAAATATGGATGTAAAAATGTTGTAATTTTACTTGAAAATAAACCTTATAATAGAGCTAAATTGTATGTGAAAAATATAGTAGTGATGTTATTCAAGTCGAGTTTGATCACTTGAAGTTCGATTTTGAGTTGAGCATTTTTCGAGTTGAGATTGAGCTGACTCGATTACATTAATGAGTTGAAAATGGAGTTTGACTCGCAAACGAGCCTAAATATTACTTTACATAAAATGACAAGAAAATCTTTTAATATTAAACTCGAACTGACTTATTAATAAATAGAGTGTTTTAATAAGTCAAATTGAATTCATTTTTTTTTTAGGGAAGTTTTACAAGATCATATCATAAAAATACAACTTCAAGCTTCAAATCTTGATCTTCAACGGTATCGCTGTCCCCTCCAATCATGTGAAGAGAAAAAACGAGTGTTCCCTTTATCTTGATAATAGCCCAGGTCTCAAACCTTTAACTGAGTCAACCGTATCTTTAAATCAAGGATAAGAAACACCAATAATAGACAAAGTTTCACCAAGTACTGAACCCCAAAGAAAGTTCCAAGGACTTAAGAACCTATCCAAAAGAGTCCCACCACAAGAGAGAGTCCAACAATCATCGTAACCAAAGCAACAGAGACCCACAACGAGTTGAGCTACCCACAACCCTAGTTGGGTATGTTTGTTTTTTTTTTAAAGGAAAACGGAAATTATCTTACCGAGTACCAGAAGTACTCAAAGGAGTGAAGCACTCGAGAGTTACATGGAAATTATAGAAGTGGTGCTACATCACCAGGTACACACGTCGCAAGAATTGTTACAAGCACACTGATGAAGGGCTTGCACACCAGTCATTGAAGGATGTGGAGACTGGGCAAGTTCTATGCTGCGAGAGGCTGTTCCACGCCATGGATCGGAGTTCATCGAAGATCTTCTCCATTTTGGGATGCTCGTTTGCAAAGATTTTTTCGTTTCGAGCTTTCCAAATGAACCACACTATCATACACCACAAACATTCCATAATGGGGGTCTTTCGTTTGGGTTTCATCAGCCCGCAGAATTGGAGGAAGTGTGCCGCCGGGCTGAAGTGGAGAGCTGAGTTGGTGTTGAGCCATCTGCAGCAGAGGTTCCATAATTTTCCGGAGAATCCACAGCTGAAGAAGAGGTGCTGAATAGTCTCCTCTTCTTGACCGCAGAGAGTGCAGGAGAGATCCTCGCCGTCTCCAAGGATATTTCGTTTCTTAAGTTCGGACCTAGTCGCCAATCTTTCTCTAATCACCTTCCATGCTAACCCCGAAAATTTGGAAGGGGTTAGGCTATTCCAGATTCTGCGAAGGGCCTCACGGGAGTTGACGTCAAGAACTTGGGTTGGGGCTGGCAATTCGATTCCATCGTATGCTGATTTGGCTGAATATTTTCCGTCACTGGATAGCTTCCAAATCCACGAATCGGCAACATGTTCCTGCAGATTAGTAGAGTCTAGCAAACGAAGTAAATGAGTATTAAGATTTTCTTCCCAAGTGAAAAAATCTCTTCTCCACAATAAGTTCCATTTCCAGTTTCCATTGACCCATTCACCACACTCACTAATCAATGCCTCCTTGTTGGTACAAATTGAGAAAAGTCTTGGGAAGAGTTCACTTAGGTTTGCCTCGTCAAGCCACCTGTCGTGCCAGAAAGAGGAGCGGCTTCCATCGCCCACTTTTTTTTCCAGATTGGCTCCGAAACAGTGGTTGGACTGGTTAGAGGAGAGCAGCTCAACCATGAATTTCCACCAATTTGAAGCCAGGTTCCTGTTCATCGGTGGTGTCGTTCCATGTATCGAGTTTAAGTCGTATTTTGAATCGAGAACCCGTGCCCAAAGTGAGTTGGGTTCGGTCCGAATCCTCCATGCCCACCTGCCAAGAAGAGATTTATTAAACATTTCAATATTCTTTACACCTAAACCCCCATCCGCATTTGCTCTACAAACATCGTTCCATGAAACCCATGGGATTTTTGTAGAGCTCGCTCCCCCTCCCCAAAGAAAATTTCTCTGAAGTTTAATGATTTCACTCAATGTTTTTTTTGGTATTTGATAGAAGGATAGATAATAAATGGGTAACGAGGTTAGCACAACGTTGAGTAGAGTAATCCGCCCCCCAAGCGAGATATGACGATCTTCCCAGGATTTAATTCTGCCCTTTATTTTCTGAACAACTTCCTTCCAAGCATCATGCTTCTGATGATTAATTCCTACCTGAATTCCAAGGAAATTAACAGGAAATGAGCCAACACCACAACCAAGAAAAGAAGCAACATTATTCTGAATTTCAGGGTCCATGTTCAATCCCAGAAAGCTGCATTTGGAGAAATTGATGTTGAGACCTGAGATGCGTTCAAAGTTGATTAGTAGGTTTTTTAGCGCCCCAATATTCTTAGTGGAGGCCTCACCCACTAGAATGGTGTCGTTCGCGTATTGAAGGTGGGAGATTGGGATATTTTTACGGCCAACTGATACGGGATCGTAGAGCCCAACCGCTGATGCTTTATTAATTAGGACGCTTAGTCCTTCTGCTGCGATGATGAACAGTAACGGAGATAGAGGGTCTCCTTGTCTGAGGCCGCGCTCAAGTTTAAATTCCTTGGATGGGCTTCCATTAACTAACACCGAGGCCGAGGCAGTCGAGATGCACTCCCAAATACATTTACGCCATTTAGGGTCAAAGCCCATGCTTCCCATCATATCATCGAGAAATTTCCAATTGATTGAGTCAAATGCCTTCGCAAAATCAATCTTGAACAGGAGCCTTTCAAATTTTCCTTTTTTTGCCTCATCAATGATTTCGTTGAGGATAAGGACCCCGTCCAGGATGTGGCGCCCTTGGATGAACGCTGTTTGTGATTCAGAAATTACACTGCCTATGATCTTCGAGAGCCTGCGAGCCAACACCTTTGCTATTATCTTGTAGTAGCAGTTAATCATGGAAATTGGCCTGAAATCACAAATACAGGCCGCATTCTTCTTCTTTGGGATGAGAGTGATGAATGATGGATTGAAGCCCCTAACGAATTTCCCATTTGAGTGGAATTCATCAAGTAATTTCTGGAAATCATCCTTCAAATATTCCCAGCTTTCTTTAATAAATGCGAATGTGAAGCCATCCAGACCCGGGCTTTTGGAAGACTCACAACTCCAAACCGCGTCTCTGATTTCTGAGGCTGAGAAGGGCTCGATGAGCATGATGTTGTCAAGATTACTGACTTTATGGAGGCAGAAGTCAGGGGGGATACTTGGTCGGTTGAGGATTGGGGCCTAAAAGTGTCGTTGGAAGTGATTATAGATAGCCGACTTGATTTCTGCAGGGGAAGAGAGCCAAGTACCGTCAAAATTCAAGTGAGCCAAGTCGTTGGCCTTTCTTCGGGCATTCATGCATTTGTGGAAGAATTTAGTGTTTGCATCGCCTTCCTTAATCCATTTATTTCTTGCCTTTTGTCTCAGGAAACTGTGTCTCGTGCCGAAGTCTATGGTTAGCTCTTCTATGATTCTTCTTCTCTGCTCAATTTCAACTTCTTCGAGACCGAATGCATCGTCGGTGATGTCTAGTTCAAGAAGGAGCTGCTTGTTCTCCTCTATTTTCCTGTCCAAATCACCAAATGACAGTTTGCTCCATTCGCGAAAGCAGATTTTCGCCTTCTTAAATTTTTCTTTAATTACGTAGCTTCTTCTTCCTTCAACCTGGTTGCCTTCCCAATCCGAATAAATATCTAGATCGATTCGAATTCCCTAAACCCTAAACCCTAAACCCTTCATGAATTCTTTGAATGATGGATGCCGGATCCAAACGTTGAAGAAGCGGAAAGGTTTGTGTCCCCAATCAATTTTTTGGTCCTCCAGAACCAAAGGGCAATGGTCGGAGTTGGGTATGTTTGTTTATGGGGTTTCCATGTGGATTATAATATTTCAAATCATAATCCTCCTTTATTCGATTTTTCTTCTTCTAAAAAATTCAGAATCTTCACGATTAAAACCTTCTAATAACTTACTAATAGATAATCCACCGCCTACTCCACCGCCTTCTCCACCGCCTGAATTAGAAAAGAGGAGTATCAGCACCGATCATCGCGCCGCCTTAACACCGCCAGCTGCAACACCGTCAGTCGTCCTACCGCACCATCGCCTTGGTTAATTATTCTCTCAACAGATCATCCTGTGGGGTTAGGGTTTCTTTTAGAAATTTAGTTGGGATCAATGGATAGATCTCCCTGACGGCGCTACGGTGGCCGATCGGGTGAGTCTTTCTGTTGATCCCATTTATCTTTTTCTATATTTATTTTCCAATATTTAGTTTCTTGTTGTTTTCTTCTTGTTGTTTTTTCTTGATGTAGTTTTTGTTTGTTTTCTGTTGGTGTTTTTGCCAATCTTTCTGCGGTTGATTCCTGTTTCCCTTCTCCTTTGAGACCTTTTTTTTTTTTTAGAACCCCTTTTTTTAGACCTGTTTTCTCTCAAAGACCTGTGGATGTTTTTGTTTTTGGGATTTGGTTTTGAGAGAAGAATATGGCGCTCGGTGATCCTTTGTCTTTATTTTTCTATCTTTAGCTTTCTTGATTTGTTGATACCTTAGTGTGGGGTGTCTCGGTTCAAGAAATGGAGATCTATGCTTCTTTTGCGGACAAAGTTCTTCACTCGTTTCTTTACTTCCTCACGATTGGAGGTGACAACGACGCCGTTTGAATTTGTCTCGGTTTGAAGATCTAGAGCTAGATGTCATTTTTCATATTTCCGATCTTTGTAACCTGTCAAAAAAAAAAATTCCGAATCTTCTAAAATCTTACTCTATAGTACATCCATTTTACATTTTCAACACAACACTTGCATGGGTGAATTGCTACTACATTGATTTTGTATCTACACTAAGCACCTCTATCTCTCTGCCTTCTCTCTACACACTTCTACATCCTCCATCACCGTCCACCGCTTCAATCAAGTTCCTTTCTTCTCCACTCTGCACTGCCGCCCGTCGCGTCACCACACCGCCGCCTGTTGTGCCACCACACCATTGTTCTCTTCTTCATCTTTTTCAATTAATCATCAAGTGGGGTTAGAGGTTTCTTTTTAGGATATTAGTTGGGATCAATGGATGGATTCTCCCCGACGGCGCTACGGTGGCCGATCGGGCGAGTCATCCGTTGATCCCTTTTATTTTCTATATTTATTTCAGTTTTTTTATTTCTTGCCTTTTTTGTTGTTTCTGCTGATGTTTTCTCCATCTCAGTTGTTTTCTTAGTTAGATTTTCAGTTTTTGTTATGAAACCCCTTCCCCAATTTTGGTGGTTTTTCCTTCCCTGGTGGTGTTTCTTCCCTTGCGGAGTTTGGCAGTGATTTGCGTTTTTTTGTGTTGGCCTCGGTGGTATTTGGCTTTTGAGATGTTGGGTGCTTGGTCCTGATTTTCCTCTTTTAGGACGGACCCGTGTGGAATGAATATGACGCTCGATGATTCTTTGTCTTTTATTTTTCTATCTTTTGTTTTTTTAATTTGCTGATACCTTAGTGTGGGGTATCTCGATTCGAGGAATGGAGATCTATGCTTCTTTTATGGACAAAGTTGTCGCTCGTTGATTTACTTTCTTACGATTGGAGGTGACAATGACGCCGTTTGAATCTGTCTGATTTGAAGATTTGAAGATCTAGAGCTTGAATTTGATTTTTCACTTTGTTAGATTTATCTTTGTAACCTGTAAAAAAAAAAAAAAAAAAAAAAACACAACACTTGCATGTAATATTGAACAAATTCAATTATGTGCAACATGCCTTTAAAAACACGTTAAAACATGTTGTTGCTTCATTTCTTCTTTATCCTTTTACCACGATAGATTTTTTTCGATCAACAAATATGTTGATTTTACTTGCTGAACTATGTTTTATTATGAGTGCACACACAACTCTCTCTCTCTCTCAAAATTCTCTCCCCCTTCTCTCCTCTTCAAAACCACCGCCCACCTTTCTGCCTCTTCAACCCACATCTCTCCTCCGTCTTCCCCCTGTTTTCTCCACCACCGCCACAATTTTTTTTTCTTTGAAGTTTAGATCGGTAAAAATAAATATATCTACAAGAGATCTGATATAAAAAAGTCATCGCACCACCGCCACCGTCTCGTCTAATTTCTTTTGTCACCAGATCATCCAGTGAGGTTAGGAGTCTCCTTTTAGAATTTTAGTTGGGATCAGTGGATAGATCCTCCTGACGGCACTACGGTGGCCGATCAGGTGAGTCTTCCGTTGATCCCATTTATTTTTCTGTATTTATTTTTCCTGTTTTTTAGTTGTTTCTTTTTATTTTTCTATACTTCTCTTCCTGTCTCTTGAGATGTTTTTGCTTTAATTTTGCTTATTTCCTTATTTTCTGTTGGCGGTTTCTCCAACTCTTCTGCGTTTTATGCGGGCTGCTTCCTTTTGGAACTTCCTTTTTGATACCTGTTTTTCCTCTTTTGGGACTTGTTGATGTTTGGATGCAGAATTTGGCGCTTGATGATTCTTTGTCTTTATATTTATATCTTTAGTTTTCTTGATCTGTTGATACCTTAGTGTCGGGTGTCTTGATTCAAGAAATGGAGATCTATGCTTCTTCAGTGGACAAAGTTTTCACCTGTCTATCTCGATTTGAAGACCTTGAGTTTGTAATTGTTGTATCACCATTATGATCTTTGTAACCCCTTCAAAAAAAAAAAAAAACTAGAGTATGTTTTAGTACGATGGATCAATGTTTAATACTCCATATCTTTTTTTTTTCATACAATTACACATTTTGTCTTTTAAAGTGACACACGGGTGTTCCATATAATAATTCTTAGTTTCTCTCTCTAGCCTACGCCTTGTGCGTACACTTTACGCCGATTAGTGCGTCCAATCCTCGCCGTCGCGCGTCCTTTCCACGCCGTCGTGCGCCACCCTCGCCACCGCGGATCGGTTTTCGCTACCACGCCGCAGTATTTGTGCTTATCTTCCTTAATCGTTTGGGACTTGTCAAAGCTTGAAATTCTCATTCACGCCGCCGTGTGCCTGCGTAGTCATACCGGCCCTGTACTGACGATGCCTTGTCGTCAAGTTTTTTCTTCCCTCAACCGCGACGCCGAGTGTCTACTCCCCTCAGAGGTGATGCTGAGTGTTCGCTTCCTCCACGCTGAGCCCGTTTGATTTTCCGTAATGAAGCCCGTCATTACTTGTTGAGTTAGAGCCTCAAATTAATTTAACTCATTCCCAACTCCATCAAATCCTCATTGGGAGTGTGATTGCTGCAGCTGCCCAGATTTCTAGTAAGCTTGCTTCTTTATTGGTTAATGTTCGCAAATATTTGGTTTCTCCGTTCTCCGTTCCTTGTGAGATTTTGGCTGCTGTGATTCAGAGTTTGTTGCTTATTGTGGTAGCTCTTTAGTTTTGTGATGAGGTTTGGGATTGGTTTCTTCTGCCTTCATTCGTCTGTGCAGTAAAGCAGGGGTGATAGTGTTTTTTTTTTGATAGTTTATATGTGGGTTGTTGTTGAAAATCTTGCTTTTTGAAGCGTATTTCCCGCCGTGGTAGAGCTCTGTGGGACTGCTATTGAGTTGGATGATAAGGCGGAGGCTGAGGTGAATCAGCCCCGCCGGCAGGAATGATTGTCATTTGCTGGAACGCTCGAGGGGTGCGTAGTGCTCGAGCGTTTAGTCATGTTAGTAGGCTTGTTTTTAAATTTCATCCGGATGTTTTGTTTGTTTCAGAAACTAAATGTTCTTTGGTTAGGGCTGAGTTTCTGAAAGTTAAACTTGGTTTTCAATATTGTCTTTCTGTTAATGCTGCTGGTTGTTCGGGTGGATTAATGCTTTTATGGAAGAATGTTTCACTTGCTGTTGTTTCCTATTCTAGTGCACACATTGATTGCTCATTAGTGTCTAATAATCAGAACTGGAGGTTTACGGGTTTTCATGGGAACCCTAACTTGATTGATAGAAAGTTTTCCTGGGATTTGCTTAAGAGGCTCAAAAATTATCATCATGTTGGGGATCAAGCTTGGTTTGTTGGAGGGGATTTTAATGAGACATTATTTCATTCTGAAAAAAGAGGGGGTGTTTTGAAGCCTCTATCCAGACTGTTGAACTTCCAGGCAGTACTTGATTATAATGAACTACTCAATCTTAGAGTCAATGGACCTAAATTTACTTGGTGTAATAGAAGGAGGGGTTCAGAATATATTCAGGAAAAACTTGATAGATATGTTGCATATCATAAATGGTTGAATTTGTTTCCTGAATATGATATTAAACCACTTGATTTTATGGGTTCGGATCATCGCCCTATTATGATTTCATGTGAGCAGAATCCGATGATTGGTAAAAATAAGCAGCATAATCATTTTCGATTTGAGAATTATTGGATTAAAGAACCTGAATTTAAGGGCATGGTGAGACAAATTTGGAAAGCAAAAGATAAGGGGCAAACACTGCATAGTTCTTTAGATCAATGTGGAAAGGCACTGAAGGTTTGGGTCAAAAAGAAAGGAGGGACATTAAAAGAACGTATTGCCCATGCTCAACAGCAAATCAAAGCCCAATTGGATAATGAGTTGTGTGCACCTGATGTTGATTTAGTCAAGAAGCATGAAGTGGAATTGGAAAAACTATACTCGCAAGATGAATGGTACTGGAAACAAAGGTCGAGAATTTCATGGTTAAAGGAAGGAGACAGAAATACGAGGTTTTTTCATAGTAAAGCCACACAGAGGAAACGACGCAATGAGATTACAAGGCTTCAGAATGAGTGGGGAAATTGGATGTATGAGGAGCGCTATATTCAGGATTCTTTCATCAAGTACTTCAGGGATTTGTTTACCTCAATTGCTCCGCAACATTCACACATTTTCGAAGCAACACGATTCATGACTAAACAAATTTTGGATGATCAATTGCAATTACTGAAGGTTCCTTTTTCTCGAGAAGAAGTGAATAAAGCCATCAAAGATTTAAATCCGTGGAAAGCTCTAGGCCCTGATGGTTTCCCGGCATCTTTCTATCAAACAAATTGGCACACAATTGGGGATGAAGTTGCGGATCAAATTCTGGGCTTCTTAAATCAGGAGAAGTCACTGACAGAATGGAATGCGACTACTATTGTTTTAATTCCAAAGATTAAGAACCCGACGAGTGTGTTACATTTCCGACCTATAAGTCTTTGTAATGTCTGCTATCGGATTCTCTCCCGAGTTATTTCGAACAGATTAAAATTGGTGATGAATGATAAGATTGATTCTTTTCAAAGCGCTTTCATCCCAGGAAGACTCATTTCGGATAATATCTTGATTGCTTTTGAATGCCTGCATTGGATTCGTTCTTCAAAAAGTAAAGAAGGCTATATTGCACTTAAACTGGATATGAGTAAAGCATATGATCGTGTTGAATGGCCCTTCTTAATGGAAGCAATGAAATGCCTTGGTTTCTCTCCTAAGTGGATTCGTCTTCTTTATGAATGTGTTTCTTCAGTATCATATAATATCTGCATCAATGGGAATTTGACAGAAACATTCCATCCATCGAGAGGGCTTCGGCAGGGTGATCCTCTCTCTCCATATCTGTTCGTCATTTGTGCGCAAAGCCTCTCCTCTCTTTTAGTTAATGCTAGAACAAGCAATTTATTTTCTGGTGTTAAGATTGCACGAGATGCTCCATCCATTTCTCACCTTTTCTTTGCAGATGATAGTCTGATACTTTTAAAAGCCAAGACTAAGGAATGTTTAGCTCTTAAGGATTGTCTTTTGATTTACGAGAAGGCGTCTGGACAGCTTATTAATTTGGAGAAATCGGCGATAACGTTTAGCCCATGTACGCGTGCTGATAACAGGGAGATTATTAAGCAAATTCTGGGGGTCCGCTCTACAAATGGTCATGATTTTTATTTGGGACTCCCTACTTTCTCCGCCCGAGCTAAACGATTTCAGTTTCATTATTTGGTGGATCGTATCAGACAACGCATCAATTCTTGGAGCCATAAGTTTTTTTCGGAAGGAGGTAAGGAAGTTTTAATTAAGTCTGTTCTTCAGGTTATTCCTTCATATGCAATGTCATGTTTTCGAATTCCGACCTCGATTTGTATGGACATTGAGAAATTGATTGCAAGATTCTGGTGGGGAACAACTGAGGATAATAGGAAAATTCATTGGAAGCAATGGAGTGATTTGTGCAAACCCAGAAATGAGGAGGGCCTTAATTTCCGAAAGTTGGTTCTCTTTAACAAAGCATTACTAGCTAAACAACTTTGGAGGATTATGCAGCGGCCTGAATCTCTGGTAAGCCAACTTTTTAAAGCAAGATACTTTAAACAATCAGATATATTGTGTGCTGGTTTAGGTTCGAATCCTTCATTCATTTGGAGGTCTTTGCTTTGGAGTAGGGATTTAGTGGATACAGGAACCAGATGGCGAATTGGTAATGGATGTGGTGTTCATATTTGGAAAGATAGATGGGTCCCAGGATTAAAAGATGGTCGTATACATTCTCGTATTGCGAGTGCTTCGATGGTGGAACGATTTATATCTCCAGATTACACTTGGAATGTGGACCTTATTCGAAATGCTTTTCTCCCTTTTGAAGCTGACGCAATTTTGATGACTCCGTTGGTGGGTTCTTAGAATAGGGACCAAAGATTCTGGAAGGAGACATCTTCGGGTATTTATACAGTGGCTTCGGGCTATGGTTTGGCTTTCCAGGACTCACAGCTCAAAGCCAAAACTTCCCTCCCATCGGGTTCAGAGAATATCAAGTTGCATGATCTTTGGGGATTTTTATGGAAACTGCACATCCCGTCTAAAGTTCGGTTTTTTGGATGGAAGCTTATTAACGATACACTTGCCACTGAAGGTAATTTGGTTGTTCATCATGTCCCTGTTAACCCTTTTTGCTTATGCTGTGGTGCGTCATTTGCTGATACTTTGCATGTTATTGTTAAATGTGTGTTTGCAAAGAATGTTTGGAAAAAGCAGGGGTTTTGGCATGACATCAAAAAATTTATTCAGGGGTCATGTAGCCAATTTCTTTTGGCCATTAAAGATCATTTTGATGCTCACTTCTTTTCAAAGTTCATTATTGTTGCTTGGGCTATATGGAAGACTAGATGCCAATGGGTTCATTTGAAGAAACAAAAGGGCTCAAAAGTCTTGATTCCAATGGATTTTGATGTTGATTGGGCTTTACATTATTGGCATGATTTTTTTAAGCCGGAGTCTTTACTTCTTAATCACTGTTCGAATTCTTCCAATTTTGTTGGAAAGCGTCTGCAAAATTCGTTGACACTTTCACAGATGCTGCCTTCAATATCGAGAAAAGGTTTTTTTGCAATAGGCTATGTGGTTTTTTGAGAGGATAATTCAGTAGTTTTGGCTGGTGGGCGACGAATTGTGCATCCCAGTACTGTGCTTGCAGCAGAGCTTTATGCGGCTGTGTTTGGTTTGGAAAGCTGTGTCAAGAGAAGAATTAACATCACCTCTCTTCGGATGGATGCTATGAATGCAGTGCAGGCTATTGGGGCTTCTTTTTTTGTGGAAGGTATGGAGTTTACCTTGGTCCAAAAAATCAGAAATTTTATGAAGAAGCTCTTGTTTTGGGATTGTGACCATGTGCAAAGAAGATATAATCAAGCGGCTCATTCCCTTGCTCAATCGGCTTGGAATTTTTCAACACCTCATGACTGGGTTGAAACTAATATTCCATAATATATTAAGGAGATGTGTGTTGTTTAGATCTTTCGAATACTCCTGATGTATGTTCAAAAAAAAAACGGGTGTTCCATATAATAATACATTTTTCTAATACCTTACATGTATTATTGTAAGTGTTACTATAAAAAAAAAACACGTGTTACTCCACTTGTTTATACAATAATATATACTCCGTCGTTATCCAACTCAATACTTTTATCTCCCATTTTAATTAATAGACAATCATTACTTTTTACAATATGCTCCGTAATAATTTAATTTTCATTTATAGTAGGGTGACAGTTTTCGACACGAATTCAACACGAAAATTGTGGATTAGTGTTTAATCTTATTGTGTCGATCCGATAATGACACAAAAATTTGTGTTGTGTTCGTGTCGACCCGTTAGGTATGATAAAATCAATAGATAATCAAATAACCTGTTAACATGTTTCGTGTCAACGCGCGATACGAAACACGATAACACGATTTGTATGGTGTAATTTATTGTATCAAAATCCTACAATTCATACATCCAAACAAATGCAAAATTCAAATATACCTTTTACTTTTGATTTGAAATACCCTCAAATTCATAATAGGAGCTTTTATAAGAGGCAAACACGGTGTTAGCCCTCTCCAAAACTTGAAACTACATTCCAATTGAATTGAAACAAGGAAAAGATGCTGCAGACGCTGACCCGAAAATCCCATCTTCTTGTGCTCCGAGGCGCATATTTCCGTGGCACCTCCACTACCACCCGCATAAGGATTCCAGTTTCAAACCCACTTTTCCTTAATAGTATTAGGACTTCTCATACTAACGCCATTCTGCCTTCCGCTAATGGGTTTAAAGTATTTGGCCCTCCCGACTTGGGGTTTAAGCATTCCAGCCTTCTTTCTTCACGGGTTTCAAGCGGCGGCGGCAACTCTGGTGGCGGGATTGGGGGCTCCGGCAATGGAGGTTCTGGTGGCGGAGGTAGCGGCGCTGGTGGGAGTAATTGGTCATTCCTTTCATGGTAAAATATTTTTACTATCTTTAATTCTTTTTTTATGCTCATGAAGACATCAACTAGGAGATTTCCCTTCTGTTTATTGAATGCGTGGTTAAAGGTTTTATTTTTCCTGGTAAATTAGTGATCTTGAAAATGCATGTGTACATTTTGGAAATAAGCACCATTGTTTAGCATAGTCTTATTGATAATAGCTATGCAGTATGCACCTTAGAATACCGATGATGTTTGGAGATAGAGGGCCCAAAACCATTGCAAATATTCTGTTCAAACTGCAGAAAAAACTTTATACATGTAAACCCTGGTCCTTCTCTGATTGAAATGTTGTAAAATATGTGGTGGGAGGTGTGTTTCCTGTCACATAAGTCTGCTCCCTTAGTTAAGTACTCACTCCGTCCTGGGAGAAGCTTCTCTTTTCAGCACAGAGATTAAGAAATACGATAGAATAAGTACATGTATTAGAGGTGATGCGGTTGAGAGATTGAGAGACAGACGAATATAATGAAATGTGAGTGAGACTAGTTTACTTAAAAAAAGTATGAAAAGCTTATATTGGAAAAGTTGAAAAACTTCTGTTGGGGCGGAGGGAGTACTAATTAAATTGCATTACTGTTGATTTCTCACTTCTCTCCAGGTATCTGTCTCTTCTAGCCAAGTATCCAGTAATGACAAAAGCTGCCACGTCAGCACTTCTAACTCTGGTTGGTGACTTGATCTGTCAGGTAAACTACACTATTATTTGATGTAGTTTGGGATTGATAGAACATGATTTCATGCTAGAAATGCAATATAACTTGTTGTAATATAGGTGTATCGTATCGCTTGTTATATCTAAATTTGTTTGTGATGTACCTCAGCTCGTATTCGATCAAGTATCATCTCTAGACTTGAAGAGGACATCTATTTTCACGTTGTTGGGGTTGGTTTTGGTCGGTCCAACATTGCATTTCTGGTAATGATCCACAAATTCTCAGTATATCATCATGCCCTAATAAATGCTTAATATACGCCAAAAGCTAGTTTTTTTATAAAAAAAAAGGGAAGAGCATGCATCTTATTTTATTGCAATTTAATATGAACACCCTTTGCTACTAAGCAACTATTTTAAGGATCCTTGTTATGGCATGGTACTATGTACTTTCCAAAGATCGTTCGTACGTGTATGTTAATGGAATTACAGCGTGACTCCAAAAAGGTTTAAGGTCATGAGAATCCATAGGGTAAGTATTGAATTGCCCAAACTTTGTTTCTGAAGGAATTTTATAATCACTGGTGAGGCAAGCTGCTGAATGAAGCTTCAAATGCATCTATTGAGGGAGTTTAAACCTTTCAACTTCCCACTATGAATTCACAAAAACATATTTCTTTTTTCTTTCCATAAATTCTCTTTAAATAGCAACTGAGAAAGATAAAGCTTTTTGGAACAGAATATTAATGAAATCAAAATGAAGTTTTCTGCAATACTGGAGTACCTTTATAGTGTTTCGTGATGTCGTATGAGTACTTTTTATATGTGAATTGAATTCTCTTGTTACATCATTAGGTATTTATTTCTAAGTAAATTGGTGACGACCCCGGGAGCTTCTGGTGCTTTATTGCGGCTTCTCCTGGATCAGGTGATGCCTTACTTCTAGCTGCTTAGTTACATTTTACATTTATATTTTATATATATTCTTGAAATCTTAGTTGGCCTCTCGATTATTTCAATGGATTCTGCTGTCATATGCAGTTTCTTTTTGCTCCTGCTTTTATTGGAGTTTTCTTGTCTACACTGGTCACACTTGGGGGAAGGCCATCAGATGTAATCCCGAAGCTACAGCAGGTATTGTTAAACATACCTTTATTCATCTTGTCTACTGAATTGGGAACACATTCAATTGTCTGTATTTGTGACTCTTAACATGTTATTTTGTAGGAGTGGTTTTCTTCGGTTCTTGCAAATTGGCAACTATGGATACCTTTTCAATTCCTTAACTTCCGTTTTGTGCCACAGCAATTTCAGGTTTGGCTCTTCAAAGGCAGTAATCAATCTTGACTGAGCCCGTTTTCTAAGCTTATTTTAAACATCTTATAAATTGTTTCAAGACCTTATAAGATGTTAGTTTTAAGTAACTTATAAGTTGTTTTAAGGAGCTTATAAGCCCAGTCAAACGGGCTCTTAGTCATTCTCATATCGTATAGAGTAAACTAAACAACAAACATCTTTCTGCCTCTCTCATTTTCACAGGTTCTTGCAGCTAACTTTGTTTCCTTAATATGGAATGTCATTCTCTCATATAAAGCTCACAAAGAAGTTGTTGCCAAATAGGTAAGTTGATTTCATTGAATGTATAGATGATATAATTGTGCCAAAATCTGATTACGAAAAATATATGACATATCTATATCTATCATTTAGAAAAGACTGAGTATCTGTTTTTTCAGAAGTATGGTGGAAAATAAAGCAGATCGAAAAGAAATTAACCGAGAAAACTTCAATCTCTTATTTCAGGTGACGACACTCCATTGCATCACATAAATTAGGAACCCGATTTTCAGTCTGATGAGATTTCGACAACTAAGATCCCGCCTTGTGTTAACGTATATTCAAGGAGAAACAGGGTGTCAGTGAAGAGGCTTGATTTGATTTCACAATTTGTTTAAATACTAGATGACTATCTTTGATTTGTTTTGTAGTTTCCTTAATTTCATCATTCCCTTAATCCCAGCCCACGATCTTAGGGTAGAGGTGATTATTATGGACTGTACATATTTTTTTGAATTTTTACGCAAAAAATATCTTTCGAGAGAAATCATCTACAACGTTTTGGGCTGGTTATTAGTATAATTCGAGTTCATAGTTCAGGTTGCTAGGATTTTTGTTTGAAAACCCGCATCAGAGCCAGGTTTACGATCAACCTCACACTTCCACAACTATGGTTTCGAACAAGTATTGTTACTACAGGGTCGACCTACTGGGAGTTGCAGTTACAAAACAATCTTGGTCAATTTATGAAAAAGAAATGCTCGGTATTTGGTGGGTCGTTGGTTCAAAATTATCATGGATCAAACTAGCCTACTATTTTGGCTGGAGCAACATATTATGACTCCAGAGCAGCAGAAATGGATAATGAAAACTCGTGGTGTTCGATTATGAGATCGTCTACAGGCCCAGGAAAGAAAACAGTGCAACAAACGCATTGTCAAGGAGAAGCACGATTTTAGTACATATATTACTATGTCAAGTAAAAATAATTAATAAAGATCAAATGACAATAAACTAAATAATTAATTCAAAATTCTATCAAATTTATCAATATTCAATCGCTAGTTAACAACTCACATTTCCCAAAATAACACATTTCATTTCAGAGGCTCAGCAAAAATCTCATAAGCCCTAATAAACTCCTTGTTTCACTACATTCAATCATCGTCGTTTGAGGAGATGAAAATGAAACCAATACCGCCACCGGCGGGTGAAGAAGTTGGTCCAAAGCTCGTTCGACTTCTCTACTTCGTCGGCGCCGCAGTTGTGTGCACCTTCGGGATTAACAAGTGGAATGCTTTAGAAAAAAAGTGGGCGATTCAGAAGGAGGAGCAACAGATAAACGCATCATCTGAGGAGAATCCATCACCTATGGTACAAAAGGCTGTTGAATAAACTTTAATTTTTCTGTAAGTGCGTTGCTATTAAGGACTATTGATTCTAGTGATAATCTAGTTCTTTGGATTTGATATTTCTGCATTTTGATCGTTGCTAATTGATTTATAAATTGGGATCTAATGAACTAGCATATGTATTGATTCTGATACTATTTCTTACACACAATAGTATAGTTAGTGATGCTTCTCTGTTTTGGGTTTGTGATTGCACTCGTTGTTGAGCATGTTGCTACATTGTTTACCAATTTTGTCTACTTTTTGTGCAAGTAAATGGTTTCACATCTCTGTATGCTGAAATTAAGATGCATATGCACTGTTTTGATAAATGTGTTCTATTTAGTTGTTGGTTCAACAAACAAGTTTCAGATGAAATGTCCATTTGTACCTTTTCCCAAAGAGCTGCTTGTTTGTTTTTGGTCAAAAATATGAAATTCTTCATGATAGTTTGTTGTATTCGTCGATTTTCCCAGTAATAACTTGAGCTGCGGCAGGTTCAACGACATTTTATATGTTTAATTTTTTTTCTTTTGAGAGGCATAAACAATTATTTCCAACATTATAATGGTAGAGTTTTGTTCTCTGAGTCCATTTCTTCTGATGTGGTAGTTAGTTATTGATTAATTTCTTATCATTGCTGATTTTGCTTGTTGAGGTTTTTCTTTTTGCTTGATTAAGAGTAGAAAATGAATATCGTAAATAGTTTCAGTTCCAGTTTGGAAGAGTAGATTGGTCCAAGATAAACATGTTCTAGATATAGTCTAATTAGGTTTGGAATAAAATTTCTACCCTGCAACCAACATACAAAAATACATTCGATTGTGTGCATACTAAATAACCGAAAGAAACACCATTTGTGATTTAATTTTGGTGAGTTAAGATATCTGAGTCTGACCATTTACTTACAATATGTGAAATTGTTGTTTGAGTTTAATGCTTGGTTATGATGCTAAGTTGCTCCGCACCCCTTTTACTTATGAACCTCAGTTTTCTTTTATTGCCCTGGCTAGTTGTTATAAAGGTTTGATTATTCTTCATCACTTCTAGTTGTTTATGTGGTTTCTTGACTAGCTGCAACCGTGACATATAATTATTTCCACAAAACCTTGTATGAAACATTTCATGTATGAAATATACCAATTTCTGATTCGGGTCAAACGAATCATCCCAAAAAGTCGCGTGCAGGCAAAATTGGAAACTCGCTATCAGGCTTGTGTTATTATTAGGACAAATAAGTGTTATTGTAAGAGCAAATATTTTTTATTGTAATGGAAGGTATGTGTTATTTTAAGGGCAATTGTGTATTAGTATAAGACAACGTTCTGTAGTTATTTTGATGTGATAAATATTGATGACATTGTGAATTTTTTAAGTTTGAGTTATTTAAAATTTTCATTGTATTTGACATGTAAAGTTTGGATAAAAAATTAGAAAAAATATGTTTTACATTTAATTTTATAAAATTATACAGGTAATTGAATTCGAGTCAAAATGGATCGGTGTTATAATTCCTAGGCACAAGATGTACTCTCAGTGAGCATAACAAGTTACAGACTTTCGCTAATGTGGGCTGATAGTTTTTACATGAATTAAAAGCCAGAAACACGGGAAGTACCAAAGCAGTAAATCAAAAACTACTTCATCAAAGCAGGAATACACATGTGTGGAAGGTTTTCCCAGTTGTGTTCGTGGAGTGAGGATCCGGAAGAAGAAGAGAGGAATACTTTCGACCATTTCTAAGAGCAAAACAGGATACCTTCAAAGCTTTTAGAAATAGACCGACAAATATCTTTAAAATCCTGATCGTTACGCATTTTCCATATCTTCCATACCACATATTGTCAAGTCAAAACATATATTTTCTTACCACTCCGTCCAGCCCCACGGAAGACAAATTCTTCAAAATGGTTAGTTGGGAGAGATAGTAAATTAGAGGACTGTCCAACCACCCCATTATTAACCCAAATCTTACGCTTAACTAAAATATCCTTCGTAGCAAGCCTCTTCCGAATCACCCTCCATGAATGAGCTAAGACCTTAGCCGGAATTGCCTTCCACCAAAGCTTAGGCCGTGAGCTGAAAATTGCTTCTTCATTTGAAGACTTAGTTATAAGAGTATTATATGAATATCGTCTTGAAAACTCTATCATTGCCATCCTTCCAAAAACACGTATCACGAGAGCCATATTTGAGTTTAACTTGCAAAGCAAATCCCACAAATTCAAGAAATTCCATATCATTAAGCATTCTATTCCAACTGAAATTCCAATCAACAACCCTTTTTTTTTTTAATAAAAAAGATTCCTAGCACTTTCACGGTTTCACCGGGTATAAATTTAATTTAAGATTTCTTAAATAAAATAAATTAATTCGGGCCATTTTACTACCCACAAATCCATATAAAGTTAGTTTGGACATCGAAAATATCAATTCAGAGTTATTTCAGATCGACCTAACCTGACCCAATAATTATTGAAGATCGGGAGCCCCGCCCTGACTCACCTACTTTCCCCTCTATAGTCATGGAGTTGGGAGTTATTTACTCATTTTGTTCATCAAGATGTTCTCACTTTTTTTACATATATTTTAAAAACTGTTTATATTTTAATAGGTAATGAGTAAAAACATATGATTGATAGATCATTAACTTTATTACTGTATTAATAAAGTATATACTTAAAAATTAGAACTAAACACTATTCCCTCTGTCCTATTTTTTATTAGATACTCAATCTTGTTATTAAAGTAAAAAAAATATTCAAAAGTGAACTATTTCAATATAATAAACGTATTTTTTGTGGAACTAAAAATAAAAAAAAGAAGTGAGCACACTTTTGGTGGATGGAGGGAGGAGGGAGTATATTTTATTTTGTAGACAAAGGAAATATTAATTACTCCATATAATAATTACTCCTAAAAAATTGACTTAGATTTACAGATTGGAGTACTCCCATTTATGCAGAATTACTGAATCCCAAATCCCAATCCAAGAGCATTGCAGCCCGCCACCAGCTTCTCTCGCTCCAGTCCAGAGGCAAACTGCACACGCACAGGCGTAACATCGAACTGCATTCCTCGTGAGTTTCCGGATTATCCTTCCTGTTTCTGGCTTCAGAATTATGCGTTAATGACTTTTGAGTTTCCTGCGAGTTGAGATTACCAAACAAAACAACTGAGTTTTACCTTTCTTATTAAAGTTATATTGATACGATTTTTTTTTTTGGTTTCTGAATTGTATAAAGTTTTGAGTCATTTTTCCGTTGCAGATTTTTGGACAATGTTTTTTTCTCGTAATTTATGTAGTTAAATATTTAATAATGATGATGTAAAATATGGGTTTGGCGTGTTGAGGATTTTCTCATTGAATCATGGAAAAAGTTTGATTAATGAGTACAATATGGAAGAAAAGACCTGGGGAGTGAGGTGACTCCAGGAGGAATTGGGGAAAGCCTGGAAAATGCTTTAAAATGGGGTGAAGTGGGAGAGGGGCAGCTAGATTGAGTTGAAATGATATACATTGCGCTGGAATTAGAGAACAGAGGAAGGGTTGATGGATTGTAAGCAGAGGGACAAATGCTTAAACCATATAACGAGCCATCTTCTAGAACACATAGGTTTATGTATCAATAACACCTTAATACTTGCTAGCCCTAAGGCTCTGTTTGGTTAGGGATGGTATTATTGTCAGTTAATGGAGTAATTAGTGTGAGGAAGAAAAGTAGGAGAACGGATTAGTGTGTGGAAGAAAAGTAGGAGAGAGAATGAGTGATTGAAAGGAAAAAGTGTGATGTGATTGTATAAAAATAGATGTGTAGGTGTATTATAGAGATGAATGGGTATTTGGATGGAGAGGGATGGGATGGAGGATGACCCATCCTAATCCGGATGGGGCCATCTCAAACCAAACACAGCCTAATAGAATTGCTCAAATTTTCAGATTAGTGGAGGTTATGGCTAAACATTTGGGACTGAGTGTCTCTTGTTGAGTTAAATTATTATCTTATCTACAATTTTCAGAATACTATAGACCATCAAGAGAAATATATCTCACTTAACTGACAACACCATCTAATATATGCAGGTTGCCAACTATAAAAAAGGGCCTTAAAGTTGTTTTGTTGTTTGTATGATGCTCAAGACGTCCATCTCTCCTTGCAGTGTATGCCAAATCTTTTGATTTATATGTATAATTTTTTGGTCATACTTGGTAAAATAAAAATCTATACCATTATTGATCTTTGAGGTTGATGCTCATTTTCTTGGACTTGGTGCTTAGGGAAGTGCTTTTGGTACGCCTTCAGTGTTCTCTAAAAAGGTTCCCTTTCTTAACCTGATAGTTGTTTCGCTGTATATCTTTTGGATCTCGTGAAACTCATTGTACATTCCACTGTAGGAGTTTTTATCAGATTCATCTTATTGCATAATATCTTGATGTGAGGAAGTTCATTATAACTTACTATTTTCAAATTTATCATGACTTTTTTTTCCCTATCAGTTATCATCTGTACTTGTGAAAGCTAGAGGATCCATACATCTAAAAGCATCTAAGACAAAAATGGAGCTTTCAATCACACGCCCAGATGACTGGCATCTCCATCTTCGTGATGGTGAACTTCTTGAAGCAGTTATCTCTCACAGGTCCCGGTTTTTCTTTTTCCTTTCTAACGTTAAATTCAATTTGAAACATATTTGTTTGTTGAATATTTTAGTTCACCCTTATTTATGTCCCAACTTTGTCTTAAAGACTATTATGCATATAGTTCACAGCACTTTGGAAGAGCCATAATCATGCCAAACTTGAAGCCTCCCATCACCACAACAGCTGCAGCTATAGCTTATCGCCAATCTATTATGAAAGCTCTACCAGAAAACAGTGACTTCACTCCTTTGATGACTCTTTATTTGACAGACACTACAAGCCCTGATGAGATTAAATTAGCCAGTGAGTCCAACTCTTCATATATGTGAATATCTTTATGATGAATATTTGATATTCTACTTGAAGAGTTCATTTTTTTTTAAATATTATCGTCAGTGGCTACATAATGAATTAATGCATTCACAATATTGCCAACTTTCTTTCATCTGTAAGCATTTTCACATCACATGAAAGATGCTGTTTTTTCTTTTTTTCTTTTAATGGTTCCTGCATATTAATTACCTGAGAGTTAGAAAGAATAATATGAACACAGGCAGTGTAAACAATGGTATTAAAATTCCAGAAGCCACAAAGCACATTTGCTGTTATTTTTACTCACAGAGATATATTTTGTTTTACTTTAGTGGGTGGAGGTGATTGCCTTAAAGTTTAAGGCAACAACCCAGATTTTAATTTTTATATTTTTGATTCATGATAATTTTGATGAAATCCTTTTTAAGCATCCTACAAATGCTAATTTGATAGAATTTGGACTTGCCTTCCTCGAAATTTTTTTCTAGGAAGGAAAATATAACAAACATAAAATATTTTTTAAACAACCAGTAATTAAATTTTCTTTTGCACCTGGCTGCACTTGAATCAATACAAAACGCAAGCCACCTTATATGTTAATTGCATGATTAGTGTTTCTCTAGGTGCAGAAGATCATGCTCCTCTGCTGTGGAAGTTAACATAATAAATTCTGTTTCCTTTATTTTTCTTTAATACTGTTCATGGTTGATATAACTAGTTGCTAAATTGCTATCACAGGAGAGAGTGGAGTTATATATGCTGTGAAGTTGTATCCTGCTGGTGCTACAACAAATTCTCAAGATGGTGTTACAGATTTATTTGGGAAGTGTTTACCTGTACTTGAGGAGATGGTTCAGCATAACATGCCTTTGCTTGTGAGCTTAACTATTCCTATTCTTATGAAATTGTGCTTAAGTGTGATATATAATGCTCCCTCCATCCCAATTATATAGGCTGATCGACTTTTTCAGAAAGATTGAGAAATTTTGTTGGAAAAGCAAATTAGACAAGTAAAAGTCCTCTTATAACCCTATTTAGTAAGGGTTATATGTTCCAACATAATTAATGCATAGGGATATATTAGTAAATGAATTACAAAAACATTACTCTTAATGGAAACCAGTTTATATAATTGGGACATCCATAAAAGGAAAACCAGCCTATATAATTGGGACGGAGGGTGTATAAATAAATGTATAATACTATTATACTCTCTAGTTAGTGTCTTAGTGACCTTAGAAGGTCACTTCCATAGTTCCCTGCCCAGACATTTAAGAATGCCATAAAAACAATGTTTACATGCTATATCTGCTGAAGAATGTATGAATTACGCAGTCGTATTTCAACATTCAACTATAAATCAAAACCTCATACAACGCTGAAAGTCTTTCATTGCATTAAAATCAATGGAGTTTACTAATAGTGCTTATATGAGGAAACAAGATGAATATATCACATCTGCTGTCACTTTACTTAATACTACTCCCTCCGTCTTCGAAAGTTACCCATTTTGCCATTTTCCATTTTGGGCGTCCCACCGAAAGTTACCCTTTCCTTTTTTTGCAACACCCACTGTCTCTCTCTACCTTTTTTCTTTCCTATCTCTCTCTAGCTTTTCTCTTTCCCACATCTCTATACCTTTTTCTTTTTCCTATCTCTCTCTATCTTTTTCTTTTTCCCATTACACATATAATACTATATTTCTTAATCAATGTGCAAAAAACAAATTGACAACTTTCGAAGGGATGGAGGGAGTATTATTTTTATTCATGGTTCAAGGGAGAGAGATAGTTTGTGATCTCATGGCTAGAACTTTTTCTTCAAATCCCTCAATCAGCATCCTGGAAAAGTCAGTTTCTTTATAATTTCTTAAAAATTGGCCAGGTATGGTGTTTGGCACTTTTACACATTATCTGAAATAAATACAGATGCATGTTAGCAAATGAAAATGTGAAATCTGATATAAATGGAAAGGTGTTTCATTTCTACTGGAGTTTTTGACTTTTGAGAAGGAATTTTGAACCTGAAATTGATAAAGGCATTAGATGACCTGAATGTATGGAAACATTTGTGAATTGATTTTTGATTTATTCAATGTATGGATATGTTTCCTTTAGTGAAGATCATTCTGCGGATTCCAAATCCTTTTTAAAAACTTGTTGATTGTTAGCAATTGCACTGAGGATTGCCAGATTAATGAGTTAGAATGTTTGTTAATTCATACGAGGGAAAATGTCTGCATTGCATCACCAATTGCAACTTACAATGAATTGATGCATGAACAATCGGCAAAGCCTAATACAAGTGAGAATATCTGCAGGTTCATGGGGAGGTGACAAGTCCTGATGTTGATGTGTTTGATCGTGAAAAGGTGTTCATTGATACAGTTCTTAGCCCCTTACTCAAAAAGTTGCCTCAATTAAAGGTCGTCATGGAGCACATTACTACTAAGGATGCTGCAGATTTTGTCGAGTCTTGTGATGACAGTAAGCCATGTTTCTGTTCCACTTTGTTTTGGAAAAAAATGAAATGCCATGTCATCTTCCTTTCATTGTCATTGTCTAATATCAATTTTTTTTTTTAATTAGGATTTGTAGCAGCAACAGTCACACCACAACATCTTGTTCTTAACAGAAATTCCCTTTTCCAAGGAGGGTTGCAACCCCACAATTATTGCCTTCCTGTACTAAAGAGAGAGACACATCGTATGCCATTTAATCTTCCATTTTCTTTATTCTCTCTGATTTTATTACCTGAGATACATTCTGTTTCTGATTAATATCCTTTTTGGTCCCTAAAGCTTACCCTTTTCCAGTTTGGTACCTCTCTTTCACTCACTAATAAATTTGGTCATGTAAGTACACTTTTACTCACATTTGGTCCCACCGTTAGTTGACTTACAAAATCAACTATTTGGGGGTTCAAATGTAATTATAAAAAAACTTTCAAATATTACATTAACACCCCAAGTAGTTGATTGCATTGGTTGACGGTCGGTGAACTCTAATGATGGGGCCAAATGTGGGAATACAACTGTACTTTCAGGACCAAACTTGATAGCGAGTGAAAGAGGAGGACCGAAACTGGAAAATAGTTAACTTTAGGGACAAAAAATGATATTATCCCTTCTGTTTCATCTAGTTTGAATTTGTTGTGACTAAAGGACAGGCAATTGTTTCGGCTGTGACAAGTGGAAGTAAGAGATTCTTTGCGGGAACAGATAGCGCTCCTCATGAACGTGGCAAAAAGGAGTGCTCGTGTGGATGTGCTGGCATCTACAATGCTCCAGTTGCATTGTCAGTGTACGCAAAGGTGTTTGAAGAGGTAATTTAATTAGTTGTGAAAAATGAAGTTTTTTATTTATATAATTTCATGATTAAATATAAAGTGTAAAGGTTGGTTGAGTATTGCAATGCAGGCTGGTGCATTGGACAAGTTAGAAGGGTTTACGAGCTTTAACGGACCAGACTTCTATGGTGTTCCTAGAAACACGTCAAAGATTAAACTGAGCAAGTCCCCATGGAAGGTGCCGAGCTCCTTTTCTTTTCCATGGGGTGAAATTGTCCCCATGTATGCTGGTCAAACACTTGACTGGCTACCAATATCCAGTTAACATTCTTCTTTCATCTTTTTTTTTGCTAGTCATTAACCAAGTCGTTTTATTTTGTTGAACAAATGCAAATGTATGTTATGTTGGACAATTCCCAACTTTATCCTTCATCTACCAACCTCACTTGCTGCTATTATTATTGTTTGCTGCTGTAACAAAGATTGCTGTTACCTTCGAATATATAGATTCGACACTTTTTAAGATTACATGCTACCTTTTTCATTTTATTTTTATTTTTTATGTAATGGTTGAAAGGGCTTGAGGGTGGTGAGTATGAGAATCAAAGTAATAGTTTATGTTTGGAATTACACTATGTTTGTTTCTGGATGCAATGAAATTGAGAAAATTTTGATTTATGAATCCTGAAATAGCAAAAATATGAATTTGACTTTTTGTGTATGTTTGGTTGATAGACGTAGTAGGGTAGCGTTGAGAAAAATAAATGTAAAAAAATAGGTGATAGTGGAATTATTAATCTTATAAGTAAATAATCAAAGTTTTTTTTATGTAATTTTTTTTTTTTTCGATTCGCTAATTTGAAGAGTTAGTATATGTATATGTTGTTTGGAATTCAAATCCAACACAAGTAAAATAACAATTAGTACAGTAAAATGCAAAGTGGTAAAGAACAAAACGTTGAGCTGAAGAGATTCTTTTGAAGAAGATGAACCGTTGAGCAAGTTCCACGGATTCTAGCATAAATACAATTTAATTAAATTAAAAAGTAAATGGATGAATTTATAAAATTTTAAATTTTATATTAATGGGTTTTAAATATGTTATCTCCTTTTAATTAAAATTTAAAATTGGCTGACTTTTAAATTTCATTCTCACCTAGGGTGTACAAATTTCATTTAAAAAAAAAAAAAAAAAAACACCAAAATATCCCACTATAACTTTCATACTCTCCTTTTCGATACAAGCTTAGCTCGCGCCATACCTGTAGTAGGAAATACCATAGTAACCTGGCTTTGGAGTGACTTCCATCTTTCTCATTTTTTTCTAGGAGGAAGGAGAAGTCAAACTTCTGTAAGAGAAAGGGTTCGTGGGGACACAACCATGGGTGATTAAATTTCAAAAGTAGAATTGGGCTTAAAGCGCTCTCTTCTGGTTATAGATTTCATCTTGGCTTTTATAATATAGCCTAATATAGATCTTCTTGCTCCTTGAATGCATCCGTGCGTGCGGTTGGATAGAGTCATAGCATTTCACATAGGGCACTTGACGACATAGATTCTGAAGCCGGAGCATTCGCCTCTTAGAATGAAAAACCTTTATAAATTCCACTCTCACATTATCCTTAGTTTTACACAGATGTCATTTATTTTTTCTTAACACATACACAAAAATCAACTCATTTATTTACTTAATACATAAAGTTTTTATAAAATTATCCCTCAAAACTCTACTCATTACTATATTTGACTTTCTTTATTTACGTGTCAACCTACGTATCAAAATTAACTCAGGAAGGGGGAGTAGTATATTTCGGTTCAATTATGGTTAACAATTTAAAAAAAAAAACGAATTTTCAATTTCAGTTCGTTTTAAATAAAAAAAAATCGGCTAATACAACCACCCATTAATTAATTAATTAATAAATCCAAAAAAAACATACTCGAACCTTTCGTCCGCCTCGCTCCCTCACAAATTCACAATCACAGATTCTCAGTCACACTCACACACCGTTCTTCTCATCCGCCGACCGCCGTCCCTCTCTGGTCTCCCAACGCCGCGTCGCCGCCGGCCCATCCCCACGCACACCCGCGATTCAAAGCCCCACTGCGTCGCCGCCAGCCAATCCTCCACACCTGTCGCCGCCGGCCAACCAGAGACACACACACGGACACGGTTCGTTTCTTGTCCTCAACCTCATTTCCATTCTAAATTAGTATATTTTTAGGATTTTTTATGAATTCTTTAGGAGAAAATGGATACAATTTTTCTTTTAGGAATTTTTTAGGAGCAAATGGATACAGAATGAAATTCCTCGTTCTCATGACTCTCTTAATAGTTCTTGCGACTCTCTCAGCTCGATAGTTCTTAGTTCTTCTCCGTTGCTCTTGTTCACAATTGAGAAATCCAATTTGAAGGTTTGAAGATTGGAAACTGGTATTCTCAACCTCTTCACTCTCCCAATCAGTTGGGGTAGTTATCTGCCACTACCCGATTTCATCAATGGAGGAGTTATTGAATTCAACATTCAACCTTTGAATAGTTGGTCACACTTAAAGGTATAATTTCATTCAATTTGTCTTTTACCTTCTCAGGAATTTTCTTAGAGCATTGGCTCTAAGATTTTGTGCATTTCTCATAATAATTGGATTACTTAATATGTTTCCCTTTTTATTATGCATTTGAATCTGTATATACTTGTGTAATATTGATTCTTATAAATCTGAGAAGAATTACAGGAGCTGGAGACATGCCTCGTAAAATGAATTATGGAGTTGATTATGATGACGACTATGCTGATGATTATGATGACGACTATGCTGATGATTATGATTATGACTATCAAGTGGAAGGAAATGGTGAGTCTTTACCTTCTCTGTGTTCGCCTATTAAGGCATAACTTTGAGATGCTTTGGTGCTTATGTACTCCACACCATCAGATCAGATTCAGGGTTCTCCTGTCAGATAACACAGTTTAGGACTGTTATTATGAGTTTCTATATTGACAAGAATGGCGCTACAACACTTAAGGAGATGTGAAAAATGTATGAAGGCAAAGAGAGCTTGTATTAGACTTACTGAAATTTGAGAAATCAAACTTATTGTTAACCTTGAGGCCATATCAGTAGTTGGAGCACGTATAATGGTACAGTGCCTAGGGGTTTATGACTGATGTTGGACTATCTTTTTTGTGATGATTGATGAATATAATAATACAGAGGTCCCACACAACAGAAAAATCTTCTCATTGTGTTTACTATGCTTTTGAGTGGTACCATCTACCTATGTTCATGGAGCCCATTATCTTTTTAAGAGGGGTGGCATCTATATTTTGTGCTAGTTATTTGGTGACCTTTTTTACTTGTAGTTCTTGCCAATCCAACATCCAACATGAGGTTCATTATGCATATTTAATGTGCCTTTATTGGCTTTGTGATAGGAAAAACCGCTGAGACAATGCCTAAAAAAGAAGCCAGCAAGACTGGGGTATGGCGTTGCCCAATCTGTACCTATGATAATGAAGATAGTATGTCTGCCTGTGACATATGCGGGGTTTTACGCAACCCTTTGGTCAAGGTTAATACCAAAAGTGATAATGCTGCAGGTAAAAGCGTATGTAATTTGTGTCTTAATTTCCTTACAAATGCCTATGTAGTTATCGAGTCACATGCAATAAGGGAATTACGCTCCTTTCTAGACTTCTTCTCTCTTTTCTCTTTTCAATGCCATTAAACTTCACCTATATTATCATTGGAATCTTTCTTGGGAATTACCAATTCCATCTAACTTGTCTTCTTTTCTATTTTGTTTAATCATGGGCTTGTTTCAATAGTTGTGCATCTGTTCTCTGTTCTCCATAGGTTTTCATTTGTATTTTCGTTAAGCCCTTCATGGAGTAGATACTTTCCATGCAGTGGGTGGCATATGCAAAGATTCTGGAGCATCAGTGATGGCCAAGTCTCTTTTTGTATCATTGTCGCAGCATATGGCCAAAGCGTCCGTACTCTTTGAAGTGCAGAATGATGTTTCTTCCACAGATAACCATCTTTACGTCCACAAACCTGGAAATATTCGTGGCACTTTTCCAGAATTTAATAGTGCTTTTAGTTCTCGAATTCATCAAAAAGTTAATATAGGTTGGAACAGGTTTTAAGTTGGTTATCAATCAGTAGATAATCATGTGTTTTTAGATCAAGGGGAAAATCGTTCCATATACCAATTAGATGGTTTTCTTTATTTCTGTGAATACTGAACTGTGATGGGGATACATTATCTTTCTTTATGTCTTAACATTATACATGTCGATGGCAGCCCCTTTCAAGTTCAATGCTCCTTCTCCTGATGATTTGGTCTCAATTGGTTTGCTATCACAGAAATTGAAATCGAAAGGTATGTGTCTTAGCAGTTGGGCTACATCTCTGGGCTCTGTTCAATGCTTTTGGGCCTAAAATATAAGAGGTGTTTGATCACCTTATGATGTCTGCTTCCTAGACAAATCAGATGTTAATTAATTATTTCTCACAGGTAAGGTTTCAAGTGAAGGGGACACCAATGTTCCAGTTGAATTTGAAGTAGCTGCTGAAGGGAAAGAATCATCTTCAGGATCAGTGACAAGAGAAAGAAGTAATGGAATTAATGAGAATGATTCTGCTTCAGCCAGTGGAAAACAACCAGAGTTTTTTGAAAGCAGTGTGGATACTAAACCTTTGTCTTCTAAAATTGGAAAGGCTGATATTATCAGCAAGGGAAAAACAACATCATTTTCACAATATACTCCCGAGGCATGGATGATTTCCGATAAGATGGATGGTGAATTGAGGCAACTTAATCTTGCAATAGTAAGTTTCTAGTGTTCTGTCATAATATATACCAAGACAATGCATTTGCGCACACTCAAATTTTACAATTTTCTATATACCTAGGTTGGCCATGTTGATTCTGGGAAGTCAACACTCTCAGGAAGGTTGCTGCATCTTTTGGGAAGTATATCTCAGAAAGAGATGCACAAATATGAAAAAGAAGCTAAACAACAGGTGCTAACACTACAATTATTTATTTATTTTTTCCTTTTCCCTGTGACGTAAAATTGGGTTGCTAACATATAAGCATTTTGTTTGACCAGGGAAAAGGATCTTTTGCTTTTGCATGGGCGTTGGATGAAAGTGCTGAAGAAAGGGAAAGGGGTATAACTATGACTGTGGGTGTTGCTTTTTTCACTTCTAATAAATATCATGTTGTGCTGCTTGACTCCCCCGGACATAGAGATTTTGTCCCAAACATGATTTCTGGAGCAACCCAAGCAGATGCTGCAATTTTAGTGGTCGATGCTTCAATGGGTTCATTTGAAGCTGGCATAGATGCTACCAAAGGGCAAACGAAGGAACATGCACAGCTGATTAGGAGCTTTGGAGTTGATCAGATTATTGTTGCTGTCAACAAAATGGACGTGGTTGAATACTCCAAGCAAAGATTTGATTTCGTAAAGCAGAAACTAGGAACATTCCTCCGTTCTTGTGGTTTTAAAGAATCTTCTATTTCATGGGTTCCAGTTAGTGTCATGGAAAATCAAAACTTAGTAGCTAATTCTTCTGATGCGCGGTTGTCCTGGTTAGTTTTTTTTTTTTTTTTCTTTTTTCTCTCACTCTCTCTCCCTCACTCTCTGTGCTTTCATGCCATGTAATGTACGCCTTTTATGCATTCTCACCTTAGTTGTTAACACAGGTTTAGAGACACCAAATTAGAAGTCTTCTATTGTTTTTCCTTGCTAGATGAAATGCACTATTGACTCAGTTCTTTTATGTTTGTATCTTCATGCATTTGAAACGAATGGATAAATATAATTGGCAGCTTAAATCCAAATTGAAATTCTACTATCAGTTTTCGTATATCAGGCGATGTTCATAATCTCTAAGTAGTGGTTGAAGTCAACATCTAAGAGCTTTGGTGTAATATTAGTATAACTGCTGCATTTGTTGTATGTCTGTGGGGAGAAGAGTTTTTATTTAGTCAATTGGTGTTTGAGTTAGATGTTTGATTAGGCCATGCAATATGGAAGCATACTCCATTGTCTTCCAAGTGTAGATTGAGTACATATGCTGATATGTGGTCATCAGGATATTTATAATCCTGTGAAGTGTGATTGAATTGCTTATGTTTGGAGCTGTGTTGACCCTTGCCAAATTACCACTATTGTAGGTTTAAAGGACCTTGTTTGTTGGACGCAATAGATTCCTTCCAACTTCCTGCAAGAGACTGCTCCAAACCGCTACTAATGCCTATATGTGATGTTAAGTCACATTCCCAAAGTCAGGTGTTTGCATGTGGGAAATTGGAAAATGGAGCTATTCGAACAGGATCTAAGGTACATGACATTGTGGTCTTTTCAAAATGATGATGTATCATTCTTCTTAAGTGAACTTATACTTTTCAATCCTGTAACTTTTGTGTTGTATGCTAATACTTTGTTGAACCATCTGTCTCAATTAGACTAGAACTGAAATATTATATTTTTGACTACTTTCTGCCCCACTTTTATGAAAAAAAAAAAAAAGAAGCAGTTTCAGATGATTATTTGTATAGGGTTAATGAAAGCATTAATGAACTTAAGGATACATTTTGGGTACAGGTATTAATCATGCCTTCAAAAGAAATAGCGACAGCCCGCTCATTAGAACGAGACTCTAAGCCTTGTAGCATTGCGAGAGCTGGTGACAATGTTACAGTCAATTTGCAAAATATCGAGGGGAATCGTGTAACAGCTGGAAGTGTACTATGTCACCCTGACTACCCAGTTCAAGTTGCAAGCCAGTTGGAACTGAAAATCGTTGTCCTTGACATTTCATCTCCAATTTTGATTGGTTCTCAGGTTGCATTAATAAATACAAACAATTTAATTTTGTAGCGTAATTTTTTATCTTCATCTGTAGGAGATGACTCTAGCCTAATCTCTGAGTGATTTTGCAGTTAGAGTTTCACATTCACCATGCAAAAGAGGTTGCAAAAGTTACGAAGATATTGTGTCTGCTTGATCCCAAGACAGGTAAAGCGACAAAGAAGTCCCCAAGATGTTTGTTAGCCAAGCAGAATGCCATGGTTGAGGTTAGTGCTGATTTGTGTTAATTCCCTAACTTGAGATTTAGCCTAATAAATAAAAACCCACAAAAGATTGTTTCCTTACAAATTGCATCACGTTTGCAAGAGAAATGAAAAGGACAAACCTCTAGGGGTTACTTGCAACACTTTAAGAGGCATGCATGCATTTGTAGGAAACAAACTTCATCGACTTTTATAGTGATTATTTAGCTTATTTTCGCTTTTTGTTTGTATTCCTTTTCTCAGGTAGCTTTGCAAGGGCCTGTGTGTGTGGAGGAGTATACCAGTTGTAGAGCTCTGGGAAGGGTGTTCATGAGAGCATCAGGAAGAACTATTGCTCTTGGTATTGTCACTCAAATTGTTAAGACGGAAAATTAGTTTTTGACAAGGGAGAATCAAACAAGTTGGATGTAACTCACCATTTTCCAGCATCGGTGGGAAACTCCCGGGATATTTTGTTTCATTTCGGTTTTAATATAAAGTGTCAGTGAAATTACTTGCTCACTTATGTACTTCATATTAATTCGTTGCAAAGTGATCGCAATATATATATGCACAAAGCTTCTAATAGCTATAATATAATATCATAACAGAAAATTCGAATCAGTGGTATTGCATTGTGCTGTGGAATACCAAACAAATATTTAACAATATATGATCTTATACATAAGTTGATATATCCTCGGAGAATTGAAGGTGATTGACTGAGGATAGTGTGATGATTTGTATTAATTAATTACTAGCTAGTAATCTTTTTGTGTTGTATTCTTCGTCTTGCAACGAAGGTGCGAATCCTTGGGGTAACGTCTTCATTGACCTTGATCATAACGAAGAAGATGATTCTGTATATGAAGATCATGCTGAAGATAACACTGAGATCTACCCACTTTGAGCGACCAACATCAATTTGAAATATCTGTATTAGGACAAAATCTCCAGGAATCTTGGGTAGGTGATCAGGTGTCTGATTGTCGAACATCAACCCTTTCAGATCATTTTGCCATTGCCCCTGTAAAGCCCATGAGTGAAAACTCATGTAAGACACCGGGTAACGCCAGAAAAGCTTGGGGATGTCATTCGGAAGTCTGAAGTAGCCAGAGACGAGCATGAATACTCCCTGAAACGAAAACATGATATGCGTTGTTACATTTGTATATGATGCTGATGATGATGTATGAGGATCGACCTGAATTCCTGAGCCGATGATGATCCCCATAAGGAAATTAGGAACAACGCTAGCTATAGCCATCATGAGGCTCTCAACCACGGTTACACTAGCGTAGAGGTTCAATACGAAGAAGGCGTAGTGTGAAAAGCCTGGATGCAGGTGGACCATGAAGTAGCATATAGTTCCGGATATGAAGGTTATCAGTATCAAAAATGGTGCTGCTGATAAGGTGTTGCTGATAACAAATGCTGCCACACCATAGTGTCCATTCAGCCTCTCTCTTTGGAAAACCTTCATCAGTATACATACAGTATATATGTCACACCCCTCAACTTACATCAAATTAGTTATTAAGTATGTAGGTACATACCTTCATCTCCTCCACAAACGAGGGAAACCCCCCGATGGACATAAACGTTACAAAACCAAAGACGAAAGCTGCGCATGCTCCCCTAGCCTGCACACCATTAATTAATTAGCTGCACTAGAGTTTCTCATGAAAATACTAGCTTGTACACTGTGTATACATTACCATGATGGAATTGTAAGTGGTTCCTATGTTGAAGTAAATGTTTCCAATACAGATTGTAACGACAACGTAGACAGCAAGCCTGAGCCAGTAATAGCCAAAGTCCCTCGACATATTAACGAATGAGCGTTTAGTCAAGGTAACTGCCTGCATCAAGAAACTAGCTTGGCTCCCTCCACGGTCTAGAATATTTCCTTTCTGTGAATATAACATATTGAGTTGTTTCTGAAGATAAATACTAGTTAATATGATGGATGATATATACTTACAACTTTGGACATTTCCTCAATCTTTTCGTTTGCTGTATAACAATACTGAGAAGTCGAATAAGAGTCGACAAGAGTTTGGATAGCTTCAGCTGTGGTTATTTTCTCTCGAGGATCGTCAAGCTGATCATCATAGTTCATAACAAGAGTAAAACAGGGAGGCCATGACAGGATAGGGGGTTAGAAGTAATTAAGGAACATGAGGTAGACAGGTAGTTGTACCTGCAGTTTGATGGATCCTTTGAGAGTTGCTTTCACACTGTCGAAATCAGAATTGATGCAACGGAGAAAATGATCGGATGGGTTTCTGAGGGCCGGGCAAGGAAATCCTGCATCTGCAAAAAACTGCACATATACGTGATACATCCACATCCATCTCTAAAGTAATTAATGATGTATACAAGTACATGAAGAAATAAAAGGCTTCTTGCCTCAATGGCTTGTGATCCTTCACCAAAGTAGACAGTTTTTCCACCCGAAAGCAAGTATAATCTGTCGAACAGCTCGAAAACTTCACTGCTAGGTTGGTGAATCGATGCTATCACTGTCCGTCCACCTCTAGACAACCCACGCAATGTCTGCGTTACAAAGAAGGCCGATGCGCTGCAGCATGAAAAATATATCAGTTAATATAAAAAAATCATCCAATTTTACTCCTGTATTTTGTTACTTTTTCCATTGTGTTTCTTCAATTTTGGTCCAAATTGAAAAGTAAAAACATACAAGACTAAAATTTGGAAACAATGTAAGTTATAATTCTTGATATTAACTCTAAAATATATATACATATTGTAATCTAATAAGATAAATTAAATAAAACCTGTCAAGTCCACTGGTAGGCTCATCAAGAAAAAGTAAGAGTGGAGTGATAAGGGTCTCAAGGGCAATACTGACCCTTCTCCTTTCACCACCACTGATCCCACGCAAGTGCCAGTTTCCGACGACCGTATCGGCGCAATCTTGAAGGCCCATTTCGACGATCGTGCTCTCAACAAGCGCGCGTTTTTCTGTCCACGACATTTTATCAGGAAGTCTCATTTGAGCTGAATATGAGATCGTTTCACGGACCGTCAGAGTGCCAATCAAGTTTTCATCTTGAGTAACATATGCCTGCAGAATGTTGCATAAAACAAACTAATTAAGCTGCCAAATTCAATCGACAAGAAAATTGATCTTTAATAACAGAAACCCCGTTATTAAAAAGACTTTTAACATCAATTTTCTTGTAGTGTTTACACTTACGGCCTTGCCAAAAGATAAGTTGGCTTTGCGACCGTTGAGGAGAATGGTTCCGGAGAGGAAGGCATTGGGAGGAAGTCGAGCAGCTAAGGCGTCGAGCAGCGTGGATTTACCGGAGCCGGAAGGCCCCATGAGAGCAGTGAATGTTCCAGGCTCTGCATAACCAGACAATTTGTCCAAAACAGTTTGAGTCTCTCCTTTGCTAACACTTACAATCACACTTAGATCCTTCCAAACAAGACAAGCATCCATTGTCGTCATCTTGATCAATACTATACAACTAAACTAGCTACCTTACTTAATTTGCAGTTTCTTGTTATTACAGAGCCAGCTAGCTACCTCATAGGATAGAATTAGTGTTGAATATACTAGCTGGCTAATTAATTTTAATTAAACTGAGTTGAAATAAGCTACGTTGAGTATTTAATGATAATGAATAGCGATGATGATCAACCACTATAGTCTTAATTCGACTTAAATGGAATTCATCAACAAGGTTAGTGCATATATAAAAATAAAATCGGTCAATATTTTAAATTTGGAATTTGATGCACAACCTTTAAAGTTGTTGAAATTCTGTCACATGACTATTTTTCAGCAGTTGACGTGTATGAAATCATAATAAATTACCGGAAAATATCGATTGCAAGTTTAAAAAAATTGTTAATTGAATTACAAATTTTTAAAACAGCAAAAGGTAAAATAGTTCCTCTTTTTTATCTATTAACTAGTTAGGATTAGCACACCAATAGTGAAAAGAAACTGAAGAGTTACATAAATTATTGTGATAACTGATAACTATATATTAGAAAACCCTTTAATAATCTGTCAACAGCAGCTATTTCTCATAATCAACCATAATATTTAAACACAGCACAATCAGGCTCCTACAACAGACGAGAGATAAACCCAACAGTATTAACTTTCATGACGGACAAGCTGTACATCATTTACATGAAAAGAAAAATAGCAATCTATAAACTAATTAGTAGCCTTACATGAAGCCTTATTATGCCCAGGTTCCTTACATTTTGAACAAGTCACTGTCCTCTTGTCTGGATCCTCTGTTTTCATCTGCTCCTTTTTCGGTTGATTGGGGGCCCGTGGAACGGGAGGAAGCACCTTAACATCACCATCTTCTTTCTCTGCAGGGGCACCAAGGCCCGGAATAGGATTCACGGGCTTCGAATATGTTAAAAGGTAGCTCTCCACAGTGAAGTGTCTTGAACAGAAGTCATACACGTTCTTCCCTGAGCAGTTGAAAGCAGCAATAGCATGGCGACAAGGTAAGCCCTTTCCATTCCATTCTAGGCAAGTGCATTCCCATTTCTCGATATTAACAACATGAGTTGAATCATCGTGAACCTCGAATAGAACATCTGAAGAGATGAACACTCTCAGACCATGTGCCTTGAGCGCCTCTTCTTGTAGAATTTTCTCTTTGGATGGAGTCAGGATCGTCGTCCAATTGCTCGTTGCTGTTTGTTGACTCTTTATTAGCTCACTTACCATGTAAATAAGTGCTTCTATCTTCTGCATTATAGTTGATTCTCTGATTTCTTCCATCAGCTTATTATAAGGTTCTGCAACATTCTGTACAATGTAGTTGTATTGCTCACCTCTGAATGACAAACTTGTCCAATGTTCTGGCTCAATCTGAATTATCCAATCGTAAGCAGTTGGTGAAATCTGCTTGATTTGCTCTGTGATTTTTTTAAAACCACCAAGTCGAACTGCACGAGCAGCAGCCAACAGTTTGGCAGGTAGAACACCCCTTCCTTCCCCATAAAATGGACCCCTCAAGTTTCTCTTGAAACTTTCCATGAGGTGATAAATGGAATAACCACGGTAAGCACTCTCAAATACCTCATGCACAGGCTTTTCAAGTCCTTTCTCCCTATCAAAGACGAAGGTCAAGGGTAGGGAAGTCAATATTGCAGATTTTAGTTGCTCCAAAAACCAACGCCAGCTGTCATCACTTTCAGTATCAACTATGCTAAATGCAACTGGAAAGAATCCATCATCAGCATCAATAGCAGTTGCTGTCAACAAACTTTCTTGGAATTTCGATTTCAGAGAGGTAGCATTGAGAAAAAGAATGGGACGACAACCATTCTGGAAGCTTTCTACACAGGAACGGAAAGAGACGAAAAGGCAGTGGAGTCTTTTCTCATCATTAGTCAACAGCTTGACAAAACTATCAGGATTTGCCTCCACCAACTTATCACAGAACCATGGCAAGCGATTGTACGAGTCTTTATATGAACCCTGAAGTTGCTCCCTAGCACCCTCTATCCCACGCCTTACCTGTGTATACTTCAATTCAATCCCAAAGTCCTGGGAAATGCTTTTGGCGATTTCCTTGGGTTTGTGATGTGGTGAATCTCGTAATTTGTCCTTTATAACACTTACCAACAACTTCTTTGCTGGATGAGCGTTCTTCCAAGATTCCCCTCCACATGTATGTGAATTGTTCAACATTTTAATCCTAAATGATTGAGAAGCAGGAACCCAAGATGCATGGATACTCCAAGAACAGCCTTCCTCAACACAAACACCACTAGCACGATTAGAGTCATTCTTTTTTAATTTGAAGACAAAGCGGTGAGCAATAGCATACTTTTGCAGCGCCTCTCGAAATTCCCTCACACTTCTAAAATCCTGTCCTACCCCAGTAATGCAATCCTTCCACGTCTCAACTAAGTTTTCTGGCAAACCACCATCAGGAAAAGAGACGATGGACAAATTGTCAAGATCATTTGTCCCCACAACATCATCTCTTCTGTGTTCCAACTCCTCACTACTGCATTCTTGATTATTTTTCTTCCGTTTTCTCCTATCCACATCATTATCACTAACTGAAACAATAGTCGGACCATTGGCACCAATCATCCACGAGGCAGTACGCCTCCTCTTCTTCACAGTATCTGCAGGACTACCATTCATATCTAAAACCTCTGGGCTCTGGCCAACATCAGGAATTGCACCTAAACGAGGTTTATAGTCAGTATCATGTTCTGAAGACAGGGGTGAACTACTGGGGCTTGTGCTTTCTGCAATTTTATCAGCTCCTGTAGAAACGGTAGGAGCACAAGGGTCTGGATCATCAGTCAGATTTTTTAAATTATTGACAACTGGAGAAGCAAAAGTTGAGGGGCCAGAATTATGGTTTACTGTCTCTGCCTGTTTCACTCCACCGTCCCTGCAGAAATCATTCACGTGTTTACTGCAAGAATTTTCAAGAGTGATTTCACCAGCCAGAAAGCCTACACTATCTCTATAAAATTCAACTTAATATTGGCGGTTGGAAACAAGTTAGATTAAAACAACATAATTCTAGAAGAAACTAAGATCCTGAACAACATGCACCAACATTACATACCTGCCAATGAATTCTTGTGCAGCATCATGGTCAAATCCTACTTTCCCGTCGACAAAAATATCAGCAGTTACTGAGTTCCCATGAAAATCAATCATCCTCTTTAGGTCTTTGTCATTTCTTAGAGTAATGAGAGTTCTCCTGTTTCCGGGGAGGAAGTACTTGATAGATATTGTTTTCTGGTCTAAGTTAGATATTTCAGCTAACTTTAATTTCAGATCATCGAACAGGGATTCATGATTGATATTTAAAGCATTAGCCTCTGCCCCTTCATACGATAAGGTCCCGTCACCCTTAGTTATAAACTCCCCACCAGACTGGCATATTAGTATAAGCTTCCCCTTTGCCATTGCATGTATCTTTTGAAAATCAAGAAACACATTAGAAAGACAAAAGTGTAATGACATAAACTCAATTTTCAATAACATGATCTTCATTTAAAATCTCCTTCTTCCCATCTCCAGGAAATTCAAAAACAGATATGGAAAAAGACTACCAAAGTTTATAGTCTTTTGTTTGCTTGGAGAGAAAAGGCATATTTTCATAAACTTCTTATCTCTTTCCTAATATCATTTTATTATGCCATGCACTCAACAAACCCAATCAACAAATGTTCTATGCATGTAACACGATGAAGCATAAGGCACAGCTTTAAGGCTGATTGATAGATAATTCTGTACTCTAATTATCATGGTGCAGGTAATAAGTCAACAACTAATATTGGCATTATAAACTTAAAATTGCGGAATTAAAACAAAACTGTTCTGCTAATAACATGAAAAACCACAATCATTCTAATCCAAATATGATACCCACTCTAAAATTTCTAGCAAATGCTGAGTAAAGCAAAAAATACAATTGTTACGAAGGACATGAGTTCAAAATATAATCTCCCAGTGAAATTAAGACCCTTGAGCACCATCTAATTTAGACATTGAGGAGGAACCCACTTAATCATCAAGATTTATCATTTCTTGTATATTTCTGTTCAGAAAATGCAGATTTTTGTTTTCCTAAAACGGAAAAAACGAAGAGAGTCCAAAAAATAGAAATGGTAAAAACCACTGCAGAAGCACCCAAAATTCAGATAGGCGATTCCTCTGATCGACACCTTGAAATAAACATAAATATTAGAAACTGAGAATTCGGTGTTGAACTATAAAAGAGTCAACCCATAACATGACAAGCTGAAAAAAAAAACTATAATACACAGAACAGGAATGCAGGCAAGAATTGGTAATATCCACCGATAATCATAAAATTAAGCATCACAGAAAAACATAAGAAGAATTGAAGAAGGAAATTTACCTGTGTATGAAGAAGGGAGTGATGTGAGAATGGTTGGGGTGGGGCGATGAAGGAAAACCCTAGAAATGGGGGCCGATTCGGAATTTGCGGAAATAGGAGAGAGTGGTTAGGAAAATGGAAGAGTGGGGCCATGTTTGTAAATAAATTAACAAAAGTTGGAGGGCTACATCACAATTATGTTATGGCTCGGGGTTCTTCGTACAATTTTAAAAATTTCAAACTTCATTAAAATATGTTGCTTTAACTTTAACCTGGCTGTGTGTTAGTGTTACAGTGTGTACAACTTAAAATATCCCTTGTACAATTATGTAAAACAATACAAACTCGTATGTTAATGGTTAGAAAATAATTGTTTTAATAATAATTATTAGTAATATATATAATAAAAAATACAAAATTTACGCTTAATAAATTGTAAAGATAAACTTTATACGAAAAAAATTAGATAATAAAGTCATACAACTTCAACGATAAAATAAAATATTGTCCACAAGAAATTGATGAAAAACAATTAATTCATATGTGAAACAAATACATGCTATAAAACATGCTATCAAATACTCCTTTGGTCATATGATGAGTGTCTCATTTACTATTTACACACTCCTTCAAAAATATTCCCTCCTATTCTTTTTATAAGTCGTTTTGACCTTTCGTTTTCTTTGTAAATTATATGTCGTTTTACACTTTTCAATGTAAATTAATTACATTTCTTCCAAATTTAACCTTAAAATTATTAAATATTTACATAAATGTGTTATTTTTTTTATGAGATGTACAATCATTAATTAAGGGTAACATGAAAAATAATTTATTTTTTTAATATGTGTTCATAAGCTTAGAATGACCTATATTTTAAATAGGAGGGAGTAGTACTTAGTATTAAATGAATAGTAGAGTGTTGAGGATAGAGATAGAATAGAGAAAATATCGAGAAACGTAGAAATGAGATACTAAATGATAGAAAGAGATAGAAAATAAAAAAAGATAGAGAAATAGTGAAAAAAAAAGTGTAACTTAGACACTTAGCCGAAAATAATACTCCCTCCGTCCCAGGATTACTTGCACACCTACTTTTTCGGACCTTTAGAAACTTCACCCGTATAATATCTACAATATTACATTTAATGTAATTATTTTTATGGTCCATATATACATATAAGGCCATTCACTTACTTATTTTTTTATAAAATTATATCTTAAATTTTTATTTATTATAATATTTTTAAAAAAGTGAGTGAACAGTAAGTATGCAAGTAATCCTGGACGGAGGAGGGAGTATATGCTAAAAGGTGCAAATATAATAGTAAAGGAGTAAATTTAATTGTCATTTTTTTTTTTGAAAATTGTGTTAGTTTGTTGATTTTGAATCTTTTGGTTTAATTTTAATACTCCCTCAATCCATTAAATGTAGTTCCATTTTGATGGGGTAAAATTTTTAAGGAATAAAGTGATTTTTTGTAAATAAAGTTGATGACAAATTGAGTAATTAAGTGATGGTTGAAGGGTGATGGTTTCCATAAAGTGCATGAGACTATATTTGACAGACAAAGAATATGAGGCAAATGGAACTACATTTTATGGACTGACAAATGGTGTAATAAATTTAATTAACTCCAAAACAAATTAAGTTCAAATAAGAATGTATCTTGATTGAAATTTGGTATAGGATGATAATGAGAAGGTTTTAAATTCGGATCTATGAACCTGTTTTGTATGGGTCAGGTCTAGATCCAGTTAAGAGTGTATGAGATGGGTCATAATTTTTGTCGCGATAACTCTTTTTTAGACTTGCTATATATAAATATAGTACTACTATTTAATATATATATGTGTAAAAATATTTCATGTATAATTTTTTTAATATAAAATGAATATGAAATGTTATTTTAAATAATTATACATTTTCATTTGAATTATTTAATGTTAAAATAAAAATATTGTGTACATTAAAATTAATTAATTTAAAAATACCTAATATTCCTTCTCCCCATCTTTTCATTTTATCGTCCCGCCTCTCTGCAAAACCGACTCCCTCGCTGCCACCATGCCACTTCCACCTCCCCTCACATCACCGTCGAAAATTCCATTTTTTTCAAAACCCACTTGCATCCGCCGGATATCACATATCTTAATTGACTTCAAAAAAAAAAAAAGAAAAAAAAAAGACAAATCAGTGTAAAAGTTAAGTTTTTAATTTTAACGGTATTACAGTCTTTTTGTGTGTAATTATTTATGTAAAATTCTTTGGTGGGTGAACTAATTAATATTTCAGTGTGTAAATTATCTGGGCAATAAGAAATAGCAACGCCCAACGACCAACGTATATCTATCTCATTACAAACGGCCTCAAATATTAAAAAGGGCCAGGCTATATACCCCTCCACACTTGTTAAGTATACTCCTTCTCCCCATTTATTAATTTAATAATCATGTAAAATACCTAAACTATCCTTATACTAAAATGACTCCGATAAATACACTCCCCCTCCACTTTTCAATCCTAAACCCTAACCCTTATTGACCTAATCCCACCAAAAAAAAAAACTTATTTTTTTTAAAAAAAAATACATTTTTCGACATTGGTTTGTCGACGAAAAACATTCTTGTCGACAACATTTATAGAAATAAAATTAAAAAAAAATTCAATATTTTTGACAACTCTTGGTCGACGATAGTGTATATTTTCGACCAAGAGTTGTCGAAAATTAAAAAAAAAGAAAGAAAAAGGAAGAAACATGCAACAGAGAAAAGGAAAAAAAAAGGAGGGGCGATTGTGGGAGTGAGGGAGGAGGGAGCGGAGACGGTTGCTGTGGGAGGGAGGTGGCGGCGGTGCCACCGTCGCGTGAGCATATATATATATATATATATATATATATTTTTTAATAATAAACCTACCTAGTCGACGGTGGTGAGGAAGGAGGCGCACGGGGGAAGAGAGAGAGAGAGCGACGAACGACGCTGGGCAAGGGGGTGCCGCCGCCGCGAGTAGAAAGAAAAAACAAATAAAATCTACCTGGCGTTGACGAAAGCGAGGGAGGAGAGAGCGGCGGGCGGCGCTGGGAGGTGGCGACAGGTTGGTGGGAGGAAGAAGAAGAAGTGTTGGAGTGGTGGTGGTGGAAGGAGGAAGAAGAAAGAAAAAAATAGGGTTTCATGGTTGGTTTAATAGTGAAAGTGTATCTATAATTTTAACTTAATGTGCTAAAGGGTTTGGTATTATCCATATAATTGAGAAATAATTTTTGTGTGCATTATAAGAAAATGAGAAAATTACATTTTACGTCCGGTAACTTAGGTTTAATTCAGTTTATATCCTTTAAGTAGTTTTCACTTTTTCAATTTACTTCATTTTTTAATTCAATTTACGTTCATTTTGTCATTTTTTTTTAAAATTCACCGGAATGTGTGGAATAAATTGGGATTTCGTCCTAATAGTCCAATTTAAGTCCCCTTTTAGTTTTAAAAATTAAAAATTACTAATAATTACATTAAAAATCTAAAAATATCATTAAAATTAAAAAATATAAAATGTGTAAAATAAAATTCAAAATATCTCATTAAAATTGATACCAATAAAAAATTACAGGACTAAAATTGAAAAAGGAAAAAGTTAAAGAACGAAAATTGATATCGTCAGGACTAAAATAGAGACAATGCAAAATTACTGGACCAAAGTTGGACTCGACCTAAGTTATAGCACTAAAATTTATATTTTCTCTACCTTATGATTATATATAGAACCAAAATTGTAACACCCAAAACTCACTATTACCTCTGTTTCACTTTAACTGTCGCTTTTAGCTTTGGTGCGACAATGGCGGTGCTATAAAAGGGTATTTAGCGAGAGCTTTAGTGAGTGAAAAACCCTGGCTAAATATGTTAACGAGGGATTTATCGAGGGCTTCTGTCCCTCGCCTGAATGCTCCTCGCTAAATTAATTAGCGAGGGCTTTCAAATTTCCACTGAAAATTAGCTAGGGCTTTCAAATTTCCACTGAAAATTAGCTAGGGTTTTTCAAATCCCTCGCCAAGGCCCTCGCTATTTTGTTCCCTTGTTAAATACCTCGCTATTTAGCAAGGGATTCCTCGCCCTTGTTAAAGGCCCTCGCTAAATTGTGAGTTTTTTGTAGTGTGAATAGTTGAGGAAGTTGGATTACCCGACTCTCACTTGAGGTTGCCGTGCGCCCATTTCTAGGATAATATTCGGATAGACGGTGTTAGTACGAACAATATTATGGAATATTCAGATAGACGGTGTTTGATTAAAAAAATACACACAGTGGAATTTGATATTAGTGTCAAACGAACATTATGATTTTCTTAATTAAAATAGTAATATCATGTTTATGGTACAACCGAATTATTGAACTTGCACAATTATTTTTGAACGAGATTATTCAAAGAACTCAAAACACATATCCAACAGAAATAATAATACTGACTCTGGCAAGGTAAAGTTACAATTGCGCGCACTTTGCAATTAGTGAGTGCAGCTTTATTCGACGGGTATCATATATTTGTTTATTCAATATATTTATATTTAGGCGGTTTTTCGTTGCAGTGGTACACCTTTGCGATATTCTGCTAGAGCCCATAATGGATATATATTTCTATATGTTGGATAATGCAACATGCAATTTTTCAAGAAAACACCAGTAATTTCCTGCAAATAAAATTAAATGAAAAAGTTAATAAAAAAACTATTTATATATTGGGACGTGAGAAAAAATGACAATCACTAGCTAATTCTTGGTTATACCTGTTGAGGAAAATCACCATTCTCTAATTGAGAGTTGATCAAAAGCTTTGCTCCACGATGTAGAGGTGTTGGATCCCTATCACCCTGTTTTAGGCAAACAAAGCATGACGACAACTGTTAAAATCTATATTATCAATTATAGATATATTTTATATCAGTTTAATTATCAGTTCATAGTTCATACACGGCTTAGAAACACTACAAGAAAATTGACGTTTAATGACAACAATTATGTCATTATAGCTCTAGTTAAAAATCTTTAAAGATTTAACTAACCTGGCCTGAATGTATTAAACCCATCATAGCCCATGAAGTCTGAACCAAGTTTGAGCGGTTTCCTTCTAGTGGAATGTATTCCTATTCTCACATAAACACACATTTTGCAATAAAATTAAAATATGAAGAAATGAGCCAAAAAAAAAAAAAAAAAAGGAAAGAAAAAAAGTTTTGGCCCCTTGAGTAGTGGTAAATCTTTTGCAGGATAATTTCATTTTAGGTCCCATAACTTAGGTTCATTCCAGTTTCAATCCTTTAAGTATTCCATTTTTCAATTTACGTACTAAGTTGTTTAATTCATGTCATTTTTTGTCCAATTTACATTATTTTCGCCAGATTTTTTTTAATTCCCCAGAAATGTGAGCTGGCTCGCACGTGTGGAACGAATTGAGATTTTTGGTGAAATGTCCATTTACGTCCTTTAAGTTCTAAAATCTCATTTTTATTTTTTAAAAAACAAAAAATTTCATTAATAATCCAAAAATGTGTAAACTAAAAAAAAATAAAATCTTATTAAAAATCTAAAATGTGTAGATTAAAAATTCTAAAATTCTAATAAGAATAATAAAAATTATTAAATATCATTAGAAATCTCACATGTTTCTGACTTGTCCACCATTAGAGTTTTGTTCGAGCTCTGAAATTTTTAATGAATTTTCTATAAATGTAATGAGATTTCGAATTTTAAATTTTAATTTACACATTTTTAGATTTTTAGAATTGTAGAATTTTAAATTTTCAAAACTTTAGAATATATATATATATATATATATATATACACATTTGTAGAATTTTTAATTTTTAGAACTTAAATGTCATAAATTGAACATTTTAGAACTTAAAGGATGTAAATTGGACATTTCATCTGAATCCCCAATTTGTTCCACACGTTCGAGTCGCATACTCACATTTCCGGGGAATTTAAATGGGTAACTTAGCATGGGACGAAGGGAGTATTATACATTATTGATACTCATACTACTAAAATAATGTTTTAAAAATTGAACAGAATATGCAATTAAGGATCAATATCGATAAAGGTGAATAATTAAAAGTGACCTTTTTTGGGCAGGAAAGGTAGCTTTCTCCCCATCCTCCATTATTCAATTGTATTTTCAATAGAAAATGAACAGCTTTTCGAATAGCTGCACAGTTGTTGTAAGTTTTCCCAGTTGCTACTAGTCCATCAATTGCAAACCAAGTAGCATATGTAAAACAAATACCCCAGCTTCCATACCTATATATATTAATGAATAAGAAACATTAAATTGATTGCAAGCATCATAAGTAGCTAGAATTAATATATATCATAAAATTAGATCAAATACCATGAACCATCAGGCCTTTGAACATCTTCGAGGTAGATAACAGCCTTGACGATGGAGGTTTGGATCTCTTTCTTGCGATGATTAGGGTACAACTCTTGAAACAGAACAAGAGCTTGTATTACTGATGAAGTGCACTCCGGATACCTGGATATGCATGCAATCTTATTATATTCCGTCGCTAATCAGCGCGTTTTTTGTAGTCTTGAAAACGGAATTAATTAAGACGGTTGATTTTACTCATGCTCAGTCACGAGATCAGCAAAAAGTTCAGTAGGATTCAACAACTGCGCAAAAAACCATTTAAAAAACATAATTATTATAATTCCCACAAATTAACTTGAATGTATAATTAAAAGATGCTTAATTTATACCTCTAACCACTCCGGGGATCCTGCAGGCTCCCAACAAGACATACCGCCGTTTCTGCTCTGTAATATTGAATCAAATTTTGAAGGCAATAATAAATGTGCATGGTTGGAAAATTAAGATGAATGAATCATGCCTTGATTAAATTTCTCTGGTTTTCATCCTACATTTTTCTTTGAATATATAAATATATATATAATGATCAACCTGTAAAGAGAGCAATATGTTGACAGCATTGAAGAATCTCTGATGCTCCAGTTTTTCCCCCACAATCTCAGTAGGCATCTTAGAAAAGGCAAGGCAACACTGAAAGAAACCAAACAATATCAGTGTTGGTTGTTTGAGTCTCAAACTTTTTTGCACTAATTATAGTTTCTTGATAAATTAATAAGCGTGCCTTCAATCCTTCCGCAGTGCAATCAGAAACTTGCCATCCATGATCTTGGTCAGAAAACGTCCACGATCCCTTTGAAATATGGCGGTACATACTTTTGAAGTCACCCGAAGGATTTTCTTTCACCTGCATATATATATAACCTAATTAATCAAGTTTAAACATACATAGAGCAAGAAATTTCTCTATGCATATATGTATGTTTTCAATTAACCTGAGACTTGTTTATAAAGTCGTGCCCCTTTCTTAGAGTCTCACTTATTTCATCGCTCAGATCACAAGCCAACAATGCTTGTATAGCTAAACTTGTATCCCACATTTGACTTCCAAACGTCTGCATGCATGAGACGTGATACTTTAGCATGTTTTTGTAATACTCAAAGTTTGACCATATTAATTAATTACCTGCATCTTCATTCCATCTTCACCAAGCCAAATAAAATCAGGAATTCTTGCAAGATGTTTCTTGAAATGGTCTCCATTGGGATCATCAACCCAACATGCCAGCATACATAATGCCTTCTCCACAGATCCTATAGTAATATATTTACTGTTTTCATCTTCATAGTGGATGTGTTTCATTGTCACCTCAAGAGCTTTCTCCCTGAACTTGTTCATAGGCCAACGACTCAAAAAAGGCTCGGTTAATACATAACAACTATCCCACATCACATTTTGTAACAAGGAATGCTGATAATATATGTCCTCCTGCATCATCAATTTATTTTAGCATCAAAACGAACAGAGAAGATTAAAAAATGAGACATGCAACTTAATTTTACCTTTGCACATTGGTGTCGTATACTTCTCCAATTAATTTCTTCATATGGTTGATCATACAACTCTTCTCTTAGTTGCAAGATAAGAGGAGTGATTGGGGCCACATATCTCTTGCCATATAGGTAGGACATTGGCAGGTAAATCATACGGCAGTAGCACCACATTTTTGCTGCATGTGTTTTATGGGCTCGAGTCAAGGGGGGAGGTTAGGAAAATTAAAAATAATATAAAAAAAATACCATCAAAAGACCTTTTGTGGTCAAATAATTACCTGGATGCATGGGAAGAAAAGATGGAAGAAGCCAAAATTCAGGGGGCATTGGGTTGCATGCTGACCACTCGCATGCTCCAATTATCTACAAACACAAATCAACATTAATTAATCTTTCATGTATTTGACTTTTCTTATACACCATTTAATTAATCAATAATACTCTCTTCAATTCTTTGTAGATGTCATTCTGGAATTTTATCACACAAATTAAAACTGTTTTTTTTGAGAAAAAGAAAATCACAAATGGTCCCGTAACTTTGCCCAAATTCACATTTGATCCTTTTCTTTTTAGTTTTACAACTATAGTCCTTTTGTTATTAGGACTGGTTCTTTGTGGCGAAAATTTTAAAAATTCGCTGGAATTAACATGAGCTAGGTACCAAAATCTGCCCTGCTCCGGTGGAAGAACCAGCAAGGCGTACCAAATCAATAAAACAGCTCCATGTCACGTTCGTCATCCGCAAAGTGAAGCAAGATGGAGGGAAATCAGAGTGACAAAATCGGGGGAAGGAAACACACAAAAATAAAATAAAAAAATCCCTGGTAATTGATTTTTGGGGATTACGAATTGGGGTAAACATTTTCAGATTTTGAAATTTTTTTAGGGGTAATTGATTTACACATTTTCAAATTTAATTCAATTATTTTTGGTTTTTTTTTGGACAAACCAAAACCCTATTCATTAGTTTATAGTATGTATTAAAAGATTTTATGGATATATTTTAATTTTACTTATGGGGAAGTGAGGTACTGATAACAAAAGGACTATAGTTGAAAAACTGAAAGAATGAAGTCCAAATGTGGATTCAGGTAAAGTTATAGGAGCATTTGTGAATTTTTTTTTTGTCATTTTTTATGTAAAATTTAATCATAACTAATGAAAATTAATATTGTGAAATTGAAAACTAGATTTTATGAAGGTGGAAGTTAAATAAGGGTAAACATTGGATAATGATGGGTAAAACCATTCAAAATGTCATTTATTAAGTAAATAATCTAAAAGGCCATGATGACATTTAAAAAGGAGTAATTAAAGGTACGTACTGAAAGCCATATCTTTCCCCATGAAGGTATTGCTTTAACAGTGCCATGATCAGCTATCCATTTTCTTGCTCTGCTACACGCATTGTCATCGGCTTCTTCCCCTAATATACGCATACAAATATAATTGAGTGCCGTGCAGAACATTATGCTGTGCCCTTCTACGTGCAATCCCCATCCACCATCTTCATTCTATTCAAATTGTAAAATATTATAGGCGCAATCCATCAATCATCAATTTATATATGTATTGAGTTAAAATGTTTTGTAGCCCCATAACTTGTGTCTACTATGCAATTTTGGTCCCTAAATTTTTCGGAGATTTTGGACAATTTTTATAATATTGATACTAAATCGAAAATGTCAACTTTAATTAATGGATCAAAATTGCACCTGATGACAGTATATGTAACGCAGAATTTCTCGACGATATTCTTCTGGAAAAACAGTGTTGAGATGGCCAGTAATGTACAGAACCATGACCTGCAATATATTTTTAGAGTTGATTAGCTTACTTAAACACTAATTAATAGTAAAATTTAGTGTTGAAATCGTGTTACGGAAAGACTGACCATAGGGGGAACAATGAACAATTGGCCCCCATTTTCTGCAGGCCAGTGACCATCACTTGCTTGCAAAGCTGAAAAGTAGTGAACACCTCGCCGGAGAGTGTTGCTGGCTGCCTCATAGCTTATATCTTCATCGTCGCCCACCTTCACTTGCCCTATTCTCTGTTTGAAATTCTTCTCATGCAAAAACTGAATTTAACACAAAATCATTACTTTTAGTCATTCATGTTATATATGCATGTGGGAAGGAACACATGCTACTTTAAGTCTGCACTAATAATTTCCGCTTAAAGAAGAAACCATGTGAACTAGTGGGACGTACTAATAACTTCCACTTTTCTTACGATAATATTTTTTAAGGGTATATTTATTGTGCAGATCTATTGGAGATATTTTGAATAAAATAGATCGATGAAATTCTGAAAGAAGACGGTAGCCTCATGACCATGTGCGACATAATTGCGTTTCTAAACAAAAAATAACTCACAATATATGTTTTTTATTCTCTTTACAACGGCTGCAAAACCAATATTCGACGGAAAATGGTCAAACTGACAGTTTTTTAAAGATTGTCCTCAATTTGTGACAGTTTTCTAATTCGTCATTTGACAATCATAAAAATGATTATTCCTATGTCATTCCATTACTGTGTTTTTAGAAATGGTTAGAGGCCTTTAATTAGCTCATTATGACCACGCTCCAGCGACCAAATTTCTGAGGTTATAAGAAACATTTAAGGTTGTGTTTCCATGTTTAATTGTGAAAAAAATTGGTACATTTAACTTTTTTGGGACCAAAATAGAATAAATTACAATAAAAATGGGACGAAATTGATACATTTAACTTTTTTGGCACATTATCAGAAAAATTGGAAAGTTATGGGACTAAATTAACTTCTATCCCTACTAGTACAGAGAGTGAAGAGCAAACATAATTTGTTTATTAAAAAAAAATGGGCAGAACAATAATATATAATTTGAAACTCAAGGAGTTGGCCTAGTGGTAAGCTTGAAACTTAGGACCGTGCCTCTCTCTAGGTCTCAGGTTCGAACTCTCTTATGTGCAAACAATTTCTATGGGGCCAGTACATACAGAGCGCAAAGCCTTGACTTTAAACGGGAACCCCGCAAGTGGGCGGTGGAATTGGTCCCCCGAAGTTAGTCAGTCCTTGGACCGGATACCCGAGACTTAAAAAAAATTTGAAAACATATAATTTTGTAACCTGAATCCGCCAGAGGAGGTCACTGCTGGACTTGACATGATATCGGTTGGCCCAAAAGTGTCGTCGGGCTTTGTCAACGTGTTCCCGGAGCTCCGGTGTGCCGTAAGTGGGATCGAATTCCCAAGTTTGTCTGCCCACGTAATTGTTTGTGCTATACAGGTAAGGACTGTCAACTCCTTCTGCAATCTTCAGTCTCCACATGATTCAATTCTACCTTTAGTCACACCAAATTCTATTAACCAACTTACACACACATATAATGTATATAAGTATTTTTTATGAGACGATTTCATGTATATAAGTATTTTTTATACATGTACGTACGTATATGTATAACCTAAACAATTAATGTATACGTATAACAAATTAAAGAAAACTGGGTTGAGAGAATGTTTAACATGAAAGAAATGAATACGTACGTATGAGATGGAGAGAGGCTCCATTTGTATAGGCTGGAAATCTAGGAGATTAACGCAGAAAGTGTAGGCTTGAGGCTTAGAAGTGTGTTTCTTTTAATATCGATCTCTTGTTCGAAACCCCTAAAGTGCAAATAATTGATAAAGGATCGATTTATACATAATTTTTCTCTAGCTAGCAGGCCCTCGCCAATAGACATATTGGAGGGTTGGATACAAAGATTGTAGATGTAGTTAACTTTGGAGCGGATCAATTTTTTGGCGGATGATCTTATCTATATTATAATTGGAAGTTTGGTATATAATTGGTACGTATTAATTCAAATTATAATTAAACTCATCAACATCACGTATATATTCTATTATAATGTTATATATACATATATATTATATTAATAATACTATTCAATTTTTTATTTATTGTGAGTTAGATTATCAAAGGTTAGATAATTTAAATCAGTGCACTTTGTCTTTGACACTTTAAAACAACTTATATAATTCAAAGTTGAAAGAATTATCATGTCAAATCAAGAAAATTGTAGGTAGAAACTTGAGTCTTTGTACCGGTATAATCTTTGTATATTCTTTAATATCTTAATTTACAGTCATTTACATATTTGCTATTAACGGCTTATACTTGGAACACTTAGAATTTGAAAAATCGTTTCTGCACAAGTTAAAAAATTAACCTGTTACCAAGTCACCTGTATTGTCAAAACCGTAATTTGGTCTGAGTAAGAGTTAATAAAGTTTTCACAAGTTAAAAATGAGTTTAAGTATAAAGGTTCAATCACTATTCGACACGTAGATTTGTTTCAAGGATCTTGTCTACTGAATACACTGTATTAGACTATTAGTTGTCCAGTCGACTTGTCAATTGGACAAATCACCTGATATTATAATCACTCTATTTCAGAGTTTGTATAATTTGTTTAAAAAAGTAATTCATATATATAGTTTTATAAATAATTTATAATTTCAGAATATATTTAGATTTTATAATTAATAATCATTTTTTCAAATGGCGCAAAAAAAAAAAAAAAAAGCACTTTTGTCGGTGTAACACGTTTGTCGGTAGAACACGTTTCTAAAATTAAATATTATTATCGATAAAAATTGAAACACAATTTGCATTTAAAGAAGATCGAAGTGGGGCGTACTAATAAATTCCATGTGAACAAGTGGATGACAAAATTAATCTTGAGGGCAACAATTGCATGCCTTGTCACTTGTAAGATAATGAATTAATTAGTTTCGGGCCATTTCATTTGGTCTATCAATATATATAATTAAACACGTCGATCGAATGGTCCCTATTTTGCTTTTTTTCACATTTTTTTAACAGAAATAGGTGTATTACTGAGAGTTGAGAAAAAAACTATTTACGTCCCGTAATTTTTATCTTTTTTTGAAAAACGTCCCAAAATAGTTAAAATTTTAATTTACGTCCCATAACTTTTTTAATTGCTTAATTTACGACCAATTTCGCCAGAGTTAAATTTTTTTCCGGAAATCCCCAAATTTAATATAGAAACGACGTCGTTTTGATCACTCCTACGTAAATGGGACGTAAATTAAGCAATTATATGGGACGTAAATTAAATTTTTTAAATAAAATGAGACGTTATGTGAAAAAGATAAAAAAAGTATTAGTTAAAATTTTTAATTTACGTCCCATAACTTTTTTAATTGCTTAATTTACGTCCCATTTACGTCGGAGTGACCAACACGACGTCGTTTTATATTAAATTTTTGGATTTCCGGTGAATTTTTTTAACTCCGACGAAAATTGGACGTATATTAAGCAATTGAAAAAGTTATGGGACGTAAATTAAAATTTTAACTATTTTGGGACATTTTTCATAAAAGGCAAAAATTATGGGATGTAAATAATTTTTTTCTCTAATTGCACAGCCCATATACTTTGTATTTTCATTCGTTGTTGTCATGTTACAGTGATGCTACTGTATCAGAGATTGAAAACCGTTTCACCTTTGTGAGTAATAAATTCCATGTGAATAAGTAGGTAGCCTTTTGCGCACGGCACTGCACAGTTGCCTTGTCAGATAATGAATTAATTTCGGGCCATTTAATTTGCATGGTCCATCAAAATATATATATATATATATATATATATATATATATATATTATAAACACCCATCAATATATATATATATTATAAACACGTGGATCGAATTAATGGTCCCTCCCTCCCTATTTTATTTTTTTCACATAATCTCGATCGAGGGCAATGAGCTGTATGTCCTGCAACAAATACCCCACCCCTTTGTAATGCTCCCCTCAAAGTAATTACTTTTTTCCCTTGTCTATATTATTTTTTTTTTATTCAGAATTATTACTTCTTTCATCCTAAGAGAAGCTTTTCATAACTTTTGATTACGTAAATTAGAAAATATAATAGAAATACTAAGAAAAGCCTTGATGGATTGAATTTTGCGACGGTATTTTTATTCGAAAGTATTACTACAAAAAAAAAAAAAGCCTTAATTTGCAATGGATTTTTGGCGACGGATTTTGATATCCCAATGAGAAACTGAGGTAGAATATTTTGTTACTTTATTTTTTGATATATACATATGATAATACACACTATTGAATATACAAATCCCATGCATTTAGAAAAATATAAAACGCCAACTTTTTTAATATAAAAATTGATACAAATCCCCCTATATGTGCTATGTTTTGATTTATTTTAATTATGAGTCATCTAGCAATTTAATTTTTTCATGTGTTGTTGGGGATACGGTTTAAAATATAATAAGAACTTTTTTCGTTCCATGAATACTTGCTCACTTTTTCTCAAGATTACTTACTCACTTTCATTATGAAAATACTTGACAAAATTAATATCCTCCCAACATCATTTATTTTTAACTACATTTTACTTTACACCTCACTCTAGAATACTCCTCCTTTATCTTACATCATCAGCCAATAAATTTCTTTTTCTTAAAAAGTGTGTCGGTCAAATCGTGCAAGTAATCTCATAAAGGAAGGAGTATATAATTTTGATTAGAGGGAGGGAGTATGTATACGTTTAGTCCATTACTTTCTCAAGCTCACATTAAGAATTATCGTATCACTATGGAATATGTATACGTTTAGTCCATATAATTAATTGATTTATGTGCATCATGATCAGAATAGTAGACTAGCTACTTGTTGAAGAAATTAATTAATTTCATACATGATTTTTTTTATATAGTTCTAACTTATTCAGAAAAAGAAAGAATATATATTAATTTCCGACAAATGCGTTTAGTCAATTGAATTAATTGATCAATTATTCATTCCGTGGATCATGATAACAGGGGATGTGTATTTCTTAATTTTAATTTATACATACAACTGAAATATTAATATTATTATTATTATTACTATCTGAGGTTTAATTAAACATTTATATATAAAGCTTGTAGGAGCCGGGCGGGCGTTGCAATTATAAGTCGAAGACAGAGAGAGGTGTACTGGTAGGTTTAATTTCCATGGAATTGGAATATTGTGCAGCATTTATTCTCGCACTTGTCCCTCTTGTTTGGTTGGTGATCACTAGCAAATTTTGGTCCAAAAGGGTTCTCCCACCAGGATCACTAGGATGGCCTGTAATAGGTCAAAGCCTGGAGCTTCTGAAAGCCATGAGAAACAACAGGGGCGAAGAGTGGCTCCAAGAACGCGCCCGCAAATACGGCCCCATTTCGAAGCTTCACATTCTGGGAATTCCGACAGTGTTCCTTGAGGGACAGGCTGCAAACAAATTCATATACACCTCTGATGAGAACACGCTTTCGACTAAGCAGCCCGCCTCGATTAGGAGGCTACTCGGGGAAAGGAATCTGCTCGAATTAAACAGTGAAGACCACAGCCGTCTGAGGGGAGCATTCTTATCATTCTTGAAGCCCGAAGCACTTAAACAGTCCGTAGCTAAGATGGATCAAGAGATAAGATTGCACTTCAACCAACATTGGCATCACAAACGCCACGACATCCGCCCGGTATGTTGTCTTTTAGGCCTCGTTATATACATATGTTGATATATCTATGGTATGCACACAATTGAGGGTTTTAGGCCCCACATTTAGTAAATATGTTGAGATATCTATGGTCAGATCGAATATTTCAATTGATTCAGATTGAACGTCAAATGATGCGTCCTGATTATGCATCTATTTTGGATCTGATTAGTCACGCACATATCTTGAAGTAATCTACCCTACAAAATTAGGTCTTAGGCTCCGTTTGGTAGATATATTGAGATATCATCTATGGTCAGACTGGATGTCTCTCATGTGATTTAAATAGATTAAACGACAAATGATGTGTCCTTTAGTAATTTTGTATGCACACAATTGAAAGTGTTTTTGCGTCTCTTAATTGATTAATTGTTGAATATCTGAAATAGGTAATGCACCTGATGAAGACCTTGACCTTAAACGTGATTTGCACAGTTTTATTTGGAATGGAAAGGGGATCACGGAGAGACAATCTTATACGCCTATTTGAACATCTAGCAGAGGGGACGTTTGCGGTGCCTATAAACTTGCCTTTTACGCGCTTTAACAGAAGCCTACGCGCAAGGTCCAAAGCCGGACACATTATTAGGGAACTCATACATGAAAAGAGGGAAAAACTACAACATGCAGCAGACGATCATCATCAAGATCTCATCACTAGTTTCCTAAGCATGCAATTGTCCGATGATGAAATCGTGGACAATTGTGTTGTCGCATTTGTTGCTGGGCACGACACAATTTCCACACTTCTTACTGTCTTGATCAAAATTTTATCTGAAAATCAGCAAGTTTATGATACTGTACTTAAAGGTACGTAGCTATGATGATCATCATTTCCAAATACACATCTAGCGCCAATTTTTAAGTCTTATTTTTTATGCAGAGCAAGAGGAGATTGCGAGGGGGAAGCCATCGGGGGAGGTTCTCACGTGGGACGATCTGGCTAAGATGAAGTACGCGTGGAGAGTAGCAACAGAGGCATTGAGGATGTATCCACCGGTCTTCTTTAGCTTTAGGCAGGTCCTCAAAGACATTCAAATGGGAGAATATACAATCCCTAAAGGATGGCAGGTAAGTACATACTTTAGCTATATTATTGCAACAAAAAGGACTAATAAGGACAAAACCATGTTATGTTTATTATGGATAATCAGGTGTTTTGGGCTGGATGCATGACACAATTAGACGAATCCATATTCCCAGATCCATATAAGTTCAATCCATCGCGATATGAGAAATCGGGAGCAATCCCGCCTCATACCTTTGTTGCATTTGGGGGAGGACCAAGAATGTGCCCAGGGAACGAATTTGCCAGAATCGAGACTTTAATTATGATTCATTACTTGGTAACTGGATTCAAATGGAAGCTTTGTTTAGAGGAGAATGGAATGAGTAGAGATCCTATTCCAACTTTCAAGCAAGGGTTACCTATACAGATAGAGACTTCAACAAGTTTTGAGATATATGGTGCCATGTAAACTATTTGTCATGATCGACGTTATACACTTGATCAGATCATATATGTTACTTATTTTATTAAATGTTACTCCGCCTTCCGTCTCGTTATTAATTGAACATTTACTTAATGTAAGAATTGTTTATTTGTATTAAAGGTGATAAATGACTTTTAAGGAGGTATATAATGCGTAATTCAATTTTATTGGTGAGAGAATCTTTAGTTAGTGTGTAAAATGTAATGAAATGTACGTGGGGTAAAAAAGAGAAGTTTGATGAAGTTTTTTAAAGGAGTAACAAATTGCTTTTTCCAAATAAAGAAATCATGTTCAATTAATAATGAGACCAATGTTTTTGACAAATGTTCAAATAATAATAAGACGAAGGGATTTATTTTTTTCATTCACCCAAACACTGAATTAGGCGAATAGTATACCGATTCAAAACTCAGAAGAGGGCAAGCCGGCTTGTTTGGCAAACACCTCCAGATCGACATCTTCGATTATTGACTTATATACTGTTTCTTTATTATTAAGGAATAAGTCAACCATTCCATATATTTAGGATTTATATTTATTGTACATATCTTTCCCTTTAACTGTGTAAATCTGTTACCTTGTAATTATCACCTATATATATATATATACAAGTTATATCCCTCTCACCAATTCAATGGTGATCAAATCTATTCTTTACATGGTATCAGCCTAAAACGAATACACCAAAACCCTAACGCTAATCTCTCTCTCCTTCTATGCCGTCTCTTCCACTGTTTTGCTCGTCCCCCTCGACTTTCTCTCTACCATGGCAGATACACCTATCCCCATGAATTTTCTCATTCATATGGTTACAATCAAACTCTCTTCCTCCAACTATCTCCTCTAGATAAAGCAAGTTGTCCCCATGCTTATTTCTGCAGATCTCTTTGGCCTTGTGGACGGCACATCCACTGCTCCGACTGCAACCTCTCCCACCTTTGCCACCTGGAAATCAAAGTATCAGAAGGTTCTTGCCCTTCTCCTTTCCTCCCTCACCGAAGAATCTTTGGCGGAGGTCATTGATTGTGACACGACCCGTGCCACATGGCTTGCCCTTGAGGATACCTTCAACCACTCCTCCCAATCCCGTACCACTCAGCTTCGTGAGGAACTTCTCCTGCTCAAACGTGACTCTGATCCCTCTTCGTTGCTGAATACGATCGTCGCTTAAAGGTCTTGTACGATCAATTAGCCGCGATCGGCAAACCCGTAGATAGTTCTGACATGTTGCACTAGTTTTTGCGAGGACTGTGTCCTAAATTCAGTGGTTTTGCCGACACACAGATGGACTTCTCACCCATCCCCTATTTTCGAGACTTGTTGCATCAGGCGGTTGCCTTCAAAATCATGAATAAGCCCGCCGACCCAGTTGAGCCCTCTCTAGTTGCCTTCTATGCTCGTGGCCAGCCTCCTGCTCGTCCTCAATCTCGCGATCATGCTGGTGGTCACATCTCTGACTCTCACCATGGTGGTCGTGGGGGAAGAAAGTATTACGTGCCTCGCTGTCAAATTCTTCGTAGTGAACATTATGCCAACAAGTGTCCTCAACCCTTTGTTCGCCCATTTGATTCTCGGAATGCTGACTCTCCCTCTTGTCACCCTTTTGCTCGGCTGTCCGAGGACTCGTCCACTAATCCTGCTCATGCCTTTCTCTGTCTCTTCACCTGCCACCTCGGATTGGTATGTGGACTCCGGGGCCTTTCTCTAATCTGGACTCCTCCGCACCCTACACTGGTAATGGTCAAGTGATTGTTGGTAATGGTAATTCTTTACATATCTCTCGTGTTGGGTTCCAAAATCTATCTAAAGATATTGGCCTCTTGGATGTTCTTGTGGTTTCCCATATCACTAAAAACCTATTGTCTATTAGAAAACTCACAACTGATTTTCCGGTTGATGTTTGCTTTTTTGATATATCATTTGTCGTTCAAAATCGGGCTACTAAGGAAGTGGTGGCTCAGGGTCGATGTGAACAGGGATTGTACGTGTTAGAGAGGGCGCTTCCAACTTTGATTGTTGCTTTGAAGCCTGGTGTTGCTAAAGCTTCTTTTGGTTTGTGGCACTCGCGTTTGGGGCATGTCTCGTTTGATGTTATTAAAGATTTGAATAAATTAGGATATTTATCTGTTAATTCACTTTTGGCACCTTACTGTTTGCACCTTTTGTCAGTTGGCCAAGAGTAAACGCTTGTCTTTTGTTACCAATGAAAAACGTGCTTCTAATGTTCTTGACTTGGTTCACTGTGATCTTTGGGGCCCTGCTCCTATTACTTCTTTATCTGGCTATCGTTATTATATTGTCGTCGATGATTACTCTCGTTTCTCTTGGCTATATCCTCTCCGGGCTAAATTTGAGCTCTCTGATACTTTGGTCACTTTCCACAAATTTGTGTGCAACCAATTCTCGACCAATCTCAAAGTGTTTCAGAGTGATGGTGGTACTGAGTTCGTTAAAAAAATTGTTCGATCTTTTATGGCTCAACACGACATTTCACATCGTATTTCATGTCCCTACACACCTCAATAGAATGGTCGTGCTGAACGCAAGCATCATCACATCACTGAAACTGGTATCTCCATGCTCTTTCATGCTCATGCTCATGCTCTAGTAGAGTTTTGGTTTGATGCATTTGCCACTGCAGTCCACCTTATTAATCGTCTCCCCTCCTCGATTTTAGGTGGTCTATCACCTTTTCAGGTCTTGTTTGATTATATGCCTCTTTATGGGAATTTTAAGCCGTTTGGATGTCGTGTATTTCCGTATCTCCGAGACTATGCTTTGAACAAGTTGTCTCCTCGAAGTCGTCCATGCATTTTTTTGGGTTACACAAGGGTTTTCAGTGTTTTGATCCTGTTTCTTCCAAAATATTTATTACCCGCCATGTCAAGTTTGATAAAGGGTGTTTTCCATTTTCTGGATCTCCTCGGCCCTCGCCGACCATATCAGTGGTTTCGTCCTCTTTGGATTCTGAGTTGGACTTCTCGCCTATTTCCTCAAAGGCCACCAATCATGGTTCTCTGTCCTCGCCCACACCGACTTCCCCATGCTCGACATGCACCTCTGCTCCTAGTGAGGACCGCCCGCTTTCCCTTGCTGTGGTCGAGGAGCAACCTGCTCCAGTAAATCATCCATTGCCGACCACTGATCCATTGGCCTCTACTGCCCTATTGTGTGCTCTCGTCGCCTCCTCGTCGCCTCTTGGTTTTAAGTCTGTTGCTAAATCTCTTGAGTGGTTGGCTGCTATGCAAGAGGAAATTGTCGCGTTGCGAATCAACAATACTTGGGATCTCGTTCCCCGTCCTCGGGATACGAACATTGTTGGTTCTAAGTGGGTTTTTCGGACTAAGTTCAAATCTGATGGTTCTATTGAGAGACACAAGGCTCGTCTCGTCGCCTAGGGTTTCACTCAGATTCCTGGCACAAATTTTTCTCATACCTTCAGCCTGGTTGTCAAGGCGGTCACCGTCCGCACTATTTTGGCTTTTTCTGTTCACCACAACTGATCGCTCGGGTCCACTAACTTGATGTCAAGAATGCTTTTCTCAATGGCTACCTCCAGAAACCGGTCTTTATGGCTCAACCCCCGGGGTTCGTCGACCCTTGTTTTTCAGATCATGTTTTTCGACTGAAGAAGGCTTTGTATGGTCTTTGCCAAACTCCTTTAGCTTGGTTTCAACGTTTCAGCTCCTTTTGCTCGGCCTTGGTTTCCGAGAATGTAAGTCTGACTCTTCGTTGTTCTACGTACTTCTTTCGGGGCTCCTTTATTATCTATCTCCTTTTGTACGTGGATGATATTCATTCGCCAGGCGAACAAGGAATTTGCTCTTAAGGACTTGGGTCTACTTAACTATTTTTTGGGCTTGGAAATATCTTACACTTCTTCTGGTCTATTTGTTGGGCAATCCAAGTATGCTTGGGAAATTCTAGAGCGAGCAGATCTTCTGGACTCCAAGCCTATTGCCACTCCCTTGGCTGCGGGCGAGGCCCTTATCAGCACCTGCATACCCTTTTCAGATCCTGCACTTTATCGCTCTCTTGTGGGCGCCTTACAGTATCTCACCATTACTCGCTCAGATCTTTCTTTTGCCGTGAACCATGTTAGCCAGTTTCTCCATGCGCCGACCATTGATCACTTCTCGGCTGTGAAGAGGATTTTCTGGTACGTCAAGGGCACTATCGGCTACGGTCTCTCTTTCACCAGCCGACAAAACTTCTCTATTGTAGCCAACTCTGATGTTGACTGGGCTCGATGTGTTGAGACGCATCGGTCTACCTATGGCTACTCTATCATTTTGGGAGGTAATCTTGTTTCTTGGAGTGCTAAAAACCAGCCTATAGTTGCTTGTTCCAGCTGTGAATTAGAGTATCGTGCTTTAGAAAATGCTGCCGCTGAGGTCGTCTGGCTTACTAATCTTCTTCGCGAGCTTCGTGTTCGTCGTTCTTCTCGCCCAGTTCTTCCATTTGCATTCTATTGCTCACAAGAGGGCGAAGCACATCGACATCGACTGTCATTTTATTTGCGAACTTGTATCCGCTGGCCGAATCTCAGCCCAGTTCGTCCCTACGCATCTTCAGCTGGCCGACATTTTTACAAAGATTCTTCCTCGTCCAGCTTTTGATTTTCTATGTTCCAAGCTCTGCGTTCTTCCTCACCTCACGCAACGCTTGAAGGAGGATATTAAGGAATGATTCAACCATTCCATATATTTAGGATTTATATTTATTTTACATATCTTTCCCTTTAATTGTGTAAATTTGTTACCTTGTAATTATCACCTATATATACAAATTATATCCCTCTTCTCAACTTCGTGGGTAGAACCGATGCTCATGAACTTTAAAGAGGCATGCAGCCTGAATAAATAGTCTCTCTTGACGTACCTCCATCGAGATCATGAGAGGAACTATCTAGAATTTGATGGAAACAAGCTGATTGTTGACGCATGTTTCGACATCGAAAAGGGGAGCTACAACGTGGGCTATGGTATTCTAGCCCCCTCTGGCCAACTGATAATAGCGGGGTGCCAAAAAATAGAGCCGGCTGGCTCGGTTCTTAGGGTAGAAGCCAAGGTAGTGGTGGTGGGAATGGAAGCCCTTCCGAATCTAAACATTGGGGCAGTTAAAATTTTCCCTAGAGCTAAGACGACGATCGCACACCGGCTGGGAAAGTATGCAATTGACTCTCCAAATCCTCATGCTTGGAATGGAGTAGATATCCCGACTTGGGTTAAAGAGGCGGCTCACGTTTTAATTTGAATATGTAATCTGAGCTTCTTTCTTGTTTAAAAAATAAAAATAAAAAATCAATGGTGATCAAATCCATTTTTACATTTATTCTTTATAATAGAGAAAATTTCATTTTACGTCATGTAACTTAGGCCCAATTAAATTTATATCCTTTAAGTTTTTACTTTTTCGATTTACGTCCTTTTTGATCCAATTTACGTCCTTTCTCCCGGAAAATTTTAAAACTCACCGGAATGTGAGGAATAAATTGAGATTCCGGTCAAATAGTCCAATTTATGTCCTTTCAGTTTGAAAATTAAAATTTTCTAAAAATCCCATTAAAGATTTAAAAAAATCTAAAAGTATCATTAAAAATCCAAAAATCTCCTTAAAATTAAAAATATAAAATGTGTAAAATAAAATCCAAAATATATCACTAAAATTTCGAAAAATATCATTACAAATTATAAAATGTGTAAAATAAAAATAATAAATTCTAAAATTTTGAAAATACAAAAAATAAAAAATTCTACTCCGTACAATTCAATGAATGGAAAATGTGTAATTTAAAAATTAATAAATTCAAAATCTTATTAAAATTTCTAAAAACTCTAAAAATCTTATTAGTTTATTAAAAATTTGTAGATTAAAAAGTATAATTCTAAAAATATAATAAAAAATATTAACATTTCATTAAAAATCAGACTTGATTCAGACTCATCTACCATTAAAGTTTTGCTCGAACTCCTAAAAATTTTGGGTCCCACGAGATTTTTCAACTCACCGTCGAGATTGAGTGGAAGTTCCACGCATTGATCGATTTTGGAACCGTCCCAAATTCATTTTCACGATATTTTAAAATTGTGGAATTTTTTATTTTATACATTTTTAAAATTTTAATTTATATATTTTTTATTTTTATGAGTTTTTAGAAGAAAAAAAAAAATTAAAGTTACACATTTTCAGCTTTTTTGAATTGTAGAAATTATAGATTTTTTTTATTTTTATGAGTTTTTAGAAAAATAAAATTAAATTTACACATTTTCAGATTTTTTGAATTGTAGAATTTATAATTTTTTTAGATTTTTATATTTATTTTACACAATTTATAATTTTTTAATGAGATTTTTTAATTTTTAATGATATTTTCAGAATTTTTTAATTATTAATTTATAATTTTCAAACATAAACGATGTAAATTGGACTATTTGACCAGATTTTTAATTTTCCGGTGGAAAGACCTAAATTAGACCGAAAAGTATGTAAATTGGACACCCTAGGACGTAAATTGAAAATGTGAAAACTTAAAGGATATATATACTCTGGATTAGGTCTAAGTTACCGGATGTAAAATTAAATTTTCTCTTTATAATATCCTTTTATTTTTGTTTATATATAGTTGTTTATTGTCATTTATTGAGAAAAAAATATTTATGTTCTGTAACTTTTCACCTTTTCAAAAAACATATAAAAAAAGAAAAGAAAAATTAATTTACGTTTCATAATTTTGTAAATTGGTTAATTTACATCTAATTATGATTATTTTTTTTATTTACGTCCCGTAACTTTCGCAGTTTTTGAAAAACGTAAGAAAGATACAAATTTAATTTGCATCCCATAATTTCGTAAATTGATTAATTTTTAAATATTGACTTTCAGAATACTATTTGATAGAATAAAATCAGGTTATTCATTAATATTTTTTGAATTCTATTTGATAATTTTAAATTTTCAGAATTTGTATAATTTGTTATTTTGTTTAAAGAGGTAATTCATATTTTTATTTATATATTGATATATATAATTTTATAAATAATTTATAATTTCAGAATATAATTAGATTTTATAATTAATAATTAGTGTTAGTGATATTTGAAAATTTAACGGTTTCTAATTATTATTTAATGGATGATATCAAAATTGAAAAAAAAAAATCACATTCAAACAATGGTACGTAGTATTGATTAAATGGCGCAAAAAAAAAAAAAAAAAATTAAGAAACACATATGTCGGTAGAACACGTTTCTAAAATTAAATATTATTGTCGTAAAAAATAGAATATTTAAATTTAATGGATGAGATAAATACACGTTTCTAAAAAAAAAAATTATAACAAGTCACCACCATGTGAAGAGAAGAGTAGTCTGTACTAACAATTACTAGCATTTAAAGAAGAAGGTGGGAGTGGGACGTACTAATAAATTCCAAGGGAACCAATTGCTTGCGCATGGCACTGCATGCCTTGTCACTTGTCAGAGCCATTTAATTTGGTCCATCAATATATATAATTAAACACGTCGGTCGAATGGTCACTATTTTTTTTTTTTTCACATTTTTTTAACAGAAAAAAAAAAAGTGTATTACTAGAGTACCAGAATTACTCAAAAGAAAGAAAGTCGGGTACAATGAGAGTTACAAGTGAGAGTTACAAAATAAGAATTGTAGGGTGCATGTGCTCCTCATCATCTCATACAAACACGTCGATCGAATGGTCCCTATTTTGTTTTTTTTCACATAAATACCGCACCCTATTGTAATGCTCCTTCAAATTAATTACTTTTTTAGAGAGATTTGAGAGAGAATAATATAATAAAATGTGAGAGAAAATTTACTTAAAAAAAAGGAATGAAATTGTTTTATTGAGACGGATAAAAAAGAAAAATTAGGAAGCGTCTACTAAGGTAGAGGTAGTAAATTTGAGACGACTTGAAAAAGTATAAAATTATGTAACAATTAAATGGCTTGCTCATAAATTTGAGACGACTTGAAAAACCATCGCAGATTTTGTTGATTTCGTCAGTTCGATCATTTTTGTTGCAATTTTGTCGCAATTTGGGACGGTTTTGTTGCCGTTGTAAATTTGCATGTTTTTTTGTAGTGAGGCGTGATGTGATTGAGAAGAGACGAATATAATGAAATGTGAGATCGAGGAAGTACTTTACTTTAAATAAAAAGATTTTATTGAGACGGATAAAAGAAAAGTTGCGAATCTTCTATGGGAACGGAGGTAGTAATTATTTTATTATAGTTATAAAATTATTTAACAATTAAATGACTAACTCATAAATTAATGGTTGCAAGAATAATTCTGAATGAATATCTAAACTGGAAAAGGATGCAATTAAAAGTTAATTGCCTTAAACATGAGTTTCATATAAATATAGATAGTAAATGCCGTGAAAGCTGTATAGTAAGCTGCACATATGGATTTGTTGTTATCATGTGTTGTTTCTATCTCTCTCTTCTTCTTCTTCCTCTTCCTCCTCGCTATCTCTCTAACGGGTAAAAAAACCGAGAAAGAAGTGCCTCCCGGCTCAAAGGGATGGCCGATCCTGGGAGAAAACATGGCGCTATTGATGTTAGGGCCGGAGAAATTCGTGAAGGACAGGATGGAAAAGCACTCTGCCCAGGTATTCCAAACATCGTTGTTGGGTGAGAAAGTGGCAGTGTTGTGCGGTGTACAAGGTAACAAGTTTATGTTTGCAAACGAGGGCAAACTTGTCACGAGCTGGTGGCCGAAACAACTACAGAAGGCGACGCTTTCCCCGGAATTCTTCGATACAAACTTCAGTGAAGTAATGGTTTTATTGCATAGCTTGCAAGCAGATATCTTCATGCCGGAAGCCTTGAGAAGCTACATGCCAGTAATGAATGAAGTGGCTGCTCATCAAATGGACAATCAGTGGAACCCTACTAGTAATTCTGCCCTCAAGCTTCTCCCTTTGATCCAAAAGTACACCTTTGAGGTGGCTTCTAAATTATTTCTGTGTCTCCATGATTCCCAACACATCGCCAACTTGTTTCATCCCTTCTCTCTCATGCTTCGTGGCATGTTCTCCGTGCCTCTAGATTTCCCAGGTTAATTCTCATTTTTCTGTCAGTAAAAGTCAATTACTGTCATTAAAAGTTAGTAGTTGGAGAAGCTATAATGATGTCACTAAAAGTTAATTTTCTTGTAGTGTATTAAGATTTCATTACTAAAATAGCCCAAGGCTAGCTTCTCACTGCGATAATCAAGTACTCCGTCTTTTATTAGATTGCCCCTTTTTTATTTTGGTCTGTCGATTGTCTCTTTTCACTCTCTTATAATAATAATAATAAACAACTCTCACATTAAACTACGTTCTAAAGTCAAAGGGACAATCTAATAAAAGACGGTGGGAGTACTTTTTTGTCTACGTAACTTGTCTATCCAATTTTGGTCCCATAAAACGACACTGGTTTCAATTTGTCGGCATTTTGGGGCCAAAATTAGACAAATTTTTAAATTGAGAGATGTGGCTGCTGCAGGTACTCCTTACAATCGTGGAATAAGAGGGTCGAAAATTGTGCGAAGAGAGCTGATACGGATCATCAAGGAGAGGAGGAAGGCGAGCATTATTAATGGTGGTGATGTATTGTTGAAGATGCTGCTTGCAACGGATGAAAATGGTGGGTTTTTCAGTGAAATGGAGATTGCTAACAACATGCTTGCCCTTCTAATGGCTAGCTATGAGACAACCAGCTCGGCCATCGCTTCTATGATTAATAACCTTGCGCAGTTTCCCCACGTTTACCAAGAGGTTTTCAAAGGTAATTAATGCAGGTAGTGACCTCCATAAGAAACTCACCATCGGGTTCTATATCATTACTGATGAATTAAGTGATTGTATTACGACAGAACAAATGGAGATTGCAAGATCAAAAGGTCCAAATGAGGCATTAAGATGGGAGGATATTGAAAAGATGAAGTATTCTTGGAACGTGGCGCGCGAGACACTGAGATTCACACCCCCGGTACAAGGAGCCTTCAAGGAAGTCACAACAGCCTTCACCTATGCTGGTTTCACCATTCCTAAAGGATGGAAGGTACCTAAGCATTTTTTATTTATGCATATCATATATACATAATTAATAATTCATCATATATATATATAATTAACTTGCTGCAGGCATTTTGGACATGTTTTTCAACACACATGAATCCCAACTACTTTCCGGAACCACACAAGTTTGACCCATTGAGGTTCGCGGGGAGTGAACCTGCTCCTTACACGTTTGTGCCCTTCGGAGGAGGGCGAAGTGTGTGTCCTGGAAGAGAGTTTGCTAGATTAGAAATCCTGATTTTCTTGCACAATCTGGTCACAAGGTTCAATTTTGAAAAGTGTATCCCTGATGAGAAGATTGTTTACTATTCTTCTCCTAAACCCAATCACGGCCTTCTACTTCGCCTCCATCCTCTTCAAAAATCAACCACAACATGTAATTAATAATATATTGCATGCTTCATTTGTAATCTTTTCAGATGTATCTCTGTTTGAATTATATATGATCCAATGGAAAGAATAAAGAGTGTCACTTGTGTGAACTTTATATTAACGTCAACTTCATCTCAATTTTTGCATAAGGATCCATATATTTCATGTTCATTAGATAGCTAGGATTAATGGATCAATTCACAGATTTCAAAGATCTGTGAACCAAGTTCGTACTAGTTGTTGTTAACAAGGAAAATATCATTTTTGACCACTGAAGTTTACTTTTTTTTTTTTTTTTTTTTATGTTCACCCACTTTTAGTTAGTATCAAAATTGGTTATTCAATTATTTTTGTAATCAATATTGGTCCTGATGTCAGTCAAGTCGTACCATCAACTAATGGAATGAACTTGTAGAGGAGTAAAAATGTAATTATGAGATGTTACAACTTATATTAATTTACTAATTCAACCCCCCCACCCCACCCACAAATTAAAGTTAAAATTATAAAAATAATACAAAAGTTAAATAAATTAAATTATTGTAAATTCGCCGCCCATATCCCACATTATCCACATAAACAAATCATCAAACACGTTGCCTGCATAAGAAATCATCAATTCCAACTTCTTTCTCATTTCCACCTCAGCGGCCGCCGCCCACCCCTCCTCCCTCCAAGCGGCTGCCGTCCACCCCCCACTCCCTCCTCCATCTTTGCGGCTGCCACCCACCCCTCCTCCCTCCAAGCGGCCGCTGCTCACTCCCTCCTCCATCTTTGCGGCCGCCGCCCACCCCTCCTCCCTCCAAGAGGCCGTCGTCCACCCCCTCCTCCCTTCAAGCTGCCGCCGCCGTCCACCCCCTTCTCCCTCCAAGAGCCGCCGACCACCTCCTCCTCAGAGGTAAATTCGCGTCCAAGCCTCGCCATCCAAGCCTCTCCGTCCACCTCCTCCTTGCCGTCCAAGGTAAAAAGAAGACCGCTCGCAACTCCCCACCTCCTCCTTCTGGTAAGTTTAGAGTTTAGAAAAAATAGGATTGGAGTTTTTCGGAAAAAAAATATTTTTTAGGGTTTTTTTACCGATCCAAAAATAATTTTTTTTCGAATTTATTGTGTTTGTCCGAAAAGTTGAATACAATTACTTTTTTCGATTTTTTGTAATTGTCTGAAAATTATTAACGAATTCAGTTACTTTGTCCGAAAAATTTCTCTAAAATATTGTGTCCGATTTTTTTTCGAACATTTAATTTGTTTTTAGTTTCATCTATAATTTTTTTAAAAAAAATTCAGTAAAGGTTATGTTGGACATTTCATGTGCCCTTTAGTAGAGCTGTTATTCGAGCCAAGTCGAGTCGAGTATTTGAGGTTCGAGCTCGACTCGAGCTCTTATCGAGCCGAGCTCGGCTCGGCTCGATAACATTACCGAGTTAAAAATTGAGCTCGACTCGACTCGTTAACGAGTCTAACGAGCTTAACGAGCCTTCGAGTCGAGCCGAGCCTAACGAGCCTAATAGAATTTTTTACAAAAATTTAGTTATCGAGCCTAACAAGTCGAGCTCGAGCCGGCTCGTTAGTAAATCGAGTATTTAACGAGCTCGAGCTCGGCTCATTAAGCTAAACGAGTCGAGCCTTATCGAGCCTTAACGAGTCGAGCCGAGCCGAGTCTCGTTAAGGCTCGGTTCGAATAACAGCACTACCCTTTAGTTGGATTTTTTTTAGGTGGGTGTCCTCAATAAGTCCGTGTGTGTGTATAACTGTGGCCATTTTGGGACGACTAAACTTGGTTGCAAATGAAGTAGGCTGCAAGGGTTTGGCTATATACCCCACCAGCTTTGTTAAGTATACTCCCCTTCTCCATTTATTAATTTTTATAATCAGGTAAAATATCTAAACTACCATTATACTAAAATAATCCTGATAAACACATTCTCCCTTCACTTTTCCACCCTAAACCTAATTGAAGGAGTAGCCGCCGCCGCACCTCCATCCACCGCCGCAATACTAGAAAAAAAAACTTAGATTTTTTTTAAAAAAAATACATTTTTCGACACTGGTTTGTCGACCAAAAACACTCTTGTCGACACTGATTTTTTGTTCAAAAACAGTCTTGTCGACACCGATTTGTCGACCAAAAACACTCTTTTCGACAACTTTCATAAAAAAAAATTAATCCAAAGGAAATATATATGATCCAAAGGAAATAATAAAGTGTATCACTTGTGTGAACTTTATATTAACATCAGCTTCATCTCATTTTTTACGTACATATTTGCAAAATATGTGTAACGAAACCTTGTATATTAGGATCCATATATTTCATGTTCATTGGATAGGTAGGATTAATGGATCAATTCACGGATCTCAGAGATATATGAACCAAGTTCGTACCAGTTGTTGTTAACAAGCGAAAATATCATTTTTGATCACTGAAGTTTACTATTTTTTGAATATGTACATGTTCACCCACTTTTAGTTATTATCAAAATTGGTTATTCAATTATTTTTGTAATCAATATTGATCTTGATGTTAGTTAAGTCGTCATCATGTGGAATAAACTTATAGAGGGGTGAAAATGTAATTATGAGATGTTACAAACTTGTATTAATTTACTGTTAGATGTTGAAATAAGTGTCTTCTATAATGATCCAACACAAAAGACAATATTCGTCCAGTGTTGTAACTAATGTTTACCAACACTTATGTCAACATCAGTATTTGCCCTTTCTTTTCTCACTAACTCCAATCTTACAACTTGTTGCTCATAATGTCTCTAGTGCACTTAGAAGATGTGGATAACACCCAAGTCATGTAGTTGCATAGGAGTGAGAAGTTACTGAGCGTGATATAGCAACTTTCTACATTCAAGGAGTTGAGGGAATAAGTTACCCGTGATCAAGGCAAACTTGATCTAAGGGAGTTGAGAGCAGTTCGTGTATTGGAGTCCATAAATAGAGAAGCTGCCTCAACACAAATTGATTTAATATGAGTTTATGGTTCTCCAGAGCTTCAACAATTTACGGATGATGTTGTTTTATTTTTTATTTATTTATTTTTCTCACTAAATCCCTCGCTATTTAGCTAGGGATATTTTTTGAAAATTTCTCGCTAATTAGCGAGGGATTATTTTTTATTATTATTTTTTATTTTATTAATTTCCCTTGCTAAATCGCTCACTATTTAGCGAGGCAAAAAAATTTTCTCAGTAAATAGCGAGGGCAAAAAAAAAAAATCCTCACTAAATCCCTGGCTAATTTTCGAAATTCGATCCCTAATTAGCGAGGGATTAGAGAACCCCTCACTATTTTTCTTCGCTATTTTGGATTTTTTTTGTAGTGTACCATAGAGGAAACCCTGCTGGTCTAAGGAATTATAGGCTCAGAAGGCAGATTCATCCCCCCATTTAAGTTTGACCAGGCTGATCTTGTATCATATGCTCTGATTACAGTAGAAGAGGTGGAGCATTATGAGCCAAGAAACTGTAGGAAATCAATCACTAGTCCTGAGAAAGAGCAGTGGATCGATAACAACCATATCAGAGGAGTTGCAATTCCTGGAGAAGAACCAAACCTGGATCCTTGTTGAGAAGTCAATCAACCAGAAGTTAGTCAGCTGTAGGTGGCTCTTCAAGAAGAAGCTTGAAGTTGGATCTTGGTGGTACAAAGAAGCACATCAGATTCAAGGTTAGGTTGGTAGCAATGGGATTCACACAAAGGAAAGACATAGACTTCAACGAGGTATTCTCTCGTGTTGTTAAACATTGTTCAATTAGATTACTTTTGTTTAAGGTAGCTCAAGATGATCTTGAGTTACATCAGCTAGTTGTCAAAACTGCATTTTTGCATGGTGAACTAGTTGAAACAATATATATGCATCAGCCAGAAGGGTTTGTCATGCCTAAAAGTGCAAGCAAGGTATGTCTGCTTAAGAAATTATTGTGATGAGTCGAGATTATTACATATTTTTGTGTTTTAATTGATAATTCTATGAGAATTAATGTGATATTTTATTGTGTTTTCTCGACTTGTTACTTTGTGTCTTTATATGCTTTGATATTTTATTTTCTATGTAATTCATATATAATTAAAGTATTTTGAAGATACATTGACGAGCCCGTATGAGAAGAAATTGGCTCAACACTTTAAAACTCAATATTGCGCTCATTACATTAATTAATGCAAGAAAGTAAATTGGAGAAAGGCCCAATTAAAATTAATTGGTTAAGTGGGCCTTGGAAGAGATGGGCCTCAAATGAATTGTATTGGACCGTGAAAATCAAGAATTGGAGGCAGCCATATATATATTAGTGCGTGAACTTATATTAGAGAGGCCGCCAATCTGGAGAAGGGAAACAGGCGGTTGAAAACAATGGTTCCTATTTTGTTTTTGTCAATTCTTTTAATCATGTTTAGTAGTTAAACTATTTTTCTAGCATGTCGATATGAAACCTTGATATAATTGTACCTTTTTAATTAAGTGATTAACATTTTATCTCAATTCATATTTCAATTTCGTTATTATTTGATTTTATGCGAAACATGTTTTGATTAATAGATTTATTAGAACTGGCCATCCGAGTTTATTTGTTATCAATTCTAGTTAATTCACAATTTATAATCCGTAATTGTTATATTATTGTGGATATCATAGCAACTAAGGGAGAACACCTTAGGGAATAATAAAGTTTAGGTTGTATGAAACAAGCGTCTCGTATTCATAGTCTAATTTATTCCATTGTTTTAGTTCTTTAATGCGTTTCTCGAGTTCAACCTTGAATACATGTTTTTGGGTTATTCGTAGGAATAAATTAATGGGGGTCATACTTTCTGATTAATTAAACTTAAGAAACAATTCAAACTAGTTTGGTCGTACCACTAGTTTAGGGATAAGATTTGAGAATAGATTGAGATTACCAGATTCACTAATTAAATTGGTAAAATTAATAAAGGGGGAAACCATCCGAGGTCTAGACCGTTCGTAATATTTGATTCCTAGTTATTTTTATTGCTTCCTGTTATTTTTCATGTTTTCTAGTAGTCAGTCAACCAAGCAACTCCCCCCATTTTATTGCTTTCACACACAAATTAATTCAATTGAATTTCACCATTCCCTATGGATTCGATCCTTTCTTACGCTACTATATTAGTGGGTTAGTTAAGGAATTATTTTTGGGTGCTGGCGTGTCGCACACCACATTGTATGGGCTTAAGCAAAGTTCCAAACAATGATATGGAAATTTTGATCATTTCATGTTTTCTATTGGTTTCTTAAGAAGCAAATATGACAGTTGTGTGTATATTAGTAAACAAGATTATCTAGAGAGCACCTATCTACTGATCTATGTAGATGATATGCTTATAGCTAGCAAAAGTATGAAGAAGATTACTCAGCTGAATGAACAATTGAGTAACAAGTTCGAGATGAAGGATTTGGGTGAAGCCAAGAGGATATTAGGGATGGATATCTTCAGAAATAGGAAAGCATGGAAGCTGTTCCAATCCCAAAAGAGTTATGTTCAGAAGGTCTTAAGGAGGTTTTTTATGCACCAGTCCAAATTAGTGAGCACTTCATTTGGTCATCAATTCAAGTTATCAGTCAAGCAATCTCCTCAAACAGAAGATGAGAAGAAGAAGATGCTTACTGTTCCTTATGCTAATGGAGTGGGTAGTCTCATGTATGCCATGGTGTGCAGTAGGCCTGATCTAGTCTATGTTGTAAGTATGGTGAGTAGATTCATGGGAAACCCTGTGAAGCTACACTGGGAAGCTTTGAAGTGGATTCTAAGATATCTGAATGGATCAGAAGACTTAGGTGTAGTGTTCGAGAAGTCAGCTGATACTAAGAGTCCTCTGCTAAGTTTTGTGTTTACATTGTATAGGACTGCTATCACTTGAAAAGTAGCTTTACAATCTATGGTGACCTTATCCACAACAGAAGCTGAATACATTGCCTTAGCAGAAGCTGTATACATTGCCTTAATAGAAGTTGTGAAGGAAGCATTGTGGTTGAAGGGCATTTTGAGAGACTTTGGCATATACAAGAAGAGTATCCAGTGCTTTGTGATAATCAGAGTACAATCCATCTAGCCAAACATCAAGTGTTTCATGAAAGGTCAAAACACATTGATATGAAGTTACACTTCGTAAGGGATGTCTTAGAGAAGAGCTTAGTCGAAGTTCAGAAAGTTGCAATAGAGGAGAATGCAACAAATATGTTGACAAATGTTTTACCAAGCAATAAATTCCAGCATTGCATAGAATTGGTAAACCTTAGAACCTGGGATGTTCATTAAGGAGAGAACGAACAAACAATCTTAGGGAGGGTTGGGAAGAGGCAATCTTGCATTAAGGTGGAGAATTATTAGGATTAATGCAATATTGAGATGTCATCTACATTAATTAAGAGTAACTAGTCGTCTAGTTTGGGTCAGTACAAAGCTGAGTAAGGCCTTCTCAGCTGATAAGGTTAGTCATCTGATCTTAGGAGTCAACTAATCTGAGAAGAGTAAGGACAACTCGTCTAAGAGCAAGTCGTCAAATCGAATCAGAAGAGTTGTGGTCCAAGTCTGCTGAAGCCAAGTCAGATGATATACATATCAGCTGATGGACAAGTCTGCTGATTCCGTTTCCGGAGTTAGTTATTTTCGATTATTCTGTTAGTTAGTTTGTTAATGGCAGTTTCAAGTGGCATTGTACATCTATAAATACACCACTAAGTGCATAGATTGGGGTTGATAGAATTATGTGAGATCATTTTAATTGAGAACGTATTAATTCTTTGTGAATTGAGCGAGTTAACAAGTTTCTTAGTGATCATACTTGTTTGTAAACACTTGTTCATATTAGTAAAGAGAGTGTCTATTCTCCGTGAACGTATATCATTTGATCGAACCACGTAAATCCTGTATTCTTATCTTTGTTTCTTATTTGATTCAATTCACTGCATTTTTAGTTGTCTTGTATTATCATTTGTGTTGGAAGTACTAAATTCCATAACTGATTGGATAAGTAAATCCATTATCTTCAGGTAATCACACTACTAAAGTGTTCTACCTATATTTATGATCGATCTTTAGTGATCTTTTTTCACCAATTACACAAACTTTCGTTTATAGTAATCAGTGAAATTTATTGGTGTTCTAATGAATTTATAAATTCTCGTTGTAATAAATTAATTTTAACTCAAATTGAACTATCAAGGTAACTGATGCATCAAAATGAATATCCAGCTCTCTCGTTACGATAATCATGCATCTAAAATTAAGAGTTTATTTTTGTGATCCAAAGTCCCTGTTTTTCTCCTTTCCTAATTTGTGAAGGTGTGTGCAAAGATGATTCTCAAAAAATCAATGAGAAAATTCCCCTGCTTTTTCGGCTTTAAGCTCTAAAAATCGCTGAAAATGAAATAGCACTTCTTCAATAAATGCAACTTTTCATGTGGTGGGACCCAACAAAAGGCAATTTCGGTCAATTTTAGGGGCCAAACTTGGTTGCAAATGAAGTAGGCTGCAACTTTGATGCACAAATGTGGGGCCCAAGACAATAACTCAGCTGCTTGCTTCATCTCATCTGTTTGCAAACTCTTCAAACTGCTTTCAAAATCATTTTTTTTAAGTTTTCCTCTCACAATTTTTATTTTTGAAAAGTGCTTTTAAACTGTTTATAGAGTTTGCAAACACCACCTAACCAATTTTGAAGTAATTTAATTTGTTATTCCGAGTTATTCTCATTTTGATTTGTTTGGGAGGGTATACATTTTTTATTCCTCATGAATTTTTTTTCCTATGAAGGTTTTTTTGGATAAAGTTTTTAACTTTATCAACTTATAACTTTATCTTCAGATTTTTCCTAAATCCAATTCCAATGAACATGGCTGCTTTGCAATTTAATTAAATGGGCATATTGGGCTGCCCATGGGCTTGATGAGCATGTCCATAATTGTGCCTATCATGGGCTTCAATTGATAATTTTTTAAGGGTATTATAATCTTGTTTTTTGTTAAATTTAAAATGGACTAAACTAATTAATTTCGGGGTGTAAATAACCTGGGCCAACAAGAAATAACAAGGCACAAAAATCCAATAAGATTCTTAAATTTTCAATATGTAATAAAATAAAAAAAATATCCAATAACTCATACCAACTGAACTCCAAACCATAAAAAATAGGCAGAATAGCACATTATCCAATATCTCATAAAAAATTCTAACTGAACTCCGAAGTCAAAACTCCAAACCATAAAAAATATTCAATATCTCATAGAAAATTCTTAAATTTCTAATGTTTCATAAAATCCAAAAAAATTCCAGTCAGATTCGTTAGGGTCTTCATATATAGTAAAAAAAACACACAGAAATGTGAAAATGGACTGCCCAAACTTCAAACCATACCTTGCAGCGAGTCCGACGGCGACGGCGTGGGTGTGCAGCGGAAAATCAGAGGTGTGGCGACTGGCGCGGCGCTAGGGTTTCTACTTTCTAAGAGAAGAATTGATGAAGAAGTCGTAAATGTTTTGCCCTTTTTGTTTGATATCTAAATGTTTTCTCCTTTTTTATATCTACGACTAAAAGTCTTAATAAATGAATTTTAAAAATCATTTTTTAATTTAAAATTTTAATTATATTATTAAATAATTATTTTATTAATATTTTCAGTATACCACTTATCGAAATTTTGGTATATACCGAAATACTGCTGTATGACCATTTTTTCATACCGTTATCATACTAAAAATTTCGATATTTTTTCGGTACGATAAGCTCAGTATACCGAAATTTTGGTATATTTTTCCACCCCTAGCATAAAGTTACAAACTAAGTCCAATATTAAAAAACATGTATTGGTATTGAATTAAAGAATCAAAATCATCTTTTTGAATCAAAACTCAAAATATAATGCAGAGTATTCAAAGTTTTACAAAGTGATGAATCAATGGAATGAAGAAGAAGGCCATTTGCCTTCTAATGTACCTCCAATAAGTAACTGCTAATGCTAATCTAACTAAATCAATTAACTGACTAACTAACTGAATTAGTTAAAAAATAAACCTAGAGTGAATATATCTAAAAGGGTGCAAATAAAGAGTGTATTTAACTCTTATACCCCCTCAAAATGGGAATGGATGTTTAACAAGCCCATTTTGTACTTATGGTTGGAAAAGTCTGCTGGAGGTAGTGGCTTGGTGAGTATGTCAGCCAGATTTTCTGAAGTAGGGATGTGCACAAGTGTGAAGAGACCAGCCTGAATCTTCTCCCTTGTGAAGTGATAGTCCAAGGAAATGTGCTTTGTCCTTTGATGGAGGCAGGGATTATGAGCTATGGAGAAAGCACTTTCACTACAAGAAACAGGGGGAATAGCGACGAAAATTTTGCGACAAATCTAAATTTCATCGCTAAAATCAATTTTTAGCAACGAAATAGAAATTTTCGTCGCTAAATTGTTAGATTTACTATTTGCAAAAAAATTTATATATTTCGTCGCTATATTAGCAACAAATTGCTTCATTCTATTGTTAATAATCAAAACAACAATGAAAATTATATTTCGTCGCTAATATTTTGCGATGAAATATAAATTTTCGTGGCTAAATTCTTGAAATTAATTTTTGCAACAAAATTTATATATTTCATCGCTATATTAACAACAAATTGCTTCATTTTGTTGTTAATAATCAGAACAACAATGAAAATTATATTTCGTTGCTAATATTTTGCGATGAATTAGAAATTTTCGTGGCTAATTTCTTGAAATTAATTTTTGCAACAAAATTTATATATTTTATCGCTATATTAGCAACAAATTACTTCATTTTGTTGTTAATAACCAGAACAGCAATGAAAATTATATTTTGTTGCTAATATTTTTCGACGATATAAAATTTTTTGTTTCTAATTTCTTGAAATTAATTTTTGCAACAAAATCTATATATTTCATCGCTATATTAGCAACAAATTGCTTCATTTTGTTGTTAATAATAAAAAACAATGAAAATTATATTTCTTCACTAATATTTTGCGATGAAATAGAAATTTTCGTGGCTAATTTATTTAAATTAATTTTTGCAATGAGATTAAAATATTTTATCGCTATAATAGGAACGAATTGCTTCATTTTGTTGTTAATAATAAGAACAACAATGAAAATTATATTTCGTCGCTAATATTTTGCGATGAAATATAATTTTTTGTGGCTAATTTATTGAAATTAAATTTTGCGATGAAATAAAAAAATTTCATTGCTAAACTAGCAACTAATTCTTTTATTTTTTTGTTAATAATAAGGACAACAATGAAAATTTTATTTAGTCGCTATTATTTTACGATGAAATATAATTTTTTGTGGCTAATTTCTTGGAATTAATATTTGCAACAAAATTAAAATATTTCATCGCCACACTTTCAACAAATTATTTTATTTTGTTGTTAATAATAAGGACAACAATGAAAATTATATTTCGTCGCTAATATTTTAGCGACAAAATTGAAATTTGCTTGATTAATTTTGTGGATTTAATATTCGAGAGAAAATTAAAGTACTTCATCACTATATTAGCAACACAATATTTTATTTTATTCTTAATAACCAGAACAATAATGAAAATTATATTTCGTCTCTAATATTTTAGTGATGAAATAGATTTTTTCATGTTTAATTCTAATGAATTAAAAAAGGTTGTCGTTTAAACATAATAAAGGAAAAAAGTTTGAGTGCATGCACAATGTGAAATAATAGAGACGATTCCAACACTATGATGTTTGAAATAATAGGATCAATATAATTTCATTTGCTTTTACTCATTAATTTGACATATTAAGTTTTTTATTTGATTTATTTTGGGGTATAATTTTTTGATTTTATTCTGTATAATTTGTTTTATATTTTTCTGTTTTCTTGATTTCATTAATTATTTATTGTTATTCCCGCTAAGAATGAGGGAAGAGTACTACTTCAACTATGCATATTAAATCAAGAAAATCGGTTTATATAATTAAATGTTTAATAATTCTCCATATTTTGTGTTTTATAAATCAGTTTGAATGTTTATAAAAATATTTATAAATATGATGATGCAAATGAAGATGGACATAAAGATGAGAGGATGAATATTGGATGTAATATTTATTATTTTTTTGGAATTGTTAAAGTAACATTGATTTTTTACAATTGGAATTGCTTTAAAAATTACAATATATATACAAAAATATATACATATATACAAGTGAAAAATTAATCAATTAATATATGTGAAATAAATTATTAAATAAGTAAATTAACTAAATTAGTAAAAATTGAATACATATATAATTAATATTAAAAACTGAACCAAAGAGTTGTCTGTCCGAGTGGTGGGCGCCCAGCTATGGGTGCTCATCTACCCGGGATCGATTCCCACCAAGACCAAATAAATAGTCATTTAAATAAAATGGGGGTGGGGGTATGTGGGTGTGGATCGGGTTGGGTTAGGGTCGAGTGTGGGTGCGGTACGGGTTGGGGCGGTTCAGGTGTGTGTTGGGTGCGGGTCGATTGGGACGGGTCGGGTGTGGGTGCGGTACGGGTTGGGTTGGGGCGGGTCGGGTGTGGGTTGGGTACGGGTTGGGGCGGGTCGGGTGTGGGTGCGGGTTGGTCGATTGCGGAAGTGGGTTTAGAGAATAATTCGTAAATCGGATATCCATAGCCAAATATTAGCGACAAAAATATGGGTTTCATCACTAACATTTGCAACGAAATTAAAATACTTATCGCGAAAAAATTAGCCACAAAGTAAGGAGCTACTATTTTAGACACGAAAAAATTTTATCGCTAATTCTAATATTTTTGTCGCTAATGTGAGTTAGCGATGAAATAATTTCGTCGCGGGATTTGTTGCTATACACCCGTCGCTAATGTGTTTGCGACAAATATTTGATTTTTCTCGCAAACATTTGCGATGAAACTCATATTTTCGTCGCTAATATTTTGCGATGAAACTCAAATTTTCGTTGCTAATATTTTGCGATGAAACTCAAATTTTCATTGCAAACATTTGCGACAAAAATAATTTTTTTGTCGCAAACACGTTAGCGACAGGCGTATAGCAACAAATCCCGCGACAAAATTATTTTATCGCTAACTCACGTTAGCGACGAAAATATTATAATTAGCGATAAATATTTTCACGGCTAAATCGCAATTTTCTTGTAGTGTTTGACTGTCAGTGTACATGGTTGAAGGCTTTGAATGAAGGACTCCCAAATCATCTAGGATATAATGAATCCATTGTAGCTCACAAGTGGTGGAGGCCAAAGCTCTATACTCAGCTTCTGCAGAGGACCTGCTCACAGTAGATTGTTTCTTGGATTTCCAAGATGTTAGAGAGGAGCCAAGAAAGATACTAAAACCAGTAATACTTCTCCTAGTTTCAATACATCTTGCCCAATCAGAATCAGAAAAAGGCATGCAATTTGAAAGTGATATCTTTGGGATAGAAAACACCATTACCAGGGTTGCATTTAAGATATCTCAACACCCTATGAACAACACTTAAATGAGCCATAGTGGGATACTGCATATATTGGCTAAGGGTTTGAACATCATAGGAAATATCAGGTCTTGTGACAGTCAAGTAAAGTAATTTACCCACAAGTTTTCTATAATGACCAGGATTAGTAAGAACGGGAGAATTAACATCAAAACTTACCTTAGAATCCATAGGTGTGGAACAAGGCTTGCTGCCCAAATAACCTGATTCATGCAACAAATCCAAGGCATATTTTCTTTGGCAAAGGGTAAGACCTGTACCATTTCTAGCAAATTCTATTCCCAAAATATATTTAAGAACACCAAGATCTTTGATAGTGAATTTATCATTTAAAAATTGCTTAACACTGTTAATGATATTAATGTTAGAACCAGAAACTATCAAATCATCAACATAGCAAAGAACAACAGTAAAATCACCACCATCATGCCTTGTAAACAAAGAAGTATCAGCTCTTGATTGAGTAAATCCCAAGCAAGTCAAAGATGTACTCAATTTAGTAAACCATTGTTTTGAAGCTTGTTTTAAACCATACAAGCTTTTATTCAATTTACATACCCTTGTATCACTGGTAGAACAATATCCAGGGGGGGAAACATGTAAATTTCTTGGTCCAAATCACCATGTAAAAAGGCATTATTCACATCTAGTTGGTGTATATGCCAATTTTTAGCAGCAGCTACAGCCAATAATATTCTAACAATGGTGATTTTAGCAACAGGAGAAAAGGTGTCAAAGTAATCTATTCCTTCTTGTTGAGTGTAACCCTTAGCAACTAGTCTAGCTTTATATCTTTCTATAGAGCCATCAGAATTGTACTTGACTTTATAAACCCATCTGCAACCTATACAATTTTTGCCTATAGGTAAATCAACAAGAGTTCAAGTATTGGTCTTTTCTAAAGCTTCAATTTCCTTTTTCATAGCAAGGATCCAATTTTCATTTAGGATAGCTTGTTTATATGACTTAGGCTCCTGAATTTGGGAAATAGAGGCAGTAAATTGCTTGTGAAGTGTAGATAACCTATTAACAGATAGATAATCATGTATAGGATATTGCTTTCCAGAAGAAAAATTCAACTTGGCATGATCAACAGAAGCATGCAAGTCAGTTTCATAGACTTGCAAGTATGCAGGTTGAGATTTAGATCTAGAAGGTCTAGTATAAGTCTCAACTTCCAGATTATTAGTAGTATCAAGATCAGATTGAAGATCATTGGGATGATCAGATGTATCATCAAAAACTTCTGGATTAACAATAGTGTCAACAATAGGAAAAACATCACAATGATTAATAGGAGATTCATCAACAATATCATCATCAATAGTGATAGGAACAGGAAGTGTGTGTGTAGAAGATTCAGTCATGGTTTTAAAGGGAAACACATGTTCAAAAAATTGCACATTTCTAGAAATGATAATTCTGCCAGAAGAAAGATCAAAAAGTTTATATCCCTTTGTACCAAAAGGATATCCAATGAAGACACATTTTGTTGCCCTGGGATCAAACTTATGTCTGTGGGACATCAATGTGTTAGCAAAGCATAAACAACCAAATGTTTTAAAAAAAGAATAGTCAGGAAGCTTGCCATATAATTTTTCAAAGGGAGTTTTCTGTTTAAGAACATATGAAGGAATTCTATTTATGATGAAAGCAGCAGTCTTAATGCATTCACTCCAGAATTTTAGAGGCAAAGAAGATTGAAAGAGCAAAGCCCTAGCAATTTGAAGTAAGTGTTGGTGTTTTCTTTCAACAATACCATTTTGCTGGGGAGTTTCAACACATGAAGTTTGATGGATAATGCCTAAAGTATGATAAAAATCTGATAAAATGAACTCAGTGCTATTGTCACTCCTCAATATTTTTATTTTAACATTAAACTGAGTAAGAACCATGTTGTAGAAGTTTTGTAAAGAAATTTTAACATCACTTTTGGCCTTTAAAAGATAAATCCATGTACATCTACTATAGTCATCAACAATAGTAAGAAAGAACCTATGTCCAGTGATAGATATTTCAGAAAAGGGACCCCAAATATCACAGTGTATCAAATGAAAAATACCAGGAGAAACAGAAGTACTCAAAGGAAAGGGCTTCCTCTTTTGTTTAACTAAAGGACAAATCATGCAATTGTTATGTATACTAGAAGCTTTTACATTCAGATTGGGAATTTGTAACAAACATTTGCTAGAGATATGTCCTAGTATTTTATGCCACAATTCAAAGTTACAAGAGTCATTAGTAACAACATTAGAAGAAACAGGAGGACTAATGACAGAAACAGATGGGTGAGCAGTTTGTAACAAATATAAGCCCCTAACTTGTTCAGCAGAACCAATCACCATTTTGGTTGAATTGTCCTGTAAGATACAATGAGATGACAAGAAACTGACAATACAGTTGGAATATCTAGTTAAATGGCTAATAGACAGTAAATTATAAGTGAAATCAGGAACATACAATACATTATATAAAGTGAGATGTTCATTTATGACAATATTTCCCATATGTGTAGCTGTAGATATAACATTAATAGGCAATGATATCTTAATATCAACTACAGAGGGAGGAATAGTAAACAATGAAATGTCAAATACCATATGATCAGTAGCACCAGTGTCTAAGATCCAAGTAGAAACTTTAATGGTATTGAAACATGAATTAAATGGAAACATAGGTAACATACCTGCATCCTTGGGAGCTGGAATTTCCTCAATATGAGAAGTGGAGGCCCCTGCCACAGAGTGTGGTGTGTCCCTCCCATCATTTAAGTTCTGCATCATAGAGAAACTTAAAAATTTATCAAAGAGATCCTGAGTACAAAGAGGGTTAGAATCCATGGGGTGATTTCTCTTAGTAGGGGATCTAGTGGAGACAGTTGCAGCTTTAGTGGGATCTTTATTTGGAGGACCTCTAGGGCCTCTCCAACCAGGGGGAAAACCAATGATTTGAAAGCATCTGTCAATAGTATGGCCTAAACCATCACAGTGACTGCACTTAAGGGGTTTTCTTTTATCCTTATAGAATTTGGAATTCTTGGTTAACATACCAATGGAGTCAATAGAAACAGGCTCAGGGACAGTATTAAGGGCTCTTTGTGACTCTTCTTGAAGCAGTAACCCATATATTTTGGATAAAGCAGGAAAGGGAGATTGTAAAAGAAATTGACTCCTAATAGTGCTATAGGAATCATGGAGGCCAACTAAGAATTTCATCACAACATCTTGCTCTAAGGTTTTGGTCATGAGTTTAGGCAGATCACAAGTGCACCCATCCATAGCCCCACAAGAACATTTAAGAATTGGTCTAAAGCTTAAGTACTCATCCCAAAGAGACTTGAATTGATTGTAGTAACAAACCAAGGATTAAGAACCTTGAGAGATGGTACTTAAGGATTTTTCTAAATGATAAACCCTAGTTCCATCAGAGAGTTTATATCGAATCACTAATTCATCCCACACATCTTTGGCAAGAGAAAAGTATTCCAAGGTGTGTTTGATATCAGGTGAAATAGAGTTAAGAATCCATACCAAAACCAGATTGTTTGCCCTTACCCAGGCAGCGTAAGTGGCTGGATCGTCATCTTCTGAAGGAATTTCCAAGGAACCGTTGATCAATTGAATTTTATTCTTCACGCCGAGGCTTCTTTTGATGGCATGACTCCAAGAAACATAATTGGTGCCGTTGAGAGGCTCGAGGACGATGGCCACCGCCGGATTGTCATTTTGGTGAAGAGCCAGGACAGAAAAGGGGTTCTTGGCTGGGTCGAGGGAATTAGGATCGGTGACGGTAGGCGTCATGGATGTAGAAGAGGTCGCCGAATAGAGCAATTACTGAATCGAACGAAGATGGGGGAAACACGATCGGAATCGATCAGCAAGAGAAAAAAAAAAGGAAAGCCCCCAAGAAAAGGAAATCGATATGAGAATCGAAAGGCTTAAAGCGAAAGCGAACGAATCGAATTGGTCGTCAATTTCATCATGAAACTGATACCATATTGAATTAAAGAATCAAAATCATCTTTTTGAATCAAAACTCAAAATAGAATGCAGAGTATTCAAAGTTTTACAAAGTGATGAATCAATGGAATGAAGAAGAAGGCCATTTGCCTTCTAATGTACCAATAAGTAACTGCTAATGCTAATCTAACTAAACCAATTAATTGACTAACTAACTGAATTAGTTAAGAAATAAACCTAGAGTGAATATATCTAAAAGGGTGCAAATAAAGAGTGTATTTAACTCTAATAATTGGCAACAAGCCCAAATTAAAGAATAAGGCAAATAAAAGGCCGGGGTCCAATATTAAAAGAAAAAAAAAGAATTGCTAGAGCTTAAGTTCACATGTCAAACCAAATTAGGGCGTCATATGAAACCTTGTCCCGACCAAGAAAAAACCCCTCAAACAACGAAAGTTATGGCTTGGGGTTCTTTGTACAATTTTACAATTTTAACTTACCAATATTCCTTTTTCTCTTTCACAAAGTTCATTAAAATCACTCCACACGAATTTCACATTTCCCACGTCTTATCTCACATTTCATTCTAGTATCCAATATTAAATGAACAATGTCAGAATTAGATCTCGAAATGAATCAACGGAACCTTCTTTATTTTAGATCTAAATTCTTTGATCCAAAAATGTACCAAGCTTTTCTATTCATATCTAAAACCAATTCAAAATTGGATTGATTGATTTGAATTGAGGAAATATGGATTTGAATTCATTAAATTAGGAGTTTATAAAGAAATTTTGATTAGATTATTGTATACACCACATTCCAATTAATGGCATTAGGACTAAGAATGGGGTACAAGATCGTAGCAAAAACAGCACGTAAATACAAGGTTTTTTAGAATTGATTTTTTGATCGTACATAATTGAAAACAAAAAATTTGTTCTTTTTACGAACCCAATGTCCACAAATTCGCGAGTCTAGAAATTCATTTCGGCCAATTGAACCTTCTAGAACTGTTTCTTTTTAAGAACCAAAAAAATTTGGGCCAAAATAACAGATGCCAAGAAGACCAAAAGACCTTGGACACGTAATGGATCTTGAAGTACTATTTCGACATCTCCCAGATCAAATCCACCCACATTTGGATTACTCATTATACTAATTCTGAATCTTCTCTGTCGTATCTCAACACAAATTCACCGTTCATACTTTCTAATTTTCTCATAATTCTACCTTTTTTTCCCCTTTTAAAACAGTTTTTTTAAGAGGTTTAAATCTGCCTCTAACCCCTTCTTCCACCACTCATCTTCCCCAATTTTATCGATTTAAATTCTAAAAACAGTGTTTGTATTTTAATGCATTTTTTATAATTTTAAAAAATAAAAATAAAACTATTTTTATTTTAAAATATAATTCAAATAAGGTTATAATACTTCACAAAATTTGTAAGTGTTAAAAAATAATCTCATGCATGAATCCGTCTTATAAAATTTTAAGTCAAAATATTAATATAATAAATCTCTTCAATTCCGCGTATTACGCGGGTTTTTCACTTTTTTTTTATGGAAGTTAAATACCCATCCCTTTTTCCCCTCTCATGACTCGAACCCACCTAAGGCCTAGGTAGTGGTGCTCTAACCACTTGAGCTATCCCACTTTGTCACACGGGTTTTTCACTAGTATACTAATATTTAATATATATAACTTTTAAACAATAATATTGCATATACATACTCCTTCCGCTTTCCATAGTTTGGTCAATTGGCTTATTCGCCTATAAGCTTCTCATACCCTTTTGATAAATATGTTTTAATTTTTTATTCTTACACTTTATTTTATATCTTACTTTTTCTCTATATTTCATTCTCTCTTAATCACATCATTTGTACTGTATGTATAATTTAATAACTTTTTTAATCAATGTGTCCAAAAAGTAATGGAAAGCTTATAAACCAAAAGAAGGGAATATCGTACATTTTATATGCATAATAGGAACACTTAATTATTAGACACAACCGTACAACTAAAATTGCTTGTTCTTGGATATTCTTTTTGCAGAATTGGACGTTCAATTGTTAACAGCGGTGAGCTCGAACTTTTTTTAAAATAATAATTATAATAATATAAATGCATAATTTACACTTAATAAATTGTAAAGATAAATTTAATACGAAGAAAATTAAATTATAAAATCATACAACTTCAACGATAAACAAAAATACCCTCCACAAGAAATTAATGAAAAACAATTAATTTATGTGTGAAACTAATACAGTACATTATTTATTTTTCTATAAAAACATGCTAGCAACTAGTATATGCTAAAAGTTTCAAATATAATATTAAAGGAGTAAATTTAATTGTTAAAAAAAATTGAAATTTGTGTTAAATAAGTTTGTTGATTTTGGATCTTTAATTAGGTTTAATTTTAATAATAAATTTAATTGAATTTTGATGTAGATAAATATGTCGCTCCCGGAGAAGTCGACACGTGGGAACAAGATAAAATTATAGTCATGATCAGGTCGATTTATGGGAAAACAGGATTAATACACCCCTGGGCCTAAGTAGGGAAATCAGGGTGATTGGGCCTTTGGCCCATATTCGAAGAGATTTCTGGTCCTTGGGCCTGAAAGGATCCGGACCAAGTAGGGGAAGACTAGTCAATCTTTCCTAGCCAAGTCAAATAAGTGGATCAGCCCACGAAGATAGGGCGGATATGCTGAAGAACCAAGTCTCCAGGGAGAGTGAGACCGGTTCTTTAGGGAATTGAGGCCAGATTTACGGGAAGGAGCCGAGAATATAGGGAGAATAAGTCTCTCCCTCTCCGGATAGGGAGGCCAGGTATTTAAACAGGTTATTTCCATATTCTTACTCACGTTTTACATATTATACATACTTTCACAAGAACTACACACTGAATTGAGAAGAAATATTACTGTATTCACCGGAATTTCCTTAAATATACAGGGGAATTCCTCTTTGATTTCGCCTACGATCGATTCTGACTTGAGCGTCGGAGCTTCTACGTCGGAGCCCCCCTCCGGCGTACTTTTGCAGGTTATTCTTGGATTCTTGGGAGATTTACGAGGAGATTGCCAAGGATAAATAGACGATTAAAACTCGTGATTAATAGTGCTCGCAAAGGAACGATCGATATCCGAAGGCGTTCTTTTTCGACGCATCAACTGGCGCCGTCTGTGGGAACATTTCTAGCTAAGGCGTGAGAAAAAGTTCCATATTAAATGGGTGGAGAGCAAGATTTGACGAAGCAGACTAAGGAGAAGGCACTACAAGAAAAAAGGTCTATTACTACATTAATTTTAGTACAATATATAAAAAATGTAGTGAAAAGTAAACTATCAATACACTCAATTTTCATATCCTAAAACTACACTACTCCCTACCCTGTTAATACACTATCAACTAAATGTCATATACAATACACTTTATCACCACACAATTAACTAAATTGCATAATACAATAAAATTAAGACATTTTAAAAACTGTATTATTAGCCATTAATCATATTTTCCCCTGAAGTTCTAATACAAAATTTTAACGAATTTTAATTTTTTAAAAATATTACTTAGTTATTAGTGTAAAACTAAAGTAAGGAAATAAATTAAATAATATAATATAATAAATAAAATAAAATTTCACTACAAGAAAATATATTTCTTGTAACAAATTTATTCGTAATCAATGTATAATTAGTTAAAAAAAATGACTTATTGTAACAAAATTATATTTTCGTTACAAAAAGTCATACTTTAAATAATATAATAGCAAAACGTTAATTATAAATATGTAAATCAAAAATAATTTCAGTTATCCCACCCCATAAATGTCTTTCATATTTTGATGTATTCTTTTGTTTTAAACATATGTAAATTAAAATTAAAGATGTTTGCCTTATTTTGCACATCGATTAAATGACTTTTTATTTTATTCAATTAATTAAGACCATTTTTTTTTATAGAAATGCGCGGTTGTATCTAAATAAATCCAGAAATGCGCGCAAATTGAAAATTAAAATTAATCAAAAACGCGGAGAAAAAAATTTAAGGTCTCCCCACGCTCCTAATACCTAAATCCCTAATTCCACTCTAACTTAGATCGATTCCTGCCACGACCTCCCCTCTCCAGGCATCCTATTGCGAATCACAGTAATTCCCAGCCCAGTTACGCCTATCGTGACCCACACTCTAGGCCGGTGCTCCCATGCCTCTTGCTGTTGAAGAATTTCAGAGAGACACAGGTAAGAAACAAATATTCTGCTAAATCTGCTCAATTCATAGAAGTGAGAATTAAAAATTAAATTGATAATTGTTGAAATTAAATTAAATTAACGTTTGCGAAGGGGCTGTATATATTTTCTGGTCGTGTGAATAATGAAACATAATAGATACACTAATTTTCATATGATGCTCGCCATTTCCTTCATATTGCAATTATCCAATTACTGAGACGATGTTTGCTGAGATATTTTTAATGGTTACAAATGACATGTTGACAGTATGTGTTTGTGTGTAAAGAATAGCATATATGTAGAAAATAACGTTTTCAATGTTTTAATTCAATTTCAATTTTGTCAAACTCTAGCCTTGATTCATCTCACTCCCACCAGCCACTGACTCAAGCCCATGAAACATGTTATCCAGCCCTTGACCTTCTCAATCCCTTGTAAGAAATCGTTTCTATTATGTGCAATTCGTTTAGTTGAGGTCTGACATTTTGTTCTGTTATTTGAAGGGATATTTTAGGTGAGTACATATTTTAGTTGAGTAAGTAAATTGGTGGTTGTAATTGATTTGATATACTTTCACCCCTTTGACCCTTTCTGAAAATTGAATGATAGGAGAAGGTAAGCTGAGACTTCATATTTAGGATCTGATTATGCAGTAGTTAGCAACAATTGTTGCAACAAAAGACTGTGGTTTGTGTGTTCTATAAATATCTCATCTGATAGATTATGTGATGAATGATTTATGCAATGAAAATATGTTATTGGACTATATTTTATTTTACTCGTATTGAATTGAGCTTTGATAGTCATTTTCATCTTGCATATAGATGTCTTGCCTTCTAGGTCGAGATCAGCGTTAAAATTATTGTGTTCAGTTCCTTCATATCAGATGCTTGTTTTGCTTGTTGATCTTTCTGTTTAAATGTGTATGAATGCAGTTGTTTGTTATAATGGTAGATGTCTCCACTAGTTATTAAGATGTTGAGAGTTGCGATGATTTTGAATTTATGTCAAAGAGATGTTCTTTCATGTTTGTTCCGGAGTAGGGGAACATCATGGTACCATATCAGTGGTTTCGTCCTCTTTGGATTCTGAGTTGGACTTCTCGCCTATTTCCTCAAAGGCCACCAATCATGGTTCTCTGTCCTCGCCCACACCGACTTCCCCATGCTCGACATGCACCTCTGCTCCTAGTGAGGACCGCCCGCTTTCCCTTGCTGTGGTCGAGGAGCAACCTGCTCCAGTAAATCATCCATTGCCGACCACTGATCCATTGGCCTCTACTGCCCTATTGTGTGCTCTCGTCGCCTCCTCGTCGCCTCTTGGTTTTAAGTCTGTTGCTAAATCTCTTGAGTGGTTGGCTGCTATGCAAGAGGAAATTGTCGCGTTGCGAATCAACAATACTTGGGATCTCGTTCCCCGTCCTCGGGATACGAACATTGTTGGTTCTAAGTGGGTTTTTCGGACTAAGTTCAAATCTGATGGTTCTATTGAGAGACACAAGGCTCGTCTCGTCGCCTAGGGTTTCACTCAGATTCCTGGCACAAATTTTTCTCATACCTTCAGCCTGGTTGTCAAGGCGGTCACCGTCCGCACTATTTTGGCTTTTTCTGTTCACCACAACTGATCGCTCGGGTCCACTAACTTGATGTCAAGAATGCTTTTCTCAATGGCTACCTCCAGAAACCGGTCTTTATGGCTCAACCCCCGGGGTTCGTCGACCCTTGTTTTTCAGATCATGTTTTTCGACTGAAGAAGGCTTTGTATGGTCTTTGCCAAACTCCTTTAGCTTGGTTTCAACGTTTCAGCTCCTTTTGCTCGGCCTTGGTTTCCGAGAATGTAAGTCTGACTCTTCGTTGTTCTACGTACTTCTTTCGGGGCTCCTTTATTATCTATCTCCTTTTGTACGTGGATGATATTCATTCGCCAGGCGAACAAGGAATTTGCTCTTAAGGACTTGGGTCTACTTAACTATTTTTTGGGCTTGGAAATATCTTACACTTCTTCTGGTCTATTTGTTGGGCAATCCAAGTATGCTTGGGAAATTCTAGAGCGAGCAGATCTTCTGGACTCCAAGCCTATTGCCACTCCCTTGGCTGCGGGCGAGGCCCTTATCAGCACCTGCATACCCTTTTCAGATCCTGCACTTTATCGCTCTCTTGTGGGCGCCTTACAGTATCTCACCATTACTCGCTCAGATCTTTCTTTTGCCGTGAACCATGTTAGCCAGTTTCTCCATGCGCCGACCATTGATCACTTCTCGGCTGTGAAGAGGATTTTCTGGTACGTCAAGGGCACTATCGGCTACGGTCTCTCTTTCACCAGCCGACAAAACTTCTCTATTGTAGCCAACTCTGATGTTGACTGGGCTCGATGTGTTGAGACGCATCGGTCTACCTATGGCTACTCTATCATTTTGGGAGGTAATCTTGTTTCTTGGAGTGCTAAAAACCAGCCTATAGTTGCTTGTTCCAGCTGTGAATTAGAGTATCGTGCTTTAGAAAATGCTGCCGCTGAGGTCGTCTGGCTTACTAATCTTCTTCGCGAGCTTCGTGTTCGTCGTTCTTCTCGCCCAGTTCTTCCATTTGCATTCTATTGCTCACAAGAGGGCGAAGCACATCGACATCGACTGTCATTTTATTTGCGAACTTGTATCCGCTGGCCGAATCTCAGCCCAGTTCGTCCCTACGCATCTTCAGCTGGCCGACATTTTTACAAAGATTCTTCCTCGTCCAGCTTTTGATTTTCTATGTTCCAAGCTCTGCGTTCTTCCTCACCTCACGCAACGCTTGAAGGAGGATATTAAGGAATGATTCAACCATTCCATATATTTAGGATTTATATTTATTTTACATATCTTTCCCTTTAATTGTGTAAATTTGTTACCTTGTAATTATCACCTATATATACAAATTATATCCCTCTTCTCAACTTCGTGGGTAGAACCGATGCTCATGAACTTTAAAGAGGCATGCAGCCTGAATAAATAGTCTCTCTTGACGTACCTCCATCGAGATCATGAGAGGAACTATCTAGAATTTGATGGAAACAAGCTGATTGTTGACGCATGTTTCGACATCGAAAAGGGGAGCTACAACGTGGGCTATGGTATTCTAGCCCCCTCTGGCCAACTGATAATAGCGGGGTGCCAAAAAATAGAGCCGGCTGGCTCGGTTCTTAGGGTAGAAGCCAAGGTAGTGGTGGTGGGAATGGAAGCCCTTCCGAATCTAAACATTGGGGCAGTTAAAATTTTCCCTAGAGCTAAGACGACGATCGCACACCGGCTGGGAAAGTATGCAATTGACTCTCCAAATCCTCATGCTTGGAATGGAGTAGATATCCCGACTTGGGTTAAAGAGGCGGCTCACGTTTTAATTTGAATATGTAATCTGAGCTTCTTTCTTGTTTAAAAAATAAAAATAAAAAATCAATGGTGATCAAATCCATTTTTACATTTATTCTTTATAATAGAGAAAATTTCATTTTACGTCATGTAACTTAGGCCCAATTAAATTTATATCCTTTAAGTTTTTACTTTTTCGATTTACGTCCTTTTTGATCCAATTTACGTCCTTTCTCCCGGAAAATTTTAAAACTCACCGGAATGTGAGGAATAAATTGAGATTCCGGTCAAATAGTCCAATTTATGTCCTTTCAGTTTGAAAATTAAAATTTTCTAAAAATCCCATTAAAGATTTAAAAAAATCTAAAAGTATCATTAAAAATCCAAAAATCTCCTTAAAATTAAAAATATAAAATGTGTAAAATAAAATCCAAAATATATCACTAAAATTTCGAAAAATATCATTACAAATTATAAAATGTGTAAAATAAAAATAATAAATTCTAAAATTTTGAAAATACAAAAAATAAAAAATTCTACTCCGTACAATTCAATGAATGGAAAATGTGTAATTTAAAAATTAATAAATTCAAAATCTTATTAAAATTTCTAAAAACTCTAAAAATCTTATTAGTTTATTAAAAATTTGTAGATTAAAAAGTATAATTCTAAAAATATAATAAAAAATATTAACATTTCATTAAAAATCAGACTTGATTCAGACTCATCTACCATTAAAGTTTTGCTCGAACTCCTAAAAATTTTGGGTCCCACGAGATTTTTCAACTCACCGTCGAGATTGAGTGGAAGTTCCACGCATTGATCGATTTTGGAACCGTCCCAAATTCATTTTCACGATATTTTAAAATTGTGGAATTTTTTATTTTATACATTTTTAAAATTTTAATTTATATATTTTTTATTTTTATGAGTTTTTAGAAGAAAAAAAAAAATTAAAGTTACACATTTTCAGCTTTTTTGAATTGTAGAAATTATAGATTTTTTTTATTTTTATGAGTTTTTAGAAAAATAAAATTAAATTTACACATTTTCAGATTTTTTGAATTGTAGAATTTATAATTTTTTTAGATTTTTATATTTATTTTACACAATTTATAATTTTTTAATGAGATTTTTTAATTTTTAATGATATTTTCAGAATTTTTTAATTATTAATTTATAATTTTCAAACATAAACGATGTAAATTGGACTATTTGACCAGATTTTTAATTTTCCGGTGGAAAGACCTAAATTAGACCGAAAAGTATGTAAATTGGACACCCTAGGACGTAAATTGAAAATGTGAAAACTTAAAGGATATATATACTCTGGATTAGGTCTAAGTTACCGGATGTAAAATTAAATTTTCTCTTTATAATATCCTTTTATTTTTGTTTATATATAGTTGTTTATTGTCATTTATTGAGAAAAAAATATTTATGTTCTGTAACTTTTCACCTTTTCAAAAAACATATAAAAAAAGAAAAGAAAAATTAATTTACGTTTCATAATTTTGTAAATTGGTTAATTTACATCTAATTATGATTATTTTTTTTATTTACGTCCCGTAACTTTCGCAGTTTTTGAAAAACGTAAGAAAGATACAAATTTAATTTGCATCCCATAATTTCGTAAATTGATTAATTTTTAAATATTGACTTTCAGAATACTATTTGATAGAATAAAATCAGGTTATTCATTAATATTTTTTGAATTCTATTTGATAATTTTAAATTTTCAGAATTTGTATAATTTGTTATTTTGTTTAAAGAGGTAATTCATATTTTTATTTATATATTGATATATATAATTTTATAAATAATTTATAATTTCAGAATATAATTAGATTTTATAATTAATAATTAGTGTTAGTGATATTTGAAAATTTAACGGTTTCTAATTATTATTTAATGGATGATATCAAAATTGAAAAAAAAAAATCACATTCAAACAATGGTACGTAGTATTGATTAAATGGCGCAAAAAAAAAAAAAAAAAATTAAGAAACACATATGTCGGTAGAACACGTTTCTAAAATTAAATATTATTGTCGTAAAAAATAGAATATTTAAATTTAATGGATGAGATAAATACACGTTTCTAAAAAAAAAAATTATAACAAGTCACCACCATGTGAAGAGAAGAGTAGTCTGTACTAACAATTACTAGCATTTAAAGAAGAAGGTGGGAGTGGGACGTACTAATAAATTCCAAGGGAACCAATTGCTTGCGCATGGCACTGCATGCCTTGTCACTTGTCAGAGCCATTTAATTTGGTCCATCAATATATATAATTAAACACGTCGGTCGAATGGTCACTATTTTTTTTTTTTTCACATTTTTTTAACAGAAAAAAAAAAAGTGTATTACTAGAGTACCAGAATTACTCAAAAGAAAGAAAGTCGGGTACAATGAGAGTTACAAGTGAGAGTTACAAAATAAGAATTGTAGGGTGCATGTGCTCCTCATCATCTCATACAAACACGTCGATCGAATGGTCCCTATTTTGTTTTTTTTCACATAAATACCGCACCCTATTGTAATGCTCCTTCAAATTAATTACTTTTTTAGAGAGATTTGAGAGAGAATAATATAATAAAATGTGAGAGAAAATTTACTTAAAAAAAAGGAATGAAATTGTTTTATTGAGACGGATAAAAAAGAAAAATTAGGAAGCGTCTACTAAGGTAGAGGTAGTAAATTTGAGACGACTTGAAAAAGTATAAAATTATGTAACAATTAAATGGCTTGCTCATAAATTTGAGACGACTTGAAAAACCATCGCAGATTTTGTTGATTTCGTCAGTTCGATCATTTTTGTTGCAATTTTGTCGCAATTTGGGACGGTTTTGTTGCCGTTGTAAATTTGCATGTTTTTTTGTAGTGAGGCGTGATGTGATTGAGAAGAGACGAATATAATGAAATGTGAGATCGAGGAAGTACTTTACTTTAAATAAAAAGATTTTATTGAGACGGATAAAAGAAAAGTTGCGAATCTTCTATGGGAACGGAGGTAGTAATTATTTTATTATAGTTATAAAATTATTTAACAATTAAATGACTAACTCATAAATTAATGGTTGCAAGAATAATTCTGAATGAATATCTAAACTGGAAAAGGATGCAATTAAAAGTTAATTGCCTTAAACATGAGTTTCATATAAATATAGATAGTAAATGCCGTGAAAGCTGTATAGTAAGCTGCACATATGGATTTGTTGTTATCATGTGTTGTTTCTATCTCTCTCTTCTTCTTCTTCCTCTTCCTCCTCGCTATCTCTCTAACGGGTAAAAAAACCGAGAAAGAAGTGCCTCCCGGCTCAAAGGGATGGCCGATCCTGGGAGAAAACATGGCGCTATTGATGTTAGGGCCGGAGAAATTCGTGAAGGACAGGATGGAAAAGCACTCTGCCCAGGTATTCCAAACATCGTTGTTGGGTGAGAAAGTGGCAGTGTTGTGCGGTGTACAAGGTAACAAGTTTATGTTTGCAAACGAGGGCAAACTTGTCACGAGCTGGTGGCCGAAACAACTACAGAAGGCGACGCTTTCCCCGGAATTCTTCGATACAAACTTCAGTGAAGTAATGGTTTTATTGCATAGCTTGCAAGCAGATATCTTCATGCCGGAAGCCTTGAGAAGCTACATGCCAGTAATGAATGAAGTGGCTGCTCATCAAATGGACAATCAGTGGAACCCTACTAGTAATTCTGCCCTCAAGCTTCTCCCTTTGATCCAAAAGTACACCTTTGAGGTGGCTTCTAAATTATTTCTGTGTCTCCATGATTCCCAACACATCGCCAACTTGTTTCATCCCTTCTCTCTCATGCTTCGTGGCATGTTCTCCGTGCCTCTAGATTTCCCAGGTTAATTCTCATTTTTCTGTCAGTAAAAGTCAATTACTGTCATTAAAAGTTAGTAGTTGGAGAAGCTATAATGATGTCACTAAAAGTTAATTTTCTTGTAGTGTATTAAGATTTCATTACTAAAATAGCCCAAGGCTAGCTTCTCACTGCGATAATCAAGTACTCCGTCTTTTATTAGATTGCCCCTTTTTTATTTTGGTCTGTCGATTGTCTCTTTTCACTCTCTTATAATAATAATAATAAACAACTCTCACATTAAACTACGTTCTAAAGTCAAAGGGACAATCTAATAAAAGACGGTGGGAGTACTTTTTTGTCTACGTAACTTGTCTATCCAATTTTGGTCCCATAAAACGACACTGGTTTCAATTTGTCGGCATTTTGGGGCCAAAATTAGACAAATTTTTAAATTGAGAGATGTGGCTGCTGCAGGTACTCCTTACAATCGTGGAATAAGAGGGTCGAAAATTGTGCGAAGAGAGCTGATACGGATCATCAAGGAGAGGAGGAAGGCGAGCATTATTAATGGTGGTGATGTATTGTTGAAGATGCTGCTTGCAACGGATGAAAATGGTGGGTTTTTCAGTGAAATGGAGATTGCTAACAACATGCTTGCCCTTCTAATGGCTAGCTATGAGACAACCAGCTCGGCCATCGCTTCTATGATTAATAACCTTGCGCAGTTTCCCCACGTTTACCAAGAGGTTTTCAAAGGTAATTAATGCAGGTAGTGACCTCCATAAGAAACTCACCATCGGGTTCTATATCATTACTGATGAATTAAGTGATTGTATTACGACAGAACAAATGGAGATTGCAAGATCAAAAGGTCCAAATGAGGCATTAAGATGGGAGGATATTGAAAAGATGAAGTATTCTTGGAACGTGGCGCGCGAGACACTGAGATTCACACCCCCGGTACAAGGAGCCTTCAAGGAAGTCACAACAGCCTTCACCTATGCTGGTTTCACCATTCCTAAAGGATGGAAGGTACCTAAGCATTTTTTATTTATGCATATCATATATACATAATTAATAATTCATCATATATATATATAATTAACTTGCTGCAGGCATTTTGGACATGTTTTTCAACACACATGAATCCCAACTACTTTCCGGAACCACACAAGTTTGACCCATTGAGGTTCGCGGGGAGTGAACCTGCTCCTTACACGTTTGTGCCCTTCGGAGGAGGGCGAAGTGTGTGTCCTGGAAGAGAGTTTGCTAGATTAGAAATCCTGATTTTCTTGCACAATCTGGTCACAAGGTTCAATTTTGAAAAGTGTATCCCTGATGAGAAGATTGTTTACTATTCTTCTCCTAAACCCAATCACGGCCTTCTACTTCGCCTCCATCCTCTTCAAAAATCAACCACAACATGTAATTAATAATATATTGCATGCTTCATTTGTAATCTTTTCAGATGTATCTCTGTTTGAATTATATATGATCCAATGGAAAGAATAAAGAGTGTCACTTGTGTGAACTTTATATTAACGTCAACTTCATCTCAATTTTTGCATAAGGATCCATATATTTCATGTTCATTAGATAGCTAGGATTAATGGATCAATTCACAGATTTCAAAGATCTGTGAACCAAGTTCGTACTAGTTGTTGTTAACAAGGAAAATATCATTTTTGACCACTGAAGTTTACTTTTTTTTTTTTTTTTTTTTATGTTCACCCACTTTTAGTTAGTATCAAAATTGGTTATTCAATTATTTTTGTAATCAATATTGGTCCTGATGTCAGTCAAGTCGTACCATCAACTAATGGAATGAACTTGTAGAGGAGTAAAAATGTAATTATGAGATGTTACAACTTATATTAATTTACTAATTCAACCCCCCCACCCCACCCACAAATTAAAGTTAAAATTATAAAAATAATACAAAAGTTAAATAAATTAAATTATTGTAAATTCGCCGCCCATATCCCACATTATCCACATAAACAAATCATCAAACACGTTGCCTGCATAAGAAATCATCAATTCCAACTTCTTTCTCATTTCCACCTCAGCGGCCGCCGCCCACCCCTCCTCCCTCCAAGCGGCTGCCGTCCACCCCCCACTCCCTCCTCCATCTTTGCGGCTGCCACCCACCCCTCCTCCCTCCAAGCGGCCGCTGCTCACTCCCTCCTCCATCTTTGCGGCCGCCGCCCACCCCTCCTCCCTCCAAGAGGCCGTCGTCCACCCCCTCCTCCCTTCAAGCTGCCGCCGCCGTCCACCCCCTTCTCCCTCCAAGAGCCGCCGACCACCTCCTCCTCAGAGGTAAATTCGCGTCCAAGCCTCGCCATCCAAGCCTCTCCGTCCACCTCCTCCTTGCCGTCCAAGGTAAAAAGAAGACCGCTCGCAACTCCCCACCTCCTCCTTCTGGTAAGTTTAGAGTTTAGAAAAAATAGGATTGGAGTTTTTCGGAAAAAAAATATTTTTTAGGGTTTTTTTACCGATCCAAAAATAATTTTTTTTCGAATTTATTGTGTTTGTCCGAAAAGTTGAATACAATTACTTTTTTCGATTTTTTGTAATTGTCTGAAAATTATTAACGAATTCAGTTACTTTGTCCGAAAAATTTCTCTAAAATATTGTGTCCGATTTTTTTTCGAACATTTAATTTGTTTTTAGTTTCATCTATAATTTTTTTAAAAAAAATTCAGTAAAGGTTATGTTGGACATTTCATGTGCCCTTTAGTAGAGCTGTTATTCGAGCCAAGTCGAGTCGAGTATTTGAGGTTCGAGCTCGACTCGAGCTCTTATCGAGCCGAGCTCGGCTCGGCTCGATAACATTACCGAGTTAAAAATTGAGCTCGACTCGACTCGTTAACGAGTCTAACGAGCTTAACGAGCCTTCGAGTCGAGCCGAGCCTAACGAGCCTAATAGAATTTTTTACAAAAATTTAGTTATCGAGCCTAACAAGTCGAGCTCGAGCCGGCTCGTTAGTAAATCGAGTATTTAACGAGCTCGAGCTCGGCTCATTAAGCTAAACGAGTCGAGCCTTATCGAGCCTTAACGAGTCGAGCCGAGCCGAGTCTCGTTAAGGCTCGGTTCGAATAACAGCACTACCCTTTAGTTGGATTTTTTTTAGGTGGGTGTCCTCAATAAGTCCGTGTGTGTGTATAACTGTGGCCATTTTGGGACGACTAAACTTGGTTGCAAATGAAGTAGGCTGCAAGGGTTTGGCTATATACCCCACCAGCTTTGTTAAGTATACTCCCCTTCTCCATTTATTAATTTTTATAATCAGGTAAAATATCTAAACTACCATTATACTAAAATAATCCTGATAAACACATTCTCCCTTCACTTTTCCACCCTAAACCTAATTGAAGGAGTAGCCGCCGCCGCACCTCCATCCACCGCCGCAATACTAGAAAAAAAAACTTAGATTTTTTTTAAAAAAAATACATTTTTCGACACTGGTTTGTCGACCAAAAACACTCTTGTCGACACTGATTTTTTGTTCAAAAACAGTCTTGTCGACACCGATTTGTCGACCAAAAACACTCTTTTCGACAACTTTCATAAAAAAAAATTAATCCAAAGGAAATATATATGATCCAAAGGAAATAATAAAGTGTATCACTTGTGTGAACTTTATATTAACATCAGCTTCATCTCATTTTTTACGTACATATTTGCAAAATATGTGTAACGAAACCTTGTATATTAGGATCCATATATTTCATGTTCATTGGATAGGTAGGATTAATGGATCAATTCACGGATCTCAGAGATATATGAACCAAGTTCGTACCAGTTGTTGTTAACAAGCGAAAATATCATTTTTGATCACTGAAGTTTACTATTTTTTGAATATGTACATGTTCACCCACTTTTAGTTATTATCAAAATTGGTTATTCAATTATTTTTGTAATCAATATTGATCTTGATGTTAGTTAAGTCGTCATCATGTGGAATAAACTTATAGAGGGGTGAAAATGTAATTATGAGATGTTACAAACTTGTATTAATTTACTGTTAGATGTTGAAATAAGTGTCTTCTATAATGATCCAACACAAAAGACAATATTCGTCCAGTGTTGTAACTAATGTTTACCAACACTTATGTCAACATCAGTATTTGCCCTTTCTTTTCTCACTAACTCCAATCTTACAACTTGTTGCTCATAATGTCTCTAGTGCACTTAGAAGATGTGGATAACACCCAAGTCATGTAGTTGCATAGGAGTGAGAAGTTACTGAGCGTGATATAGCAACTTTCTACATTCAAGGAGTTGAGGGAATAAGTTACCCGTGATCAAGGCAAACTTGATCTAAGGGAGTTGAGAGCAGTTCGTGTATTGGAGTCCATAAATAGAGAAGCTGCCTCAACACAAATTGATTTAATATGAGTTTATGGTTCTCCAGAGCTTCAACAATTTACGGATGATGTTGTTTTATTTTTTATTTATTTATTTTTCTCACTAAATCCCTCGCTATTTAGCTAGGGATATTTTTTGAAAATTTCTCGCTAATTAGCGAGGGATTATTTTTTATTATTATTTTTTATTTTATTAATTTCCCTTGCTAAATCGCTCACTATTTAGCGAGGCAAAAAAATTTTCTCAGTAAATAGCGAGGGCAAAAAAAAAAAATCCTCACTAAATCCCTGGCTAATTTTCGAAATTCGATCCCTAATTAGCGAGGGATTAGAGAACCCCTCACTATTTTTCTTCGCTATTTTGGATTTTTTTTGTAGTGTACCATAGAGGAAACCCTGCTGGTCTAAGGAATTATAGGCTCAGAAGGCAGATTCATCCCCCCATTTAAGTTTGACCAGGCTGATCTTGTATCATATGCTCTGATTACAGTAGAAGAGGTGGAGCATTATGAGCCAAGAAACTGTAGGAAATCAATCACTAGTCCTGAGAAAGAGCAGTGGATCGATAACAACCATATCAGAGGAGTTGCAATTCCTGGAGAAGAACCAAACCTGGATCCTTGTTGAGAAGTCAATCAACCAGAAGTTAGTCAGCTGTAGGTGGCTCTTCAAGAAGAAGCTTGAAGTTGGATCTTGGTGGTACAAAGAAGCACATCAGATTCAAGGTTAGGTTGGTAGCAATGGGATTCACACAAAGGAAAGACATAGACTTCAACGAGGTATTCTCTCGTGTTGTTAAACATTGTTCAATTAGATTACTTTTGTTTAAGGTAGCTCAAGATGATCTTGAGTTACATCAGCTAGTTGTCAAAACTGCATTTTTGCATGGTGAACTAGTTGAAACAATATATATGCATCAGCCAGAAGGGTTTGTCATGCCTAAAAGTGCAAGCAAGGTATGTCTGCTTAAGAAATTATTGTGATGAGTCGAGATTATTACATATTTTTGTGTTTTAATTGATAATTCTATGAGAATTAATGTGATATTTTATTGTGTTTTCTCGACTTGTTACTTTGTGTCTTTATATGCTTTGATATTTTATTTTCTATGTAATTCATATATAATTAAAGTATTTTGAAGATACATTGACGAGCCCGTATGAGAAGAAATTGGCTCAACACTTTAAAACTCAATATTGCGCTCATTACATTAATTAATGCAAGAAAGTAAATTGGAGAAAGGCCCAATTAAAATTAATTGGTTAAGTGGGCCTTGGAAGAGATGGGCCTCAAATGAATTGTATTGGACCGTGAAAATCAAGAATTGGAGGCAGCCATATATATATTAGTGCGTGAACTTATATTAGAGAGGCCGCCAATCTGGAGAAGGGAAACAGGCGGTTGAAAACAATGGTTCCTATTTTGTTTTTGTCAATTCTTTTAATCATGTTTAGTAGTTAAACTATTTTTCTAGCATGTCGATATGAAACCTTGATATAATTGTACCTTTTTAATTAAGTGATTAACATTTTATCTCAATTCATATTTCAATTTCGTTATTATTTGATTTTATGCGAAACATGTTTTGATTAATAGATTTATTAGAACTGGCCATCCGAGTTTATTTGTTATCAATTCTAGTTAATTCACAATTTATAATCCGTAATTGTTATATTATTGTGGATATCATAGCAACTAAGGGAGAACACCTTAGGGAATAATAAAGTTTAGGTTGTATGAAACAAGCGTCTCGTATTCATAGTCTAATTTATTCCATTGTTTTAGTTCTTTAATGCGTTTCTCGAGTTCAACCTTGAATACATGTTTTTGGGTTATTCGTAGGAATAAATTAATGGGGGTCATACTTTCTGATTAATTAAACTTAAGAAACAATTCAAACTAGTTTGGTCGTACCACTAGTTTAGGGATAAGATTTGAGAATAGATTGAGATTACCAGATTCACTAATTAAATTGGTAAAATTAATAAAGGGGGAAACCATCCGAGGTCTAGACCGTTCGTAATATTTGATTCCTAGTTATTTTTATTGCTTCCTGTTATTTTTCATGTTTTCTAGTAGTCAGTCAACCAAGCAACTCCCCCCATTTTATTGCTTTCACACACAAATTAATTCAATTGAATTTCACCATTCCCTATGGATTCGATCCTTTCTTACGCTACTATATTAGTGGGTTAGTTAAGGAATTATTTTTGGGTGCTGGCGTGTCGCACACCACATTGTATGGGCTTAAGCAAAGTTCCAAACAATGATATGGAAATTTTGATCATTTCATGTTTTCTATTGGTTTCTTAAGAAGCAAATATGACAGTTGTGTGTATATTAGTAAACAAGATTATCTAGAGAGCACCTATCTACTGATCTATGTAGATGATATGCTTATAGCTAGCAAAAGTATGAAGAAGATTACTCAGCTGAATGAACAATTGAGTAACAAGTTCGAGATGAAGGATTTGGGTGAAGCCAAGAGGATATTAGGGATGGATATCTTCAGAAATAGGAAAGCATGGAAGCTGTTCCAATCCCAAAAGAGTTATGTTCAGAAGGTCTTAAGGAGGTTTTTTATGCACCAGTCCAAATTAGTGAGCACTTCATTTGGTCATCAATTCAAGTTATCAGTCAAGCAATCTCCTCAAACAGAAGATGAGAAGAAGAAGATGCTTACTGTTCCTTATGCTAATGGAGTGGGTAGTCTCATGTATGCCATGGTGTGCAGTAGGCCTGATCTAGTCTATGTTGTAAGTATGGTGAGTAGATTCATGGGAAACCCTGTGAAGCTACACTGGGAAGCTTTGAAGTGGATTCTAAGATATCTGAATGGATCAGAAGACTTAGGTGTAGTGTTCGAGAAGTCAGCTGATACTAAGAGTCCTCTGCTAAGTTTTGTGTTTACATTGTATAGGACTGCTATCACTTGAAAAGTAGCTTTACAATCTATGGTGACCTTATCCACAACAGAAGCTGAATACATTGCCTTAGCAGAAGCTGTATACATTGCCTTAATAGAAGTTGTGAAGGAAGCATTGTGGTTGAAGGGCATTTTGAGAGACTTTGGCATATACAAGAAGAGTATCCAGTGCTTTGTGATAATCAGAGTACAATCCATCTAGCCAAACATCAAGTGTTTCATGAAAGGTCAAAACACATTGATATGAAGTTACACTTCGTAAGGGATGTCTTAGAGAAGAGCTTAGTCGAAGTTCAGAAAGTTGCAATAGAGGAGAATGCAACAAATATGTTGACAAATGTTTTACCAAGCAATAAATTCCAGCATTGCATAGAATTGGTAAACCTTAGAACCTGGGATGTTCATTAAGGAGAGAACGAACAAACAATCTTAGGGAGGGTTGGGAAGAGGCAATCTTGCATTAAGGTGGAGAATTATTAGGATTAATGCAATATTGAGATGTCATCTACATTAATTAAGAGTAACTAGTCGTCTAGTTTGGGTCAGTACAAAGCTGAGTAAGGCCTTCTCAGCTGATAAGGTTAGTCATCTGATCTTAGGAGTCAACTAATCTGAGAAGAGTAAGGACAACTCGTCTAAGAGCAAGTCGTCAAATCGAATCAGAAGAGTTGGGGTCCAAGTCTGCTGAAGCCAAGTCAGATGATATACATATCAGCTGATGGACAAGTCTGCTGATTCCGTTTCCGGAGTTAGTTATTTTCGATTATTCTGTTAGTTAGTTTGTTAATGGCAGTTTCAAGTGGCATTGTACATCTATAAATACACCACTAAGTGCATAGATTGGGGTTGATAGAATTATGTGAGATCATTTTAATTGAGAACGTATTAATTCTTTGTGAATTGAGCGAGTTAACAAGTTTCTTAGTGATCATACTTGTTTGTAAACACTTGTTCATATTAGTAAAGAGAGTGTCTATTCTCCGTGAACGTATATCATTTGATCGAACCACGTAAATCCTGTATTCTTATCTTTGTTTCTTATTTGATTCAATTCACTGCATTTTTAGTTGTCTTGTATTATCATTTGTGTTGGAAGTACTAAATTCCATAACTGATTGGATAAGTAAATCCATTATCTTCAGGTAATCACACTACTAAAGTGTTCTACCTATATTTATGATCGATCTTTAGTGATCTTTTTTCACCAATTACACAAACTTTCGTTTATAGTAATCAGTGAAATTTATTGGTGTTCTAATGAATTTATAAATTCTCGTTGTAATAAATTAATTTTAACTCAAATTGAACTATCAAGGTAACTGATGCATCAAAATGAATATCCAGCTCTCTCGTTACGATAATCATGCATCTAAAATTAAGAGTTTATTTTTGTGATCCAAAGTCCCTGTTTTTCTCCTTTCCTAATTTGTGAAGGTGTGTGCAAAGATGATTCTCAAAAAATCAATGAGAAAATTCCCCTGCTTTTTCGGCTTTAAGCTCTAAAAATCGCTGAAAATGAAATAGCACTTCTTCAATAAATGCAACTTTTCATGTGGTGGGACCCAACAAAAGGCAATTTCGGTCAATTTTAGGGGCCAAACTTGGTTGCAAATGAAGTAGGCTGCAACTTTGATGCACAAATGTGGGGCCCAAGACAATAACTCAGCTGCTTGCTTCATCTCATCTGTTTGCAAACTCTTCAAACTGCTTTCAAAATCATTTTTTTTAAGTTTTCCTCTCACAATTTTTATTTTTGAAAAGTGCTTTTAAACTGTTTATAGAGTTTGCAAACACCACCTAACCAATTTTGAAGTAATTTAATTTGTTATTCCGAGTTATTCTCATTTTGATTTGTTTGGGAGGGTATACATTTTTTATTCCTCATGAATTTTTTTTCCTATGAAGGTTTTTTTGGATAAAGTTTTTAACTTTATCAACTTATAACTTTATCTTCAGATTTTTCCTAAATCCAATTCCAATGAACATGGCTGCTTTGCAATTTAATTAAATGGGCATATTGGGCTGCCCATGGGCTTGATGAGCATGTCCATAATTGTGCCTATCATGGGCTTCAATTGATAATTTTTTAAGGGTATTATAATCTTGTTTTTTGTTAAATTTAAAATGGACTAAACTAATTAATTTCGGGGTGTAAATAACCTGGGCCAACAAGAAATAACAAGGCACAAAAATCCAATAAGATTCTTAAATTTTCAATATGTAATAAAATAAAAAAAATATCCAATAACTCATACCAACTGAACTCCAAACCATAAAAAATAGGCAGAATAGCACATTATCCAATATCTCATAAAAAATTCTAACTGAACTCCGAAGTCAAAACTCCAAACCATAAAAAATATTCAATATCTCATAGAAAATTCTTAAATTTCTAATGTTTCATAAAATCCAAAAAAATTCCAGTCAGATTCGTTAGGGTCTTCATATATAGTAAAAAAAACACACAGAAATGTGAAAATGGACTGCCCAAACTTCAAACCATACCTTGCAGCGAGTCCGACGGCGACGGCGTGGGTGTGCAGCGGAAAATCAGAGGTGTGGCGACTGGCGCGGCGCTAGGGTTTCTACTTTCTAAGAGAAGAATTGATGAAGAAGTCGTAAATGTTTTGCCCTTTTTGTTTGATATCTAAATGTTTTCTCCTTTTTTATATCTACGACTAAAAGTCTTAATAAATGAATTTTAAAAATCATTTTTTAATTTAAAATTTTAATTATATTATTAAATAATTATTTTATTAATATTTTCAGTATACCACTTATCGAAATTTTGGTATATACCGAAATACTGCTGTATGACCATTTTTTCATACCGTTATCATACTAAAAATTTCGATATTTTTTCGGTACGATAAGCTCAGTATACCGAAATTTTGGTATATTTTTCCACCCCTAGCATAAAGTTACAAACTAAGTCCAATATTAAAAAACATGTATTGGTATTGAATTAAAGAATCAAAATCATCTTTTTGAATCAAAACTCAAAATATAATGCAGAGTATTCAAAGTTTTACAAAGTGATGAATCAATGGAATGAAGAAGAAGGCCATTTGCCTTCTAATGTACCTCCAATAAGTAACTGCTAATGCTAATCTAACTAAATCAATTAACTGACTAACTAACTGAATTAGTTAAAAAATAAACCTAGAGTGAATATATCTAAAAGGGTGCAAATAAAGAGTGTATTTAACTCTTATACCCCCTCAAAATGGGAATGGATGTTTAACAAGCCCATTTTGTACTTATGGTTGGAAAAGTCTGCTGGAGGTAGTGGCTTGGTGAGTATGTCAGCCAGATTTTCTGAAGTAGGGATGTGCACAAGTGTGAAGAGACCAGCCTGAATCTTCTCCCTTGTGAAGTGATAGTCCAAGGAAATGTGCTTTGTCCTTTGATGGAGGCAGGGATTATGAGCTATGGAGAAAGCACTTTCACTACAAGAAACAGGGGGAATAGCGACGAAAATTTTGCGACAAATCTAAATTTCATCGCTAAAATCAATTTTTAGCAACGAAATAGAAATTTTCGTCGCTAAATTGTTAGATTTACTATTTGCAAAAAAATTTATATATTTCGTCGCTATATTAGCAACAAATTGCTTCATTCTATTGTTAATAATCAAAACAACAATGAAAATTATATTTCGTCGCTAATATTTTGCGATGAAATATAAATTTTCGTGGCTAAATTCTTGAAATTAATTTTTGCAACAAAATTTATATATTTCATCGCTATATTAACAACAAATTGCTTCATTTTGTTGTTAATAATCAGAACAACAATGAAAATTATATTTCGTTGCTAATATTTTGCGATGAATTAGAAATTTTCGTGGCTAATTTCTTGAAATTAATTTTTGCAACAAAATTTATATATTTTATCGCTATATTAGCAACAAATTACTTCATTTTGTTGTTAATAACCAGAACAGCAATGAAAATTATATTTTGTTGCTAATATTTTTCGACGATATAAAATTTTTTGTTTCTAATTTCTTGAAATTAATTTTTGCAACAAAATCTATATATTTCATCGCTATATTAGCAACAAATTGCTTCATTTTGTTGTTAATAATAAAAAACAATGAAAATTATATTTCTTCACTAATATTTTGCGATGAAATAGAAATTTTCGTGGCTAATTTATTTAAATTAATTTTTGCAATGAGATTAAAATATTTTATCGCTATAATAGGAACGAATTGCTTCATTTTGTTGTTAATAATAAGAACAACAATGAAAATTATATTTCGTCGCTAATATTTTGCGATGAAATATAATTTTTTGTGGCTAATTTATTGAAATTAAATTTTGCGATGAAATAAAAAAATTTCATTGCTAAACTAGCAACTAATTCTTTTATTTTTTTGTTAATAATAAGGACAACAATGAAAATTTTATTTAGTCGCTATTATTTTACGATGAAATATAATTTTTTGTGGCTAATTTCTTGGAATTAATATTTGCAACAAAATTAAAATATTTCATCGCCACACTTTCAACAAATTATTTTATTTTGTTGTTAATAATAAGGACAACAATGAAAATTATATTTCGTCGCTAATATTTTAGCGACAAAATTGAAATTTGCTTGATTAATTTTGTGGATTTAATATTCGAGAGAAAATTAAAGTACTTCATCACTATATTAGCAACACAATATTTTATTTTATTCTTAATAACCAGAACAATAATGAAAATTATATTTCGTCTCTAATATTTTAGTGATGAAATAGATTTTTTCATGTTTAATTCTAATGAATTAAAAAAGGTTGTCGTTTAAACATAATAAAGGAAAAAAGTTTGAGTGCATGCACAATGTGAAATAATAGAGACGATTCCAACACTATGATGTTTGAAATAATAGGATCAATATAATTTCATTTGCTTTTACTCATTAATTTGACATATTAAGTTTTTTATTTGATTTATTTTGGGGTATAATTTTTTGATTTTATTCTGTATAATTTGTTTTATATTTTTCTGTTTTCTTGATTTCATTAATTATTTATTGTTATTCCCGCTAAGAATGAGGGAAGAGTACTACTTCAACTATGCATATTAAATCAAGAAAATCGGTTTATATAATTAAATGTTTAATAATTCTCCATATTTTGTGTTTTATAAATCAGTTTGAATGTTTATAAAAATATTTATAAATATGATGATGCAAATGAAGATGGACATAAAGATGAGAGGATGAATATTGGATGTAATATTTATTATTTTTTTGGAATTGTTAAAGTAACATTGATTTTTTACAATTGGAATTGCTTTAAAAATTACAATATATATACAAAAATATATACATATATACAAGTGAAAAATTAATCAATTAATATATGTGAAATAAATTATTAAATAAGTAAATTAACTAAATTAGTAAAAATTGAATACATATATAATTAATATTAAAAACTGAACCAAAGAGTTGTCTGTCCGAGTGGTGGGCGCCCAGCTATGGGTGCTCATCTACCCGGGATCGATTCCCACCAAGACCAAATAAATAGTCATTTAAATAAAATGGGGGTGGGGGTATGTGGGTGTGGATCGGGTTGGGTTAGGGTCGAGTGTGGGTGCGGTACGGGTTGGGGCGGTTCAGGTGTGTGTTGGGTGCGGGTCGATTGGGACGGGTCGGGTGTGGGTGCGGTACGGGTTGGGTTGGGGCGGGTCGGGTGTGGGTTGGGTACGGGTTGGGGCGGGTCGGGTGTGGGTGCGGGTTGGTCGATTGCGGAAGTGGGTTTAGAGAATAATTCGTAAATCGGATATCCATAGCCAAATATTAGCGACAAAAATATGGGTTTCATCACTAACATTTGCAACGAAATTAAAATACTTATCGCGAAAAAATTAGCCACAAAGTAAGGAGCTACTATTTTAGACACGAAAAAATTTTATCGCTAATTCTAATATTTTTGTCGCTAATGTGAGTTAGCGATGAAATAATTTCGTCGCGGGATTTGTTGCTATACACCCGTCGCTAATGTGTTTGCGACAAATATTTGATTTTTCTCGCAAACATTTGCGATGAAACTCATATTTTCGTCGCTAATATTTTGCGATGAAACTCAAATTTTCGTTGCTAATATTTTGCGATGAAACTCAAATTTTCATTGCAAACATTTGCGACAAAAATAATTTTTTTGTCGCAAACACGTTAGCGACAGGCGTATAGCAACAAATCCCGCGACAAAATTATTTTATCGCTAACTCACGTTAGCGACGAAAATATTATAATTAGCGATAAATATTTTCACGGCTAAATCGCAATTTTCTTGTAGTGTTTGACTGTCAGTGTACATGGTTGAAGGCTTTGAATGAAGGACTCCCAAATCATCTAGGATATAATGAATCCATTGTAGCTCACAAGTGGTGGAGGCCAAAGCTCTATACTCAGCTTCTGCAGAGGACCTGCTCACAGTAGATTGTTTCTTGGATTTCCAAGATGTTAGAGAGGAGCCAAGAAAGATACTAAAACCAGTAATACTTCTCCTAGTTTCAATACATCTTGCCCAATCAGAATCAGAAAAAGGCATGCAATTTGAAAGTGATATCTTTGGGATAGAAAACACCATTACCAGGGTTGCATTTAAGATATCTCAACACCCTATGAACAACACTTAAATGAGCCATAGTGGGATACTGCATATATTGGCTAAGGGTTTGAACATCATAGGAAATATCAGGTCTTGTGACAGTCAAGTAAAGTAATTTACCCACAAGTTTTCTATAATGACCAGGATTAGTAAGAACGGGAGAATTAACATCAAAACTTACCTTAGAATCCATAGGTGTGGAACAAGGCTTGCTGCCCAAATAACCTGATTCATGCAACAAATCCAAGGCATATTTTCTTTGGCAAAGGGTAAGACCTGTACCATTTCTAGCAAATTCTATTCCCAAAATATATTTAAGAACACCAAGATCTTTGATAGTGAATTTATCATTTAAAAATTGCTTAACACTGTTAATGATATTAATGTTAGAACCAGAAACTATCAAATCATCAACATAGCAAAGAACAACAGTAAAATCACCACCATCATGCCTTGTAAACAAAGAAGTATCAGCTCTTGATTGAGTAAATCCCAAGCAAGTCAAAGATGTACTCAATTTAGTAAACCATTGTTTTGAAGCTTGTTTTAAACCATACAAGCTTTTATTCAATTTACATACCCTTGTATCACTGGTAGAACAATATCCAGGGGGGGAAACATGTAAATTTCTTGGTCCAAATCACCATGTAAAAAGGCATTATTCACATCTAGTTGGTGTATATGCCAATTTTTAGCAGCAGCTACAGCCAATAATATTCTAACAATGGTGATTTTAGCAACAGGAGAAAAGGTGTCAAAGTAATCTATTCCTTCTTGTTGAGTGTAACCCTTAGCAACTAGTCTAGCTTTATATCTTTCTATAGAGCCATCAGAATTGTACTTGACTTTATAAACCCATCTGCAACCTATACAATTTTTGCCTATAGGTAAATCAACAAGAGTTCAAGTATTGGTCTTTTCTAAAGCTTCAATTTCCTTTTTCATAGCAAGGATCCAATTTTCATTTAGGATAGCTTGTTTATATGACTTAGGCTCCTGAATTTGGGAAATAGAGGCAGTAAATTGCTTGTGAAGTGTAGATAACCTATTAACAGATAGATAATCATGTATAGGATATTGCTTTCCAGAAGAAAAATTCAACTTGGCATGATCAACAGAAGCATGCAAGTCAGTTTCATAGACTTGCAAGTATGCAGGTTGAGATTTAGATCTAGAAGGTCTAGTATAAGTCTCAACTTCCAGATTATTAGTAGTATCAAGATCAGATTGAAGATCATTGGGATGATCAGATGTATCATCAAAAACTTCTGGATTAACAATAGTGTCAACAATAGGAAAAACATCACAATGATTAATAGGAGATTCATCAACAATATCATCATCAATAGTGATAGGAACAGGAAGTGTGTGTGTAGAAGATTCAGTCATGGTTTTAAAGGGAAACACATGTTCAAAAAATTGCACATTTCTAGAAATGATAATTCTGCCAGAAGAAAGATCAAAAAGTTTATATCCCTTTGTACCAAAAGGATATCCAATGAAGACACATTTTGTTGCCCTGGGATCAAACTTATGTCTGTGGGACATCAATGTGTTAGCAAAGCATAAACAACCAAATGTTTTAAAAAAAGAATAGTCAGGAAGCTTGCCATATAATTTTTCAAAGGGAGTTTTCTGTTTAAGAACATATGAAGGAATTCTATTTATGATGAAAGCAGCAGTCTTAATGCATTCACTCCAGAATTTTAGAGGCAAAGAAGATTGAAAGAGCAAAGCCCTAGCAATTTGAAGTAAGTGTTGGTGTTTTCTTTCAACAATACCATTTTGCTGGGGAGTTTCAACACATGAAGTTTGATGGATAATGCCTAAAGTATGATAAAAATCTGATAAAATGAACTCAGTGCTATTGTCACTCCTCAATATTTTTATTTTAACATTAAACTGAGTAAGAACCATGTTGTAGAAGTTTTGTAAAGAAATTTTAACATCACTTTTGGCCTTTAAAAGATAAATCCATGTACATCTACTATAGTCATCAACAATAGTAAGAAAGAACCTATGTCCAGTGATAGATATTTCAGAAAAGGGACCCCAAATATCACAGTGTATCAAATGAAAAATACCAGGAGAAACAGAAGTACTCAAAGGAAAGGGCTTCCTCTTTTGTTTAACTAAAGGACAAATCATGCAATTGTTATGTATACTAGAAGCTTTTACATTCAGATTGGGAATTTGTAACAAACATTTGCTAGAGATATGTCCTAGTATTTTATGCCACAATTCAAAGTTACAAGAGTCATTAGTAACAACATTAGAAGAAACAGGAGGACTAATGACAGAAACAGATGGGTGAGCAGTTTGTAACAAATATAAGCCCCTAACTTGTTCAGCAGAACCAATCACCATTTTGGTTGAATTGTCCTGTAAGATACAATGAGATGACAAGAAACTGACAATACAGTTGGAATATCTAGTTAAATGGCTAATAGACAGTAAATTATAAGTGAAATCAGGAACATACAATACATTATATAAAGTGAGATGTTCATTTATGACAATATTTCCCATATGTGTAGCTGTAGATATAACATTAATAGGCAATGATATCTTAATATCAACTACAGAGGGAGGAATAGTAAACAATGAAATGTCAAATACCATATGATCAGTAGCACCAGTGTCTAAGATCCAAGTAGAAACTTTAATGGTATTGAAACATGAATTAAATGGAAACATAGGTAACATACCTGCATCCTTGGGAGCTGGAATTTCCTCAATATGAGAAGTGGAGGCCCCTGCCACAGAGTGTGGTGTGTCCCTCCCATCATTTAAGTTCTGCATCATAGAGAAACTTAAAAATTTATCAAAGAGATCCTGAGTACAAAGAGGGTTAGAATCCATGGGGTGATTTCTCTTAGTAGGGGATCTAGTGGAGACAGTTGCAGCTTTAGTGGGATCTTTATTTGGAGGACCTCTAGGGCCTCTCCAACCAGGGGGAAAACCAATGATTTGAAAGCATCTGTCAATAGTATGGCCTAAACCATCACAGTGACTGCACTTAAGGGGTTTTCTTTTATCCTTATAGAATTTGGAATTCTTGGTTAACATACCAATGGAGTCAATAGAAACAGGCTCAGGGACAGTATTAAGGGCTCTTTGTGACTCTTCTTGAAGCAGTAACCCATATATTTTGGATAAAGCAGGAAAGGGAGATTGTAAAAGAAATTGACTCCTAATAGTGCTATAGGAATCATGGAGGCCAACTAAGAATTTCATCACAACATCTTGCTCTAAGGTTTTGGTCATGAGTTTAGGCAGATCACAAGTGCACCCATCCATAGCCCCACAAGAACATTTAAGAATTGGTCTAAAGCTTAAGTACTCATCCCAAAGAGACTTGAATTGATTGTAGTAACAAACCAAGGATTAAGAACCTTGAGAGATGGTACTTAAGGATTTTTCTAAATGATAAACCCTAGTTCCATCAGAGAGTTTATATCGAATCACTAATTCATCCCACACATCTTTGGCAAGAGAAAAGTATTCCAAGGTGTGTTTGATATCAGGTGAAATAGAGTTAAGAATCCATACCAAAACCAGATTGTTTGCCCTTACCCAGGCAGCGTAAGTGGCTGGATCGTCATCTTCTGAAGGAATTTCCAAGGAACCGTTGATCAATTGAATTTTATTCTTCACGCCGAGGCTTCTTTTGATGGCATGACTCCAAGAAACATAATTGGTGCCGTTGAGAGGCTCGAGGACGATGGCCACCGCCGGATTGTCATTTTGGTGAAGAGCCAGGACAGAAAAGGGGTTCTTGGCTGGGTCGAGGGAATTAGGATCGGTGACGGTAGGCGTCATGGATGTAGAAGAGGTCGCCGAATAGAGCAATTACTGAATCGAACGAAGATGGGGGAAACACGATCGGAATCGATCAGCAAGAGAAAAAAAAAAGGAAAGCCCCCAAGAAAAGGAAATCGATATGAGAATCGAAAGGCTTAAAGCGAAAGCGAACGAATCGAATTGGTCGTCAATTTCATCATGAAACTGATACCATATTGAATTAAAGAATCAAAATCATCTTTTTGAATCAAAACTCAAAATAGAATGCAGAGTATTCAAAGTTTTACAAAGTGATGAATCAATGGAATGAAGAAGAAGGCCATTTGCCTTCTAATGTACCAATAAGTAACTGCTAATGCTAATCTAACTAAACCAATTAATTGACTAACTAACTGAATTAGTTAAGAAATAAACCTAGAGTGAATATATCTAAAAGGGTGCAAATAAAGAGTGTATTTAACTCTAATAATTGGCAACAAGCCCAAATTAAAGAATAAGGCAAATAAAAGGCCGGGGTCCAATATTAAAAGAAAAAAAAAGAATTGCTAGAGCTTAAGTTCACATGTCAAACCAAATTAGGGCGTCATATGAAACCTTGTCCCGACCAAGAAAAAACCCCTCAAACAACGAAAGTTATGGCTTGGGGTTCTTTGTACAATTTTACAATTTTAACTTACCAATATTCCTTTTTCTCTTTCACAAAGTTCATTAAAATCACTCCACACGAATTTCACATTTCCCACGTCTTATCTCACATTTCATTCTAGTATCCAATATTAAATGAACAATGTCAGAATTAGATCTCGAAATGAATCAACGGAACCTTCTTTATTTTAGATCTAAATTCTTTGATCCAAAAATGTACCAAGCTTTTCTATTCATATCTAAAACCAATTCAAAATTGGATTGATTGATTTGAATTGAGGAAATATGGATTTGAATTCATTAAATTAGGAGTTTATAAAGAAATTTTGATTAGATTATTGTATACACCACATTCCAATTAATGGCATTAGGACTAAGAATGGGGTACAAGATCGTAGCAAAAACAGCACGTAAATACAAGGTTTTTTAGAATTGATTTTTTGATCGTACATAATTGAAAACAAAAAATTTGTTCTTTTTACGAACCCAATGTCCACAAATTCGCGAGTCTAGAAATTCATTTCGGCCAATTGAACCTTCTAGAACTGTTTCTTTTTAAGAACCAAAAAAATTTGGGCCAAAATAACAGATGCCAAGAAGACCAAAAGACCTTGGACACGTAATGGATCTTGAAGTACTATTTCGACATCTCCCAGATCAAATCCACCCACATTTGGATTACTCATTATACTAATTCTGAATCTTCTCTGTCGTATCTCAACACAAATTCACCGTTCATACTTTCTAATTTTCTCATAATTCTACCTTTTTTTCCCCTTTTAAAACAGTTTTTTTAAGAGGTTTAAATCTGCCTCTAACCCCTTCTTCCACCACTCATCTTCCCCAATTTTATCGATTTAAATTCTAAAAACAGTGTTTGTATTTTAATGCATTTTTTATAATTTTAAAAAATAAAAATAAAACTATTTTTATTTTAAAATATAATTCAAATAAGGTTATAATACTTCACAAAATTTGTAAGTGTTAAAAAATAATCTCATGCATGAATCCGTCTTATAAAATTTTAAGTCAAAATATTAATATAATAAATCTCTTCAATTCCGCGTATTACGCGGGTTTTTCACTTTTTTTTTATGGAAGTTAAATACCCATCCCTTTTTCCCCTCTCATGACTCGAACCCACCTAAGGCCTAGGTAGTGGTGCTCTAACCACTTGAGCTATCCCACTTTGTCACACGGGTTTTTCACTAGTATACTAATATTTAATATATATAACTTTTAAACAATAATATTGCATATACATACTCCTTCCGCTTTCCATAGTTTGGTCAATTGGCTTATTCGCCTATAAGCTTCTCATACCCTTTTGATAAATATGTTTTAATTTTTTATTCTTACACTTTATTTTATATCTTACTTTTTCTCTATATTTCATTCTCTCTTAATCACATCATTTGTACTGTATGTATAATTTAATAACTTTTTTAATCAATGTGTCCAAAAAGTAATGGAAAGCTTATAAACCAAAAGAAGGGAATATCGTACATTTTATATGCATAATAGGAACACTTAATTATTAGACACAACCGTACAACTAAAATTGCTTGTTCTTGGATATTCTTTTTGCAGAATTGGACGTTCAATTGTTAACAGCGGTGAGCTCGAACTTTTTTTAAAATAATAATTATAATAATATAAATGCATAATTTACACTTAATAAATTGTAAAGATAAATTTAATACGAAGAAAATTAAATTATAAAATCATACAACTTCAACGATAAACAAAAATACCCTCCACAAGAAATTAATGAAAAACAATTAATTTATGTGTGAAACTAATACAGTACATTATTTATTTTTCTATAAAAACATGCTAGCAACTAGTATATGCTAAAAGTTTCAAATATAATATTAAAGGAGTAAATTTAATTGTTAAAAAAAATTGAAATTTGTGTTAAATAAGTTTGTTGATTTTGGATCTTTAATTAGGTTTAATTTTAATAATAAATTTAATTGAATTTTGATGTAGATAAATATGTCGCTCCCGGAGAAGTCGACACGTGGGAACAAGATAAAATTATAGTCATGATCAGGTCGATTTATGGGAAAACAGGATTAATACACCCCTGGGCCTAAGTAGGGAAATCAGGGTGATTGGGCCTTTGGCCCATATTCGAAGAGATTTCTGGTCCTTGGGCCTGAAAGGATCCGGACCAAGTAGGGGAAGACTAGTCAATCTTTCCTAGCCAAGTCAAATAAGTGGATCAGCCCACGAAGATAGGGCGGATATGCTGAAGAACCAAGTCTCCAGGGAGAGTGAGACCGGTTCTTTAGGGAATTGAGGCCAGATTTACGGGAAGGAGCCGAGAATATAGGGAGAATAAGTCTCTCCCTCTCCGGATAGGGAGGCCAGGTATTTAAACAGGTTATTTCCATATTCTTACTCACGTTTTACATATTATACATACTTTCACAAGAACTACACACTGAATTGAGAAGAAATATTACTGTATTCACCGGAATTTCCTTAAATATACAGGGGAATTCCTCTTTGATTTCGCCTACGATCGATTCTGACTTGAGCGTCGGAGCTTCTACGTCGGAGCCCCCCTCCGGCGTACTTTTGCAGGTTATTCTTGGATTCTTGGGAGATTTACGAGGAGATTGCCAAGGATAAATAGACGATTAAAACTCGTGATTAATAGTGCTCGCAAAGGAACGATCGATATCCGAAGGCGTTCTTTTTCGACGCATCAACTGGCGCCGTCTGTGGGAACATTTCTAGCTAAGGCGTGAGAAAAAGTTCCATATTAAATGGGTGGAGAGCAAGATTTGACGAAGCAGACTAAGGAGAAGGCACTACAAGAAAAAAGGTCTATTACTACATTAATTTTAGTACAATATATAAAAAATGTAGTGAAAAGTAAACTATCAATACACTCAATTTTCATATCCTAAAACTACACTACTCCCTACCCTGTTAATACACTATCAACTAAATGTCATATACAATACACTTTATCACCACACAATTAACTAAATTGCATAATACAATAAAATTAAGACATTTTAAAAACTGTATTATTAGCCATTAATCATATTTTCCCCTGAAGTTCTAATACAAAATTTTAACGAATTTTAATTTTTTAAAAATATTACTTAGTTATTAGTGTAAAACTAAAGTAAGGAAATAAATTAAATAATATAATATAATAAATAAAATAAAATTTCACTACAAGAAAATATATTTCTTGTAACAAATTTATTCGTAATCAATGTATAATTAGTTAAAAAAAATGACTTATTGTAACAAAATTATATTTTCGTTACAAAAAGTCATACTTTAAATAATATAATAGCAAAACGTTAATTATAAATATGTAAATCAAAAATAATTTCAGTTATCCCACCCCATAAATGTCTTTCATATTTTGATGTATTCTTTTGTTTTAAACATATGTAAATTAAAATTAAAGATGTTTGCCTTATTTTGCACATCGATTAAATGACTTTTTATTTTATTCAATTAATTAAGACCATTTTTTTTTATAGAAATGCGCGGTTGTATCTAAATAAATCCAGAAATGCGCGCAAATTGAAAATTAAAATTAATCAAAAACGCGGAGAAAAAAATTTAAGGTCTCCCCACGCTCCTAATACCTAAATCCCTAATTCCACTCTAACTTAGATCGATTCCTGCCACGACCTCCCCTCTCCAGGCATCCTATTGCGAATCACAGTAATTCCCAGCCCAGTTACGCCTATCGTGACCCACACTCTAGGCCGGTGCTCCCATGCCTCTTGCTGTTGAAGAATTTCAGAGAGACACAGGTAAGAAACAAATATTCTGCTAAATCTGCTCAATTCATAGAAGTGAGAATTAAAAATTAAATTGATAATTGTTGAAATTAAATTAAATTAACGTTTGCGAAGGGGCTGTATATATTTTCTGGTCGTGTGAATAATGAAACATAATAGATACACTAATTTTCATATGATGCTCGCCATTTCCTTCATATTGCAATTATCCAATTACTGAGACGATGTTTGCTGAGATATTTTTAATGGTTACAAATGACATGTTGACAGTATGTGTTTGTGTGTAAAGAATAGCATATATGTAGAAAATAACGTTTTCAATGTTTTAATTCAATTTCAATTTTGTCAAACTCTAGCCTTGATTCATCTCACTCCCACCAGCCACTGACTCAAGCCCATGAAACATGTTATCCAGCCCTTGACCTTCTCAATCCCTTGTAAGAAATCGTTTCTATTATGTGCAATTCGTTTAGTTGAGGTCTGACATTTTGTTCTGTTATTTGAAGGGATATTTTAGGTGAGTACATATTTTAGTTGAGTAAGTAAATTGGTGGTTGTAATTGATTTGATATACTTTCACCCCTTTGACCCTTTCTGAAAATTGAATGATAGGAGAAGGTAAGCTGAGACTTCATATTTAGGATCTGATTATGCAGTAGTTAGCAACAATTGTTGCAACAAAAGACTGTGGTTTGTGTGTTCTATAAATATCTCATCTGATAGATTATGTGATGAATGATTTATGCAATGAAAATATGTTATTGGACTATATTTTATTTTACTCGTATTGAATTGAGCTTTGATAGTCATTTTCATCTTGCATATAGATGTCTTGCCTTCTAGGTCGAGATCAGCGTTAAAATTATTGTGTTCAGTTCCTTCATATCAGATGCTTGTTTTGCTTGTTGATCTTTCTGTTTAAATGTGTATGAATGCAGTTGTTTGTTATAATGGTAGATGTCTCCACTAGTTATTAAGATGTTGAGAGTTGCGATGATTTTGAATTTATGTCAAAGAGATGTTCTTTCATGTTTGTTCCGGAGTAGGGGAACATCATGGTACCCTGCTTCCTGATGATAGAGGAAATGAGGAAGCTAATTGAAACAAATGAATGTGTCAGGTTCTACCACTACTTACAAATTTCTGTTTATAGTGTTGATTTCTTCTATCTCAATTTAGTCTATTGTAGGGTAATTTCTGTTTATAATTCCCTTCTACAGGTTAAAGCTTCCCCACGTCATATTAATGATCTCGAGTTTGCAAATGCTCTAGTTGACTCATTCTTGGAGATCTTCTATGAATTTAAAGGATATCAGTAGTCAAGCTATTTGTAAATCAACCCAAGGCACTCAAAACAAAATTTAAGCTTCTGAGGTAATTAAGCTGGTGCAGACATCATTGTCGTGCATATTGGGCTTACATATAGTACTCGTGCTTGTGAAAATGGATACACCGGCATAGATTGCTCAACTAGTAATACTATTCATTAAGATTATAGTTTTATGTTGGCTCCTCTTTAATTTTATGAAGGATTGAGAGAATACTGATTGTGGAAGCTACCTAATTTCCATTCAAATAAATGCATGTTAAGTTCTCTGCGAGAGAAAATTTAAAAGTGAAGAATAGAGAATCGTCATGTCATATGGTTTCAAAAAGTAGTTTACTCTGATTGTTTGCTTTTGTGGCATAGAGTGAAATATTTTAATAAAAAATTTAAACATTACAAGCTTCTCAGCATGTGGATAGCTATAAGTTATAATGTAATTTTGTTTGGTTTGATATGCAGTTGTTTGCGATGAACAATGCAGATGCATGTCTACAAGTTATATCAAAAATAGCTGAGGTATTTCCATATTCTTTCCTGTTTTGATGTCATTTATTTGGTTAATTGTTGCACTCGTACGTTGTCAATTATGTACTTAATCTGGTGGGATGATAGTGTGCTTAAAAGCCTGTTCCTTTTCTAACTTTTCAATTGGGTGTCATGCATAATAGAGAATAAACAATGATTTTTTATTTAGCAATCATAGACTTTATCTGGTGTTTGCTTTTGACTGGGCTATCTTCTGTTTGATTAGTGAACTTGTGTTAGTGATCTTCCTATTAAATACATTAGTCTCTATGTATTAGATTAAACTGCCATTATATGATTTGGAAGATAATCCATGTGGCATGTACTAGTAAGAAACCTAATTATCAACATAACTACTAGAACATGATGTCCAAAGGTTTCACTAATTCATTAATTCAATATAAAATAAAACTACAGACCACTATTTCCTCAAGTTATATCATTGTGAAGTCATAAATACATGATATAATGAAGTGTAAGGGGACTAAGCAATGAAGATCTTGCTTTTTGTATCTAGTACCTTCTCCCCTGTTTTGTTAGCAAACTTTATCATGGTTTGTATGTTCCAATATTTCTATTTTGTAGCAATCCATGTTCTGAAGTGAGAGTCAACTATTAGATCAAATTGATATGAAGTATATGTGAAAGTGGTGCTTGAACTTAAAGAATAAATGATTAGGCCTTACAGTAATCTTTAAAAGATTGCACATGTACTCAGAGCAATGATTGTTTGGTAGGCATTTCTATTGTTCTAAAGAATGCCATTAGTATAAATTCTTTTCTGCACCAATTAATTTATATTGCGTGTGCATGTGACATGTAGTAAGATTGATTGTTGCTTAAATACCGATTACAACGATACTACATCAAATAAGTATCTTTCATGCTCTTGCTTGCACTTGATACTGATTGCAATACATATTTTAATTTGATTATCTTTGATAATTTAAGATCACCTCTTGCTTATAACATATAAATGTTAACATCTGGATAAAGCTTGTGGCTTGAGGATGATGAGACAGATTTTTTATTTTTTTTTTAAATATTGCATGTTTTGTACAATCAATATTGTTTCCTCATATTTCTGCTTATGCGGTATTTTAAACTTATGAAAAATGCTATGTGTTTTTGCAGGGGAGGAGCAGAATATCTATATTTAAAAGGATGAATATTGATAGTTCTTTTATTGCTAAGATTGGAGGATCAAAGAGTCTAATACACTCCATTCACAATTTCAACTCCTTTTTTGTTCTCAGTATGACTTATGCAAAGATTATACAGTTTTTCTCTTATTTGTAATCTTGTATATAAATAATTCGATGTACTTTCGGTAGATGTTATCAAGTACAGTATAGTATTTTGTAAGACGTTTAAATTACTATGTTTAATGAGAAGGCATTTTCAATATTATTCTTTCACGCAATTTTTTTCCAATTTATTTGACGGGTAGTTATTGATTTAATTATTATTAATATTATTGTAAATCCTATTATCAATTTATTAATCTAATCGAAAACAATATTTATAAAATTAATGTATCATGACATTTACTTTTGTAGTATTAACTAAAATTGAGAATCATGGTAACCGAAAATGATTTTAATAATAAATATATCATGACATTTAATATTGTATTATTAAATATTTTTGGGAAATTTATATGGTTAATTAAATGTAGTCTAAACTGCCATTTCATCACACTTAAGAATGTCTGGATAGATTAATACCTAATATTACATTAACTTAGAGGACACTTCAAGGAAATGTCATGATAAATAAAATGTAGTGAAAGGTGATCTATAAGTACAATTTTAAATGTCAATAAAGACCTTTTTTTCTTGTAGTGAGGGAGATTCCACTCCTCTTCCCTTTCCTCCGCCCCCACCAGGTTTCCCTGTAAACAGAAATCTAGGGAAACAACCTGTAAATCCAGCATTGGAAGATATTCCTCCTGTCCAGGAGGGGAACACAGCGGGTGTGGTAGAAGCTTCGGGAAGTGGGGCGAACAAGGACATTCCACAACCCAATGCCCAACCAGAACTCTTTACTATCTCTCAAGATCAATTGGATGGGATGATAGAGCAAGCAGTGGAAAGGATAATTGCATCTCGTGGACTTCGCCCTCCTGGACCCATTCCACCAAATAATGAAAGAACAAAGCAGAATCCTCCGGAATATGTCATCGATTCGGCTCCAGTCCCTTCTAAGAATGAAGGATTCCCTCAGGATCAGGAAGGAAAAGCGCCTTCTCAAGCCGAGAGAAGTGTTCTTGATCGCCCTCCCAGGAGGGATACGGAGAGGATCCCTGGTGATACCATTCTGGATACAGGGATAGGAGAAAGCACGGATGACACTTACCACGGAGCGGTTAGTGACCAAATACAGGCTCTACGGAGAGAGATGAAAGACATGCAGAAGCATATGATTGACAACGTAAGTAAACCTTCTTACGTTACTGGTTATCAATTTTCATCCACTATTTTACAAGATGAACTGCCTCCTAATTTTAAATCTTTAAATTTTGAATATGATGGCACCACGGACCCGTACGAGCATTTGATGAGGTTCGAGAATGCCGCCCTATTGCATCGATACGGAGAGGGCGTCAAGTGCAGGGTATTTCTGACTACCCTATCTAAAGCGGCGCAACAATGGTTCACCCAACTAGGGCCAGATATTATCCATTCATGGTCGGAGTTCAGTGAACTATTCCTGCACCAATTTGCCAGCGCCAGGAGGCAACCTAGGGCCACCCTCACCTTGTTTAACATGCGACAAGGGGAGAATGAGAGTCTTCGGGCTTTCTTGAAAAGATTCAACCAAGCAGCTCTCGAAGTACCTACAGCCTCCTCAGAGGTCAAAATCAACGCCCTCACCAACGGGTTAAGAGATGGGGATCTATTCACATCTCTAGCCAAGAAGCCAGTTCGAACCTTTGATGAGTTATTAAGGAGAGCAGAGAAATACCTTACCCTGGAAGAGGTAAGGAAAGCTAAGCGATCAGAGACCAGGGCCATAGTGGGTAATGGAGAAAGGAGGAAAGAAATTCCGCTTAGGAGGCCAAGTCCGGAGAGACACAGAAGCTCCAGGAGGCTGGAAAATGTAAGAAGAGAGGAAGCCGCACCCTGGAACCCCAGGAGAGGGGCGAAGAGATATACCCCTTTGAAGATAGAGCCAGCCGAAGTCCTAGAGGTGGCAGGGGACCATCCGGATATGAAATTCCCCTACTCAAGAAGCAGAGGTCCCCAAAATCCTAAGTCAAACAAATTCTGCAGGTTCCATAACGACTATGGCCACGATACCAACCAATGTTGGCATCTGAAGGATGAGATAGAGAGGATGATTCAGGCAGGTCACCTGAAAGAGTTTATTTTCAGAGATCGACAAGGCCCCAGGGGTCAAAAGAGAAAGGACCCCGAGGGGAAGCAGGAAGATGATAGAAGAGATCAGAGGAAGGGCAATGAGGAGCCACCACCCCCTCCCCAAAAGAGGGGAACTATCCACATGATTATGGGAGGCCCCGCTGATGGAGACTCCTTCAGGCAGAGAAAGCAGAGCGTTCGGTAGCTGAAAAATGAGAGGAAAGTAGAGTACCATGAGGTGGGAAAGATGACAGAAGGTCCAGACATTCATTTCGGGCCAGAAGACGCAGGGGAACCTAGAGAAATTCATAATGACGCATTAGTCATTACCACGGATATAGCAGGATACGATGTGGCAAGAATTTTTGTAGATACTGGAAGCTCTGCCGACATCATGTTTTTGGAGTGCTTTAAGAAGATGGACTTGAATATAAAGCTCAGACCGGTGGAAACCGCTCTTTACGGATTCTCAGGGGGAGCCATTCAGCCCCTTGGTTCAGCGTTATTGCAAGTAGGGTTAGGAGTCGCCCCTAACCGTCGAGTACAAGTCATAGAATTCCTGATTGTAGACGTCCCATCTTCCTACAACGTAGTAATGGGAAGGCCAAGCTTGAATATTTTTCAGGCAGTGATCTCCACCTTCCACATGAAGATGAAGTTCCCTGCCTCGGGGGGTGTGGGAGAGATATGTGGCGACCAATATCAGGCAAGGAAGTGTTACGTGGAATCGGTCAAAATAGCAGACAGGGCCGTGTTCCGGGGAATGGAGAGATTTAAGGGCGAAGACCCTGAGCTGAAGAGACAGAAAGTGGGTGAGCTAATCCAAGAGCAGCCCAAAGCTAAAGCAGACGAGGAGTTGATGAGCATCGAGCTCTACCCAGGAAAGGAGGGATTCACAACAAGGATAGGTACGAATATGAACCCTGAGCTCCAGGAAAAGATGATACTTGCCCTCCAGCAGAATGCAGACATCTTTGCATTCACAGCGACGGATATGACGGGTATCCCTCCAGAAATAGCTGTGCACCATCTGAATGTGGATCCCAAAGCTAGGCCCGTGAAACAGAAGTTGAGGAACTTCGGTAAAGAGAAGAACCTCATTGTAAAGGAGGAGATCGATAAATTGTTGAGTGCAGGGCACGTGAAGAGAGTGCAGTTCCCTGAGTGGCTCTCGAATGCAGTACTGGTGTCCAAGGGAGCCGGCAAATGGAGGATGTGCATTGACTTCAGGGACTTGAACAAGGCGTGCCCTAAAGATCACTATCCCCTGCCTAGGATTGATCAGCTGGTGGATGCCACGTCCGGGTTTGAATTACTCAGCATGATGGATTCTTATCAAGGGTACCATCAAATCTAGTTGAACCCCCTCGATATACCAAAGGTATGCTTTATTGCGACGTGTGGTACTTTTGGTTATGTACGTATGCCGTTCGGACTAATAAATGCAGGAGCCACTTATCAAAGGATGGTAGACTCGGTTTTCCGAGGACAGATAGGGAGAAATATGGAGATTTATGTAGACGACATGCTAGCTAAAAGCATCAAAGCAGAGGAACACATTGATGACCTGAAGGAGATATTTCAGGTAATTAGAGAGAACGGTATCAAACTTAACCCAGCTAAATGTTCCTTTAGAGTAGGGTCAGGGAAATTCCTCGGATATATGGTGACGCAAAGAGGAATAGAGGTTAACCCTGCCAAGGTGAAAGCGGTCCTTGACATGCAACCCCCTCGGAACTTGAAGGAGTTGCAGACCTTGAACGGCAGAATCGCAGCCCTTAGCAGATTTATAGCAAAATCAGCGGAGAAGAGCCACCACTTCTTCAGAACACTAAGGAAGGGATCAAAATTCGAATGGGATGAACAGTGTCAAAAGGCTTTTGAAGAACTGAAGCTCCATCTGGAACAACTCCCGAAGTTAACCAAGCCTACTTAGGGAGATGTCTTACTCCTATACCTCTCAGTGGGGGAACATTCTCTGAGTACTGCCCTGATGAAAGAGGAAGGCCCCACACAACAGCCCATATATTATGTGAGCAAGGTCATCCAAGGAGCGGAGACGAGGTATTCAGAGGTAGAAAAGGCAGCGCTGGCAGTGGTAGTAACGGCTAGGCGACTACGCCCTTACTTCCTATCTTATAAAGTGATGGTGAGGACTAACTTTCCGTTGAAGCAGACACTAGGGAGAGCAGATTTATCAGGAAGAATGGTCAGGTGGGCAGTGGAACTGCAGGAGTATGATATTGACTATGAACCAAGGAGATCCATCAAGGCTCAAGCTTTAGCAAACTTTATTCAAGAATCTACCAGAGTGGAAGAAGAACAGGGATGGAAGGTGTACGTGGATGGCTCAGCATCCGCCTTGGGATGCGGAGCAGGGATAGTATTGGTTGACCCTGATGGCCAAGAAGTACAGGTTGCTGTCAAATTCCGGTTTTCAACCTCAAACAATGGCGCAGAGTATGAAGCCCTGATTAGAGGAGCTAGCATGGCAGCAGAGTTAGGGGCACAGAAAGTCACCCTGTACTCTGATTCGCAGCTGGTAGTACAACAGGTCATAGGGGAGTACCTCACCAAAGATGAGAGAATGATCGCTTATCTGGAGGAGGTAAAGAAATTAAAAAATAAATTCCATACTTTTGAAGTGGTACAGGTACCAAGAGAAGAGAATGTGAAGGCAGACGGACTGTCTAAACTAGCTAGTTCCACTGAATTCGAGGGAGACGGAAAGGTGACCCTGCTGGTGGCGGATCAAATAGCTACGGAAACCCTGATTGGAGAGATAACAACAGGGGATGATTGGAGGAAAGAAATATGGGAAGAATTGAATAGGGGTCCAGTAACCCCAATGTCAAGAGAGGCTAAAGCTTGGAGAAGGAAGTATTGCATCCTAGGAGGTCAATTGTACAAGAGGTCCTTCACTCAACCTTATCTAAGATGTCTTTCAAGAAGAGAAGCAGAGCTAGTGATCAAGGACATCCATGAAGGTTGCGCATCCAGCCATGAAGGTTACCAGACCATGGTGAAAAAGGTATTTAGGGCCGGTTTCTATTGGCCTAACATAATTAGAGACGCTAGAGAATATGTGAAGAAATGTGAGAAGTGTCAGAAGAATGGGCCTTTGATACGAGTACCCGCAGAGGAAATGGGGGCTATGTACTCGCCTTGTCCCTTCGCCAAATGGGGAATAGATCTGGTGGGACCCTTCCCCTTGGCACCTGGAGGGAGAAAATTTCTGATCGTGGCTGTGGACTATTTCAGTAAATGGGTAGAGGCTGTGCCCTTGGCCAAAATCGAAGAAGATAATGTAATTCTTTTTCTTGCTAGACATATTTGTTGCAGGTTTGGAGTACCCAGAATCTTGGTTTCCGACAACGGAACGCAGTTCAATGGAGAGAAAGTAAGGAGGTGGTGCGAAAGGTGGAACATTACACAGAGGTTTACTTCAGTAGCCCATCCACAAGCTAATGGGCAGGTGGAGGTTACAAACAGAATCCTAGTGGATGGTATTCGGACACGATTGGAAGAGGTAGGAGGAAAATGGGTAAAAGAGCTAGACAACGTCCTCTGGTCCTACAGGACCAGCCCTAAAACAGCTACGGGCGAATCTCCCTTCTACTTGGTATATGGGGCAGCGGTAGTGATACCTCCTGAGGCCAGACTCAAATCGTACCGGATCACCTATTTTGAAGAAAAAAGAAATGAAGAGTTGATGAGGGAGGCGCTGGACCAGATAGATGAAGAAAGGGAGATGGTGAGATTAAAAGCAGAAAGGTACAAGAGTCGGATCAAGGCAGCATATGATCGTAGGGTGATCCCTCGCTCCTTTAAAGTGGGAGATTTAGTCCTTCGCAGAGCAGATGCTTTGAAGAACACGGGGAAGCTGGAACCCAATTGGGAAGGTCCGTACAGGGTAATACATGTACTAAAAGGCAGAGCATACAAGCTCCAAGACATGACCGGGAAAGAGATACTAAGGCCATGGAACGTGTTCCACTTGAAGAGATTTTATGTTTGAGGAAGGTGTTATTCCCCTACTTCCTTTCTCTTTATGAACAATTTTGAATGTTTACTTCTCATTCGAATAATTGCTTCACCGGCACTCTTTTTCCCTCTACGTGGGTTTCCCTTTGGGGTTTTACCATGGAGAGGTTTTTAATGAGGCCGGCATAGGTTCCCCTTATTTGCCTATGTTGATGAACACTTTTGATCAATGGAGCATCGGTTTTGATAAAATTTCAGCAATTTCCCTAAATGCATGTTAATACTGTGATGAAATGACTCTTGTATGCCGATTTTATGATGAAATGTTTCTTGTATGTTAATATCATGTCAAGACAACTGTTAAGAGCCTCCGTGGCGGGGGTCGGAGTGTGACACTCTATGAAAGCCAGGAGATGGTCAACATTAATCTCATCAGGAGCGTCGGAAGCGGCATTAGGCAGCGAGGATTTAGTTTTGGACTTCTTCTTTTTAGCATCAGAGGCAGGAGGCAGAGTAGAAACTAAGGCTTTCTCAGTAGAGGATCGGGTGCGCTTAGCAACTGACCCGGTGGCAGGTTTCACTGGGGAAGGAGGAACTGGAGCCTTGGAGGAGCTTTCAGGAGCCGGAGACTTAGTAACCATCGAGAGAGGAGCGGCATTACGGGAAATCTGAGTTAACCAACTCATAGCTGCACAAAGAAATATAAAACGACATTAAATAAATAAGGCAGCTTCAGTTTGGAAGACATTATTCAGAAAAAGAAATGATATTACCATCGTCGGGACCTAAGGGGTAATCGGGGCGACCAAAACCGAAATGAGAGAGGGCTCTAGGATTTTTACAGATACTCATCACATCAAAAAAGCCATGGGCAGAGACATTGTCATTTAAATGGTTCATCACATTCAAGTTTAGGGAAGAACAAACAGAAAGAGGAGGGCGAGGTACCCCAAGATTTTCATAAATCCACCCCTCATGAGGAAATTCCCAAGGAAGAGGATTTGTAACAAAGAAGTAATAGTCTTTCCAGTCCTGGACCCCTTCATGGAGCTTTTCCATGAATTTTCCGGTCCTGGAGGTACGACCACTAGCGTAAAAAACCCGTCCGCAAACTTGCACACGTACTGGGTTAGGAAGAGTTGAGCCGAGGGTTCCCTACCATTTCCCTTCATCAGGATATAAAAGCCTAGCATAGCGCGTATGGCGTTGGGAGTAAATTGGTTCAAAGGTATGCGAAGATAAGTGGAAATTTCACAGAGGTAAGGATGTATCGGAAATCGGAGGCCTGCTTTTAGTTGGGCCTCCCAAAAGGCTAAGGTATTATGGCCTGGAAAATTAGGGCGCTCTTTCCTATGTGCAGCCCTAACTGAATAATCGGCGGGGAAGATCCCTGAACGGAGAAAAGCGGCTACGCGCTCAGGAGTGAGAATCGAGGGACCAGAAATTTTGTCCTCCAAAGCTTGGTCAGTTACGGGAAATATAGGAAACGAGTCGGAAGTGGAACTCTCCATGGATGTGGAGTCTAAGGAGGAGGACATGAGGGTATTGTAAATGAGAAAAGAAAGGAAGGAGTAGATACCTGGAGCAAAGTCGGTTTTAGGAGTGATGACGGAATGGCCGCTGGGCGTGTGTAGAGAAGTTGATTGCAGAAATATTAGAGAGAAAGAGAAGAGTGGATAGGTTTGAAAGAAGAGAAAAAAGGGTTTTTGGTGGAATGAACGAGAATTTTGAAATAATGGTGCGGAAGAGAGAGAAGGGGGAAGGTCGAGGAGAATTAAATACTCCCCAATAAAAAGGCGCGTGGCTGAAAAAAGGTGGCTGGATGTTTCCCCTTGGGCAGACGCTTAGCTCCAAGAATCGAGAGTAAGTTAGCGTGTGGAAGTGGAAAAGGCGTGGAGCTTTCTGAAGATAATTATTAGGAAACAAATTAAATCAACAGCATTTCGAGGAGTATTTTAAGGAATGGAATATTCCTTTAATATTTATCTTATTGATTATTGTTTTCCTACTCTCCTAAAAATTATTTCTTTTATGAGAGTAGGGGGGAGTGGTTGATGTAGATAAATATGTCGCTCCCGGAGAAGTCGACACGTGGGAACAAGATAAAATTATAGTCATGACCAGGTCGATTTATGGGAAAACAGGATTAATACACCCCTGGGCCTAAGTAGGGAAATCAGGGTGATTGGGCCTTTGGCCCATATTCGAAGAGATTTCTGGTCCTTGGGCCTGAAAGGATCCGGACCAAGTAGGGGAAGACTAGTCAATCTTTCCTAGCCAAGTCAAATAAGTGGATCAGCCCACGAAGATAGGGCGGATATGCTGAAGAACCAAGTCTCCAGGGAGAGTGAGACCGGTTCTTTAGGGAATTGAGGCCAGATTTACGGGAAGGAGCCGAGAATATAGGGAGAATAAGTCTCTCCCTCTCCGGATAGGGAGGCCAGGTATTTAAACAGGTTATTTCCATATTCTTACTCACGTTTTACATATTATACATACTTTCACAAGAACTACACACTGAATTGAGAAGAAATATTACTGTATTCGCCGGAATTTCCTTAAATATACAGGGGAATTCCTCTTTGATTTCGCCTACGATCGATTCTGACTTGAGCGTCGGAGCTTCTACGCCGGAGCCCCCCTCCGGCGTACTTTTGCAGGTTATTCTTGGATTCTTGGGAGATTTACGAGGAGATTGCCAAGGATAAATACTATAGACGATTAAAACTCGTGATTAATAGTACTCGCAAAGGAACGATCGATATCCGAAGGCGTTCTTTTTCGACGCATCAAATTTAAAACAAACAACATGAATTTAAAACAAATAGAATTTAATAATATTATTGTCGAGATGTACGTGAGTTTTGAAGATTTATTTTTTGTAGAACATTTTTATGGTTAGTAAAATTTTGCGTGAATTTTAAAGGATTTTAAATCCTTTTTTTTTTTTTCCAGAACTTTGGCAGGGGACGGTGTTGCAGGGGGGGTCAGGGTAAGGTTATAAATGAATTAAATAATTTTGGTCGATTCGATATTTGTATTTGAATTTTCGATTTTCGATATTTGTATTTGAATTTTCTTTTTGATTCGATATTCGTAAGTATTCGATTATATTTATAATATATGTATAATTTTTTTAAAAAATACTTCCTTTCCCAATTAAGTTAATTTTGTCTCATGTCCTATATTATTTAAAATATTATTTTATAGATTTTTTTTATAAAATTCGAATAGATAATGTGATTTTTTAATAGATAATTCGATTATAATATATTTCTTTTCAGTTTTGTATTAATGTGATTTTTTTTAAACATCAGCTAAGGGTATTACGTACGTATTTTTGGGTGTATTTATATTTTTTAAAATATTTTGTGGGTGAACTAATTTATTTCGCGTGTAAATAACCGGACCAATAGGGAATAACAAGGCTCAAAGTATATCTCATTACAATGGATCTGATTATTTACACCTCCATTTCGGTTTTAAACACCCCCTGTAAGTTTAATAATATAATAATAATGTAAAAAATCAAAAATACCCTTTAAGTCATATTACACTGCTAAATGCACCCCTCCTTCACCTTTAAGCCCTAAACCTAACCTAATTTTTTAAAATTTTCGACAAACTAGTGTCGATTATATTCACTCTCGTCCACAACAATTTGTCGACGAGAGTGTATATGGTCGACCTAAGTTTGTAGAAAAAAAATTAAAAAAAAAACTTAAAAAAGTCGACCTTCTTAGGTCGACCATATAAATTCTCTTCGACACCCTGTTGTCGACGAGAGTGAATATGGTCGACATAAGAAGGTCGAAATTTAAAAAAAAAAAACTTAAAAAAATCGACAATGTAATGTCGACCATATAAACTCTCATAGACAACATGTTGGCGACGAGAGATTACATGGTCAACATTACATTGTCGAAAATTAAAAAAAAATCGTTTCAACAGGCAGAAAAACCTAAAACCTAAAAAATAAAATTGCCGCCAACCGAACCTTTTCCAGGCGGCGGCGGCCGATACACTTACCTGAGGTGGGGGTGGCCGGCATCTTCGACCAGGAGGTTGGACGGAAAGGTCGATCGGGAGCGACACGGCGGGTTGAACAAAAAAGAAATTACAGAAATCGGAGAGGGAGGGGGAGGCCGTCGTGGCCGAGGGAGAAGGAGGGGGAGGCTGCCGTGGCCGAGGGAGAAGGATGGGGAGGTTTCCGCGGACGAGGGAGAGGGAGGGGGAGGTTGCCGCGACTGAGGGAGAGGGAGGGTGAGGCTGCAGCGGTTGAGGGAGAGGGGGAGGCTACCACGGTTGAGGGAGAGGGGGAGGCTGCCACGGTTGAGGGAGAGAGAGGGGGGAGGAAGGGGGCGGCGGCGGCGGCAATGAAAAATGAGGAGAGAATTAGGGTTTGAAGGAGGGTGTGAATAATAAAGGGGTATTATATAGATAAAAGGGAGAAAAAGGTATATAAGACAATTCCACGGGGTGCATCTATCTTGACAAATTTGAGGGGTGCATCAATCGGGGGAATATTCTAAACCTTCCAAAATACCCCTTTAATAAATTTGGACACTCACCTTTAATTTTTTCAAAACCCTAATACTCATTCTCCCCCCCCCCCAAGCGGTGTTGCCCACCCATCCCATCCCCACGTCGCCGACGCTCCCTCTCTCCCCGCGTCAAGCCGTTGTGTCCAAGACAACGTCCAAGCGATCGCGTCCCTCCCCTCCCCACGTCTACCGCGCCCAGTGGTCTGTTCCAAGCGACGCGACCGCGACTGTCGAAGAAGAAGACGATCGTTCGTGCCCCCTCCTCCCTAGCCCCGTTAATGCCGTCGGCCATTCGCACCCCCGATCTTGATTTCCTTCCATGTAGGTTAGTTTTGGAGTTTTTTAGATCTAAGATCTACAAAACTTTTTTTCTTATTTTTTACTTCTTTTCAATTATTAATTTTTTCAAATCTTTGTATTCTTTCAAAAAAAAAAAATTCTGAAATTAGGGTATATTTCGATTTTTGTATTGTTTTCAATTTTTTTTTCGAATTTTTGTAATAATTCAATAAAATTTATCGAAAATTCGTGTGTATTCGAAAATTTATACTGTGTTCAATATTTTTTTTCGAGATTTAGGATCTTTTTCGATTTTTTTTGTCTAAAATTGTTATTTTTTGCTCTAATTTTGTGAGTTTGCATTTTGTTTGAAAAAAAAAGAAGAAGTTATTTTAAATGATTTATTTTGTGAGTTTTTAGTTTGGAATGATTTTCGAGACTGTTGTTTGAATTTTGTTGATTGTTTTTTTGATATCATGGTGATGGCGGGGGATAATTTTGGCTCGCGTGGTGGTGATGGTGGGAACGATTCTGTCTTAAAATGGAATGGGTGGGTGTACTCATCTGCCGTTTTTTTTTTTCAAAATTTCAGTAAATGGTATATTGAACATACCGCGCGCAACCTTTAGTAAAAAACATGAATTTTCAACAAGCCCAAATTAAAGAATTAGGAAAATGGCCCAAAACATATGTATGTCAATTGTCAAACTAGAGCCAATATTTATAGAAAAGTCAACATTGATAAGAAAAAATCACAAAGAATACCAGTCTGAATCAACTATAATTGAAAATAACATTATTCACAGTAATTCTGTAAAAATGAAAAAACAGATGTGATGTGGATAGAGACGAAGGACCCATTAGATATAATGATCTAAGAACCCAACGTATAAATTAAGCAGCGGATCTTCCAAAATCGAGATTTGAATTGATCTTACTTAGAGCATAAAAACCTTGACCCGTTGGCTATAGAAGAGCCAAGAACCTTGGTATGATTGAACGCCACAAGATCTTGCTCAAGATTCTTGATAAGTTCTCAAATAAATTAACCTCACAAAGAGAATAAGCAAACAAAAACTTGTAATTTCGTATTAAACTTGGTGTCCCCCTTCCCAAAGGAGTACAAGGCCTATTTATAGGCTAGAAAGTAACTCCTAAAAGTAAATACATTCATAACCTACACCTATGGTCTTAAAAAGGCCACTAATGACTCAATTCAAAGCTAAAAATGTAACTCCTAACTCTTTGAATTTCCTAGAAAATGTAAATAATCTAAATAACTAATAAAATTAAAAATAAAACGATAAATCTGATGGGCTTCATGTGTGCCACGTTTTTGAAGGCCCGTGCACTTAGAATTATGAATTTTAGCCCAAATTAGCTTCTTGACATCTCTTTAAAAGTAGTCCAGCCCAATAACATTCACTATTAGGCCTTCTTCGGGATTGTCTTGCACATTTTCCCTCATTTCAGCAACTAGGCTCATCAAAGCCTCATTTGTCTTCTTAGCTCTTGTCCTTGTAATCGGCCCATCATGTACGACCAAAAAAACTCTTTTGTTTTCTTGACTTTGCACTGGTGGATCCTCATCATTCCCTTCTTCTTCAAAAGGATTCGTCCTCGAATCTACATCACCAAAATAGAGAGAAAGATCAGTAATATTGAAAGTTGCACTTACAGGATACTCACCTGGAAGGTCAAGTTTGTATGGATTGTCATTGACTCGTGCAATCAGTTGAAATGGACCATCTCCTCTTGGCTGCAATTTCGACTTTATCTTGCTCGGAAATCTCTCCTTCCTCAAGTATAACAATACACAATCACCGGGATCAAAGATGACTCGTTTAAGACCCTTGTTAATTTGCTTGATATATTGCTCATTTCTCTTCTCAATGTTGTGTTTCACTCTTTCATGCAACTTTTTAATCACCTCAACTTTTGTTTTTCCATCAAGACTCGCACGTTCTTCAATGTATATTGGTATAAGATCAAGTGGAGTTATCGGATTAATTCCATAAATAACCTCAAAAAGAGAGTGATTATTAGCAAAATGAACACTTCTTTTATGAGCAAATTCAGCAACGACAAACAATCTTCCCAATTTTTCAGAATCAAAACTCTTAAGCAATTGAGACAAAACTCTATTAACGACTTCAGTAGGATGACAAGTAGTAGAAAACAGAAGTTGAGTACCTAATTTACTCCGTTTAAGGATATCATCAAAGTACACAACCACAAATTTTCCAAAAAATTCATTCACAACATGGGTCATTAATTGCATTAAAGTACCTGGTTCATTATTTAAGACAAAAAGCATTACCAACGACTCATGTAAACCATGTTTTGTTTTTAAAGTCGTATTCCATTCATCTCCTTCTACGATCCATATTTGATGATAACCACTTTTCAAATCAATTTTGGAAAATAACACAGCCCCATACAATTCATCAAGCATATCATCTAACCTAGGGATAGGATAGCGACACTTACCCGTGAATATATAAACGGCCCGACAATCAGTGCACATCCTACATGTTGCATCTTTCTTCGGTACTAGAATCACTAGTACAACACATAGATTCAAGCTTTCCTGAACAGTCATCAGTTCCTCTACTTGCCTTTGGATTTCTTTTGTTTCCTCCGGATTAGCTCTATAAGCGTTTTGATTTGGAAGTGTTGCTCCCGGAACGAAATCAATTTGATATTCAATACCCCTTAATAGTGGTAATCCATTTGGCTCCTCCTCTAGAAAGAAATTTTCATGATCCTGAAAAAGAGATGCGAAAGAACTAGGAAAAGAAGATGTTAGTTCGTTAGTGCTAAAAAAGGATTTCTTATGTACCAACACCAACATACTCTTTTTTTCAACAAAAGCTCTCTTTAGTTCACCCCCTCTTGCAAAGAAATTCTCTCTTTTTTTGTCCTCACTCCCATCAATTTTTTTTTCTCCCTCGAAAACACTCAAATCAGCCCTCTTATTTTTTTCTCCACTCTTTTTTTGGCTCACTTTTTGTTTCTCATCACCTTTTTCCCCCTCAATCTCACGTGCTCTTCTTTGAGACATTTTGATTTGATCCTCAATAACTTGTTGTGGAGTTAAAGATACAAGCATGATTTTCTTATTTTGATGCTTCAATGTGAATTGATTATGATACCCATCATATATCACTCGCCTATCAAACTGCCATGGTCTTCCAAAAAAGGATATGACTTGCATGCATTGGTACCACATCACATAGAACTTCATCATTGTAATTGCCAATAGAGAATGACACCAAAACTTGTTTATTTACTCGAATTTCTCCACATTCATTAAGCCATTGAAGCTTATATGGATTAGGATGCTTCAACGTAATTAAACTCAATTTTTCCACCATTTCCATACTAGCAACATTAGTACAGCTCCCACTATCAATAATTAACATACATACCTTTTCTCGAACCAAACACTTTGTATGAAAGATGTTTTCTCTTTGTTGTTCCACTTCTCCCACCTTTGCTTGCATGTTTAGAGATCTTCTTACCACCAAAAGTTCTCCCGATTCAGCGGTGACTTTATCAACTAGCTCTTCAGTCTCTTCTTCACTCTCACCCTCCGAGTCAATTTCCCCATTATCTTTTAGGATCATCACTTTCTTGTTTGGACATTGAGATGCAATATGCCCATAGCCATGACAACGAAAACACTTGACATCACGACTACGAGAAGGTGTAGTGACAATACCTTTTCCCTTGTCAGTCTCACTATGTGGTTTTGGAGCACCTTCAAATGTCTCCTTGGGGACCCCTTCTTTCATCTTAGTTGAAGATTGAGAATTTGGTGTGTAAATCCTTTGCACGTAACCCTTCTTCTTTAATTGCCTTTCCACTTTCATGGATGTATGTACCATGTCTTCAAGCTCCACATAGTGTTGAAGCTCCACAATGTTAGCAATCTCTCTATTCAGCCCATTCAAGAAACGAGCCATGGTCGCCTCCCGATCTTCTTCAACGTTTGCCCTAATCATGGCAACCTCCATCTCCTTATAGTATTCATCCACAGATTTTGTACCCTGATTCATAGATTGAAGTTTTTGATACAATTCACGAAAATAATGAGAGGGTACGAATCTCTTACGCATAACCGCTTTCATTTCAGCCCAAGTGGAAATTGGCCTTTCTCCATTCCGTCTCCGATTGGTAACAAACTGATCCCACCAAACTATAGCATAGTCGGTGAACTCAATCGCTGCAAGTTTTACCTTTTTATCCTCCGAGTGATTATGGCAATCAAAAATGAGTTCTACCTTCTTTTCCCACTCTAAATACGCTTCCGGATCGCTCCGCCCATGGAAAGCTGGGATGTGAAACCTTATGTTCCCCATACCTCGATTCACTTCGTCGTTTCGCCTTCTTCTACCCCCTCTCCCATGTGCTTGATGAACAACCCCCATATCATTATCCACCTCTTCCTCCGATTCCAACTCCTCAAATTGCCTTCTTTGATTGGCATTGGCATTTCTAGGCTCCCTTTGTGTAGGCTGTTCCAATCTCTCTATCCGATCTACTAGACCATCAAGAACTGTTCCAAACCTTGCAAATTGTTGTTGCATGGCTTGTAGGGTGAAAGCTTCTTGTTGTTCATTGGGTGTTCCTGCCATAGTATATAATTTCTCACAAATCACTCGTGTTTCACTCAAAAAATTAAAAAAAAAATCCTCACAATTCACTCTTGTATCACTCTTTTGGCTTTTACCTCCCCTCTAATAATCTTACCACTCTAGCCTTTTACCACTCAAAATTTGAGAACAAAAATCAAGTTTGAACAATTTCCAGTAACACTCAATAATCCCTTAGTCCTATAGATATAGGGAACAAGGAATTCTTGAAACTGTAATATGAAGAGGAAACAATTATGTAAAACAAATATTATAACTATTCTCGTCTTTTTTTTTTTTGGACTTGCTTCTCTAGATATGAAGAAATAACAGCAAGATATTCAACTCTTTTTTTTTTTGGACGTTTTTTTTTTTTTTTTTTTTTAGATTTTTTTTTTTGAAACTAAATACTATAAACAACGATAAAATAAAATCAGATCAATATCAACCTGGCTCTGATACCAAACTGATGTGGATAGAGACGAAGGACCCATTAGATATAATGATCTAAGAACCCAACGTATAAATTAAGCAACGGATCTTCCAAAATCGAGTTTTGAATTGATCTTACTTAGAGCATAAAAACCTTGATCCGTTGGCTATAGAAGAGCCAAGAACCTTGGTATGATTGAACGCCACAAGATCTTGCTCAAGATTCTTGATAAGTTCTCAAATAAATTAACCTCACAAAGAGAATAAGCAAACAAAAACTTGTAATTTCGTATTAAACTTGGTGTCCCCCTTCCCAAAGGAGTACAAGGCCTATTTATAGGCTAGAAAGTAACTCCTAAAAGTAAATACATTCATAACCTACACCTATGGTCTTAAAAAGGCCACTAATGACTCAATTCAAAGCTAAAAATGTAACTCCTAACTCTTTGAATTTCCTAGAAAATGTAAATAATCTAAATAACTAATAAAATTAAAAATAAAACGATAAATCTGATGGGCTTCATGTGTGCCACGTTTTTGAAGGCCCGTGCACTTAGAATTATGAATTTTAGCCCAAATTAGCTTCTTGACATCTCTTTAAAAGTAGTCCAGCCCAATAACATTCACTACTAGGCCTTCTTCGGGATTGTCTTGCACATTTTCCCTCATTTCAGCAACTAGGCTCATCAAAGCCTCATTTGTCTTCTTAGCTCTTATCCTTGTAATCGGCCCATCATGTACGACCAAAAAAACTCTTTTGTTTTCTTGACTTTGCACTGGTGGATCCTCATCAAGATGCATTTTATTTCATGGATCGATCACTACTTCATATATCTTCAATATTTTCTGCCCATTCGAGCATGTAGTACGATTGATCGAGGAAAACACATCCGCTGATCCCAGTCTAGTTGCATTCACAAAACTTCTTATAGAAAATATATAAAATATATATTTTAATGCACCAACAATTATTATGATGTACAAATAATTTCATTGATTTGACCGTGTATATATATACATAATGTTTCTTATAAAAATAGGGACAAATCAAATCTTATAAACAAAAATAAATATAAAATACAATTTGAAAAAATCTATCTTGACTATTAATCTTCTCCATAACCTTTTAAATTATTTTGTTAATCTTCACACCTTCGGATATAGATACAGTATCTCTTAACACTTGTAACCACCTCCCACCAAACATTTATTGTTTTTGGTATTATCCATATAATTGAGAAATAATTCTTGTTTGCATTATAAGAAAATGAGAAAATTTCATTTTACGTCCTGTACTTAGGTTTAATTCAGTTTATATCATTTCAGTTTCAATCTTTTCAATTTACATCCCTTTTTAACGAATTTATGTCCTTTTTATCGATTTTTTTTAATATTCACCGGAATGTGTGGAATAAATTGGGATTTCGGCCTAATAGTCTAATATATAAAAATTCCATTAAAAATCTAAAAATATCTTTAAAAATTCGAAAATCTTATTAAATAAAAAACTATAAAATGTGTAAAATAAAATTCAAAATATCTCATTAATTTTTTTTAAAAATCTCATTAAAAATGTGTAATATAAAAATAAAAAATGCTAAAATTTTGAAAATCCTATAAATTACAAATATTAAATTCTAAAAAAATTGAAAAATATCATTAAAATTTCTAAAAATCTCAGTTTTTAAATGTGTAGATTAGAAATAAAAAATTCTAAAAATCTTATAGTAATAATAAAAATTATTAATTTTTCATTAAAAACCAAACTTGAATTGAACTCGTCCGCAATTAAATTTTGCTAGAGCTCCTAAATTTTTTGTGTCCCATGAAGTTTTCCGACTCGCTACCAAGATTGAGTGGAATTTCCACGCTTTGATCGATCATGGAACCGTTTCAAATTCATTTGAATGAGATTTCAATTTTTATTTTAAACATTTTTGAAATTTTAATTTATAGATTTTTTTTTAATGTTATGAGATTATCAGATTTTTAATGAGATTTTTAGAATTTTTTTTAATATACACATTTTTCAGATATTTAGAATTGTAGATTTTTTAATTTTTTTTTTAGAATTTCATAATTTTTAATTCTTATTTTACACAATTTATAAATTTTAATTTTTATGATATTTTTAATGTGATTTTCAGAAAATTTTAATTATTATTATTTTTAAAAAAAATGAAGGACGTAAATCTTACTATTTGACCAGAATTCCAATTTTTCGGCAAAAAAATTATAAATTGGACTGAAAATGACGTAAATTGGACATCCCAGGACGTAAATTGCAAAAGTGAAACTTAAAGGATATAAACTGGATTTGACCCTAGTTAACTTTCTCTAGCTAAAAATATGTAATGATAGAAAATTGATTTTTAATAATAGGTCATGCTATTAATTCTTAATGTGTGTCATTAAAGACTACTGAGAAATTTTTTAGCGAGGGCTTCTATCCCTCGTCCGAATGCTCTTCGCTAAATTAATAATGAGGGATTTTTGAAAACCCTCGCTAATTAGCGAGCGCTTTCAAATTTCCTCGGCAAATTAGCGAGGGTTTTCAAATCCCTCGCCAAGGCCCTCACTATTTTGTTCCCTCGTTAAATCCCTCACCTTCGTTAAAGGCCCTCGCTAAATCGCGAGTTTTTTTGTAGTGAATAGTTGCGGAAGATGGATTACCTGGCCTCTCACTTGAGGTTGCCGCCAATTTCTAGGGCAATATTCAGATAGATAGTGTCGGTACCAACAATATTATGGAATCCCAGCTTGTGGTTCTAATATATATAAGCTAGTTTTAAAAAAAAAAAGAAACACACAGTAGAATTTTATATAGCTAGTGTCAAACGAACATTATGATTTTATAATTAAAATACTAGCTTGCACAAAACATATCCAACAGAAATAATAATACTGACTCTGGCAATGTAAAGTTACAATTGCGCGCACTTTGCAATTAGTGAGTGCAGCTTTATTCGACGGGTATCATATATTTGTTTATTCAATATATTTATATTTAGGCGGTTTTTCGTTGCAGTGGTACACCTTTGCGATATTCTGCTAGAGCCCATAATGGATATATATTTCTATATGTTGGATAATGCAACATGCAATTTTTCAAGAAAACACCGGTAATTTCCTGCAAATAAAATTAAATGAAGGTTAATAAAAAAAACTATTTATATATTGGGAGATGAGAAAAAATGACAATCACTAGCAAATTCTTGATTATACCTGTTGAGGAAAATCACCATTCTCTAATTGAGAGTTAATCAAAAGCTTTGCTCCACGATGTAGAGGTGTTGGATCCCTATCACCCTATTTTAGGCAATCAGAACAGGACGACAACTGTTAAAATCTTTATTATTAATTGTAAAAATATTTTAATTAATTTTATATCAGTTTATAGTTCATACACGACTTATATATTTATATAATAAAATATATATTAGAAAAACTATAAGAAAATTGACGTTTAATGACAACAATTCTATTATTATAGCTCTAGCTAAAAGTCTTTAACGACAATTTTCTTGTAGTGAAAAATGATCGAAGATTTAACTAACCTGGCCTGAATGTATTAAACCCATCATAGCCCATGAAGTCTGAACCAAGTTTGAGTGGTTTCCTTCTAGTGGAATGTATTCCTGTTCTCACGTAAACAAACATTTTGCAATAAAATTAAAATATCAAGAAATGAGCCAAAAAAAAAAAAAAGGAAAGAAAAGAAAATAAAAAAATGTTTTGGGCCATTGGGTAGTGGTAATTGCGGGATAATTTCATTTTAGGTCCCATAACTTAGGTCCAGTTTAAATCCTTTAAGTATTTCTTTTTTCACTTTACGTACTAAGTTTTTCAATTTACATAATTTTTTGTTCAATTTACATTATTTTTGCTAATTTTTTTAAAATTCTTGGGACGATGGGAGTATTATACATTAAAAATTGAACAAAATATGCAATTAAGGATCAATATTGATAAAGGGGAATAAATTAAAAGTGACCTTGTTTGGACAGGAAAGGTAGCTTTCCCCCCAGCCTCCATCATTCAATTGTATTTTCAATAGAAAATGAACAGCTTTTCGAATAGCTGCACAGTTGTTGTAAGTTTTCCCAGTTGCTACTAGTCCATCAATTGCAAACCAAGTAGCATATGTAAAACAAATACCCCAGCTTCCATACCTATATTTTTAATTAATATGTAATTAACAAACATCAAATTAATTATTATATATTATCAAAATTAAATCAAATACCATGAACCATCTGGCCTTTGAACATCTTCGAGGTAGCTAACAGCCTTAACGATGGAAGTTTGGATCTCTTTCTTGCGATGATTAGGGTACAACTCTTGAAACAGAACAAGAGCTTGTATTACTGATGAAGTGCACTCTGGATATCTGGATATGCATGCAATCTTATTATATTCTGTCGCTAATCAGCGTGTTTTTTTTAGTGTCTTAAATAGGGAATTAATTAAGAAGGTTGATCTTACTCATGCTCAATCACAAGATCAGCAAAAAGTTCTATAGGATTCAACAACTGCGCGGACAACCATTTTAAAAACATAATTATTATAATTCCCACAAATTAACTTGAATGTATAATTAAAAGATGCTTAATTTATACCTCTAACCACTCCGGGGATCCTGCAGGCTCCCAACAAGACATACCGCCGTTTCTGCTCTGTAATATTGAATCAAATTTTGAAGGCAAAAATAAATGTGCATGGTTGGAAAATTAAGATGAATGAATCATGCCTTGATTAAATTTCTCTGGTTTTCATCCTACATTTTTCTTTGAATATATAAATATATATAATGATCAACCTGTAAAGAGAGCAATATGTTGACAGCATTGAAGAATCTCTGATGCTCCAGTTTTTCCCCCACAATCTCAGTAGGCATCTTAGAAAAGGCAAGGCAACACTGAAAGAAACCAAACAATATCAGTGTTGGTTGTTTGAGTCTCAAACTTTTTTGCACTAATTATAGTTTCTTGATAAATTAATAAACGTGCCTTCAATCCTTCCGCAGTGCAATCAGAAACTTGCCATCCATGATCTTGGTCAGAAAACGTCCACGATCCCTTTGAAATATGGCGGTACATACTTTTGATGTCACCCGAAGGATTTTCTTTTACCTGCATATATATATGTAAATATGCTTAAGTTTAAACATACATAGAGCAAGAAATTTCACTATGCATATATGTATGTTTTCAATTAACCTGAGACTTTTTTATGAAGTTGTGCCCCTTTTTTAGAGTCTCGCTTATTTCATCGCTCAGATCACAAGCCAACAACGCTTGTATAGCTAAACTCGTATCCCACATTTGACTTCCAAAAGTCTGCATTCATGAGACGTGATACTTTAGCATGTTTTTGTAATACTCGTGTTTGAAAAGTATGACCAAATATCTCATTACCTGCATCTTCATTCCATCTTCAGCAAGCCAAATAAAATCAGGAATTCTTGCAAGATGTTTCTTGAAATGGTCTCCATTGGGATCCTCAACCCAACATGCCAACATACATAATGCCTTCTCCACAGATCCTATAGTAATATATCTACTGTTTTCATCTTCATAGTGGATGTGTTTCATTGTCACCTCAAGAGCTTTCTCCCTCAACTTGTTCATAGGCCAACGAGTCAAGAAAGGCTCGGTTAATACATAACAACTATCCCACATTACATTTTGTAACATGGAATGATGATAATATATGTCCTCCTGCATCATCAATTTATTTTAGCATCAAGACGAACAGAGCGAATTCATTAATGAGACATGTAACTTAATTTTACCTTTGCACATTGGTGTCGTATGCTTCTCCAATTGATTTCTTCATAAGGTTGATTGTACAACTCATCTCTTAGTTGCAAGATAAGAGGAGTGATTGGGGCTACATATCTCTTGCCATATAGGTAGGACATTGGCATGTAAATCATACGGCAGTAGCACCACATTTTTGCTGCATGTGTTTTATGGGCTTGAGTCAAGGGGGGAGGTTAGGAAAGTTTAAAATAAAATAAAAAAATACCATTAAAAAGACCTATTGCCAGACAATTACCTGGATGTATGGGAAGAAAAGATGGAAGAAGCCAAAATTCAGGGGGCATTGGGTTGCATGCTGACCACTCGCATGCTCCAATTATCTACAAATGCAAATCAACATTAATTTTCAGCATAACCAATTGGAATAGGGACCCTTCCCGCATTTTCTGGTGCATTAATTAATTAATCTTTTATTTATAGACTTTTCTTATACACCATTTAATTGTTCAATAATACTCTCTTCAATTATTTGTAAATGTCATTCTGGTGTTTTATCACAAAAATTAAGAATATTTTTTTAGAGAAAATCAGTTCTGTTTCTAAATCATATTTAGATTGGAGTCTGTCGAATGAATCCAATCAAGCAGAATCCAATTTTAATACAACGCAATTAAAAAATGAAGAAATAGAACAGTTGATGATATCAGCCCAAGTATTAATTACACGGCCTTGGCTATCAACTACAGATGGGTAGAAATTGAAACCATTTAGGTTGAAAGCCATAGTGCTGATCCCTAAAGCAATGAACCAGATACCCACTACAGGCCAAGCAGTCAGGAAGAAGTGTAATGAGCGGGAATTGTTGAAACTAGCATATTGGGTCCCGTAACTTTGCCCGACTCCACATTTGGTCCTTTTTCTTTCCAGATTTTCAACTATAGTTCATTTGTTATCAGGACAGGTCCTTTCTGGCAAAAATTTAAAAAACCGACCGGAATCAACACGTACTGGTCATGTGAGGTACCAAAATTGGTCCTGCTCCGGTGGAAGTGCTAGCATGGCGTGCCGAATCAATAAAACAGGTCCATGCCATGCTCCGTTATCAGTCAAGTAGCATATAGAGCAAATGGAGGGAAATCAGTGTGGCAAAATTTGGGAAAGTAAATGCACAAAAAAAAAAAAAAATCCCTGGTAATCAATTTTTGGGGATTACGAATTAGGGTAAAGGAACATACGGTTGGTTGGATTTGTTTCTTGTTAAAAAAATTAAGGGTAAATGATTTACACATTTTCAGATTTAATTCAATTATATTAATATTTTTCATGTTCTTTTTGGTTGATTTATTTTGGACAGACGAAACCCTATTCATAGATTTAAATATTAGTTTTTACCAATTAAATTTTTTTTTATTGTGATTTAATTATAAATATATTTTAATTTACTTGTGGGGCAGTCACCGGGTCCGGATGATGATCATTTTTGATATATCACGTGAGAAGCACATGGGATTTCTATAGTTGAAAAAGACCTGTACGGATAACAAAAGGACTGTAGTTGAAAACTGAAAAGAATGAGGACCAAATTAATGTGGATTCGGGTAAAGTAACAGGACCATTTGTGATTTTTTTGTCATATTTTATGTCAAAATTAATAATAATTAAGGACAATTACTATTGGGAAATTGGAAACTTGATTTAATGAAGGTGGAAATTAAGCTCTATGACTTTAAACGGGAACCCCGCAAGTGGGCGGTGGGATTGGTCCTTGGATCGGATACCCGAGACTTAAAGAAAAAAAATATATATAGAAGGCTATGATGACATTTAAAAAGAATTAGGGAGAAAATATTAGTCTCTTTTGGGGTGAAATTAAGGAGTAATTAAAGGTACGTACTGAAAGCCATATCTTTCCCCATGAAGGTATTGCTTTAACGGTGCCTTGATCAGCTATCCATTTTCTTGCTCTGCTACACGCATTGTCATCGGCTCCTTCTCCTAATATACGCATACAAATGTAATTGAGTGTTGTGCAGAACATTATGCTGTGCCCTTCTACGTGCAATCCCCATCCGCCGTCTTCATTCTATTCAAATTGCAAAATATTATAGGCTCAATCCATCAATCATCAATTTATATATATATATATATATATATCGAGTTAAAATGTTTTGTAGCCCCATAACTTGTCTACTATGCAATTTTGGTCCCAAATTTTTTCCGGAGATTTTGAATTTGACATTTTTTTTAATATTGATACTAAATCGAAAATGTCAACATTAAGGGGTCAAAATTGCACCTGATGACAGTATATGTAACGCAGAATTTCTCGACGATATTCTTCTGGAAAAACTGTGTTGAGATGGCCAGTAACACAAATAACACAAACTTTTAGCGTACTTTAACATAAACTAATAGTACTAGTTTGTGTTGAAATCGTGTTATCGAAAGACTGACTATAGGGGGAACAATGAACAATTGGCCCCCATTTTCTGCAGGCCAGTGACCATCACTTGCTTGCAATGCTGAAAAGTAGTGAACACCTCGCCGGAGAGTGTCGCTGGCTGCCTCATAACTTATATCTTCATCGTCACCCACCTTCACTGGCCCTATTCTCTGTTTGAAATTCTTCTCATGCAACAACTGAATTTAACACAAAATCATTACTTTTAGTCATTGTTATATATGCATGTGGAAAGGAACATATGCTAATTTGGAGATCCAAACAAAGGTCCACGTGAGTTCAATATGCATGAGAGAATTATTGGAAATATTACAATATTAATGTACAAAATTCTTAGATTCTTTTTGGTAAACTCCAAAATAAATATATGGGAATTCAACTCTAAGCAGAGAATATCATATCAATGCATGTAAAAGTAGTGTAGTCCATCAATCTTAAATGATATAAATGAGCTACCTCATACAAAACGTTTCACAACAATAAATAAACGAATTAATGAGAGTTTGGAGCGCATATATATATTACGATGATATAATTATTGGAACATATCCAGTCCTCTCAGAAGAGAGTTTCGAATAAATATATAATTATTTGTATTAGAGTTGGTGTTTTATTATTTCTGATGTTTTGTTATTTGGGCCCACTTCTATGTTTTGGCCCACACTTAATTAATTACTTGCTTCATGGGCGGGCCTGTGCCCTTGGTGTATATATATCATGTATTGCTGGACGTGTGCGCCGCATCAATTCATTCAATAAGATACAGCCAATTTCAATGCGCTATGTTCTGTTTTTCTTTGATTCTTGACATGGTATCAGAGCTGGTTCATTCCGCATAACCGCTTCAAGATTCTGAAATTTGGGATTTCTTTATCAACTGACGAAGTCGCCTTCCCTGCTCCCTTCGTGATGGACGAAGGCAAGAATGGTGATGGGGCAGAATCTTCGGTCGAGATTTTGGCCAATATGGCAGGTACGTCGCCAATTTTTTCAAAGTCTTGGATCATAGATTTCGGAGCAACGGAACATATTACATGTCGGGATGACATGCTATTTAGTGTTACTCAATCCAGTGTGGAACCATCAGTCAAAATACCTAACGGTGATGTTGTTCCTGTGCATTCGGTTGGACGGGCCGACCTTGGCAATGGACTGATTTTGAATCGTGTTTTATTCATACCGCAATTTCATTGCAATTTACTTTCCGTTAGTCGTCTTACACGTGATATGAATTGTGTTTTCACCTTCTTTCGTGATTTCTGCATATTGCAAGCCTTACCCTCGAGAAAGCTAATTGGAGTGGGTAGTTTCTGTAATGGTCTATATTATTTAGAGCCTTGGAAAACTGAAGGGGCAGTTCTAGCAGTGGTAGGAGACTTGAATTTGTGGCACAGACGATTGGGACATGCCTCGGATGGAAAACTACGGCAGATTAATTCGTTGAACAATTATACAAAAAACAATAATTTTTGTGATTCTTGTATACGACCGAAACAAACACGTTTGCCCTTTCCTAGTAGTGTTAGTAAGACTTTGAATTGTTTTGAATTGGTCCATTGTGATATTTGGGGGCCCTATAGGTGCGATACATTCACTGGTGCTCGTTACTTTCTGTCAATTGTGGATGATTTTAGCAGAGGTGTTTGGATCTTTCTTGTTCAACGAAAATCAAATGTTGTGATGCAATTGATTCGATTTTATAACATGATTAAAAATCAATTTGGAGTGTTTGTTAAAAGGGTACGATCGGATAATGGCGTAGAATTTCGATCGTCCACCTTTCTCGATTACTATCACGCTAATGGAATTTTATTGGAAAGTTCGTGCACGAATACTCCGCAACAAAATGGCGTAGTAGAGCGGAAACATCGACATATTTTAGAGGTGGCACGAGCACTTCGATTTGAGTCAGGATTGCCAATTGAATTTTGGGGTGAGTGTGTTCTCATAGCTGTTTATATTATAAACGGACTTCCGTCCCCTGTAATATCAAATCAGACCCCGTTTGAGAGACTATTTGGCAAGAAACCCTCGTATGATCACCTTAGGGTTTTCAGATGCCTTGTGTATGCCCAGGAGAATCATCACAAGGACAAATTTGGGGAACATGGGAGTGCATGTGTTTTTGTGGGTTACCCAGCAGGACAGAAAGCCTACAAAGTATTTGACTTACACACTCGTAAGTTTTACACCTTACAGGATGTTACTTTTGTTGAAGATATGTCCCCGTTTCGAGGAGACGACAATCTGGACTTTTCGCTGCCATAGATACGGCCCGCGCTCGAGTTCGGGAACCATCCTTCTCGTCACAACCGGTGTCGGCCTGGTCGCATCCTTTTGTTCGCCCCCGAGTAGAGAGGACTCATACGGACGAACAACAAGTTGAACTACCCTCGCCTGATCTGGCCGACACAACCTCGCCTGCTCAACGGGCTGTGTGAACTGAACCATCCGAGACAGCCTCGCCTTCTCAACAAGCAGCCGACGTCGATTTGTTGGCCAATGCCCCACCTGGCCATTCAGGTCATAGTCAGCGAGTCAGTGAAAGAATCAAGAAGCAACCCAAACACTTGGATACTTACATCACCGACCTTCCCCCTTCGGTATATCATGCACAACCCACTGTCAACTCAACTTGCTCGACGGTACGCCCTTTATCTCGATATGTATCGTACGATAAGTTTTCATTAGCTCACAAAGATTTCTTAGCGGCCATCACAACACGTGATAAGCCAAAACATTTTTCCAGGCTATTCGAGACCCTTTATGGCGTGAGGCGATGGCCAAATAAATTCGTGCCTTGGAACAGAATGGCACTTGGACACTAACTTCATTACCTCCCGGAAAGAAGGTCGTTGGTTCTAAGTGGGTTTTCAAAATCAAATACAAACCAAATGGTGATGTATAGAGATACAAGACGCGTTTGGTTGCAAAGGGGTTCACTCAAATTGAAGGGGTTGATTTCCATGAAACATTTGCTCCCGTCGCAAAGTTGGTAACAATTAGGTGTTTGTTAACTATTGTTGCAAAACGTCACTGGGAGGTCCATCAATTGTACGTCAACAATGCATTTCTACATGGTGACTTATATGAAAATGTGTATATGAGTATTCCTCAGGGTTTTGCCAATGAGGGTGACACTCGAGTTTGTAAGCTGCAAAAATCCCTTTATGGACTTCGTCATGCATCTCGGAATTGGTACGAGAAATTCACTCAAGCCCTCATTTCCATTGGTTTTCGCCGATCACGCGCGGACCACTCCTTATTTGTATTTCGCAAAGAGTCCACATACGTTTCTGCATTGATCTATGTCGACGATGTTTTACTTGCCGGAAACAACGTTGCTCACATTGAATATGTGAAATAATTTTTGGATGAGAAGTTCAGTATTAAGAATCTTGGTCCACTAAAGTATTTTTTAGGCATTGAGGTTGCTCGTTCCCCCAAAGGTTTTGTCTTGAGTCAATGTAAGTATGCACTAGACATCTTAGAAGAAAGTATGCTTCACGGAGGTCGCCCATGCAAGTTTCCCATGGAACAAAATTTGAAGCTCACGTTTGATGATAACAGCCCATTGATTGAAGCTGGACGTTATAGGCGTTTGATTGGTCGGTTGTTGTACCTCACCGTCACACGACCCGACATCGTGTATCCGGTAAGCCAACTTAGCCAATTCCTTGGGCAACCTCGTGCGACCCATATGGCAGCAGTTGAGCGAGTGTTGCGGTATTTGAAAGACGCCCCAGGTTAAGGGATTCTACTTGCAGCCGATGATGGGTTCGATTTGAGTGGATTTTGTGACGCTGATTGAGCGGGGTGCCCGTTTAGGCGTCGTTCGTCTACAAGATATTTTATTACCCTTGGTGGTTTGCCCGTTTCTTGGTGCACCAAGAAACAATCCGTTGTTTCTCGGTCTTCGGCCGAAGCTGAGTATCGGGCCATGGCGACAACTGTTTGTGAAATTGTTTGGTTACGGTGGCTTCTACGCCACTTCGATGTATTTTTTAGGCGTCCTCCGTCACTCTTCTGCGATAACCAAGCAGCTCGTCACATTGCCGTCAATCCTGTGTTTCATGAGCGAACCAAGCATGTTGAGATGGATTGCTGCTTTGTTCGTGAAAAGGTCGTGAATGGAACTATTCAACCTTGTAAAATCTCTACTGAAAATCAAGTTGCTGACATCTTTACGAAAGCTCTTGGTGCTGATCGTTTTCAATTTCTTCGTGGCAAGTTGGGCATTCGAGATCTTCACGTTCCAACTTGAGGGGGCGTATTAGAGTTGGTGTTTTATTATTTCTGGTGTTTTGTTATTTGGGCCCACTTCTATGTTTTGGCCCACACTTAATTAATTACTTGCTTCATGGGCTTGTGCCCTTGGTGTATATATATCATGTACTGCTGGCCGTGTGCGCCGCATCAATTCATTCAATAAGATACAACCAATTTCAATGCGCTATGCATTCAATAAGATACAACCAATTTCAATGCGCTATGCGCTATGCTCTGTTTTTCTTTGATTCTTGACAATTTGTTCACTTTAATGTTTGGGTATCATGAGAAATGAGTTTCAAAGTTGGTGTAGTAACAAATGGGAATCAAAGAAATTTTTTTATACATCAGAAAAATAACTTTAATTCGAGGAAATTGATATATAAGTAAGGACCAAAGCTTGTAAGAATCTATTCCAAGAAGGCTCTCTAAGACTAGACGTATGCTCAGGAAGCGGCTGGCCGGGTTGCAAATCTTTGGCCAATGCGGGCTTCCAGACCGTGGATTAATTTACCATGGGTTTGTGTCACTGCAAAAAATACGGAGATTTACGACGACAAATTTGTGACGGCCAAAAAATGGTCGCAAATTTAAACGATTTTGAGACAAAAATGGTCAAACTGACGAAGTCAATAAAATTTGCAACGAAATTATAGATTTTTTCGCAATTTGTGACAGTTTTTCAATTTGTCTCAAATTTGCGACAAAATATAACTCGTCTTAAATTTGAGATGAATTTTTTGTATATATACATACATATATATATATATATATTGCGATGAAAATTCAATTCATCTGAAACTAGCGACACATTTTTTAGTCTTTTTTTTTATTGCGACGAAAATATTTTTCTTCTCCAATTTGCGATGAATTTTTTTACGTTTTTTTTTTATATTATATCAATAAATAAAAAATCGAACTTCTAGCCCAAGTGGCCAAAACTGCAAATTAAATCGCTAAATTGTTCTGGGCTTGAATCGGGTTTGGTCTGGTCCATCCCGTTTCGGTTTCAATCCCATTTCTTAAAAAAAGTGAGGGCAAATTCTACCGCAAATCATATAAAAATATATTTAAAAATACATTCTTTCGCAAATGCGATTTGAGTGGATTTTTCTGAGGCAAAAACCATCGCAAATTAGCACGTTTTTGTAGTGTGTGCAGACGCCGCAAATGAATGTCGAAATCAAATTTGAATTTTAACAATATAGATTATCTGAAGAATAAAAATAACAATGTAATAAATTTCAATAATACAAATAATAATATAGTAAGTTTTAACAATAACATTATGATCTCGCTCCAGCAACCGTGTAGAATTAATCACGTGCATACGCATACACCTCATACACCATGTACTCATATGCACTGGATTATACACTACTCATGAATGCTCTAGAAGGACCTACGGTTATTTTATTAGCATCTCACCATTTTCTGTTTTCTGAATTTTAGCCTGACAGATTCTCTTAGCTAGCTATAAACGTTTTCTATAAGTTGGGTTTTTGTACTCACACTTTTGGTGAGATAAGTTGGGTTTTTGTACTCACACTTTTAGTGAGATATTATCTGTAACCTTCAGTTTCTATTTGTAGCAATGAATCATTTCCTTATAATTTTACATTTCAAATCATAATCTTCTACAAACCGATCGAATTTCTGAGGTTATAAGTAACATTTAAGGTTGTGTTTCGGTGTTTCAAGACGCTGAAAAATACGAGAACACATACAGAAAACTACAAGATCTCATACAGAAAAAATGGTCAGAGGCCTTTAATTTGCTTTTCCTGCTCTTTTTGCTAGAATTTAGACAACTTCTCAGTTCGCCATTGAGCAGGACTTAGTACTAAAGTCGTTAATTGCTCCGATTTACTAGTACCGAGAGTGAAGAGCTAGCTAGACGTAATTTGTTTATTAAAAAAAAGAAAAAAAACTGGGTAGAATAAACACCTTGGTTTCTTCTTCGTTTTATTTTTTGATTATCTCCACAATACAACCCAACAAACAATAACATTTGAAGCATATTATTGCACATTAACTAAATTAGGGACGTGTGGTTAAATATAATTTTGTAACCTGAATCCGCCAGAGGAGGTCACTGCTGGGTTTAACATGAAATCGGTTGGCCCAAAAGTGTCGGCGGGCTTTGTCAACGTGTTCCCGGAGCTCAGGTGTGCCGTAATTGGGGTCGAATTCCCAAGTTTGTCTGCCCACGTAATTGTTTGTGCTGTACAGGTAAGGACTGTCAACTCCTTCCGCAATCTTTAGTCTCCACATCATTCAATTCTACCTTTAGTCACAAATTAAAAAAGTCATTCAGATTAATATAATTTTTTAAAATGTATATGCATGTAATTTTATATATCTTAGAAGAAAATCAGAGAATAATTAAAAAATGCATAATTGGTATTATAAATAAAATTATAATTAAGAAATGTAAACCGGTGAACGATGTAGCGGCGGTGGTGTGTGACGGTGGCACCTCCGAGGAACTGTGTGGCGCTGTTTGATTTAGTGTGTAATCCATGAGGAGAAACTTTAAAGATACATTAATTAAAGTTGACTTTGTCAATTGCATTATTCTTCCTAACATTTAATTATAGTATGACATTAGAGAATTACTGTATTTATATTTGACATTTATTGCAAAATTATATTTTTCCAGAGTTATTTATGAAAGTACATTCAAATTTTCAAAACTTACCGAATAACATTTATTAAATTTGATTCTTTCATTGACTTTAGTAAATGTAGGCTTCAGAATTTATGGAACTAGCTTATGTATAATTCCTAAAATATACTCCCTCCACTTTTAAATAAGTGTCACTTTGCCATTTTAATTATTTTTATAATAAGTGTCATTCTATGTTTTTTTCTTTAATTTTGACAATTTTACCCTTATAAAATAATTTGCCTTCAATTTCAATTAATATAGTAACATAAATCATGGAAAAATTATAAATATTGTACATATGAATACCACATACATTCTTGATCACATTCTTTATTAAACAAAAATTTAATATCAAAATTATTTATCATTAATGAAGGGTAATATTGACCACAACTTAATATCTTAATTTGTTGAAAAATGTTAAAGTGACACTTATTCAAAAATGGAGGGAGTATAATGATGAATTAAGAAGAAATTTATATGAATTATATTAGGTAATTTTCCACATAAATACGTTACATACATATTTAATTATAGTTATTGGAAGAGTTAATAGAAAGTTAGTATGTTTATTGAAATAATATTATGTTAAGTAATCTCCTTAAATAGGAAACAACATAGTGTTGATTTGAATATTTAGATATAATGTTCAAATATTAAAATTTTAATTAAAATGTTAAACAATGAATTGACTGAAATAAAACTTAAAACTAATTCTACATTTAATTATATACAAATTATATCTATTAACATAATATATGTTTCTTTATTAGCATTCTGATTATATATTACTATAACATTTCATTTTTTATCTTTTAATAGAATAACAAATTTATAAATTTATTTTTTTAATTAAAAATTAAAATATATTATAAACTTATTTTAACCTTGCGTAGGTAAAACGCGGTTCTTATACTAATTTTTCTTATATACTAATTATTCTGAATCGATCTCCCTCATCTGAGGTGGCTTTTCTAAAATCCTCATTTTTAAAAAAAAAATTTATGCCAATAATTTTAATTTTTTAAAACTCTTATACACCGTCTCGATAATATTCTTTAAAGGGATATTTAATGTGCAGCTCATATTGGAGATATTTTTGAATAAAATAGATCGAAGAAATTCTGACCTAGCCCCATGACCAAGAATAAAATACTTCCATGTGCGACTCAATTGCGGATTTAAACAAAAATTAACTCCCTATTTCTTTTTTAGAAATTTTCATTTTACATCGGGTAAACTATATACGGCGTAATTCAGTTTATATCCTTTAAATTTTCCACTTTTACAATTTACATTTTAGGGTGTTCAATTTACATGAATACATATCATACACGAAGATGACAATTTCTGAAAGAAGATGAAATTTATATATGATATGAGATTAAAAATTAACGGTTAAATGAACGGATGTAAATAAAACATAAAATCCGAAATGAATAAGAGAATATAGATTTTGAAATGGGAGTGATTTGAAAAGAGAGAGGTTGAAATAGACCAATCATTTTGCGATATGTCGCAGCTGAAATGTTTGCAAATATATGATATTATGCCCTTTTATGTTTTTTCAGAATTGACGTCCTTTTCGATTTTATGATTTTGCAGTTTGCTTTGTAATAATGGAAGTTGATCCAGTCTTTTTGAAAACTCTGACGACACCCAATAAACATTCTTCTAAAAATCCAACTTTTCGGCAACAGCTTGCGCGACAGGAGAAACTTAATCACCGGATGGTTGTGGTACGGTGGTGCAATTCATAAACGACGTTGTTTGTATAACAATTATTGAACTATGCTTCCTCGTCGGCGTCGCTCTTTGAATGCTCGAAAATGGGGTCGACAGCGGGTGGGGTTTGTCTTCATCGGCAACGATGTAGCGGTGGTGGTTTAGCATTATACATATTTGAATTTAGTGGGTGTTTTCAAACTCTATAAACTGCTTCTAAAATCACTTTTTTTAAAGTTGCTCTCTCACAGCTTTTACTTTTGAGAAGTGCTTTTAAACTGTTTATAGAGTTTGTAAACACCCTTATATGTAATGAGGAGAAACGTTAAAGATACATTAATCAAAAGTTGACTTTGTCTTTAGCATTATACATATTTGAATTTTTAATTAAAATTAATTAGTGTATAATTGACTATGTTAATTATAGTATGACATAGAGAGTTATTTATATTTGACATTTTTTATTTATTTATGAAAGTACATTCGAAATTTCAAAACTTACCGAATAACATTTATTAGATTTGATTCTTTCATTCACTTTAGTAAGTGTAGGTTTCAGAATTTATGGAACTAGCTTATGTATAATTCCTAAAATATATTATGACGAATTAAAAAGAAATCTATAATATTGTTTTTTTTCTTTTTTGAAAACAAATCTATAATATTGTTAGGTTATTGTCTAACTATATATATACGTTAATAGGAAGTTAGTAGGTTGATTGAAATAATATTATGTTATTTAATCTTCTTATAAATAGGAAACAAACATAGTGTTGATTTGGATATTTGGATATAAGGTCAACTATTAGAATTTTAATTAAAATCTTACACACTGAATTGACTAAAATAAAAATTAAAACTAATTCTACATTTAATTTTATATAACATAATATGTGTTTCTTAATTAGCATTCTGATTATATATGTAATTTTGTGCATAAAATTGAGTAGTAAAAAAAAGGTATGTTAAAATTATTTTTAATGGACATAAATTGACTTAATATTATGAACATATCTTAACATGTTAGAACATAATTTATATGTTGCAGTTGAAATGTTTGCTAATATATGATTTTTTTTTTTATATTTTTTCAGAAATTGTCCTTTTTGATTTTATGTTTTTACAATTTGCTATGTAATAATGGGAGTTGACACAGTCTTTTGGAAAACTCTGACGACACTCAATAAACATTCCTCCACAAACAAAACCCAACTTTTCGGCAACCGTTTGCGCGACATGAGAAACTTAATCACCGAATGGTGGTGCTGGTGCAATTCATAAATGACGTTGTTTGTATTACGTACAATTATTAAACTATGCTTCCTCATCGGCGTCGCTCTTTGAATGCTCAAAAATGGGGTCGACAGCGGGTCGGGTTTGTCTCCATCGGCAAGGATGTAGCGGCGGTGATGCGTGCTGGTGGCCCCTCCGAGGATCTGTGTGGCGCTGGGTGATTTAGTGTGTAATCTATGAGGAGAAACGTTAAAGATACATTAATCAAAGTTGACTTTGTCTTTTGCATTATTCTTTCAAACATATTTGAATTTTTAATTAAAATTAATTATTGCATAATTGACCAGGTTAATTATAGTATGACATAGCTAGAGAGTTATTTATATTTAACATTTATTATTTATTTATGAAAGTACATTAGAATTTTCAAAACTTACCGAATAACCTTTATTATACTCCTTGATTCTTTCATTCACTTTAGTAAGTGTAGGTTTCAGAATTTATGGAACTAGCTTATGCCTAATTCCTAAAATATATTATGACGAATTAAAAAGAAATCTATAATATTCACGGTAAAAAAAGTATTCAAATAGAGAGGGATTTGGCGAGGGAAAAGTCCTCTTTAACATGAATAACGAGGGATTTCCCTCGCCAGAATTTCCTCGCTAATTTTTGCCGAGATTTTTAATTTATCCCTCGCCTGGCCGCAAGCATTAAATTCCCTCACCAGCCAGCGAGCATTAAATCCCTCGCCCTTTATCATTTTTAAAACAATGTCCCTCGTTAAATGACGAGGGATTTGTAATTCCCTCGTGGTGTGCTGTCGCCGGCACCTAAAAAATAATTACCTTAAATACCCATAATGTAGTAGGGAAGTAAGGGTCGATCCCACAGAGAACAGTGTAATTTAATTAAATAGTTCGTGTTATGAAAGCAATTAAAAAGGGGGGAGTTTGATTGGTTGACTAATAACTAGTAAGAAGCAAGAAATAATAAATTGCAATATAGAAATAACGAGACTCAAATAATGTGAATGATCTAGCCCTCGGATAGCTTCCCCTCAAGTAATTATACCAATTTAATCAACGACCCTGGTAATCTCAATCTAATCTCAAATCTTATCCCTAAGCTAGTGGTACGACCAAACTAACCCGAATTGTTTCTTACGTTTAATTAATCAGCAGGTACGACCCCCAATTAATCTATCCCTACGAATAACCCTAAAACATGTATCTAAGATTCAACTCGAGGAACACATTCAAGAATTAAAACAATAGGATAAACTAGACCATAAATACGAGACGCTCGTTTTATGCAACCTAGATGTTACTACCCCCTAAGGTGTTCTGCCTTAGTTGCTACAATTCCCACAATATTATAACAATTACGGATTACAATTTATGGGATAACTAGAATTGATATAGGAATAAAATTGGGTGATCAAGCCTATTAACTCCTAATTCAAACATGCATAGCATCTACTCAAGTAATAACAAAATCGAGATATAAATCAAAATAAACCAGGAGTCTTATAATTAAAAAGGCATAATTGTCACAAGGTTTCACATCCTTAGGCTAGAATAAAGAAAATTAGCTACGCATAATAAACGAGATAGCAAAAGTCAAAAAGGAATTCATGTTTTTCCAAAGAATACGAAAGAATAAAAACCAAAATAATTGTCTTCCTGAATCTCTCTGCTGCTCGCTCTCTCGTATCCTCCGGCGAATCGCCGCCCTTTCTTTCTTTTCTCCAAATTAACGGCTGCTTTCCTTCTCCTCATGGGCCATTGGGCCCGAAAACATTAAATGAATTAATGGCCCTTCTCCTTAAAAATCTCTAACCACCACCTTTCACTTTCACTTTCTCTCCCCATAATTATGATATATTCGTATTTATTGGGCTTCCCAACTCCAAGGCCCATTTGTGTGAGACGGCTGTTCCCAAACTCCCAAAAACTGATGCCGCCAAAATACTTCAACTTTACCTAAATTAAATAAAAAAAAAAATATATCAAAGTAATTGAAGTCACGAAATAATGAGTCGGAGAATGCACTAAAATACCAACTTAATTCAAAAATACTATTCAATTAAAGCACAAAAGTATGCAATAAATCCGACTCATCAAATTCCCCCACACTTACAATCAAAGAGAACAAAAAATCACATCATCAAAACAACTGGCACCAACTACTTGAATCTTCGAACAAGATTAACCAGAATACTCACACAACTCTAGCACTTGAATTTGCTTTTTGAGCCATAATCAAAAGTAACTCGTCCTTCTTATACGACTAAGATCTTTTACTCACACCTAAGCATGAAACTCATTAATCAACGATCATTCCAAACACATCAGTGGTTCCTTAAAACCTTGTTTCCGGTTCATTTGATTCAATCATCTATCAAATTACTAATCTGAGTGGCGTCCGTCTCGTCTTTTCGTCTCTTTTTTTTTTTTTCAACTTTCAAACTTTCAAACGAGGTCCGCAGCTCCTCTCTACTTTTCAGGTTTTAGCTCTTTTTTTGTGTTATTAATTTTTTCGTTCAAAGCACATGAGCCCCCTCAAGTAGGTAGCTGTTTCAGCCCCTCGTTATTTTTTTCATTTCAATGCTTTTCAACTCAACTCCTTTTTCTTTTCCTCCATCCACAATCATTTCATTTTTTTCGACTTCGTCCACCAACTCAGATTTTCCTTCTTAAGAGAACCAAAAACAAATTTACCCAAAATACAAGAATTTCAGGACTACTTCAGCACCAAAATAATAAAAAATCAACTAGATTCCACCACTCAAGCATGAATATCAAATCCAATCGTCAATTAGGACAAACTACTCAAGGTCACAACATATTTAACAAAAATAACAAAATCCAGCCACTAGATTCATGCAACTACTCATGTCATCAAGTTTTAAACACTCAAGCATGCGCAATACCAACATATACAAGACACAAGAACAAGAAAGACACCCGTACATAATATAATTCACCCCCCACACTTTAATCGTGCATTGTCCTCAATGCTCTAAACAAATGCTCGAAAACAATGAGTAAATAGAGAAAGTAGAAAACGTCCCTGAAAATGTCGAGCATCCGAAGGGAGCAGCATCTATTTGGTTGGTGGAAAGGGTGGTTTGACTCCAACATGATCATAAAGGGCCATCATGTTCTTCTCCGTTCTTGATAGATGATCACGGATCTCACAAATATTCTCATCCATCTGTCCCACGGTCTTTGTCAACTGTCTCACTTTCTCACATATTGCTGCTACATTTTCCTCCATCTTTGCTACCCATTGAGGAACACTGTTCGAACTGGACGTTAATGGTTCACCTCTCTCAATGTCGTCAAGACTAGATGGAGAATGATGAACGCTAACTCGAGTGGACAGACGTCCAGGCAAATTGAAAGAATACTCGCCATCGTGCTTGCTAATCAACATCATCTTCTCTAAACAAGTTAAATCCAAGGGAAACATCTCACAAGCAACATGTAAATTATTATCAGTAGGATCAATCAAGTGAAGATGTACAGCAAGACATGTTACCAAAGAGCCTAATATCAAATTACGTTTATCTCGTATAACCTGAGAAAATTGTGAAGCAAGCCAATAACCTAAATTCACTCTTTTCTTCTCTTTCATGCACCACAAAAAGAATAACTCTGATTTTGTTAACACAACAAAAGAATCTTTTCTACCAGAAAATGAAAATGCCAAAAATCGATGAATATACTTCAAAGCATTATCATGCAAGTAAATATCCTTAGATTTTCTAGGGTCATAATATATCTCTGAAGTCCATTCTTTATATACCCTAACTGCAATAAAATATTCAGAATATCCACAGCACATGGTCAAATAATCATCAGAATTTGCAAATTCATCAGTAAAAAGTCCTAATGCAACATTAAACTCAGCAATTGACAACTTAAATTCTTTCCCCATCAACCGAAAGTAAATTGCCTTCGCATGCCTATCTTTTTCTACATCCGCCGATCTAAATTCAAAAGTGGTGTAAAATTCACGTACAAGCTCAACATAGGCAGGATAATGAAAAGAAAAATAAGGCTTCCATCCTATATTTTCAATGTACTCAAACACAGCATTATCAATATTTAAAGCTTCTAAAGTGGAAGTATGTATGCACTTACAAGGAATAATGCTCTGTTCACAAATAAATTTGTACCTATCCTTGTGTTTCTTTTTAGTGAAGCTCAAATTCCCTTTCAAATCAGACTCCGAAATTGGAAGAGTAGATAAAGGCATACCTGTTCGGGCTCGTTTCCGGGTTGGGGGTGTTTTCTTATCATTCAATGAAGATGGTAGAGTAGAGTGATTCCTTTTAGCAGGGGCTTTCGGTTTAGCGGTTGTGGTTGCGCGTCCCATGCTTGAGAGGTCGCCGGTGGAGTGCGCAGGCGGCGCTGATTTAGACGGCCACCGGGGCTGTGCGTTCCGGCGAGATAGAGAGTGGCGCGGCGGAAATCTGCTCGTCGGACGGCAGTCGCTCAGACGGCGTTGTTGTGCTAGTGAAGCAGTCGCGGCGAAATCAAATCGCCGCTCGGAGTGGGCGGTTGCAGTCGGGCCTGAATTTCCGGCGAAGAAAGGGGGACCGCGCTGTTGGGCTGTAGGCGCGGTGGTGGCGCGGCAGCTGCCGCTGGGGTGGTTGCGGCGCTGTGGGATCGCCGGTGTTTGGCGAAGTGGGCCAGCGGTGGGGCGATTCGGCAAGAGGGAGATCGGGAGGCGGTTAGAATGTGATACGTGATTAGGGTTCTGGCCTGAGAGACAATAATAATAAAAAAAATAAAAAATAAAAAAAATAAACAAAATAAAAAAATAAAAAAATAACTAAATAAAAAAATACATAAAGACTAATCAAGCAAAAAGAATGAAGCAAATAAAGTTCCAGGAGAAGTCTTTTGTTAAGGCGTGCCCACGCCTTATCTTGCCACTTCAATATAAACTCCTCTTCAAATAAGGCGTGCCCACGCCTTATCTGAAATCCTCTCCTAAAACATACACACAAAAACGAAGTTAAAAGCAAAAATAGCAAAATATAAACTAAGTAAACATTGGGTTGCCTCCCAACAAGCGCCTTTGTTTATTGTCGATGGCTCAACTTAGGATTGTGGTTCCCTCTAGTATTGTGGATTATCTAACTCCACACATTCCATGTGCTCTTTCTGAAAACCTTCTCGATACTCTTTCAATTGGTGACCATTCACCTTGAAAATTTTATTCGTCCTAAGGCTTTGGATCTCAACTGCACCATGAGAAAATATTTTAGTAATAACAAAGGGACCTATCCAACGAAAACGTAACTTACCTGGAAATAATTTCAACTTAGAATGATAAAGTAACACTTTTTCTCCAATTGTGAAATTTTTCCGTGAAATCTGTGCATCGTGAAATGCCTTTGTTTTCATCTTATAAATCACAAAATTCTCATATGCTTCATTCCTCAACTCTTCAATCTCTTGCAATTGCAACTTTCGACCAATACCAGCCTCATCAAAACTCATGTTGCACTTCTTAACCGCCCAATATGCCTTGTGTTCTAGTTCAATGGGCAAATGGCATGGCATACTATAGACGAGCCTATAAGGAGACATCCCTATAGGTGTCTTATATGCTGTACGATATGCCCATAATGCATCATCCAATCTCAAGCTCCAATCCTTACGATTGGGTTGCACCGTCTTCTCCAAAATTGCCTTAATCTCTCGATTCGACACTTCGGCTTGACCATTCGTTTGAGGGTGGTAGGATGTGGACATCTTATGCATAACCGAGTATTTCCGCAATAATGCTTCAATAGTTCGATTGCAAAAATGTGTCCCCCTATCACTTATGATCGCCCTTGGAATTCCGAACCTAGCAAAAATGTTAAGACCTCAAAAATCCTGCAACCACTTTAGAATCATTAGTCCGAGTGGCTTTTGCTTCCACCCATTTCGAGACATAATCAACAAGAAGCAAAATATATATATTACCAAAAGAAGACGGAAACGGACCCATGAAATCCATACCCCACACATCAAAAATTTCACACACAATTATGGGATTTTGGGGCATTTCATTCCTTTGAGAAATATTTCCTATTCTTTGACAATTATCACACCCCTTACAAAAATCATATGCATCTCGAAACAATGATGGCCAATAAAATCCACACTCTAAAACCTTAAAAGCAGTACGTTTGGATCCAAAATGTCCTCCACAAGCATAATTATGACAAAAGGTGAGAATGGAAAAGAATTCAAGATCGGGTACACACCTTCGTATTACCTGATTAGCACAATGCTTCCATAAATACGGATCATCCCAAAAGTAGTATTTAGCATCACTACGTAACTTATCTCTTTGAGCCTTGTTCATCTCCTTTGGATAAAATCCAGCTACAAGAAAATTCACCAGATCAGCAAACCATGGGACAGACTGCACTGATACTGAGGGCGTCACAACGAGCAACTGCTCGTCTGGGAATTCTTCCAGCAGTGGTTCAGCGTCCTCAGCTCTCTCCAAACGACTAAGATGGTCAGCCACTACATTCTCTGTACCTCTCTTGTCTTTAATTTCAAGATCGAACTCTTGGAGCAATAAAATCCATCGAATAAGTCTCGGTTTAGCTTCTTTCTTCGTCATCAAATACTTTAAGGCTGCATGATCAGAAAATACAATCACTTTAGTCCCAAGTAAATATGAACGAAATTTTTCTAAAGCAAAAACCACAACAAGAAGTTATTTTTCCGTGGTAGAATAGTTAGCTTGAGCTTGATCCAAAGTTCGTGATGCATAATATATCACATGAGACTTCTTATCCACACGCTGCCCAAGAACAGCCCCTATAGCATAATCACTTGCATCGCACATGATCTCAAATGGTAGGTTCCAATTCGGGGGTTGGATGATGGGTGGTGTGGTTAACAATCTCTTCAATGTGTCAAAAGCCTCTTTGCACGCCTCATCAAGCTCGAACTCCACATCCTTTTGCAAAAGTCTACAAAGAGGTGATGCTATCTTGGAAAAATCCTTGATAAACCTCCTATAAAAACCTGCATGACCAAGAAAAGAACGAACTTCCCGCACAGTGGTGGGGTAAGGCAAAGCATAAATAAGTTCAACCTTAGACTTGTCTACTTCTATGCTTTTTTTCGAAACAATATGGCCTAACACAATTCCTTTCTCTACCATAAAATGACATTTTTCCCAATTTAAAACCAAATTAGTCTCAATGCATCGTTTAAGAATTAAACTAAGGTTTCCTAGACATATTTCAAATGATCCACCATAGACACTAAAATCATCCATGAAAACCTCAATTATATTCCCCACAAATTCGGAAAAAATGCTTACCATACACCTTTGGAATGTGGCAGGGGCATTGCAAAGCCCAAATAGCATCTTACGATATGCAAATGTGCCAAACGGACAAGTGAAAGTCGTCTTCTCTTGATCCTCTGGGGCTATAGCAATCTGAAAATAACCAGAAAATCCATCAAGAAAGCAATAAAAAGAATAACCTCCAAGCCTTTCTAACATCTGATCGATGAAGGGTAAAGGAAAATGATCCTTTCGTGTCATGGCATTCAGCTTGCGATAATCTATGCATACTCTCCATCCTGTTTGCACACGAGTTGGAATAGATTCACCCTTATCATTCTCTATCACTGTCACTCCGGATTTCTTTGGTACCACCTGTGTAGGACTAACCCACTTGCTATCCGATATGGGAAAAATTATCCCAACTTGTAGTAGCTTCAAAATCTCTTTCTTCACCACTTCCATCATTGGTGGGTTTAATCGACGTTGGGCTTCTCGAGTGGGACGTGAGTCCTCCTCAAGTAGGATTCGATGCATGCACAATGATGGACTGATCCCCTTGAGGTCTGCCACTGTCCAACCTATAGCCTGTTGGTGCTTTTTCAACACCGAAACCAACATCGTCTCTTGGGCCTCCGTCAACTTTGCTGAAATGATGATGGGAAGTGTATCTGTCACGCCCCAAATTTAAAAATATTGACCTTTTAAAAAGTAGTTAAAATAACTAATTTTAACGTGCCAAAAATTGAATCTTAAATTTATAACGTTAAAATAAAGGGACGTAACGACAAATATAATTAAAATCACGTTAACTATTGCAGCGGAAACAATTATAATATAATTCAGTGAAAAAAATACCATATAATTATTTTACAAAGAATATTTAAAGAAAATCCTTATTTTTAAATATATATATATGCTCGTCTCCCACCACCACTCCTCGCCATCCAACTCTTCAACCTGAAATTGTAAATTGTTGGGGGTGAGCATGCAAGCACACTCAGTGGGAATTAAGTCATTCAATACTTAATATTAAAAATAAATAATCAAGTAATTGCAATTTAGCAAATAACATTCACATTGCCACATATACTTTGCCAACTTTGCCATTAATACTTTGCCATTGTAACTTTGCCAATAGAGTTTTGTGAACCATCGCATGTTTGTGGACCTTCCCAAAGCCAAATTAATGACTAAGGTATTCCCACACATAGACATCGCATGTTTGTGGACCTTCCCAAAGCCAAATTAATGACTAAGGTATTCCCACACGTAGTGAGCACGGCGGGTCGCGCCCGAAGACCCGTCGGTCCCGGACCTCATTTGGAGCCCCTAGCTATTAGATAACTTTGCCATAAACTTTGCCAATAGAATAATATACTTTGCCACATAACAATAGAAATGAATTCACATAGTAAACAATTAACTCAAACATTTATCTAAAACATTAAATAATGAATAACTTGTCATTGCAATAGAACTCTACCAATCACGGTACAGATTAAAGCAATTAAAAACCCACCTCGATAGAAACGTGAAAGTAATACGTGGAAACATCGCATCATTTATTTTTCATAGTTATCGCCGCCTTGCCGTGTTACATAGAATAACATACAATTGTATTTTTTTTTAAACTATACTAATTCCAAAGTAATACTTAATATAATAATAAACTTGCAATGATCTTCTGATTTCTGCTCACAATAGCATACATATATATATATAACATATGGGGAATGAGAGAAGAAATTATACATATGAAACGATTATTGTTACATTAATAATTTAAATCCATTAACTTTAATATTTATAACAATAAGAAACGCATGTGGGAAGACGGGTTAGTAAAATAATGTGTGCTTTAAATTGAAATTTCTATAAATTAATTTACAAAGGTTAAAATGCAAAATGTTACCCATCTTTTAAACTGCCGGTGGAAATGATAATTTTTAATACTATAAATTGTCTTAAAAATTGTACCGGTTAGGAATTTGAGGGAGATAAATATTTGAAATTTCTCTTGTTGAAAATTAAATAAATTATATATATTTTAAAAAAAGTTTGGGGTATTACAGTATCATTCAGGCCCAAATAAGCATACTTCAAATGATCAGGTAACGACTTCAATTCAAGCTCTGGTGCCTGCAAAGAAGATGGAAGAATTTTTGGGTAAGTATCACGTAATTTTACAAATGCAACATCATACCTAGAATTCTTTTCTTGCTCATCTCCTTCTTCCATTTCTTGCAAACTTTCTAGTTTATTCCTGCAATCAAGCTCAAAAATTTCCTGCACAATTGGTTCTATAACACTCACAGCAAAAAGAGAGTCAGAAGCATTAGGAAATTTCATAGCATCAAATATGTTAAAATGAATAATTTGTCCATCAAATTCCATTGTGAGAGTACCCCCATGGACATCTATTTTTGTTTGAGAAGTATCCATAAATGGTCTTCCTAACAAAATAGGTATGGAATGTCCTGGATTATCATTCATATCTAACACATAAAAATCTGCAGGAAAAATTAACTTGTCTACGTGTACGAGAACATCCTCAACTACACCTGTTGGGTGTGTAACACTTCTATCAGCTAGTTGGATAGTCACTCCCGTCTTCCTCAATGGTCCAACTCCTAACTTCTCAAATATAGATCGTGGCATGACATTAATAGAGGCTCCAAGATCAAGCATAGCTTGCTCAATCTTGTGACCTCCTATCGTGCAAGGAATAACGAACATGCCCGGATCTTTCCTTTTTGGAGGCAACTTCTTTTGGAAGACGGCTGAGACGTGCTCTCCCATGAAAATCTTCTCATTTCCAACCAACTTCCGTCGATTAGTGCACAGTTCCTTCAGGAACTTGGCATACCTCGGAATCTGCTTAACTGCATCAATCAACGGAATGTTGATCTCAACCTTTCGGAACACATCAAGTATTTGCTGGTCCTTGACACCTTTTTCTGTCTTTTTAAACCTGGACGGGAAAGGTAATGATTTAGTAATAACAGGAATTGAATTACGAGCATTTACCTCCTTTTTCATTTCTGGGACACTTACACTGAGGGGGTCAGTGTTGCTGAAATCTGCATCCTGAGTTTTTTGGACAGCTTTCTCGGGTCTAACCAGCTCGTCCCGAGCATCAATCTGATCATTAGGCATTTGAGAATGCCCCTCATCACCTACTCCAATCTGCCCTCCATCTTCCTCACTTCGTTTAGGTGCCGAAATTTCTTCTAACATCTTACCACTTCGTAAAGTTATGGCACTTACATTTCGAGGGTTGATTTCGGGCTGAGATGGTAGCTTACCACTGTTTTGTGCTTGCATCTGGTTAAGGGCTGTAGCTATCTGACTCATTTGGGCCTCCAAATTCTTTTGTCCGGCCTCCAAATTTCTTTGTCCAGATTGCAAAGATCTCACGACTACTTGATTCTCTTGTTGAGCTTTCAACGTCGTGGATGCCAATGACTTCAACATATCCTCAAAAGACATATCTGAACTTCCACCACCACTATTCTGTCCCATAACCTTCTCCATAACAAATCAAATCTTATAAACAAAAATAAATATAAAATACAATTTGAAAAAATCTATCTTGACTATTAATCTTCTCCATAACCTTTTAAATTATTTTGTTAATCTTCACACCTTCGGATATAGATACAGTATCTCTTAACACTTGTAACCACCTCCCACCAAACATTTATTGTTTTTGGTATTATCCATATAATTGAGAAATAATTCTTGTTTGCATTATAAGAAAATGAGAAAATTTCATTTTACGTCCTGTACTTAGGTTTAATTCAGTTTATATCATTTCAGTTTCAATCTTTTCAATTTACATCCCTTTTTAACGAATTTATGTCCTTTTTATCGATTTTTTTTAATATTCACCGGAATGTGTGGAATAAATTGGGATTTCGGCCTAATAGTCTAATATATAAAAATTCCATTAAAAATCTAAAAATATCTTTAAAAATTCGAAAATCTTATTAAATAAAAAACTATAAAATGTGTAAAATAAAATTCAAAATATCTCATTAATTTTTTTTAAAAATCTCATTAAAAATGTGTAATATAAAAATAAAAAATGCTAAAATTTTGAAAATCCTATAAATTACAAATATTAAATTCTAAAAAAATTGAAAAATATCATTAAAATTTCTAAAAATCTCAGTTTTTAAATGTGTAGATTAGAAATAAAAAATTCTAAAAATCTTATAGTAATAATAAAAATTATTAATTTTTCATTAAAAACCAAACTTGAATTGAACTCGTCCGCAATTAAATTTTGCTAGAGCTCCTAAATTTTTTGTGTCCCATGAAGTTTTCCGACTCGCTACCAAGATTGAGTGGAATTTCCACGCTTTGATCGATCATGGAACCGTTTCAAATTCATTTGAATGAGATTTCAATTTTTATTTTAAACATTTTTGAAATTTTAATTTATAGATTTTTTTTTAATGTTATGAGATTATCAGATTTTTAATGAGATTTTTAGAATTTTTTTTAATATACACATTTTTCAGATATTTAGAATTGTAGATTTTTTAATTTTTTTTTAGAATTTCATAATTTTTAATTCTTATTTTACACAATTTATAAATTTTAATTTTTATGATATTTTTAATGTGATTTTCAGAAAATTTTAATTATTATTATTTTTAAAAAAAATGAAGGACGTAAATCTTACTATTTGACCAGAATTCCAATTTTTCGGCAAAAAAATTATAAATTGGACTGAAAATGACGTAAATTGGACATCCCAGGACGTAAATTGCAAAAGTGAAACTTAAAGGATATAAACTGGATTTGACCCTAGTTAACTTTCTCTAGCTAAAAATATGTAATGATAGAAAATTGATTTTTAATAATAGGTCATGCTATTAATTCTTAATGTGTGTCATTAAAGACTACTGAGAAATTTTTTAGCGAGGGCTTCTATCCCTCGTCCGAATGCTCTTCGCTAAATTAATAATGAGGGATTTTTGAAAACCCTCGCTAATTAGCGAGCGCTTTCAAATTTCCTCGGCAAATTAGCGAGGGTTTTCAAATCCCTCGCCAAGGCCCTCACTATTTTGTTCCCTCGTTAAATCCCTCACCTTCGTTAAAGGCCCTCGCTAAATCGCGAGTTTTTTTGTAGTGAATAGTTGCGGAAGATGGATTACCTGGCCTCTCACTTGAGGTTGCCGCCAATTTCTAGGGCAATATTCAGATAGATAGTGTCGGTACCAACAATATTATGGAATCCCAGCTTGTGGTTCTAATATATATAAGCTAGTTTTAAAAAAAAAAAGAAACACACAGTAGAATTTTATATAGCTAGTGTCAAACGAACATTATGATTTTATAATTAAAATACTAGCTTGCACAAAACATATCCAACAGAAATAATAATACTGACTCTGGCAATGTAAAGTTACAATTGCGCGCACTTTGCAATTAGTGAGTGCAGCTTTATTCGACGGGTATCATATATTTGTTTATTCAATATATTTATATTTAGGCGGTTTTTCGTTGCAGTGGTACACCTTTGCGATATTCTGCTAGAGCCCATAATGGATATATATTTCTATATGTTGGATAATGCAACATGCAATTTTTCAAGAAAACACCGGTAATTTCCTGCAAATAAAATTAAATGAAGGTTAATAAAAAAAACTATTTATATATTGGGAGATGAGAAAAAATGACAATCACTAGCAAATTCTTGATTATACCTGTTGAGGAAAATCACCATTCTCTAATTGAGAGTTAATCAAAAGCTTTGCTCCACGATGTAGAGGTGTTGGATCCCTATCACCCTATTTTAGGCAATCAGAACAGGACGACAACTGTTAAAATCTTTATTATTAATTGTAAAAATATTTTAATTAATTTTATATCAGTTTATAGTTCATACACGACTTATATATTTATATAATAAAATATATATTAGAAAAACTATAAGAAAATTGACGTTTAATGACAACAATTCTATTATTATAGCTCTAGCTAAAAGTCTTTAACGACAATTTTCTTGTAGTGAAAAATGATCGAAGATTTAACTAACCTGGCCTGAATGTATTAAACCCATCATAGCCCATGAAGTCTGAACCAAGTTTGAGTGGTTTCCTTCTAGTGGAATGTATTCCTGTTCTCACGTAAACAAACATTTTGCAATAAAATTAAAATATCAAGAAATGAGCCAAAAAAAAAAAAAAGGAAAGAAAAGAAAATAAAAAAATGTTTTGGGCCATTGGGTAGTGGTAATTGCGGGATAATTTCATTTTAGGTCCCATAACTTAGGTCCAGTTTAAATCCTTTAAGTATTTCTTTTTTCACTTTACGTACTAAGTTTTTCAATTTACATAATTTTTTGTTCAATTTACATTATTTTTGCTAATTTTTTTAAAATTCTTGGGACGATGGGAGTATTATACATTAAAAATTGAACAAAATATGCAATTAAGGATCAATATTGATAAAGGGGAATAAATTAAAAGTGACCTTGTTTGGACAGGAAAGGTAGCTTTCCCCCCAGCCTCCATCATTCAATTGTATTTTCAATAGAAAATGAACAGCTTTTCGAATAGCTGCACAGTTGTTGTAAGTTTTCCCAGTTGCTACTAGTCCATCAATTGCAAACCAAGTAGCATATGTAAAACAAATACCCCAGCTTCCATACCTATATTTTTAATTAATATGTAATTAACAAACATCAAATTAATTATTATATATTATCAAAATTAAATCAAATACCATGAACCATCTGGCCTTTGAACATCTTCGAGGTAGCTAACAGCCTTAACGATGGAAGTTTGGATCTCTTTCTTGCGATGATTAGGGTACAACTCTTGAAACAGAACAAGAGCTTGTATTACTGATGAAGTGCACTCTGGATATCTGGATATGCATGCAATCTTATTATATTCTGTCGCTAATCAGCGTGTTTTTTTTAGTGTCTTAAATAGGGAATTAATTAAGAAGGTTGATCTTACTCATGCTCAATCACAAGATCAGCAAAAAGTTCTATAGGATTCAACAACTGCGCGGACAACCATTTTAAAAACATAATTATTATAATTCCCACAAATTAACTTGAATGTATAATTAAAAGATGCTTAATTTATACCTCTAACCACTCCGGGGATCCTGCAGGCTCCCAACAAGACATACCGCCGTTTCTGCTCTGTAATATTGAATCAAATTTTGAAGGCAAAAATAAATGTGCATGGTTGGAAAATTAAGATGAATGAATCATGCCTTGATTAAATTTCTCTGGTTTTCATCCTACATTTTTCTTTGAATATATAAATATATATAATGATCAACCTGTAAAGAGAGCAATATGTTGACAGCATTGAAGAATCTCTGATGCTCCAGTTTTTCCCCCACAATCTCAGTAGGCATCTTAGAAAAGGCAAGGCAACACTGAAAGAAACCAAACAATATCAGTGTTGGTTGTTTGAGTCTCAAACTTTTTTGCACTAATTATAGTTTCTTGATAAATTAATAAACGTGCCTTCAATCCTTCCGCAGTGCAATCAGAAACTTGCCATCCATGATCTTGGTCAGAAAACGTCCACGATCCCTTTGAAATATGGCGGTACATACTTTTGATGTCACCCGAAGGATTTTCTTTTACCTGCATATATATATGTAAATATGCTTAAGTTTAAACATACATAGAGCAAGAAATTTCACTATGCATATATGTATGTTTTCAATTAACCTGAGACTTTTTTATGAAGTTGTGCCCCTTTTTTAGAGTCTCGCTTATTTCATCGCTCAGATCACAAGCCAACAACGCTTGTATAGCTAAACTCGTATCCCACATTTGACTTCCAAAAGTCTGCATTCATGAGACGTGATACTTTAGCATGTTTTTGTAATACTCGTGTTTGAAAAGTATGACCAAATATCTCATTACCTGCATCTTCATTCCATCTTCAGCAAGCCAAATAAAATCAGGAATTCTTGCAAGATGTTTCTTGAAATGGTCTCCATTGGGATCCTCAACCCAACATGCCAACATACATAATGCCTTCTCCACAGATCCTATAGTAATATATCTACTGTTTTCATCTTCATAGTGGATGTGTTTCATTGTCACCTCAAGAGCTTTCTCCCTCAACTTGTTCATAGGCCAACGAGTCAAGAAAGGCTCGGTTAATACATAACAACTATCCCACATTACATTTTGTAACATGGAATGATGATAATATATGTCCTCCTGCATCATCAATTTATTTTAGCATCAAGACGAACAGAGCGAATTCATTAATGAGACATGTAACTTAATTTTACCTTTGCACATTGGTGTCGTATGCTTCTCCAATTGATTTCTTCATAAGGTTGATTGTACAACTCATCTCTTAGTTGCAAGATAAGAGGAGTGATTGGGGCTACATATCTCTTGCCATATAGGTAGGACATTGGCATGTAAATCATACGGCAGTAGCACCACATTTTTGCTGCATGTGTTTTATGGGCTTGAGTCAAGGGGGGAGGTTAGGAAAGTTTAAAATAAAATAAAAAAATACCATTAAAAAGACCTATTGCCAGACAATTACCTGGATGTATGGGAAGAAAAGATGGAAGAAGCCAAAATTCAGGGGGCATTGGGTTGCATGCTGACCACTCGCATGCTCCAATTATCTACAAATGCAAATCAACATTAATTTTCAGCATAACCAATTGGAATAGGGACCCTTCCCGCATTTTCTGGTGCATTAATTAATTAATCTTTTATTTATAGACTTTTCTTATACACCATTTAATTGTTCAATAATACTCTCTTCAATTATTTGTAAATGTCATTCTGGTGTTTTATCACAAAAATTAAGAATATTTTTTTAGAGAAAATCAGTTCTGTTTCTAAATCATATTTAGATTGGAGTCTGTCGAATGAATCCAATCAAGCAGAATCCAATTTTAATACAACGCAATTAAAAAATGAAGAAATAGAACAGTTGATGATATCAGCCCAAGTATTAATTACACGGCCTTGGCTATCAACTACAGATGGGTAGAAATTGAAACCATTTAGGTTGAAAGCCATAGTGCTGATCCCTAAAGCAATGAACCAGATACCCACTACAGGCCAAGCAGTCAGGAAGAAGTGTAATGAGCGGGAATTGTTGAAACTAGCATATTGGGTCCCGTAACTTTGCCCGACTCCACATTTGGTCCTTTTTCTTTCCAGATTTTCAACTATAGTTCATTTGTTATCAGGACAGGTCCTTTCTGGCAAAAATTTAAAAAACCGACCGGAATCAACACGTACTGGTCATGTGAGGTACCAAAATTGGTCCTGCTCCGGTGGAAGTGCTAGCATGGCGTGCCGAATCAATAAAACAGGTCCATGCCATGCTCCGTTATCAGTCAAGTAGCATATAGAGCAAATGGAGGGAAATCAGTGTGGCAAAATTTGGGAAAGTAAATGCACAAAAAAAAAAAAAAATCCCTGGTAATCAATTTTTGGGGATTACGAATTAGGGTAAAGGAACATACGGTTGGTTGGATTTGTTTCTTGTTAAAAAAATTAAGGGTAAATGATTTACACATTTTCAGATTTAATTCAATTATATTAATATTTTTCATGTTCTTTTTGGTTGATTTATTTTGGACAGACGAAACCCTATTCATAGATTTAAATATTAGTTTTTACCAATTAAATTTTTTTTTATTGTGATTTAATTATAAATATATTTTAATTTACTTGTGGGGCAGTCACCGGGTCCGGATGATGATCATTTTTGATATATCACGTGAGAAGCACATGGGATTTCTATAGTTGAAAAAGACCTGTACGGATAACAAAAGGACTGTAGTTGAAAACTGAAAAGAATGAGGACCAAATTAATGTGGATTCGGGTAAAGTAACAGGACCATTTGTGATTTTTTTGTCATATTTTATGTCAAAATTAATAATAATTAAGGACAATTACTATTGGGAAATTGGAAACTTGATTTAATGAAGGTGGAAATTAAGCTCTATGACTTTAAACGGGAACCCCGCAAGTGGGCGGTGGGATTGGTCCTTGGATCGGATACCCGAGACTTAAAGAAAAAAAATATATATAGAAGGCTATGATGACATTTAAAAAGAATTAGGGAGAAAATATTAGTCTCTTTTGGGGTGAAATTAAGGAGTAATTAAAGGTACGTACTGAAAGCCATATCTTTCCCCATGAAGGTATTGCTTTAACGGTGCCTTGATCAGCTATCCATTTTCTTGCTCTGCTACACGCATTGTCATCGGCTCCTTCTCCTAATATACGCATACAAATGTAATTGAGTGTTGTGCAGAACATTATGCTGTGCCCTTCTACGTGCAATCCCCATCCGCCGTCTTCATTCTATTCAAATTGCAAAATATTATAGGCTCAATCCATCAATCATCAATTTATATATATATATATATATATCGAGTTAAAATGTTTTGTAGCCCCATAACTTGTCTACTATGCAATTTTGGTCCCAAATTTTTTCCGGAGATTTTGAATTCGACATTTTTTTTAATATTGATACTAAATCGAAAATGTCAACATTAAGGGGTCAAAATTGCACCTGATGACAGTATATGTAACGCAGAATTTCTCGACGATATTCTTCTGGAAAAACTGTGTTGAGATGGCCAGTAACACAAATAACACAAACTTTTAGCGTACTTTAACATAAACTAATAGTACTAGTTTGTGTTGAAATCGTGTTATCGAAAGACTGACTATAGGGGGAACAATGAACAATTGGCCCCCATTTTCTGCAGGCCAGTGACCATCACTTGCTTGCAATGCTGAAAAGTAGTGAACACCTCGCCGGAGAGTGTCGCTGGCTGCCTCATAACTTATATCTTCATCGTCACCCACCTTCACTGGCCCTATTCTCTGTTTGAAATTCTTCTCATGCAACAACTGAATTTAACACAAAATCATTACTTTTAGTCATTGTTATATATGCATGTGGAAAGGAACATATGCTAATTTGGAGATCCAAACAAAGGTCCACGTGAGTTCAATATGCATGAGAGAATTATTGGAAATATTACAATATTAATGTACAAAATTCTTAGATTCTTTTTGGTAAACTCCAAAATAAATATATGGGAATTCAACTCTAAGCAGAGAATATCATATCAATGCATGTAAAAGTAGTGTAGTCCATCAATCTTAAATGATATAAATGAGCTACCTCATACAAAACGTTTCACAACAATAAATAAACGAATTAATGAGAGTTTGGAGCGCATATATATATTACGATGATATAATTATTGGAACATATCCAGTCCTCTCAGAAGAGAGTTTCGAATAAATATATAATTATTTGTATTAGAGTTGGTGTTTTATTATTTCTGATGTTTTGTTATTTGGGCCCACTTCTATGTTTTGGCCCACACTTAATTAATTACTTGCTTCATGGGCGGGCCTGTGCCCTTGGTGTATATATATCATGTATTGCTGGACGTGTGCGCCGCATCAATTCATTCAATAAGATACAGCCAATTTCAATGCGCTATGTTCTGTTTTTCTTTGATTCTTGACATGGTATCAGAGCTGGTTCATTCCGCATAACCGCTTCAAGATTCTGAAATTTGGGATTTCTTTATCAACTGACGAAGTCGCCTTCCCTGCTCCCTTCGTGATGGACGAAGGCAAGAATGGTGATGGGGCAGAATCTTCGGTCGAGATTTTGGCCAATATGGCAGGTACGTCGCCAATTTTTTCAAAGTCTTGGATCATAGATTTCGGAGCAACGGAACATATTACATGTCGGGATGACATGCTATTTAGTGTTACTCAATCCAGTGTGGAACCATCAGTCAAAATACCTAACGGTGATGTTGTTCCTGTGCATTCGGTTGGACGGGCCGACCTTGGCAATGGACTGATTTTGAATCGTGTTTTATTCATACCGCAATTTCATTGCAATTTACTTTCCGTTAGTCGTCTTACACGTGATATGAATTGTGTTTTCACCTTCTTTCGTGATTTCTGCATATTGCAAGCCTTACCCTCGAGAAAGCTAATTGGAGTGGGTAGTTTCTGTAATGGTCTATATTATTTAGAGCCTTGGAAAACTGAAGGGGCAGTTCTAGCAGTGGTAGGAGACTTGAATTTGTGGCACAGACGATTGGGACATGCCTCGGATGGAAAACTACGGCAGATTAATTCGTTGAACAATTATACAAAAAACAATAATTTTTGTGATTCTTGTATACGACCGAAACAAACACGTTTGCCCTTTCCTAGTAGTGTTAGTAAGACTTTGAATTGTTTTGAATTGGTCCATTGTGATATTTGGGGGCCCTATAGGTGCGATACATTCACTGGTGCTCGTTACTTTCTGTCAATTGTGGATGATTTTAGCAGAGGTGTTTGGATCTTTCTTGTTCAACGAAAATCAAATGTTGTGATGCAATTGATTCGATTTTATAACATGATTAAAAATCAATTTGGAGTGTTTGTTAAAAGGGTACGATCGGATAATGGCGTAGAATTTCGATCGTCCACCTTTCTCGATTACTATCACGCTAATGGAATTTTATTGGAAAGTTCGTGCACGAATACTCCGCAACAAAATGGCGTAGTAGAGCGGAAACATCGACATATTTTAGAGGTGGCACGAGCACTTCGATTTGAGTCAGGATTGCCAATTGAATTTTGGGGTGAGTGTGTTCTCATAGCTGTTTATATTATAAACGGACTTCCGTCCCCTGTAATATCAAATCAGACCCCGTTTGAGAGACTATTTGGCAAGAAACCCTCGTATGATCACCTTAGGGTTTTCAGATGCCTTGTGTATGCCCAGGAGAATCATCACAAGGACAAATTTGGGGAACATGGGAGTGCATGTGTTTTTGTGGGTTACCCAGCAGGACAGAAAGCCTACAAAGTATTTGACTTACACACTCGTAAGTTTTACACCTTACAGGATGTTACTTTTGTTGAAGATATGTCCCCGTTTCGAGGAGACGACAATCTGGACTTTTCGCTGCCATAGATACGGCCCGCGCTCGAGTTCGGGAACCATCCTTCTCGTCACAACCGGTGTCGGCCTGGTCGCATCCTTTTGTTCGCCCCCGAGTAGAGAGGACTCATACGGACGAACAACAAGTTGAACTACCCTCGCCTGATCTGGCCGACACAACCTCGCCTGCTCAACGGGCTGTGTGAACTGAACCATCCGAGACAGCCTCGCCTTCTCAACAAGCAGCCGACGTCGATTTGTTGGCCAATGCCCCACCTGGCCATTCAGGTCATAGTCAGCGAGTCAGTGAAAGAATCAAGAAGCAACCCAAACACTTGGATACTTACATCACCGACCTTCCCCCTTCGGTATATCATGCACAACCCACTGTCAACTCAACTTGCTCGACGGTACGCCCTTTATCTCGATATGTATCGTACGATAAGTTTTCATTAGCTCACAAAGATTTCTTAGCGGCCATCACAACACGTGATAAGCCAAAACATTTTTCCAGGCTATTCGAGACCCTTTATGGCGTGAGGCGATGGCCAAATAAATTCGTGCCTTGGAACAGAATGGCACTTGGACACTAACTTCATTACCTCCCGGAAAGAAGGTCGTTGGTTCTAAGTGGGTTTTCAAAATCAAATACAAACCAAATGGTGATGTATAGAGATACAAGACGCGTTTGGTTGCAAAGGGGTTCACTCAAATTGAAGGGGTTGATTTCCATGAAACATTTGCTCCCGTCGCAAAGTTGGTAACAATTAGGTGTTTGTTAACTATTGTTGCAAAACGTCACTGGGAGGTCCATCAATTGTACGTCAACAATGCATTTCTACATGGTGACTTATATGAAAATGTGTATATGAGTATTCCTCAGGGTTTTGCCAAGGAGGGTGACACTCGAGTTTGTAAGCTGCAAAAATCCCTTTATGGACTTCGTCATGCATCTCGGAATTGGTACGAGAAATTCACTCAAGCCCTCATTTCCATTGGTTTTCGCCGATCACGCGCGGACCACTCCTTATTTGTATTTCGCAAAGAGTCCACATACGTTTCTGCATTGATCTATGTCGACGATGTTTTACTTGCCGGAAACAACGTTGCTCACATTGAATATGTGAAATAATTTTTGGATGAGAAGTTCAGTATTAAGAATCTTGGTCCACTAAAGTATTTTTTAGGCATTGAGGTTGCTCGTTCCCCCAAAGGTTTTGTCTTGAGTCAATGTAAGTATGCACTAGACATCTTAGAAGAAAGTATGCTTCACGGAGGTCGCCCATGCAAGTTTCCCATGGAACAAAATTTGAAGCTCACGTTTGATGATAACAGCCCATTGATTGAAGCTGGACGTTATAGGCGTTTGATTGGTCGGTTGTTGTACCTCACCGTCACACGACCCGACATCGTGTATCCGGTAAGCCAACTTAGCCAATTCCTTGGGCAACCTCGTGCGACCCATATGGCAGCAGTTGAGCGAGTGTTGCGGTATTTGAAAGACGCCCCAGGTTAAGGGATTCTACTTGCAGCCGATGATGGGTTCGATTTGAGTGGATTTTGTGACGCTGATTGAGCGGGGTGCCCGTTTAGGCGTCGTTCGTCTACAAGATATTTTATTACCCTTGGTGGTTTGCCCGTTTCTTGGTGCACCAAGAAACAATCCGTTGTTTCTCGGTCTTCGGCCGAAGCTGAGTATCGGGCCATGGCGACAACTGTTTGTGAAATTGTTTGGTTACGGTGGCTTCTACGCCACTTCGATGTATTTTTTAGGCGTCCTCCGTCACTCTTCTGCGATAACCAAGCAGCTCGTCACATTGCCGTCAATCCTGTGTTTCATGAGCGAACCAAGCATGTTGAGATGGATTGCTGCTTTGTTCGTGAAAAGGTCGTGAATGGAACTATTCAACCTTGTAAAATCTCTACTGAAAATCAAGTTGCTGACATCTTTACGAAAGCTCTTGGTGCTGATCGTTTTCAATTTCTTCGTGGCAAGTTGGGCATTCGAGATCTTCACGTTCCAACTTGAGGGGGCGTATTAGAGTTGGTGTTTTATTATTTCTGGTGTTTTGTTATTTGGGCCCACTTCTATGTTTTGGCCCACACTTAATTAATTACTTGCTTCATGGGCCTGTGCCCTTGGTGTATATATATCATGTACTGCTGGCCGTGTGCGCCGCATCAATTCATTCAATAAGATACAACCAATTTCAATGCGCTATGCATTCAATAAGATACAACCAATTTCAATGCGCTATGCGCTATGCTCTGTTTTTCTTTGATTCTTGACAATTTGTTCACTTTAATGTTTGGGTATCATGAGAAATGAGTTTCAAAGTTGGTGTAGTAACAAATGGGAATCAAAGAAATTTTTTTATACATCAGAAAAATAACTTTAATTCGAGGAAATTGATATATAAGTAAGGACCAAAGCTTGTAAGAATCTATTCCAAGAAGGCTCTCTAAGACTAGACGTATGCTCAGGAAGCGGCTGGCCGGGTTGCAAATCTTTGGCCAATGCGGGCTTCCAGACCGTGGATTAATTTACCATGGGTTTGTGTCACTGCAAAAAATACGGAGATTTACGACGACAAATTTGTGACGGCCAAAAAATGGTCGCAAATTTAAACGATTTTGAGACAAAAATGGTCAAACTGACGAAGTCAATAAAATTTGCAACGAAATTATAGATTTTTTCGCAATTTGTGACAGTTTTTCAATTTGTCTCAAATTTGCGACAAAATATAACTCGTCTTAAATTTGAGATGAATTTTTTGTATATATACATACATATATATATATATATATATATTGCGATGAAAATTCAATTCATCTGAAACTAGCGACACATTTTTTAGTCTTTTTTTTTATTGCGACGAAAATATTTTTCTTCTCCAATTTGCGATGAATTTTTTTACGTTTTTTTTTATATTATATCAATAAATAAAAAATCGAACTTCTAGCCCAAGTGGCCAAAACTGCAAATTAAATCGCTAAATTGTTCTGGGCTTGAATCGGGTTTGGTCTGGTCCATCCCGTTTCGGTTTCAATCCCATTTCTTAAAAAAAGTGAGGGCAAATTCTACCGCAAATCATATAAAAATATATTTAAAAATACATTCTTTCGCAAATGCGATTTGAGTGGATTTTTCTGAGGCAAAAACCATCGCAAATTAGCACGTTTTTGTAGTGTGTGCAGACGCCGCAAATGAATGTCGAAATCAAATTTGAATTTTAACAATATAGATTATCTGAAGAATAAAAATAACAATGTAATAAATTTCAATAATACAAATAATAATATAGTAAGTTTTAACAATAACATTATGATCTCGCTCCAGCAACCGTGTAGAATTAATCACGTGCATACGCATACACCTCATACACCATGTACTCATATGCACTGGATTATACACTACTCATGAATGCTCTAGAAGGACCTACGGTTATTTTATTAGCATCTCACCATTTTCTGTTTTCTGAATTTTAGCCTGACAGATTCTCTTAGCTAGCTATAAACGTTTTCTATAAGTTGGGTTTTTGTACTCACACTTTTGGTGAGATAAGTTGGGTTTTTGTACTCACACTTTTAGTGAGATATTATCTGTAACCTTCAGTTTCTATTTGTAGCAATGAATCATTTCCTTATAATTTTACATTTCAAATCATAATCTTCTACAAACCGATCGAATTTCTGAGGTTATAAGTAACATTTAAGGTTGTGTTTCGGTGTTTCAAGACGCTGAAAAATACGAGAACACATACAGAAAACTACAAGATCTCATACAGAAAAAATGGTCAGAGGCCTTTAATTTGCTTTTCCTGCTCTTTTTGCTAGAATTTAGACAACTTCTCAGTTCGCCATTGAGCAGGACTTAGTACTAAAGTCGTTAATTGCTCCGATTTACTAGTACCGAGAGTGAAGAGCTAGCTAGACGTAATTTGTTTATTAAAAAAAAGAAAAAAAACTGGGTAGAATAAACACCTTGGTTTCTTCTTCGTTTTATTTTTTGATTATCTCCACAATACAACCCAACAAACAATAACATTTGAAGCATATTATTGCACATTAACTAAATTAGGGACGTGTGGTTAAATATAATTTTGTAACCTGAATCCGCCAGAGGAGGTCACTGCTGGGTTTAACATGAAATCGGTTGGCCCAAAAGTGTCGGCGGGCTTTGTCAACGTGTTCCCGGAGCTCAGGTGTGCCGTAATTGGGGTCGAATTCCCAAGTTTGTCTGCCCACGTAATTGTTTGTGCTGTACAGGTAAGGACTGTCAACTCCTTCCGCAATCTTTAGTCTCCACATCATTCAATTCTACCTTTAGTCACAAATTAAAAAAGTCATTCAGATTAATATAATTTTTTAAAATGTATATGCATGTAATTTTATATATCTTAGAAGAAAATCAGAGAATAATTAAAAAATGCATAATTGGTATTATAAATAAAATTATAATTAAGAAATGTAAACCGGTGAACGATGTAGCGGCGGTGGTGTGTGACGGTGGCACCTCCGAGGAACTGTGTGGCGCTGTTTGATTTAGTGTGTAATCCATGAGGAGAAACTTTAAAGATACATTAATTAAAGTTGACTTTGTCAATTGCATTATTCTTCCTAACATTTAATTATAGTATGACATTAGAGAATTACTGTATTTATATTTGACATTTATTGCAAAATTATATTTTTCCAGAGTTATTTATGAAAGTACATTCAAATTTTCAAAACTTACCGAATAACATTTATTAAATTTGATTCTTTCATTGACTTTAGTAAATGTAGGCTTCAGAATTTATGGAACTAGCTTATGTATAATTCCTAAAATATACTCCCTCCACTTTTAAATAAGTGTCACTTTGCCATTTTAATTATTTTTATAATAAGTGTCATTCTATGTTTTTTTCTTTAATTTTGACAATTTTACCCTTATAAAATAATTTGCCTTCAATTTCAATTAATATAGTAACATAAATCATGGAAAAATTATAAATATTGTACATATGAATACCACATACATTCTTGATCACATTCTTTATTAAACAAAAATTTAATATCAAAATTATTTATCATTAATGAAGGGTAATATTGACCACAACTTAATATCTTAATTTGTTGAAAAATGTTAAAGTGACACTTATTCAAAAATGGAGGGAGTATAATGATGAATTAAGAAGAAATTTATATGAATTATATTAGGTAATTTTCCACATAAATACGTTACATACATATTTAATTATAGTTATTGGAAGAGTTAATAGAAAGTTAGTATGTTTATTGAAATAATATTATGTTAAGTAATCTCCTTAAATAGGAAACAACATAGTGTTGATTTGAATATTTAGATATAATGTTCAAATATTAAAATTTTAATTAAAATGTTAAACAATGAATTGACTGAAATAAAACTTAAAACTAATTCTACATTTAATTATATACAAATTATATCTATTAACATAATATATGTTTCTTTATTAGCATTCTGATTATATATTACTATAACATTTCATTTTTTATCTTTTAATAGAATAACAAATTTATAAATTTATTTTTTTAATTAAAAATTAAAATATATTATAAACTTATTTTAACCTTGCGTAGGTAAAACGCGGTTCTTATACTAATTTTTCTTATATACTAATTATTCTGAATCGATCTCCCTCATCTGAGGTGGCTTTTCTAAAATCCTCATTTTTAAAAAAAAAATTTATGCCAATAATTTTAATTTTTTAAAACTCTTATACACCGTCTCGATAATATTCTTTAAAGGGATATTTAATGTGCAGCTCATATTGGAGATATTTTTGAATAAAATAGATCGAAGAAATTCTGACCTAGCCCCATGACCAAGAATAAAATACTTCCATGTGCGACTCAATTGCGGATTTAAACAAAAATTAACTCCCTATTTCTTTTTTAGAAATTTTCATTTTACATCGGGTAAACTATATACGGCGTAATTCAGTTTATATCCTTTAAATTTTCCACTTTTACAATTTACATTTTAGGGTGTTCAATTTACATGAATACATATCATACACGAAGATGACAATTTCTGAAAGAAGATGAAATTTATATATGATATGAGATTAAAAATTAACGGTTAAATGAACGGATGTAAATAAAACATAAAATCCGAAATGAATAAGAGAATATAGATTTTGAAATGGGAGTGATTTGAAAAGAGAGAGGTTGAAATAGACCAATCATTTTGCGATATGTCGCAGCTGAAATGTTTGCAAATATATGATATTATGCCCTTTTATGTTTTTTCAGAATTGACGTCCTTTTCGATTTTATGATTTTGCAGTTTGCTTTGTAATAATGGAAGTTGATCCAGTCTTTTTGAAAACTCTGACGACACCCAATAAACATTCTTCTAAAAATCCAACTTTTCGGCAACAGCTTGCGCGACAGGAGAAACTTAATCACCGGATGGTTGTGGTACGGTGGTGCAATTCATAAACGACGTTGTTTGTATAACAATTATTGAACTATGCTTCCTCGTCGGCGTCGCTCTTTGAATGCTCGAAAATGGGGTCGACAGCGGGTGGGGTTTGTCTTCATCGGCAACGATGTAGCGGTGGTGGTTTAGCATTATACATATTTGAATTTAGTGGGTGTTTTCAAACTCTATAAACTGCTTCTAAAATCACTTTTTTTAAAGTTGCTCTTTCACAGCTTTTACTTTTGAGAAGTGCTTTTAAACTGTTTATAGAGTTTGTAAACACCCTTATATGTAATGAGGAGAAACGTTAAAGATACATTAATCAAAAGTTGACTTTGTCTTTAGCATTATACATATTTGAATTTTTAATTAAAATTAATTAGTGTATAATTGACTATGTTAATTATAGTATGACATAGAGAGTTATTTATATTTGACATTTTTTATTTATTTATGAAAGTACATTCGAAATTTCAAAACTTACCGAATAACATTTATTAGATTTGATTCTTTCATTCACTTTAGTAAGTGTAGGTTTCAGAATTTATGGAACTAGCTTATGTATAATTCCTAAAATATATTATGACGAATTAAAAAGAAATCTATAATATTGTTTTTTTTCTTTTTTGAAAACAAATCTATAATATTGTTAGGTTATTGTCTAACTATATATATACGTTAATAGGAAGTTAGTAGGTTGATTGAAATAATATTATGTTATTTAATCTTCTTATAAATAGGAAACAAACATAGTGTTGATTTGGATATTTGGATATAAGGTCAACTATTAGAATTTTAATTAAAATCTTACACACTGAATTGACTAAAATAAAAATTAAAACTAATTCTACATTTAATTTTATATAACATAATATGTGTTTCTTAATTAGCATTCTGATTATATATGTAATTTTGTGCATAAAATTGAGTAGTAAAAAAAAGGTATGTTAAAATTATTTTTAATGGACATAAATTGACTTAATATTATGAACATATCTTAACATGTTAGAACATAATTTATATGTTGCAGTTGAAATGTTTGCTAATATATGATTTTTTTTTTTATATTTTTTCAGAAATTGTCCTTTTTGATTTTATGTTTTTACAATTTGCTATGTAATAATGGGAGTTGACACAGTCTTTTGGAAAACTCTGACGACACTCAATAAACATTCCTCCACAAACAAAACCCAACTTTTCGGCAACCGTTTGCGCGACATGAGAAACTTAATCACCGAATGGTGGTGCTGGTGCAATTCATAAATGACGTTGTTTGTATTACGTACAATTATTAAACTATGCTTCCTCATCGGCGTCGCTCTTTGAATGCTCAAAAATGGGGTCGACAGCGGGTCGGGTTTGTCTCCATCGGCAAGGATGTAGCGGCGGTGATGCGTGCTGGTGGCCCCTCCGAGGATCTGTGTGGCGCTGGGTGATTTAGTGTGTAATCTATGAGGAGAAACGTTAAAGATACATTAATCAAAGTTGACTTTGTCTTTTGCATTATTCTTTCAAACATATTTGAATTTTTAATTAAAATTAATTATTGCATAATTGACCAGGTTAATTATAGTATGACATAGCTAGAGAGTTATTTATATTTAACATTTATTATTTATTTATGAAAGTACATTAGAATTTTCAAAACTTACCGAATAACCTTTATTATACTCCTTGATTCTTTCATTCACTTTAGTAAGTGTAGGTTTCAGAATTTATGGAACTAGCTTATGCCTAATTCCTAAAATATATTATGACGAATTAAAAAGAAATCTATAATATTCACGGTAAAAAAAGTATTCAAATAGAGAGGGATTTGGCGAGGGAAAAGTCCTCTTTAACATGAATAACGAGGGATTTCCCTCGCCAGAATTTCCTCGCTAATTTTTGCCGAGATTTTTAATTTATCCCTCGCCTGGCCGCAAGCATTAAATTCCCTCACCAGCCAGCGAGCATTAAATCCCTCGCCCTTTATCATTTTTAAAACAATGTCCCTCGTTAAATGACGAGGGATTTGTAATTCCCTCGTGGTGTGCTGTCGCCGGCACCTAAAAAATAATTACCTTAAATACCCATAATGTAGTAGGGAAGTAAGGGTCGATCCCACAGAGAACAGTGTAATTTAATTAAATAGTTCGTGTTATGAAAGCAATTAAAAAGGGGGGAGTTTGATTGGTTGACTAATAACTAGTAAGAAGCAAGAAATAATAAATTGCAATATAGAAATAACGAGACTCAAATAATGTGAATGATCTAGCCCTCGGATAGCTTCCCCTCAAGTAATTATACCAATTTAATCAACGACCCTGGTAATCTCAATCTAATCTCAAATCTTATCCCTAAGCTAGTGGTACGACCAAACTAACCCGAATTGTTTCTTACGTTTAATTAATCAGCAGGTACGACCCCCAATTAATCTATCCCTACGAATAACCCTAAAACATGTATCTAAGATTCAACTCGAGGAACACATTCAAGAATTAAAACAATAGGATAAACTAGACCATAAATACGAGACGCTCGTTTTATGCAACCTAGATGTTACTACCCCCTAAGGTGTTCTGCCTTAGTTGCTACAATTCCCACAATATTATAACAATTACGGATTACAATTTATGGGATAACTAGAATTGATATAGGAATAAAATTGGGTGATCAAGCCTATTAACTCCTAATTCAAACATGCATAGCATCTACTCAAGTAATAACAAAATCGAGATATAAATCAAAATAAACCAGGAGTCTTATAATTAAAAAGGCATAATTGTCACAAGGTTTCACATCCTTAGGCTAGAATAAAGAAAATTAGCTACGCATAATAAACGAGATAGCAAAAGTCAAAAAGGAATTCATGTTTTTCCAAAGAATACGAAAGAATAAAAACCAAAATAATTGTCTTCCTGAATCTCTCTGCTGCTCGCTCTCTCGTATCCTCCGGCGAATCGCCGCCCTTTCTTTCTTTTCTCCAAATTAACGGCTGCTTTCCTTCTCCTCATGGGCCATTGGGCCCGAAAACATTAAATGAATTAATGGCCCTTCTCCTTAAAAATCTCTAACCACCACCTTTCACTTTCACTTTCTCTCCCCATAATTATGATATATTCGTATTTATTGGGCTTCCCAACTCCAAGGCCCATTTGTGTGAGACGGCTGTTCCCAAACTCCCAAAAACTGATGCCGCCAAAATACTTCAACTTTACCTAAATTAAATAAAAAAAAAAATATATCAAAGTAATTGAAGTCACGAAATAATGAGTCGGAGAATGCACTAAAATACCAACTTAATTCAAAAATACTATTCAATTAAAGCACAAAAGTATGCAATAAATCCGACTCATCAAATTCCCCCACACTTACAATCAAAGAGAACAAAAAATCACATCATCAAAACAACTGGCACCAACTACTTGAATCTTCGAACAAGATTAACCAGAATACTCACACAACTCTAGCACTTGAATTTGCTTTTTGAGCCATAATCAAAAGTAACTCGTCCTTCTTATACGACTAAGATCTTTTACTCACACCTAAGCATGAAACTCATTAATCAACGATCATTCCAAACACATCAGTGGTTCCTTAAAACCTTGTTTCCGGTTCATTTGATTCAATCATCTATCAAATTACTAATCTGAGTGGCGTCCGTCTCGTCTTTTCGTCTCTTTTTTTTTTTTCAACTTTCAAACTTTCAAACGAGGTCCGCAGCTCCTCTCTACTTTTCAGGTTTTAGCTCTTTTTTTGTGTTATTAATTTTTTCGTTCAAAGCACATGAGCCCCCTCAAGTAGGTAGCTGTTTCAGCCCCTCGTTATTTTTTTCATTTCAATGCTTTTCAACTCAACTCCTTTTTCTTTTCCTCCATCCACAATCATTTCATTTTTTTCGACTTCGTCCACCAACTCAGATTTTCCTTCTTAAGAGAACCAAAAACAAATTTACCCAAAATACAAGAATTTCAGGACTACTTCAGCACCAAAATAATAAAAAATCAACTAGATTCCACCACTCAAGCATGAATATCAAATCCAATCGTCAATTAGGACAAACTACTCAAGGTCACAACATATTTAACAAAAATAACAAAATCCAGCCACTAGATTCATGCAACTACTCATGTCATCAAGTTTTAAACACTCAAGCATGCGCAATACCAACATATACAAGACACAAGAACAAGAAAGACACCCGTACATAATATAATTCACCCCCCACACTTTAATCGTGCATTGTCCTCAATGCTCTAAACAAATGCTCGAAAACAATGAGTAAATAGAGAAAGTAGAAAACGTCCCTGAAAATGTCGAGCATCCGAAGGGAGCAGCATCTATTTGGTTGGTGGAAAGGGTGGTTTGACTCCAACATGATCATAAAGGGCAATCATGTTCTTCTCCGTTCTTGATAGATGATCACGGATCTCACAAATATTCTCATCCATCTGTCCCACGGTCTTTGTCAACTGTCTCACTTTCTCACATATTGCTGCTACATTTTCCTCCATCTTTGCTACCCATTGAGGAACACTGTTCGAACTGGACGTTAATGGTTCACCTCTCTCAATGTCGTCAAGACTAGATGGAGAATGATGAACGCTAACTCGAGTGGACAGACGTCCAGGCAAATTGAAAGAATACTCGCCATCGTGCTTGCTAATCAACATCATCTTCTCTAAACAAGTTAAATCCAAGGGAAACATCTCACAAGCAACATGTAAATTATTATCAGTAGGATCAATCAAGTGAAGATGTACAGCAAGACATGTTACCAAAGAGCCTAATATCAAATTACGTTTATCTCGTATAACCTGAGAAAATTGTGAAGCAAGCCAATAACCTAAATTCACTCTTTTCTTCTCTTTCATGCACCACAAAAAGAATAACTCTGATTTTGTTAACACAACAAAAGAATCTTTTCTACCAGAAAATGAAAATGCCAAAAATCGATGAATATACTTCAAAGCATTATCATGCAAGTAAATATCCTTAGATTTTCTAGGGTCATAATATATCTCTGAAGTCCATTCTTTATATACCCTAACTGCAATAAAATATTCAGAATATCCACAGCACATGGTCAAATAATCATCAGAATTTGCAAATTCATCAGTAAAAAGTCCTAATGCAACATTAAACTCAGCAATTGACAACTTAAATTCTTTCCCCATCAACCGAAAGTAAATTGCCTTCGCATGCCTATCTTTTTCTACATCCGCCGATCTAAATTCAAAAGTGGTGTAAAATTCACGTACAAGCTCAACATAGGCAGGATAATGAAAAGAAAAATAAGGCTTCCATCCTATATTTTCAATGTACTCAAACACAGCATTATCAATATTTAAAGCTTCTAAAGTGGAAGTATGTATGCACTTACAAGGAATAATGCTCTGTTCACAAATAAATTTGTACCTATCCTTGTGTTTCTTTTTAGTGAAGCTCAAATTCCCTTTCAAATCAGACTCCGAAATTGGAAGAGTAGATAAAGGCATACCTGTTCGGGCTCGTTTCCGGGTTGGGGGTGTTTTCTTATCATTCAATGAAGATGGTAGAGTAGAGTGATTCCTTTTAGCAGGGGCTTTCGGTTTAGCGGTTGTGGTTGCGCGTCCCATGCTTGAGAGGTCGCCGGTGGAGTGCGCAGGCGGCGCTGATTTAGACGGCCACCGGGGCTGTGCGTTCCGGCGAGATAGAGAGTGGCGCGGCGGAAATCTGCTCGTCGGACGGCAGTCGCTCAGACGGCGTTGTTGTGCTAGTGAAGCAGTCGCGGCGAAATCAAATCGCCGCTCGGAGTGGGCGGTTGCAGTCGGGCCTGAATTTCCGGCGAAGAAAGGGGGACCGCGCTGTTGGGCTGTAGGCGCGGTGGTGGCGCGGCAGCTGCCGCTGGGGTGGTTGCGGCGCTGTGGGATCGCCGGTGTTTGGCGAAGTGGGCCAGCGGTGGGGCGATTCGGCAAGAGGGAGATCGGGAGGCGGTTAGAATGTGATACGTGATTAGGGTTCTGGCCTGAGAGACAATAATAATAAAAAAAATAAAAAATAAAAAAAATAAACAAAATAAAAAAATAAAAAAATAACTAAATAAAAAAATACATAAAGACTAATCAAGCAAAAAGAATGAAGCAAATAAAGTTCCAGGAGAAGTCTTTTGTTAAGGCGTGCCCACGCCTTATCTTGCCACTTCAATATAAACTCCTCTTCAAATAAGGCGTGCCCACGCCTTATCTGAAATCCTCTCCTAAAACATACACACAAAAACGAAGTTAAAAGCAAAAATAGCAAAATATAAACTAAGTAAACATTGGGTTGCCTCCCAACAAGCGCCTTTGTTTATTGTCGATGGCTCAACTTAGGATTGTGGTTCCCTCTAGTATTGTGGATTATCTAACTCCACACATTCCATGTGCTCTTTCTGAAAACCTTCTCGATACTCTTTCAATTGGTGACCATTCACCTTGAAAATTTTATTCGTCCTAAGGCTTTGGATCTCAACTGCACCATGAGAAAATATTTTAGTAATAACAAAGGGACCTATCCAACGAAAACGTAACTTACCTGGAAATAATTTCAACTTAGAATGATAAAGTAACACTTTTTCTCCAATTGTGAAATTTTTCCGTGAAATCTGTGCATCGTGAAATGCCTTTGTTTTCATCTTATAAATCACAAAATTCTCATATGCTTCATTCCTCAACTCTTCAATCTCTTGCAATTGCAACTTTCGACCAATACCAGCCTCATCAAAACTCATGTTGCACTTCTTAACCGCCCAATATGCCTTGTGTTCTAGTTCAATGGGCAAATGGCATGGCATACTATAGACGAGCCTATAAGGAGACATCCCTATAGGTGTCTTATATGCTGTACGATATGCCCATAATGCATCATCCAATCTCAAGCTCCAATCCTTACGATTGGGTTGCACCGTCTTCTCCAAAATTGCCTTAATCTCTCGATTCGACACTTCGGCTTGACCATTCGTTTGAGGGTGGTAGGATGTGGACATCTTATGCATAACCGAGTATTTCCGCAATAATGCTTCAATAGTTCGATTGCAAAAATGTGTCCCCCTATCACTTATGATCGCCCTTGGAATTCCGAACCTAGCAAAAATGTTAAGACCTCAAAAATCCTGCAACCACTTTAGAATCATTAGTCCGAGTGGCTTTTGCTTCCACCCATTTCGAGACATAATCAACAAGAAGCAAAATATATATATTACCAAAAGAAGACGGAAACGGACCCATGAAATCCATACCCCACACATCAAAAATTTCACACACAATTATGGGATTTTGGGGCATTTCATTCCTTTGAGAAATATTTCCTATTCTTTGACAATTATCACACCCCTTACAAAAATCATATGCATCTCGAAACAATGATGGCCAATAAAATCCACACTCTAAAACCTTAAAAGCAGTACGTTTGGATCCAAAATGTCCTCCACAAGCATAATTATGACAAAAGGTGAGAATGGAAAAGAATTCAAGATCGGGTACACACCTTCGTATTACCTGATCAGCACAATGCTTCCATAAATACGGATCATCCCAAAAGTAGTATTTAGCATCACTACGTAACTTATCTCTTTGAGCCTTGTTCATCTCCTTTGGATAAAATCCAGCTACAAGAAAATTCACCAGATCAGCAAACCATGGGACAGACTGCACTGATACTGAGGGCGTCACAACGAGCAACTGCTCGTCTGGGAATTCTTCCAGCAGTGGTTCAGCGTCCTCAGCTCTCTCCAAACGACTAAGATGGTCAGCCACTACATTCTCTGTACCTCTCTTGTCTTTAATTTCAAGATCGAACTCTTGGAGCAATAAAATCCATCGAATAAGTCTCGGTTTAGCTTCTTTCTTCGTCATCAAATACTTTAAGGCTGCATGATCAGAAAATACAATCACTTTAGTCCCAAGTAAATATGAACGAAATTTTTCTAAAGCAAAAACCACAACAAGAAGTTATTTTTCCGTGGTAGAATAGTTAGCTTGAGCTTGATCCAAAGTTCGTGATGCATAATATATCACATGAGACTTCTTATCCACACGCTGCCCAAGAACAGCCCCTATAGCATAATCACTTGCATCGCACATGATCTCAAATGGTAGGTTCCAATTCGGGGGTTGGATGATGGGTGGTGTGGTTAACAATCTCTTCAATGTGTCAAAAGCCTCTTTGCACGCCTCATCAAGCTCGAACTCCACATCCTTTTGCAAAAGTCTACAAAGAGGTGATGCTATCTTGGAAAAATCCTTGATAAACCTCCTATAAAAACCTGCATGACCAAGAAAAGAACGAACTTCCCGCACAGTGGTGGGGTAAGGCAAAGCATAAATAAGTTCAACCTTAGACTTGTCTACTTCTATGCTTTTTTTCGAAACAATATGGCCTAACACAATTCCTTTCTCTACCATAAAATGACATTTTTCCCAATTTAAAACCAAATTAGTCTCAATGCATCGTTTAAGAATTAAACTAAGGTTTCCTAGACATATTTCAAATGATCCACCATAGACACTAAAATCATCCATGAAAACCTCAATTATATTCCCCACAAATTCGGAAAAAATGCTTACCATACACCTTTGGAATGTGGCAGGGGCATTGCAAAGCCCAAATAGCATCTTACGATATGCAAATGTGCCAAACGGACAAGTGAAAGTCGTCTTCTCTTGATCCTCTGGGGCTATAGCAATCTGAAAATAACCAGAAAATCCATCAAGAAAGCAATAAAAAGAATAACCTGCAAGCCTTTCTAACATCTGATCGATGAAGGGTAAAGGAAAATGATCCTTTCGTGTCATGGCATTCAGCTTGCGATAATCTATGCATACTCTCCATCCTGTTTGCACACGAGTTGGAATAGATTCACCCTTATCATTCTCTATCACTGTCACTCCGGATTTCTTTGGTACCACCTGTGTAGGACTAACCCACTTGCTATCCGATATGGGAAAAATTATCCCAACTTGTAGTAGCTTCAAAATCTCTTTCTTCACCACTTCCATCATTGGTGGGTTTAATCGACGTTGGGCTTCTCGAGTGGGACGTGAGTCCTCCTCAAGTAGGATTCGATGCATGCACAATGATGGACTGATCCCCTTGAGGTCTGCCACTGTCCAACCTATAGCCTGTTGGTGCTTTTTCAACACCGAAACCAACATCGTCTCTTGGGCCTCCGTCAACTTTGCTGAAATGATGATGGGAAGTGTATCTGTCACGCCCCAAATTTAAAAATATTGACCTTTTAAAAAGTAGTTAAAATAACTAATTTTAACGTGCCAAAAATTGAATCTTAAATTTATAACGTTAAAATAAAGGGACGTAACGACAAATATAATTAAAATCACGTTAACTATTGCAGCGGAAACAATTATAATATAATTCAGTGAAAAAAATACCATATAATTATTTTACAAAGAATATTTAAAGAAAATCCTTATTTTTAAATATATATATATGCTCGTCTCCCACCACCACTCCTCGCCATCCAACTCTTCAACCTGAAATTGTAAATTGTTGGGGGTGAGCATGCAAGCACACTCAGTGGGAATTAAGTCATTCAATACTTAATATTAAAAATAAATAATCAAGTAATTGCAATTTAGCAAATAACATTCACATTGCCACATATACTTTGCCAACTTTGCCATTAATACTTTGCCATTGTAACTTTGCCAATAGAGTTTTGTGAACCATCGCATGTTTGTGGACCTTCCCAAAGCCAAATTAATGACTAAGGTATTCCCACACATAGACATCGCATGTTTGTGGACCTTCCCAAAGCCAAATTAATGACTAAGGTATTCCCACACGTAGTGAGCACGGCGGGTCGCGCCCGAAGACCCGTCGGTCCCGGACCTCATTTGGAGCCCCTAGCTATTAGATAACTTTGCCATAAACTTTGCCAATAGAATAATATACTTTGCCACATAACAATAGAAATGAATTCACATAGTAAACAATTAACTCAAACATTTATCTAAAACATTAAATAATGAATAACTTGTCATTGCAATAGAACTCTACCAATCACGGTACAGATTAAAGCAATTAAAAACCCACCTCGATAGAAACGTGAAAGTAATACGTGGAAACATCGCATCATTTATTTTTCATAGTTATCGCCGCCTTGCCGTGTTACATAGAATAACATACAATTGTATTTTTTTTTAAACTATACTAATTCCAAAGTAATACTTAATATAATAATAAACTTGCAATGATCTTCTGATTTCTGCTCACAATAGCATACATATATATATATAACATATGGGGAATGAGAGAAGCAATTATACATATGAAACGATTATTGTTACATTAATAATTTAAATCCATTAACTTTAATATTTATAACAATAAGAAACGCATGTGGGAAGACGGGTTAGTAAAATAATGTGTGCTTTAAATTGAAATTTCTATAAATTAATTTACAAAGGTTAAAATGCAAAATGTTACCCATCTTTTAAACTGCCGGTGGAAATGATAATTTTTAATACTATAAATTGTCTTAAAAATTGTACCGGTTAGGAATTTGAGGGAGATAAATATTTGAAATTTCTCTTGTTGAAAATTAAATAAATTATATATATTTTAAAAAAAGTTTGGGGTATTACAGTATCATTCAGGCCCAAATAAGCATACTTCAAATGATCAGGTAACGACTTCAATTCAAGCTCTGGTGCCTGCAAAGAAGATGGAAGAATTTTTGGGTAAGTATCACGTAATTTTACAAATGCAACATCATACCTAGAATTCTTTTCTTGCTCATCTCCTTCTTCCATTTCTTGCAAACTTTCTAGTTTATTCCTGCAATCAAGCTCAAAAATTTCCTGCACAATTGGTTCTATAACACTCACAGCAAAAAGAGAGTCAGAAGCATTAGGAAATTTCATAGCATCAAATATGTTAAAATGAATAATTTGTCCATCAAATTCCATTGTGAGAGTACCCCCATGGACATCTATTTTTGTTTGAGAAGTATCCATAAATGGTCTTCCTAACAAAATAGGTATGGAATGTCCTGGATTATCATTCATATCTAACACATAAAAATCTGCAGGAAAAATTAACTTGTCTACGTGTACGAGAACATCCTCAACTACACCTGTTGGGTGTGTAACACTTCTATCAGCTAGTTGGATAGTCACTCCCGTCTTCCTCAATGGTCCAACTCCTAACTTCTCAAATATAGATCGTGGCATGACATTAATAGAGGCTCCAAGATCAAGCATAGCTTGCTCAATCTTGTGACCTCCTATCGTGCAAGGAATAACGAACATGCCCGGATCTTTCCTTTTTGGAGGCAACTTCTTTTGGAAGACGGCTGAGACGTGCTCTCCCATGAAAATCTTCTCATTTCCAACCAACTTCCGTCGATTAGTGCACAGTTCCTTCAGGAACTTGGCATACCTCGGAATCTGCTTAACTGCATCAATCAACGGAATGTTGATCTCAACCTTTCGGAACACATCAAGTATTTGCTGGTCCTTGACACCTTTTTCTGTCTTTTTAAACCTGGACGGGAAAGGTAATGATTTAGTAATAACAGGAATTGAATTACGAGCATTTACCTCCTTTTTCATTTCTGGGACACTTACACTGAGGGGGTCAGTGTTGCTGAAATCTGCATCCTGATTTTTTTGGACAGCTTTCTCGGGTCTAACCAGCTCGTCCCGAGCATCAATCTGATCATTAGGCATTTGAGAATGCCCCTCATCACCTACTCCAATCTGCCCTCCATCTTCCTCACTTCGTTTAGGTGCCGAAATTTCTTCTAACATCTTACCACTTCGTAAAGTTATGGCACTTACATTTCGAGGGTTGATTTCGGGCTGAGATGGTAGCTTACCACTGTTTTGTGCTTGCATCTGGTTAAGGGCTGTAGCTATCTGACTCATTTGGGCCTCCAAATTCTTTTGTCCGGCCTCCAAACTCTTTTGCCGGCCTCCAAATTTCTTTGTCCAGATTGCAAAGATCTCACGACTACTTGATTCTCTTGTTGAGCTTTCAACGTCGTGGATGCCAATGACTTCAACATATCCTCAAAAGACATATCTGAACTTCCACCACCACTATTCTGTCCCATAACCTTCTCCATAACAAATCAAATCTTATAAACAAAAATAAATATAAAATACAATTTGAAAAAATCTATCTTGACTATTAATCTTCTCCATAACCTTTTAAATTATTTTGTTAATCTTCACACCTTCGGATATAGATACAGTATCTCTTAACACTTGTAACCACCTCCCACCAAACATTTATTGTTTTTGGTATTATCCATATAATTGAGAAATAATTCTTGTTTGCATTATAAGAAAATGAGAAAATTTCATTTTACGTCCTGTACTTAGGTTTAATTCAGTTTATATCATTTCAGTTTCAATCTTTTCAATTTACATCCCTTTTTAACGAATTTATGTCCTTTTTATCGATTTTTTTTAATATTCACCGGAATGTGTGGAATAAATTGGGATTTCGGCCTAATAGTCTAATATATAAAAATTCCATTAAAAATCTAAAAATATCTTTAAAAATTCGAAAATCTTATTAAATAAAAAACTATAAAATGTGTAAAATAAAATTCAAAATATCTCATTAATTTTTTTTAAAAATCTCATTAAAAATGTGTAATATAAAAATAAAAAATGCTAAAATTTTGAAAATCCTATAAATTACAAATATTAAATTCTAAAAAAATTGAAAAATATCATTAAAATTTCTAAAAATCTCAGTTTTTAAATGTGTAGATTAGAAATAAAAAATTCTAAAAATCTTATAGTAATAATAAAAATTATTAATTTTTCATTAAAAACCAAACTTGAATTGAACTCGTCCGCAATTAAATTTTGCTAGAGCTCCTAAATTTTTTGTGTCCCATGAAGTTTTCCGACTCGCTACCAAGATTGAGTGGAATTTCCACGCTTTGATCGATCATGGAACCGTTTCAAATTCATTTGAATGAGATTTCAATTTTTATTTTAAACATTTTTGAAATTTTAATTTATAGATTTTTTTTTAATGTTATGAGATTATCAGATTTTTAATGATATTTTTAGAATTTTTTTTAATATACACATTTTTCAGATATTTAGAATTGTAGATTTTTTAATTTTTTTTTTAGAATTTCATAATTTTTAATTCTTATTTTACACAATTTATAAATTTTAATTTTTATGATATTTTTAATGTGATTTTCAGAAAATTTTAATTATTATTATTTTTAAAAAAAATGAAGGACGTAAATCTTACTATTTGACCAGAATTCCAATTTTTCGGCAAAAAAATTATAAATTGGACTGAAAATGACGTAAATTGGACATCCCAGGACGTAAATTGCAAAAGTGAAACTTAAAGGATATAAACTGGATTTGACCCTAGTTAACTTTCTCTAGCTAAAAATATGTAATGATAGAAAATTGATTTTTAATAATAGGTCATGCTATTAATTCTTAATGTGTGTCATTAAAGACTACTGAGAAATTTTTTAGCGAGGGCTTCTATCCCTCGTCCGAATGCTCTTCGCTAAATTAATAATGAGGGATTTTTGAAAACCCTCGCTAATTAGCGAGCGCTTTCAAATTTCCTCGGCAAATTAGCGAGGGTTTTCAAATCCCTCGCCAAGGCCCTCACTATTTTGTTCCCTCGTTAAATCCCTCACCTTCGTTAAAGGCCCTCGCTAAATCGCGAGTTTTTTTGTAGTGAATAGTTGCGGAAGATGGATTACCTGGCCTCTCACTTGAGGTTGCCGCCAATTTCTAGGGCAATATTCAGATAGATAGTGTCGGTACCAACAATATTATGGAATCCCAGCTTGTGGTTCTAATATATATAAGCTAGTTTTAAAAAAAAAAAGAAACACACAGTAGAATTTTATATAGCTAGTGTCAAACGAACATTATGATTTTATAATTAAAATACTAGCTTGCACAAAACATATCCAACAGAAATAATAATACTGACTCTGGCAATGTAAAGTTACAATTGCGCGCACTTTGCAATTAGTGAGTGCAGCTTTATTCGACGGGTATCATATATTTGTTTATTCAATATATTTATATTTAGGCGGTTTTTCGTTGCAGTGGTACACCTTTGCGATATTCTGCTAGAGCCCATAATGGATATATATTTCTATATGTTGGATAATGCAACATGCAATTTTTCAAGAAAACACCGGTAATTTCCTGCAAATAAAATTAAATGAAGGTTAATAAAAAAAACTATTTATATATTGGGAGATGAGAAAAAATGACAATCACTAGCAAATTCTTGATTATACCTGTTGAGGAAAATCACCATTCTCTAATTGAGAGTTAATCAAAAGCTTTGCTCCACGATGTAGAGGTGTTGGATCCCTATCACCCTATTTTAGGCAATCAGAACAGGACGACAACTGTTAAAATCTTTATTATTAATTGTAAAAATATTTTAATTAATTTTATATCAGTTTATAGTTCATACACGACTTATATATTTATATAATAAAATATATATTAGAAAAACTATAAGAAAATTGACGTTTAATGACAACAATTCTATTATTATAGCTCTAGCTAAAAGTCTTTAACGACAATTTTCTTGTAGTGAAAAATGATCGAAGATTTAACTAACCTGGCCTGAATGTATTAAACCCATCATAGCCCATGAAGTCTGAACCAAGTTTGAGTGGTTTCCTTCTAGTGGAATGTATTCCTGTTCTCACGTAAACAAACATTTTGCAATAAAATTAAAATATCAAGAAATGAGCCAAAAAAAAAAAAAAGGAAAGAAAAGAAAATAAAAAAATGTTTTGGGCCATTGGGTAGTGGTAATTGCGGGATAATTTCATTTTAGGTCCCATAACTTAGGTCCAGTTTAAATCCTTTAAGTATTTCTTTTTTCACTTTACGTACTAAGTTTTTCAATTTACATAATTTTTTGTTCAATTTACATTATTTTTGCTAATTTTTTTAAAATTCTTGGGACGATGGGAGTATTATACATTAAAAATTGAACAAAATATGCAATTAAGGATCAATATTGATAAAGGGGAATAAATTAAAAGTGACCTTGTTTGGACAGGAAAGGTAGCTTTCCCCCCAGCCTCCATCATTCAATTGTATTTTCAATAGAAAATGAACAGCTTTTCGAATAGCTGCACAGTTGTTGTAAGTTTTCCCAGTTGCTACTAGTCCATCAATTGCAAACCAAGTAGCATATGTAAAACAAATACCCCAGCTTCCATACCTATATTTTTAATTAATATGTAATTAACAAACATCAAATTAATTATTATATATTATCAAAATTAAATCAAATACCATGAACCATCTGGCCTTTGAACATCTTCGAGGTAGCTAACAGCCTTAACGATGGAAGTTTGGATCTCTTTCTTGCGATGATTAGGGTACAACTCTTGAAACAGAACAAGAGCTTGTATTACTGATGAAGTGCACTCTGGATATCTGGATATGCATGCAATCTTATTATATTCTGTCGCTAATCAGCGTGTTTTTTTTAGTGTCTTAAATAGGGAATTAATTAAGAAGGTTGATCTTACTCATGCTCAATCACAAGATCAGCAAAAAGTTCTATAGGATTCAACAACTGCGCGGACAACCATTTTAAAAACATAATTATTATAATTCCCACAAATTAACTTGAATGTATAATTAAAAGATGCTTAATTTATACCTCTAACCACTCCGGGGATCCTGCAGGCTCCCAACAAGACATACCGCCGTTTCTGCTCTGTAATATTGAATCAAATTTTGAAGGCAAAAATAAATGTGCATGGTTGGAAAATTAAGATGAATGAATCATGCCTTGATTAAATTTCTCTGGTTTTCATCCTACATTTTTCTTTGAATATATAAATATATATAATGATCAACCTGTAAAGAGAGCAATATGTTGACAGCATTGAAGAATCTCTGATGCTCCAGTTTTTCCCCCACAATCTCAGTAGGCATCTTAGAAAAGGCAAGGCAACACTGAAAGAAACCAAACAATATCAGTGTTGGTTGTTTGAGTCTCAAACTTTTTTGCACTAATTATAGTTTCTTGATAAATTAATAAACGTGCCTTCAATCCTTCCGCAGTGCAATCAGAAACTTGCCATCCATGATCTTGGTCAGAAAACGTCCACGATCCCTTTGAAATATGGCGGTACATACTTTTGATGTCACCCGAAGGATTTTCTTTTACCTGCATATATATATGTAAATATGCTTAAGTTTAAACATACATAGAGCAAGAAATTTCACTATGCATATATGTATGTTTTCAATTAACCTGAGACTTTTTTATGAAGTTGTGCCCCTTTTTTAGAGTCTCGCTTATTTCATCGCTCAGATCACAAGCCAACAACGCTTGTATAGCTAAACTCGTATCCCACATTTGACTTCCAAAAGTCTGCATTCATGAGACGTGATACTTTAGCATGTTTTTGTAATACTCGTGTTTGAAAAGTATGACCAAATATCTCATTACCTGCATCTTCATTCCATCTTCAGCAAGCCAAATAAAATCAGGAATTCTTGCAAGATGTTTCTTGAAATGGTCTCCATTGGGATCCTCAACCCAACATGCCAACATACATAATGCCTTCTCCACAGATCCTATAGTAATATATCTACTGTTTTCATCTTCATAGTGGATGTGTTTCATTGTCACCTCAAGAGCTTTCTCCCTCAACTTGTTCATAGGCCAACGAGTCAAGAAAGGCTCGGTTAATACATAACAACTATCCCACATTACATTTTGTAACATGGAATGATGATAATATATGTCCTCCTGCATCATCAATTTATTTTAGCATCAAGACGAACAGAGCGAATTCATTAATGAGACATGTAACTTAATTTTACCTTTGCACATTGGTGTCGTATGCTTCTCCAATTGATTTCTTCATAAGGTTGATTGTACAACTCATCTCTTAGTTGCAAGATAAGAGGAGTGATTGGGGCTACATATCTCTTGCCATATAGGTAGGACATTGGCATGTAAATCATACGGCAGTAGCACCACATTTTTGCTGCATGTGTTTTATGGGCTTGAGTCAAGGGGGGAGGTTAGGAAAGTTTAAAATAAAATAAAAAAATACCATTAAAAAGACCTATTGCCAGACAATTACCTGGATGTATGGGAAGAAAAGATGGAAGAAGCCAAAATTCAGGGGGCATTGGGTTGCATGCTGACCACTCGCATGCTCCAATTATCTACAAATGCAAATCAACATTAATTTTCAGCATAACCAATTGGAATAGGGACCCTTCCCGCATTTTCTGGTGCATTAATTAATTAATCTTTTATTTATAGACTTTTCTTATACACCATTTAATTGTTCAATAATACTCTCTTCAATTATTTGTAAATGTCATTCTGGTGTTTTATCACAAAAATTAAGAATATTTTTTTAGAGAAAATCAGTTCTGTTTCTAAATCATATTTAGATTGGAGTCTGTCGAATGAATCCAATCAAGCAGAATCCAATTTTAATACAACGCAATTAAAAAATGAAGAAATAGAACAGTTGATGATATCAGCCCAAGTATTAATTACACGGCCTTGGCTATCAACTACAGATGGGTAGAAATTGAAACCATTTAGGTTGAAAGCCATAGTGCTGATCCCTAAAGCAATGAACCAGATACCCACTACAGGCCAAGCAGTCAGGAAGAAGTGTAATGAGCGGGAATTGTTGAAACTAGCATATTGGGTCCCGTAACTTTGCCCGACTCCACATTTGGTCCTTTTTCTTTCCAGATTTTCAACTATAGTTCATTTGTTATCAGGACAGGTCCTTTCTGGCAAAAATTTAAAAAACCGACCGGAATCAACACGTACTGGTCATGTGAGGTACCAAAATTGGTCCTGCTCCGGTGGAAGTGCTAGCATGGCGTGCCGAATCAATAAAACAGGTCCATGCCATGCTCCGTTATCAGTCAAGTAGCATATAGAGCAAATGGAGGGAAATCAGTGTGGCAAAATTTGGGAAAGTAAATGCACAAAAAAAAAAAAAAATCCCTGGTAATCAATTTTTGGGGATTACGAATTAGGGTAAAGGAACATACGGTTGGTTGGATTTGTTTCTTGTTAAAAAAATTAAGGGTAAATGATTTACACATTTTCAGATTTAATTCAATTATATTAATATTTTTCATGTTCTTTTTGGTTGATTTATTTTGGACAGACGAAACCCTATTCATAGATTTAAATATTAGTTTTTACCAATTAAATTTTTTTTTATTGTGATTTAATTATAAATATATTTTAATTTACTTGTGGGGCAGTCACCGGGTCCGGATGATGATCATTTTTGATATATCACGTGAGAAGCACATGGGATTTCTATAGTTGAAAAAGACCTGTACGGATAACAAAAGGACTGTAGTTGAAAACTGAAAAGAATGAGGACCAAATTAATGTGGATTCGGGTAAAGTAACAGGACCATTTGTGATTTTTTTGTCATATTTTATGTCAAAATTAATAATAATTAAGGACAATTACTATTGGGAAATTGGAAACTTGATTTAATGAAGGTGGAAATTAAGCTCTATGACTTTAAACGGGAACCCCGCAAGTGGGCGGTGGGATTGGTCCTTGGATCGGATACCCGAGACTTAAAGAAAAAAAATATATATAGAAGGCTATGATGACATTTAAAAAGAATTAGGGAGAAAATATTAGTCTCTTTTGGGGTGAAATTAAGGAGTAATTAAAGGTACGTACTGAAAGCCATATCTTTCCCCATGAAGGTATTGCTTTAACGGTGCCTTGATCAGCTATCCATTTTCTTGCTCTGCTACACGCATTGTCATCGGCTCCTTCTCCTAATATACGCATACAAATGTAATTGAGTGTTGTGCAGAACATTATGCTGTGCCCTTCTACGTGCAATCCCCATCCGCCGTCTTCATTCTATTCAAATTGCAAAATATTATAGGCTCAATCCATCAATCATCAATTTATATATATATATATATATATATCGAGTTAAAATGTTTTGTAGCCCCATAACTTGTCTACTATGCAATTTTGGTCCCAAATTTTTTCCGGAGATTTTGAATTTGACATTTTTTTTAATATTGATACTAAATCGAAAATGTCAACATTAAGGGGTCAAAATTGCACCTGATGACAGTATATGTAACGCAGAATTTCTCGACGATATTCTTCTGGAAAAACTGTGTTGAGATGGCCAGTAACACAAATAACACAAACTTTTAGCGTACTTTAACATAAACTAATAGTACTAGTTTGTGTTGAAATCGTGTTATCGAAAGACTGACTATAGGGGGAACAATGAACAATTGGCCCCCATTTTCTGCAGGCCAGTGACCATCACTTGCTTGCAATGCTGAAAAGTAGTGAACACCTCGCCGGAGAGTGTCGCTGGCTGCCTCATAACTTATATCTTCATCGTCACCCACCTTCACTGGCCCTATTCTCTGTTTGAAATTCTTCTCATGCAACAACTGAATTTAACACAAAATCATTACTTTTAGTCATTGTTATATATGCATGTGGAAAGGAACATATGCTAATTTGGAGATCCAAACAAAGGTCCACGTGAGTTCAATATGCATGAGAGAATTATTGGAAATATTACAATATTAATGTACAAAATTCTTAGATTCTTTTTGGTAAACTCCAAAATAAATATATGGGAATTCAACTCTAAGCAGAGAATATCATATCAATGCATGTAAAAGTAGTGTAGTCCATCAATCTTAAATGATATAAATGAGCTACCTCATACAAAACGTTTCACAACAATAAATAAACGAATTAATGAGAGTTTGGAGCGCATATATATATTACGATGATATAATTATTGGAACATATCCAGTCCTCTCAGAAGAGAGTTTCGAATAAATATATAATTATTTGTATTAGAGTTGGTGTTTTATTATTTCTGATGTTTTGTTATTTGGGCCCACTTCTATGTTTTGGCCCACACTTAATTAATTACTTGCTTCATGGGCGGGCCTGTGCCCTTGGTGTATATATATCATGTATTGCTGGACGTGTGCGCCGCATCAATTCATTCAATAAGATACAGCCAATTTCAATGCGCTATGTTCTGTTTTTCTTTGATTCTTGACATGGTATCAGAGCTGGTTCATTCCGCATAACCGCTTCAAGATTCTGAAATTTGGGATTTCTTTATCAACTGACGAAGTCGCCTTCCCTGCTCCCTTCGTGATGGACGAAGGCAAGAATGGTGATGGGGCAGAATCTTCGGTCGAGATTTTGGCCAATATGGCAGGTACGTCGCCAATTTTTTCAAAGTCTTGGATCATAGATTTCGGAGCAACGGAACATATTACATGTCGGGATGACATGCTATTTAGTGTTACTCAATCCAGTGTGGAACCATCAGTCAAAATACCTAACGGTGATGTTGTTCCTGTGCATTCGGTTGGACGGGCCGACCTTGGCAATGGACTGATTTTGAATCGTGTTTTATTCATACCGCAATTTCATTGCAATTTACTTTCCGTTAGTCGTCTTACACGTGATATGAATTGTGTTTTCACCTTCTTTCGTGATTTCTGCATATTGCAAGCCTTACCCTCGAGAAAGCTAATTGGAGTGGGTAGTTTCTGTAATGGTCTATATTATTTAGAGCCTTGGAAAACTGAAGGGGCAGTTCTAGCAGTGGTAGGAGACTTGAATTTGTGGCACAGACGATTGGGACATGCCTCGGATGGAAAACTACGGCAGATTAATTCGTTGAACAATTATACAAAAAACAATAATTTTTGTGATTCTTGTATACGACCGAAACAAACACGTTTGCCCTTTCCTAGTAGTGTTAGTAAGACTTTGAATTGTTTTGAATTGGTCCATTGTGATATTTGGGGGCCCTATAGGTGCGATACATTCACTGGTGCTCGTTACTTTCTGTCAATTGTGGATGATTTTAGCAGAGGTGTTTGGATCTTTCTTGTTCAACGAAAATCAAATGTTGTGATGCAATTGATTCGATTTTATAACATGATTAAAAATCAATTTGGAGTGTTTGTTAAAAGGGTACGATCGGATAATGGCGTAGAATTTCGATCGTCCACCTTTCTCGATTACTATCACGCTAATGGAATTTTATTGGAAAGTTCGTGCACGAATACTCCGCAACAAAATGGCGTAGTAGAGCGGAAACATCGACATATTTTAGAGGTGGCACGAGCACTTCGATTTGAGTCAGGATTGCCAATTGAATTTTGGGGTGAGTGTGTTCTCATAGCTGTTTATATTATAAACGGACTTCCGTCCCCTGTAATATCAAATCAGACCCCGTTTGAGAGACTATTTGGCAAGAAACCCTCGTATGATCACCTTAGGGTTTTCAGATGCCTTGTGTATGCCCAGGAGAATCATCACAAGGACAAATTTGGGGAACATGGGAGTGCATGTGTTTTTGTGGGTTACCCAGCAGGACAGAAAGCCTACAAAGTATTTGACTTACACACTCGTAAGTTTTACACCTTACAGGATGTTACTTTTGTTGAAGATATGTCCCCGTTTCGAGGAGACGACAATCTGGACTTTTCGCTGCCATAGATACGGCCCGCGCTCGAGTTCGGGAACCATCCTTCTCGTCACAACCGGTGTCGGCCTGGTCGCATCCTTTTGTTCGCCCCCGAGTAGAGAGGACTCATACGGACGAACAACAAGTTGAACTACCCTCGCCTGATCTGGCCGACACAACCTCGCCTGCTCAACGGGCTGTGTGAACTGAACCATCCGAGACAGCCTCGCCTTCTCAACAAGCAGCCGACGTCGATTTGTTGGCCAATGCCCCACCTGGCCATTCAGGTCATAGTCAGCGAGTCAGTGAAAGAATCAAGAAGCAACCCAAACACTTGGATACTTACATCACCGACCTTCCCCCTTCGGTATATCATGCACAACCCACTGTCAACTCAACTTGCTCGACGGTACGCCCTTTATCTCGATATGTATCGTACGATAAGTTTTCATTAGCTCACAAAGATTTCTTAGCGGCCATCACAACACGTGATAAGCCAAAACATTTTTCCAGGCTATTCGAGACCCTTTATGGCGTGAGGCGATGGCCAAATAAATTCGTGCCTTGGAACAGAATGGCACTTGGACACTAACTTCATTACCTCCCGGAAAGAAGGTCGTTGGTTCTAAGTGGGTTTTCAAAATCAAATACAAACCAAATGGTGATGTATAGAGATACAAGACGCGTTTGGTTGCAAAGGGGTTCACTCAAATTGAAGGGGTTGATTTCCATGAAACATTTGCTCCCGTCGCAAAGTTGGTAACAATTAGGTGTTTGTTAACTATTGTTGCAAAACGTCACTGGGAGGTCCATCAATTGTACGTCAACAATGCATTTCTACATGGTGACTTATATGAAAATGTGTATATGAGTATTCCTCAGGGTTTTGCCAATGAGGGTGACACTCGAGTTTGTAAGCTGCAAAAATCCCTTTATGGACTTCGTCATGCATCTCGGAATTGGTACGAGAAATTCACTCAAGCCCTCATTTCCATTGGTTTTCGCCGATCACGCGCGGACCACTCCTTATTTGTATTTCGCAAAGAGTCCACATACGTTTCTGCATTGATCTATGTCGACGATGTTTTACTTGCCGGAAACAACGTTGCTCACATTGAATATGTGAAATAATTTTTGGATGAGAAGTTCAGTATTAAGAATCTTGGTCCACTAAAGTATTTTTTAGGCATTGAGGTTGCTCGTTCCCCCAAAGGTTTTGTCTTGAGTCAATGTAAGTATGCACTAGACATCTTAGAAGAAAGTATGCTTCACGGAGGTCGCCCATGCAAGTTTCCCATGGAACAAAATTTGAAGCTCACGTTTGATGATAACAGCCCATTGATTGAAGCTGGACGTTATAGGCGTTTGATTGGTCGGTTGTTGTACCTCACCGTCACACGACCCGACATCGTGTATCCGGTAAGCCAACTTAGCCAATTCCTTGGGCAACCTCGTGCGACCCATATGGCAGCAGTTGAGCGAGTGTTGCGGTATTTGAAAGACGCCCCAGGTTAAGGGATTCTACTTGCAGCCGATGATGGGTTCGATTTGAGTGGATTTTGTGACGCTGATTGAGCGGGGTGCCCGTTTAGGCGTCGTTCGTCTACAAGATATTTTATTACCCTTGGTGGTTTGCCCGTTTCTTGGTGCACCAAGAAACAATCCGTTGTTTCTCGGTCTTCGGCCGAAGCTGAGTATCGGGCCATGGCGACAACTGTTTGTGAAATTGTTTGGTTACGGTGGCTTCTACGCCACTTCGATGTATTTTTTAGGCGTCCTCCGTCACTCTTCTGCGATAACCAAGCAGCTCGTCACATTGCCGTCAATCCTGTGTTTCATGAGCGAACCAAGCATGTTGAGATGGATTGCTGCTTTGTTCGTGAAAAGGTCGTGAATGGAACTATTCAACCTTGTAAAATCTCTACTGAAAATCAAGTTGCTGACATCTTTACGAAAGCTCTTGGTGCTGATCGTTTTCAATTTCTTCGTGGCAAGTTGGGCATTCGAGATCTTCACGTTCCAACTTGAGGGGGCGTATTAGAGTTGGTGTTTTATTATTTCTGGTGTTTTGTTATTTGGGCCCACTTCTATGTTTTGGCCCACACTTAATTAATTACTTGCTTCATGGGCTTGTGCCCTTGGTGTATATATATCATGTACTGCTGGCCGTGTGCGCCGCATCAATTCATTCAATAAGATACAACCAATTTCAATGCGCTATGCATTCAATAAGATACAACCAATTTCAATGCGCTATGCGCTATGCTCTGTTTTTCTTTGATTCTTGACAATTTGTTCACTTTAATGTTTGGGTATCATGAGAAATGAGTTTCAAAGTTGGTGTAGTAACAAATGGGAATCAAAGAAATTTTTTTATACATCAGAAAAATAACTTTAATTCGAGGAAATTGATATATAAGTAAGGACCAAAGCTTGTAAGAATCTATTCCAAGAAGGCTCTCTAAGACTAGACGTATGCTCAGGAAGCGGCTGGCCGGGTTGCAAATCTTTGGCCAATGCGGGCTTCCAGACCGTGGATTAATTTACCATGGGTTTGTGTCACTGCAAAAAATACGGAGATTTACGACGACAAATTTGTGACGGCCAAAAAATGGTCGCAAATTTAAACGATTTTGAGACAAAAATGGTCAAACTGACGAAGTCAATAAAATTTGCAACGAAATTATAGATTTTTTCGCAATTTGTGACAGTTTTTCAATTTGTCTCAAATTTGCGACAAAATATAACTCGTCTTAAATTTGAGATGAATTTTTTGTATATATACATACATATATATATATATATATTGCGATGAAAATTCAATTCATCTGAAACTAGCGACACATTTTTTAGTCTTTTTTTTTATTGCGACGAAAATATTTTTCTTCTCCAATTTGCGATGAATTTTTTTACGTTTTTTTTTTATATTATATCAATAAATAAAAAATTGAACTTCTAGCCCAAGTGGCCAAAACTGCAAATTAAATCGCTAAATTGTTCTGGGCTTGAATCGGGTTTGGTCTGGTCCATCCCGTTTCGGTTTCAATCCCATTTCTTAAAAAAAGTGAGGGCAAATTCTACCGCAAATCATATAAAAATATATTTAAAAATACATTCTTTCGCAAATGCGATTTGAGTGGATTTTTCTGAGGCAAAAACCATCGCAAATTAGCACGTTTTTGTAGTGTGTGCAGACGCCGCAAATGAATGTCGAAATCAAATTTGAATTTTAACAATATAGATTATCTGAAGAATAAAAATAACAATGTAATAAATTTCAATAATACAAATAATAATATAGTAAGTTTTAACAATAACATTATGATCTCGCTCCAGCAACCGTGTAGAATTAATCACGTGCATACGCATACACCTCATACACCATGTACTCATATGCACTGGATTATACACTACTCATGAATGCTCTAGAAGGACCTACGGTTATTTTATTAGCATCTCACCATTTTCTGTTTTCTGAATTTTAGCCTGACAGATTCTCTTAGCTAGCTATAAACGTTTTCTATAAGTTGGGTTTTTGTACTCACACTTTTGGTGAGATAAGTTGGGTTTTTGTACTCACACTTTTAGTGAGATATTATCTGTAACCTTCAGTTTCTATTTGTAGCAATGAATCATTTCCTTATAATTTTACATTTCAAATCATAATCTTCTACAAACCGATCGAATTTCTGAGGTTATAAGTAACATTTAAGGTTGTGTTTCGGTGTTTCAAGACGCTGAAAAATACGAGAACACATACAGAAAACTACAAGATCTCATACAGAAAAAATGGTCAGAGGCCTTTAATTTGCTTTTCCTGCTCTTTTTGCTAGAATTTAGACAACTTCTCAGTTCGCCATTGAGCAGGACTTAGTACTAAAGTCGTTAATTGCTCCGATTTACTAGTACCGAGAGTGAAGAGCTAGCTAGACGTAATTTGTTTATTAAAAAAAAGAAAAAAAACTGGGTAGAATAAACACCTTGGTTTCTTCTTCGTTTTATTTTTTGATTATCTCCACAATACAACCCAACAAACAATAACATTTGAAGCATATTATTGCACATTAACTAAATTAGGGACGTGTGGTTAAATATAATTTTGTAACCTGAATCCGCCAGAGGAGGTCACTGCTGGGTTTAACATGAAATCGGTTGGCCCAAAAGTGTCGGCGGGCTTTGTCAACGTGTTCCCGGAGCTCAGGTGTGCCGTAATTGGGGTCGAATTCCCAAGTTTGTCTGCCCACGTAATTGTTTGTGCTGTACAGGTAAGGACTGTCAACTCCTTCCGCAATCTTTAGTCTCCACATCATTCAATTCTACCTTTAGTCACAAATTAAAAAAGTCATTCAGATTAATATAATTTTTTAAAATGTATATGCATGTAATTTTATATATCTTAGAAGAAAATCAGAGAATAATTAAAAAATGCATAATTGGTATTATAAATAAAATTATAATTAAGAAATGTAAACCGGTGAACGATGTAGCGGCGGTGGTGTGTGACGGTGGCACCTCCGAGGAACTGTGTGGCGCTGTTTGATTTAGTGTGTAATCCATGAGGAGAAACTTTAAAGATACATTAATTAAAGTTGACTTTGTCAATTGCATTATTCTTCCTAACATTTAATTATAGTATGACATTAGAGAATTACTGTATTTATATTTGACATTTATTGCAAAATTATATTTTTCCAGAGTTATTTATGAAAGTACATTCAAATTTTCAAAACTTACCGAATAACATTTATTAAATTTGATTCTTTCATTGACTTTAGTAAATGTAGGCTTCAGAATTTATGGAACTAGCTTATGTATAATTCCTAAAATATACTCCCTCCACTTTTAAATAAGTGTCACTTTGCCATTTTAATTATTTTTATAATAAGTGTCATTCTATGTTTTTTTCTTTAATTTTGACAATTTTACCCTTATAAAATAATTTGCCTTCAATTTCAATTAATATAGTAACATAAATCATGGAAAAATTATAAATATTGTACATATGAATACCACATACATTCTTGATCACATTCTTTATTAAACAAAAATTTAATATCAAAATTATTTATCATTAATGAAGGGTAATATTGACCACAACTTAATATCTTAATTTGTTGAAAAATGTTAAAGTGACACTTATTCAAAAATGGAGGGAGTATAATGATGAATTAAGAAGAAATTTATATGAATTATATTAGGTAATTTTCCACATAAATACGTTACATACATATTTAATTATAGTTATTGGAAGAGTTAATAGAAAGTTAGTATGTTTATTGAAATAATATTATGTTAAGTAATCTCCTTAAATAGGAAACAACATAGTGTTGATTTGAATATTTAGATATAATGTTCAAATATTAAAATTTTAATTAAAATGTTAAACAATGAATTGACTGAAATAAAACTTAAAACTAATTCTACATTTAATTATATACAAATTATATCTATTAACATAATATATGTTTCTTTATTAGCATTCTGATTATATATTACTATAACATTTCATTTTTTATCTTTTAATAGAATAACAAATTTATAAATTTATTTTTTTAATTAAAAATTAAAATATATTATAAACTTATTTTAACCTTGCGTAGGTAAAACGCGGTTCTTATACTAATTTTTCTTATATACTAATTATTCTGAATCGATCTCCCTCATCTGAGGTGGCTTTTCTAAAATCCTCATTTTTAAAAAAAAAATTTATGCCAATAATTTTAATTTTTTAAAACTCTTATACACCGTCTCGATAATATTCTTTAAAGGGATATTTAATGTGCAGCTCATATTGGAGATATTTTTGAATAAAATAGATCGAAGAAATTCTGACCTAGCCCCATGACCAAGAATAAAATACTTCCATGTGCGACTCAATTGCGGATTTAAACAAAAATTAACTCCCTATTTCTTTTTTAGAAATTTTCATTTTACATCGGGTAAACTATATACGGCGTAATTCAGTTTATATCCTTTAAATTTTCCACTTTTACAATTTACATTTTAGGGTGTTCAATTTACATGAATACATATCATACACGAAGATGACAATTTCTGAAAGAAGATGAAATTTATATATGATATGAGATTAAAAATTAACGGTTAAATGAACGGATGTAAATAAAACATAAAATCCGAAATGAATAAGAGAATATAGATTTTGAAATGGGAGTGATTTGAAAAGAGAGAGGTTGAAATAGACCAATCATTTTGCGATATGTCGCAGCTGAAATGTTTGCAAATATATGATATTATGCCCTTTTATGTTTTTTCAGAATTGACGTCCTTTTCGATTTTATGATTTTGCAGTTTGCTTTGTAATAATGGAAGTTGATCCAGTCTTTTTGAAAACTCTGACGACACCCAATAAACATTCTTCTAAAAATCCAACTTTTCGGCAACAGCTTGCGCGACAGGAGAAACTTAATCACCGGATGGTTGTGGTACGGTGGTGCAATTCATAAACGACGTTGTTTGTATAACAATTATTGAACTATGCTTCCTCGTCGGCGTCGCTCTTTGAATGCTCGAAAATGGGGTCGACAGCGGGTGGGGTTTGTCTTCATCGGCAACGATGTAGCGGTGGTGGTTTAGCATTATACATATTTGAATTTAGTGGGTGTTTTCAAACTCTATAAACTGCTTCTAAAATCACTTTTTTTAAAGTTGCTCTCTCACAGCTTTTACTTTTGAGAAGTGCTTTTAAACTGTTTATAGAGTTTGTAAACACCCTTATATGTAATGAGGAGAAACGTTAAAGATACATTAATCAAAAGTTGACTTTGTCTTTAGCATTATACATATTTGAATTTTTAATTAAAATTAATTAGTGTATAATTGACTATGTTAATTATAGTATGACATAGAGAGTTATTTATATTTGACATTTTTTATTTATTTATGAAAGTACATTCGAAATTTCAAAACTTACCGAATAACATTTATTAGATTTGATTCTTTCATTCACTTTAGTAAGTGTAGGTTTCAGAATTTATGGAACTAGCTTATGTATAATTCCTAAAATATATTATGACGAATTAAAAAGAAATCTATAATATTGTTTTTTTTCTTTTTTGAAAACAAATCTATAATATTGTTAGGTTATTGTCTAACTATATATATACGTTAATAGGAAGTTAGTAGGTTGATTGAAATAATATTATGTTATTTAATCTTCTTATAAATAGGAAACAAACATAGTGTTGATTTGGATATTTGGATATAAGGTCAACTATTAGAATTTTAATTAAAATCTTACACACTGAATTGACTAAAATAAAAATTAAAACTAATTCTACATTTAATTTTATATAACATAATATGTGTTTCTTAATTAGCATTCTGATTATATATGTAATTTTGTGCATAAAATTGAGTAGTAAAAAAAAGGTATGTTAAAATTATTTTTAATGGACATAAATTGACTTAATATTATGAACATATCTTAACATGTTAGAACATAATTTATATGTTGCAGTTGAAATGTTTGCTAATATATGATTTTTTTTTTTATATTTTTTCAGAAATTGTCCTTTTTGATTTTATGTTTTTACAATTTGCTATGTAATAATGGGAGTTGACACAGTCTTTTGGAAAACTCTGACGACACTCAATAAACATTCCTCCACAAACAAAACCCAACTTTTCGGCAACCGTTTGCGCGACATGAGAAACTTAATCACCGAATGGTGGTGCTGGTGCAATTCATAAATGACGTTGTTTGTATTACGTACAATTATTAAACTATGCTTCCTCATCGGCGTCGCTCTTTGAATGCTCAAAAATGGGGTCGACAGCGGGTCGGGTTTGTCTCCATCGGCAAGGATGTAGCGGCGGTGATGCGTGCTGGTGGCCCCTCCGAGGATCTGTGTGGCGCTGGGTGATTTAGTGTGTAATCTATGAGGAGAAACGTTAAAGATACATTAATCAAAGTTGACTTTGTCTTTTGCATTATTCTTTCAAACATATTTGAATTTTTAATTAAAATTAATTATTGCATAATTGACCAGGTTAATTATAGTATGACATAGCTAGAGAGTTATTTATATTTAACATTTATTATTTATTTATGAAAGTACATTAGAATTTTCAAAACTTACCGAATAACCTTTATTATACTCCTTGATTCTTTCATTCACTTTAGTAAGTGTAGGTTTCAGAATTTATGGAACTAGCTTATGCCTAATTCCTAAAATATATTATGACGAATTAAAAAGAAATCTATAATATTCACGGTAAAAAAAGTATTCAAATAGAGAGGGATTTGGCGAGGGAAAAGTCCTCTTTAACATGAATAACGAGGGATTTCCCTCGCCAGAATTTCCTCGCTAATTTTTGCCGAGATTTTTAATTTATCCCTCGCCTGGCCGCAAGCATTAAATTCCCTCACCAGCCAGCGAGCATTAAATCCCTCGCCCTTTATCATTTTTAAAACAATGTCCCTCGTTAAATGACGAGGGATTTGTAATTCCCTCGTGGTGTGCTGTCGCCGGCACCTAAAAAATAATTACCTTAAATACCCATAATGTAGTAGGGAAGTAAGGGTCGATCCCACAGAGAACAGTGTAATTTAATTAAATAGTTCGTGTTATGAAAGCAATTAAAAAGGGGGGAGTTTGATTGGTTGACTAATAACTAGTAAGAAGCAAGAAATAATAAATTGCAATATAGAAATAACGAGACTCAAATAATGTGAATGATCTAGCCCTCGGATAGCTTCCCCTCAAGTAATTATACCAATTTAATCAACGACCCTGGTAATCTCAATCTAATCTCAAATCTTATCCCTAAGCTAGTGGTACGACCAAACTAACCCGAATTGTTTCTTACGTTTAATTAATCAGCAGGTACGACCCCCAATTAATCTATCCCTACGAATAACCCTAAAACATGTATCTAAGATTCAACTCGAGGAACACATTCAAGAATTAAAACAATAGGATAAACTAGACCATAAATACGAGACGCTCGTTTTATGCAACCTAGATGTTACTACCCCCTAAGGTGTTCTGCCTTAGTTGCTACAATTCCCACAATATTATAACAATTACGGATTACAATTTATGGGATAACTAGAATTGATATAGGAATAAAATTGGGTGATCAAGCCTATTAACTCCTAATTCAAACATGCATAGCATCTACTCAAGTAATAACAAAATCGAGATATAAATCAAAATAAACCAGGAGTCTTATAATTAAAAAGGCATAATTGTCACAAGGTTTCACATCCTTAGGCTAGAATAAAGAAAATTAGCTACGCATAATAAACGAGATAGCAAAAGTCAAAAAGGAATTCATGTTTTTCCAAAGAATACGAAAGAATAAAAACCAAAATAATTGTCTTCCTGAATCTCTCTGCTGCTCGCTCTCTCGTATCCTCCGGCGAATCGCCGCCCTTTCTTTCTTTTCTCCAAATTAACGGCTGCTTTCCTTCTCCTCATGGGCCATTGGGCCCGAAAACATTAAATGAATTAATGGCCCTTCTCCTTAAAAATCTCTAACCACCACCTTTCACTTTCACTTTCTCTCCCCATAATTATGATATATTCGTATTTATTGGGCTTCCCAACTCCAAGGCCCATTTGTGTGAGACGGCTGTTCCCAAACTCCCAAAAACTGATGCCGCCAAAATACTTCAACTTTACCTAAATTAAATAAAAAAAAAAATATATCAAAGTAATTGAAGTCACGAAATAATGAGTCGGAGAATGCACTAAAATACCAACTTAATTCAAAAATACTATTCAATTAAAGCACAAAAGTATGCAATAAATCCGACTCATCAAATTCCCCCACACTTACAATCAAAGAGAACAAAAAATCACATCATCAAAACAACTGGCACCAACTACTTGAATCTTCGAACAAGATTAACCAGAATACTCACACAACTCTAGCACTTGAATTTGCTTTTTGAGCCATAATCAAAAGTAACTCGTCCTTCTTATACGACTAAGATCTTTTACTCACACCTAAGCATGAAACTCATTAATCAACGATCATTCCAAACACATCAGTGGTTCCTTAAAACCTTGTTTCCGGTTCATTTGATTCAATCATCTATCAAATTACTAATCTGAGTGGCGTCCGTCTCGTCTTTTCGTCTCTTTTTTTTTTTTTCAACTTTCAAACTTTCAAACGAGGTCCGCAGCTCCTCTCTACTTTTCAGGTTTTAGCTCTTTTTTTGTGTTATTAATTTTTTCGTTCAAAGCACATGAGCCCCCTCAAGTAGGTAGCTGTTTCAGCCCCTCGTTATTTTTTTCATTTCAATGCTTTTCAACTCAACTCCTTTTTCTTTTCCTCCATCCACAATCATTTCATTTTTTTCGACTTCGTCCACCAACTCAGATTTTCCTTCTTAAGAGAACCAAAAACAAATTTACCCAAAATACAAGAATTTCAGGACTACTTCAGCACCAAAATAATAAAAAATCAACTAGATTCCACCACTCAAGCATGAATATCAAATCCAATCGTCAATTAGGACAAACTACTCAAGGTCACAACATATTTAACAAAAATAACAAAATCCAGCCACTAGATTCATGCAACTACTCATGTCATCAAGTTTTAAACACTCAAGCATGCGCAATACCAACATATACAAGACACAAGAACAAGAAAGACACCCGTACATAATATAATTCACCCCCCACACTTTAATCGTGCATTGTCCTCAATGCTCTAAACAAATGCTCGAAAACAATGAGTAAATAGAGAAAGTAGAAAACGTCCCTGAAAATGTCGAGCATCCGAAGGGAGCAGCATCTATTTGGTTGGTGGAAAGGGTGGTTTGACTCCAACATGATCATAAAGGGCCATCATGTTCTTCTCCGTTCTTGATAGATGATCACGGATCTCACAAATATTCTCATCCATCTGTCCCACGGTCTTTGTCAACTGTCTCACTTTCTCACATATTGCTGCTACATTTTCCTCCATCTTTGCTACCCATTGAGGAACACTGTTCGAACTGGACGTTAATGGTTCACCTCTCTCAATGTCGTCAAGACTAGATGGAGAATGATGAACGCTAACTCGAGTGGACAGACGTCCAGGCAAATTGAAAGAATACTCGCCATCGTGCTTGCTAATCAACATCATCTTCTCTAAACAAGTTAAATCCAAGGGAAACATCTCACAAGCAACATGTAAATTATTATCAGTAGGATCAATCAAGTGAAGATGTACAGCAAGACATGTTACCAAAGAGCCTAATATCAAATTACGTTTATCTCGTATAACCTGAGAAAATTGTGAAGCAAGCCAATAACCTAAATTCACTCTTTTCTTCTCTTTCATGCACCACAAAAAGAATAACTCTGATTTTGTTAACACAACAAAAGAATCTTTTCTACCAGAAAATGAAAATGCCAAAAATCGATGAATATACTTCAAAGCATTATCATGCAAGTAAATATCCTTAGATTTTCTAGGGTCATAATATATCTCTGAAGTCCATTCTTTATATACCCTAACTGCAATAAAATATTCAGAATATCCACAGCACATGGTCAAATAATCATCAGAATTTGCAAATTCATCAGTAAAAAGTCCTAATGCAACATTAAACTCAGCAATTGACAACTTAAATTCTTTCCCCATCAACCGAAAGTAAATTGCCTTCGCATGCCTATCTTTTTCTACATCCGCCGATCTAAATTCAAAAGTGGTGTAAAATTCACGTACAAGCTCAACATAGGCAGGATAATGAAAAGAAAAATAAGGCTTCCATCCTATATTTTCAATGTACTCAAACACAGCATTATCAATATTTAAAGCTTCTAAAGTGGAAGTATGTATGCACTTACAAGGAATAATGCTCTGTTCACAAATAAATTTGTACCTATCCTTGTGTTTCTTTTTAGTGAAGCTCAAATTCCCTTTCAAATCAGACTCCGAAATTGGAAGAGTAGATAAAGGCATACCTGTTCGGGCTCGTTTCCGGGTTGGGGGTGTTTTCTTATCATTCAATGAAGATGGTAGAGTAGAGTGATTCCTTTTAGCAGGGGCTTTCGGTTTAGCGGTTGTGGTTGCGCGTCCCATGCTTGAGAGGTCGCCGGTGGAGTGCGCAGGCGGCGCTGATTTAGACGGCCACCGGGGCTGTGCGTTCCGGCGAGATAGAGAGTGGCGCGGCGGAAATCTGCTCGTCGGACGGCAGTCGCTCAGACGGCGTTGTTGTGCTAGTGAAGCAGTCGCGGCGAAATCAAATCGCCGCTCGGAGTGGGCGGTTGCAGTCGGGCCTGAATTTCCGGCGAAGAAAGGGGGACCGCGCTGTTGGGCTGTAGGCGCGGTGGTGGCGCGGCAGCTGCCGCTGGGGTGGTTGCGGCGCTGTGGGATCGCCGGTGTTTGGCGAAGTGGGCCAGCGGTGGGGCGATTCGGCAAGAGGGAGATCGGGAGGCGGTTAGAATGTGATACGTGATTAGGGTTCTGGCCTGAGAGACAATAATAATAAAAAAAATAAAAAATAAAAAAAATAAACAAAATAAAAAAATAAAAAAATAACTAAATAAAAAAATACATAAAGACTAATCAAGCAAAAAGAATGAAGCAAATAAAGTTCCAGGAGAAGTCTTTTGTTAAGGCGTGCCCACGCCTTATCTTGCCACTTCAATATAAACTCCTCTTCAAATAAGGCGTGCCCACGCCTTATCTGAAATCCTCTCCTAAAACATACACACAAAAACGAAGTTAAAAGCAAAAATAGCAAAATATAAACTAAGTAAACATTGGGTTGCCTCCCAACAAGCGCCTTTGTTTATTGTCGATGGCTCAACTTAGGATTGTGGTTCCCTCTAGTATTGTGGATTATCTAACTCCACACATTCCATGTGCTCTTTCTGAAAACCTTCTCGATACTCTTTCAATTGGTGACCATTCACCTTGAAAATTTTATTCGTCCTAAGGCTTTGGATCTCAACTGCACCATGAGAAAATATTTTAGTAATAACAAAGGGACCTATCCAACGAAAACGTAACTTACCTGGAAATAATTTCAACTTAGAATGATAAAGTAACACTTTTTCTCCAATTGTGAAATTTTTCCGTGAAATCTGTGCATCGTGAAATGCCTTTGTTTTCATCTTATAAATCACAAAATTCTCATATGCTTCATTCCTCAACTCTTCAATCTCTTGCAATTGCAACTTTCGACCAATACCAGCCTCATCAAAACTCATGTTGCACTTCTTAACCGCCCAATATGCCTTGTGTTCTAGTTCAATGGGCAAATGGCATGGCATACTATAGACGAGCCTATAAGGAGACATCCCTATAGGTGTCTTATATGCTGTACGATATGCCCATAATGCATCATCCAATCTCAAGCTCCAATCCTTACGATTGGGTTGCACCGTCTTCTCCAAAATTGCCTTAATCTCTCGATTCGACACTTCGGCTTGACCATTCGTTTGAGGGTGGTAGGATGTGGACATCTTATGCATAACCGAGTATTTCCGCAATAATGCTTCAATAGTTCGATTGCAAAAATGTGTCCCCCTATCACTTATGATCGCCCTTGGAATTCCGAACCTAGCAAAAATGTTAAGACCTCAAAAATCCTGCAACCACTTTAGAATCATTAGTCCGAGTGGCTTTTGCTTCCACCCATTTCGAGACATAATCAACAAGAAGCAAAATATATATATTACCAAAAGAAGACGGAAACGGACCCATGAAATCCATACCCCACACATCAAAAATTTCACACACAATTATGGGATTTTGGGGCATTTCATTCCTTTGAGAAATATTTCCTATTCTTTGACAATTATCACACCCCTTACAAAAATCATATGCATCTCGAAACAATGATGGCCAATAAAATCCACACTCTAAAACCTTAAAAGCAGTACGTTTGGATCCAAAATGTCCTCCACAAGCATAATTATGACAAAAGGTGAGAATGGAAAAGAATTCAAGATCGGGTACACACCTTCGTATTACCTGATTAGCACAATGCTTCCATAAATACGGATCATCCCAAAAGTAGTATTTAGCATCACTACGTAACTTATCTCTTTGAGCCTTGTTCATCTCCTTTGGATAAAATCCAGCTACAAGAAAATTCACCAGATCAGCAAACCATGGGACAGACTGCACTGATACTGAGGGCGTCACAACGAGCAACTGCTCGTCTGGGAATTCTTCCAGCAGTGGTTCAGCGTCCTCAGCTCTCTCCAAACGACTAAGATGGTCAGCCACTACATTCTCTGTACCTCTCTTGTCTTTAATTTCAAGATCGAACTCTTGGAGCAATAAAATCCATCGAATAAGTCTCGGTTTAGCTTCTTTCTTCGTCATCAAATACTTTAAGGCTGCATGATCAGAAAATACAATCACTTTAGTCCCAAGTAAATATGAACGAAATTTTTCTAAAGCAAAAACCACAACAAGAAGTTATTTTTCCGTGGTAGAATAGTTAGCTTGAGCTTGATCCAAAGTTCGTGATGCATAATATATCACATGAGACTTCTTATCCACACGCTGCCCAAGAACAGCCCCTATAGCATAATCACTTGCATCGCACATGATCTCAAATGGTAGGTTCCAATTCGGGGGTTGGATGATGGGTGGTGTGGTTAACAATCTCTTCAATGTGTCAAAAGCCTCTTTGCACGCCTCATCAAGCTCGAACTCCACATCCTTTTGCAAAAGTCTACAAAGAGGTGATGCTATCTTGGAAAAATCCTTGATAAACCTCCTATAAAAACCTGCATGACCAAGAAAAGAACGAACTTCCCGCACAGTGGTGGGGTAAGGCAAAGCATAAATAAGTTCAACCTTAGACTTGTCTACTTCTATGCTTTTTTTCGAAACAATATGGCCTAACACAATTCCTTTCTCTACCATAAAATGACATTTTTCCCAATTTAAAACCAAATTAGTCTCAATGCATCGTTTAAGAATTAAACTAAGGTTTCCTAGACATATTTCAAATGATCCACCATAGACACTAAAATCATCCATGAAAACCTCAATTATATTCCCCACAAATTCGGAAAAAATGCTTACCATACACCTTTGGAATGTGGCAGGGGCATTGCAAAGCCCAAATAGCATCTTACGATATGCAAATGTGCCAAACGGACAAGTGAAAGTCGTCTTCTCTTGATCCTCTGGGGCTATAGCAATCTGAAAATAACCAGAAAATCCATCAAGAAAGCAATAAAAAGAATAACCTGCAAGCCTTTCTAACATCTGATCGATGAAGGGTAAAGGAAAATGATCCTTTCGTGTCATGGCATTCAGCTTGCGATAATCTATGCATACTCTCCATCCTGTTTGCACACGAGTTGGAATAGATTCACCCTTATCATTCTCTATCACTGTCACTCCGGATTTCTTTGGTACCACCTGTGTAGGACTAACCCACTTGCTATCCGATATGGGAAAAATTATCCCAACTTGTAGTAGCTTCAAAATCTCTTTCTTCACCACTTCCATCATTGGTGGGTTTAATCGACGTTGGGCTTCTCGAGTGGGACGTGAGTCCTCCTCAAGTAGGATTCGATGCATGCACAATGATGGACTGATCCCCTTGAGGTCTGCCACTGTCCAACCTATAGCCTGTTGGTGCTTTTTCAACACCGAAACCAACATCGTCTCTTGGGCCTCCGTCAACTTTGCTGAAATGATGATGGGAAGTGTATCTGTCACGCCCCAAATTTAAAAATATTGACCTTTTAAAAAGTAGTTAAAATAACTAATTTTAACGTGCCAAAAATTGAATCTTAAATTTATAACGTTAAAATAAAGGGACGTAACGACAAATATAATTAAAATCACGTTAACTATTGCAGCGGAAACAATTATAATATAATTCAGTGAAAAAAATACCATATAATTATTTTACAAAGAATATTTAAAGAAAATCCTTATTTTTAAATATATATATATGCTCGTCTCCCACCACCACTCCTCGCCATCCAACTCTTCAACCTGAAATTGTAAATTGTTGGGGGTGAGCATGCAAGCACACTCAGTGGGAATTAAGTCATTCAATACTTAATATTAAAAATAAATAATCAAGTAATTGCAATTTAGCAAATAACATTCACATTGCCACATATACTTTGCCAACTTTGCCATTAATACTTTGCCATTGTAACTTTGCCAATAGAGTTTTGTGAACCATCGCATGTTTGTGGACCTTCCCAAAGCCAAATTAATGACTAAGGTATTCCCACACATAGACATCGCATGTTTGTGGACCTTCCCAAAGCCAAATTAATGACTAAGGTATTCCCACACGTAGTGAGCACGGCGGGTCGCGCCCGAAGACCCGTCGGTCCCGGACCTCATTTGGAGCCCCTAGCTATTAGATAACTTTGCCATAAACTTTGCCAATAGAATAATATACTTTGCCACATAACAATAGAAATGAATTCACATAGTAAACAATTAACTCAAACATTTATCTAAAACATTAAATAATGAATAACTTGTCATTGCAATAGAACTCTACCAATCACGGTACAGATTAAAGCAATTAAAAACCCACCTCGATAGAAACGTGAAAGTAATACGTGGAAACATCGCATCATTTATTTTTCATAGTTATCGCCGCCTTGCCGTGTTACATAGAATAACATACAATTGTATTTTTTTTTAAACTATACTAATTCCAAAGTAATACTTAATATAATAATAAACTTGCAATGATCTTCTGATTTCTGCTCACAATAGCATACATATATATATATAACATATGGGGAATGAGAGAAGAAATTATACATATGAAACGATTATTGTTACATTAATAATTTAAATCCATTAACTTTAATATTTATAACAATAAGAAACGCATGTGGGAAGACGGGTTAGTAAAATAATGTGTGCTTTAAATTGAAATTTCTATAAATTAATTTACAAAGGTTAAAATGCAAAATGTTACCCATCTTTTAAACTGCCGGTGGAAATGATAATTTTTAATACTATAAATTGTCTTAAAAATTGTACCGGTTAGGAATTTGAGGGAGATAAATATTTGAAATTTCTCTTGTTGAAAATTAAATAAATTATATATATTTTAAAAAAAGTTTGGGGTATTACAGTATCATTCAGGCCCAAATAAGCATACTTCAAATGATCAGGTAACGACTTCAATTCAAGCTCTGGTGCCTGCAAAGAAGATGGAAGAATTTTTGGGTAAGTATCACGTAATTTTACAAATGCAACATCATACCTAGAATTCTTTTCTTGCTCATCTCCTTCTTCCATTTCTTGCAAACTTTCTAGTTTATTCCTGCAATCAAGCTCAAAAATTTCCTGCACAATTGGTTCTATAACACTCACAGCAAAAAGAGAGTCAGAAGCATTAGGAAATTTCATAGCATCAAATATGTTAAAATGAATAATTTGTCCATCAAATTCCATTGTGAGAGTACCCCCATGGACATCTATTTTTGTTTGAGAAGTATCCATAAATGGTCTTCCTAACAAAATAGGTATGGAATGTCCTGGATTATCATTCATATCTAACACATAAAAATCTGCAGGAAAAATTAACTTGTCTACGTGTACGAGAACATCCTCAACTACACCTGTTGGGTGTGTAACACTTCTATCAGCTAGTTGGATAGTCACTCCCGTCTTCCTCAATGGTCCAACTCCTAACTTCTCAAATATAGATCGTGGCATGACATTAATAGAGGCTCCAAGATCAAGCATAGCTTGCTCAATCTTGTGACCTCCTATCGTGCAAGGAATAACGAACATGCCCGGATCTTTCCTTTTTGGAGGCAACTTCTTTTGGAAGACGGCTGAGACGTGCTCTCCCATGAAAATCTTCTCATTTCCAACCAACTTCCGTCGATTAGTGCACAGTTCCTTCAGGAACTTGGCATACCTCGGAATCTGCTTAACTGCATCAATCAACGGAATGTTGATCTCAACCTTTCGGAACACATCAAGTATTTGCTGGTCCTTGACACCTTTTTCTGTCTTTTTAAACCTGGACGGGAAAGGTAATGATTTAGTAATAACAGGAATTGAATTACGAGCATTTACCTCCTTTTTCATTTCTGGGACACTTACACTGAGGGGGTCAGTGTTGCTGAAATCTGCATCCTGATTTTTTTGGACAGCTTTCTCGGGTCTAACCAGCTCGTCCCGAGCATCAATCTGATCATTAGGCATTTGAGAATGCCCCTCATCACCTACTCCAATCTGCCCTCCATCTTCCTCACTTCGTTTAGGTGCCGAAATTTCTTCTAACATCTTACCACTTCGTAAAGTTATGGCACTTACATTTCGAGGGTTGATTTCGGGCTGAGATGGTAGCTTACCACTGTTTTGTGCTTGCATCTGGTTAAGGGCTGTAGCTATCTGACTCATTTGGGCCTCCAAATTCTTTTGTCCGGCCTCCAAACTCTTTTGCCGGCCTCCAAATTTCTTTGTCCAGATTGCAAAGATCTCACGACTACTTGATTCTCTTGTTGAGCTTTCAACGTCGTGGATGCCAATGACTTCAACATATCCTCAAAAGACATATCTGAACTTCCACCACCACTATTCTGTCCCATAACCTTCTCCATAACAAATCAAATCTTATAAACAAAAATAAATATAAAATACAATTTGAAAAAATCTATCTTGACTATTAATCTTCTCCATAACCTTTTAAATTATTTTGTTAATCTTCACACCTTCGGATATAGATACAGTATCTCTTAACACTTGTAACCACCTCCCACCAAACATTTATTGTTTTTGGTATTATCCATATAATTGAGAAATAATTCTTGTTTGCATTATAAGAAAATGAGAAAATTTCATTTTACGTCCTGTACTTAGGTTTAATTCAGTTTATATCATTTCAGTTTCAATCTTTTCAATTTACATCCCTTTTTAACGAATTTATGTCCTTTTTATCGATTTTTTTTAATATTCACCGGAATGTGTGGAATAAATTGGGATTTCGGCCTAATAGTCTAATATATAAAAATTCCATTAAAAATCTAAAAATATCTTTAAAAATTCGAAAATCTTATTAAATAAAAAACTATAAAATGTGTAAAATAAAATTCAAAATATCTCATTAATTTTTTTTAAAAATCTCATTAAAAATGTGTAATATAAAAATAAAAAATGCTAAAATTTTGAAAATCCTATAAATTACAAATATTAAATTCTAAAAAAATTGAAAAATATCATTAAAATTTCTAAAAATCTCAGTTTTTAAATGTGTAGATTAGAAATAAAAAATTCTAAAAATCTTATAGTAATAATAAAAATTATTAATTTTTCATTAAAAACCAAACTTGAATTGAACTCGTCCGCAATTAAATTTTGCTAGAGCTCCTAAATTTTTTGTGTCCCATGAAGTTTTCCGACTCGCTACCAAGATTGAGTGGAATTTCCACGCTTTGATCGATCATGGAACCGTTTCAAATTCATTTGAATGAGATTTCAATTTTTATTTTAAACATTTTTGAAATTTTAATTTATAGATTTTTTTTTAATGTTATGAGATTATCAGATTTTTAATGAGATTTTTAGAATTTTTTTTAATATACACATTTTTCAGATATTTAGAATTGTAGATTTTTTAATTTTTTTTTAGAATTTCATAATTTTTAATTCTTATTTTACACAATTTATAAATTTTAATTTTTATGATATTTTTAATGTGATTTTCAGAAAATTTTAATTATTATTATTTTTAAAAAAAATGAAGGACGTAAATCTTACTATTTGACCAGAATTCCAATTTTTCGGCAAAAAAATTATAAATTGGACTGAAAATGACGTAAATTGGACATCCCAGGACGTAAATTGCAAAAGTGAAACTTAAAGGATATAAACTGGATTTGACCCTAGTTAACTTTCTCTAGCTAAAAATATGTAATGATAGAAAATTGATTTTTAATAATAGGTCATGCTATTAATTCTTAATGTGTGTCATTAAAGACTACTGAGAAATTTTTTAGCGAGGGCTTCTATCCCTCGTCCGAATGCTCTTCGCTAAATTAATAATGAGGGATTTTTGAAAACCCTCGCTAATTAGCGAGCGCTTTCAAATTTCCTCGGCAAATTAGCGAGGGTTTTCAAATCCCTCGCCAAGGCCCTCACTATTTTGTTCCCTCGTTAAATCCCTCACCTTCGTTAAAGGCCCTCGCTAAATCGCGAGTTTTTTTGTAGTGAATAGTTGCGGAAGATGGATTACCTGGCCTCTCACTTGAGGTTGCCGCCAATTTCTAGGGCAATATTCAGATAGATAGTGTCGGTACCAACAATATTATGGAATCCCAGCTTGTGGTTCTAATATATATAAGCTAGTTTTAAAAAAAAAAAGAAACACACAGTAGAATTTTATATAGCTAGTGTCAAACGAACATTATGATTTTATAATTAAAATACTAGCTTGCACAAAACATATCCAACAGAAATAATAATACTGACTCTGGCAATGTAAAGTTACAATTGCGCGCACTTTGCAATTAGTGAGTGCAGCTTTATTCGACGGGTATCATATATTTGTTTATTCAATATATTTATATTTAGGCGGTTTTTCGTTGCAGTGGTACACCTTTGCGATATTCTGCTAGAGCCCATAATGGATATATATTTCTATATGTTGGATAATGCAACATGCAATTTTTCAAGAAAACACCGGTAATTTCCTGCAAATAAAATTAAATGAAGGTTAATAAAAAAAACTATTTATATATTGGGAGATGAGAAAAAATGACAATCACTAGCAAATTCTTGATTATACCTGTTGAGGAAAATCACCATTCTCTAATTGAGAGTTAATCAAAAGCTTTGCTCCACGATGTAGAGGTGTTGGATCCCTATCACCCTATTTTAGGCAATCAGAACAGGACGACAACTGTTAAAATCTTTATTATTAATTGTAAAAATATTTTAATTAATTTTATATCAGTTTATAGTTCATACACGACTTATATATTTATATAATAAAATATATATTAGAAAAACTATAAGAAAATTGACGTTTAATGACAACAATTCTATTATTATAGCTCTAGCTAAAAGTCTTTAACGACAATTTTCTTGTAGTGAAAAATGATCGAAGATTTAACTAACCTGGCCTGAATGTATTAAACCCATCATAGCCCATGAAGTCTGAACCAAGTTTGAGTGGTTTCCTTCTAGTGGAATGTATTCCTGTTCTCACGTAAACAAACATTTTGCAATAAAATTAAAATATCAAGAAATGAGCCAAAAAAAAAAAAAAGGAAAGAAAAGAAAATAAAAAAATGTTTTGGGCCATTGGGTAGTGGTAATTGCGGGATAATTTCATTTTAGGTCCCATAACTTAGGTCCAGTTTAAATCCTTTAAGTATTTCTTTTTTCACTTTACGTACTAAGTTTTTCAATTTACATAATTTTTTGTTCAATTTACATTATTTTTGCTAATTTTTTTAAAATTCTTGGGACGATGGGAGTATTATACATTAAAAATTGAACAAAATATGCAATTAAGGATCAATATTGATAAAGGGGAATAAATTAAAAGTGACCTTGTTTGGACAGGAAAGGTAGCTTTCCCCCCAGCCTCCATCATTCAATTGTATTTTCAATAGAAAATGAACAGCTTTTCGAATAGCTGCACAGTTGTTGTAAGTTTTCCCAGTTGCTACTAGTCCATCAATTGCAAACCAAGTAGCATATGTAAAACAAATACCCCAGCTTCCATACCTATATTTTTAATTAATATGTAATTAACAAACATCAAATTAATTATTATATATTATCAAAATTAAATCAAATACCATGAACCATCTGGCCTTTGAACATCTTCGAGGTAGCTAACAGCCTTAACGATGGAAGTTTGGATCTCTTTCTTGCGATGATTAGGGTACAACTCTTGAAACAGAACAAGAGCTTGTATTACTGATGAAGTGCACTCTGGATATCTGGATATGCATGCAATCTTATTATATTCTGTCGCTAATCAGCGTGTTTTTTTTAGTGTCTTAAATAGGGAATTAATTAAGAAGGTTGATCTTACTCATGCTCAATCACAAGATCAGCAAAAAGTTCTATAGGATTCAACAACTGCGCGGACAACCATTTTAAAAACATAATTATTATAATTCCCACAAATTAACTTGAATGTATAATTAAAAGATGCTTAATTTATACCTCTAACCACTCCGGGGATCCTGCAGGCTCCCAACAAGACATACCGCCGTTTCTGCTCTGTAATATTGAATCAAATTTTGAAGGCAAAAATAAATGTGCATGGTTGGAAAATTAAGATGAATGAATCATGCCTTGATTAAATTTCTCTGGTTTTCATCCTACATTTTTCTTTGAATATATAAATATATATAATGATCAACCTGTAAAGAGAGCAATATGTTGACAGCATTGAAGAATCTCTGATGCTCCAGTTTTTCCCCCACAATCTCAGTAGGCATCTTAGAAAAGGCAAGGCAACACTGAAAGAAACCAAACAATATCAGTGTTGGTTGTTTGAGTCTCAAACTTTTTTGCACTAATTATAGTTTCTTGATAAATTAATAAACGTGCCTTCAATCCTTCCGCAGTGCAATCAGAAACTTGCCATCCATGATCTTGGTCAGAAAACGTCCACGATCCCTTTGAAATATGGCGGTACATACTTTTGATGTCACCCGAAGGATTTTCTTTTACCTGCATATATATATGTAAATATGCTTAAGTTTAAACATACATAGAGCAAGAAATTTCACTATGCATATATGTATGTTTTCAATTAACCTGAGACTTTTTTATGAAGTTGTGCCCCTTTTTTAGAGTCTCGCTTATTTCATCGCTCAGATCACAAGCCAACAACGCTTGTATAGCTAAACTCGTATCCCACATTTGACTTCCAAAAGTCTGCATTCATGAGACGTGATACTTTAGCATGTTTTTGTAATACTCGTGTTTGAAAAGTATGACCAAATATCTCATTACCTGCATCTTCATTCCATCTTCAGCAAGCCAAATAAAATCAGGAATTCTTGCAAGATGTTTCTTGAAATGGTCTCCATTGGGATCCTCAACCCAACATGCCAACATACATAATGCCTTCTCCACAGATCCTATAGTAATATATCTACTGTTTTCATCTTCATAGTGGATGTGTTTCATTGTCACCTCAAGAGCTTTCTCCCTCAACTTGTTCATAGGCCAACGAGTCAAGAAAGGCTCGGTTAATACATAACAACTATCCCACATTACATTTTGTAACATGGAATGATGATAATATATGTCCTCCTGCATCATCAATTTATTTTAGCATCAAGACGAACAGAGCGAATTCATTAATGAGACATGTAACTTAATTTTACCTTTGCACATTGGTGTCGTATGCTTCTCCAATTGATTTCTTCATAAGGTTGATTGTACAACTCATCTCTTAGTTGCAAGATAAGAGGAGTGATTGGGGCTACATATCTCTTGCCATATAGGTAGGACATTGGCATGTAAATCATACGGCAGTAGCACCACATTTTTGCTGCATGTGTTTTATGGGCTTGAGTCAAGGGGGGAGGTTAGGAAAGTTTAAAATAAAATAAAAAAATACCATTAAAAAGACCTATTGCCAGACAATTACCTGGATGTATGGGAAGAAAAGATGGAAGAAGCCAAAATTCAGGGGGCATTGGGTTGCATGCTGACCACTCGCATGCTCCAATTATCTACAAATGCAAATCAACATTAATTTTCAGCATAACCAATTGGAATAGGGACCCTTCCCGCATTTTCTGGTGCATTAATTAATTAATCTTTTATTTATAGACTTTTCTTATACACCATTTAATTGTTCAATAATACTCTCTTCAATTATTTGTAAATGTCATTCTGGTGTTTTATCACAAAAATTAAGAATATTTTTTTAGAGAAAATCAGTTCTGTTTCTAAATCATATTTAGATTGGAGTCTGTCGAATGAATCCAATCAAGCAGAATCCAATTTTAATACAACGCAATTAAAAAATGAAGAAATAGAACAGTTGATGATATCAGCCCAAGTATTAATTACACGGCCTTGGCTATCAACTACAGATGGGTAGAAATTGAAACCATTTAGGTTGAAAGCCATAGTGCTGATCCCTAAAGCAATGAACCAGATACCCACTACAGGCCAAGCAGTCAGGAAGAAGTGTAATGAGCGGGAATTGTTGAAACTAGCATATTGGGTCCCGTAACTTTGCCCGACTCCACATTTGGTCCTTTTTCTTTCCAGATTTTCAACTATAGTTCATTTGTTATCAGGACAGGTCCTTTCTGGCAAAAATTTAAAAAACCGACCGGAATCAACACGTACTGGTCATGTGAGGTACCAAAATTGGTCCTGCTCCGGTGGAAGTGCTAGCATGGCGTGCCGAATCAATAAAACAGGTCCATGCCATGCTCCGTTATCAGTCAAGTAGCATATAGAGCAAATGGAGGGAAATCAGTGTGGCAAAATTTGGGAAAGTAAATGCACAAAAAAAAAAAAAAATCCCTGGTAATCAATTTTTGGGGATTACGAATTAGGGTAAAGGAACATACGGTTGGTTGGATTTGTTTCTTGTTAAAAAAATTAAGGGTAAATGATTTACACATTTTCAGATTTAATTCAATTATATTAATATTTTTCATGTTCTTTTTGGTTGATTTATTTTGGACAGACGAAACCCTATTCATAGATTTAAATATTAGTTTTTACCAATTAAATTTTTTTTTATTGTGATTTAATTATAAATATATTTTAATTTACTTGTGGGGCAGTCACCGGGTCCGGATGATGATCATTTTTGATATATCACGTGAGAAGCACATGGGATTTCTATAGTTGAAAAAGACCTGTACGGATAACAAAAGGACTGTAGTTGAAAACTGAAAAGAATGAGGACCAAATTAATGTGGATTCGGGTAAAGTAACAGGACCATTTGTGATTTTTTTGTCATATTTTATGTCAAAATTAATAATAATTAAGGACAATTACTATTGGGAAATTGGAAACTTGATTTAATGAAGGTGGAAATTAAGCTCTATGACTTTAAACGGGAACCCCGCAAGTGGGCGGTGGGATTGGTCCTTGGATCGGATACCCGAGACTTAAAGAAAAAAAATATATATAGAAGGCTATGATGACATTTAAAAAGAATTAGGGAGAAAATATTAGTCTCTTTTGGGGTGAAATTAAGGAGTAATTAAAGGTACGTACTGAAAGCCATATCTTTCCCCATGAAGGTATTGCTTTAACGGTGCCTTGATCAGCTATCCATTTTCTTGCTCTGCTACACGCATTGTCATCGGCTCCTTCTCCTAATATACGCATACAAATGTAATTGAGTGTTGTGCAGAACATTATGCTGTGCCCTTCTACGTGCAATCCCCATCCGCCGTCTTCATTCTATTCAAATTGCAAAATATTATAGGCTCAATCCATCAATCATCAATTTATATATATATATATATATATCGAGTTAAAATGTTTTGTAGCCCCATAACTTGTCTACTATGCAATTTTGGTCCCAAATTTTTTCCGGAGATTTTGAATTCGACATTTTTTTTAATATTGATACTAAATCGAAAATGTCAACATTAAGGGGTCAAAATTGCACCTGATGACAGTATATGTAACGCAGAATTTCTCGACGATATTCTTCTGGAAAAACTGTGTTGAGATGGCCAGTAACACAAATAACACAAACTTTTAGCGTACTTTAACATAAACTAATAGTACTAGTTTGTGTTGAAATCGTGTTATCGAAAGACTGACTATAGGGGGAACAATGAACAATTGGCCCCCATTTTCTGCAGGCCAGTGACCATCACTTGCTTGCAATGCTGAAAAGTAGTGAACACCTCGCCGGAGAGTGTCGCTGGCTGCCTCATAACTTATATCTTCATCGTCACCCACCTTCACTGGCCCTATTCTCTGTTTGAAATTCTTCTCATGCAACAACTGAATTTAACACAAAATCATTACTTTTAGTCATTGTTATATATGCATGTGGAAAGGAACATATGCTAATTTGGAGATCCAAACAAAGGTCCACGTGAGTTCAATATGCATGAGAGAATTATTGGAAATATTACAATATTAATGTACAAAATTCTTAGATTCTTTTTGGTAAACTCCAAAATAAATATATGGGAATTCAACTCTAAGCAGAGAATATCATATCAATGCATGTAAAAGTAGTGTAGTCCATCAATCTTAAATGATATAAATGAGCTACCTCATACAAAACGTTTCACAACAATAAATAAACGAATTAATGAGAGTTTGGAGCGCATATATATATTACGATGATATAATTATTGGAACATATCCAGTCCTCTCAGAAGAGAGTTTCGAATAAATATATAATTATTTGTATTAGAGTTGGTGTTTTATTATTTCTGATGTTTTGTTATTTGGGCCCACTTCTATGTTTTGGCCCACACTTAATTAATTACTTGCTTCATGGGCGGGCCTGTGCCCTTGGTGTATATATATCATGTATTGCTGGACGTGTGCGCCGCATCAATTCATTCAATAAGATACAGCCAATTTCAATGCGCTATGTTCTGTTTTTCTTTGATTCTTGACATGGTATCAGAGCTGGTTCATTCCGCATAACCGCTTCAAGATTCTGAAATTTGGGATTTCTTTATCAACTGACGAAGTCGCCTTCCCTGCTCCCTTCGTGATGGACGAAGGCAAGAATGGTGATGGGGCAGAATCTTCGGTCGAGATTTTGGCCAATATGGCAGGTACGTCGCCAATTTTTTCAAAGTCTTGGATCATAGATTTCGGAGCAACGGAACATATTACATGTCGGGATGACATGCTATTTAGTGTTACTCAATCCAGTGTGGAACCATCAGTCAAAATACCTAACGGTGATGTTGTTCCTGTGCATTCGGTTGGACGGGCCGACCTTGGCAATGGACTGATTTTGAATCGTGTTTTATTCATACCGCAATTTCATTGCAATTTACTTTCCGTTAGTCGTCTTACACGTGATATGAATTGTGTTTTCACCTTCTTTCGTGATTTCTGCATATTGCAAGCCTTACCCTCGAGAAAGCTAATTGGAGTGGGTAGTTTCTGTAATGGTCTATATTATTTAGAGCCTTGGAAAACTGAAGGGGCAGTTCTAGCAGTGGTAGGAGACTTGAATTTGTGGCACAGACGATTGGGACATGCCTCGGATGGAAAACTACGGCAGATTAATTCGTTGAACAATTATACAAAAAACAATAATTTTTGTGATTCTTGTATACGACCGAAACAAACACGTTTGCCCTTTCCTAGTAGTGTTAGTAAGACTTTGAATTGTTTTGAATTGGTCCATTGTGATATTTGGGGGCCCTATAGGTGCGATACATTCACTGGTGCTCGTTACTTTCTGTCAATTGTGGATGATTTTAGCAGAGGTGTTTGGATCTTTCTTGTTCAACGAAAATCAAATGTTGTGATGCAATTGATTCGATTTTATAACATGATTAAAAATCAATTTGGAGTGTTTGTTAAAAGGGTACGATCGGATAATGGCGTAGAATTTCGATCGTCCACCTTTCTCGATTACTATCACGCTAATGGAATTTTATTGGAAAGTTCGTGCACGAATACTCCGCAACAAAATGGCGTAGTAGAGCGGAAACATCGACATATTTTAGAGGTGGCACGAGCACTTCGATTTGAGTCAGGATTGCCAATTGAATTTTGGGGTGAGTGTGTTCTCATAGCTGTTTATATTATAAACGGACTTCCGTCCCCTGTAATATCAAATCAGACCCCGTTTGAGAGACTATTTGGCAAGAAACCCTCGTATGATCACCTTAGGGTTTTCAGATGCCTTGTGTATGCCCAGGAGAATCATCACAAGGACAAATTTGGGGAACATGGGAGTGCATGTGTTTTTGTGGGTTACCCAGCAGGACAGAAAGCCTACAAAGTATTTGACTTACACACTCGTAAGTTTTACACCTTACAGGATGTTACTTTTGTTGAAGATATGTCCCCGTTTCGAGGAGACGACAATCTGGACTTTTCGCTGCCATAGATACGGCCCGCGCTCGAGTTCGGGAACCATCCTTCTCGTCACAACCGGTGTCGGCCTGGTCGCATCCTTTTGTTCGCCCCCGAGTAGAGAGGACTCATACGGACGAACAACAAGTTGAACTACCCTCGCCTGATCTGGCCGACACAACCTCGCCTGCTCAACGGGCTGTGTGAACTGAACCATCCGAGACAGCCTCGCCTTCTCAACAAGCAGCCGACGTCGATTTGTTGGCCAATGCCCCACCTGGCCATTCAGGTCATAGTCAGCGAGTCAGTGAAAGAATCAAGAAGCAACCCAAACACTTGGATACTTACATCACCGACCTTCCCCCTTCGGTATATCATGCACAACCCACTGTCAACTCAACTTGCTCGACGGTACGCCCTTTATCTCGATATGTATCGTACGATAAGTTTTCATTAGCTCACAAAGATTTCTTAGCGGCCATCACAACACGTGATAAGCCAAAACATTTTTCCAGGCTATTCGAGACCCTTTATGGCGTGAGGCGATGGCCAAATAAATTCGTGCCTTGGAACAGAATGGCACTTGGACACTAACTTCATTACCTCCCGGAAAGAAGGTCGTTGGTTCTAAGTGGGTTTTCAAAATCAAATACAAACCAAATGGTGATGTATAGAGATACAAGACGCGTTTGGTTGCAAAGGGGTTCACTCAAATTGAAGGGGTTGATTTCCATGAAACATTTGCTCCCGTCGCAAAGTTGGTAACAATTAGGTGTTTGTTAACTATTGTTGCAAAACGTCACTGGGAGGTCCATCAATTGTACGTCAACAATGCATTTCTACATGGTGACTTATATGAAAATGTGTATATGAGTATTCCTCAGGGTTTTGCCAAGGAGGGTGACACTCGAGTTTGTAAGCTGCAAAAATCCCTTTATGGACTTCGTCATGCATCTCGGAATTGGTACGAGAAATTCACTCAAGCCCTCATTTCCATTGGTTTTCGCCGATCACGCGCGGACCACTCCTTATTTGTATTTCGCAAAGAGTCCACATACGTTTCTGCATTGATCTATGTCGACGATGTTTTACTTGCCGGAAACAACGTTGCTCACATTGAATATGTGAAATAATTTTTGGATGAGAAGTTCAGTATTAAGAATCTTGGTCCACTAAAGTATTTTTTAGGCATTGAGGTTGCTCGTTCCCCCAAAGGTTTTGTCTTGAGTCAATGTAAGTATGCACTAGACATCTTAGAAGAAAGTATGCTTCACGGAGGTCGCCCATGCAAGTTTCCCATGGAACAAAATTTGAAGCTCACGTTTGATGATAACAGCCCATTGATTGAAGCTGGACGTTATAGGCGTTTGATTGGTCGGTTGTTGTACCTCACCGTCACACGACCCGACATCGTGTATCCGGTAAGCCAACTTAGCCAATTCCTTGGGCAACCTCGTGCGACCCATATGGCAGCAGTTGAGCGAGTGTTGCGGTATTTGAAAGACGCCCCAGGTTAAGGGATTCTACTTGCAGCCGATGATGGGTTCGATTTGAGTGGATTTTGTGACGCTGATTGAGCGGGGTGCCCGTTTAGGCGTCGTTCGTCTACAAGATATTTTATTACCCTTGGTGGTTTGCCCGTTTCTTGGTGCACCAAGAAACAATCCGTTGTTTCTCGGTCTTCGGCCGAAGCTGAGTATCGGGCCATGGCGACAACTGTTTGTGAAATTGTTTGGTTACGGTGGCTTCTACGCCACTTCGATGTATTTTTTAGGCGTCCTCCGTCACTCTTCTGCGATAACCAAGCAGCTCGTCACATTGCCGTCAATCCTGTGTTTCATGAGCGAACCAAGCATGTTGAGATGGATTGCTGCTTTGTTCGTGAAAAGGTCGTGAATGGAACTATTCAACCTTGTAAAATCTCTACTGAAAATCAAGTTGCTGACATCTTTACGAAAGCTCTTGGTGCTGATCGTTTTCAATTTCTTCGTGGCAAGTTGGGCATTCGAGATCTTCACGTTCCAACTTGAGGGGGCGTATTAGAGTTGGTGTTTTATTATTTCTGGTGTTTTGTTATTTGGGCCCACTTCTATGTTTTGGCCCACACTTAATTAATTACTTGCTTCATGGGCCTGTGCCCTTGGTGTATATATATCATGTACTGCTGGCCGTGTGCGCCGCATCAATTCATTCAATAAGATACAACCAATTTCAATGCGCTATGCATTCAATAAGATACAACCAATTTCAATGCGCTATGCGCTATGCTCTGTTTTTCTTTGATTCTTGACAATTTGTTCACTTTAATGTTTGGGTATCATGAGAAATGAGTTTCAAAGTTGGTGTAGTAACAAATGGGAATCAAAGAAATTTTTTTATACATCAGAAAAATAACTTTAATTCGAGGAAATTGATATATAAGTAAGGACCAAAGCTTGTAAGAATCTATTCCAAGAAGGCTCTCTAAGACTAGACGTATGCTCAGGAAGCGGCTGGCCGGGTTGCAAATCTTTGGCCAATGCGGGCTTCCAGACCGTGGATTAATTTACCATGGGTTTGTGTCACTGCAAAAAATACGGAGATTTACGACGACAAATTTGTGACGGCCAAAAAATGGTCGCAAATTTAAACGATTTTGAGACAAAAATGGTCAAACTGACGAAGTCAATAAAATTTGCAACGAAATTATAGATTTTTTCGCAATTTGTGACAGTTTTTCAATTTGTCTCAAATTTGCGACAAAATATAACTCGTCTTAAATTTGAGATGAATTTTTTGTATATATACATACATATATATATATATATATATATTGCGATGAAAATTCAATTCATCTGAAACTAGCGACACATTTTTTAGTCTTTTTTTTTATTGCGACGAAAATATTTTTCTTCTCCAATTTGCGATGAATTTTTTTACGTTTTTTTTTATATTATATCAATAAATAAAAAATCGAACTTCTAGCCCAAGTGGCCAAAACTGCAAATTAAATCGCTAAATTGTTCTGGGCTTGAATCGGGTTTGGTCTGGTCCATCCCGTTTCGGTTTCAATCCCATTTCTTAAAAAAAGTGAGGGCAAATTCTACCGCAAATCATATAAAAATATATTTAAAAATACATTCTTTCGCAAATGCGATTTGAGTGGATTTTTCTGAGGCAAAAACCATCGCAAATTAGCACGTTTTTGTAGTGTGTGCAGACGCCGCAAATGAATGTCGAAATCAAATTTGAATTTTAACAATATAGATTATCTGAAGAATAAAAATAACAATGTAATAAATTTCAATAATACAAATAATAATATAGTAAGTTTTAACAATAACATTATGATCTCGCTCCAGCAACCGTGTAGAATTAATCACGTGCATACGCATACACCTCATACACCATGTACTCATATGCACTGGATTATACACTACTCATGAATGCTCTAGAAGGACCTACGGTTATTTTATTAGCATCTCACCATTTTCTGTTTTCTGAATTTTAGCCTGACAGATTCTCTTAGCTAGCTATAAACGTTTTCTATAAGTTGGGTTTTTGTACTCACACTTTTGGTGAGATAAGTTGGGTTTTTGTACTCACACTTTTAGTGAGATATTATCTGTAACCTTCAGTTTCTATTTGTAGCAATGAATCATTTCCTTATAATTTTACATTTCAAATCATAATCTTCTACAAACCGATCGAATTTCTGAGGTTATAAGTAACATTTAAGGTTGTGTTTCGGTGTTTCAAGACGCTGAAAAATACGAGAACACATACAGAAAACTACAAGATCTCATACAGAAAAAATGGTCAGAGGCCTTTAATTTGCTTTTCCTGCTCTTTTTGCTAGAATTTAGACAACTTCTCAGTTCGCCATTGAGCAGGACTTAGTACTAAAGTCGTTAATTGCTCCGATTTACTAGTACCGAGAGTGAAGAGCTAGCTAGACGTAATTTGTTTATTAAAAAAAAGAAAAAAAACTGGGTAGAATAAACACCTTGGTTTCTTCTTCGTTTTATTTTTTGATTATCTCCACAATACAACCCAACAAACAATAACATTTGAAGCATATTATTGCACATTAACTAAATTAGGGACGTGTGGTTAAATATAATTTTGTAACCTGAATCCGCCAGAGGAGGTCACTGCTGGGTTTAACATGAAATCGGTTGGCCCAAAAGTGTCGGCGGGCTTTGTCAACGTGTTCCCGGAGCTCAGGTGTGCCGTAATTGGGGTCGAATTCCCAAGTTTGTCTGCCCACGTAATTGTTTGTGCTGTACAGGTAAGGACTGTCAACTCCTTCCGCAATCTTTAGTCTCCACATCATTCAATTCTACCTTTAGTCACAAATTAAAAAAGTCATTCAGATTAATATAATTTTTTAAAATGTATATGCATGTAATTTTATATATCTTAGAAGAAAATCAGAGAATAATTAAAAAATGCATAATTGGTATTATAAATAAAATTATAATTAAGAAATGTAAACCGGTGAACGATGTAGCGGCGGTGGTGTGTGACGGTGGCACCTCCGAGGAACTGTGTGGCGCTGTTTGATTTAGTGTGTAATCCATGAGGAGAAACTTTAAAGATACATTAATTAAAGTTGACTTTGTCAATTGCATTATTCTTCCTAACATTTAATTATAGTATGACATTAGAGAATTACTGTATTTATATTTGACATTTATTGCAAAATTATATTTTTCCAGAGTTATTTATGAAAGTACATTCAAATTTTCAAAACTTACCGAATAACATTTATTAAATTTGATTCTTTCATTGACTTTAGTAAATGTAGGCTTCAGAATTTATGGAACTAGCTTATGTATAATTCCTAAAATATACTCCCTCCACTTTTAAATAAGTGTCACTTTGCCATTTTAATTATTTTTATAATAAGTGTCATTCTATGTTTTTTTCTTTAATTTTGACAATTTTACCCTTATAAAATAATTTGCCTTCAATTTCAATTAATATAGTAACATAAATCATGGAAAAATTATAAATATTGTACATATGAATACCACATACATTCTTGATCACATTCTTTATTAAACAAAAATTTAATATCAAAATTATTTATCATTAATGAAGGGTAATATTGACCACAACTTAATATCTTAATTTGTTGAAAAATGTTAAAGTGACACTTATTCAAAAATGGAGGGAGTATAATGATGAATTAAGAAGAAATTTATATGAATTATATTAGGTAATTTTCCACATAAATACGTTACATACATATTTAATTATAGTTATTGGAAGAGTTAATAGAAAGTTAGTATGTTTATTGAAATAATATTATGTTAAGTAATCTCCTTAAATAGGAAACAACATAGTGTTGATTTGAATATTTAGATATAATGTTCAAATATTAAAATTTTAATTAAAATGTTAAACAATGAATTGACTGAAATAAAACTTAAAACTAATTCTACATTTAATTATATACAAATTATATCTATTAACATAATATATGTTTCTTTATTAGCATTCTGATTATATATTACTATAACATTTCATTTTTTATCTTTTAATAGAATAACAAATTTATAAATTTATTTTTTTAATTAAAAATTAAAATATATTATAAACTTATTTTAACCTTGCGTAGGTAAAACGCGGTTCTTATACTAATTTTTCTTATATACTAATTATTCTGAATCGATCTCCCTCATCTGAGGTGGCTTTTCTAAAATCCTCATTTTTAAAAAAAAAATTTATGCCAATAATTTTAATTTTTTAAAACTCTTATACACCGTCTCGATAATATTCTTTAAAGGGATATTTAATGTGCAGCTCATATTGGAGATATTTTTGAATAAAATAGATCGAAGAAATTCTGACCTAGCCCCATGACCAAGAATAAAATACTTCCATGTGCGACTCAATTGCGGATTTAAACAAAAATTAACTCCCTATTTCTTTTTTAGAAATTTTCATTTTACATCGGGTAAACTATATACGGCGTAATTCAGTTTATATCCTTTAAATTTTCCACTTTTACAATTTACATTTTAGGGTGTTCAATTTACATGAATACATATCATACACGAAGATGACAATTTCTGAAAGAAGATGAAATTTATATATGATATGAGATTAAAAATTAACGGTTAAATGAACGGATGTAAATAAAACATAAAATCCGAAATGAATAAGAGAATATAGATTTTGAAATGGGAGTGATTTGAAAAGAGAGAGGTTGAAATAGACCAATCATTTTGCGATATGTCGCAGCTGAAATGTTTGCAAATATATGATATTATGCCCTTTTATGTTTTTTCAGAATTGACGTCCTTTTCGATTTTATGATTTTGCAGTTTGCTTTGTAATAATGGAAGTTGATCCAGTCTTTTTGAAAACTCTGACGACACCCAATAAACATTCTTCTAAAAATCCAACTTTTCGGCAACAGCTTGCGCGACAGGAGAAACTTAATCACCGGATGGTTGTGGTACGGTGGTGCAATTCATAAACGACGTTGTTTGTATAACAATTATTGAACTATGCTTCCTCGTCGGCGTCGCTCTTTGAATGCTCGAAAATGGGGTCGACAGCGGGTGGGGTTTGTCTTCATCGGCAACGATGTAGCGGTGGTGGTTTAGCATTATACATATTTGAATTTAGTGGGTGTTTTCAAACTCTATAAACTGCTTCTAAAATCACTTTTTTTAAAGTTGCTCTTTCACAGCTTTTACTTTTGAGAAGTGCTTTTAAACTGTTTATAGAGTTTGTAAACACCCTTATATGTAATGAGGAGAAACGTTAAAGATACATTAATCAAAAGTTGACTTTGTCTTTAGCATTATACATATTTGAATTTTTAATTAAAATTAATTAGTGTATAATTGACTATGTTAATTATAGTATGACATAGAGAGTTATTTATATTTGACATTTTTTATTTATTTATGAAAGTACATTCGAAATTTCAAAACTTACCGAATAACATTTATTAGATTTGATTCTTTCATTCACTTTAGTAAGTGTAGGTTTCAGAATTTATGGAACTAGCTTATGTATAATTCCTAAAATATATTATGACGAATTAAAAAGAAATCTATAATATTGTTTTTTTTCTTTTTTGAAAACAAATCTATAATATTGTTAGGTTATTGTCTAACTATATATATACGTTAATAGGAAGTTAGTAGGTTGATTGAAATAATATTATGTTATTTAATCTTCTTATAAATAGGAAACAAACATAGTGTTGATTTGGATATTTGGATATAAGGTCAACTATTAGAATTTTAATTAAAATCTTACACACTGAATTGACTAAAATAAAAATTAAAACTAATTCTACATTTAATTTTATATAACATAATATGTGTTTCTTAATTAGCATTCTGATTATATATGTAATTTTGTGCATAAAATTGAGTAGTAAAAAAAAGGTATGTTAAAATTATTTTTAATGGACATAAATTGACTTAATATTATGAACATATCTTAACATGTTAGAACATAATTTATATGTTGCAGTTGAAATGTTTGCTAATATATGATTTTTTTTTTTATATTTTTTCAGAAATTGTCCTTTTTGATTTTATGTTTTTACAATTTGCTATGTAATAATGGGAGTTGACACAGTCTTTTGGAAAACTCTGACGACACTCAATAAACATTCCTCCACAAACAAAACCCAACTTTTCGGCAACCGTTTGCGCGACATGAGAAACTTAATCACCGAATGGTGGTGCTGGTGCAATTCATAAATGACGTTGTTTGTATTACGTACAATTATTAAACTATGCTTCCTCATCGGCGTCGCTCTTTGAATGCTCAAAAATGGGGTCGACAGCGGGTCGGGTTTGTCTCCATCGGCAAGGATGTAGCGGCGGTGATGCGTGCTGGTGGCCCCTCCGAGGATCTGTGTGGCGCTGGGTGATTTAGTGTGTAATCTATGAGGAGAAACGTTAAAGATACATTAATCAAAGTTGACTTTGTCTTTTGCATTATTCTTTCAAACATATTTGAATTTTTAATTAAAATTAATTATTGCATAATTGACCAGGTTAATTATAGTATGACATAGCTAGAGAGTTATTTATATTTAACATTTATTATTTATTTATGAAAGTACATTAGAATTTTCAAAACTTACCGAATAACCTTTATTATACTCCTTGATTCTTTCATTCACTTTAGTAAGTGTAGGTTTCAGAATTTATGGAACTAGCTTATGCCTAATTCCTAAAATATATTATGACGAATTAAAAAGAAATCTATAATATTCACGGTAAAAAAAGTATTCAAATAGAGAGGGATTTGGCGAGGGAAAAGTCCTCTTTAACATGAATAACGAGGGATTTCCCTCGCCAGAATTTCCTCGCTAATTTTTGCCGAGATTTTTAATTTATCCCTCGCCTGGCCGCAAGCATTAAATTCCCTCACCAGCCAGCGAGCATTAAATCCCTCGCCCTTTATCATTTTTAAAACAATGTCCCTCGTTAAATGACGAGGGATTTGTAATTCCCTCGTGGTGTGCTGTCGCCGGCACCTAAAAAATAATTACCTTAAATACCCATAATGTAGTAGGGAAGTAAGGGTCGATCCCACAGAGAACAGTGTAATTTAATTAAATAGTTCGTGTTATGAAAGCAATTAAAAAGGGGGGAGTTTGATTGGTTGACTAATAACTAGTAAGAAGCAAGAAATAATAAATTGCAATATAGAAATAACGAGACTCAAATAATGTGAATGATCTAGCCCTCGGATAGCTTCCCCTCAAGTAATTATACCAATTTAATCAACGACCCTGGTAATCTCAATCTAATCTCAAATCTTATCCCTAAGCTAGTGGTACGACCAAACTAACCCGAATTGTTTCTTACGTTTAATTAATCAGCAGGTACGACCCCCAATTAATCTATCCCTACGAATAACCCTAAAACATGTATCTAAGATTCAACTCGAGGAACACATTCAAGAATTAAAACAATAGGATAAACTAGACCATAAATACGAGACGCTCGTTTTATGCAACCTAGATGTTACTACCCCCTAAGGTGTTCTGCCTTAGTTGCTACAATTCCCACAATATTATAACAATTACGGATTACAATTTATGGGATAACTAGAATTGATATAGGAATAAAATTGGGTGATCAAGCCTATTAACTCCTAATTCAAACATGCATAGCATCTACTCAAGTAATAACAAAATCGAGATATAAATCAAAATAAACCAGGAGTCTTATAATTAAAAAGGCATAATTGTCACAAGGTTTCACATCCTTAGGCTAGAATAAAGAAAATTAGCTACGCATAATAAACGAGATAGCAAAAGTCAAAAAGGAATTCATGTTTTTCCAAAGAATACGAAAGAATAAAAACCAAAATAATTGTCTTCCTGAATCTCTCTGCTGCTCGCTCTCTCGTATCCTCCGGCGAATCGCCGCCCTTTCTTTCTTTTCTCCAAATTAACGGCTGCTTTCCTTCTCCTCATGGGCCATTGGGCCCGAAAACATTAAATGAATTAATGGCCCTTCTCCTTAAAAATCTCTAACCACCACCTTTCACTTTCACTTTCTCTCCCCATAATTATGATATATTCGTATTTATTGGGCTTCCCAACTCCAAGGCCCATTTGTGTGAGACGGCTGTTCCCAAACTCCCAAAAACTGATGCCGCCAAAATACTTCAACTTTACCTAAATTAAATAAAAAAAAAAATATATCAAAGTAATTGAAGTCACGAAATAATGAGTCGGAGAATGCACTAAAATACCAACTTAATTCAAAAATACTATTCAATTAAAGCACAAAAGTATGCAATAAATCCGACTCATCAAATTCCCCCACACTTACAATCAAAGAGAACAAAAAATCACATCATCAAAACAACTGGCACCAACTACTTGAATCTTCGAACAAGATTAACCAGAATACTCACACAACTCTAGCACTTGAATTTGCTTTTTGAGCCATAATCAAAAGTAACTCGTCCTTCTTATACGACTAAGATCTTTTACTCACACCTAAGCATGAAACTCATTAATCAACGATCATTCCAAACACATCAGTGGTTCCTTAAAACCTTGTTTCCGGTTCATTTGATTCAATCATCTATCAAATTACTAATCTGAGTGGCGTCCGTCTCGTCTTTTCGTCTCTTTTTTTTTTTTCAACTTTCAAACTTTCAAACGAGGTCCGCAGCTCCTCTCTACTTTTCAGGTTTTAGCTCTTTTTTTGTGTTATTAATTTTTTCGTTCAAAGCACATGAGCCCCCTCAAGTAGGTAGCTGTTTCAGCCCCTCGTTATTTTTTTCATTTCAATGCTTTTCAACTCAACTCCTTTTTCTTTTCCTCCATCCACAATCATTTCATTTTTTTCGACTTCGTCCACCAACTCAGATTTTCCTTCTTAAGAGAACCAAAAACAAATTTACCCAAAATACAAGAATTTCAGGACTACTTCAGCACCAAAATAATAAAAAATCAACTAGATTCCACCACTCAAGCATGAATATCAAATCCAATCGTCAATTAGGACAAACTACTCAAGGTCACAACATATTTAACAAAAATAACAAAATCCAGCCACTAGATTCATGCAACTACTCATGTCATCAAGTTTTAAACACTCAAGCATGCGCAATACCAACATATACAAGACACAAGAACAAGAAAGACACCCGTACATAATATAATTCACCCCCCACACTTTAATCGTGCATTGTCCTCAATGCTCTAAACAAATGCTCGAAAACAATGAGTAAATAGAGAAAGTAGAAAACGTCCCTGAAAATGTCGAGCATCCGAAGGGAGCAGCATCTATTTGGTTGGTGGAAAGGGTGGTTTGACTCCAACATGATCATAAAGGGCAATCATGTTCTTCTCCGTTCTTGATAGATGATCACGGATCTCACAAATATTCTCATCCATCTGTCCCACGGTCTTTGTCAACTGTCTCACTTTCTCACATATTGCTGCTACATTTTCCTCCATCTTTGCTACCCATTGAGGAACACTGTTCGAACTGGACGTTAATGGTTCACCTCTCTCAATGTCGTCAAGACTAGATGGAGAATGATGAACGCTAACTCGAGTGGACAGACGTCCAGGCAAATTGAAAGAATACTCGCCATCGTGCTTGCTAATCAACATCATCTTCTCTAAACAAGTTAAATCCAAGGGAAACATCTCACAAGCAACATGTAAATTATTATCAGTAGGATCAATCAAGTGAAGATGTACAGCAAGACATGTTACCAAAGAGCCTAATATCAAATTACGTTTATCTCGTATAACCTGAGAAAATTGTGAAGCAAGCCAATAACCTAAATTCACTCTTTTCTTCTCTTTCATGCACCACAAAAAGAATAACTCTGATTTTGTTAACACAACAAAAGAATCTTTTCTACCAGAAAATGAAAATGCCAAAAATCGATGAATATACTTCAAAGCATTATCATGCAAGTAAATATCCTTAGATTTTCTAGGGTCATAATATATCTCTGAAGTCCATTCTTTATATACCCTAACTGCAATAAAATATTCAGAATATCCACAGCACATGGTCAAATAATCATCAGAATTTGCAAATTCATCAGTAAAAAGTCCTAATGCAACATTAAACTCAGCAATTGACAACTTAAATTCTTTCCCCATCAACCGAAAGTAAATTGCCTTCGCATGCCTATCTTTTTCTACATCCGCCGATCTAAATTCAAAAGTGGTGTAAAATTCACGTACAAGCTCAACATAGGCAGGATAATGAAAAGAAAAATAAGGCTTCCATCCTATATTTTCAATGTACTCAAACACAGCATTATCAATATTTAAAGCTTCTAAAGTGGAAGTATGTATGCACTTACAAGGAATAATGCTCTGTTCACAAATAAATTTGTACCTATCCTTGTGTTTCTTTTTAGTGAAGCTCAAATTCCCTTTCAAATCAGACTCCGAAATTGGAAGAGTAGATAAAGGCATACCTGTTCGGGCTCGTTTCCGGGTTGGGGGTGTTTTCTTATCATTCAATGAAGATGGTAGAGTAGAGTGATTCCTTTTAGCAGGGGCTTTCGGTTTAGCGGTTGTGGTTGCGCGTCCCATGCTTGAGAGGTCGCCGGTGGAGTGCGCAGGCGGCGCTGATTTAGACGGCCACCGGGGCTGTGCGTTCCGGCGAGATAGAGAGTGGCGCGGCGGAAATCTGCTCGTCGGACGGCAGTCGCTCAGACGGCGTTGTTGTGCTAGTGAAGCAGTCGCGGCGAAATCAAATCGCCGCTCGGAGTGGGCGGTTGCAGTCGGGCCTGAATTTCCGGCGAAGAAAGGGGGACCGCGCTGTTGGGCTGTAGGCGCGGTGGTGGCGCGGCAGCTGCCGCTGGGGTGGTTGCGGCGCTGTGGGATCGCCGGTGTTTGGCGAAGTGGGCCAGCGGTGGGGCGATTCGGCAAGAGGGAGATCGGGAGGCGGTTAGAATGTGATACGTGATTAGGGTTCTGGCCTGAGAGACAATAATAATAAAAAAAATAAAAAATAAAAAAAATAAACAAAATAAAAAAATAAAAAAATAACTAAATAAAAAAATACATAAAGACTAATCAAGCAAAAAGAATGAAGCAAATAAAGTTCCAGGAGAAGTCTTTTGTTAAGGCGTGCCCACGCCTTATCTTGCCACTTCAATATAAACTCCTCTTCAAATAAGGCGTGCCCACGCCTTATCTGAAATCCTCTCCTAAAACATACACACAAAAACGAAGTTAAAAGCAAAAATAGCAAAATATAAACTAAGTAAACATTGGGTTGCCTCCCAACAAGCGCCTTTGTTTATTGTCGATGGCTCAACTTAGGATTGTGGTTCCCTCTAGTATTGTGGATTATCTAACTCCACACATTCCATGTGCTCTTTCTGAAAACCTTCTCGATACTCTTTCAATTGGTGACCATTCACCTTGAAAATTTTATTCGTCCTAAGGCTTTGGATCTCAACTGCACCATGAGAAAATATTTTAGTAATAACAAAGGGACCTATCCAACGAAAACGTAACTTACCTGGAAATAATTTCAACTTAGAATGATAAAGTAACACTTTTTCTCCAATTGTGAAATTTTTCCGTGAAATCTGTGCATCGTGAAATGCCTTTGTTTTCATCTTATAAATCACAAAATTCTCATATGCTTCATTCCTCAACTCTTCAATCTCTTGCAATTGCAACTTTCGACCAATACCAGCCTCATCAAAACTCATGTTGCACTTCTTAACCGCCCAATATGCCTTGTGTTCTAGTTCAATGGGCAAATGGCATGGCATACTATAGACGAGCCTATAAGGAGACATCCCTATAGGTGTCTTATATGCTGTACGATATGCCCATAATGCATCATCCAATCTCAAGCTCCAATCCTTACGATTGGGTTGCACCGTCTTCTCCAAAATTGCCTTAATCTCTCGATTCGACACTTCGGCTTGACCATTCGTTTGAGGGTGGTAGGATGTGGACATCTTATGCATAACCGAGTATTTCCGCAATAATGCTTCAATAGTTCGATTGCAAAAATGTGTCCCCCTATCACTTATGATCGCCCTTGGAATTCCGAACCTAGCAAAAATGTTAAGACCTCAAAAATCCTGCAACCACTTTAGAATCATTAGTCCGAGTGGCTTTTGCTTCCACCCATTTCGAGACATAATCAACAAGAAGCAAAATATATATATTACCAAAAGAAGACGGAAACGGACCCATGAAATCCATACCCCACACATCAAAAATTTCACACACAATTATGGGATTTTGGGGCATTTCATTCCTTTGAGAAATATTTCCTATTCTTTGACAATTATCACACCCCTTACAAAAATCATATGCATCTCGAAACAATGATGGCCAATAAAATCCACACTCTAAAACCTTAAAAGCAGTACGTTTGGATCCAAAATGTCCTCCACAAGCATAATTATGACAAAAGGTGAGAATGGAAAAGAATTCAAGATCGGGTACACACCTTCGTATTACCTGATCAGCACAATGCTTCCATAAATACGGATCATCCCAAAAGTAGTATTTAGCATCACTACGTAACTTATCTCTTTGAGCCTTGTTCATCTCCTTTGGATAAAATCCAGCTACAAGAAAATTCACCAGATCAGCAAACCATGGGACAGACTGCACTGATACTGAGGGCGTCACAACGAGCAACTGCTCGTCTGGGAATTCTTCCAGCAGTGGTTCAGCGTCCTCAGCTCTCTCCAAACGACTAAGATGGTCAGCCACTACATTCTCTGTACCTCTCTTGTCTTTAATTTCAAGATCGAACTCTTGGAGCAATAAAATCCATCGAATAAGTCTCGGTTTAGCTTCTTTCTTCGTCATCAAATACTTTAAGGCTGCATGATCAGAAAATACAATCACTTTAGTCCCAAGTAAATATGAACGAAATTTTTCTAAAGCAAAAACCACAACAAGAAGTTATTTTTCCGTGGTAGAATAGTTAGCTTGAGCTTGATCCAAAGTTCGTGATGCATAATATATCACATGAGACTTCTTATCCACACGCTGCCCAAGAACAGCCCCTATAGCATAATCACTTGCATCGCACATGATCTCAAATGGTAGGTTCCAATTCGGGGGTTGGATGATGGGTGGTGTGGTTAACAATCTCTTCAATGTGTCAAAAGCCTCTTTGCACGCCTCATCAAGCTCGAACTCCACATCCTTTTGCAAAAGTCTACAAAGAGGTGATGCTATCTTGGAAAAATCCTTGATAAACCTCCTATAAAAACCTGCATGACCAAGAAAAGAACGAACTTCCCGCACAGTGGTGGGGTAAGGCAAAGCATAAATAAGTTCAACCTTAGACTTGTCTACTTCTATGCTTTTTTTCGAAACAATATGGCCTAACACAATTCCTTTCTCTACCATAAAATGACATTTTTCCCAATTTAAAACCAAATTAGTCTCAATGCATCGTTTAAGAATTAAACTAAGGTTTCCTAGACATATTTCAAATGATCCACCATAGACACTAAAATCATCCATGAAAACCTCAATTATATTCCCCACAAATTCGGAAAAAATGCTTACCATACACCTTTGGAATGTGGCAGGGGCATTGCAAAGCCCAAATAGCATCTTACGATATGCAAATGTGCCAAACGGACAAGTGAAAGTCGTCTTCTCTTGATCCTCTGGGGCTATAGCAATCTGAAAATAACCAGAAAATCCATCAAGAAAGCAATAAAAAGAATAACCTGCAAGCCTTTCTAACATCTGATCGATGAAGGGTAAAGGAAAATGATCCTTTCGTGTCATGGCATTCAGCTTGCGATAATCTATGCATACTCTCCATCCTGTTTGCACACGAGTTGGAATAGATTCACCCTTATCATTCTCTATCACTGTCACTCCGGATTTCTTTGGTACCACCTGTGTAGGACTAACCCACTTGCTATCCGATATGGGAAAAATTATCCCAACTTGTAGTAGCTTCAAAATCTCTTTCTTCACCACTTCCATCATTGGTGGGTTTAATCGACGTTGGGCTTCTCGAGTGGGACGTGAGTCCTCCTCAAGTAGGATTCGATGCATGCACAATGATGGACTGATCCCCTTGAGGTCTGCCACTGTCCAACCTATAGCCTGTTGGTGCTTTTTCAACACCGAAACCAACATCGTCTCTTGGGCCTCCGTCAACTTTGCTGAAATGATGATGGGAAGTGTATCTGTCACGCCCCAAATTTAAAAATATTGACCTTTTAAAAAGTAGTTAAAATAACTAATTTTAACGTGCCAAAAATTGAATCTTAAATTTATAACGTTAAAATAAAGGGACGTAACGACAAATATAATTAAAATCACGTTAACTATTGCAGCGGAAACAATTATAATATAATTCAGTGAAAAAAATACCATATAATTATTTTACAAAGAATATTTAAAGAAAATCCTTATTTTTAAATATATATATATGCTCGTCTCCCACCACCACTCCTCGCCATCCAACTCTTCAACCTGAAATTGTAAATTGTTGGGGGTGAGCATGCAAGCACACTCAGTGGGAATTAAGTCATTCAATACTTAATATTAAAAATAAATAATCAAGTAATTGCAATTTAGCAAATAACATTCACATTGCCACATATACTTTGCCAACTTTGCCATTAATACTTTGCCATTGTAACTTTGCCAATAGAGTTTTGTGAACCATCGCATGTTTGTGGACCTTCCCAAAGCCAAATTAATGACTAAGGTATTCCCACACATAGACATCGCATGTTTGTGGACCTTCCCAAAGCCAAATTAATGACTAAGGTATTCCCACACGTAGTGAGCACGGCGGGTCGCGCCCGAAGACCCGTCGGTCCCGGACCTCATTTGGAGCCCCTAGCTATTAGATAACTTTGCCATAAACTTTGCCAATAGAATAATATACTTTGCCACATAACAATAGAAATGAATTCACATAGTAAACAATTAACTCAAACATTTATCTAAAACATTAAATAATGAATAACTTGTCATTGCAATAGAACTCTACCAATCACGGTACAGATTAAAGCAATTAAAAACCCACCTCGATAGAAACGTGAAAGTAATACGTGGAAACATCGCATCATTTATTTTTCATAGTTATCGCCGCCTTGCCGTGTTACATAGAATAACATACAATTGTATTTTTTTTTAAACTATACTAATTCCAAAGTAATACTTAATATAATAATAAACTTGCAATGATCTTCTGATTTCTGCTCACAATAGCATACATATATATATATAACATATGGGGAATGAGAGAAGCAATTATACATATGAAACGATTATTGTTACATTAATAATTTAAATCCATTAACTTTAATATTTATAACAATAAGAAACGCATGTGGGAAGACGGGTTAGTAAAATAATGTGTGCTTTAAATTGAAATTTCTATAAATTAATTTACAAAGGTTAAAATGCAAAATGTTACCCATCTTTTAAACTGCCGGTGGAAATGATAATTTTTAATACTATAAATTGTCTTAAAAATTGTACCGGTTAGGAATTTGAGGGAGATAAATATTTGAAATTTCTCTTGTTGAAAATTAAATAAATTATATATATTTTAAAAAAAGTTTGGGGTATTACAGTATCATTCAGGCCCAAATAAGCATACTTCAAATGATCAGGTAACGACTTCAATTCAAGCTCTGGTGCCTGCAAAGAAGATGGAAGAATTTTTGGGTAAGTATCACGTAATTTTACAAATGCAACATCATACCTAGAATTCTTTTCTTGCTCATCTCCTTCTTCCATTTCTTGCAAACTTTCTAGTTTATTCCTGCAATCAAGCTCAAAAATTTCCTGCACAATTGGTTCTATAACACTCACAGCAAAAAGAGAGTCAGAAGCATTAGGAAATTTCATAGCATCAAATATGTTAAAATGAATAATTTGTCCATCAAATTCCATTGTGAGAGTACCCCCATGGACATCTATTTTTGTTTGAGAAGTATCCATAAATGGTCTTCCTAACAAAATAGGTATGGAATGTCCTGGATTATCATTCATATCTAACACATAAAAATCTGCAGGAAAAATTAACTTGTCTACGTGTACGAGAACATCCTCAACTACACCTGTTGGGTGTGTAACACTTCTATCAGCTAGTTGGATAGTCACTCCCGTCTTCCTCAATGGTCCAACTCCTAACTTCTCAAATATAGATCGTGGCATGACATTAATAGAGGCTCCAAGATCAAGCATAGCTTGCTCAATCTTGTGACCTCCTATCGTGCAAGGAATAACGAACATGCCCGGATCTTTCCTTTTTGGAGGCAACTTCTTTTGGAAGACGGCTGAGACGTGCTCTCCCATGAAAATCTTCTCATTTCCAACCAACTTCCGTCGATTAGTGCACAGTTCCTTCAGGAACTTGGCATACCTCGGAATCTGCTTAACTGCATCAATCAACGGAATGTTGATCTCAACCTTTCGGAACACATCAAGTATTTGCTGGTCCTTGACACCTTTTTCTGTCTTTTTAAACCTGGACGGGAAAGGTAATGATTTAGTAATAACAGGAATTGAATTACGAGCATTTACCTCCTTTTTCATTTCTGGGACACTTACACTGAGGGGGTCAGTGTTGCTGAAATCTGCATCCTGATTTTTTTGGACAGCTTTCTCGGGTCTAACCAGCTCGTCCCGAGCATCAATCTGATCATTAGGCATTTGAGAATGCCCCTCATCACCTACTCCAATCTGCCCTCCATCTTCCTCACTTCGTTTAGGTGCCGAAATTTCTTCTAACATCTTACCACTTCGTAAAGTTATGGCACTTACATTTCGAGGGTTGATTTCGGGCTGAGATGGTAGCTTACCACTGTTTTGTGCTTGCATCTGGTTAAGGGCTGTAGCTATCTGACTCATTTGGGCCTCCAAATTCTTTTGTCCGGCCTCCAAACTCTTTTGCCGGCCTCCAAATTTCTTTGTCCAGATTGCAAAGATCTCACGACTACTTGATTCTCTTGTTGAGCTTTCAACGTCGTGGATGCCAATGACTTCAACATATCCTCAAAAGACATATCTGAACTTCCACCACCACTATTCTGTCCCATAACCTTCTCCATAACAAATCAAATCTTATAAACAAAAATAAATATAAAATACAATTTGAAAAAATCTATCTTGACTATTAATCTTCTCCATAACCTTTTAAATTATTTTGTTAATCTTCACACCTTCGGATATAGATACAGTATCTCTTAACACTTGTAACCACCTCCCACCAAACATTTATTGTTTTTGGTATTATCCATATAATTGAGAAATAATTCTTGTTTGCATTATAAGAAAATGAGAAAATTTCATTTTACGTCCTGTACTTAGGTTTAATTCAGTTTATATCATTTCAGTTTCAATCTTTTCAATTTACATCCCTTTTTAACGAATTTATGTCCTTTTTATCGATTTTTTTTAATATTCACCGGAATGTGTGGAATAAATTGGGATTTCGGCCTAATAGTCTAATATATAAAAATTCCATTAAAAATCTAAAAATATCTTTAAAAATTCGAAAATCTTATTAAATAAAAAACTATAAAATGTGTAAAATAAAATTCAAAATATCTCATTAATTTTTTTTAAAAATCTCATTAAAAATGTGTAATATAAAAATAAAAAATGCTAAAATTTTGAAAATCCTATAAATTACAAATATTAAATTCTAAAAAAATTGAAAAATATCATTAAAATTTCTAAAAATCTCAGTTTTTAAATGTGTAGATTAGAAATAAAAAATTCTAAAAATCTTATAGTAATAATAAAAATTATTAATTTTTCATTAAAAACCAAACTTGAATTGAACTCGTCCGCAATTAAATTTTGCTAGAGCTCCTAAATTTTTTGTGTCCCATGAAGTTTTCCGACTCGCTACCAAGATTGAGTGGAATTTCCACGCTTTGATCGATCATGGAACCGTTTCAAATTCATTTGAATGAGATTTCAATTTTTATTTTAAACATTTTTGAAATTTTAATTTATAGATTTTTTTTTAATGTTATGAGATTATCAGATTTTTAATGATATTTTTAGAATTTTTTTTAATATACACATTTTTCAGATATTTAGAATTGTAGATTTTTTAATTTTTTTTTTAGAATTTCATAATTTTTAATTCTTATTTTACACAATTTATAAATTTTAATTTTTATGATATTTTTAATGTGATTTTCAGAAAATTTTAATTATTATTATTTTTAAAAAAAATGAAGGACGTAAATCTTACTATTTGACCAGAATTCCAATTTTTCGGCAAAAAAATTATAAATTGGACTGAAAATGACGTAAATTGGACATCCCAGGACGTAAATTGCAAAAGTGAAACTTAAAGGATATAAACTGGATTTGACCCTAGTTAACTTTCTCTAGCTAAAAATATGTAATGATAGAAAATTGATTTTTAATAATAGGTCATGCTATTAATTCTTAATGTGTGTCATTAAAGACTACTGAGAAATTTTTTAGCGAGGGCTTCTATCCCTCGTCCGAATGCTCTTCGCTAAATTAATAATGAGGGATTTTTGAAAACCCTCGCTAATTAGCGAGCGCTTTCAAATTTCCTCGGCAAATTAGCGAGGGTTTTCAAATCCCTCGCCAAGGCCCTCACTATTTTGTTCCCTCGTTAAATCCCTCACCTTCGTTAAAGGCCCTCGCTAAATCGCGAGTTTTTTTGTAGTGAATAGTTGCGGAAGATGGATTACCTGGCCTCTCACTTGAGGTTGCCGCCAATTTCTAGGGCAATATTCAGATAGATAGTGTCGGTACCAACAATATTATGGAATCCCAGCTTGTGGTTCTAATATATATAAGCTAGTTTTAAAAAAAAAAAGAAACACACAGTAGAATTTTATATAGCTAGTGTCAAACGAACATTATGATTTTATAATTAAAATACTAGCTTGCACAAAACATATCCAACAGAAATAATAATACTGACTCTGGCAATGTAAAGTTACAATTGCGCGCACTTTGCAATTAGTGAGTGCAGCTTTATTCGACGGGTATCATATATTTGTTTATTCAATATATTTATATTTAGGCGGTTTTTCGTTGCAGTGGTACACCTTTGCGATATTCTGCTAGAGCCCATAATGGATATATATTTCTATATGTTGGATAATGCAACATGCAATTTTTCAAGAAAACACCGGTAATTTCCTGCAAATAAAATTAAATGAAGGTTAATAAAAAAAACTATTTATATATTGGGAGATGAGAAAAAATGACAATCACTAGCAAATTCTTGATTATACCTGTTGAGGAAAATCACCATTCTCTAATTGAGAGTTAATCAAAAGCTTTGCTCCACGATGTAGAGGTGTTGGATCCCTATCACCCTATTTTAGGCAATCAGAACAGGACGACAACTGTTAAAATCTTTATTATTAATTGTAAAAATATTTTAATTAATTTTATATCAGTTTATAGTTCATACACGACTTATATATTTATATAATAAAATATATATTAGAAAAACTATAAGAAAATTGACGTTTAATGACAACAATTCTATTATTATAGCTCTAGCTAAAAGTCTTTAACGACAATTTTCTTGTAGTGAAAAATGATCGAAGATTTAACTAACCTGGCCTGAATGTATTAAACCCATCATAGCCCATGAAGTCTGAACCAAGTTTGAGTGGTTTCCTTCTAGTGGAATGTATTCCTGTTCTCACGTAAACAAACATTTTGCAATAAAATTAAAATATCAAGAAATGAGCCAAAAAAAAAAAAAAGGAAAGAAAAGAAAATAAAAAAATGTTTTGGGCCATTGGGTAGTGGTAATTGCGGGATAATTTCATTTTAGGTCCCATAACTTAGGTCCAGTTTAAATCCTTTAAGTATTTCTTTTTTCACTTTACGTACTAAGTTTTTCAATTTACATAATTTTTTGTTCAATTTACATTATTTTTGCTAATTTTTTTAAAATTCTTGGGACGATGGGAGTATTATACATTAAAAATTGAACAAAATATGCAATTAAGGATCAATATTGATAAAGGGGAATAAATTAAAAGTGACCTTGTTTGGACAGGAAAGGTAGCTTTCCCCCCAGCCTCCATCATTCAATTGTATTTTCAATAGAAAATGAACAGCTTTTCGAATAGCTGCACAGTTGTTGTAAGTTTTCCCAGTTGCTACTAGTCCATCAATTGCAAACCAAGTAGCATATGTAAAACAAATACCCCAGCTTCCATACCTATATTTTTAATTAATATGTAATTAACAAACATCAAATTAATTATTATATATTATCAAAATTAAATCAAATACCATGAACCATCTGGCCTTTGAACATCTTCGAGGTAGCTAACAGCCTTAACGATGGAAGTTTGGATCTCTTTCTTGCGATGATTAGGGTACAACTCTTGAAACAGAACAAGAGCTTGTATTACTGATGAAGTGCACTCTGGATATCTGGATATGCATGCAATCTTATTATATTCTGTCGCTAATCAGCGTGTTTTTTTTAGTGTCTTAAATAGGGAATTAATTAAGAAGGTTGATCTTACTCATGCTCAATCACAAGATCAGCAAAAAGTTCTATAGGATTCAACAACTGCGCGGACAACCATTTTAAAAACATAATTATTATAATTCCCACAAATTAACTTGAATGTATAATTAAAAGATGCTTAATTTATACCTCTAACCACTCCGGGGATCCTGCAGGCTCCCAACAAGACATACCGCCGTTTCTGCTCTGTAATATTGAATCAAATTTTGAAGGCAAAAATAAATGTGCATGGTTGGAAAATTAAGATGAATGAATCATGCCTTGATTAAATTTCTCTGGTTTTCATCCTACATTTTTCTTTGAATATATAAATATATATAATGATCAACCTGTAAAGAGAGCAATATGTTGACAGCATTGAAGAATCTCTGATGCTCCAGTTTTTCCCCCACAATCTCAGTAGGCATCTTAGAAAAGGCAAGGCAACACTGAAAGAAACCAAACAATATCAGTGTTGGTTGTTTGAGTCTCAAACTTTTTTGCACTAATTATAGTTTCTTGATAAATTAATAAACGTGCCTTCAATCCTTCCGCAGTGCAATCAGAAACTTGCCATCCATGATCTTGGTCAGAAAACGTCCACGATCCCTTTGAAATATGGCGGTACATACTTTTGATGTCACCCGAAGGATTTTCTTTTACCTGCATATATATATGTAAATATGCTTAAGTTTAAACATACATAGAGCAAGAAATTTCACTATGCATATATGTATGTTTTCAATTAACCTGAGACTTTTTTATGAAGTTGTGCCCCTTTTTTAGAGTCTCGCTTATTTCATCGCTCAGATCACAAGCCAACAACGCTTGTATAGCTAAACTCGTATCCCACATTTGACTTCCAAAAGTCTGCATTCATGAGACGTGATACTTTAGCATGTTTTTGTAATACTCGTGTTTGAAAAGTATGACCAAATATCTCATTACCTGCATCTTCATTCCATCTTCAGCAAGCCAAATAAAATCAGGAATTCTTGCAAGATGTTTCTTGAAATGGTCTCCATTGGGATCCTCAACCCAACATGCCAACATACATAATGCCTTCTCCACAGATCCTATAGTAATATATCTACTGTTTTCATCTTCATAGTGGATGTGTTTCATTGTCACCTCAAGAGCTTTCTCCCTCAACTTGTTCATAGGCCAACGAGTCAAGAAAGGCTCGGTTAATACATAACAACTATCCCACATTACATTTTGTAACATGGAATGATGATAATATATGTCCTCCTGCATCATCAATTTATTTTAGCATCAAGACGAACAGAGCGAATTCATTAATGAGACATGTAACTTAATTTTACCTTTGCACATTGGTGTCGTATGCTTCTCCAATTGATTTCTTCATAAGGTTGATTGTACAACTCATCTCTTAGTTGCAAGATAAGAGGAGTGATTGGGGCTACATATCTCTTGCCATATAGGTAGGACATTGGCATGTAAATCATACGGCAGTAGCACCACATTTTTGCTGCATGTGTTTTATGGGCTTGAGTCAAGGGGGGAGGTTAGGAAAGTTTAAAATAAAATAAAAAAATACCATTAAAAAGACCTATTGCCAGACAATTACCTGGATGTATGGGAAGAAAAGATGGAAGAAGCCAAAATTCAGGGGGCATTGGGTTGCATGCTGACCACTCGCATGCTCCAATTATCTACAAATGCAAATCAACATTAATTTTCAGCATAACCAATTGGAATAGGGACCCTTCCCGCATTTTCTGGTGCATTAATTAATTAATCTTTTATTTATAGACTTTTCTTATACACCATTTAATTGTTCAATAATACTCTCTTCAATTATTTGTAAATGTCATTCTGGTGTTTTATCACAAAAATTAAGAATATTTTTTTAGAGAAAATCAGTTCTGTTTCTAAATCATATTTAGATTGGAGTCTGTCGAATGAATCCAATCAAGCAGAATCCAATTTTAATACAACGCAATTAAAAAATGAAGAAATAGAACAGTTGATGATATCAGCCCAAGTATTAATTACACGGCCTTGGCTATCAACTACAGATGGGTAGAAATTGAAACCATTTAGGTTGAAAGCCATAGTGCTGATCCCTAAAGCAATGAACCAGATACCCACTACAGGCCAAGCAGTCAGGAAGAAGTGTAATGAGCGGGAATTGTTGAAACTAGCATATTGGGTCCCGTAACTTTGCCCGACTCCACATTTGGTCCTTTTTCTTTCCAGATTTTCAACTATAGTTCATTTGTTATCAGGACAGGTCCTTTCTGGCAAAAATTTAAAAAACCGACCGGAATCAACACGTACTGGTCATGTGAGGTACCAAAATTGGTCCTGCTCCGGTGGAAGTGCTAGCATGGCGTGCCGAATCAATAAAACAGGTCCATGCCATGCTCCGTTATCAGTCAAGTAGCATATAGAGCAAATGGAGGGAAATCAGTGTGGCAAAATTTGGGAAAGTAAATGCACAAAAAAAAAAAAAAATCCCTGGTAATCAATTTTTGGGGATTACGAATTAGGGTAAAGGAACATACGGTTGGTTGGATTTGTTTCTTGTTAAAAAAATTAAGGGTAAATGATTTACACATTTTCAGATTTAATTCAATTATATTAATATTTTTCATGTTCTTTTTGGTTGATTTATTTTGGACAGACGAAACCCTATTCATAGATTTAAATATTAGTTTTTACCAATTAAATTTTTTTTTATTGTGATTTAATTATAAATATATTTTAATTTACTTGTGGGGCAGTCACCGGGTCCGGATGATGATCATTTTTGATATATCACGTGAGAAGCACATGGGATTTCTATAGTTGAAAAAGACCTGTACGGATAACAAAAGGACTGTAGTTGAAAACTGAAAAGAATGAGGACCAAATTAATGTGGATTCGGGTAAAGTAACAGGACCATTTGTGATTTTTTTGTCATATTTTATGTCAAAATTAATAATAATTAAGGACAATTACTATTGGGAAATTGGAAACTTGATTTAATGAAGGTGGAAATTAAGCTCTATGACTTTAAACGGGAACCCCGCAAGTGGGCGGTGGGATTGGTCCTTGGATCGGATACCCGAGACTTAAAGAAAAAAAATATATATAGAAGGCTATGATGACATTTAAAAAGAATTAGGGAGAAAATATTAGTCTCTTTTGGGGTGAAATTAAGGAGTAATTAAAGGTACGTACTGAAAGCCATATCTTTCCCCATGAAGGTATTGCTTTAACGGTGCCTTGATCAGCTATCCATTTTCTTGCTCTGCTACACGCATTGTCATCGGCTCCTTCTCCTAATATACGCATACAAATGTAATTGAGTGTTGTGCAGAACATTATGCTGTGCCCTTCTACGTGCAATCCCCATCCGCCGTCTTCATTCTATTCAAATTGCAAAATATTATAGGCTCAATCCATCAATCATCAATTTATATATATATATATATATATCGAGTTAAAATGTTTTGTAGCCCCATAACTTGTCAACTATGCAATTTTGGTCCCAAATTTTTTCCGGAGATTTTGAATTCGACATTTTTTTTAATATTGATACTAAATCGAAAATGTCAACATTAAGGGGTCAAAATTGCACCTGATGACAGTATATGTAACGCAGAATTTCTCGACGATATTCTTCTGGAAAAACTGTGTTGAGATGGCCAGTAACACAAATAACACAAACTTTTAGCGTACTTTAACATAAACTAATAGTACTAGTTTGTGTTGAAATCGTGTTATCGAAAGACTGACTATAGGGGGAACAATGAACAATTGGCCCCCATTTTCTGCAGGCCAGTGACCATCACTTGCTTGCAATGCTGAAAAGTAGTGAACACCTCGCCGGAGAGTGTCGCTGGCTGCCTCATAACTTATATCTTCATCGTCACCCACCTTCACTGGCCCTATTCTCTGTTTGAAATTCTTCTCATGCAACAACTGAATTTAACACAAAATCATTACTTTTAGTCATTGTTATATATGCATGTGGAAAGGAACATATGCTAATTTGGAGATCCAAACAAAGGTCCACGTGAGTTCAATATGCATGAGAGAATTATTGGAAATATTACAATATTAATGTACAAAATTCTTAGATTCTTTTTGGTAAACTCCAAAATAAATATATGGGAATTCAACTCTAAGCAGAGAATATCATATCAATGCATGTAAAAGTAGTGTAGTCCATCAATCTTAAATGATATAAATGAGCTACCTCATACAAAACGTTTCACAACAATAAATAAACGAATTAATGAGAGTTTGGAGCGCATATATATATTACGATGATATAATTATTGGAACATATCCAGTCCTCTCAGAAGAGAGTTTCGAATAAATATATAATTATTTGTATTAGAGTTGGTGTTTTATTATTTCTGATGTTTTGTTATTTGGGCCCACTTCTATGTTTTGGCCCACACTTAATTAATTACTTGCTTCATGGGCGGGCCTGTGCCCTTGGTGTATATATATCATGTATTGCTGGACGTGTGCGCCGCATCAATTCATTCAATAAGATACAGCCAATTTCAATGCGCTATGTTCTGTTTTTCTTTGATTCTTGACATGGTATCAGAGCTGGTTCATTCCGCATAACCGCTTCAAGATTCTGAAATTTGGGATTTCTTTATCAACTGACGAAGTCGCCTTCCCTGCTCCCTTCGTGATGGACGAAGGCAAGAATGGTGATGGGGCAGAATCTTCGGTCGAGATTTTGGCCAATATGGCAGGTACGTCGCCAATTTTTTCAAAGTCTTGGATCATAGATTTCGGAGCAACGGAACATATTACATGTCGGGATGACATGCTATTTAGTGTTACTCAATCCAGTGTGGAACCATCAGTCAAAATACCTAACGGTGATGTTGTTCCTGTGCATTCGGTTGGACGGGCCGACCTTGGCAATGGACTGATTTTGAATCGTGTTTTATTCATACCGCAATTTCATTGCAATTTACTTTCCGTTAGTCGTCTTACACGTGATATGAATTGTGTTTTCACCTTCTTTCGTGATTTCTGCATATTGCAAGCCTTACCCTCGAGAAAGCTAATTGGAGTGGGTAGTTTCTGTAATGGTCTATATTATTTAGAGCCTTGGAAAACTGAAGGGGCAGTTCTAGCAGTGGTAGGAGACTTGAATTTGTGGCACAGACGATTGGGACATGCCTCGGATGGAAAACTACGGCAGATTAATTCGTTGAACAATTATACAAAAAACAATAATTTTTGTGATTCTTGTATACGACCGAAACAAACACGTTTGCCCTTTCCTAGTAGTGTTAGTAAGACTTTGAATTGTTTTGAATTGGTCCATTGTGATATTTGGGGGCCCTATAGGTGCGATACATTCACTGGTGCTCGTTACTTTCTGTCAATTGTGGATGATTTTAGCAGAGGTGTTTGGATCTTTCTTGTTCAACGAAAATCAAATGTTGTGATGCAATTGATTCGATTTTATAACATGATTAAAAATCAATTTGGAGTGTTTGTTAAAAGGGTACGATCGGATAATGGCGTAGAATTTCGATCGTCCACCTTTCTCGATTACTATCACGCTAATGGAATTTTATTGGAAAGTTCGTGCACGAATACTCCGCAACAAAATGGCGTAGTAGAGCGGAAACATCGACATATTTTAGAGGTGGCACGAGCACTTCGATTTGAGTCAGGATTGCCAATTGAATTTTGGGGTGAGTGTGTTCTCATAGCTGTTTATATTATAAACGGACTTCCGTCCCCTGTAATATCAAATCAGACCCCGTTTGAGAGACTATTTGGCAAGAAACCCTCGTATGATCACCTTAGGGTTTTCAGATGCCTTGTGTATGCCCAGGAGAATCATCACAAGGACAAATTTGGGGAACATGGGAGTGCATGTGTTTTTGTGGGTTACCCAGCAGGACAGAAAGCCTACAAAGTATTTGACTTACACACTCGTAAGTTTTACACCTTACAGGATGTTACTTTTGTTGAAGATATGTCCCCGTTTCGAGGAGACGACAATCTGGACTTTTCGCTGCCATAGATACGGCCCGCGCTCGAGTTCGGGAACCATCCTTCTCGTCACAACCGGTGTCGGCCTGGTCGCATCCTTTTGTTCGCCCCCGAGTAGAGAGGACTCATACGGACGAACAACAAGTTGAACTACCCTCGCCTGATCTGGCCGACACAACCTCGCCTGCTCAACGGGCTGTGTGAACTGAACCATCCGAGACAGCCTCGCCTTCTCAACAAGCAGCCGACGTCGATTTGTTGGCCAATGCCCCACCTGGCCATTCAGGTCATAGTCAGCGAGTCAGTGAAAGAATCAAGAAGCAACCCAAACACTTGGATACTTACATCACCGACCTTCCCCCTTCGGTATATCATGCACAACCCACTGTCAACTCAACTTGCTCGACGGTACGCCCTTTATCTCGATATGTATCGTACGATAAGTTTTCATTAGCTCACAAAGATTTCTTAGCGGCCATCACAACACGTGATAAGCCAAAACATTTTTCCAGGCTATTCGAGACCCTTTATGGCGTGAGGCGATGGCCAAATAAATTCGTGCCTTGGAACAGAATGGCACTTGGACACTAACTTCATTACCTCCCGGAAAGAAGGTCGTTGGTTCTAAGTGGGTTTTCAAAATCAAATACAAACCAAATGGTGATGTATAGAGATACAAGACGCGTTTGGTTGCAAAGGGGTTCACTCAAATTGAAGGGGTTGATTTCCATGAAACATTTGCTCCCGTCGCAAAGTTGGTAACAATTAGGTGTTTGTTAACTATTGTTGCAAAACGTCACTGGGAGGTCCATCAATTGTACGTCAACAATGCATTTCTACATGGTGACTTATATGAAAATGTGTATATGAGTATTCCTCAGGGTTTTGCCAAGGAGGGTGACACTCGAGTTTGTAAGCTGCAAAAATCCCTTTATGGACTTCGTCATGCATCTCGGAATTGGTACGAGAAATTCACTCAAGCCCTCATTTCCATTGGTTTTCGCCGATCACGCGCGGACCACTCCTTATTTGTATTTCGCAAAGAGTCCACATACGTTTCTGCATTGATCTATGTCGACGATGTTTTACTTGCCGGAAACAACGTTGCTCACATTGAATATGTGAAATAATTTTTGGATGAGAAGTTCAGTATTAAGAATCTTGGTCCACTAAAGTATTTTTTAGGCATTGAGGTTGCTCGTTCCCCCAAAGGTTTTGTCTTGAGTCAATGTAAGTATGCACTAGACATCTTAGAAGAAAGTATGCTTCACGGAGGTCGCCCATGCAAGTTTCCCATGGAACAAAATTTGAAGCTCACGTTTGATGATAACAGCCCATTGATTGAAGCTGGACGTTATAGGCGTTTGATTGGTCGGTTGTTGTACCTCACCGTCACACGACCCGACATCGTGTATCCGGTAAGCCAACTTAGCCAATTCCTTGGGCAACCTCGTGCGACCCATATGGCAGCAGTTGAGCGAGTGTTGCGGTATTTGAAAGACGCCCCAGGTTAAGGGATTCTACTTGCAGCCGATGATGGGTTCGATTTGAGTGGATTTTGTGACGCTGATTGAGCGGGGTGCCCGTTTAGGCGTCGTTCGTCTACAAGATATTTTATTACCCTTGGTGGTTTGCCCGTTTCTTGGTGCACCAAGAAACAATCCGTTGTTTCTCGGTCTTCGGCCGAAGCTGAGTATCGGGCCATGGCGACAACTGTTTGTGAAATTGTTTGGTTACGGTGGCTTCTACGCCACTTCGATGTATTTTTTAGGCGTCCTCCGTCACTCTTCTGCGATAACCAAGCAGCTCGTCACATTGCCGTCAATCCTGTGTTTCATGAGCGAACCAAGCATGTTGAGATGGATTGCTGCTTTGTTCGTGAAAAGGTCGTGAATGGAACTATTCAACCTTGTAAAATCTCTACTGAAAATCAAGTTGCTGACATCTTTACGAAAGCTCTTGGTGCTGATCGTTTTCAATTTCTTCGTGGCAAGTTGGGCATTCGAGATCTTCACGTTCCAACTTGAGGGGGCGTATTAGAGTTGGTGTTTTATTATTTCTGGTGTTTTGTTATTTGGGCCCACTTCTATGTTTTGGCCCACACTTAATTAATTACTTGCTTCATGGGCCTGTGCCCTTGGTGTATATATATCATGTACTGCTGGCCGTGTGCGCCGCATCAATTCATTCAATAAGATACAACCAATTTCAATGCGCTATGCATTCAATAAGATACAACCAATTTCAATGCGCTATGCGCTATGCTCTGTTTTTCTTTGATTCTTGACAATTTGTTCACTTTAATGTTTGGGTATCATGAGAAATGAGTTTCAAAGTTGGTGTAGTAACAAATGGGAATCAAAGAAATTTTTTTATACATCAGAAAAATAACTTTAATTCGAGGAAATTGATATATAAGTAAGGACCAAAGCTTGTAAGAATCTATTCCAAGAAGGCTCTCTAAGACTAGACGTATGCTCAGGAAGCGGCTGGCCGGGTTGCAAATCTTTGGCCAATGCGGGCTTCCAGACCGTGGATTAATTTACCATGGGTTTGTGTCACTGCAAAAAATACGGAGATTTACGACGACAAATTTGTGACGGCCAAAAAATGGTCGCAAATTTAAACGATTTTGAGACAAAAATGGTCAAACTGACGAAGTCAATAAAATTTGCAACGAAATTATAGATTTTTTCGCAATTTGTGACAGTTTTTCAATTTGTCTCAAATTTGCGACAAAATATAACTCGTCTTAAATTTGAGATGAATTTTTTGTATATATACATACATATATATATATATATATATATTGCGATGAAAATTCAATTCATCTGAAACTAGCGACACATTTTTTAGTCTTTTTTTTTATTGCGACGAAAATATTTTTCTTCTCCAATTTGCGATGAATTTTTTTACGTTTTTTTTTATATTATATCAATAAATAAAAAATCGAACTTCTAGCCCAAGTGGCCAAAACTGCAAATTAAATCGCTAAATTGTTCTGGGCTTGAATCGGGTTTGGTCTGGTCCATCCCGTTTCGGTTTCAATCCCATTTCTTAAAAAAAGTGAGGGCAAATTCTACCGCAAATCATATAAAAATATATTTAAAAATACATTCTTTCGCAAATGCGATTTGAGTGGATTTTTCTGAGGCAAAAACCATCGCAAATTAGCACGTTTTTGTAGTGTGTGCAGACGCCGCAAATGAATGTCGAAATCAAATTTGAATTTTAACAATATAGATTATCTGAAGAATAAAAATAACAATGTAATAAATTTCAATAATACAAATAATAATATAGTAAGTTTTAACAATAACATTATGATCTCGCTCCAGCAACCGTGTAGAATTAATCACGTGCATACGCATACACCTCATACACCATGTACTCATATGCACTGGATTATACACTACTCATGAATGCTCTAGAAGGACCTACGGTTATTTTATTAGCATCTCACCATTTTCTGTTTTCTGAATTTTAGCCTGACAGATTCTCTTAGCTAGCTATAAACGTTTTCTATAAGTTGGGTTTTTGTACTCACACTTTTGGTGAGATAAGTTGGGTTTTTGTACTCACACTTTTAGTGAGATATTATCTGTAACCTTCAGTTTCTATTTGTAGCAATGAATCATTTCCTTATAATTTTACATTTCAAATCATAATCTTCTACAAACCGATCGAATTTCTGAGGTTATAAGTAACATTTAAGGTTGTGTTTCGGTGTTTCAAGACGCTGAAAAATACGAGAACACATACAGAAAACTACAAGATCTCATACAGAAAAAATGGTCAGAGGCCTTTAATTTGCTTTTCCTGCTCTTTTTGCTAGAATTTAGACAACTTCTCAGTTCGCCATTGAGCAGGACTTAGTACTAAAGTCGTTAATTGCTCCGATTTACTAGTACCGAGAGTGAAGAGCTAGCTAGACGTAATTTGTTTATTAAAAAAAAGAAAAAAAACTGGGTAGAATAAACACCTTGGTTTCTTCTTCGTTTTATTTTTTGATTATCTCCACAATACAACCCAACAAACAATAACATTTGAAGCATATTATTGCACATTAACTAAATTAGGGACGTGTGGTTAAATATAATTTTGTAACCTGAATCCGCCAGAGGAGGTCACTGCTGGGTTTAACATGAAATCGGTTGGCCCAAAAGTGTCGGCGGGCTTTGTCAACGTGTTCCCGGAGCTCAGGTGTGCCGTAATTGGGGTCGAATTCCCAAGTTTGTCTGCCCACGTAATTGTTTGTGCTGTACAGGTAAGGACTGTCAACTCCTTCCGCAATCTTTAGTCTCCACATCATTCAATTCTACCTTTAGTCACAAATTAAAAAAGTCATTCAGATTAATATAATTTTTTAAAATGTATATGCATGTAATTTTATATATCTTAGAAGAAAATCAGAGAATAATTAAAAAATGCATAATTGGTATTATAAATAAAATTATAATTAAGAAATGTAAACCGGTGAACGATGTAGCGGCGGTGGTGTGTGACGGTGGCACCTCCGAGGAACTGTGTGGCGCTGTTTGATTTAGTGTGTAATCCATGAGGAGAAACTTTAAAGATACATTAATTAAAGTTGACTTTGTCAATTGCATTATTCTTCCTAACATTTAATTATAGTATGACATTAGAGAATTACTGTATTTATATTTGACATTTATTGCAAAATTATATTTTTCCAGAGTTATTTATGAAAGTACATTCAAATTTTCAAAACTTACCGAATAACATTTATTAAATTTGATTCTTTCATTGACTTTAGTAAATGTAGGCTTCAGAATTTATGGAACTAGCTTATGTATAATTCCTAAAATATACTCCCTCCACTTTTAAATAAGTGTCACTTTGCCATTTTAATTATTTTTATAATAAGTGTCATTCTATGTTTTTTTCTTTAATTTTGACAATTTTACCCTTATAAAATAATTTGCCTTCAATTTCAATTAATATAGTAACATAAATCATGGAAAAATTATAAATATTGTACATATGAATACCACATACATTCTTGATCACATTCTTTATTAAACAAAAATTTAATATCAAAATTATTTATCATTAATGAAGGGTAATATTGACCACAACTTAATATCTTAATTTGTTGAAAAATGTTAAAGTGACACTTATTCAAAAATGGAGGGAGTATAATGATGAATTAAGAAGAAATTTATATGAATTATATTAGGTAATTTTCCACATAAATACGTTACATACATATTTAATTATAGTTATTGGAAGAGTTAATAGAAAGTTAGTATGTTTATTGAAATAATATTATGTTAAGTAATCTCCTTAAATAGGAAACAACATAGTGTTGATTTGAATATTTAGATATAATGTTCAAATATTAAAATTTTAATTAAAATGTTAAACAATGAATTGACTGAAATAAAACTTAAAACTAATTCTACATTTAATTATATACAAATTATATCTATTAACATAATATATGTTTCTTTATTAGCATTCTGATTATATATTACTATAACATTTCATTTTTTATCTTTTAATAGAATAACAAATTTATAAATTTATTTTTTTAATTAAAAATTAAAATATATTATAAACTTATTTTAACCTTGCGTAGGTAAAACGCGGTTCTTATACTAATTTTTCTTATATACTAATTATTCTGAATCGATCTCCCTCATCTGAGGTGGCTTTTCTAAAATCCTCATTTTTAAAAAAAAAATTTATGCCAATAATTTTAATTTTTTAAAACTCTTATACACCGTCTCGATAATATTCTTTAAAGGGATATTTAATGTGCAGCTCATATTGGAGATATTTTTGAATAAAATAGATCGAAGAAATTCTGACCTAGCCCCATGACCAAGAATAAAATACTTCCATGTGCGACTCAATTGCGGATTTAAACAAAAATTAACTCCCTATTTCTTTTTTAGAAATTTTCATTTTACATCGGGTAAACTATATACGGCGTAATTCAGTTTATATCCTTTAAATTTTCCACTTTTACAATTTACATTTTAGGGTGTTCAATTTACATGAATACATATCATACACGAAGATGACAATTTCTGAAAGAAGATGAAATTTATATATGATATGAGATTAAAAATTAACGGTTAAATGAACGGATGTAAATAAAACATAAAATCCGAAATGAATAAGAGAATATAGATTTTGAAATGGGAGTGATTTGAAAAGAGAGAGGTTGAAATAGACCAATCATTTTGCGATATGTCGCAGCTGAAATGTTTGCAAATATATGATATTATGCCCTTTTATGTTTTTTCAGAATTGACGTCCTTTTCGATTTTATGATTTTGCAGTTTGCTTTGTAATAATGGAAGTTGATCCAGTCTTTTTGAAAACTCTGACGACACCCAATAAACATTCTTCTAAAAATCCAACTTTTCGGCAACAGCTTGCGCGACAGGAGAAACTTAATCACCGGATGGTTGTGGTACGGTGGTGCAATTCATAAACGACGTTGTTTGTATAACAATTATTGAACTATGCTTCCTCGTCGGCGTCGCTCTTTGAATGCTCGAAAATGGGGTCGACAGCGGGTGGGGTTTGTCTTCATCGGCAACGATGTAGCGGTGGTGGTTTAGCATTATACATATTTGAATTTAGTGGGTGTTTTCAAACTCTATAAACTGCTTCTAAAATCACTTTTTTTAAAGTTGCTCTTTCACAGCTTTTACTTTTGAGAAGTGCTTTTAAACTGTTTATAGAGTTTGTAAACACCCTTATATGTAATGAGGAGAAACGTTAAAGATACATTAATCAAAAGTTGACTTTGTCTTTAGCATTATACATATTTGAATTTTTAATTAAAATTAATTAGTGTATAATTGACTATGTTAATTATAGTATGACATAGAGAGTTATTTATATTTGACATTTTTTATTTATTTATGAAAGTACATTCGAAATTTCAAAACTTACCGAATAACATTTATTAGATTTGATTCTTTCATTCACTTTAGTAAGTGTAGGTTTCAGAATTTATGGAACTAGCTTATGTATAATTCCTAAAATATATTATGACGAATTAAAAAGAAATCTATAATATTGTTTTTTTTCTTTTTTGAAAACAAATCTATAATATTGTTAGGTTATTGTCTAACTATATATATACGTTAATAGGAAGTTAGTAGGTTGATTGAAATAATATTATGTTATTTAATCTTCTTATAAATAGGAAACAAACATAGTGTTGATTTGGATATTTGGATATAAGGTCAACTATTAGAATTTTAATTAAAATCTTACACACTGAATTGACTAAAATAAAAATTAAAACTAATTCTACATTTAATTTTATATAACATAATATGTGTTTCTTAATTAGCATTCTGATTATATATGTAATTTTGTGCATAAAATTGAGTAGTAAAAAAAAGGTATGTTAAAATTATTTTTAATGGACATAAATTGACTTAATATTATGAACATATCTTAACATGTTAGAACATAATTTATATGTTGCAGTTGAAATGTTTGCTAATATATGATTTTTTTTTTTATATTTTTTCAGAAATTGTCCTTTTTGATTTTATGTTTTTACAATTTGCTATGTAATAATGGGAGTTGACACAGTCTTTTGGAAAACTCTGACGACACTCAATAAACATTCCTCCACAAACAAAACCCAACTTTTCGGCAACCGTTTGCGCGACATGAGAAACTTAATCACCGAATGGTGGTGCTGGTGCAATTCATAAATGACGTTGTTTGTATTACGTACAATTATTAAACTATGCTTCCTCATCGGCGTCGCTCTTTGAATGCTCAAAAATGGGGTCGACAGCGGGTCGGGTTTGTCTCCATCGGCAAGGATGTAGCGGCGGTGATGCGTGCTGGTGGCCCCTCCGAGGATCTGTGTGGCGCTGGGTGATTTAGTGTGTAATCTATGAGGAGAAACGTTAAAGATACATTAATCAAAGTTGACTTTGTCTTTTGCATTATTCTTTCAAACATATTTGAATTTTTAATTAAAATTAATTATTGCATAATTGACCAGGTTAATTATAGTATGACATAGCTAGAGAGTTATTTATATTTAACATTTATTATTTATTTATGAAAGTACATTAGAATTTTCAAAACTTACCGAATAACCTTTATTATACTCCTTGATTCTTTCATTCACTTTAGTAAGTGTAGGTTTCAGAATTTATGGAACTAGCTTATGCCTAATTCCTAAAATATATTATGACGAATTAAAAAGAAATCTATAATATTCACGGTAAAAAAAGTATTCAAATAGAGAGGGATTTGGCGAGGGAAAAGTCCTCTTTAACATGAATAACGAGGGATTTCCCTCGCCAGAATTTCCTCGCTAATTTTTGCCGAGATTTTTAATTTATCCCTCGCCTGGCCGCAAGCATTAAATTCCCTCACCAGCCAGCGAGCATTAAATCCCTCGCCCTTTATCATTTTTAAAACAATGTCCCTCGTTAAATGACGAGGGATTTGTAATTCCCTCGTGGTGTGCTGTCGCCGGCACCTAAAAAATAATTACCTTAAATACCCATAATGTAGTAGGGAAGTAAGGGTCGATCCCACAGAGAACAGTGTAATTTAATTAAATAGTTCGTGTTATGAAAGCAATTAAAAAGGGGGGAGTTTGATTGGTTGACTAATAACTAGTAAGAAGCAAGAAATAATAAATTGCAATATAGAAATAACGAGACTCAAATAATGTGAATGATCTAGCCCTCGGATAGCTTCCCCTCAAGTAATTATACCAATTTAATCAACGACCCTGGTAATCTCAATCTAATCTCAAATCTTATCCCTAAGCTAGTGGTACGACCAAACTAACCCGAATTGTTTCTTACGTTTAATTAATCAGCAGGTACGACCCCCAATTAATCTATCCCTACGAATAACCCTAAAACATGTATCTAAGATTCAACTCGAGGAACACATTCAAGAATTAAAACAATAGGATAAACTAGACCATAAATACGAGACGCTCGTTTTATGCAACCTAGATGTTACTACCCCCTAAGGTGTTCTGCCTTAGTTGCTACAATTCCCACAATATTATAACAATTACGGATTACAATTTATGGGATAACTAGAATTGATATAGGAATAAAATTGGGTGATCAAGCCTATTAACTCCTAATTCAAACATGCATAGCATCTACTCAAGTAATAACAAAATCGAGATATAAATCAAAATAAACCAGGAGTCTTATAATTAAAAAGGCATAATTGTCACAAGGTTTCACATCCTTAGGCTAGAATAAAGAAAATTAGCTACGCATAATAAACGAGATAGCAAAAGTCAAAAAGGAATTCATGTTTTTCCAAAGAATACGAAAGAATAAAAACCAAAATAATTGTCTTCCTGAATCTCTCTGCTGCTCGCTCTCTCGTATCCTCCGGCGAATCGCCGCCCTTTCTTTCTTTTCTCCAAATTAACGGCTGCTTTCCTTCTCCTCATGGGCCATTGGGCCCGAAAACATTAAATGAATTAATGGCCCTTCTCCTTAAAAATCTCTAACCACCACCTTTCACTTTCACTTTCTCTCCCCATAATTATGATATATTCGTATTTATTGGGCTTCCCAACTCCAAGGCCCATTTGTGTGAGACGGCTGTTCCCAAACTCCCAAAAACTGATGCCGCCAAAATACTTCAACTTTACCTAAATTAAATAAAAAAAAAAATATATCAAAGTAATTGAAGTCACGAAATAATGAGTCGGAGAATGCACTAAAATACCAACTTAATTCAAAAATACTATTCAATTAAAGCACAAAAGTATGCAATAAATCCGACTCATCAAATTCCCCCACACTTACAATCAAAGAGAACAAAAAATCACATCATCAAAACAACTGGCACCAACTACTTGAATCTTCGAACAAGATTAACCAGAATACTCACACAACTCTAGCACTTGAATTTGCTTTTTGAGCCATAATCAAAAGTAACTCGTCCTTCTTATACGACTAAGATCTTTTACTCACACCTAAGCATGAAACTCATTAATCAACGATCATTCCAAACACATCAGTGGTTCCTTAAAACCTTGTTTCCGGTTCATTTGATTCAATCATCTATCAAATTACTAATCTGAGTGGCGTCCGTCTCGTCTTTTCGTCTCTTTTTTTTTTTTTCAACTTTCAAACGAGGTCCGCAGCTCCTCTCTACTTTTCAGGTTTTAGCTCTTTTTTTGTGTTATTAATTTTTTCGTTCAAAGCACATGAGCCCCCTCAAGTAGGTAGCTGTTTCAGCCCCTCGTTATTTTTTTCATTTCAATGCTTTTCAACTCAACTCCTTTTTCTTTTCCTCCATCCACAATCATTTCATTTTTTTCGACTTCGTCCACCAACTCAGATTTTCCTTCTTAAGAGAACCAAAAATAAATTTACCCAAAATACAAGAATTTCAGGACTACTTCAGCACCAAAATAATAAAAAATCAACTAGATTCCACCACTCAAGCATGAATATCAAATCCAATCGTCAATTAGGACAAACTACTCAAGGTCACAACATATTTAACAAAAATAACAAAATCCAGCCACTAGATTCATGCAACTACTCATGTCATCAAGTTTTAAACACTCAAGCATGCGCAATACCAACATATACAAGACACAAGAACAAGAAAGACACCCGTACATAATATAATTCACCCCCCACACTTTAATCGTGCATTGTCCTCAATGCTCTAAACAAATGCTCGAAAACAATGAGTAAATAGAGAAAGTAGAAAACGTCCCTGAAAATGTCGAGCATCCGAAGGGAGCAGCATCTATTTGGTTGGTGGAAAGGGTGGTTTGACTCCAACATGATCATAAAGGGCCATCATGTTCTTCTCCGTTCTTGATAGATGATCACGGATCTCACAAATATTCTCATCCATCTGTCCCACGGTCTTTGTCAACTGTCTCACTTGCTCACATATTGCTGCTACATTTTCGTCCATCTTTGCTACCCATTGAGGAACACTGTTCGAACTGGACGTTAATGGTTCACCTCTCTCAATGTCGTCAAGACTAGATGGAGAATGATGAACGCTAACTCGAGTGGACAGACGTCCAGGCAAATTGAAAGAATACTCGCCATCGTGCTTGCTAATCAACATCATCTTCTCTAAACAAGTTAAATCCAAGGGAAACATCTCACAAGCAACATGTAAATTATTATCAGTAGGATCAATCAAGTGAAGATGTACAGCAAGACATGTTACCAAAGAGCCTAATATCAAATTACGTTTATCTCGTATAACCTGAGAAAATTGTGAAGCAAGCCAATAACCTAAATTCACTCTTTTCTTCTCTTTCATGCACCACAAAAAGAATAACTCTGATTTTGTTAACACAACAAAAGAATCTTTTCTACCAGAAAATGAAAATGCCAAAAATCGATGAATATACTTCAAAGCATTATCATGCAAGTAAATATCCTTAGATTTGCTAGGGTCATAATATATCTCTGAAGTCCATTCTTTATATACCCTAACTGCAATAAAATATTCAGAATATCCACAGCACATGGTCAAATAATCATCAGAATTTGCAAATTCATCAGTAAAAAGTCCTAATGCAACATTAAACTCAGCAATTGACAACTTAAATTCTTTCCCCATCAACCGAAAGTAAATTGCCTTCGCATGCCTATCTTTTTCTACATCCGCCGATCTAAATTCAAAAGTGGTGTAAAATTCACGTACAAGCTCAACATAGGCAGGATAATGAAAAGAAAAATAAGGCTTCCATCCTATATTTTCAATGTACTCAAACACAGCATTATCAATATTTAAAGCTTCTAAAGTGGAAGTATGTATGCACTTACAAGGAATAATGCTCTGTTCACAAATAAATTTGTACCTATCCTTGTGTTTCTTTTTAGTGAAGCTCAAATTCCCTTTCAAATCAGACTCCGAAATTGGAAGAGTAGATAAAGGCATACCTGTTCGGGCTCGTTTCCGGGTTGGGGTGTTTTCTTATCATTCAATGAAGATGGTAGAGTAGAGTGATTCCTTTTAGCAGGGGCTTTCGGTTTAGCGGTTGTGGTTGCGCGTCCCATGCTTGAGAGGTCGCCGGTGGAGTGCGCAGGCGGCGCTGATTTAGACGGCCACCGGGGCTGTGCGTTCCGGCGAGATAGAGAGTGGCGCGGCGGAAATCTGCTCGTCGGACGGCAGTCGCTCAGACGGCGTTGTTGTGCTAGTGAAGCAGTCGCGGCGAAATCAAATCGCCGCTCGGAGTGGGCGGTTGCAGTCGGGCCTGAATTTCCGGCGAAGAAAGGGGGACCGCGCTGTTGGGCTGTAGGCGCGGTGGTGGCGCGGCAGCTGCCGCTGGGGTGGTTGCGGCGCTGTGGGATCGCCGGTGTTTGGCGAAGTGGGCCAGCGGTGGGGCGATTCGGCAAGAGGGAGATCGGGAGGCGGTTAGAATGTGATACGTGATTAGGGTTCTGGCCTGAGAGACAATAATAATAAAAAAAATAAAAAATAAAAAAAATAAACAAAATAAAAAAATAACTAAATAAAAAAATACATAAAGACTAATCAAGCAAAAAGAATGAAGCAAATAAAGTTCCAGGAGAAGTCTTTTGTTAAGGCGTGCCCACGCCTTATCTTGCCACTTCAATATAAACTCCTCTTCAAATAAGGCGTGCCCACGCCTTATCTGAAATCCTCTCCTAAAACATACACACAAAAACGAAGTTAAAAGCAAAAATAGCAAAATATAAACTAAGTAAACATTGGGTTGCCTCCCAACAAGCGCCTTTGTTTATTGTCGATGGCTCAACTTAGGATTGTGGTTCCCTCTAGTATTGTGGATTATCTAACTCCACACATTCCATGTGCTCTTTCTGAAAACCTTCTCGATACTCTTTCAATTGGTGACCATTCACCTTGAAAATTTTATTCGTCCTAAGGCTTTGGATCTCAACTGCACCATGAGAAAATATTTTAGTAATAACAAAGGGACCTATCCAACGAAAACGTAACTTACCTGGAAATAATTTCAACTTAGAATGATAAAGTAACACTTTTTCTCCAATTGTGAAATTTTTCCGTGAAATCTGTGCATCGTGAAATGCCTTTGTTTTCATCTTATAAATCACAAAATTCTCATATGCTTCATTCCTCAACTCTTCAATCTCTTGCAATTGCAACTTTCGACCAATACCAGCCTCATCAAAACTCATGTTGCACTTCTTAACCGCCCAATATGCCTTGTGTTCTAGTTCAATGGGCAAATGGCATGGCATACTATAGACGAGCCTATAAGGAGACATCCCTATAGGTGTCTTATATGCTGTACGATATGCCCATAATGCATCATCCAATCTCAAGCTCCAATCCTTACGATTGGGTTGCACCGTCTTCTCCAAAATTGCCTTAATCTCTCGATTCGACACTTCGGCTTGACCATTCGTTTGAGGGTGGTAGGATGTGGACATCTTATGCATAACCGAGTATTTCCGCAATAATGCTTCAATAGTTCGATTGCAAAAATGTGTCCCCCTATCACTTATGATCGCCCTTGGAATTCCGAACCTAGCAAAAATGTTAAGACCTCAAAAATCCTGCAACCACTTTAGAATCATTAGTCCGAGTGGCTTTTGCTTCCACCCATTTCGAGACATAATCAACAAGAAGCAAAATATATATATTACCAAAAGAAGACGGAAACGGACCCATGAAATCCATACCCCACACATCAAAAATTTCACACACAGTTATGGGATTTTGGGGCATTTCATTCCTTTGAGAAATATTTCCTATTCTTTGACAATTATCACACGCCTTACAAAAATCATATGCATCTCGAAACAATGATGGCCAATAAAATCCACACTCTAAAACCTTAAAAGCAGTACGTTTGGATCCAAAATGTCCTCCACAAGCATAATTATGACAAAAGGTGAGAATGGAAAAGAATTCAAGATCGGGTACACACCTTCGTATTACCTGATCAGCACAATGCTTCCATAAATACGGATCATCCCAAAAGTAGTATTTAGCATCACTACGTAACTTATCTCTTTGAGCCTTGTTCATCTCCTTTGGATAAAATCCAGCTACAAGAAAATTCACCAGATCAGCAAACCATGGGACAGACTGCACTGATACTGAGGGCGTCACAACGAGCAACTGCTCGTCTGGGAATTCTTCCAGCAGTGGTTCAGCGTCCTCAGCTCTCTCCAAACGACTAAGATGGTCAGCCACTACATTCTCTGTACCTCTCTTGTCTTTAATTTCAAGATCGAACTCTTGGAGCAATAAAATCCATCGAATAAGTCTCGGTTTAGCTTCTTTATTCGTCATCAAATACTTTAAGGCTGCATGATCAGAAAATACAATCACTTTAGTCCCAAGTAAATATGAACGAAATTTTTCTAAAGCAAAAACCACAACAAGAAGTTATTTTTCCGTGGTAGAATAGTTAGCTTGAGCTTGATCCAAAGTTCGTGATGCATAATATATCACATGAGACTTCTTATCCACACGCTGCCCAAGAACAGCCCCTATAGCATAATCACTTGCATCGCACATGATCTCAAATGGTAGGTTCCAATTCGGGGGTTGGATGATGGGTGGTGTGGTTAACAATCTCTTCAATGTGTCAAAAGCCTCTTTGCACGCCTCATCAAGCTCGAACTCCACATCCTTTTGCAAAAGTCTACAAAGAGGTGATGCTATCTTGGAAAAATCCTTGATAAACCTCCTATAAAAACCTGCATGACCAAGAAAAGAACGAACTTCCCGCACAGTGGTGGGGTAAGGCAAAGCATAAATAAGTTCAACCTTAGACTTGTCTACTTCTATGCTTTTTTTCGAAACAATATGGCCTAACACAATTCCTTTCTCTACCATAAAATGACATTTTTCCCAATTTAAAACCAAATTAGTCTCAATGCATCGTTTAAGAATTAAACTAAGGTTTCCTAGACATATTTCAAATGATCCACCATAGACACTAAAATCATCCATGAAAACCTCAATTATATTCCCCACAAATTCGGAAAAAATGCTTACCATACACCTTTGGAATGTGGCAGGGGCATTGCAAAGCCCAAATAGCATCTTACGATATGCAAATGTGCCAAACGGACAAGTGAAAGTCGTCTTCTCTTGATCCTCTGGGGCTATAGCAATCTGAAAATAACCAGAAAATCCATCAAGAAAGCAATAAAAAGAATAACCTGCAAGCCTTTCTAACATCTGATCGATGAAGGGTAAAGGAAAATGATCCTTTCGTGTCATGGCATTCAGCTTGCGATAATCTATGCATACTCTCCATCCTGTTTGCACACGAGTTGGAATAGATTCACCCTTATCATTCTCTATCACTGTCACTCCGGATTTCTTTGGTACCACCTGTGTAGGACTAACCCACTTGCTATCCGATATGGGAAAAATTATCCCAACTTGTAGTAGCTTCAAAATCTCTTTCTTCACCACTTCCATCATTGGTGGGTTTAATCGACGTTGGGCTTCTCGAGTGGGACGTGAGTCCTCCTCAAGTAGGATTCGATGCATGCACAATGATGGACTGATCCCCTTGAGGTCTGCCACTGTCCAACCTATAGCCTGTTGGTGCTTTTTCAACACCGAAACCAACATCGTCTCTTGGGCCTCCGTCAACTTTGCTGAAATGATGATGGGAAGTGTATCATTCAGGCCCAAATAAGCATACTTCAAATGATCAGGTAACGACTTCAATTCAAGCTCTGGTGCCTGCAAAGAAGATGGAAGAATTTTTGGGTAAGTATCACGTAATTTTACAAATGCAACATCATACCTAGAATTCTTTTCTTGCTCATCTCCTTCTTCCATTTCTTGCAAACTTTCTAGTTTATTCCTGCAATCAAGCTCAAAAATTTCCTGCACAATTGGTTCTATAACACTCACAGCAAAAAGAGAGTCAGAAGCATTAGGAAATTTCATAGCATCAAATATGTTAAAATGAATAATTTGTCCATCAAATTCCATTGTGAGAGTACCCCCATGGACATCTATTTTTGTTTGAGAAGTATCCATAAATGGTCTTCCTAACAAAATAGGTATGGAATGTCCTGGATTATCATTCATATCTAACACATAAAAATCTGCAGGAAAAATTAACTTGTCTACGTGTACGAGAACATCCTCAACTACACCTGTTGGGTGTGTAACACTTCTATCAGCTAGTTGGATAGTCACTCCCGTCTTCCTCAATGGTCCAACTCCTAACTTCTCAAATATAGATCGTGGCATGACATTAATAGAGGCTCCAAGATCAAGCATAGCTTGCTCAATCTTGTGACCTCCTATCGTGCAAGGAATAACGAACATGCCCGGATCTTTCCTTTTTGGAGGCAACTTCTTTTGGAAGACGGCTGAGACGTGCTCTCCCATGAAAATCTTCTCATTTCCAACCAACTTCCGTCGATTAGTGCACAGTTCCTTCAGGAACTTGGCATACCTCGGAATCTGCTTAACTGCATCAATCAACGGAATGTTGATCTCAACCTTTCGGAACACATCAAGTATTTGCTGGTCCTTGACACCTTTTTCTGTCTTTTTAAACCTGGACGGGAAAGGTAATGATTTAGTAATAACAGGAATTGAATTACGAGCATTTACCTCCTTTTTCATTTCTGGGACACTTACACTGAGGGGGTCAGTGTTGCTGAAATCTGCATCCTGATTTTTTTGGACAGCTTTCTCGGGTCTAACCAGCTCGTCCCGAGCATCAATCTGATCATTAGGCATTTGAGAATGCCCCTCATCACCTACTCCAATCTGCCCTCCATCTTCCTCACTTCGTTTAGGTGCCGAAATTTCTTCTAACATCTTACCACTTCGTAAAGTTATGGCACTTACATTTCGAGTGTTGATTTCGGGCTGAGATGGTAGCTTACCACTGTTTTGTGCTTGCATCTGGTTAAGGGCTGTAGCTATCTGACTCATTTGGGCCTCCAAATTCTTTTGTCCGGCCTCCAAACTCTTTTGCCGGCCTCCAAATTTCTTTGTCCAGATTGCAAAGATCTCACGACTACTTGATTCTCTTGTTGAGCTTTCAACGTCGTGGATGCCAATGACTTCAACATATCCTCAAAAGACATATCTGAACTTCCACCACCACTATTCTGTCCCATAGGTTCAGCATTATGATCATTCCCTCTAAAAAATTGGAACTTACGATCCTGGTGTTGAGGCCTTTGATTTTCCACATGCTGATAGTTCTGTTGGTTCCCATATCGTAGATTAGGATGGTCCCTCCACCCCGGATTATAGGTGTTGGAGTGTGGATCATATCTTCGACCTTGAGAATTCCCAAAACCAACTGCATTAGCATGCTGCTCTATTTCATCATTTAAGATCTGACAATCATCAGTGGTGTGATCTGTGGTGGAGCAAATGCGGCATGGTCGGACTTCTGGAGCTTTTCCCTTCATCATCATTTGCATCATACTTGCAATTTTCTCCAATGCATCATCCTTTGACTCATGAGCCGGCCTAGACATTGAATCTCTTGCACCAAACTGTTGAGTATTTGCTGCCATATTAGATATCAACTCACGTGCAGCTGTTGGTGTTTTATCCATCAAAGCTCCTCCACTAGCTGCATCAATCATGTTACGATCTGTGAGGGTAAGTCCCTCATAGAAATACTGTATAAGGAGCTCATCACCAATCTGGTGCTGTGGGCATGAGGCTATAAGGCGTTTGAAACGCTCCCAATACCCATACAACGTCTCCCCTGACCCTTGTCTAGCACCTGCAATCTCCTTTCGTAAGTTTGCCACTCGGGTGGCTGGAAAGTAATGTTGGAGAAATGCCCTCTCCATGTCATTCCATGCATTCACTGAATTGGGTGGCAAGAAGTACAACCAGTCTTTTGCAGTACTTTTGAGTGCAAACGGGAATGCACTCAACTTGACATGATCTACTGTGACCCCGGTTGGTTTCATACTCGAGCATACCACATGAAACTCCTTGAGGAATGTGTGTGGATTTTCTCCTGCAAGACCATGAAAAAAAGGCAACAAATGAATTAGTCCTGATTTTAATTCAAAATTTACATTAGCAGCAAGAGTAGGAATTGTAATGCAAAGCGGTTGACGAGTTATGGTTGGGTTTGCCAACTCATTCATCGTTCTCTCTTGAACTTCTTCAGCCATATTTTCAAAATCTGGCTCTAAAATTGGCTCTTCAGGGGTATCAGTTTCTTCTTCACTACTCGTCTCTCTTGTCGGAGCAAAATTAATTTCCCGACGTACACGAGTCTCCTTCCTAAGTCTCCTGGCTGTTCTCTCTACTTCTGGACTGTATTCAAGTCGTGCACTCCGGTTTGAACGAGTGATCATTCACTGAAAACAAAACCAGAGAAAACAGAACTGACACTGAAGGGATCAGTGTTAGCTCTTATTAGCAAAGCAGAATAATTAAGCAGAAGAACAACAAAAAGGCCACAGGAATAAATTTTATTTTTGGATTTTTTGGAATTTTTTGACAGAAATTAAAAACACAAAAAAATTCAATCGAATTAACAACCGTTCCCCGGCAGCGGCGCCAAAATTTGGTCTGCTGTCGCCGACACCCAAAAATTAATTACCTTAAATACCCACAATGTAGTAGGGAAGTAAGGGTCGATCCCACAGAGAACAGTGTAATTTAATTAAATAGTTCGTGTTATGAAAGCAATTAAAAAGGGGGGAGTTTGATTGGTTGACTAATAACTAGTAAGAAGCAAGAAATAATAAATTGCAATATATAAATAACGAGACTCAAATAATGTGAATGATCTAGCCCTCGGATAGCTTCCCCTCAAGTAATTATACCAATTTAATCAACGACCCTGGTAATCTCAATCTAATCTCAAATCTTATCCCTAATCTAGTGGTACGACCAAACTAACTCGAATTGTTTCTTACATTTAATTAATCAGCAGGTACGACCCCCAATTAATCTATCCCTACGAATAACCCTAAAACATGTATCTAAGATTCAACTCGAGGAACGCATTCAAGAATTAAAACAATAGGATAAACTAGACCATAAATACGAGACGCTCGTTTTATGCAACCTAGATGTTACTACCCCCTAAGGTGTTCTGCCTTAGTTGCTACAATTCCCACAATATTATAACAATTACGGATTACAATTTATGGGATAGCTAGAATTGATATAGGAATAAAATTGGGTGATCAAGCCTATTAACTCCTAATTCAAACATGCATAGCATCTACTCAAGTAATAACAAAATCGAGATATAAATCAAAATAAACCAGGAGTCTTATAATTAAAAAGACATAATTGTCACAAGGTTTCACATCCTTAGGCTAGAATAAAGAAAATTAGCTACGCATAATAAACGAGATAGCAAAAGTAATAAAGGAATTCATGTTTTTCCAAAGAATACGAAAGAATAAAAACCAAAATAATTGTCTTCCTGAATCTCTCTGCTGCTCGCTCTCTCGTATCCTCCGGCGAATCGCCGCCCTTTCTTTCTTTTCTCCAAATTAACGGCTGCTTTCCTTCTCCTCATGGGCCATTGGGCCCGAAAACATTAAATGAATTAATGGCCCTTCTCCTTAAAAATCTCTAACCACCACCTTTCACTTTCACTTTCTCTCCCCATAATTATGATATATTCGTATTTATTGGGCTTCCCAACTCCAAGGCCCATTTGTGTGAGACGGCTGTTCCCAAACTCCCAAAAACTGATGCCGCCAAAATACTTCAACTTTACCTAAATTAAATAAAAAAAAAAATATCAAAGTAATTGAAGTCACGAAATAATGAGTCGGAGAATGTACTAAAATACCAACTTAATTCAAAAATACTATTCAATTAAAGCACAAAAGTATGCAATAAATCCGACTCATCACCTCGCTATTTTGCGATAGTTTTTTGAACCCTCGGTATTTCCCTCTCCATCTGCTCCCCTCGTAAAATCCCTCGCCATTTAACGAGGGATTACATACCCTCGCAATTTTGACAATTATTTGTAGTGATTGTTAGGTTACAATATTGTCTAACTATATATATACGTTAATAGGAAGTTAGTATGTTGATTGCATAATTGACTCTGTTAATTATAGTATGACATTAGAGAGTTATTTATATTTGACATTTATTGCAAAATTATATAGTATTTTGAAGGATTTATTAATTATGAAAGTACATATTAGAATTTTCAAAACTTACCTAATACTCAATCTCCCTCCGTTTCATAAAGTTTGTCGCATTTGGTCTCTATTTTTGTTTCAAAAAGTTTGTCGCTTTTACTATTTTTACCACGAATCTTCCTAAACTACCCCTATTTAATACCAACAATATCTTTTTTGTATTGGAAATATATTAATGTATCCCATTTTCACTCTCTTGACAAGGTATAAGTTGACATTCTATTCTTTCTATATTAATTTTTGTCTTAATTAAAAAGATAAATATTAATGAGGGGTAAATATGTCAAAAAAATATGTTCTTTAATTCTATACAAAATAACAAGTGCGACTAACTTTATGAAACAGAGGGAGTAACATTTATTAGATTTGATTCTTTGATTGAGGAGCTTCGTTTTCAACAAACTTTTTTCAAAAGCTAATTGCCTTAAATATAGACAGTAAACTCCCGAAGCTGTCAACAGCTGCACGTATGGATTCGATGTTATCATGTGTCGTTTCTATCTCTCTCTTCTTCTTCTTCCTCCTCGCTATCTCTCTAACGGGTAAAAAAACCGAGAAAGAAGTGCCTCCCGGCTCAAAGGGATGGCCGATCATGTTATCATGTGTCGTTTCTATCTCTCTCTTCTTCTTCTTCCTCCTCGCTATATCTCTAACGGGTAAAAAAACCGAGAAAGAAGTGCCTCCCGGCTCAAAGGGATGGCCGATCCTGGGAGAAAACATAGCGCAGTTGATGTTAGGGCCGGAGAAATTTGTGAAAGACAGGATGGAAAAGCATTCCGCCCAAGTATTCCAAACATCGTTGTTGGGTGAGAAGGTGGCAGTGTTGTGCGGTGCGCAAGGAAAAAAGTTTATGTTTGCGAACGAGGGAAAAGTTGTCACCAGCTGGTGGCCGACATCACTACAGAAGACGACGCTTTTCCCAGAATCTATGGATATACACTTCAGTGAAGCACTGACTCTAATACATAGATTGCAGGGAGACATCTTCATGCCGGTAGCCTTGAGAAGCTACATACCTGTAATGATTGAGGTGGCTGCTCATCAAATGGACAATCGGTGGAACCCTACTAGTAATTCTGCCCTCAAGCTTCTCCCTTTGATCAACGAATACGCGTTTGAGGTGGCTTCTAAATTATTTTTGTCTCTCCATCATTCCCAACGCATCGCCAACTTGTTTCATCCCTTCTCTCTTATGGTTCGTGGCATGTTCTCAGTGCCTCTAAATTTCCCAGGTAATTAACTTGTTATATATAGTCCAATTTTGGTCCCATAAAAAAAAATTCAGTATTCTAGCGCGCGCTTTTGGGACTAAATCTGGACAAATTTTTAATAAAGCAAAAAATTGGATAAAAAAGTACTAGTTAAATTAAAGATCGACTGGGCATGCATGGCTGGTGCAGGCACTCCTTACAATCGTGCAATGAGAGCGGGGATAATTGTGCGGAGAGAGCTAATACGGATCATCAAGGAGGGGAGGAGGGAGAGCATTAATGATGGTTATGTGTTGTCGAAGATGCTGCTTGCTACGGATGAAAATGGTGAGTTTTTCAGTGAAATGGAAATTGCTAACAACGTGCTTGGCCTTATAGTTGCTAGCTATGAGACAGTCAGCTCGGCCATCGCTTCTATGATTAATAACCTTGCGCAGTTTCCCCACGTTTACCAAGAGGTTCTCAAAGGTAATTAATTTCAATTAGCTAGCCAAAAGTAAGTATATATATATATATATATATATATATATATATATATATATATACTGATGAATTAATTAGTGATTGAATTACGACAGAACAAATGGAGATTGCAAGACCAAAAGGTCCAGATGAGGCATTAAGATGGAAGGATATTGAAAAGATGAAGTATTCTTGGAACATGGTGCGTGAGACACTGAGAATCACACCCCCGGCACAAGGAGCCTTCAAGGAAGTCACAACTGCCTTCACCTATGCTGGTTTCACCATTCCTAAAGGATGGAAGGTACCTAGCTTGCTAGGCATTTATTTGTTTATGCATATCATTAATTCATCATATATAGTAATTACTTGCTGCAGACATTCTGGACATGTTTTTCAACACACATGAATCCCGACTACTTTCCAGAACCACACAACTTTGATCCATTGAGGTTCACGAGGAGTGAACCCGCTCCTTACACGTTTGTGCCGTTCGGAGGAGGACGAAGTGTGTGTCCTGGAAGAGAGTTTGCTAGGTTAGAAATCCTGGTTTTCTTGCACAATCTGGTCACAAGGTTCAATTTTGAAAAGTCTATCCCCGATGAGAAGATCGTTTACTATACTTCTCCTAAACCCAATCACGGCCTTCTACTTCGCCTCCATCCTCATCAAAAATCAACCACAACATGTATTTAAATACATTTATTAATGTATATATTGCATGCTTCATCTGTAATCTTTTCAGATGTATCTCTGTTTTCCGAGTCTTTATTATTGGGTCGAGCTTCCTTCCTTTGTGGATAGCCTTCCGGGTACGTTTATGTTCATGCCAATAAATGAAACATGTTTTCGTTTCAAGAAAATAAATAAATACTCTTGTTTGAATTATATATGATCCAAAGGAAAGTATAAAGATTAGTACTTGTGTGAACTTTATATTAACGTCAACTTAATCTCATTTTTTACATATTTGCAAAATAAGTCTAACAAAACCTTGTATATAAGGATCCATATATTTCATGTTCATTGGATAGCTAGGATCAATGGATCCATACACGGATATCAGTTCTGTGAACCAATTAAGTTCGTACAAGTTGTGGTCAGAAGGGAAAATAACATTTTTTATCACTGAAGTTTACCTCAATATCAAAATTGATCACACAATTATTTTTTAATCAATATTAATCCTGATGTCAATCAACTCGTCAATGACTAACGGAATAAACTTTTAGAGGGGTGAAATGTAATTATGAGATGTTACAAACCTATATTAATTAAATTACTAATTCACCCCACCTCTTCCCACAAATTAATTAAAATTAAATTAAAATAAAAAGAAACATTGTTCTTCCTCTTCTTCTCCCTACTGTAAATTCGCCTCCCGTACGTCTCCCACATTGTTCTTACACTGATAGTCGAATGAGATCAAAATTTTCACACTAATCCACAGAAACAAATCATCAAACACGTTTCCTACATGCCTAAAATCTAAAAGCCCAGCAGAAATTCAATCCAATTAGTTCCAAGAAAACAACGCACACAGTTTAAGAAAAAACAAAATCGAAAATTAAAAAGTAAACCTGACCCAGGCGGAACAATTCAACAGCTTTCGTTTTCCATATAGTATCCAAGAGGCAAAACAGTCTGTCGCTGGTAAGCTTCCAGCTCCAATTCCTGCAATTTGTGAAGAATTCCCCTGCCTATGGCTGCTACTCTCGTCTGTTAAGCTCTAAAAATCGCTGAATTATCTGGCCGAATGAAATAGCACTTCTTCCCTAAAATGGAACTTTTCATGTGGCGGGACCCAACAAAAGGCATCCTTCTTCTCTTCCTTAATTTCGGTCAATTTTAGGGACGGCTAAACTTGGTTGCAAATGAAGTAGGCTGCATTGTGCTTTGCAATTTAATTAAATGAGCCTGCTAATTGCGCTTGATGAGCACGTCCAAAATAGGTTGTGAGTTCACGAGCGAAGTGAGAATAAATCCTATTACGAGTGAATGAGTGTGTAAGCATTCTTGATCAATCAAAGTTGAAGTCGTGTGTCCAGTGGATGTAAATCACATTGATCGAACCACTTAAATCATTTGTGTGCTCTGTTTTCTAATTTTGTTTTGTTTGGTTTTGTGAATTACTATCTTAGTTGTGTTGCTTCGTTTCATCATCTGTTTTCTGTTTGATTGGAGACGTCTAATCTTGCGGATTACTTGACAATTAATGACGTCTGCGGGAATCAGAAGTAATTGCCAGATCTAAGATGGTGAGTTCCACCAAGTATAACATTGAGAAGTTTACAGGCACTAGGGACTTTGGGCTATGGAGAGTGAAGATGCAGGCTCTTCTATAACAGCAAGGTTTATTCGATGCACTAGAAGAACCAGAAGACACTACGAAGGAATCTGCAGCAGCTGCGACTGAAAGAAACAAGAAGCAGAAGCACTATTCTGCTTTGCCTTGGTGATAAGGTATTGAGGGAGGTTGCTAAAGAGAAATCCGCGAACGAGGTCTGGGATAAGCTTGGGAAACTTTACATGGTGAAAACCCTTGCTAACCGTCTCTATTCGAAGCAGAAGTTATATGCCTTTAGAATGGGTGATGACAAGCCCATTCTGGATCAGCTGGATGAGTTCAATATGATCCTTGATGATCTAGAGAATTTAGATGTCAAGTTAGAGGAAGAGGATAAGGCTCTAATCGTGTTGGGTGTGCTCTTCCAAAGTCCTTTGAAAATTATATTTCTTGGAATTAATATTTGCGACAAAATTAAAATATTTGTCGCAAACACGTTAGCGACGGGTGAATAGCAACAAATCCCGCGACAAAATTATTTCATCGCTAATTCACGTTAGCAACGAAAATAATAGAATTAGAGACAAATTTATTCGCAGCTAAATTACAGTTTCTTGTAGTGTTGTATGGTAGAAAGGAAACCATTACATTGGAGGATGTAATGGCGGTTGTCAAGTCCAAGTTGTTGCACAACAAGACATCTCAAGGAGATAAGAGCAGTAGGTAGAGAAGGATTGACAATCAAGGGAGGTCAGAAGAAGTTTGTCTCCAAGAATGGGCCTAGTAAACCCAAATGAGCTGATAAGGGAAAATCAGTTGTGTCCAATCAAGGGGACACTATAAGAATGCTTGTTACAAGTACAAGTAGTTCTTGAGGAAATCTGGTGCCAAGAACCCTGCTGATAAGAATCAAGCTAATCAAACCCAATAAGATAAGGAGCAAGAAGGCTATGAGTCTGCTCAAGCACTAACCATCACATCCTCTGGAGAACAACAAGTCTGGATCCTAGATTCAAGGTGTTCTTTCCATATAACTCCAAGAAGAGATCGGTTTCATGATTTTAAGCATCAGAATTGAGGTTCTGTGTTACTAGGAAATGATTACACTTGCAAAGTTAAGGGTGAAGGTACAATTCATCTAAATATGTATTATGGTGTAGTGAGGATTCTCAAGAGTGTTAGGTATGTGCCTGAACTGAAGAGAAATTTGATATCTCTTAGGATGCTGAATTCAATAGGCTATAAATTTCAGTCTAAGGATGGAGAGCTCAGGGTGTCAAAGGGGGAGCTGACTGTCTTGAAAGGTGTGAGAATGAATGATCACTACCAGGCCGTCGGACGGCCATGTCCCGCCCCTAATCCTCGACTGGCAGCCCCTCCAGGCCATGGTTCGTATCAGGCCGCCGCCCCAGTCGTCAGAATGCCATATTAAGGAAACTGTTATTTCTTGCAGCGCGCAGCCGTGGATCGCGGTCCCTCTCCTGCGGAGATCTCCAATCTCTTGCACGCCCAGATGGCCACCATCCTTGATGGCGGCACTAATACAGGCCATTGTTCCAGTCTCTGCCTCAACTGCCCAGATGGTCTCGTCCCTTTAACCGCCTACAAGAGATTGCTACAAGTCGCGTGCACCAGATCTTACCCCACCATGACTCCGCCACTCCAGATCACTTCTTGAAGGCAGCGCTGCCTGCGTTCCCTATTTCAAGCGAAACTCCTCCTTGTGTGGCCACCCTATATCGAGAAAACACACTGTAGCAAACAGCAGGTGTCGATGCCCCAACCTTCAGGCCTGGTGCCCGACGACCCGAATCTACCAAGGCAAGCTCGTGAATTATGTGTAGACCTTCTTGTTATGTTTCGAATTTACAGTGAGCATCAATTTTTAGTTAATTAGTAATGTACTCTTGCAATTTTCGTGAATTGATTATGCATTCTTGCAATAGTTTAATGAGTTTCTTGAAAAAATGTCTTTGAATTTCTGGATATGACAATCATTAAAGTACAAACTTTTCTTAATTAGTGTGTACTAAAGGTTCGAGAGTGTGGTTTCTGGGCTAGATTAGATGACTACTAGCTAATATCTCTTACATTTCATTGATGCTTTGAAGGTATTCAATAAAATGCCTTGTTTTATGTTGATATGTTTTGGTCCTTGTTTAGTTTTCTTCTAGTATTTTAGTCGTCAAAATAAAAGGTTGTAGCACAGTGTTAGCACATTTATTGGGGGTTACTTCTCAATTTGGTATTGAGATGGTTACTTCTCAATTTGAGTGTTAGCGCATTAACAGGTTGCAGATTTTTTTTTTATGAAAAAATTTGGTATTGAGATGGTTACTTCTCAATTTGCTTTATCACCTGACATCATGATTTTGCATGCATTTCTAAAGTAGTCTTTTTCTTGGTTGCTAATTTGATGTTTCTTACTTACTGATAACCATTGAGAATCATTAATTATTGCATTATGATATATCATATGTAGACTAGTAGTCTTATGAGTTTCAATAGGATAATAGTTTTGAGCTTTTCAAATGGGTTTTGATGCTTCTACTGCTCTGTCTTACTTCCATTTTGAAGAACGTATTCGGTCATTCTCTTGATTGCATAATAAATACTAGTTAAAATTTAACTCCATGAATCTCTAAACCTTATAGATTCCTGGCTGTTGGAGCAAATTTTAGCCCAGTTACCTTGTAAGAATGCCTTGGAGCTGCAATTCTCTGTTTCTAATGTATCAAAACATTTTATTTTTTCAGCGGAGATTTTCTGACTTGATGTCAACTAAAAGGAAGCAGATATGTAGGCCACATGAGGTCACCGAAGCAGTTCAAGGATTTGAGTTGAAGCATCGATAACACTTAAAGTACTTGTTGCGAAGGTATTCTTACTTTTCTACCAGTGCCCCTAGTTATGAAACCAAAACTTATTGATGTATGACATTGGTTAATTCTTTTTTATTTTATCTTGTGTTTTAGCTGAAGTCTTAATTTACCTATTAATGTTTGAATATTGAACGTGCATTGCTAATATATTAGTGTTTGTGGAACTGACTTGCTAAGTTGAGAGTGGCATTGACTATGCAAGTAACTAGTAATACTTATATTGTGGTGGAAAGTTGAACTAGGGTATTGAGAGTAGCAATTATACATGCACTGAGTATATATGGTGGACTCCACAAACATACATAATAGAATTGGATTCTTGATATTAAACTAAACTTTCACTACCTGAGTTTAAATAGTTGATCTTAAATAGTATATAGATGCTGATCCTACGCCCGCAGCCCGACCGTCCCCTTCCTCATCAAGTCGCAACTCCGATGCGGCCCTTATCATTTTCTCCTCCACTGACAAACTCTTTCACTACGAAAGCTCCAGGTCTCTCTCTCACTCACTTTGTCTGTGTGTTTTTGTTGTAACTGAGGAATTAAGGGTTTATTTGAAATTTTTTTAAGCAATTGGCGTTATACTGATTGAAAATTGTAGCTTGAACGCTTGAGTTTTACTATATGTAGATGAATGCTGAATTTCTTATTAATAGAATAAGATTGCTACAAAGCCTGTGATTATTAACAATTATAAGCATTCAAGACATGTTTAATGAGGAAATTGTTTACTTTAAAACTGGAATAGTTTTATATAATGTGACTATATCCGAACATATTCAGTATAATGACAAAAACTGCTTATTATCTTCAAAGCTCTAATAATATGGGATTAAAAGTCAACAAGTTAGTTTAGTAGGATCATAACCGAGTATGCGATTTTTTTTTTTTTTGGAAAACATAGTGACTTTTGGAACATTGTTTGATATAGAATGAATACATAACAAATAATTTGACCATATGGCTCTTGGTACTATGCAGATGTCAATTAATCTTGACAATATATGAATTCCATTCATCAGGGAAGAATATATATCAGCTAGGAATTTCTTGCAGTTTGTCAATTCTTGGGATTTTTCAGGAGTCATGATCGATGTTGGTTACTTCTTAATGTTTCAGATCAACAAAAGAAATATGACAATGAGGAGGAGCCTCTGGAATTTATTCATGATAATCCATATCTAATGACGGAAACCGCAGGTACATTTTTCTCTTACCACTTGTTCTGATTGAACTCCGGAAACTTGAGGAAAGAGTGTATTATATGTTTCAGGAATGCCATACTTTGGATAAGACCTTGAATAAGAGTTTTCTAGTGCAAAGAATAGCTGACATTTTTTTAAAAGAAATGGGAGGTCCGTTAGCGATGTTGAAGATATGTTCAGGAGGTGGAGGGCAAGGAATAATGAACTAAGAATTTATTTGAATACTATTGTTCTTCCCCTTGGCTCCATTGATACTGGGCATCTGCGCCACATGGCATTACTCTTTAAGTTAGCTAGAGCTTCTCCTTCTTAGGCATGATTGTTTCTTATAATAACATCAAGCCTAATTTTTTTTTTCGGTTTATATATATATGTTCTACTTCTGCTCAAGTAAGAACTATAATTCTGATAATTTCTCAACCCAATTCTTGGCTCATAGGTACTCGCTGACAGGATCAACCTTCCATGGAAGGTCGTGAAGGGTAGTTATTATATGGGCAATGACGAAGGAGCTGAGAAGAATAATAGTTGTCTTTTGTATTATGCATATTTTTTGAACAATTGATGATATTCTGCTGGCTTTCTTTTTGCGAAGCACAGTTGTGATGTTGTAAATTACGAAGAGAAGGTAACAGATGAGTTCTATGATGTTTGCGGAATAGATTCAACTTTGGTGGGTTTATTTTTTAATTTGTATTTTTTTTATTAATTTAGCAATTTAAAAATTCTGATTTTTTTAAAATATTGGATATTTATAACAGCGGTTAAAAACCGCTGTCGTATCTAACAAAACCGTTGTTATAAGTATTAATACAACATCGGTTTTGAAAGAATAACAACGGTTAAAAACTGTTGTAGTAAATTTAAACAACAGCGGTTAATAACCGCTGTTGTAGATAATAAAACCGCTGTCGTAGATATTGGAAAGGGTTAAAATTGAGCACATACAACATCAGTTTTGAAAGAATAACAGCGGTTAATAACCGCTGTTGTATATAGATACGACAGCGGTTAATAACCACTGTCTATCAGTGCCCTCTTTTTACAGTGGTTGCTGATACCAATTTACAGCGGTTTTTAACCGCTGTCTATCAGCTTATTTGGCATAGTGAATCTCTACTTTTTGGAGGGAGGTACAGTGACTGTCAGATCAGATGTAGATGAGGTGCAAAACAACTCAATGTTGTGGCACAGAAGACTAGCTCACGTAGGAGAGAATAGCCCAGAGGAGCTGTCTAAGCAAGGTTTGCTTGACAATGACAAGATCACAAAGCTGGATTTGTGTGAGTCTTGCATTATTGGGAAAGCAAAGAGGTTAAAATTTGGGAAGAGTGAACACTCTACCAAAGGGATCATGGATGATGTCCATTTTGATATATGGGGGCTAGCTAGGAATCAGACCAGAAGTGGTGGGAGATACTTCTTGTATATCATTGATGACTACTCAAGGAAGGTGTGGGTAACTATCCTGAAATCTAAGGCAGGAGCATTTGAAAATTTTAAGGAATGGCTCACTGAGGTTGAGAATGTCTCTGGAAAGAAGCTCAAACATTTGAGAACTGATAATGGGCTGGAGTTCATATCAGAAGAGTTCAATGCGTTCTACAGGAAGAAGGGAATAGCGAGACACAAGACTGTGCTAGGTACTCCTTAGCAAAATGGACTAGCTGAGAGAATAAACCAGGCCCTACTTGAGAGAGTCAGGTGCATGTTGAGTAGCTCTGGTCTTCCAAAGGTGTTTTGGGGAGAAGCTGTGTCGACTGCAGCCTACTTGATAAACAGAAGCCCTTCCTCAGTTGTGCAGTTTAAAACCCTAAAAGAGTTATGGTATGGCCATGCAGTTGAGTATAAATATTTGAGGGTATTTAGATGTGCAGCATATGCCCATGTCAAGCAGGATAAGCTTGAGCCTCGAGCCTTGAGATATGTGTTCGTAAGGTATCCTCTAGGAGTGAAAGGATATAGGTTGTGGTGCCTTGAAACTGGTATGCAGAAAGAGATGTGACTTTCGATGAAAGTAGAATGCCCCTATCAGAAGAGGCAAGTACAAGTTCAAGTGCAGCTGATAACCGACCAGACGAGACACAGGTTGAGCTGGAGCATGTTGACACTAGAGGACCTGTTGAAGATCATATTGATCTAGATGAGTAGGGCGATTCACATAGTGATAATGAGCTTCAACACTATCAACTTGCACGGGACAGAACCAGAAGAGAAGTTTACCCGCCTCAGAGGTATGGTCAAACTGACATTGTATCAATTGCATTATGTGCAGCTCTTGAGGTGGAGTCTCTGGAGCCGAAAATTACACTATAGCCATCAGCTGCCATGACAAAGAGAAGTGGTTAGTTGCTATGGAGATTGTTGAGAGGCCTAAGAACAAGAAACTTGTTGGGTGTAAGTGGATCTACAAGAAGAAGGTGGAGGCTCAGAGAGATGGCAAACTTAGATACAAGGTGAGGTTTGTAACTAAGGGATTTACACAGAAAGAAGATATTGATTTCAATGAAATCTTCTCGCCTGTTGTGAAGCATTGTAGCATCAGAATCTTATTGGCTATGGTTGCTCAGTATGAACTGGAGCTGCATCAGATGAATGTGACCACAACTTTTCTTCATGGATCTCTTGATGAAAGGATCTATTGAAGAAGTCCCTCTATGGCCTTAAACAAATCCCCCGTCAAGGGTATTTGAGATTTGATGAGTACATTTGCTCAGTTGATTTTACAAGAAGCTTGTATGATAGTTGTGTGTATTTCAGACGAGTTGGAAGTTTAATTACCTATCTTATGTTGTATGTTGATGATATGTTGATTACTGGAGAGTCAATTGACAGTATCGATAAAATAAAAGAGATTCTCAAAAGTGAGTTTGAGATGAAAGATCTTAGTGAAGCTCAAGTGATTCTTGGGATGGAGATCAGCAGAGTTGATGGATCAATTCAGTTGAGTCAGCCGACCTATTGAAGAATTGAAGGTGTTAGAGAGGTTCAAAATGCATCAAGCTAAGACCGTTTCTACTTCAATTGGCCAGCATCAGAAGATATCCAATCAGATGAGTCCCAAGAACAGCCAAGAAACAACTCAGATGAGTAAGATATCTTATGACAGTGTTGTAGGGAATTTAATGTATGCTATATTGTGCTGTACACCAGATTTGACTCATGCGATGAGTGTGATCAGCAGATACATGAGTGACCCAGGCTTAAGTCATTGGGAGACGGTTAAGTGGGTCATGAGATATGTTCTAGGATCAGCTGAGAGAGGTTTGAAGTTTCAAAACATATCAGAGGTCTATTCACCAGTCCGTGGTTGCATTATCTACTACTGAATCAGAATATGTGGCTTTGACTAAGGCAGTTAAGGAGAAAATGTGGCTTAGGAGAATCATGAAAGAGTTTAGTTTATCACAAAAAAGTGTAACTGTCTTCTATGATAATCAAAGCGCAATACATCTTGCAACGCATAAGGGGGTTTCATGAGAGAACCAAGCATATTGATGTGAAGTTGTACTTTGTAAGAGATATTGTGGAGAAGAGTGTAGTCCAAGTGTGTGGTAAAGATTTCTACGGAGGAGAACCCAGTTGATGCGTTCACTAAGGCATTACCAAAGGAAAAGTTTGATTTATGTCTTAGGCTTATTGGATTGCATTAAGTCTTCTGAGGAGAAGATTGTTGTTCTTTTGGCAGGGAGCAGTGGTGGAGGATGTCCTTTGAGAAGGATAGTGGACTGTTTAGTTCAAGGTGGAGATTTTGAGCTAAAGGTGGAGAATTGTGAGTGTTATCTAATAATATCATATCAGCTGGTGGAGTCATGTAATTAAGCTAATTTAGGCTTGATCAGATGAGTTGAAGGTTTTCAGTCAGCTAAGTTGGTCGATCAGAAAAGGTTGTATCAGCTGAGTAGATGTCTATAAGCAAAGATAGTCTTTGACTAAGTGTGGAGATCAGAATAGGAGATCAGCTGAGGGGAGTCATCTGATGAGTCTTCTGATAATTTCATTTGTTACGAGTTACAAGGAAAGGGGCAAAGCTGTCATTTTGATTGGGCATGAAGAACACATGTGTTTGTTACATGGTTGCAGACGGTTGTAACTGCATCACGCTTTCAACGCTTGTAGCTAGCAATCACCATTGATTAGTATAAATACCCCTAACACTTGCATTTTGTAAAGATTGACACATACGAGCATTCGTCTTTGAGTTGTGAGTTCATGAGCGAACTGAGGATAAATCCTATTTCGAGTGAATCAACTGAGTATGTAAACATTTTTTATCAATCAAAGTTGAAGTCGTGTGTCCAGTGGATATAGATCACATTGATCGAACCACTTAATTCATTTGTGTGCTCTGTTTTCTTATCTTGTTTTGTTTGCTTTTGTAAATTACTATCTTAGTTGGGTTGCTTCGTTTCATCATCTATTTTCTGTTTTAATTGGAGACGTCTAATCTTGCGGATTACTTGACAATAACAAAGTCATGAACACCCCATATACACAATATGCTTATGTTTATTGATCATGAAGCGTTTATTTTATACACTTAAAATAGGAACATTGCATGATAAACACTATATAAACATCAGTTATTTATTTAACGAACTGTAATGGAAATTGCAGACAACAAATGCATTTCTTGGATCGATCACTGCATCTTCGATATTTGCTGGACGTTGGAGGTACGATTGATCGATGAAAAGACGTCTGATGATCCCAGTCTAGTCGAATTCACATAATCTTGAGTGCAATGATCGGGCAGCCCTGCAAATATTATCCCTACCATTCTGCACATTCTGAGAGTAAACCCTTCTTCATACTCTGCTCCTCTCATGTATTTTATCACAAAACTTCTAACCAACTCCCACCAAGCATTTACTGTCTTTGGTATTATCCACATTATTGAGAAATAATTCTTGTCTGGTTCTTCATCTACAACCTGCACATGCACAAAAGTAATTAGATAAATAATCACCAACTTAAAATGTTTTTTTACAAATTAGTCCAAATCTGACATTATTTTTAAGACGTTTAAAGTTGGTGATTTATTTGCAATTATCTAAATAGTTAATTAGAAACCTTAGAATTTAAGGAACTTACTCTTCCTTGATACAAGCTGTTAAAGAAGACGCACGTCCCGAAATGCGTGAACATATGAGCTTAAAACCATCATACAGAATTCTAGGAACGACGTCGTAGCTGTATACAAATCTGACACAGTTAAAATCATGATTTGCCATCAATCTTTTCATGTAATTACCAAATTTGGCATTTCCGACCCTGGGCTGTCCAAATGTGTACACATCCTGCAGTCTTTTAAGCAAGAATGTATCCTCATGCAGTCCCAAAATCGCCGGAAATAAGACGGCCAACGCGCCGCCTAAGCTGTGGCCGGTCACTATAAACTTGGCCTTATCATTTTTCTTGGGATGATCTTTCACAATTCTTCTGATGGCGTAGTACGCGCTTTCGGCCCGGTTTTGGGCCTTTTCTTCTTGAGGCCACCCTTCATTTTTCTGCAAACCTAGAGCTTTCATGAATCCGCCATGGATTTTCCCCATTGTCGGAATCTTGTACCACGACATGTCCAAATCGGTAGACCATGCATCTGCATCGAAGGGTTCTGTTCCTCTAAATGCCACCACCACTGTATCATTCTTATCATCCATAATAAATGCCTGTGTTGTTGATTTTTCTTGATAGTCTGCGAGATTTAATTTGTGATATTTTTCAGTTTAATTATTTTCCAAAATAAAATAAAATGGTAGGTCCGTATTTTAAAGGTGGATGACAATTTAAAATCAATACGTTTTACATTTGATGAATATTGGAAAATAATTTTTCTCAATTTTAGTCCTTATGGTTTCAATTTTAGTCCTATAACTTAGAGCTCAATTTTAGTTTTGTAACTTCGCATTTTTTTTAAAATTTTAGTTTTGTAACTTTGCACAAAAATTGGAGAATTTTTTTATTTAGGTCACAAAAAAGAATTAAAAAAATTAATTTATGTCTCATAATTTCTTAAATTGGTTAATTTACGTACAATTTTCGTCTTTTTTACTTCCAATAACGAGAAAAAAAATATATATTTACGTCTCGTAACTTTAACCTTTTTTAAAAATATCCTAAGAAAGTTTTAAATTTTTTTATTTACGTCTCATAATTAAATAGTGACTTGTAATTTTTTTTTTAATCCACGTGATCATTGTTTTTCCACGCTATAAAAGTCAAGATCAACCATGTTCCAATTTACGTTGGTCATCCAAAATTTTTATGTGCATGCGACAAAAGTTTGAGTGAAATGAAATTGTTTGAGTCTTCAATAAAAATTGAATGTGAATTAATCAAGTTACAAAGTTATGGGACGTCGTAAATTAAATTTTTATATTTTTTGGGATGTTTTTCAAAAAGGTGAAACTTATCGGGTGTAAATAATTTTTTTTTCCTAAAATTGAGAAAGTGTAAAATTACAGAACCAAAATTGAACTCGGCCTAAATTACAGGACTAAAATTGATATTATTTTCAATAATTGGCTGGATGATTAATTTTAGGTATTTTGGCAGATTAATTAATTAACTTAAATAATACTCCTATGTGATTAGCAAATTAATTATGGGAACTGACCGTTCCAGTAATCGCTGGGTTCCGCCAACAAGTCCATCTGCACGCACCAAAAAAAAAAGCTCCGAATTGATTATATACTTGTAATGGTGAACTTTTGCATATCAAACATACCCCTTTAATCGCTTGGATTTTCTTGTATAATAATTATATATTCAGACAAACTATTAGATGATTAATTTATTATGATAAATAATGCAGACCAATATTTAATTATGTATATATGAGTTACCTTCCAGTGGTCTTTGTCTCTTTGACGACTCTCTCAATATACTACTTGTTGTTCTCATAAGAAACCTTGGAAGCCATTATAGAAAGTGCAGCATAGTATCTTTTGTCTCCAGCGTTTATCTTCGAGTCTAGTTCAAACCCGACTATCCAAGTTTCCAATTATCGACACGAAACTTGCCGATTTCCTGTCTGGACGTTCTAGGCTTCCTGCACGGGTGGAAGCAATTATTCAATTTATATTTTCGTGCCGAATTAAAATCAAATTCCTCTGATAACATTTTATCTTTTTTGAAATGCATGGTTCTACTGTTTTTCACTTTTTCAATTTAGTCTCATATATATATTCCAATTGTATAAATTAGAGAAAATTTCATTTTAACTTAGGCCTAATCCAGTATATAACCTTTAAGTTTCCACCTTTTCAATTGATGACCTAGGGTGTCCAATTTACATCATTTTCGGTCCAATTTATGTCCTTTCCACCGGAAAATTGGAATTCTGGTCAAATAGTCCAATTTACATCCTTTATGTTTAAAAATTATAGATTAATAATTAAAAAAATTGTAAAAATATCATTAAAAATTCAAAAATCTCATTAAAAACTTATAAATTGTGTAAAATAAATGTAAAAAAAATCTAAAATTCTATAAAAATTTTATAAATTCTACAATTCAAAAAATCTGAAAATGTGTAAATTATTATTTTTTTTTCTAAAAATTCATAAAAATAAAAAAATCCATTAATTAAAATTTTTAAAATAAAAAATTCCACAATTTTAAAAATATCGTGAAAATGAATTTGGGACGGTTCCAAAATCGATCAAGGTTCCAAAATGAATTTGGGACGGTTCCAAAAAATTTAAGGAAATTTTTTAATTTTTAATTGTACTTTTAGATCTTTAATGGGATTTTAAGAAAATTTTAATTATTAAATTTTAAATTTCAAACTTAAAGGACGTAAATTGAATTATTTGGCCGGAATCCCAATTTATTCCTCACATTCCGGTGAGTTTTAAAATTTTCCGGCGGAAAGGACGTAAATTAGACCAAAAAGGACGTAAATCGAAAAAGTAAAAACTTAAAGGATATAAATTAGATTTGGCCTAAATTACAGGACGTAATATGAAATTTTCTCTATAAATTAATTTAGTCTCAGATTGCCAAAAAAATTGAAACGACATCGATTTTAGCATTTGACAGTCATGTGCCTCGTTATTTTGATGGAAGAATCTACTAAAACAATGTTGCTTTAATAGTTTTACGAAGATTTGAGGCTAAATTGATGCAATTTATATATATGTGTGTGTGTGAGAGAGACTAAATTGAAAATTAAGGTACAAAATTGTGGATCACGTACTAAAAATTATAATATAAAATTCATATCATGAGATAGTTTCATACATGAGACGGATATTCTCATTTATTATATCGTATATATGATCCATGAATTTATAAACTCCAATTCAATATTAATGTTTTAAAAAGAAGCTTGACCTAAATAATATGGTGGAGCTACGATTCATGTAATTAAATTATGAGTACGTAGGTGTTGCAGGAGACCGCCTCACGGTGAGACGAAATATAATTTAGACATAACACTTTAACACTTTGAAATGGATGAATATTTATTTGTGTTAATTTGTGAACAATCTTACCAAGAGACCATCTCTCAAGTCTTTAAAGGCGAAACATGTGCATTATTAGACGAAACATAGAGGTATCATTGTGTGAGAGAGTACGTCTTATGTATAAGACAGAACTCCACTTTAGATATCTCAGACTACAAAAGTATGTATCTAATCTTAGGCCATGTTTGATAGCTTAGATTAACTATATACTCGTATCATTTTTATTGGTTGTTTGATAACTTAGATTAAAGGTAGATTATGCTTTTAAAATTTATAAAGTTTAATTATCATCCTAATCTTAGATAATCAGTCTTTACTATCAAACATGTCCTTAGTTAATTAGGATCATATATATATACCTGTGAGAAAATTGAGTATGAGCTTGAAGAAACCTCCATTAAGGGACACCAAATTAAGGCAAAACTCAATTAGAGTCCCCGAAATGGCGAGAGGTTTAGCCAAAGCCTTCAAGACTTTTTGGCCTATGACCGATATAAATATTAACCATCTGTAGGCAAGCGCCTCCCGAGTACCCTCAGGGCACTCCACAAATTTGCTTTTTCCAATATTACTCGAAAACAGAAACTTCAAAAGTTCCCACAAACTTGCTTCTTCATGCTTCAGCAGCATGTATTTGCTGCTAAATGACTTATTGCAACTCGAAGAAGCCATTCTTTGCTTCTCAACAAGTTTAAATTATTTAAGAAATTATATAGGTGGTTTACAAATATGAATAAGATAGCAATCGAAAAACTAGTATTTATAGACTTATTTTTCCTACTATATAACTATAATTACATGATGCAATAGTACTATTTAATTCCGGGTACCATAATTTTGAGGTTTATTCCAAAATTGATCCTAATTAATTTTAGTTTTTTTTTTTGAACGGAAAAAGATTATTTTATTAACGAGTACCAGAGGTACTCGAGGGCTGATTCTCGAGGGAACCTGACAAAGTTACAAAGATATTATATTGCTAAGTAGACGAGTCGAGTTGCGACCGAGGTTGTCCCTTAGAACTTCTTACAACATAATCTGGGATTATAACACCAATTCTGAAACGAATAAGGGCTCCCACCGAGGTTGTCCCTTCTTGCAATTTTAGTACCTTTTCTCGTTTGTCATTTAGTGTTTATTTTAATTGTACACTGTTACAACTATTATTGATAACACATCAAAAAAAAAAAACTATTATTGATGAAAAAAAAAGCACCACTTTTAGAATAACGTCCCTCCTTCCAGTAAAAGCTTTCATATGTGTAAAGGCACACAAAATAAGATAGTTAATAATTAGTAAATTGAATTTTATAAATTCTTAATAAAAAATGGATTGGAATGTGTGTACATATACTGTATATTGAAAGTAATGACATATTATGTAGACTCGGAACTTAGGAGTGTGCATCTCTCTAATTCTCAGGTTCGAACCCTTTAAGGTGCAACAGAGCGCAAAACTTAGTTTTAAACGGGTCCCCACAAGTGAAAAAAAAAAGGATTTCTATTTATTTTTAATGTGCAAATTAATTGGAGACGTATGAAAAATGTGGATAAGAAAGTCACTACCAATTTTTTGTTAGGGGAATGTAGCATCAGCTAGTTAAATGTTGTGGAAATTAAAGATTTGGAAGGAGGGAGTAATTAGTTGCCGTGTGGTACTTATAATTTCCATTTGTAGAATACATAATATATCCATTTTTATAAATGCTGGGGTTTTCATTAGGCTGGTCTTTTGAATTTTTATTAAATAAAAAAGAGTGTAATTCTGAAAGAAGTCACTTGCTTGCAAGAAATGATAAACTCTTAACGGTCCATCAATAATAAATTTGGGTTAACCTTATGGGGACGCGACCTAAATGGATTAGGGATCGGTTAACTCTTAACGGTCCATTCAATAATCGAGACCGAATTCTTGCCCCACCATATCGAGACCGAATTCTGGCCCCCACCATGCATATCATGAATAGGTTGACGGGGGAGTCTATACATAGCTTAGCTCTGGCTTTAAGCGGGGCCTCCCACTACAAAATAATGGGGAAATGGGGACGGGGAAGGCATCGGATCTGCCGTCCCCAATGATGAAGGCAACGGCAAAGGGGACGGCAGTGTGCCGATGCCAATATGCTCGATGCTATTTAAATGGCATCGAATTTGGGGAAAATCGTTGCCTTTTGGCATCGGCAGGTGGCCGTTACCAAATTGCATCGGTTTCGCATCGGGGACAACCGTTTCCAAATTGCATCGGGGCCACCGCCGTTACCAAATTGCATCGGGGCCCACTGCCGTTCCCTTTTTGCCGTCGCCTTTTTATTAACATTTAAAAAAGACGAATCTGGGTTTCGAACCCAGGTATCGAGGCCACCAACACCCACCCCCCACCGCTGGGCCACCCCATTTTTCGGAAATCTGGCATTTTTCGCGAATTGTGGGGTTCGAACTCGGGACCTCGCGGTCTCGAAGGCTTTTGAGCGCCCCCTGTGTGCCGTTTAGGCTAGGAGCTTTTAGTCGACATGTTGTGAATGCAATTAATATATATTCAATTTAATTTGAGTTTTTAATTCTTTAATTAATTCAATCCATTCTAACTTTAATTGTTGCTTATTAAATTATTTATCAGAGCATATCATAATTATTTTCTAAATTATGTTTTTCAAATTAACTAAATTATGTTTTTCAAATTAAATAATTTAATTACGATATCAATTCACACTATTTAAATTTATTCTAATCCTCAATTTACAACATTTAAATTTATTCTAATTTTTAATTTCACAACATTATAATTACATACCACATTGAATATAATTATTTTCACTTATACATTTAAATTTATTCTAATCACATCATTTAAATTCATTCTAATTTTCAATTCACAACATTAAATATATATAATTATTTTCACTTATCCATTTAATTAAAAATATTTTCATCTATTATAAAATTATTCTCTAGTTCATTTCCAATTAAAATTATATATAACATCACAAACAACATTAATTATAATCATAATTAGCATGCTCACGTCAATTAAAATAACATCACACACAACATTAAAATAAAAATTAATCCTCAACGTCAATGTAATATAATAACATCACACCTAACAAAGTAATATAAAAATGTATCACTCCTCATCATCCCCACCATCATCCTCAGTATCATCCCGATCCTCAACGTGGCTACGATCATGAACGTTGTGCGACACCCCCGACGACCTCGGCGCCCCACCCATCTGACCCATCCCACCCATCTGTCCCATCCCAGCCATCTGTCCCATCATCGCTGCCATCTTCTCCTCAAAATGCTTGCGTAAGCGCTCCTCCTACTGCTGTATTTGTAGGACTAAGCGCTGCTCTCTGTCCTCATCGACTCTTCGTTCTTCAGCAATAGCACGGTTAATGTCGTCCTGGGTGAATCGTCCATAAGCCGTACCACTTGACGTCTCGCCAGGACCGGAGGAGACCCGTCTGTTCTTGCCTACTTGTCCAAGACCCCTAACACGTCCATGAGACCTGCCGACCTTCTTCAAGTACATTTCAGACATGTCGGGTATAGGTGGGCCCTGAGAACCATCCTCTGAACTAGGTTCATCTAACAGATCTCCTGTAGTATTATTGGTCAACTCCTCTTGTATCTGGTCCTATACGTACACATTTAAAAGTGGGTTAATACATTTTCAAGTATAATTAAATATATATTTGTTATATAATGTAATGTATATATATATGTACACACTTACAAGTATATCACCCATATTACCATAGCTGTATGTGCCATTTTCGTAACGGTGGTAATATTCAACTATCTCCCAGTCGTATGCAGGGCGTCCCATCCTCTCCTCCTGTATTTTGAATCGAAGACATATACGTATAAATAAACTAAATAATTAACTAAAATTAATTATATATAATTGACCACAAATACTTACAATGCGTCGTGCGACCTCTGCTGCTCCACGAGCTCCGCCTTTATGAGTACCATGGCCAGTACCCGGACCTCCAGGCTCGGATAAGCGGTTCTTACGAGCCTGCTCGCTCTTCTTAATTGTTTCAGAATTGTTCCAGTGACGAACTAAGTCGTTCCAAACATTCACATCCCACCTCGGCCTCTTCTTATCCTTCACCCACGCTTTCTTGACTCTTGATAACATGTTAGTGTACCGAGTTGCTGCTCTTTGAAGAAAGAGTTTGTACACCTCTGCAGAAGATGTGACTTCAGGGTCCCACCTGACCTCGGTCTGCAAAAAAAAATTAATTAATAAATTAATATAACAAAATAACAAAATGTTAATGTAAAGTTATTTTATACCTGGAATGTATCCCACCACCGCTGTATCGTGCCGGGTGATACCTTGGCCCAGGCGTGTGCACCAAGCTCCATATTCATGTACATAATCGATCTGATCGTCCTCGAAATCAAATTTGAAGGCATCAACCTGTTACACGTATTTTATAATAATAAAAAAATTATTAATAAACATGTTATACATACGTCTAATGAAATTTAAATATAATATACTTACGTATCAAGGTAGATAAACAGGAGAATGCGACTATCGGGTGCATCAGTCGACATGCTGGCCTGTGTCCCGACAGACGGAGGTCTAACCGGTGAATGTATCGGTGGAGGGGATTGTTCCTGTGCATATGGAACCATATGAGGCACCTAAGTGTAATAGGAATTAGGGTTCATTCCGGGCATCTGGGGCAACTGTAGTATCCCAGTCATATCGGGCATATAAAAACCCTGTGGTATGGTCACAGTCGGTGTCTCATCCACCGGCTCTCCTCTACCTCTACCTCTACCTCGCCCATGTCCAGAAGAACCCTGTCCAGAAGAACCCTGACCAGAGTCATGTCCAGAAGAACCATGTCTACGACCACTCATCTGTCAAAATGAACATTGTAACAATTAAAAAAACATTATATATGAACATCACTCTAACGAATTAATATTTAGATAACATTGTCTAACAATTAATATTTAGATAACATTGTCTAACAATTAATATTTAGAAATGGACGTGGACCCCAACTCTCTTCCCCGTGATAAATCCAATTATAGTAATTCAGTGTAAAACCATTTCGATATAAATGAGATTTCACTTCATTAGGATCTCTATAAGTTTGATTTCGACATCTAGCTTTTGAACAAGAACACCTAATTTTTCCTTCCCAAATCGAATACGGATTACTAGTGGTAGCTTCAATAAATCCATTTACTCCACTAACAAATCCGGGGTTCATAATCCCATTCACTAATCTTGGACTATACATCCAACTACGCCTTGAATAATCCATGTCAATCGACGTCTACAACACACAAACAAACTAACGTCTCATTCCTCCAACTCTATTAAAATTAATTAATATAATTCTAAATATATTCTAATAATTATTCTAACACCCTAATTAACAAATAAATTCATATATATATATAGACATATAACACAAATATAATTCTAACACCCTAATTAACAAATAAATGCATATAACTAATTAATTAAAACATACATATAAATACATGCCTAACAAACCATAATTAACAATTTATAAATTCTAACAATTAACACATGCATGCATAAAAATTAACAATTCTAACAATTTTGTATATACATACAACATATATGCATATATATACTAAAACTATATATACACATATAACTTCAATTAAATTAAACCAATGAAAATGAAAAAAATTACCGTAGAAATGCTCCCGTCGAAGTGTAGAACAAAAATGGCCAAAAACCGAGTTCGATCCGCAAACGAAGGTGATTTTTGAGTGTGGAGGTGTAAATCTCGAAGCTTCAATGGAGGTGGGGGGGCGCCGCTGTTACGTTCTGGAAGAGAGGGGGTTTGGCCAATTTATATTCAATTAGGGCGACGGGGAAGGCAACGGGCCAACTGTCGTTGCCATTTAGCATCGGGGGGCCCGTTACCAAATGGCATCGGGGCCCACTGCCGTCCCCTTTTCGCATCGGCCATTAAATGTCGTTACCAAATGGCATCGGGGCCCACTGCCGTCCCCTTTTCGCATCGGCCATTAAATGTCGTTACCAAATTGCATCGGCCCGCCTGCCGTTGCCAATTGCCGTTGCCTTTTGGCCATTATTTTGTAGTGTCCGCTAGTGGACGGTGGGATCGATTGGTCCCCCAAATTAATCGATTCTTAGATCAGATAACGAGATTTAAAAAAAAAACACTAATGGGCTATATAATTAAAAAATAAAAATTCAGAAAACATACTGTAATTTAAATTCACCGATAATAATACAATTAATGTGGTGTAGATTAAATTCAATAACATCGACTAAATAAAAAAAAAAAATCAAGCATGCATTATTTCATCTAAAATATATATGTATAATAATATAAATAAATTATTATTAAAATTATCATATATTTATATTAAAATTAAATTAATTAAAAATACTAGGGGCAAGCCGGAAAGCCCTAACCCTACAAGGCTTAGTACTATAGTTACATGTCAAAATGAACCGGATTTAAACCGGGAACAGAAAATAGCCATATTCCGTTTGGATGGAGGGATTTGGTCTATGTATTTTAAATTTAATTACAATCTATATCCACTTCATTTATTTGAATTAAAAAGTAAATGAATAAATTTTAAATACTTAATTTTGAGTCCATATTTTAATTAAAATTGAGAGAATTTTAAATACATACTAAAATCATTTCATTGAAATTCATGTATTTTTAAACCATTTCATTTAAAATTTCCCTTTAAATCAAATTCCTTTATTCAAAACACAACCTTAATTTTTTCAGTTTAAATGGGTCGACCCTACTAATCATGACCCTTTTTAACATCCGAAACCCATTTATATAATTTAGCAAATAACGAATAATATACTACTGGTCCAGTCAATATAATAATAGAAAAGGCTACAAAATGACAAAATGAGAGAGAGCCAGCATTATACAGTGACTAGCTTATTTTTATTCTATAATATTGTTGAAAACTTGCCTATATTGAAAGATGGTACAATATAAAATAGCTAATCTACATAAAATAGCTTATTTTGAATTTCCTCAACGCAGAACAAAATAGCTTTAAGTAGCAGTGATCAGTTCTACTCCACAAATGCTCACATTAGTTCTTCTTCTTTCGTAGAGAAACATGCAAATCTCACAATTCAATAATGTAAAAAATTAAATGTGAATTCACTTTCTCTTTGCAAAAGTATGGAAAAATTCAGATCACAAGCCGTTCTTCTCATTTTAGTAGACTTCGGGCTAAACGGTACAAGTGAAAATGACTTGAATGAAAATGGGTCAAGAAAAATTAGCCCGAACTCTTATATTTTTTCAATATAAATGGGTCGACCGTACGGAACGTAACACTTTTAATATTTATACTACTAGGACCCATTTAATTTGACAAAGAACTAAATACGTACTCCAATATACTTGTCCAGTCAATAATAGAAAAGCTACATTAATACGCCATTATTGGACACTGATAACCTTTTTTTGTTTCTATTGGTGAAAGCGTGGAAGATATATGTACAATATAAAATAGCAATGAGAATGATCTACACGCATATACAGGTGGGTTTGTATTGTTTCTGTTACAAATTAATATACAAGAATTAAATCCCACCCTCTCTACAAGTTAGTACTTTTAGATGAGACGGAATTCTTTCATGGTATCAGAGCAAACCAGGTAAACGATCTGGGTTCGATTCCTGTTGAAGGCACTCCACCCATTTAAATTGTCCACTTAATGGGTAAGAGGTGTTAATCCGGCCAACGAGTGAGGATTAGTGTTAGGAATTAATATACAAGAATTAAATTCCACTCTCTCTACAAGTTCGTACTTTTTAGATGAGGGGTAGTCTATATTGTGGAGTTATCATATCCTTTTTTTTTTTTTGACAGGACTAGTTATCATATCCTCTGTTATATATGTATGTGACCTCCATTTTCTTTTTCTTTTTGATTAAAGTTTCACTAAAAGTCTAACGTATATATATTGTGGAGTTATCATATCATCTGTTATATATGTATGTGACCTCCATTTTCTTTTTCTTTTTGATTAATTTACTGGAAATTTTTTAATTACTTGAACACTTTTTTTTATTGAAACGTTCCAAGATTACTTGCACATTCACAATATGGAAATACCCCATAAAATTAATATATTTTCAACATCATTTTATTTTTAAAATTGTAACTTCTTTTTTTGCCTACATTTTACTTTACACCACACAAAATTTACTCTACGCCTTACTAAATCACCTAAAATACCATTTATTTATTTTACATCACCAACCACTAAATTACTTTATATGTTTTATGTGTTAATTATTAATTTAAAGTTGAAAAAATGTAAATTATAGGATAAAAATTAAAATTTAAAAATAATAGGAACAAATTTTTAAAGGATTTAAAAAACTTTTTCCCCGACTATATATACGTTATACGTATATTGTGAAGTTATTTAATGTTAGATTTTTTTTGTTCATTAATTCATCTTGTATATATAGAGTTTGGTACGTAGTTGCCACTGTCACGCATGGCTGTACTACTTTGAATGTATTCAGCTGGACCATGCGACACGTGATCCATTACATATAACATCATCTACGGTCTACCTAATATATATATATATATATATATATATATATATATATATATATATATATATATAATTTGAATTCTTTATAGATCCGATTTTTGACTTCTTGTCCGTACGTAGTTGTGCTCAACTTGAAGAAAAATTAAAATTAACTTGAATTTAATTGAGACGAACTCAAGCTACTTCAGTAATTCTCAAGCTCAAGTTCACAGGCTTGTTAGGTTCATGAGACTAGTCAAACTTAATCGAGTTCACATAATTTTACAATTTTACTTTAATAAGCTAATTATATATATATATATATATATATATATTTATACTTTAATTATAAATAAAATAATAATTTGAATAATCTTATACAGTACTATAAGATATCGAGTCTGACCTTGAGTATTTCGAAATTTTCTCGAGTCGACCTCTAGTTCAAAAGAATAAGCTCGATCAAATTTTGAACTTCAAGTTTTCTAATCAAGTCGAGTTCGAGCTTGACACTATTCGACTCGACTCATTTACACCCTTACTAGATTCATTATTTACTGTCTCCACAAATAAAGTTTTATCAGCATGAATTTTATTCCCTGTGAAGGATTTTTTGAATAAAGTTTCAATGACACTTCACCTTTAGTTCAACTTTGTAAACTTATAATTTTATGTTCAAATTCTCCCTAAATCCAATTCCAATGAGCAGGGCTGCTTTGAAATTTAATTAAATGGGCATATTGGCCTGCCCATGGGCCTGCTAATTGGGCTTGATGAGCATGTCCATATATAATTGTGCCTATCATGGGCTTCAATGGATAAATTTTAAACGGTATTACAATCTTTTTTGTTAAATTTAAAATTGGGTGAACTAATTAATTTCAGGGATAAATACATGGGCGAACAAGAAATAACAAGGCACAAAGTTACTAACCTAGTCAAATATTAAAAAGGCCACGATTATACACATACAGAGTTATTGAGGACACTCATCAGCCGAGGACACCCACGTGAAAAATCTCAAAATACCCCTCCACGTAAACCCTAATTAATATTTGATATATACCATTAATCCTCATTCATTTTTTTTCATTCATACCCACCCACATTCTCTTCTCCGTCTCTCCCCCAAAAATCGGTCTCTTCCTCACTCTCCCTGATCATTCTCCATCTCTCTCAAAAAAAACTCTCTGAAATTTTTTACTTTGTTAAGAGTTTTTTTTTTTTTCTAAAATTTTGTGTTTCTTATGAGTTTTTTTTTTTTAATTGAATTTAATATAGTTCAATTATTTTAATTTTTCATGAGAAATTGTGTAATCATATGGTGTTTTTATTGTTGGTGGTTGTTTTGATGGTGTTGGTGATAGTGGGGATGACTATGCCGTGAAGTGGAATGGGTGGGTGTGGTCATCTATTGAATTTTTTCAAAAATTCAGTAAAGGGTATATGGACATTTCATGTGTTTTTTAGCTGGAATTTTTTTTGGATGGGTGTCCTCAATAAATCCGTGTGTGTATAACCATGGCTAGTTAAAAAACATGAATTGGCAACAAGCCCAAATTAAAGAATAAGGAAAAATGGCCGAAAACATATGACCAAACTAGGTAAGTGAAACAAGAACCAAAATCATAGAAAAGTCAAGATTGATAATAAGAAACAATAATATATCACAAGGAATTAATAATTGAAAATAACAATTTTCACAGGAAAATGAAAACACAGTTGCATTTATTTAATTTCAAATGGAGCGAGTAGTAGAGATGGAGGAGAAGACGTCTGATGATCCCAATCTAGTGGCATTGACATAATCTTGAGGGCAATGAGCAGGTAGCCCTGCAAATATTATCCCCACCATTCTGCACATTCTGAGAGTAAGCCCTTCATCATATTCTGCTCCCCTCATGTATTTTATCCCAAAACTTCTAACCAACTCCCACCATGCGTTTATTGTCTTTGGTATTATCCACATAATTGAGAAATAATTCTTGTCTGGCTCTTCACCTACAACCTGCACATGACTAAATCAATTAGATATATAATAATTTCACATAATTGTTTTGAAGTTTAGGTACGACGGAAGAACAATCCCACCCTCCACTAGCGATCGGCTCAATTTGACAATCAATTAATTTATTAATTAATCAGCATTAATGTTGCATGAGTTTTGATTTAATTAAATCCAATAGTGCAGTGGGCTGATTAACGACTCAATCAAAATGGGAAAATGACGCTTTTTTAATTTGTTCATGGTATGGCCGGCCATTCAAAAGTCTATTCTTAGTAGCGGGCACAATTACACTCTTAATCCCAAAAAATAAATTTGAAAGGATGACATATATACTGCACAGTCGTTTTCACACATATTAAAAAAGTCATATAATACTAATGATTATTTGTATGTAGTTACTAAAATACTACTCCTTTCCACAAATTAGATAGACAGATTTCACTTTTCACAAATTATTTGATGAACATTAATTTATCTTACCTTTCACGATCATTAAATGAAGGGTAAAGTTAAAAAAAATATTTAATATCCTTTAGAAAAAAAATAAAATTAAACGACAAATATTTTAGAAGAATTTTTTTTCTAAGTTGGGCAGTCGAAGTACTTTTTTTTGAAATAAAGGATCAGATTAACTTACTCTTCCTTGATAGAAGCTGTTAAAGTAGATGCACGTCCCAAAATGCGTGAACATGAGCTTAGAATCATCATACGGAATTCTAGGAACGACGTCGTAGCTGTAAACAAATCTGACACAGTTAAAATCATAAGTTTTCATCAATTTTTTCATGTAATTACCAAATTTGGCATTCCCGACCCTGGGTTGCCCAAATGTGTACACACCCTCCAGTCTTTTAAGCAAAAAGGAATCCTCATGCAGCCCCAAAATCGCCGGAAATAAGACGGCCAACGCGCCGCCTAAGCTATGTCCTGTCACTATAAACTTGGCCTTATCGTTTTTCTTGAGATGATCTTTCAGAATTTTTCTGATGGCCTAGTAGGCGCTTTCGGATCGGTTTTGGGCCTTTTCTTCTTGAGGCCACCCTTCATTTTTCTGCAAACCGAGAGCTTTCATGAATCCTCCATGGATTTTCCCCATTGTAGGAATCTTGTACCACGACATATCCAAATCGGTAGACCATGCATCTGCATCGAAGGGTTCTGTTCCTCTGAATGCCACAACTATTGTATCCTTCTTGTCGTCCATTATAATTGCTTGTGTTGTTGCTTTTTCTTGATAATCTGTGACATTTTTTTTTTATTTTTTTCGTTATTTGAACTTTTTCATTGAAAATTTACTAGTGTAAAACCTGCTTAATAAGCCCAAAGATAATTGATGAAAAGAATTGGTACAAAGAGGGAAGAGAAGAAGTAAGGAATAGAAGCAAAATTTAGTCCCATAATTCTTTATCTTTTTTGAAATGGTTCCAAAAAAGTTAAATGTACCAATTTGGTCCCATTTTAATTTTTGCAATTTTTTATGTTTTGATCCCAAAAAAAAAGTTAAATGTAATTGTCAAAAAAAAAGGGACTAAATTAGTAGATTTAATTTTTTTTGCGACCAAAACAGAATAAATTGCAAAAAAAAAAAAGGAGGGACTAAATTGGTACCTTTAATTTTTTTTGGGATCAAAACCAAACAACTTGTCAAAAAAAAAAAAAATAGAACTAAATTGGTACATTTTATTTTTTGGGGACCATTTAAGAAAAAATTGAAAGTTATTGGACTAAATTGACTTATATCTCGAAGAAATAATGAGAAAAAAGAATTTTGAATTAGATGAAAGAAAAAGAGTGTTTGAAAAGAAAGAATAAATAAATGCATAATTCTAATAAACTGAAAAAAGGTTAGAAGAAATTGGGCGGTGGGGAGTGAATGATTTATAAATAGATATAAGGAAAATGGAAGAAATAACATAATAATTATATTATAATTTGTGGTATTTTGGCAGAAAAATAAATTATCTTAATTAATATGTGAGCAGTTAATTAATTAAGGGAACTAACCGTTCCAGAAATCACCGGCCCCCAACAAGTCCATCTGCACTCAAAAAAAATTAAAAAAATCAGAATTTATAAATTCCACAAAAACTTGTATAAGATGCCAAAAATCACGGTAGACAAATTCATGTATGATAATTATAATATCAAACAAATTTTTTTTTTTTTTTTGACATGGATAATATCAAACAAATTAAATTAATATGATAAATGACACCCCACTGTTTCTAGCTCCCAACCCATATTTTATTTGAGCAGTTACAATAAAAAGGTGAAACGTAATACCAGCTTCAATTAAAATGTGACATTAATTTTAATTGAAACATGTAAACTAATATAATTAATAGTTTATATCAATTAATTACAAATAAATGAAACGTAACACTAGCTTTAACTGAATCGCGACACTAATTTTAACAAAACGTGTTGCGTGCACGAGATGCATATGAGATTTTATGTATGAATTACCTTCCAGTGGTCTTTGACGACCTTCTGAATATGTTTCTGGTTCTCATAAGAAACCTTGGAAGATATTATAGAAAGGGCAGCATAGTATCGTTTGTCTCCGGCATTTATCTTCGAGTCTAGTTCAATCCGTTTATCGACGTTTCCAATTATAGATGTGAAACTTGCCGATGTGCTGTCCGGATGCGCTATTTTTCCTGCACAATTGGATCACATTTAGGTGGCTCAGGACGAACAATAAAAAACCGCAAATTACAAAAAAATCTTCGACTTGTATAAATTAAATTGTTTATTTTTCTTTTAATATAGTACAATTTTAGGGAATTAATATTTATAATAATTTTTTGTTGTGTAAAAGGAGAAAAAACAATAACATTTTTTAGATGTCAAGCGAAAAAGCTAGCGTGATCATTTTAATCTTTCATTTTCTTTACAAATTATACAAAGTTTTGCACTTTCATATGCAAATAATTGTATTTCTTCCAAATTTACCTTAATCAATAAATATTTACATAAATATATTTTTTTAATGAGAAGTGCCAGCATCATTAATTGAGGATAAATTGAGAAATCAATTACTCCCTCCGTTCCATTGAATTGAGTTTAAGATAAATAGGATTCTATATATACATAAATTGAGTTCCATCCTATACATGGAGTTGTTTCACGCAACTAAAAATTAATATAGTAATATTATATAAAATCTACTCCTAGATTGGACGGGCCATGCACCACGTAATGAACTATTATTAGTAATTAAAAATAATATTGATAGTGTAACCTGAACTTTGAATACTAAATATATATATATATATATATATAATTAGAAAGTCGATCTATCGTATAACTACTAAACTAGAACAATTAAAAGGCATGAATACGTTTGTGTGATCTCCTAGTGCATGAGATCTCGTTTTTCCGAGGCAATATTAAAGAATTAATATAAAAGAAATAATTTTCAAAGTCATATTTCTAGACGAGACAAAAAAATTTCATGTACCAGAGCCTAATATATATTTATGACCACACATCCGAAGTTTAATTCCTACTTAAAAGCAACTTCACGCATATTAAATTGTTCACTTGACGTACTGTATTTATATATAAACATTAACATATATACCTGTGAAGAAATGGAGTATGAGGGTGAAGAATCCTCCATTTAGGGATAAGAAATTAAGGGAAAACTCAACTAGAGCCCCCAAAGTGGCGAGAGGTTTAGCCATTGCCTGCAACACTTTCTGCGCTATGACAGATATAAATATTATCCATCTGTAGGCAAGCGCCTCCTGAGTACCCTCAGGGCACTCCACGAATTTACTTTTACCAATATTACTCGAAAACAGAAACTTCAAAAGTTCCCACAAACTTGCTTCTTCAGGCTTCAGCAGCATGTAATTGCTGCTAAAAGACTTATTGCAACTCGAAGAAGAAGCCATTATTTGTTTAATTTTAAATATGAATAAGCTAGCAATCGAACAACTACTTATAGACCTAAAATTCCATTCTTCTTACAATCTATAATTACACGCCGGATGCAATAACATTATTTTATTTCAACTAGTCAGGGGGGCGTATTTCCCTCCCTGGGCTTGACCCTAGTGCAACTTTTCTTCAAGTTTATCTAGTGTATCTATTATTAATAGTAATTAATTAGGATAATTAAGGCTTAAATTAATTAGCGAATTCTATTTAAACTCAATTTGTTTTGAATTCAATTAATGCAGCCGCCGGATATATATATATTAGCCCCCACATTTCTTATAAATAAACTGTTTAATACACTCATCGTTAAATTTAAAAAAATAATATACCCACCGTCCTAAACTATCAAATATACTCTTATAAAAAAAAAATTTAAAAATTATAACATACACCCACCTTTGTTCTCGTTCAAAAGCATAGGTTTTTTCTTTAAAAAAAAAAAACTCATCATACAATTAAGTTCACCCCCTCAATCTGATTAATTTCAGAAGTTTCTTTCGATTTCGCCAAATGTTGCAGCTTCGTGAATTTATGCCTAATTAGGGTGTTTTGGGTCATGTTGTAATTTGGTCCGTAGATCAGTGGTTTGACAAAATTTGTCGCAGACATTTGAGATATTAAATGTATAAATAAAAAAATATTTGCAACGTAATATTCCATCACTATTTACGACGAATATTTGGTTGATTGGTCGTGATCTTGACCAATTACAATGAAAAAAACGTCAAAAATTGCAATGGTTCAAAAAGATTTTTTCGCAAATATTTGTGACCATCGTTTTTATGACTATCGAAATTTCATTGCAAATCATGTTTTGCGACGGTTTTCCCATTGCAGAAAAAACTGTAGTTAAACAACGTGTTTTTGTAGTGAGTTTGTATAATTTTGATAACTAATTTTTTTTTCCATGTTAAAATTTGGTATCTAAAATGTACGTAGAACAATAGTGCAACTCACAACTTATTCAAACTTAATTGGTCTACACTTACATAAAATTAAACACAACCCCAAAATGAAGGGCCCAAAAAAAATCATTTTTCCCAATAGAATTGTGATGTGGAACACGTTTCTGAAATTTTTCTCCACTAAATTATTGAAAAGGTCAATGATGGATATGACAGCCAACCTGCTAGCTTTAATTTATGCTCTTCTTCATTTTTTTTTTCTTTTTTTATTTTTTTTGCCGCAGGGGCCACCTGAATAGTAAGATACCCCTTCGTACTTATAACTTCCATATGTAGGTCATATTAATGATTTCCATTTTAAGAATATACAGCCATGCACGACAATATATTTTAATCGGAGTTTTCAATAATTGATTCCTACCTCTATTAGTCTATTTCATATCAGTTTTTAAACTTTTCTTTTTTATTTTTTTTCACCTGAAAATTCTCATTTATTTTATCTTCTATATTATTACTTTTTTTATTTAATATTTCTATTTTATCACTTTATTTAAATTAAAATAATATCAATACCCTTATTTATCACAATTTTTTAGTTTTCCTGTCAAGATGAAGATAGATTTGAAATAAAATTCTTTTTAATAAAAAGGAAGAAACTGTGAAGGAAGTCACGTGATTAGAATATAATAAAGACTATAATTAAGAGACCTGTCTGGTACTAATAATTACCATTTGTACAGTCACGATAATACTTTTTTTAAAGGGATTTTGCTTATCCTGATATACTTGAGATCTTTCGAATAAAAAATAAGAAATTAGATGTGAAAGAAGTCACCTAACTAGGTCCCATAATTAACTTGACCAAAAGAATAAAATACTTAGCCATGCGATACATGGGAGCTACGTGGGACGACTTAATTGATAATCTAAACAAAATATTAACTCAATATGTTATAATAATACCATGCACTTGATTCCATAATTTTTTTTTCTATATTTCCGTGTTTCATTATATGTCCTACCATTTAAATCTTTAGAGGTGATCTTGGGAATAATTTATTCTCTCCTTAAAAGTTCATACCATTCTTTTTTAGTTTTTCCATCAAAAGTTTGCATATACTTTAAATGAAACAATCGCCACTCTCACAATATACAAATATTTATCCGTAATTAATTTTAGGGATCATCATACATGCACTCAATTAATCAAATATTTTATGTTGATGTTGGAATAGGTGTTGTATTTTATCATCCAACATTCCAGTTACATGTTGTACTGAATGTGCCAACACCTAGCACAACATCAGAATTTGCCCTTTCTCCTTTTACTAACTCTAACCTAACTTGTGTTGCTTAGTGATGTCCCAAATGTAGGTAGAAGACGTGGGCAACACCCAGGTCATGCAGTTGCACGGGAGTGAGTAGTTTCTAAGCATTATTGTACAAGTCCTACAATTAAGGAGTTGTGAAGGGAGGTTACCAAAACTACCTTGATCCAATGGCTAAGATGATCAAGGGAGTTGCAAGGCAATTCGTATTCATGGCTATAAATAGAGACCACTGCCTTCATTCTAAAGCACAACAAGAGAAGAAAGAAGACACATTCATTACTAAAGCTATCGAGTGCATTGTGCATTTAGCTTTAGGAAAATCTGTGGTTCTTCTCATTGTAGATCATGTAAAAATCGATCTACATGATGTTGGGGCAGTAGGATTAGAAGCATATAAAAAAGATCCTGCCACAACACAAGACAACAAGAAAGAAAGAAGAAAGCAAAACTACATTACTATCCATAGTATGCGTGATGTTTTTAGATTAGAAAAACACCTTGTTCTTTCTTGTAGACTAGTGCACATTTATAAGCCCGAATATTTGTGTATTTAATCACTGTCATTTATTAGGGAAATACGTTAGATCTATTAGGGAGATAGTTTCGTATTCTTTCTAGTAACTTTTCGAACTCGATTAGAGTTGTAATTGTTCAAAACCTTATAAGGTTGTTGATTTTGTTTCACTAATATTAAGAGATAATATAAGTGATTCGTGTAGATTAATTATTTAATCTACACAATTTTTGAAATACTCTTTGCAAAGTGTTTGATTAATTTCCGCTGCTCACTGTTGTCTCGTGTGTGCCAACACTAAGGACAACATCTCTGTATATCGCACGCACGCACACTTTCAGTTGGTATCAGAGCCAACTACTTGATACACTAAGTAGAGATTCTGCTTAGAGTGTGTGTTTATTTGCAATGGAGTATCCACTTTCGCTCGCACTAAAACCTCCAATTCTGGACGGCACAAATTATGCCTTCTGGATTTCTTTGGTACCACCTGTGTAGGACTAACCCTTATCATTCTCTATCACTGTCACTGTCACTCCGGATTTCTTTGGTACCACCTGTGTAGGACTAACCCACTTGCTATCCGATATGGGAAAAATTATCCCAACTTGTAGTAGCTTCAAAATCTCTTTCTTCACCACTTCCATCATTGGTGGGTTTAATCGACGTTGGGCTTCTCGAGTGGGACGTGAGTCCTCCTCAAGTAGGATTCGATGCATGCACAATGATGGACTGATCCCCTTGAGGTCTGCCACTGTCCAACCTATAGCCTGTTGGTGCTTTTTCAACACCGAAACCAACATCGTCTCTTGGGCCTCCGTCAACTTTGCTGAAATGATGATGGGAAGTGTATCATTCAGGCCCAAATAAGCATACTTCAAATGATCAGGTAACGACTTCAATTCAAGCTCTGGTGCCTGCAAAGAAGATGGAAGAATTTTTGGGTAAGTATCACGTAATTTTACAAATGCAACATCATACCTAGAATTCTTTTCTTGCTCATCTCCTTCTTCCATTTCTTGCAAACTTTCTAGTTTATTCCTGCAATCAAGCTCAAAAATTTCCTGCACAATTGGTTCTATAACACTCACAGCAAAAAGAGAGTCAGAAGCATTAGGAAATTTCATAGCATCAAATATGTTAAAATGAATAATTTGTCCATCAAATTCCATTGTGAGAGTACCCCCATGGACATCTATTTTTGTTTGAGAAGTATCCATAAATGGTCTTCCTAACAAAATAGGTATGGAATGTCCTGGATTATCATTCATATCTAACACATAAAAATCTGCAGGAAAAATTAACTTGTCTACGTGTACGAGAACATCCTCAACTACACCTGTTGGGTGTGTAACACTTCTATCAGCTAGTTGGATAGTCACTCCCGTCTTCCTCAATGGTCCAACTCCTAACTTCTCAAATATAGATCGTGGCATGACATTAATAGAGGCTCCAAGATCAAGCATAGCTTGCTCAATCTTGTGACCTCCTATCGTGCAAGGAATAACGAACATGCCCGGATCTTTCCTTTTTGGAGGCAACTTCTTTTGGAAGACGGCTGAGACGTGCTCTCCCATGAAAATCTTCTCATTTCCAACCAACTTCCGTCGATTAGTGCACAGTTCCTTCAGGAACTTGGCATACCTCGGAATCTGCTTAACTGCATCAATCAACGGAATGTTGATCTCAACCTTTCGGAACACATCAAGTATTTGCTGGTCCTTGACACCTTTTTCTGTCTTTTTAAACCTGGACGGGAAAGGTAATGATTTAGTAATAACAGGAATTGAATTACGAGCATTTACCTCCTTTTTCATTTCTGGGACACTTACACTGAGGGGGTCAGTGTTGCTGAAATCTGCATCCTGATTTTTTTGGACAGCTTTCTCGGGTCTAACCAGCTCGTCCCGAGCATCAATCTGATCATTAGGCATTTGAGAATGCCCCTCATCACCTACTCCAATCTGCCCTCCATCTTCCTCACTTCGTTTAGGTGCCGAAATTTCTTCTAACATCTTACCACTTCGTAAAGTTATGGCACTTACATTTCGAGGGTTGATTTCGGGCTGAGATGGTAGCTTACCACTGTTTTGTGCTTGCATCTGGTTAAGGGCTGTAGCTATCTGACTCATTTGGGCCTCCAAATTCTTTTGTCCGGCCTCCAAACTCTTTTGCCGGCCTCCAAATTTCTTTGTCCAGATTGCAAAGATCTCACGACTACTTGATTCTCTTGTTGAGCTTTCAACGTCGTGGATGCCAATGACTTCAACATATCCTCAAAAGACATATCTGAACTTCCACCACCACTATTCTGTCCCATAGGTTCAGCATTATGATCATTCCCTCTAAAAAATTGGAACTTACGATCCTGGTGTTGAGGCCTTTGATTTTCCACATGCTGATAGTTTTGTTGGTTCCCATATCGTAGATTAGGATGGTCCCTCCACCCCGGATTATAGGTGTTGGAGTGTGGATCATATCTTCGACCTTGAGAATTCCCAAAACCAACTGCATTAGCATGCTGCTCTATTTCATCATTTAAGATCTGACAATCATCAGTGGTGTGATCTGTGGTGGAGCAAATGCGGCATGGTCGGACTTCTGGAACTTTTCCCTTCATCATCATTTGCATCATACTTGCAATTTTCTCCAATGCATCATCCTTTGACTCATGAGCCGGCCTAGACATTGAATCTCTTGCACCAAACTGTTGAGTATTTGCTGCCATATTAGATATCAACTCACGTGCAGCTGTTGGTGTTTTATCCATCAAAGCTCCTCCACTAGCTGCATCAATCATGTTACGATCTGTGAGGGTAAGTCCCTCATAGAAATATTGTATAAGGAGCTCATCACCAATCTGGTGCTGTGGGCATGAGGCTATAAGGCGTTTGAAACGCTCCCAATACCCATACAACGTCTCCCCTGACCCTTGTCTAGCACCTGCAATCTCCTTTCGTAAGTTTGCCACTCGGGTGGCTGGAAAGTAATGTTGGAGAAATGCCCTCTCCATGTCATTCCATGCATTCACTGAATTGGGTGGCAAGAAGTACAACCAGTCTTTTGCAGTACTTTTGAGTGCAAACGGGAATGCACTCAACTTGACATGATCTACTGTGACCCCGGTTGGTTTCATACTCGAGCATACCACATGAAACTCCTTGAGGAATGTGTGTGGATTTTCTCCTGCAAGACCATGAAAAAAAGGCAACAAATGAATTAGTCCTGATTTTAATTCAAAATTTACATTAGCAGCAAGAGTAGGAATTGTAATGCAAAGCGGTTGACGAGTTATGGTTGGGTTTGCCAACTCATTCATCGTTCTCTCTTGAACTTCTTCAGCCATATTTTCAAAATCTGGCTCTAAAATTGGCTCTTCAGGGGTATCAGTTTCTTCTTCACTACTCGTCTCTCTTGTCGGAGCAAAATTAATTTCCCGACGTACACGAGTCTCCTTCCTAAGTCTCCTGGCTGTTCTCTCTACTTCTGGACTGTATTCAAGTCGTGCACTCCGGTTTGAACGAGTGATCATTCACTGAAAACAAAACCAGAGAAAACAGAACTGACACTGAAGGGATCAGTGTTAGCTCTTATTAGCAAAGCAGAATAATTAAGCAGAAGAACAACAAAAAGGCCACAGGAATAAATTTTATTTTTGGATTTTTTGGAATTTTTTGACAGAAATTAAAAACACAAAAAAATTCAATCGAATTAACAACCGTTCCCCGGCAGCGGCGCCAAAATTTGGTCTGCTGTCGCCGGCACCCAAAAATTAATTACCTTAAATACCCACAATGTAGTAGGGAAGTAAGGGTCGATCCCACAGAGAACAGTGTAATTTAATTAAATAGTTCGTGTTATGAAAGCAATTAAAAAGGGGGGAGTTTGATTGGTTGACTAATAACTAGTAAGAAGCAAGAAATAATAAATTGCAATATATAAATAACGAGACTCAAATAATGTGAATGATCTAGCCCTCGGATAGCTTCCCCTCAAGTAATTATACCAATTTAATCAACGACCCTGGTAATCTCAATCTAATCTCAAATCTTATCCCTAAGCTAGTGGTACGACCAAACTAACTCGAATTGTTTCTTACATTTAATTAATCAGCAGGTACGACCCCCAATTAATCTATCCCTACGAATAACCCTAAAACATGTATCTAAGATTCAACTCGAGGAACGCATTCAAGAATTAAAACAATAGGATAAACTAGACCATAAATACGAGACGCTCGTTTTATGCAACCTAGATGTTACTACCCCCTAAGGTGTTCTGCCTTAGTTGCTACAATTCCCACAATATTATAACAATTACGGATTACAATTTATGGGATAGCTAGAATTGATATAGGAATAAAATTGGGTGATCAAGCCTATTAACTCCTAATTCAAACATGCATAGCATCTACTCAAGTAATAACAAAATCGAGATATAAATCAAAATAAACCAGGAGTCTTATAATTAAAAAGACATAATTGTCACAAGGTTTCACATCCTTAGGCTAGAATAAAGAAAATTAGCTACGCATAATAAACGAGATAGCAAAAGTAATAAAGGAATTCATGTTTTTCCAAAGAATACGAAAGAATAAAAACCAAAATAATTGTCTTCCTGAATCTCTCTGCTGCTCGCTCTCTCGTATCCTCCGGCGAATCGCCGCCCTTTCTTTCTTTTCTCCAAATTAACGGCTACTTTCCTTCTCCTCATGGGCCATTGGGCCCGAAAACATTAAATGAATTAATGGCCCTTCTCCTTAAAAATCTCTAACCACCACCTTTCACTTTCACTTTCTCTCCCCATAATTATGATATATTCGTATTTATTGGGCTTCCCAACTCCAAGGCCCATTTGTGTGAGACGGCTGTTCCCAAACTCCCAAAAACTGATGCCGCCAAAATACTTCAACTTTACCTAAATTAAATAAAAAAAAAAAATATCAAAGTAATTGAAGTCACGAAATAATGAGTTGGAGAATGCACTAAAATACCAACTTAATTCAAAAATACTATTCAATTAAAGCACAAAAGTATGCAATAAATCCGACTCATCACCTCGCTATTTTGCGATAGTTTTTTGAACCCTCGGTATTTCCCTCTCCATCTGCTCCCCTCGTAAAATCCCTCGCCATTTAACGAGGGATTACATACCCTCGCAATTTTGACAATTATTTGTAGTGATTGTTAGGTTACAATATTGTCTAACTATATATATACGTTAATAGGAAGTTAGTATGTTGATTGCATAATTGACTCTGTTAATTATAGTATGACATTAGAGAGTTATTTATATTTGACATTTATTGCAAAATTATATAGTATTTTGAAGGATTTATTAATTATGAAAGTACATATTAGAATTTTCAAAACTTACCTAATACTCAATCTCCCTCCGTTTCATAAAGTTTGTCGCATTTGGTCTCTATTTTTGTTTCAAAAAGTTTGTCGCTTTTACTATTTTTACCACGAATCTTCCTAAACTACCCCTATTTAATACCAACAATATCTTTTTTGTATTGGAAATATATTAATGTATCCCATTTTCACTCTCTTGACAAGGTATAAGTTGACATTCTATTCTTTCTATATTAATTTTTGTCTTAATTAAAAAGATAAATATTAATGAGGGGTAAATATGTCAAAAAAATATGTTCTTTAATTCTATACAAAATAACAAGTGCGACTAACTTTATGAAACAGAGGGAGTAACATTTATTAGATTTGATTCTTTGATTGAGGAGCTTCGTTTTCAACAAACTTTTTTCAAAAGCTAATTGCCTTAAATATAGACAGTAAACTCCCGAAGCTGTCAACAGCTGCACGTATGGATTCGATGTTATCATGTGTCGTTTCTATCTCTCTCTTCTTCTTCTTCCTCCTCGCTATCTCTCTAACGGGTAAAAAAACCGAGAAAGAAGTGCCTCCCGGCTCAAAGGGATGGCCGATCATGTTATCATGTGTCGTTTCTATCTCTCTCTTCTTCTTCTTCCTCCTCGCTATATCTCTAACGGGTAAAAAAACCGAGAAAGAAGTGCCTCCCGGCTCAAAGGGATGGCCGATCCTGGGAGAAAACATAGCGCAGTTGATGTTAGGGCCGGAGAAATTTGTGAAAGACAGGATGGAAAAGCATTCCGCCCAAGTATTCCAAACATCGTTGTTGGGTGAGAAGGTGGCAGTGTTGTGCGGTGCGCAAGGAAAAAAGTTTATGTTTGCGAACGAGGGAAAAGTTGTCACCAGCTGGTGGCCGACATCACTACAGAAGACGACGCTTTTCCCAGAATCTATGGATATACACTTCAGTGAAGCACTGACTCTAATACATAGATTGCAGGGAGACATCTTCATGCCGGTAGCCTTGAGAAGCTACATACCTGTAATGATTGAGGTGGCTGCTCATCAAATGGACAATCGGTGGAACCCTACTAGTAATTCTGCCCTCAAGCTTCTCCCTTTGATCAACGAATACGCGTTTGAGGTGGCTTCTAAATTATTTTTGTCTCTCCATCATTCCCAACGCATCGCCAACTTGTTTCATCCCTTCTCTCTTATGGTTCGTGGCATGTTCTCAGTGCCTCTAAATTTCCCAGGTAATTAACTTGTTATATATAGTCCAATTTTGGTCCCATAAAAAAAAATTCAGTATTCTAGCGCGCGCTTTTGGGACTAAATCTGGACAAATTTTTAATAAAGCAAAAAATTGGATAAAAAAGTACTAGTTAAATTAAAGATCGACTGGGCATGCATGGCTGGTGCAGGCACTCCTTACAATCGTGCAATGAGAGCGGGGATAATTGTGCGGAGAGAGCTAATACGGATCATCAAGGAGGGGAGGAGGGAGAGCATTAATGATGGTTATGTGTTGTCGAAGATGCTGCTTGCTACGGATGAAAATGGTGAGTTTTTCAGTGAAATGGAAATTGCTAACAACGTGCTTGGCCTTATAGTTGCTAGCTATGAGACAGTCAGCTCGGCCATCGCTTCTATGATTAATAACCTTGCGCAGTTTCCCCACGTTTACCAAGAGGTTCTCAAAGGTAATTAATTTCAATTAGCTAGCCAAAAGTAAGTATATATATATATATATATATATATATATATATATATATATATACTGATGAATTAATTAGTGATTGAATTACGACAGAACAAATGGAGATTGCAAGACCAAAAGGTCCAGATGAGGCATTAAGATGGAAGGATATTGAAAAGATGAAGTATTCTTGGAACATGGTGCGTGAGACACTGAGAATCACACCCCCGGCACAAGGAGCCTTCAAGGAAGTCACAACTGCCTTCACCTATGCTGGTTTCACCATTCCTAAAGGATGGAAGGTACCTAGCTTGCTAGGCATTTATTTGTTTATGCATATCATTAATTCATCATATATAGTAATTACTTGCTGCAGACATTCTGGACATGTTTTTCAACACACATGAATCCCGACTACTTTCCAGAACCACACAACTTTGATCCATTGAGGTTCACGAGGAGTGAACCCGCTCCTTACACGTTTGTGCCGTTCGGAGGAGGACGAAGTGTGTGTCCTGGAAGAGAGTTTGCTAGGTTAGAAATCCTGGTTTTCTTGCACAATCTGGTCACAAGGTTCAATTTTGAAAAGTCTATCCCCGATGAGAAGATCGTTTACTATACTTCTCCTAAACCCAATCACGGCCTTCTACTTCGCCTCCATCCTCATCAAAAATCAACCACAACATGTATTTAAATACATTTATTAATGTATATATTGCATGCTTCATCTGTAATCTTTTCAGATGTATCTCTGTTTTCCGAGTCTTTATTATTGGGTCGAGCTTCCTTCCTTTGTGGATAGCCTTCCGGGTACGTTTATGTTCATGCCAATAAATGAAACATGTTTTCGTTTCAAGAAAATAAATAAATACTCTTGTTTGAATTATATATGATCCAAAGGAAAGTATAAAGATTAGTACTTGTGTGAACTTTATATTAACGTCAACTTAATCTCATTTTTTACATATTTGCAAAATAAGTCTAACAAAACCTTGTATATAAGGATCCATATATTTCATGTTCATTGGATAGCTAGGATCAATGGATCCATACACGGATATCAGTTCTGTGAACCAATTAAGTTCGTACAAGTTGTGGTCAGAAGGGAAAATAACATTTTTTATCACTGAAGTTTACCTCAATATCAAAATTGATCACACAATTATTTTTTAATCAATATTAATCCTGATGTCAATCAACTCGTCAATGACTAACGGAATAAACTTTTAGAGGGGTGAAATGTAATTATGAGATGTTACAAACCTATATTAATTAAATTACTAATTCACCCCACCTCTTCCCACAAATTAATTAAAATTAAATTAAAATAAAAAGAAACATTGTTCTTCCTCTTCTTCTCCCTACTGTAAATTCGCCTCCCGTACGTCTCCCACATTGTTCTTACACTGATAGTCGAATGAGATCAAAATTTTCACACTAATCCACAGAAACAAATCATCAAACACGTTTCCTACATGCCTAAAATCTAAAAGCCCAGCAGAAATTCAATCCAATTAGTTCCAAGAAAACAACGCACACAGTTTAAGAAAAAACAAAATCGAAAATTAAAAAGTAAACCTGACCCAGGCGGAACAATTCAACAGCTTTCGTTTTCCATATAGTATCCAAGAGGCAAAACAGTCTGTCGCTGGTAAGCTTCCAGCTCCAATTCCTGCAATTTGTGAAGAATTCCCCTGCCTATGGCTGCTACTCTCGTCTGTTAAGCTCTAAAAATCGCTGAATTATCTGGCCGAATGAAATAGCACTTCTTCCCTAAAATGGAACTTTTCATGTGGCGGGACCCAACAAAAGGCATCCTTCTTCTCTTCCTTAATTTCGGTCAATTTTAGGGACGGCTAAACTTGGTTGCAAATGAAGTAGGCTGCATTGTGCTTTGCAATTTAATTAAATGAGCCTGCTAATTGCGCTTGATGAGCACGTCCAAAATAGGTTGTGAGTTCACGAGCGAAGTGAGAATAAATCCTATTACGAGTGAATGAGTGTGTAAGCATTCTTGATCAATCAAAGTTGAAGTCGTGTGTCCAGTGGATGTAAATCACATTGATCGAACCACTTAAATCATTTGTGTGCTCTGTTTTCTAATTTTGTTTTGTTTGGTTTTGTGAATTACTATCTTAGTTGTGTTGCTTCGTTTCATCATCTGTTTTCTGTTTGATTGGAGACGTCTAATCTTGCGGATTACTTGACAATTAATGACGTCTGCGGGAATCAGAAGTAATTGCCAGATCTAAGATGGTGAGTTCCACCAAGTATAACATTGAGAAGTTTACAGGCACTAGGGACTTTGGGCTATGGAGAGTGAAGATGCAGGCTCTTCTATAACAGCAAGGTTTATTCGATGCACTAGAAGAACCAGAAGACACTACGAAGGAATCTGCAGCAGCTGCGACTGAAAGAAACAAGAAGCAGAAGCACTATTCTGCTTTGCCTTGGTGATAAGGTGTTGAGGGAGGTTGCTAAAGAGAAATCCGCGAACGAGGTCTGGGATAAGCTTGGGAAACTTTACATGGTGAAAACCCTTGCTAACCGTCTCTATTCGAAGCAGAAGTTATATGCCTTTAGAATGGGTGATGACAAGCCCATTCTGGATCAGCTGGATGAGTTCAATATGATCCTTGATGATCTAGAGAATTTAGATGTCAAGTTAGAGGAAGAGGATAAGGCTCTAATCGTGTTGGGTGTGCTCTTCCAAAGTCCTTTGAAAATTATATTTCTTGGAATTAATATTTGCGACAAAATTAAAATATTTGTCGCAAACACGTTAGCGACGGGTGAATAGCAACAAATCCCGCGACAAAATTATTTCATCGCTAATTCACGTTAGCAACGAAAATAATAGAATTAGAGACAAATTTATTCGCAGCTAAATTACAGTTTCTTGTAGTGTTGTATGGTAGAAAGGAAACCATTACATTGGAGGATGTAATGGCGGTTGTCAAGTCCAAGTTGTTGCACAACAAGACATCTCAAGGAGATAAGAGCAGTAGGTAGAGAAGGATTGACAATCAAGGGAGGTCAGAAGAAGTTTGTCTCCAAGAATGGGCCTAGTAAACCCAAATGAGCTGATAAGGGAAAATCAGTTGTGTCCAATCAAGGGGACACTATAAGAATGCTTGTTACAAGTACAAGTAGTTCTTGAGGAAATCTGGTGCCAAGAACCCTGCTGATAAGAATCAAGCTAATCAAACCCAATAAGATAAGGAGCAAGAAGGCTATGAGTCTGCTCAAGCACTAACCATCACATCCTCTGGAGAACAACAAGTCTGGATCCTAGATTCAAGGTGTTCTTTCCATATAACTCCAAGAAGAGATCGGTTTCATGATTTTAAGCATCAGAATTGAGGTTCTGTGTTACTAGGAAATGATTACACTTGCAAAGTTAAGGGTGAAGGTACAATTCATCTAAATATGTATTATGGTGTAGTGAGGATTCTCAAGAGTGTTAGGTATGTGCCTGAACTGAAGAGAAATTTGATATCTCTTAGGATGCTGAATTCAATAGGCTATAAATTTCAGTCTAAGGATGGAGAGCTCAGGGTGTCAAAGGGGGAGCTGACTGTCTTGAAAGGTGTGAGAATGAATGATCACTACCAGGCCGTCGGACGGCCATGTCCCGCCCCTAATCCTCGACTGGCAGCCCCTCCAGGCCATGGTTCGTATCAGGCCGCCGCCCCAGTCGTCAGAATGCCATATTAAGGAAACTGTTATTTCTTGCAGCGCGCAGCCGTGGATCGCGGTCCCTCTCCTGCGGAGATCTCCAATCTCTTGCACGCCCAGATGGCCACCATCCTTGATGGCGGCACTAATACAGGCCATTGTTCCAGTCTCTGCCTCAACTGCCCAGATGGTCTCGTCCCTTTAACCGCCTACAAGAGATTGCTACAAGTCGCGTGCACCAGATCTTACCCCACCATGACTCCGCCACTCCAGATCACTTCTTGAAGGCAGCGCTGCCTGCGTTCCCTATTTCAAGCGAAACTCCTCCTTGTGTGGCCACCCTATATCGAGAAAACACACTGTAGCAAACAGCAGGTGTCGATGCCCCAACCTTCAGGCCTGGTGCCCGACGACCCGAATCTACCAAGGCAAGCTCGTGAATTATGTGTAGACCTTCTTGTTATGTTTCGAATTTACAGTGAGCATCAATTTTTAGTTAATTAGTAATGTACTCTTGCAATTTTCGTGAATTGATTATGCATTCTTGCAATAGTTTAATGAGTTTCTTGAAAAAATGTCTTTGAATTTCTGGATATGACAATCATTAAAGTACAAACTTTTCTTAATTAGTGTGTACTAAAGGTTCGAGAGTGTGGTTTCTGGGCTAGATTAGATGACTACTAGCTAATATCTCTTACATTTCATTGATGCTTTGAAGGTATTCAATAAAATGCCTTGTTTTATGTTGATATGTTTTGGTCCTTGTTTAGTTTTCTTCTAGTATTTTAGTCGTCAAAATAAAAGGTTGTAGCACAGTGTTAGCACATTTATTGGGGGTTACTTCTCAATTTGGTATTGAGATGGTTACTTCTCAATTTGAGTGTTAGCGCATTAACAGGTTGCAGATTTTTTTTTTATGAAAAAATTTGGTATTGAGATGGTTACTTCTCAATTTGCTTTATCACCTGACATCATGATTTTGCATGCATTTCTAAAGTAGTCTTTTTCTTGGTTGCTAATTTGATGTTTCTTACTTACTGATAACCATTGAGAATCATTAATTATTGCATTATGATATATCATATGTAGACTAGTAGTCTTATGAGTTTCAATAGGATAATAGTTTTGAGCTTTTCAAATGGGTTTTGATGCTTCTACTGCTCTGTCTTACTTCCATTTTGAAGAACGTATTCGGTCATTCTCTTGATTGCATAATAAATACTAGTTAAAATTTAACTCCATGAATCTCTAAACCTTATAGATTCCTGGCTGTTGGAGCAAATTTTAGCCCAGTTACCTTGTAAGAATGCCTTGGAGCTGCAATTCTCTGTTTCTAATGTATCAAAACATTTTATTTTTTCAGCGGAGATTTTCTGACTTGATGTCAACTAAAAGGAAGCAGATATGTAGGCCACATGAGGTCACCGAAGCAGTTCAAGGATTTGAGTTGAAGCATCGATAACACTTAAAGTACTTGTTGCGAAGGTATTCTTACTTTTCTACCAGTGCCCCTAGTTATGAAACCAAAACTTATTGATGTATGACATTGGTTAATTCTTTTTTATTTTATCTTGTGTTTTAGCTGAAGTCTTAATTTACCTATTAATGTTTGAATATTGAACGTGCATTGCTAATATATTAGTGTTTGTGGAACTGACTTGCTAAGTTGAGAGTGGCATTGACTATGCAAGTAACTAGTAATACTTATATTGTGGTGGAAAGTTGAACTAGGGTATTGAGAGTAGCAATTATACATGCACTGAGTATATATGGTGGACTCCACAAACATACATAATAGAATTGGATTCTTGATATTAAACTAAACTTTCACTACCTGAGTTTAAATAGTTGATCTTAAATAGTATATAGATGCTGATCCTACGCCCGCAGCCCGACCGTCCCCTTCCTCATCAAGTCGCAACTCCGATGCGGCCCTTATCATTTTCTCCTCCACTGACAAACTCTTTCACTACGAAAGCTCCAGGTCTCTCTCTCACTCACTTTGTCTGTGTGTTTTTGTTGTAACTGAGGAATTAAGGGTTTATTTGAAATTTTTTTAAGCAATTGGCGTTATACTGATTGAAAATTGTAGCTTGAACGCTTGAGTTTTACTATATGTAGATGAATGCTGAATTTCTTATTAATAGAATAAGATTGCTACAAAGCCTGTGATTATTAACAATTATAAGCATTCAAGACATGTTTAATGAGGAAATTGTTTACTTTAAAACTGGAATAGTTTTATATAATGTGACTATATCCGAACATATTCAGTATAATGACAAAAACTGCTTATTATCTTCAAAGCTCTAATAATATGGGATTAAAAGTCAACAAGTTAGTTTAGTAGGATCATAACCGAGTATGCGATTTTTTTTTTTTTTGGAAAACATAGTGACTTTTGGAACATTGTTTGATATAGAATGAATACATAACAAATAATTTGACCATATGGCTCTTGGTACTATGCAGATGTCAATTAATCTTGACAATATATGAATTCCATTCATCAGGGAAGAATATATATCAGCTAGGAATTTCTTGCAGTTTGTCAATTCTTGGGATTTTTCAGGAGTCATGATCGATGTTGGTTACTTCTTAATGTTTCAGATCAACAAAAGAAATATGACAATGAGGAGGAGCCTCTGGAATTTATTCATGATAATCCATATCTAATGACGGAAACCGCAGGTACATTTTTCTCTTACCACTTGTTCTGATTGAACTCCGGAAACTTGAGGAAAGAGTGTATTATATGTTTCAGGAATGCCATACTTTGGATAAGACCTTGAATAAGAGTTTTCTAGTGCAAAGAATAGCTGACATTTTTTTAAAAGAAATGGGAGGTCCGTTAGCGATGTTGAAGATATGTTCAGGAGGTGGAGGGCAAGGAATAATGAACTAAGAATTTATTTGAATACTATTGTTCTTCCCCTTGGCTCCATTGATACTGGGCATCTGCGCCACATGGCATTACTCTTTAAGTTAGCTAGAGCTTCTCCTTCTTAGGCATGATTGTTTCTTATAATAACATCAAGCCTAATTTTTTTTTTCGGTTTATATATATATGTTCTACTTCTGCTCAAGTAAGAACTATAATTCTGATAATTTCTCAACCCAATTCTTGGCTCATAGGTACTCGCTGACAGGATCAACCTTCCATGGAAGGTCGTGAAGGGTAGTTATTATATGGGCAATGACGAAGGAGCTGAGAAGAATAATAGTTGTCTTTTGTATTATGCATATTTTTTGAACAATTGATGATATTCTGCTGGCTTTCTTTTTGCGAAGCACAGTTGTGATGTTGTAAATTACGAAGAGAAGGTAACAGATGAGTTCTATGATGTTTGCGGAATAGATTCAACTTTGGTGGGTTTATTTTTTAATTTGTATTTTTTTTATTAATTTAGCAATTTAAAAATTCTGATTTTTTTAAAATATTGGATATTTATAACAGTGGTTAAAAACCGCTGTCGTATCTAACAAAACCGTTGTTATAAGTATTAATACAACATCGGTTTTGAAAGAATAACAACGGTTAAAAACTGTTGTAGTAAATTTAAACAACAGCGGTTAATAACCGCTGTTGTAGATAATAAAACCGCTGTCGTAGATATTGGAAAGGGTTAAAATTGAGCACATACAACATCAGTTTTGAAAGAATAACAGCGGTTAATAACCGCTGTTGTATATAGATACGACAGCGGTTAATAACCACTGTCTATCAGTGCCCTCTTTTTACAGTGGTTGCTGATACCAATTTACAGCGGTTTTTAACCGCTGTCTATCAGCTTATTTGGCATAGTGAATCTCTACTTTTTGGAGGGAGGTACAGTGACTGTCAGATCAGATGTAGATGAGGTGCAAAACAACTCAATGTTGTGGCACAGAAGACTAGCTCACGTAGGAGAGAATAGCCCAGAGGAGCTGTCTAAGCAAGGTTTGCTTGACAATGACAAGATCACAAAGCTGGATTTGTGTGAGTCTTGCATTATTGGGAAAGCAAAGAGGTTAAAATTTGGGAAGAGTGAACACTCTACCAAAGGGATCATGGATGATGTCCATTTTGATATATGGGGGCTAGCTAGGAATCAGACCAGAAGTGGTGGGAGATACTTCTTGTATATCATTGATGACTACTCAAGGAAGGTGTGGGTAACTATCCTGAAATCTAAGGCAGGAGCATTTGAAAATTTTAAGGAATGGCTCACTGAGGTTGAGAATGTCTCTGGAAAGAAGCTCAAACATTTGAGAACTGATAATGGGCTGGAGTTCATATCAGAAGAGTTCAATGCGTTCTACAGGAAGAAGGGAATAGCGAGACACAAGACTGTGCTAGGTACTCCTTAGCAAAATGGACTAGCTGAGAGAATAAACCAGGCCCTACTTGAGAGAGTCAGGTGCATGTTGAGTAGCTCTGGTCTTCCAAAGGTGTTTTGGGGAGAAGCTGTGTCGACTGCAGCCTACTTGATAAACAGAAGCCCTTCCTCAGTTGTGCAGTTTAAAACCCTAAAAGAGTTATGGTATGGCCATGCAGTTGAGTATAAATATTTGAGGGTATTTAGATGTGCAGCATATGCCCATGTCAAGCAGGATAAGCTTGAGCCTCGAGCCTTGAGATATGTGTTCGTAAGGTATCCTCTAGGAGTGAAAGGATATAGGTTGTGGTGCCTTGAAACTGGTATGCAGAAAGAGATGTGACTTTCGATGAAAGTAGAATGCCCCTATCAGAAGAGGCAAGTACAAGTTCAAGTGCAGCTGATAACCGACCAGACGAGACACAGGTTGAGCTGGAGCATGTTGACACTAGAGGACCTGTTGAAGATCATATTGATCTAGATGAGTAGGGCGATTCACATAGTGATAATGAGCTTCAACACTATCAACTTGCACGGGACAGAACCAGAAGAGAAGTTTACCCGCCTCAGAGGTATGGTCAAACTGACATTGTATCAATTGCATTATGTGCAGCTCTTGAGGTGGAGTCTCTGGAGCCGAAAATTACACTATAGCCATCAGCTGCCATGACAAAGAGAAGTGGTTAGTTGCTATGGAGATTGTTGAGAGGCCTAAGAACAAGAAACTTGTTGGGTGTAAGTGGATCTACAAGAAGAAGGTGGAGGCTCAGAGAGATGGCAAACTTAGATACAAGGTGAGGTTTGTAACTAAGGGATTTACACAGAAAGAAGATATTGATTTCAATGAAATCTTCTCGCCTGTTGTGAAGCATTGTAGCATCAGAATCTTATTGGCTATGGTTGCTCAGTATGAACTGGAGCTGCATCAGATGAATGTGACCACAACTTTTCTTCATGGATCTCTTGATGAAAGGATCTATTGAAGAAGTCCCTCTATGGCCTTAAACAAATCCCCCGTCAAGGGTATTTGAGATTTGATGAGTACATTTGCTCAGTTGATTTTACAAGAAGCTTGTATGATAGTTGTGTGTATTTCAGACGAGTTGGAAGTTTAATTACCTATCTTATGTTGTATGTTGATGATATGTTGATTACTGGAGAGTCAATTGACAGTATCGATAAAATAAAAGAGATTCTCAAAAGTGAGTTTGAGATGAAAGATCTTAGTGAAGCTCAAGTGATTCTTGGGATGGAGATCAGCAGAGTTGATGGATCAATTCAGTTGAGTCAGCCGACCTATTGAAGAATTGAAGGTGTTAGAGAGGTTCAAAATGCATCAAGCTAAGACCGTTTCTACTTCAATTGGCCAGCATCAGAAGATATCCAATCAGATGAGTCCCAAGAACAGCCAAGAAACAACTCAGATGAGTAAGATATCTTATGACAGTGTTGTAGGGAATTTAATGTATGCTATATTGTGCTGTACACCAGATTTGACTCATGCGATGAGTGTGATCAGCAGATACATGAGTGACCCAGGCTTAAGTCATTGGGAGACGGTTAAGTGGGTCATGAGATATGTTCTAGGATCAGCTGAGAGAGGTTTGAAGTTTCAAAACATATCAGAGGTCTATTCACCAGTCCGTGGTTGCATTATCTACTACTGAATCAGAATATGTGGCTTTGACTAAGGCAGTTAAGGAGAAAATGTGGCTTAGGAGAATCATGAAAGAGTTTAGTTTATCACAAAAAAGTGTAACTGTCTTCTATGATAATCAAAGCGCAATACATCTTGCAACGCATAAGGGGGTTTCATGAGAGAACCAAGCATATTGATGTGAAGTTGTACTTTGTAAGAGATATTGTGGAGAAGAGTGTAGTCCAAGTGTGTGGTAAAGATTTCTACGGAGGAGAACCCAGTTGATGCGTTCACTAAGGCATTACCAAAGAAAAAGTTTGATTTATGTCTTAGGCTTATTGGATTGCATTAAGTCTTCTGAGGAGAAGATTGTTGTTCTTTTGGCAGGGAGCAGTGGTGGAGGATGTCCTTTGAGAAGGATAGTGGACTGTTTAGTTCAAGGTGGAGATTTTGAGCTAAAGGTGGAGAATTGTGAGTGTTATCTAATAATATCATATCAGCTGGTGGAGTCATGTAATTAAGCTAATTTAGGCTTGATCAGATGAGTTGAAGGTTTTCAGTCAGCTAAGTTGGTCGATCAGAAAAGGTTGTATCAGCTGAGTAGATGTCTATAAGCAAAGATAGTCTTTGACTAAGTGTGGAGATCAGAATAGGAGATCAGCTGAGGGGAGTCATCTGATGAGTCTTCTGATAATTTCATTTGTTACGAGTTACAAGGAAAGGGGCAAAGCTGTCATTTTGATTGGGCATGAAGAACACATGTGTTTGTTACATGGTTGCAGACGGTTGTAACTGCATCACGCTTTCAACGCTTGTAGCTAGCAATCACCATTGATTAGTATAAATACCCCTAACACTTGCATTTTGTAAAGATTGACATATACGAGCATTCGTCTTTGAGTTGTGAGTTCATGAGCGAACTGAGGATAAATCCTATTTCGAGTGAATCAACTGAGTATGTAAACATTTTTTATCAATCAAAGTTGAAGTCGTGTGTCCAGTGGATATAGATCACATTGATCGAACCACTTAATTCATTTGTGTGCTCTGTTTTCTTATCTTGTTTTGTTTGCTTTTGTAAATTACTATCTTAGTTGGGTTGCTTCGTTTCATCATCTATTTTCTGTTTTAATTGGAGACGTCTAATCTTGCGGATTACTTGACAATAACAAAGTCATGAACACCCCATATACACAATATGCTTATGTTTATTGATCATGAAGCGTTTATTTTATACACTTAAAATAGGAACATTGCATGATAAACACTATATAAACATCAGTTATTTATTTAACGAACTGTAATGGAAATTGCAGACAACAAATGCATTTCTTGGATCGATCACTGCATCTTCGATATTTGCTGGACGTTGGAGGTACGATTGATCGATGAAAAGACGTCTGATGATCCCAGTCTAGTCGAATTCACATAATCTTGAGTGCAATGATCGGGCAGCCCTGCAAATATTATCCCTACCATTCTGCACATTCTGAGAGTAAACCCTTCTTCATACTCTGCTCCTCTCATGTATTTTATCACAAAACTTCTAACCAACTCCCACCAAGCATTTACTGTCTTTGGTATTATCCACATTATTGAGAAATAATTCTTGTCTGGTTCTTCATCTACAACCTGCACATGCACAAAAGTAATTAGATAAATAATCACCAACTTAAAATGTTTTTTTACAAATTAGTCCAAATCTGACATTATTTTTAAGACGTTTAAAGTTGGTGATTTATTTGCAATTATCTAAATAGTTAATTAGAAACCTTAGAATTTAAGGAACTTACTCTTCCTTGATACAAGCTGTTAAAGAAGACGCACGTCCCGAAATGCGTGAACATATGAGCTTAAAACCATCATACAGAATTCTAGGAACGACGTCGTAGCTGTATACAAATCTGACACAGTTAAAATCATGATTTGCCATCAATCTTTTCATGTAATTACCAAATTTGGCATTTCCGACCCTGGGCTGTCCAAATGTGTACACATCCTGCAGTCTTTTAAGCAAGAATGTATCCTCATGCAGTCCCAAAATCGCCGGAAATAAGACGGCCAACGCGCCGCCTAAGCTGTGGCCGGTCACTATAAACTTGGCCTTATCATTTTTCTTGGGATGATCTTTCACAATTCTTCTGATGGCGTAGTACGCGCTTTCGGCCCGGTTTTGGGCCTTTTCTTCTTGAGGCCACCCTTCATTTTTCTGCAAACCTAGAGCTTTCATGAATCCGCCATGGATTTTCCCCATTGTCGGAATCTTGTACCACGACATGTCCAAATCGGTAGACCATGCATCTGCATCGAAGGGTTCTGTTCCTCTAAATGCCACCACCACTGTATCATTCTTATCATCCATAATAAATGCCTGTGTTGTTGATTTTTCTTGATAGTCTGCGAGATTTAATTTGTGATATTTTTCAGTTTAATTATTTTCCAAAATAAAATAAAATGGTAGGTCCGTATTTTAAAGGTGGATGACAATTTAAAATCAATACGTTTTACATTTGATGAATATTGGAAAATAATTTTTCTCAATTTTAGTCCTTATGGTTTCAATTTTAGTCCTATAACTTAGAGCTCAATTTTAGTTTTGTAACTTCGCATTTTTTTTAAAATTTTAGTTTTGTAACTTTGCACAAAAATTGGAGAATTTTTTTATTTAGGTCACAAAAAAGAATTAAAAAAATTAATTTATGTCTCATAATTTCTTAAATTGGTTAATTTACGTACAATTTTCGTCTTTTTTACTTCCAATAACGAGAAAAAAAATATATATTTACGTCTCGTAACTTTAACCTTTTTTAAAAATATCCTAAGAAAGTTTTAAATTTTTTTATTTACGTCTCATAATTAAATAGTGACTTGTAATTTTTTTTTTAATCCACGTGATCATTGTTTTTCCACGCTATAAAAGTCAAGATCAACCATGTTCCAATTTACGTTGGTCATCCAAAATTTTTATGTGCATGCGACAAAAGTTTGAGTGAAATGAAATTGTTTGAGTCTTCAATAAAAATTGAATGTGAATTAATCAAGTTACAAAGTTATGGGACGTCGTAAATTAAATTTTTATATTTTTTGGGATGTTTTTCAAAAAGGTGAAACTTATCGGGTGTAAATAATTTTTTTTTCCTAAAATTGAGAAAGTGTAAAATTACAGAACCAAAATTGAACTCGGCCTAAATTACAGGACTAAAATTGATATTATTTTCAATAATTGGCTGGATGATTAATTTTAGGTATTTTGGCAGATTAATTAATTAACTTAAATAATACTCCTATGTGATTAGCAAATTAATTATGGGAACTGACCGTTCCAGTAATCGCTGGGTTCCGCCAACAAGTCCATCTGCACGCACCAAAAAAAAAAGCTCCGAATTGATTATATACTTGTAATGGTGAACTTTTGCATATCAAACATACCCCTTTAATCGCTTGGATTTTCTTGTATAATAATTATATATTCAGACAAACTATTAGATGATTAATTTATTATGATAAATAATGCAGACCAATATTTAATTATGTATATATGAGTTACCTTCCAGTGGTCTTTGTCTCTTTGACGACTCTCTCAATATACTACTTGTTGTTCTCATAAGAAACCTTGGAAGCCATTATAGAAAGTGCAGCATAGTATCTTTTGTCTCCAGCGTTTATCTTCGAGTCTAGTTCAAACCCGACTATCCAAGTTTCCAATTATCGACACGAAACTTGCCGATTTCCTGTCTGGACGTTCTAGGCTTCCTGCACGGGTGGAAGCAATTATTCAATTTATATTTTCGTGCCGAATTAAAATCAAATTCCTCTGATAACATTTTATCTTTTTTGAAATGCATGGTTCTACTGTTTTTCACTTTTTCAATTTAGTCTCATATATATATTCCAATTGTATAAATTAGAGAAAATTTCATTTTAACTTAGGCCTAATCCAGTATATAACCTTTAAGTTTCCACCTTTTCAATTGATGACCTAGGGTGTCCAATTTACATCATTTTCGGTCCAATTTATGTCCTTTCCACCGGAAAATTGGAATTCTGGTCAAATAGTCCAATTTACATCCTTTATGTTTAAAAATTATAGATTAATAATTAAAAAAATTGTAAAAATATCATTAAAAATTCAAAAATCTCATTAAAAACTTATAAATTGTGTAAAATAAATGTAAAAAAAATCTAAAATTCTATAAAAATTTTATAAATTCTACAATTCAAAAAATCTGAAAATGTGTAAATTATTATTTTTTTTTCTAAAAATTCATAAAAATAAAAAAATCCATTAATTAAAATTTTTAAAATAAAAAATTCCACAATTTTAAAAATATCGTGAAAATGAATTTGGGACGGTTCCAAAATCGATCAAGGTTCCAAAATGAATTTGGGACGGTTCCAAAAAATTTAAGGAAATTTTTTAATTTTTAATTGTACTTTTAGATCTTTAATGGGATTTTAAGAAAATTTTAATTATTAAATTTTAAATTTCAAACTTAAAGGACGTAAATTGAATTATTTGGCCGGAATCCCAATTTATTCCTCACATTCCGGTGAGTTTTAAAATTTTCCGGCGGAAAGGACGTAAATTAGACCAAAAAGGACGTAAATCGAAAAAGTAAAAACTTAAAGGATATAAATTAGATTTGGCCTAAATTACAGGACGTAATATGAAATTTTCTCTATAAATTAATTTAGTCTCAGATTGCCAAAAAAATTGAAACGACATCGATTTTAGCATTTGACAGTCATGTGCCTCGTTATTTTGATGGAAGAATCTACTAAAACAATGTTGCTTTAATAGTTTTACGAAGATTTGAGGCTAAATTGATGCAATTTATATATATGTGTGTGTGTGAGAGAGACTAAATTGAAAATTAAGGTACAAAATTGTGGATCACGTACTAAAAATTATAATATAAAATTCATATCATGAGATAGTTTCATACATGAGACGGATATTCTCATTTATTATATCGTATATATGATCCATGAATTTATAAACTCCAATTCAATATTAATGTTTTAAAAAGAAGCTTGACCTAAATAATATGGTGGAGCTACGATTCATGTAATTAAATTATGAGTACGTAGGTGTTGCAGGAGACCGCCTCACGGTGAGACGAAATATAATTTAGACATAACACTTTAACACTTTGAAATGGATGAATATTTATTTGTGTTAATTTGTGAACAATCTTACCAAGAGACCATCTCTCAAGTCTTTAAAGGCGAAACATGTGCATTATTAGACGAAACATAGAGGTATCATTGTGTGAGAGAGTACGTCTTATGTATAAGACAGAACTCCACTTTAGATATCTCAGACTACAAAAGTATGTATCTAATCTTAGGCCATGTTTGATAGCTTAGATTAACTATATACTCGTATCATTTTTATTGGTTGTTTGATAACTTAGATTAAAGGTAGATTATGCTTTTAAAATTTATAAAGTTTAATTATCATCCTAATCTTAGATAATCAGTCTTTACTATCAAACATGTCCTTAGTTAATTAGGATCATATATATATACCTGTGAGAAAATTGAGTATGAGCTTGAAGAAACCTCCATTAAGGGACACCAAATTAAGGCAAAACTCAATTAGAGTCCCCGAAATGGCGAGAGGTTTAGCCAAAGCCTTCAAGACTTTTTGGCCTATGACCGATATAAATATTAACCATCTGTAGGCAAGCGCCTCCCGAGTACCCTCAGGGCACTCCACAAATTTGCTTTTTCCAATATTACTCGAAAACAGAAACTTCAAAAGTTCCCACAAACTTGCTTCTTCATGCTTCAGCAGCATGTATTTGCTGCTAAATGACTTATTGCAACTCGAAGAAGCCATTCTTTGCTTCTCAACAAGTTTAAATTATTTAAGAAATTATATAGGTGGTTTACAAATATGAATAAGATAGCAATCGAAAAACTAGTATTTATAGACTTATTTTTCCTACTATATAACTATAATTACATGATGCAATAGTACTATTTAATTCCGGGTACCATAATTTTGAGGTTTATTCCAAAATTGATCCTAATTAATTTTAGTTTTTTTTTTTGAACGGAAAAAGATTATTTTATTAACGAGTACCAGAGGTACTCGAGGGCTGATTCTCGAGGGAACCTGACAAAGTTACAAAGATATTATATTGCTAAGTAGACGAGTCGAGTTGCGACCGAGGTTGTCCCTTAGAACTTCTTACAACATAATCTGGGATTATAACACCAATTCTGAAACGAATAAGGGCTCCCACCGAGGTTGTCCCTTCTTGCAATTTTAGTACCTTTTCTCGTTTGTCATTTAGTGTTTATTTTAATTGTACACTGTTACAACTATTATTGATAACACATCAAAAAAAAAAAACTATTATTGATGAAAAAAAAAGCACCACTTTTAGAATAACGTCCCTCCTTCCAGTAAAAGCTTTCATATGTGTAAAGGCACACAAAATAAGATAGTTAATAATTAGTAAATTGAATTTTATAAATTCTTAATAAAAAATGGATTGGAATGTGTGTACATATACTGTATATTGAAAGTAATGACATATTATGTAGACTCGGAACTTAGGAGTGTGCATCTCTCTAATTCTCAGGTTCGAACCCTTTAAGGTGCAACAGAGCGCAAAACTTAGTTTTAAACGGGTCCCCACAAGTGAAAAAAAAAAGGATTTCTATTTATTTTTAATGTGCAAATTAATTGGAGACGTATGAAAAATGTGGATAAGAAAGTCACTACCAATTTTTTGTTAGGGGAATGTAGCATCAGCTAGTTAAATGTTGTGGAAATTAAAGATTTGGAAGGAGGGAGTAATTAGTTGCCGTGTGGTACTTATAATTTCCATTTGTAGAATACATAATATATCCATTTTTATAAATGCTGGGGTTTTCATTAGGCTGGTCTTTTGAATTTTTATTAAATAAAAAAGAGTGTAATTCTGAAAGAAGTCACTTGCTTGCAAGAAATGATAAACTCTTAACGGTCCATCAATAATAAATTTGGGTTAACCTTATGGGGACGCGACCTAAATGGATTAGGGATCGGTTAACTCTTAACGGTCCATTCAATAATCGAGACCGAATTCTTGCCCCACCATATCGAGACCGAATTCTGGCCCCCACCATGCATATCATGAATAGGTTGACGGGGGAGTCTATACATAGCTTAGCTCTGGCTTTAAGCGGGGCCTCCCACTACAAAATAATGGGGAAATGGGGACGGGGAAGGCATCGGATCTGCCGTCCCCAATGATGAAGGCAACGGCAAAGGGGACGGCAGTGTGCCGATGCCAATATGCTCGATGCTATTTAAATGGCATCGAATTTGGGGAAAATCGTTGCCTTTTGGCATCGGCAGGTGGCCGTTACCAAATTGCATCGGTTTCGCATCGGGGACAACCGTTTCCAAATTGCATCGGGGCCACCGCCGTTACCAAATTGCATCGGGGCCCACTGCCGTTCCCTTTTTGCCGTCGCCTTTTTATTAACATTTAAAAAAGACGAATCTGGGTTTCGAACCCAGGTATCGAGGCCACCAACACCCACCCCCCACCGCTGGGCCACCCCATTTTTCGGAAATCTGGCATTTTTCGCGAATTGTGGGGTTCGAACTCGGGACCTCGCGGTCTCGAAGGCTTTTGAGCGCCCCCTGTGTGCCGTTTAGGCTAGGAGCTTTTAGTCGACATGTTGTGAATGCAATTAATATATATTCAATTTAATTTGAGTTTTTAATTCTTTAATTAATTAAATCCATTCTAACTTTAATTGTTGCTTATTAAATTATTTATCAGAGCATATCATAATTATTTTCTAAATTATGTTTTTCAAATTAACTAAATTATGTTTTTCAAATTAAATAATTTAATTACGATATCAATTCACACTATTTAAATTTATTCTAATCCTCAATTTACAACATTTAAATTTATTCTAATTTTTAATTTCACAACATTATAATTACATACCACATTGAATATAATTATTTTCACTTATACATTTAAATTTATTCTAATCACATCATTTAAATTCATTCTAATTTTCAATTCACAACATTAAATATATATAATTATTTTCACTTATCCATTTAATTAAAAATATTTTCATCTATTATAAAATTATTCTCTAGTTCATTTCCAATTAAAATTATATATAACATCACAAACAACATTAATTATAATCATAATTAGCATGCTCACGTCAATTAAAATAACATCACACACAACATTAAAATAAAAATTAATCCTCAACGTCAATGTAATATAATAACATCACACCTAACAAAGTAATATAAAAATGTATCACTCCTCATCATCCCCACCATCATCCTCAGTATCATCCCGATCCTCAACGTGGCTACGATCATGAACGTTGTGCGACACCCCCGACGACCTCGGCGCCCCACCCATCTGACCCATCCCACCCATCTGTCCCATCCCAGCCATCTGTCCCATCATCGCTGCCATCTTCTCCTCAAAATGCTTGCGTAAGCGCTCCTCCTACTGCTGTATTTGTAGGACTAAGCGCTGCTCTCTGTCCTCATCGACTCTTCGTTCTTCAGCAATAGCACGGTTAATGTCGTCCTGGGTGAATCGTCCATAAGCCGTACCACTTGACGTCTCGCCAGGACCGGAGGAGACCCGTCTGTTCTTGCCTACTTGTCCAAGACCCCTAACACGTCCATGAGACCTGCCGACCTTCTTCAAGTACATTTCAGACATGTCGGGTATAGGTGGGCCCTGAGAACCATCCTCTGAACTAGGTTCATCTAACAGATCTCCTGTAGTATTATTGGTCAACTCCTCTTGTATCTGGTCCTATACGTACACATTTAAAAGTGGGTTAATACATTTTCAAGTATAATTAAATATATATTTGTTATATAATGTAATGTATATATATATGTACACACTTACAAGTATATCACCCATATTACCATAGCTGTATGTGCCATTTTCGTAACGGTGGTAATATTCAACTATCTCCCAGTCGTATGCAGGGCGTCCCATCCTCTCCTCCTGTATTTTGAATCGAAGACATATACGTATAAATAAACTAAATAATTAACTAAAATTAATTATATATAATTGACCACAAATACTTACAATGCGTCGTGCGACCTCTGCTGCTCCACGAGCTCCGCCTTTATGAGTACCATGGCCAGTACCCGGACCTCCAGGCTCGGATAAGCGGTTCTTACGAGCCTGCTCGCTCTTCTTAATTGTTTCAGAATTGTTCCAGTGACGAACTAAGTCGTTCCAAACATTCACATCCCACCTCGGCCTCTTCTTATCCTTCACCCACGCTTTCTTGACTCTTGATAACATGTTAGTGTACCGAGTTGCTGCTCTTTGAAGAAAGAGTTTGTACACCTCTGCAGAAGATGTGACTTCAGGGTCCCACCTGACCTCGGTCTGCAAAAAAAAATTAATTAATAAATTAATATAACAAAATAACAAAATGTTAATGTAAAGTTATTTTATACCTGGAATGTATCCCACCACCGCTGTATCGTGCCGGGTGATACCTTGGCCCAGGCGTGTGCACCAAGCTCCATATTCATGTACATAATCGATCTGATCGTCCTCGAAATCAAATTTGAAGGCATCAACCTGTTACACGTATTTTATAATAATAAAAAAATTATTAATAAACATGTTATACATACGTCTAATGAAATTTAAATATAATATACTTACGTATCAAGGTAGATAAACAGGAGAATGCGACTATCGGGTGCATCAGTCGACATGCTGGCCTGTGTCCCGACAGACGGAGGTCTAACCGGTGAATGTATCGGTGGAGGGGATTGTTCCTGTGCATATGGAACCATATGAGGCACCTAAGTGTAATAGGAATTAGGGTTCATTCCGGGCATCTGGGGCAACTGTAGTATCCCAGTCATATCGGGCATATAAAAACCCTGTGGTATGGTCACAGTCGGTGTCTCATCCACCGGCTCTCCTCTACCTCTACCTCTACCTCGCCCATGTCCAGAAGAACCCTGTCCAGAAGAACCCTGACCAGAGTCATGTCCAGAAGAACCATGTCTACGACCACTCATCTGTCAAAATGAACATTGTAACAATTAAAAAAACATTATATATGAACATCACTCTAACGAATTAATATTTAGATAACATTGTCTAACAATTAATATTTAGATAACATTGTCTAACAATTAATATTTAGAAATGGACGTGGACCCCAACTCTCTTCCCCGTGATAAATCCAATTATAGTAATTCAGTGTAAAACCATTTCGATATAAATGAGATTTCACTTCATTAGGATCTCTATAAGTTTGATTTCGACATCTAGCTTTTGAACAAGAACACCTAATTTTTCCTTCCCAAATCGAATACGGATTACTAGTGGTAGCTTCAATAAATCCATTTACTCCACTAACAAATCCGGGGTTCATAATCCCATTCACTAATCTTGGACTATACATCCAACTACGCCTTGAATAATCCATGTCAATCGACGTCTACAACACACAAACAAACTAACGTCTCATTCCTCCAACTCTATTAAAATTAATTAATATAATTCTAAATATATTCTAATAATTATTCTAACACCCTAATTAACAAATAAATTCATATATATATATAGACATATAACACAAATATAATTCTAACACCCTAATTAACAAATAAATGCATATAACTAATTAATTAAAACATACATATAAATACATGCCTAACAAACCATAATTAACAATTTATAAATTCTAACAATTAACACATGCATGCATAAAAATTAACAATTCTAACAATTTTGTATATACATACAACATATATGCATATATATACTAAAACTATATATACACATATAACTTCAATTAAATTAAACCAATGAAAATAAAAAAAATTACCGTAGAAATGCTCCCGTCGAAGTGTAGAACACAAATGGCCAAAAACCGAGTTCGATCCGCAAACGAAGGTGATTTTTGAGTGTGGAGGTGTAAATCTCGAAGCTTCAATGGAGGTGGGGGGGCGCCGCTGTTACGTTCTGGAAGAGAGGGGGTTTGGCCAATTTATATTCAATTAGGGCGACGGGGAAGGCAACGGGCCAACTGTCGTTGCCATTTAGCATCGGGGGGCCCGTTACCAAATGGCATCGGGGCCCACTGCCGTCCCCTTTTCGCATCGGCCATTAAATGTCGTTACCAAATGGCATCGGGGCCCACTGCCGTCCCCTTTTCGCATCGGCCATTAAATGTCGTTACCAAATTGCATCGGCCCGCCTGCCGTTGCCAATTGCCGTTGCCTTTTGGCCATTATTTTGTAGTGTCCGCTAGTGGACGGTGGGATCGATTGGTCCCCCAAATTAATCGATTCTTAGATCAGATAACGAGATTTAAAAAAAAAACACTAATGGGCTATATAATTAAAAAATAAAAATTCAGAAAACATACTGTAATTTAAATTCACCGATAATAATACAATTAATGTGGTGTAGATTAAATTCAATAACATCGACTAAATAAAAAAAAAAAATCAAGCATGCATTATTTCATCTAAAATATATATGTATAATAATATAAATAAATTATTATTAAAATTATCATATATTTATATTAAAATTAAATTAATTAAAAATACTAGGGGCAAGCCGGAAAGCCCTAACCCTACAAGGCTTAGTACTATAGTTACATGTCAAAATGAACCGGATTTAAACCGGGAACAGAAAATAGCCATATTCCGTTTGGATGGAGGGATTTGGTCTATGTATTTTAAATTTAATTACAATCTATATCCACTTCATTTATTTGAATTAAAAAGTAAATGAATAAATTTTAAATACTTAATTTTGAGTCCATATTTTAATTAAAATTGAGAGAATTTTAAATACATACTAAAATCATTTCATTGAAATTCATGTATTTTTAAACCATTTCATTTAAAATTTCCCTTTAAATCAAATTCCTTTATTCAAAACACAACCTTAATTTTTTCAGTTTAAATGGGTCGACCCTACTAATCATGACCCTTTTTAACATCCGAAACCCATTTATATAATTTAGCAAATAACGAATAATATACTACTGGTCCAGTCAATATAATAATAGAAAAGGCTACAAAATGACAAAATGAGAGAGAGCCAGCATTATACAGTGACTAGCTTATTTTTATTCTATAATATTGTTGAAAACTTGCCTATATTGAAAGATGGTACAATATAAAATAGCTAATCTACATAAAATAGCTTATTTTGAATTTCCTCAACGCAGAACAAAATAGCTTTAAGTAGCAGTGATCAGTTCTACTCCACAAATGCTCACATTAGTTCTTCTTCTTTCGTAGAGAAACATGCAAATCTCACAATTCAATAATGTAAAAAATTAAATGTGAATTCACTTTCTCTTTGCAAAAGTATGGAAAAATTCAGATCACAAGCCGTTCTTCTCATTTTAGTAGACTTCGGGCTAAACGGTACAAGTGAAAATGACTTGAATGAAAATGGGTCAAGAAAAATTAGCCCGAACTCTTATATTTTTTCAATATAAATGGGTCGACCGTACGGAACGTAACACTTTTAATATTTATACTACTAGGACCCATTTAATTTGACAAAGAACTAAATACGTACTCCAATATACTTGTCCAGTCAATAATAGAAAAGCTACATTAATACGCCATTATTGGACACTGATAACCTTTTTTTGTTTCTATTGGTGAAAGCGTGGAAGATATATGTACAATATAAAATAGCAATGAGAATGATCTACACGCATATACAGGTGGGTTTGTATTGTTTCTGTTACAAATTAATATACAAGAATTAAATCCCACCCTCTCTACAAGTTAGTACTTTTAGATGAGACGGAATTCTTTCATGGTATCAGAGCAAACCAGGTAAACGATCTGGGTTCGATTCCTGTTGAAGGCACTCCACCCATTTAAATTGTCCACTTAATGGGTAAGAGGTGTTAATCCGGCCAACGAGTGAGGATTAGTGTTAGGAATTAATATACAAGAATTAAATTCCACTCTCTCTACAAGTTCGTACTTTTTAGATGAGGGGTAGTCTATATTGTGGAGTTATCATATCCTTTTTTTTTTTTTGACAGGACTAGTTATCATATCCTCTGTTATATATGTATGTGACCTCCATTTTCTTTTTCTTTTTGATTAAAGTTTCACTAAAAGTCTAACGTATATATATTGTGGAGTTATCATATCATCTGTTATATATGTATGTGACCTCCATTTTCTTTTTCTTTTTGATTAATTTACTGGAAATTTTTTAATTACTTGAACACTTTTTTTTATTGAAACGTTCCAAGATTACTTGCACATTCACAATATGGAAATACCCCATAAAATTAATATATTTTCAACATCATTTTATTTTTAAAATTGTAACTTCTTTTTTTGCCTACATTTTACTTTACACCACACAAAATTTACTCTACGCCTTACTAAATCACCTAAAATACCATTTATTTATTTTACATCACCAACCACTAAATTACTTTATATGTTTTATGTGTTAATTATTAATTTAAAGTTGAAAAAATGTAAATTATAGGATAAAAATTAAAATTTAAAAATAATAGGAACAAATTTTTAAAGGATTTAAAAAACTTTTTCCCCGACTATATATACGTTATACGTATATTGTGAAGTTATTTAATGTTAGATTTTTTTTGTTCATTAATTCATCTTGTATATATAGAGTTTGGTACGTAGTTGCCACTGTCACGCATGGCTGTACTACTTTGAATGTATTCAGCTGGACCATGCGACACGTGATCCATTACATATAACATCATCTACGGTCTACCTAATATATATATATATATATATATATATATATATATATATAATTTGAATTCTTTATAGATCCGATTTTTGACTTCTTGTCCGTACGTAGTTGTGCTCAACTTGAAGAAAAATTAAAATTAACTTGAATTTAATTGAGACGAACTCAAGCTACTTCAGTAATTCTCAAGCTCAAGTTCACAGGCTTGTTAGGTTCATGAGACTAGTCAAACTTAATCGAGTTCACATAATTTTACAATTTTACTTTAATAAGCTAATTATATATATATATATATATATATATATATATATATATATTTATACTTTAATTATAAATAAAATAATAATTTGAATAATCTTATACAGTACTATAAGATATCGAGTCTGACCTTGAGTATTTCGAAATTTTCTCGAGTCGACCTCTAGTTCAAAAGAATAAGCTCGATCAAATTTTGAACTTCAAGTTTTCTAATCAAGTCGAGTTCGAGCTTGACACTATTCGACTCGACTCATTTACACCCTTACTAGATTCATTATTTACTGTCTCCACAAATAAAGTTTTATCAGCATGAATTTTATTCCCTGTAAAGGATTTTTTGAATAAAGTTTCAATGACACTTCACCTTTAGTTCAACTTTGTAAACTTATAATTTTATGTTCAAATTCTCCCTAAATCCAATTCCAATGAGCAGGGCTGCTTTGAAATTTAATTAAATGGGCATATTGGCCTGCCCATGGGCCTGCTAATTGGGCTTGATGAGCATGTCCATATATAATTGTGCCTATCATGGGCTTCAATGGATAAATTTTAAACGGTATTACAATCTTTTTTGTTAAATTTAAAATTGGGTGAACTAATTAATTTCAGGGATAAATACATGGGCGAACAAGAAATAACAAGGCACAAAGTTACTAACCTAGTCAAATATTAAAAAGGCCACGATTATACACATACAGAGTTATTGAGGACACTCATCAGCCGAGGACACCCACGTGAAAAATCTCAAAATACCCCTCCACGTAAACCCTAATTAATATTTGATATATACCATTAATCCTCATTCATTTTTTTTCATTCATACCCACCCACATTCTCTTCTCCGTCTCTCCCCCAAAAATCGGTCTCTTCCTCACTCTCCCTGATCATTCTCCATCTCTCTCAAAAAAAACTCTCTGAAATTTTTTACTTTGTTAAGAGTTTTTTTTTTTTTCTAAAATTTTGTGTTTCTTATGAGTTTTTTTTTTTTAATTGAATTTAATATAGTTCAATTATTTTAATTTTTCATGAGAAATTGTGTAATCATATGGTGTTTTTATTGTTGGTGGTTGTTTTGATGGTGTTGGTGATAGTGGGGATGACTATGCCGTGAAGTGGAATGGGTGGGTGTGGTCATCTATTGAATTTTTTCAAAAATTCAGTAAAGGGTATATGGACATTTCATGTGTTTTTTAGCTGGAATTTTTTTTGGATGGGTGTCCTCAATAAATCCGTGTGTGTATAACCATGGCTAGTTAAAAAACATGAATTGGCAACAAGCCCAAATTAAAGAATAAGGAAAAATGGCCGAAAACATATGACCAAACTAGGTAAGTGAAACAAGAACCAAAATCATAGAAAAGTCAAGATTGATAATAAGAAACAATAATATATCACAAGGAATTAATAATTGAAAATAACAATTTTCACAGGAAAATGAAAACACAGTTGCATTTATTTAATTTCAAATGGAGCGAGTAGTAGAGATGGAGGAGAAGACGTCTGATGATCCCAATCTAGTGGCATTGACATAATCTTGAGGGCAATGAGCAGGTAGCCCTGCAAATATTATCCCCACCATTCTGCACATTCTGAGAGTAAGCCCTTCATCATATTCTGCTCCCCTCATGTATTTTATCCCAAAACTTCTAACCAACTCCCACCATGCGTTTATTGTCTTTGGTATTATCCACATAATTGAGAAATAATTCTTGTCTGGCTCTTCACCTACAACCTGCACATGACTAAATCAATTAGATATATAATAATTTCACATAATTGTTTTGAAGTTTAGGTACGACGGAAGAACAATCCCACCCTCCACTAGCGATCGGCTCAATTTGACAATCAATTAATTTATTAATTAATCAGCATTAATGTTGCATGAGTTTTGATTTAATTAAATCCAATAGTGCAGTGGGCTGATTAACGACTCAATCAAAATGGGAAAATGACGCTTTTTTAATTTGTTCATGGTATGGCCGGCCATTCAAAAGTCTATTCTTAGTAGCGGGCACAATTACACTCTTAATCCCAAAAAATAAATTTGAAAGGATGACATATATACTGCACAGTCGTTTTCACACATATTAAAAAAGTCATATAATACTAATGATTATTTGTATGTAGTTACTAAAATACTACTCCTTTCCACAAATTAGATAGACAGATTTCACTTTTCACAAATTATTTGATGAACATTAATTTATCTTACCTTTCACGATCATTAAATGAAGGGTAAAGTTAAAAAAAATATTTAATATCCTTTAGAAAAAAAATAAAATTAAACGACAAATATTTTAGAAGAATTTTTTTTCTAAGTTGGGCAGTCGAAGTACTTTTTTTTGAAATAAAGGATCAGATTAACTTACTCTTCCTTGATAGAAGCTGTTAAAGTAGATGCACGTCCCAAAATGCGTGAACATGAGCTTAGAATCATCATACGGAATTCTAGGAACGACGTCGTAGCTGTAAACAAATCTGACACAGTTAAAATCATAAGTTTTCATCAATTTTTTCATGTAATTACCAAATTTGGCATTCCCGACCCTGGGTTGCCCAAATGTGTACACACCCTCCAGTCTTTTAAGCAAAAAGGAATCCTCATGCAGCCCCAAAATCGCCGGAAATAAGACGGCCAACGCGCCGCCTAAGCTATGTCCTGTCACTATAAACTTGGCCTTATCGTTTTTCTTGAGATGATCTTTCAGAATTTTTCTGATGGCCTAGTAGGCGCTTTCGGATCGGTTTTGGGCCTTTTCTTCTTGAGGCCACCCTTCATTTTTCTGCAAACCGAGAGCTTTCATGAATCCTCCATGGATTTTCCCCATTGTAGGAATCTTGTACCACGACATATCCAAATCGGTAGACCATGCATCTGCATCGAAGGGTTCTGTTCCTCTGAATGCCACAACTATTGTATCCTTCTTGTCGTCCATTATAATTGCTTGTGTTGTTGCTTTTTCTTGATAATCTGTGACATTTTTTTTTTATTTTTTTCGTTATTTGAACTTTTTCATTGAAAATTTACTAGTGTAAAACCTGCTTAATAAGCCCAAAGATAATTGATGAAAAGAATTGGTACAAAGAGGGAAGAGAAGAAGTAAGGAATAGAAGCAAAATTTAGTCCCATAATTCTTTATCTTTTTTGAAATGGTTCCAAAAAAGTTAAATGTACCAATTTGGTCCCATTTTAATTTTTGCAATTTTTTATGTTTTGATCCCAAAAAAAAAGTTAAATGTAATTGTCAAAAAAAAAGGGACTAAATTAGTAGATTTAATTTTTTTTGCGACCAAAACAGAATAAATTGCAAAAAAAAAAAAGGAGGGACTAAATTGGTACCTTTAATTTTTTTTGGGATCAAAACCAAACAACTTGTCAAAAAAAAAAAAAATAGAACTAAATTGGTACATTTTATTTTTTGGGGACCATTTAAGAAAAAATTGAAAGTTATTGGACTAAATTGACTTATATCTCGAAGAAATAATGAGAAAAAAGAATTTTGAATTAGATGAAAGAAAAAGAGTGTTTGAAAAGAAAGAATAAATAAATGCATAATTCTAATAAACTGAAAAAAGGTTAGAAGAAATTGGGCGGTGGGGAGTGAATGATTTATAAATAGATATAAGGAAAATGGAAGAAATAACATAATAATTATATTATAATTTGTGGTATTTTGGCAGAAAAATAAATTATCTTAATTAATATGTGAGCAGTTAATTAATTAAGGGAACTAACCGTTCCAGAAATCACCGGCCCCCAACAAGTCCATCTGCACTCAAAAAAAATTAAAAAAATCAGAATTTATAAATTCCACAAAAACTTGTATAAGATGCCAAAAATCACGGTAGACAAATTCATGTATGATAATTATAATATCAAACAAATTTTTTTTTTTTTTTTGACATGGATAATATCAAACAAATTAAATTAATATGATAAATGACACCCCACTGTTTCTAGCTCCCAACCCATATTTTATTTGAGCAGTTACAATAAAAAGGTGAAACGTAATACCAGCTTCAATTAAAATGTGACATTAATTTTAATTGAAACATGTAAACTAATATAATTAATAGTTTATATCAATTAATTACAAATAAATGAAACGTAACACTAGCTTTAACTGAATCGCGACACTAATTTTAACAAAACGTGTTGCGTGCACGAGATGCATATGAGATTTTATGTATGAATTACCTTCCAGTGGTCTTTGACGACCTTCTGAATATGTTTCTGGTTCTCATAAGAAACCTTGGAAGATATTATAGAAAGGGCAGCATAGTATCGTTTGTCTCCGGCATTTATCTTCGAGTCTAGTTCAATCCGTTTATCGACGTTTCCAATTATAGATGTGAAACTTGCCGATGTGCTGTCCGGATGCGCTATTTTTCCTGCACAATTGGATCACATTTAGGTGGCTCAGGACGAACAATAAAAAACCGCAAATTACAAAAAAATCTTCGACTTGTATAAATTAAATTGTTTATTTTTCTTTTAATATAGTACAATTTTAGGGAATTAATATTTATAATAATTTTTTGTTGTGTAAAAGGAGAAAAAACAATAACATTTTTTAGATGTCAAGCGAAAAAGCTAGCGTGATCATTTTAATCTTTCATTTTCTTTACAAATTATACAAAGTTTTGCACTTTCATATGCAAATAATTGTATTTCTTCCAAATTTACCTTAATCAATAAATATTTACATAAATATATTTTTTTAATGAGAAGTGCCAGCATCATTAATTGAGGATAAATTGAGAAATCAATTACTCCCTCCGTTCCATTGAATTGAGTTTAAGATAAATAGGATTCTATATATACATAAATTGAGTTCCATCCTATACATGGAGTTGTTTCACGCAACTAAAAATTAATATAGTAATATTATATAAAATCTACTCCTAGATTGGACGGGCCATGCACCACGTAATGAACTATTATTAGTAATTAAAAATAATATTGATAGTGTAACCTGAACTTTGAATACTAAATATATATATATATATATATATAATTAGAAAGTCGATCTATCGTATAACTACTAAACTAGAACAATTAAAAGGCATGAATACGTTTGTGTGATCTCCTAGTGCATGAGATCTCGTTTTTCCGAGGCAATATTAAAGAATTAATATAAAAGAAATAATTTTCAAAGTCATATTTCTAGACGAGACAAAAAAATTTCATGTACCAGAGCCTAATATATATTTATGACCACACATCCGAAGTTTAATTCCTACTTAAAAGCAACTTCACGCATATTAAATTGTTCACTTGACGTACTGTATTTATATATAAACATTAACATATATACCTGTGAAGAAATGGAGTATGAGGGTGAAGAATCCTCCATTTAGGGATAAGAAATTAAGGGAAAACTCAACTAGAGCCCCCAAAGTGGCGAGAGGTTTAGCCATTGCCTGCAACACTTTCTGCGCTATGACAGATATAAATATTATCCATCTGTAGGCAAGCGCCTCCTGAGTACCCTCAGGGCACTCCACGAATTTACTTTTACCAATATTACTCGAAAACAGAAACTTCAAAAGTTCCCACAAACTTGCTTCTTCAGGCTTCAGCAGCATGTAATTGCTGCTAAAAGACTTATTGCAACTCGAAGAAGAAGCCATTATTTGTTTAATTTTAAATATGAATAAGCTAGCAATCGAACAACTACTTATAGACCTAAAATTCAATTCTTCTTACAATCTATAATTACACGCCGGATGCAATAACATTATTTTATTTCAACTAGTCAGGGGGGCGTATTTCCCTCCCTGGGCTTGACCCTAGTGCAACTTTTCTTCAAGTTTATCTAGTGTATCTATTATTAATAGTAATTAATTAGGATAATTAAGGCTTAAATTAATTAGCGAATTCTATTTAAACTCAATTTGTTTTGAATTCAATTAATGCAGCCGCCGGATATATATATATTAGCCCCCACATTTCTTATAAATAAACTGTTTAATACACTCATCGTTAAATTTAAAAAAATAATATACCCACCGTCCTAAACTATCAAATATACTCTTATAAAAAAAAATTTAAAAATTATAACATACACCCACCTTTGTTCTCGTTCAAAAGCATAGGTTTTTTCTTTAAAAAAAAAAAACTCATCATACAATTAAGTTCACCCCCTCAATCTGATTAATTTCAGAAGTTTCTTTCGATTTCGCCAAATGTTGCAGCTTCGTGAATTTATGCCTAATTAGGGTGTTTTGGGTCATGTTGTAATTTGGTCCGTAGATCAGTGGTTTGACAAAATTTGTCGCAGACATTTGAGATATTAAATGTATAAATAAAAAAATATTTGCAACGTAATATTCCATCACTATTTACGACGAATATTTGGTTGATTGGTCGTGATCTTGACCAATTACAATGAAAAAAACGTCAAAAATTGCAATGGTTCAAAAAGATTTTTTCGCAAATATTTGTGACCATCGTTTTTATGACTATCGAAATTTCATTGCAAATCATGTTTTGCGACGGTTTTCCCATTGCAGAAAAAACTGTAGTTAAACAACGTGTTTTTGTAGTGAGTTTGTATAATTTTGATAACTAATTTTTTTTTCCATGTTAAAATTTGGTATCTAAAATGTACGTAGAACAATAGTGCAACTCACAACTTATTCAAACTTAATTGGTCTACACTTACATAAAATTAAACACAACCCCAAAATGAAGGGCCCAAAAAAAATCATTTTTCCCAATAGAATTGTGATGTGGAACACGTTTCTGAAATTTTTCTCCACTAAATTATTGAAAAGGTCAATGATGGATATGACAGCCAACCTGCTAGCTTTAATTTATGCTCTTCTTCATTTTTTTTTTCTTTTTTTATTTTTTTTGCCGCAGGGGCCACCTGAATAGTAAGATACCCCTTCGTACTTATAACTTCCATATGTAGGTCATATTAATGATTTCCATTTTAAGAATATACAGCCATGCACGACAATATATTTTAATCGGAGTTTTCAATAATTGATTCCTACCTCTATTAGTCTATTTCATATCAGTTTTTAAACTTTTCTTTTTTATTTTTTTTCACCTGAAAATTCTCATTTATTTTATCTTCTATATTATTACTTTTTTTATTTAATATTTCTATTTTATCACTTTATTTAAATTAAAATAATATCAATACCCTTATTTATCACAATTTTTTAGTTTTCCTGTCAAGATGAAGATAGATTTGAAATAAAATTCTTTTTAATAAAAAGGAAGAAACTGTGAAGGAAGTCACGTGATTAGAATATAATAAAGACTATAATTAAGAGACCTGTCTGGTACTAATAATTACCATTTGTACAGTCACGATAATACTTTTTTTAAAGGGATTTTGCTTATCCTGATATACTTGAGATCTTTCGAATAAAAAATAAGAAATTAGATGTGAAAGAAGTCACCTAACTAGGTCCCATAATTAACTTGACCAAAAGAATAAAATACTTAGCCATGCGATACATGGGAGCTACGTGGGACGACTTAATTGATAATCTAAACAAAATATTAACTCAATATGTTATAATAATACCATGCACTTGATTCCATAATTTTTTTTTTTCTATATTTCCGTGTTTCATTATATGTCCTACCATTTAAATCTTTAGAGGTGATCTTGGGAATAATTTATTCTCTCCTTAAAAGTTTTCATACCATTCTTTTTTAGTTTTTCCATCAAAAGTTTGCATATACTTTAAATGAAACAATCGCCACTCTCACAATATACAAATATTTATCCGTAATTAATTTTAGGGATCATCATACATGCACTCAATTAATCAAATATTTTATGTTGATGTTGGAATAGGTGTTGTATTTTATCATCCAACATTCCAGTTACATGTTGTACTGAATGTGCCAACACCTAGCACAACATCAGAATTTGCCCTTTCTCCTTTTACTAACTCTAACCTAACTTGTGTTGCTTAGTGATGTCCCAAATGTAGGTAGAAGACGTGGGCAACACCCAGGTCATGCAGTTGCACGGGAGTGAGTAGTTTCTAAGCATTATTGTACAAGTCCTACAATTAAGGAGTTGTGAAGGGAGGTTACCAAAACTACCTTGATCCAATGGCTAAGATGATCAAGGGAGTTGCAAGGCAGTTCGTATTCATGGCTATAAATAGAGACCACTGCCTTCATTCTAAAGCACAACAAGAGAAGAAAGAAGACACATTCATTACTAAAGCTATCGAGTGCATTGTGCATTTAGCTTTAGGAAAATTTGTGGTTCTTCTCATTGTAAATCATGTAAAAATCGATCTACATGATGTTGGGGCAGTAGGATTAGAAGCATATAAAAAAGATCCTGCCACAACACAAGACAACAAGAAAGAAAGAAGAAAGCAAAACTACATTACTATCCATAGTATGCGTGATGTTTTTAGATTAGAAAAACACCTTGTTCTTTCTTGTAGACTAGTGCACATTTATAAGCCCGAATATTTATGTATTTAATCACTGTCATTTATTAGGGAAATACGTTAGATCTATTAGGGAGATAGTTTCGTATTCTTTCTAGTAACTTTTCGAACTCGATTAGAGTTGTAATTGTTCAAAACCTTATAAGGTTGTTGATTTTGTTTCACTAATATTAAGAGATAATATAAGTGATTCGTGTAGATTAATTATTTAATCTACACAATTTTTGAAATACTCTTTGCAAAGTGTTTGATTAATTTCCGCTTCTCACTGTTGTCTCGTGTGTGCCAACACTAAGGACAACATCTCTGTATATCGCACGCACGCACACTTTCAGTTGGTATCAGAGCCAACTACTTGATACACTAAGTAGAGATTCTGCTTAGAGTGTGTGTTTATTTACAATGGAGTATCCACTTTCGCTCGCACTAAAACCTCCAATTCTGGACGGCACAAATTATGCCTTCTGGAAACCTAAAACGAGGATGTACATCAAATCTATTGATGAAAGAGCATGAAGGAGTGTTCTTGGTGGCTGGACTCAGCCAAAAACTGCTGCAGATGAGGACAATGAAGCCCAAATCAAGAGAGAACTAGACTGGATCATTGAATGCAAAAGCATTGAATGCAATCTTCACCTCAACTGATGCATCAATGTTCAAAATCATTTCAAGCTGCATTTCATCCAAAGATGCATGGGATCGATTACAAGAACATTGTGAAGGATCGGACAGTGTACGAAGGACCAGATTTCGTATGCTTGGAACAAAATTCGAAAATTTGAGGATAAAAGAAGATGAGACCATCTCATCTTACAATGAAAAGCTGACTGAGATTTCAAATGAAGCTCATTCCCTTGGCGATCCAATCTCTAATACAAGGTTAGTACATAAAATTCTTAGATCAGTTCCTAAACGTTTTGAACCTAAGATATGTGCTATAGAGGAAGCTAAAGATACAGATGTGCTAAGTCAAAATGAATTAATTGGTATTTTGAAAACTTATGAGATGAACATATCTGAAAAGGCTGATAATGAAAAGAAAGTACTTGTTTTCAAAGGTGATGCATCATTATCTGCAACATCCAGTTCTGTAAAATCTCCTTATGTTACTGAAATTGATTCTGATGAAGAAAACTTTGAGGAATACTATAATGATCCTGATTACATGGCTTTTATGACTAGACAGTTTAAAACCTTCATGAAGAATAAAAAGTTCAAAGACAACTTCCAACCTAAGGTTCAGATTACTAATAATCAACAATTTCCTATTAGGAAAAACACCTTTAATCCTTCTAGACAATTAGAAAGAGGAAACAAGTTTAAATCTGACCAAGATTATAGGAAGAATGTTAAATGTGATGCATGTTCTGGATTTGGTCATTATGCTAATGAATGTGCTAATACTATTTTGAAAAAGAAACTAAATTTTAGTGCTACTTTAAGTGATGAATCTGATGTTGAGCATGATCCTGAAAAAGACATTGAACAAGCTTTTTCTGCTAGAATTATTTATGATGATACCTTTGATGATGATCTGGATGATTTTTATTATGATGTGAAGACAGATGAGCCATCATTTGAAAAATCACTGAGTAATAAAACTCCAGAATTTAATTGTTTCACAAGTTCTGTTACAGAGACAGGTACATCCAGAAAAGCTGCTGATATTCAAGACTTATTTAACACTGTGTTCAAACTTGAAAGTCTTTTAACAAAGAAAGATAAAGAAATTTCTAATCTAAAGGATAGACTAGAAGTATCTGTTCTTGATTTCAGAAAATATTCCTATGAAAATCCTTTGACAAATGAAGAACAACACATTTCATATTCTGAAACTGAAAAATTAAATCGTATTATAAAATCTTTAACATTTGAAAATGATGATTTAAGAAATTCTGTTTTGAAACTTGAGAGTGTTCTAACCAAGAAGGATTGTGAGATTGAAAAACTTGAAGAAAAGATGAAGGAAGTGTCTTTAAGCTTCAAGAAATTCTCTGAAGGACAAGCAAAATTGGATGAATCACTACTGCTCAATAATACAAGGAAAGCAGGTATTGGTTATAAAGGTAAAACAGTTCTTAAATCTCAAAGTGTTGGATCTACAGTTTTTGTCAAAGCTGATGATGCTACTGTTTCAAAGAAAAGTCTTGTCAATATGAAGGAACTTGTGTGTAGCTATTGTTTTAAAAAGGGACATAAAACTTATTATTATTTAAAAAGACAGAAGAATTTAAATGCTTCTGGATTATCTAAAATGACACCACACACAAAGCAACATTCACAGAAAACAGAATGGATTTCTAAAAATACTATATGTAATGTTGTGCATATGTCTTTGAAAGCATGTGTTCCTGGTTTATGGTATTTTGAAAGTGGCTGCTCAAAACATATACAGGTCAAATTGATTATCTATCTGATTAAAAAGCTTATAATGGTGGTAATGTTACTTATGGTGGTGGATCTAAAGGGAAGATCATTGGCAAAGGAACCTTAAATGTTCCTGGATTTCCTAGATTACCAAATGTTTTACATGTTGATGGATTACTTGCCAACCTTATTAGTATAAGCCAATTATGTGATGATGACTTGCATGTAAGTTTGATAAAAATTCATGCTATGTGCTAGATGAAAATTCTGATTGCATTATGATGGGTAATAGATCTGCTGATAATTGTTATTTAATTGAATCCAAAATGAGCTGCAATAATGTGAAAACTGATGAAAGTACACTATGGCATCATAGACTTGGGCATGTTAATCATAGACAGATTGACAGGTTAATTAGACTCAAAGCTGTTACAGGTTTACCAATGCTGAAATTTTCAGACAATCACATCTGTGGACCATGTCAAAAGGGCAAACAGGTAAGAGCTTCTCACAAACTATTAGGTCAGTGTTCTACACAACATTGCTTTGAATTGCTTCATATGGATCTTATGGGTCCTATGGAAATTGATAGTATAGGTGGAAAAAGGTATTCTTTTGTCATTGTTGATGATTATTCTAGATTCACATGGATAGAATTCCTAAAAGAAAAATCAGAAACCTTTTCTGTCTTTAAAACTCTATGCAAAAGATTCAAGACTGTGTATAATTCTAAAGTTTGTAGAATTAGATCAGACCATGGAAGAGAGTTTGATAACAGTGCTTTCACTGAATTCTGTGAATCTAAAGGCATATTACAGGAGTTCTCATCACCTAAAACACCTCAGCAGAATGGAATAGCAGAAAGGAAAAATAGAACTCTTCAAGAGATGGCCAGAGTTATGCTATGTTCTAAAAATTTAGCCAAAAGATTTTGGGCTGAAGCTCTAAATACAGCTTGTCATATTTCTAATAGAGTCTTGATTAGAACAGATTCTAATAGTAAACCTTATGAAATACTGAATAATAGAAAACCTAATCTTAAGTATTTTCATGTATTTGGCTGTGTTTGCTACATTCTAAATGATAGAGAACAATTGCATAAATTTGATTCTAAAAGTGACAAAGGATTTTTCCTTGGTTATTCAAGGAACAGTAAAGCTTATAGGATTTATAATCTCAGAACAAATACTGTTCAAGAATCTGTAAATGTGATTTTTGATGATAACTTAAGCATTACAGGAAACAGTATTGAAGAGGATGTCACAGACCTTGCTGATAGTCCAATAATTACTGACAAAACAGATCAGATCAAAGATGATGAACAGAATGAGGGAACACTCACAGACACATCTGCTGAAGTTACAGAAAATCCAGAAAATCTGTACAATCTGCATAAGACTCCTTCAAGGAGAGTTCAAAAGAACCATCCACAGGAGCTGATTATAGGTGATCAATCTACTGGAATTCAGACCAGGAGAAGGTTGGGTATAAATCCAAAAGATGTGGTAAGATCTATTTGCATGACTTCTGTGTGTAACAAGGTAAATCATGAGTGTTATCATTCTGCTATTGAACCTAAAACAGTAAAAGAAACATTAAATGATGAACATTGGGTAGAAGCTATGCATGAAGAGTTGAATCAATTTGTTAGGAATGATGTATGGACCTTAGTACCTAGACCAGATCATACAAATGTTATTGGTACTAAATGGATTTTCAAAAACAAAACTGATGAAATAGGCAACATTATCAGAAACAAAGCAAGGTTTGTTGCTCAAGGATATACTCAAGTAGAGGGAGTAGATTTTGATGAAACATTTGCTCCAGTTGCTAGAATAGAATCCATTAGACTTTTACTTGCTATTGCATGCTTTATCAACATAAAACTATACCAAATGGATGTTAAAGCAGCCTTTCTAAATGGAATCTTAATGGAAGAAGCTTATGTTGAGCAACCAAAAGGCTTTGAAAATCCAGAATTTCCTGACCATGTGTTTAAGTTAAAAAAGGCTCTTTATGGCTTGAAGCAAGCACATAGAGCTTGGTATGAAATGTTAACTGATTTTCTGATTGAATTTGGTTTTACTAGAGGAGAAGCTGATAGAACTCTATTCATTAAGCATGAGAAAAATGATATTATGGTAGCTCAAATTTATGTTGATGATATAGTGTTTGGCTCTACTTGTGATGATATGTTAAAACTGTTTGTGAATGAAATGACATCAACCTTTGAAATGTCCATGGTTGGTGACTTAAACTATTTTCTAGGCTTGCAAATCAAACAGCAAAATGATGGTATCTTCATATCACAGAGTAAATATGCTAAAAATCTTGTGAAAAGGTTTGGTTTAGAGAATGCTAAACACATGAAAACTCCTATGGGATCAACTCAGAAGCTGAGTAAAGACAGTGTTGGCCAAAATGTTGACCCAACATTGTACAGATCAATGATAGGTAGTCTTCTTTATTTGAGCTCTACAAGGCCTGATATTATGTTTAGTGTATGTTTATGTGCTAGATATCAGTCTGACCCAAAAGAATCTCATATGCATGCTGTAAAAAGGATAATTAGATATGTTGCAGGAACTTGTGACCTAGGCTTATGGTACAGCAAGGACACAAATTGTTCCCTAATTGGCTACAGTGATGCTGACTGGGCAGGAGATGCTGATGATAGAAAGAGCACCAGTGGTGGCTGCTTCTACATGGGAAATAATCTCATATCTTGGCATAGCAGGAAACAGAACTGTGTATCAAAATCCATAGCTGAATCTGAGTATATTGCAGCAGGGAGTTGTTGTACACAATTACTTTGGTTACAAAAAATGTTGTGTGATTATGGTTTACCTTGTGATACTCTAACTGTTTTTTGTGAAAACACTAGTGCCATAAATATATCAAAGAATCCAGTGCAACATTCTTTGACTAAGCACATAAGTATAAGGCATCATTTCATAAGAGATCTAGTTGAAAAAGAAGTGGTAAAGTTGGAATATGTTTCTACCGAAAAACAACTTGCTGATATATTCACAAAAGCTTTAGATGATAAGAGATTTTCTTCTCTAAAGAAGTCTCTTGGATTATGCAATATCTGAACACTGTATCAAAAGTGTTGTACCAAATGCGGCAGCATTTGGGACAACACCAGATTTGTTCATTTAATTATTTTTTTGTATAAATTTCGTAAGTATTGGATTTAACATAATTCTTTACAATCTTAGTCTAAAAGTCTTAAATTGAGTCATGTGGAATATGAGAAAAGCTTGTACAATCTCCAAATGCAAAGGAAATCACAAATTAGATGCTTTAAAAACCACTGAGTAACTAGGGACACGGAGCTCGCTACTACGATGTTCTCTTTTCTAAAGGTGATATATACTGCATCAAATTAAACACAAATCCATTGAGTAACTATGGGGCACGGAGTTCGCTGCTACGATGCACTCTTTTGAAAAGATGGATCAATGTGTAAATGTGATAAAAATTTAAGTGCAACACATATGAAGCAAATTCATGTAAAAACTGTGTTGAGATGTACAAAATGCCAACAATCTATTCAACACCTGACTCAGACTTATGATTTTGATTATTTATAGAATTAATTAATTTCTGATAATTATTATTTTTATTATCTGCAAATAATTATCTGAATTTAATTATCTTTATTTGTTCAGTTATTAATTAATCTATTTCTTTATTTTTAATTATCAGTAATTATTCTCCACAACAACACGAACTTTTATGGAGAGAAGTTAATTCTTCCACTTCCACTCTCTCCATTTCTTCACATACAGAATCGTGCTTCAACTCCCGCCTGAATCCCTCTATAAATAGACCTCATATGAATGCTATTTTATACCATCGAGCTTACATCTGTTTATGCAACACTCATTCCAGATTATAATTTTTGGCATAAGTGTTTCTTCAAAAAATTGGTACTTATCACTCTGGACGAACTGCACCTGGATTTTCGCAATTCAAAATTCAAAATCAACCAAGCCATTCTCACCTAATCTGCGATTTCTTCTCCAGAAACTCAAAATTATCCAAAAATGGTGACTATCACTGAAATTCCAAGCTCTCCCGCACCTGGCTCGCCATCCTTTGTCGTTGGAACCATGATTGTTCCATTTGAACCAGAAACCTCTGCACTTCCACTCGTTGTGTACAATCCCTTCGATATCCGCTCAGAAATGGCACATGCAAACATCCCTGAGTCACACAGTGCTGCTGTTGATAATCGCTCACCTTCTCCATCACCAATCGCACAAAAATCATTTCCTCTTGGAACCCCTTTCGAGAAACTGAAAAGGGCGTACGATGCCCTAGCCCGCAGAACAACCTCTCCAAAAATTGTTTTAGGTGGAGAAACTCTTGACAATGCAATGTTTAAAGACGATGTGCACATGGAAGACGCCTCATCGTCTGATGGAGAGATTTTAGCCGCAAAGATAGCCCGACTACGGCAAAAGAGGAAATTCCCTTCAAAACCAGCAAAAGGGAACGCAAAAGCCTCTGCACCCATCACTCACCGATGGCCTGGTGGTCGTCGGGTTTCTTACAGGACACTTGGACGACGAGTTGATTACTTTGGGAGGAAAAAGCCCAGAACGGACGACGGCGTAGCTCAACCGATCATCGTATCCAACTCAGATTCTAAGGGGGAGCCTCAAAATATCGATGATATCATCGATAACTTTCCCGAAGCTGTGTCCGTTGAGCATACAGATGATGACAGCCCCATTCCTCAGTCCGCACCCAAGAAGGCTCGAAAAACGCCACCAGTTGCCTCTCCAGTGGCTTCATCCAAAAGCACTTCTTCAGATTCGAGCTCATACGCCTCTGCTCCTGAGGAAGAGGTACCTTTTTCATCTGATTCCGATTATAGTGATAATGAGGTTGAGTATAATGATCACAGGAGCACCCGTTATAAAACTATTCGTAATAGGACTATTATGAGTGAACGTATCTTGAAAATTTCTGATTTTGAAGCTGCAAATCTCTTGGATTGGTTTAAAGAACGATCTCTTTTGGATGCCTTACTGTTTGCTGTACCATATGTTGTTGATTGGATTCATGAGTTTTATGCGAATGTCAGTTCCAAAACCGGTGATACAAATTCTAGACGATATGGTTGTGTTCCTTTCCGGGGTCTTGAAATTATTGTTACTCCTAGGAAGATTAATATGCTGCTGAAAACAAAAGTTATGGAAGATCCAGTGGTCACAGATTTTGATTTCATGATTAGTATACTTACAGTAGGTAAGATTACACATTGGGTACCAAAACTACTTGCATCTAGATTGACCAGCCTATACTCTGTTCTGCATAAAATTTTGTGTTGTAATTGGTTACCAACAACTAATAACACTACTCTCACATTGGAACAAGCTGTGCTCATGTTTAAGATTGGACACTTGAAACAATTCAATCTCGGCCATGTCATATTTCAAAATATGATGAATTTCACCTGCAATATGACTGGTAAAGGTCTTCTCCCGTATCCATGTTTGGTGTATAAGCTGCTGGCAGATAAAGAATTCAACAGGTTGGACACTGAAGTGATAAATGTCTATGTTCCTAGTTTCTCCATCTCACCACAGCTCCTACTTCGAGGTAGTGATCGTATTGTGGAGTTACCTATACCGAAGCCTAATGCCCACAGCAGTGTTGATCCGAATATGCCATCAACTTCCACATCACATCCTTCCTCAGGCTGTGTTGACTCGGTTTATTTGTCCTCACACTTTATCCTAAGGCAAGTGGACATTCTTCAAGGCACAATCACCAATCTTCAAAGCACTGTTGAAGACTTACTCATTCAGAAACGCTTCTGGGAGGATCTACTTTCTACCTCAACAGGGGGAGTAAACTCAAGAAGCTCAAATGTTCACAATGCAGGTACTGATCCAACTCCAGCTCAACAAGAAAGTGACATTCAGATTACAAACCAAGATACAGATGCTGATGATCAAGATATTGAGGATCTCTATGGAGATCTCAATATAGCTCTTTGAAGGCTGTGAAGAGTGAGGAAGTCTAGAGTATGGGGGAGTTCGTGCAGACTCTTGAAGATGCAGCTGATTACATCAGCCCAATCCTCCTCTTTACTACTTTCATTCATTTCCTCAATCTGTAAAAGTCTTTCTTATGTTGCTCACATTTCTGTCCCACATACAATTGCTCTACATTTACTGTGTTTTTTGTTTTTAAATCTAAGTACTTTGTTTTGACTTAGATGATGTGATTTAGTTTGGTTAAATACTGATTTTGATGTGTTTTGAATATCATGGGTATTGTTTTCTTTATCAAAATTCTAAATGTTGTGAACATTAGGAGTGTTGATGTAGAAAGGCCTAATTGGGGGAGATTGTTGATGTTGGAATAGGTGTTGTATTTTATCATCCAACATTCCAGTTACATATTGTACTGAATGTGCCAACACCTAGCACAACATCAGAATTTGCCCTTTCTCCTTTTACTAACTCTAACCTAACTTGTGTTGCTTAGTGATGTCCCACATGTAGGTAGAAGACGTGGGCAACACCCAGGTCATGCAGTTGCACGGGAGTGAGTAGTTTCTAAGCATTATTGTACAAGTCCTACAATTAAGGAGTTCTGAAGGGAGGTTACCAAAACTACCTTGATCCAATGGCTAAGATGATCAAGGGAGTTGCAAGGCAGTTCGTATTCATGGCTATAAATAGAGACCACTGCCTTCATTCTAAAGCACAACAAGAGAAGAAAGAAGACACATTCATTACTAAAGCTATCGAGTGCATTGTGCATTTAGCTTTAGGAAAATCTGTGGTTCTTCTCCATTGTAGATCATGTAAAAATCGATCTACATGATGTTGGGGCAGTAGGATTAGAAGCATATAAAAAAGATCCTGCCACAACACAAGACAACAAGAAAGAAAGAAGAAAGCAAAACTACATTACTATCCATAGTCACTACAAAAAAAGCCTGATTTTGATACCGAAATTTTGAGACGGACACCTAATCCGTCTCTAATAGATACGGATTAGATACGAATTTGTTAAAAAATCGAGATTTGAAACCGAAAATAAAACCGTCTCTCATTATAAACAGATTAGATACGACTTTTAGTTTCGAAAGTTTTAGATACGGATTAGATACACGACTTTCAATTTCGAAAGTTTTAGATACGGATTAGATACATATATATATCACCGTCTCTAAACAATCAATTTTTTCTCCCCGATATAAAACGAGATAAGGTGGAACACTAAATTTGCGTTACGGAATCTAACCATTTCTAATCTGTATCTAATTAGTCCAATGATAAAATTAAATAAAAAAAAATCAAAACCTTATATATAGAGAGAATTGAGAATGAGAGAATATGGACGGGTGAATTGAGTTATATTAATTTATTTACTTTTTTATTTAATTAATAAATAGTAAAAATAAAAAAAATTAATTAATATATATTCTATTTATCGGATAAATATAAATGTTAGAATAATACTATGTAGATATATTTTAGGATATATATATATATATATTATAATAATAATATTATTATATTATATCTTCAATTCCATATTGACAATATATAAATCAATTGATTCTCTAATGAAAATATTCCAAAAATTGATGTAAACATATTTTAGGTTAGATATATATATATATTATAATAATAATAATAATATTATATTATATCTTCAATTCCATATGACAATATATATATCAATTTTAGATTAAAAAAAGGAGATGTTATTGAATAATTTTTTTAATTTGTATAGTATTTTTAAAAAAAAATTAGATTAAAAAATAATTCTATCATCAATTTAGAAAAAATATAAACTAGTGAAAATATTCTAAGAATTGATTCTCTAATCAACGTACGTATATATGTATATATGAATGTTAGATTAAAAAAAAGAGTCATTCATTAATTTTTAAAAGTTTATAAATCTTTATAAAATTACTATTAAGACTTATCAAGAAACTTGTATAGTATTTTTTAAAAAGTTTTAGATTAAAAAATAATTCTATCATCCACTTAGAAAAAGTATAAATACGTGAAGCATTGTTAATTGTAAAATAGTCTCCATAACAAAGGGAATAAGATCAATTGAGATAAAAATCAAAAATCATTTTTATGTCAAAATGAACTTGAAATAAAAATTGAAAATCAAAAATCATTTTTTTTGTGTCAAAATGAACTTGAAATAAAAATTGAAAATCAATGAAGGGGTTAGAGATACAAATTAAGTTAAATCTAATTTATAGAAATTAATTTTACTAAATTTTTGAAAATTATATTTTAAGGGAAATTAAACCTAAATTCTATCTAATAATATGTCAATTTTTTTCCATTCTTAAAAATATGGTCGTACCTAATCCCTATCTAATAATAATAATAGGTCAATTTTTGTCCATTCTTGAAAATAAGTTTATATAATAAATATAGATATTATAATAATATTATGTTATATATTTCTTATCTTTTATATGGAAATATATTTTATATGACAATATATATAATATATGGACTAATGACCTCTGTCAATAATAATAATATTGTCTCTACCATCAAGATTGACCAGGTAAGTTATGCATCTCAAACCATTATTATAATATAATTTACCTACTATATAAATTTCTTTCAATCTTGGAAACTGAAGAACGTCTGTTAGGTAAGTTGTGCATCTCAAGCCTTTATTATAATATATCAATTTACTTATCATCAATTGGCCTACTATTATTATAATATTGTCTCTACCATCAAGATTGACGAGGTAAGTTGTGCATCTCAAGCCTTTATTATAATATATCAATTTACTTCGCCTACTATAAATTTCTTTCAATCTCGGTAATGGAAGAACGTCTGTGAATCGAAAGTGAGTGACACAAACCATCACGATTGACAAGGTAAGTTGTGCATCTCAAACCTTTATTATAATATATCAATTTACTTATCAATTCGTCTACTATAAATTAAAATTATTTGCAACACTATAAATTACAATTATTTGCAACACTATAAATTACAATTATTTGCAACTGGATCCATTTAAAATATAGATCTTAAAAGTGGGTTAATATATTTATCTCGAAAGTATGCCTCTTAAAAGTGGGTTAATATATATATTTAAATGTAATTTAAATAATTTAATTGAATTTATAAATGTAATTTAATTAATTTATTTGAATTTATAAAGTAAGATCGACTTTTACAATTGAAATTATTCAATAACAATTTTTTATTTTATTTAAAGTTACAAATTAATCAATTAATTATATATGTTAAACTAATATAATAAAATAAAGTGTCTAAACTATGCATAGTTCTTAGTATTTTACAGTTTATTGACGGCAGTGAGTAATTACAAATTTTAGAAATTAATAAAAAAAATTACATTTATAAATTTAAAAGTTACAATTTGAATACATGTAAAAGAAATAAATTAATATACATATACAATTAATATTAAAAGATAAAACAAAAGAGTTATGTGTCCTAGTGGCAGATGCTCAATAATAGACACTTGCCCACCTGGGTTCAATTCCCATATAGACCAAAAAAAAGGTCAGTGTCGGGTTGGGTTCGGGCTGGGACGGTGTGGGTTCGGGTCGGGTTCGGGCTTGGTGGGATTGGGATTAAGGCTTGGAATGGGGATTAAATAATTGGAGAGGGGGTGGTTGCATGGTAGGGTGGGATGGGTGTCGGGTCGGGTTCGGGCTTGGAATGGGGATTAAAGGCTTGGAAACGAATTTTTGCCTTGTGATACGGATTTAGAGACGACAAAACGTCGTTTCTAATTAAGAACGAAATTATAGACGGATTTTTGACCCGGATGTAAAACGGGTCGTTTATCGTTTAGATACGGATTTAGAGACGAAACGACATTTGAAACAGAATTTTGACCCGGATATAAAACGGGCCGTTTATCGTTTAGATACGAGAATATACGGTGTCAAAATCCGTCTCTCATTATAAACCGAAAAAAACGGTTTCAAGTCCGTCTCTTATTAGAAACGGAATTTAGAAAACCGTTCCTAACATTAGATACCATGCGATTAGGAACAGATAGAAAATGGTTCAAAAATCCGTTTCTAACCTGTTTAGATACAATGTTTATGGTATTTAATCCGTCTCTAAATCTCAGTTTTTTTGTAGTGATTAGTGCACATTTATAAGCCCGAATATTATGCGTATTTAATCACTGTCATTTATTAGGGAAATACGTTAGATCTATTAGGGAGATAGTTTCGTATTCTTTCTAGTAACTTTTCGAACTCGATTAGAGTTGTAATTGTTCAAAACCTTATAAGGTTGTTGATTTTGTTTCACTAATATTAAGAGATAATATAAGTGATTCGTGTAGATTAATTATTTAATCTACACAATTTTTGAAATACTCTTTGCAAAGTGTTTGATTAATTTCCGCTGCTCACTGTTGTCTCGTGTGTACCAACACTAAGGACAACATCTCTATATATCGCACGAACGGACACTTTCATTTTATATATAAAAATTTATAAAATGTGTCAAAAAAAGGTACTACAAGCTTTTCAGGAAAGTATATTTTTTGTAGGACGCTAACTTTAAGGTGGTGGCAATTTAAATACATATTTATTTTAGACCTTACGGAATTTAGGATATTAACTTTTAAATTATGTTAAGTTAGATCAATTTTAGCCCAAAATTCAAAATTGCAAGCTGATTTCACTACAAGAAAACTGCAATTTAGCCGCAAAAAAATTTATCGCTAATTCTAATATTTTCGTCGTTAACGTGAGTTAGCGATGAAATAATTTTGTCGCAGGATTTGTTGCTATATGCCCGTCGCTAACGTGTTTGCGACAAAAAAAAAATTGATTTTGTCGCAAATGTTTGCGATGAAAATTTGAGTTTCATCGCAAAATATTAGCGACGAAAATTTGAGTTTCATCGCAAAATATTAGCGACGAAAATTTGAGTTTCATCGCAAAATATTAGCGACAAAAATATAAGTTTCATCGCAAAATGTTAGCGACGTAAATATGAGTTTCATCACAAAATGTTTGCAAGGAAAATCAAACATTTGTTGCAAACACGTTAGCGACGGGTGTATAGCAACAAATCCCGCGACAAAATAATTTCATCGCTAACAAGCATTAGCGACAAAAATATTAGAATTTTTGTTGCTAATATTTGGCTATGATATCAATTTACGAATCATTCTCTAAACCCACTTCCGTACTCGACCAACCCAACCCGCACCCACACCCGTCCCACCCCAACCGAACCAATTCAATCGTTCTCTAAACCCACTTCTGCACTCGACCCGCCCTAACCCGCACCAACACTCGACCCGCCCCGCCCCAGCCGACCCCAACTCAACCCAACCCAACCCGACCCGCACCCACATACCCCCTCCCCCATTTTATTTAAATAAATATTTTATTTGGTCTTAGTGGGAATTGATCCCGGGTGGATGGACGTCCATAGCTGGGCGCTTACCATTCTGGCAGACTGCTCTTTGGTTCAGTTTTTAATATTAATTATATATGTATTCAATTGTTACTAATTTAGTTATTTTTACTCATTTAATAATTTATTTCACATTTATTAATTGATTAATTTTTAACTTGTAACAACTATATATGTATATATACATGTGTATATATATTGTAATTTTTAAAACAATTCCAATTGTAAAAAATCAATGTTACTTTAACAATTTAAAAAAAATAATAAATATTATAGCCAATCTTCATTCTCCCATCTTTAATTATGTCCATCTTCATTTGCATCATCATATTTATAAATATTTTTATAAACATTCATACTGATTTATAAGACATAAAATTTGGAGAATTATTAAACATTTAATTATATAAATCGATTTTCTTGATTTAATAAGCATAGTTGATTTAATATTAGCCACAAAATATAATTATCATTGTTGTTCTTATTATTAACAACAAAATAAAATAATTTGATAAAAGTGTAGCGATAAAATATTTTAATTTTGTTGCAAATATTAATTCCAAGAAATTAGCCACACAAAATATATTTCATCGCAAAATAATAGCGACTAAATATAATTTTCATTGTTGTCCTAATTATTAACAACAAAATAAAAGAATTTGTTGCTAGTTTAGCGATGAAATATTTTTATTTCATCGCAAAAAGTAATTTCAATAAATTAGCCACAAAAAAATATATTTCATCGCAAAATATTAGCGACAAAATATAATTTTCATTGTTGTTCTGATTATTAACAACAAAATGCAGCAATACGTTGCTAGTATAGCAATGCAATATTTTAATTTCATCGCAAAAACTAATTTCAATAAATTAGCCACAAAATTTCCTATTTCATCGTAAAATATTAGTGACGAAATATAATTTTCATTGTTGTTCTGATTATTAACAACAAAATAAAGCAATTTGTTGCTAATATAGCAATGAAATATATAAATTTTGTTGCAAAAATTAATTTCAAGAAATTAACCACAACATTTTCAATTTCATCGCAAAATATTAGCAAGAAAATATAATTGTATTATTAACAACAAAATGATGCAGTTTGTTGCTAATAAAGTGATGAAATATATAAATTTTATTGCAAAAATTAATTTCAAGAAATTAGCCACAAAAATTTCTATTTCATCGCAAAATATTAGCAACGAAATATAATTTTCATTTTTGTTCTGATTATTAACAACAAAATGAAGCAATTTGCTGCTAATATAGCGATGAAATGTATAAATTTTGTTGCAAAAATTAATTTCAAAAAATTAGCCACGAAAATTTCTATTTCATCGCAAAATATTAGCAACGAAATATAATTTTCATAGTTTTTCTGATTATTAACAACAAAATGAAGCAAATTGTTGCTAATATAGCGATGAAATATATAAATTTTGTTGTAAAAATAATTTCAAGAAATTAGCCACGAAAATTTATATTTCATCGCAAAATATTAGCGACGAAATATAATTTTCAATGTTGTTTTGATTATTAACAACAAAATGAAACAATTTGTTGCTAATATAGCGATGAAATATATATATTTTGTTGCAAATATTAAATCTAACAGTTTAGCAGCGAAAATTTATATTTCGTTGCTAAAAGTTGATTTTAGCGATGAAATTTAGATTTGTCGCAAATTTTTCGTCGCTATTCCCCCATTTCTTGTAGTGTTTTAGCCCGACATTTATTTAGACAAAACTCATTATGTGGGTAATTGGATCTAAGTTTTGACCCATGGATGACTAGTATACATATTGCAAGCAAAGTCGAGTATCTAATATTTAAGAAACAGAACCAAATTTGTTACTCTTCTTTTTCCTCCCCACTTTCTATCTCTAGGAAGGTGCCAAAATCAGAGTCGATTGCTCGACGTAGCGGAATGCACAAAAAGCAAAAATCACTTCCACAAAAGCTCAATAGACAACAGACCAAAAATGTAAATTAACCGCAGAAAATAAAAATACGCAATAACACCAAGAATTTTTACGTGGAAAACCCCTTCACAAGAGGGTAAAAACCACGGGACCCAGTCAAGCAAAATACTCCACTATATCAAATGAGAATTACACAGTTTCCTTCTCTATTACAAATAGAGGAATCAACATCAATAGCACCAAACTATCCTCAAGAATACTATTCTTGGAACACACAATAAATATGGGAAGAGAGCAAACTAAAATAGTACAATGAAAATGAAATCACAAATTTCTCTTTGTACATCTTGGAGACGAATTGTGAAAATTTACTCCAACCAAAATGAAGAGCACGTCACCATGAGCTCCCCCTTGAAATTTGAGGCAAAACAGTGAAGAAACGAGTCTCCAAAAGACAAACTCTTCTTCTCCCTCTCTCTTTTTCTTTCCCTCTCTTTCTTTCTTTTTTCTTGGTTGATGTAAAGTCAAAAGGTCACGGCTGCAACCCTTCTATCAACATATGATGAGTCGGGATTATTGCATATTTTTGTGTTTTAATTAGATATTATTTGAGAATTAATTTGAGATTTTATTGAGTTATTCGACTTATTATTATTATTATATGTCCTTCATTTATCTAGATATTTTATTTTCTTATATGATTCAGGTTAAATTGAAGCATTTTGATGAGAATGAAATTCAAGGAATTAAAAGAATTGTGTCACAAGTTTAAGAAAGTCCAAAGATGAAGAAAGAGGCTGAATTGATTAAAAGGGATTAATATCCTTTTCTGGGCGGATGCGCACGCACACGGCCCTGGCTATATACCCCTCCAGCTTTGTTAAATATACTCCCCCGATTCATACACTCCCTCTTAAAATGATATATGTTAGATGTACTCCTCCAAAATTACCCAAATTACCCTTCTCTTTCTTAAATGACATGTTAAATGCACTCCCCCTATTAAAACCCTAATTCCCCCTTTCTTCTTCCCCATTCTCTTAAAATCCAAAAAAACTAAAACCCTAATTCCTCTCCTCCTCCACCATCCATCCAAGCTGCCGGCGACAACGCCACCTTCGTTTTCGGCGCCGCCAGAAACAGCGTCGTCACCGCCAGGTACTGCTTTTTTTTTTCTTCTTCTTCTTCTTCTTCTGTAAATTTTTGTTGCCCTCCTCCCTCCCACGACCACCTTCGCCGCCCCTCCTCCCTCCCACGGCCACCTTCGCCGCCCCTCTTCCCTCTCTCGGCCACCGTCGCTGCCCCTCTTCCCTCTCTCGGCCACAGTCGCCGCCCCCTCCTCCTTCACTCCCACCATGGCACCATCTGCAATTTTTTGTTTTCTTATTTTCTCTCTTTTCGACAGCTTCTCCAATATTGCTGCCCCCTCCCTCCGTCGCCGCTTCCTCGCTCTCACGGCGTCGCCGCCCCTCCTTCTCCAGCGACGCCGGCTGCCGCCAATCCTTTTCTTTTTTCTTTTTTTTTTTTCATTCTCTCCCGCAACAGCAACAGTTCCTTCTTTTTTTTTTTTACGACAACTCTTGGTCGACGATATACACTATTGTTGATAAATAATTGTTGACGATAATGTATATATTTGACCAAGAGTTGTTGAAATTTTTAATATTTAAGAAAAAAAAAACTTTCGACAGAAGTGCTTTTCGTCGACAAACCAGTGTCGACAGGAGTGCTTTTCGTCGGCAAATCAGTGTCGACAGGAGTGCTAGCTTTTCGTCGGCAAATTAGTGTCGACAAGAGTGCTTTTCGTCGGCAAACTAGTGTCGACAGGAGTGCTTTTCGTCGGCAAACCGGTGTCGACAAGAGTGCTTTTCGTCGGTAAACCAGTGTCGAAAAATATTTTTTTTTAAACTAAGTTTTTTTTATAACTATTTCTGGTGCGGCGGCTGTGGCGGCCGAAGATGTGGCTTCGACGGCGGCCGAAGATGCGTGACGGCGGCGGCTGCACTTAAATTAGGGTTAGGGCTAATGTAAACTTTAATTTAAATTTAAAGGGTGTATGTATCTAATGAATTTTTAATGAAAGGGTAAATTAGGTATTTTATATGAATATTAAATTAATAAATGGAATAGGGGAGTATACTTAACAAAGCTGGAGGGGTATATAGTCAGCGCCCACGCACACTACTGCTGTGAGATGGGCCCATTAATTCATCAAATGTGTTTGGGCTCTAATGGCCCAAGGCCAATATATAAGCAGCCGTCATTTTTGTGGGGAGAGCAAGTAGCAGCGGCCGAATTCTGGGAAGCAGCGGTAGTGAGCATTACAGTGGAAAACAATGATTCTGGTTTTATTTATATTTATTGTTCTTTTAATTATGTTTAGTAGGTAGATCGTTTTTCTAGTCCGAGGATGTGAAACCTTGTGACAATTATATTTTTTTAATTATACAACTTCTGGTTGATTTTGATTTATATCTCGATTTTATTATTATTTGAGTAAATGCTGTGCAGGTTTGAATTAGGAGTTTAATAGGCTTGATCACCCAATTTTATCCCTATATCAATTCTAGTTATCCTATAAATTATAATCCGTAATTGTTATAATATTATGGGAATTGTAGGGGAAAATTTCAAAATACATCCTATAACTTAGATCGATTCCATTTTAAATCCCTTATGTTTTCACTTTTTCAAAATACGTCCTAAGGTGTCCAATTTACGTCCTGTAACTTAGGACAATTTCATTTTAAATCCTTTAAGTTTTCACTTTTTTCAAAATACGTCCTAAGATTTCCAATTTACATCATTTTTTTTATCGAAAAATAATTTTTTTCTAAAAGCTGTCATGCGCGGCTCGAACTTTTGTTTAAAATTGGGGCTTCCGGCAAATTTGGTTATTGGGCACCTTAGGACGTATTTTGAAAAAGTGAAAATTTAATGGATTTAAAATGAAATCAACCTAAGTTACAGGACGTAAATTGGACAAAAGGATGTAAATTGGACACTTTAGGATGTATTTTGAAAAAGTGAAAACTTAAAGGATTTAAAATGGAATCAATCTAAGTTACATGACTTATTTTAAAATTTTCCCGAATTGTAGCAACTAAGGCAGAACACCTTAGGGAGTAGTAACATCTAGGTTGCATGAAACGAGTGTCTCGTATTCATGGTCTAGTTTATCCTATTATTTTAATTCTTGAATGTGTTCCTCGAGTTCAACCTTAAATACATGTTTTAGGGTTATTCGTAGGGATAGATTAATTGAGGATCGTACATACTGATTAATTAAACGTAAGAAACAATTCGAGTTAGTTTGGTCGTACAACTGGCTTAGGGATAAGATTTGAGATTAAATTGAATTAACCGGGTTTGTTGATTGAACTGATATAATTAATCAAGGGAGGCTATCTGAGGGTTAAATCATTCACATTATTTGAGTCTAGTTGATTTTATATTTGCAATTTATTATTTCTTGCTTTTTAGTAGTTTGTTAGCCAACAATCAACTCCCCCTTTTAATTGCTTTCATAACACAAACTAGTTAATTAAATTACACCGTTCTATGTGAGATCGACTCTTACTTCTCAACTACATAGTGGGTATTTAAAGTAATTATTTTGGGTGTCGGCGACAGCACACCAACATATCTAAATGGGCTTCTTTTATTTATTAAACTCTTGGTCCAACTAATATTGGGCAAGCCCAACACTACCACATGTTGTATCGATTTTTTGACCATATATAACACCACCTAGCTATGCCTATCAATATATTTATTCTTTTTTACTTGGGGTGGATTTTTAATACGGTGTTGCCTCCATCACTATATTTTAGAAGTCACTCAATTTTTGGATCTTAAGATTATCTTTGAAATCACTTTCTCTGCTTTTCTATATCCCTCAAAAGTGGGACAAATATTTAGAATGATATGAGGAACTGGGTAATGAGATTTTAAAGTGGAAATGTCTTGCTTAATGACAACTTGTGGATTTATTAATTAGCTAGCATTGCAGAATAACATTTATTAATGAAATTTCATACGGAGTATTTGTTTTCAAAAAAAAAAAATCATATTTAATTTCTCTTTTATTTCTTTTGACTAATTATGGAGGGACGTTTGTCTACAAAATGATACTCTTGTTTTTTGTTTTTTTTTTTAACAGAAAAAAAAGGGTATTTCGTTACTAAAGAAACCAAGGTTACAATATGATTGTTAATTCGAAGGCCTAAGCAGTAACGGACCTACATGATGACCAGGGGCGTGGGCCCTCCACTAATTTTGTAAATTTATTAGGAGTATTTTGATAATTTCACACATATTAAAATTAATACTCTATTCTATAATTATTTGCACACTTCTCATATAAAAATAATCCACAAAATTAATATATATCCGAGCATCATTTTATTTTAAAATCGTCACTCATTTTGGGTCTACATTTTATCCTAAATTTCCCTAAATCTATTTTACATCCTACTAAATCTACCTTACACCTTATCAAATCACTCAAAATACGCTTTCTTATTTACTCTACATACTAAATTCAATTGTTTTTTAAAGTGAATCGATTAAAATGTGCAAGTTATCACGGGATGGAGGGAGTATTAACTTGTACCAAAACATAGCAAAAGTCAACTTATCCGATTAATTTAATTTAATGAAATGTGACGTATTGACAATTTTATAATATGAAATTTTGATGAAAATAATGAGTACATATTTTTTTTATAATAATATTAATCGGGCCCCCTACCGAAAATTTCTGGGTCCGTCACTGGACCTAAGTGAGATACGGAGTTCAAATTATGTTTTGGGCAGTGATGAGTCGGGATATTTCATATATTTTATGCTTCAATTGAATATTTTATGAGAATTAGTTTGATGATTTATTGTGTTTTTCCGACTTACTAATTTGTGGCCTTCGAATGCTTTGATATTGATTTTTGTATGTTTTCAGGTTGTTTTGAGTGTTTTTGATCAAGTTTGAGATGAGTGAAGTGTGGAGATGAATTGAAGGCAAGTCGTTCAGGATATTTGCGAAGAAATGACCCAACACTGAGGGGCTCAGTGTCAGATTGCAGTAAAGGATAACGCATTAGACGTGTCAGCCTAATGATTTGTGGCCCATGAGTTATTATTATCTATAAAAGGCCCAGCCCAATATTCACTTATTACGTGGGCCATGAAACCATTTGATAAAATTTATGTTTGAAGCCTAAGCCCATAATTTTCTAATTGTTGGTGGAGCCCAATTACTTCACTTAACCTAACATTGAAGTAATGCCATATGGGAGCTTGGTCAGTCATATATATTGCAATTCCAGTGAGCTTGGAGGGGGAGATTCGAAGAACAAGAAAGGAGGCAGCAATCGTGAGTTAGAGAGGAGAGTTCCGATGAGAGTCTACCGAAAGAATTTTGTAGCCATGTTCGGCTAATTTTATTTTCTAGTTCGAGGAGGCGTAAACCTTTGTTATGATTTGATTGCTCATTTATTTAGTAACGAAATTCTTAACTTGACCTCTTTGATTTCTTCGTTATTTGTTTTTATGCTATGCATGTGATATTTATTGATTTTGTGAGTTTGATCAACTTGCCTGATTAAATATTTATTTCTAGCTAAATTGCACGTTATAATCCGTAATTGTTATGATTGTGTAATTGGAGTAGAAAATAGGGCAGAACACTCTAGGGATAGCGAAGTCTAGGTTGTATGCATGAAACAAGCGTCTCGTATTCATAGTCTAGTTTGCTCTATTATTTTGGTTCGTTAATGCATTCTATGAGTTGAATCTCAAATACATGTTTTGGGGTTATTCATTAGGATAGGTTAATTAGAGGTCGTACCTTTTAATTAATTAAACTTAAGAAATAATTCGAACTAGTTTGGTCGTACCACTGGTTTAGGGGCAAGATTTAAAGAAGAGCTGAGATATTTGTGAATTTTAATTGTGTATGAAAATTATTCAAGGGGAAGCAAATTCGAGAACTAGAATTTTCTTTTATTTGTTTAAGTGTTATTTTTATTGCTCTTTAGTAGAACTAGGAAGCAAGAAATAATAAATTGCAATATAGAAATAACGAGACTCAAATAATGTGAATGATCTAGCCCTCGGATAGGTTCCCCTCAAATAATTATACCAATTTAATCAACGACCCTGGTAATCTCAATCTAATCTCAAATCTTATCCCTAAGTTAGTGGTACGACCAAACTAACTCGAATTGTTTCTTACGTTTAATTAATCAGCAGGTACGACCCCCAATTAATCTATCCCTACGAATAATCCTAAAACATGTATCTAAGATTCAACTCGAGGAACGCATTCAAGAATTAAAACAATAGGATAAACTAGACCATAAATACGAGACGCTCGTTTTATGCAACCTAGATGTTACTACTCCCTAAGGTGTTCTGCCTTGGTTGCTACAATTCCCACAATATTATAACAATTACGGATTACAATTTATGGGATAGCTAGAATTGATATAGGAATGAAATTGGGTGATCAAGCCTATTAAACTCCTAATTCAAACATGCATATCATCTACTCAAGTAATAACAAAATCGAGATATAAATCAAAATAAACCAGGAGTCTTATAATTAAGGAGGCATAATTGTCACAAGGTTTCACCTCCTCGGGCTAGAACAAGGGAAATTAACTACGCATAATAAACGAGATAACAAACGTCAAGAAGGAATTCATGTATTCCCAAAAAAATTGAAAGAATAAAAACCCAAAATAGTTGTCTTTCTGAAATTGCTGCTGCTCACGGTCCAATCTGCCTTGGGGCTGTTGTGTGTATCTTTTTCAATTCCCCCGAATTCTAAGATATCCGCCCCTTTTTCTCCCGAAATTACCAGATTTTCCCCATTATCAGGCCTTTCCAAATTGTTTCTTAAGGCCCAATACACTAGGCCCATCTTCTCCTTGTTGTGCTGTTTGTCTCGTTGCTTACTTTTCTGAATTACTATCCTAGAGCAGTTATTTCTTCTATATTCAAGTGTTCTACTTGGTTGGAGACGTCTAATCAACCCGAATATCTTGACAATTGGCGCCGTCTGTGGGAAATTGAAGTAGCTGCAGATCTAAGATGGGGAATTCTACCAAATACAACATAGAGAAGTTTACAGGCACAGGAGATTTTGGGCTGTGGAAGGTCAAGATGCAGGCCCTCCTTGAACAGCAAGGATTATTCGAAGCTCTCGAAGAATCCGAAGAGATTGTAGAAGAAACTGCAACAGCTGCGGCTGAAAGGAGCAAGTTGCTCAGAAAAGCTCGAAGCACGATCCTACTCTGCCTTGGAGATAAGGTCTTGAGGGAGGTTGCTAAAGAGAAGTCAACGAAGGAGGTTTGGGATAAGCTTGAGAAGCTATATATGGTGAAAACTCTTGCTAACCGACTCTATTCGAAACAGAAACTGTATGCCTTTAGAATGGGAGATGACAAACCCATTACGGAGCAGCTAGATGAGTTCAACAAGATACTTGATGATCTTGAGAATTTGGATGCCAAGCTTGAAGAAGAGAATAAGGCTCTGATCTTGTTGAGTGCTCTTCCTAAGTCCTTTGAAATCCTAAAGGACACCATCTTGTATGGTAGAAAGGAGGCAATCACATTAGAGGATGTGATCTTGGCTGTCAAGTCCAAGATGTTACACAATAAGACATCTCAAGGAGATAAAAGTAGCAGTGGAGAAGGATTGGCAATCAAGGGAGGTCAGAAGAAGTCTGTCTCCAAGAAGGGGTTTAGTCAACCCAATGGAGTTGATAAGGGTAAATCAGCAGTGTCAAATCAAGGGGAAGTAGTGTGCCACCACTGCAACAAACCTGGGCACTATAAGAGTACTTGTTTCAAGTACAAACAGCTTATGAAGAAATCTGGTCCCAAGAACCCTGTTGATAAGAATCAAGCAAATCAAACCCAAGAAGATAAGGAGCAGAAGGGCTATGAGTCAGCTCAGTCCCTATCCATCACTTCCACTAAAGAACAGCAAGATTCGATTTTAGATTCAAGGTGCTCTTTCCACATGACTCCAAGAAGAGACTGGTTTCATGATTTTAAGCATCAGAATGGAGGTTCTGTGTTGTTAGGGAATGATCACACTTGCAAAGTCAAAGGTGAAGGTACAGTACACTTGAAGATGTATGATGGAGTAGTGAGGATTCTCAAGAGGGTCAGGTATGTTCCTGAACTCAAGAGAAATTTGATATCTCTTGGTATGCTGGATTCATTGGGCTACAAATTCCAATCAGAAGATGGAGAGCTCAGAGTTTCAAAGGGGAAGCTTACTGTTCTTAAAGGTGAGAGAGGGAATGATCTCTACTTTCTTAAGGGAGGAACAGTTATAGGTAGATCAGATGTGGCAAGAGTGCAAGACAACTCAATGTTGTGGCACAGAAGACTAGGTCATGTAGGAGAGAAGGGCCTACTTGAGCTGAGTAAGCAAGGATTGCTAGGTGGTGACAAGATCACAAAGCTTGATTTGTGTGAGCACTGCATTCTTGGGAAATCCAAGAGATTGAAGTTTGGAAAGAGTTCACACTCTACCAAAGGAATTTTGGACTATGCCCATTCAGATTTATGGGGGCCAGCTAGGAATCAGACCACAAGTGGTGGGAGATATTTCATGTCTATCATAGATGACTACTCAAGAAAGGTATAGATCACTATCCTGAAATCCAAGTCAAAAGCATTTGAAAAGTTTAAGGAATGGCTCACTGAGGTTGAGAATGTCTCTGGAAAGAAGCTCAAACATTTGAGAACTGATAATGGGCTGGAGTTCATATCAGAAGAGTTCAATGTGTTCTACAAGAAGAAGGGTATAGTGAGGCATAGAACAGTACCAGGTACACCTCAGCAGAATGGAGTAGCTGAGAGAATGAACCAGACTTTCCTTGAGAGGGTCAGGTGCATGTTGAGCAGCTCTGGATTGCCTAAAGTATTTTGGGGAGATGCAGTGTCAATAGCAGCCTATTTGATAAACAGAAGCCCTTCCTCAGCTGTGCAATTTAAGACCCCAGAAGAGTTATGGTCTGGCCATGCAGCTGAGTACAGTAATTTGAAGGTGTATGGTTGTTCAGCATATGCCCATGTCAAGCAAGATAAGCTTGAGCCTCGAGCCTTGAAATGTGTGTTCATAGGGTATCCTTCAGGTGTGAAAGGATACAGATTGTGGTGCCTAGAAGCTGGAATGCAGAAGTGCATTATCAGTAGAGATGTAACTTTTGATGAAAATAGAATGTCATTGAAAGAAGAGGGAAACTTTAGTACAGCACACAACAAACCAGATGAGACACAGGTGGAGGTGGAGCATGAGGACATCAGAACACTAACTGAAGAGCAGATTGATCCAGATGAGGAGGAAACTACTCATAGTGATACTGATCTTCATGACTACCAGCTGACTAGGGACAGATCAAGAAGAGAAGTCCACCCACCTTAGAGGTATGGTCAAGCTGACATAGTATCTTTTGCTTTATGTGCAGCTCTTGAGGTGGAGTCTTTGGAGCCTAAAACTTACACAGAAGCCATAAACTGCCATGACAAAGAGAAGTGGTTAGTTGCAATGGAGGAAGAATTGTTATCTCTGAACAAGAACCAGACTTGGGAGATTGTTGAGAGGCCTAAGAACAAGAAACTTGTTGGGTGTAAGTGGATCTACAAGAAGAAGGTGGAGGCTCAGAGAGGTGGCAAGATTAGGTACAAGGCAAGACTTGTAGCTAAAGGTTTTACACAGAAAGAAGGTATTGACTTTAATGAAATCTTCTCACCTGTTGTTAAGCATTGTAGCATCAGAATCTTGTTGGATATGGTTGCTCAATATGAATTGGATCTGCATCAGATGGATGTGACCACAACATTTCTTCATGGGACTTTAGATGAGAAGATCTACATGAAAATACCAGAAGGGTTGGACATAGAAGATGGAGAAGACAAAGTGTGCTTACTCAGAAAATCACTCTATGGCCTCAAACAATGCCCTAGACAATGGTACTTAAGGTTTGATGAGTACATTTGCTCAGCTGGTTTTGCAAGAAGCTTGTATGACAGCTGTGTTTACTTCAGGAGGGTTGGGAGTTCAGTTACCTATCTTCTGTTGTATGTAGATGATGTGTTAATAGCAGGGGAGTCTATTAACAGTATCAATCAGGTTAAGGAGATTCTCAAAAGGGAGTTTGAGATGAAAGATCTTGGTGAAGCTAAAGTGATTCTTGGGATGGAGATCAGTAGAGTTGAGGGAGCAATTCAGCTTAGTCAACCTACCTATCTGAGGAAGGTGTTAGAGAGATTCAGGATGAATCAAGCTAAGTCAGTTTCTACACCAATTGGTCAACATCAGAAGCTATCCAATCAGATGTGTCCCAAGAACAGCCAAGAAAGAGCTCAGATGAGTAAGGTTCCTTATGCCAGTGCAGTAGGGAGTTTAATGTATGCTATGGTGTGTTGTAGACCAGATTTAACTCATGCAATGAGTGTAATCAGCAGATACATGAGTGATCCAGGCTTAAGTCATTGGGAGACAGTTAAGTGGGTCATGAGATATGTTCTAGGATCAGCTGAGAAAGGTCTGAAATTTCAGAAGATATCAGATGAGGGAGATCGAAGCACTTGTGGGATATGTTGATGCCGACTATGCAGCCAATGTAGACACAAGAAAGTCCTTGACAGGGTATGTATTCACCTTATTTGGTACAGCTATATCATGGAGGTTAATACATCAGTCCTTAGTTGCATTATCTACTACAAAATCAGAATATGTAGCCTTGACTGAGGCAGTTAAGGAGAGCATGTGGCTTAAGGGGATCTTGAAGGAGTTTGGTATATCACAAAGAAGTGTGACTGTCTTCTGTGATAACCAAAGTGCAATACATCTTACAAAGCATCAGGGGTATCATGAGAGAACTAAACATATAGATGTAAAACTGTACTTTGTAAGAGATATTGTAGAGAAGGGGGTGGTCCAGGTAGTGAAGATTGCTACAGAGGAGAACCCTGCTGATGCGTTCACTAAGGCATTGCCAAAAGAGAAGTTTGGCTTGTGTCTTAGACTTATTGGACTGCATTAATTCCTCTGAGGAGAAGACTACTGTTCTTGTGGAAGAAGATCAGCAGTGGAGGCTATTCTTTGAGGAGAATAGTGTTGGTGTTTTGTTTTTGGTGGAGATTAGTTCGATTATGAGCTAAAGGTGGAGAATTGTGAGTGTTATCTCATAATCTCAGAATCAGCACACTAAGTGAGTAGTGGGTTGATAGGTTCAGATAAGATAACTTAGGCCTTATCAGATGAGTTGAAGGGTTTCAATCAGATGAGAAGGTGATGCTTAGAGTTCATCACAGTTGGCTAGATCAGCACAGTACTTCAGCACAGTAGATCAGCTCAGTACCAGATCAGCACAGTACTTGGGTCAACACTGTACTTGGGTCAGCACAGTACTTGGTCAGTGCAGTTAAGATCAGCACAGTATGAAGTCTATCAGCAGAGTTAGTTTTTGATCAACAGAACAGAAGAGTTGAGTATTAGATCACTACACTACAACAAAATGCACTTTTCGTAACGAAAAAATTGGTTACTAAAACTCATTTTTTGGTTACAAAAACCTTTTGTAACGAAATATTTTGTTACAATAGTTGGTCTTGTAAAGCTCGTTGCAAAAAGTTCTTGTAACAAAAAAAAATCAATTTCGTTACCAATACAATTGTAACGACACCTTGTATTGTTACAAAAATCGTAGTAGTGGTAACAAAAGTTTAGTTACAAATAGTTGTAGATTTTATTAAAAAGATCAATTTCGTTACAAATAAGTTGTCACATAAAATCATATATTTTGTACTAAATAATGATTTATTACTATTTTGTATCATTTACTCGCTCATTTCATTTCAAAAATAAATAATTACTAAAAATAACTCATACAATTTATATATACATTATATTATACAATGATTTGAAAAACCTTAAAAAAACATAGGCTCATAATTGAATAATTTTATTTAAAAAAAGATAGTAATTATATAAATGGACTAAATCAACGTGCATTGTCAACATACTAAGAAAAAAAAATCAATGTCATTTGAAGTTAATTCAAAAACAAAATATGCCTAAAAACGCTCTTAACAATTATACAGAAATGTATTTTGACATTTCAATATATCTAATAACTTGCATTAAAAATCATATGCTAGATCGAAGTCCTGATTAGTCTTCTTGTCAACGATCAAAGTGAAACTTCATGGTCCTACAAAAGACACAATAATAAAAATTAGCCTTTTTTTTTAACAATAAAAATTAGCCTTAATAAGATAAGACATCTAAAGGGAAAAGTGAAAAATAGTAAAAGTGTGAAAACTAATGACAAGTACGTACCTGACAACGTCTAGGATAACTTTTGTGTGAACAATCCTAACAACATTTGCTTCATTTCATTCTGACTTTCTTTTAGACCTTTTATTTCAGAATTTTGTCTTGCTATCTCTTCATCTTGCTTTTGGCGCTGCTCTTCGTTGAACTTGATCTGTTCTTGTTGTGACTTTATAAGAGAAATAGCATCTTGTAACTCGTTTTGTGCCTTGGATAATTTCTCTTGAGTTTCTTGTAGTTGTGGTGGGCCACATCTTACCCTCTTATTTTTCCTAGATGGCACTACTCCGTATCCCATACCTCGCTCATACCCACTACGTGTACCAAGAACCTCCATCATAATTTCTCTTTCAAGTGGATTTTCTTCAGTTTCGTCAACTTGATTTATTTTTTGCTTCATTTCATTCTATAATTCATAAAAAAACATAGTTTACCAATATATTGACATTTAATTTTACACCCAAAATTTTTAAATGATAAATAATAACATATCTACCAACTTACATGCTTTTGTGCAGCTTCCTCGTTTACATATTCTCCATTCTTTCTTAAATGAGTGTTCCCAAAGTTATCCACTTCACTTCTGTTTTCCTATAAAATAAAATGATGATGTAATTTGAAAAAATGAGTAAAAAAAATAAAGGTACCAAATAAAAAACCTACCATTTCCATCAATCGTGTAACAAAGGATTTTGAGCCTGAGGTATGAGGATATGGCACATGTGACCTATTATCTCTATTTTTTTTTTTTTGACTTTACCTACAATAAAAATTAAGGGTGAAAGTTATCACTACAGAAAAAAATATAAGATTAAGTAAAGTGCAAGTACACAACAAGAAACCTGAAAATCTGGACGTGAGAAGTGATCACACTGAATATGCCATTTGTTAAGGTCAATCCAATCATATGGGGGTTTGGTTTTTGGATCTTCACCAGCTTCCATAACATTCTTGTAGTAATTACTTAGTGTTCCCTTCCAATGCTTATATGCATTATAAAACGTTGCATTTACACACTCTTTCACAAAAGGATCTTTTGGCCATCCCTTGACATGAAACCATTGCTAAAACAATCAAAAATAAAAGTCAAACACCAAATATTTATTTATATGCAAATTGCAATACAATATAACTTAGGATGTTGCTTAATATATAAAAATAAAAACTTACATCTAATCCAGCATAAACCGGCAGCCTGCTCATTTCTGGGACATCGTTCCAAGATTCCGTGAAATCAAGTTCAGGACTATGCCTTACTATAATTCCAATCTCGTTTGCAAAATGTGTTGCATGCTTAATTGGCTTCATGAAACCCTCATGAAACTCAATTTCTAGCACGTTTCCTCCCTAAAGGGTAATAAGTTAATCATTGACGTTATCCTAAGAGACTTGTATATTAAAAACAATTTTAACTAAGTTAATATAAATGGAATAGATAAATATTTACTTTAAATACTTACATTTTTAGTAATCTCCTTCTCAATTGATTTACCCACACTAGGTCCCCGACCTCTTTTTTTTGTTGTTGCTAATGAGATTTTGCAATCGCTAAAGAAAATTAGCATTCGTTATAATTTTAAGGGAAAATGTAACTAAATATTGAATGCAAACCTGTGTAAATTGCTTCATCAGGTGACATATTTCCACTATGGGAAGGACTTGAAGCTGTTGGTCAAAAATTTTAACGTATTACAACATTATGCATGTCTTCACATACAATTCGATGTGAGATGATAGTGTCATTTGTTTAGGTATTAGTCTAGCAAATAAAAAAAGAAAGAACAAAATCATTTACACCTTAATAATGATAAATATTAACCATCTTAGTTAAATACATATGAAAGTAATTATCAGTTGACTTTGAACCATATAATCCTAAAAATGTTGAACACAAAGATAAATTACCTGTTGATCTAACTGGTGCTTCTTCCGTTGACAGATTATTGAGATGTGGAGACATAGGCGGTGAGGTTGAAGTTGAGATAGGCAACTCTATGGTTAGATTTGAAATGTGTTCCATTGGTTGTTGGTTTATACTACTACTGCTCCGGCTCCTTGTGGTAGGGCGACGTAGTACTATTCCTTGTGGTGGCATGTTTCAATTCGGCTATGCATTAATACAAAAGTTCAATACATGTCAATTTAATCACATCTCATTATTTAAAGACTCAGTCAAATTTATAAAGAAAAATAAGGCCAAGAATCAACTTGAACCACACATTTTATAAAATAATCAACAAATATCAACCCTGAAAAATTATATATTATATAATATTCACTATACAGTATATATGTATATATTATATCCCCCACACATATATAACGCACATACATTACATATCTATGTCTATATATATATATATATTAAATAAGAGTATATGATATATATCCACGCACACACATCACACACACATATATAGAGAGGTAACGCACACATATATACACTTCAGTACTGTACAGTATACATATATATTATATGATCACACACATATACAATATATACTCGCACACACATATATATATATACCACGCACACATATATATCACGCACATCCTTTTTTTTATAATACAATATATATACATATATGTATAGTATTTCATTCAAATAACTGTAAATCAACAATTTCAGAAATTAATTAACTGCCCAAAATCAAAAGGCAGCAGAAAAAGAGTATAAAAACAACGCCATTTTCCTAAAGTTGTAAATCTAAGAACTACAGTTTCTAAACAGTTTGTATACATATACAGATATACCCAGGCACACACAACACACACATATACTACCTATATATATATATATATTGGAGAGAGAGATAATTACCTATGAAATAACACAATTACGTAAGGATTGTGGATTGCGGATTGCGTAAGAATTGTCGATCAAGTCAGATTGAGGAAGAAGAAGACCAAACGTTGGGTTTTTCTTTTCGAAGAGGTGAAATTTGAGTATTGGATTAAGATTAAGAAAGGCGTGGACATTAGAATTTTTATAATCTCGCGTGAAAAGGAGAATTTCATATTTGAAATTGAGAACTCTAGGGCTTTTCTTTGTTTTGGGCTTGAGGTGAGGAGTGGGAGATAAATATTTTCTTTTGTAAACTAATTCCTCTGATCATAATTTACATGTAGTTATAATGTATGATATAATTTTATTTAATAAGAAAATACATATATCTTTTTTTTATTTTATATATTTATTTATAGTTATATTTAGAGAGATTTTATACTTTCACTATATATACACATATATCAATTTTACATTTAGTTATAATTATGTGATTGACTATGAAAATCTTAACTCATTATAACACGAGACCACCTAAAAAGTTCCGCCTTCGTGAAGGCCTATGGGTAGCTATCTCATTCGTGAATAGGCGTACATGATCAGAGCCTCAATGTAAATCATTCTAGTGCTCACCTTCTACTCGTGTTTATATTTGACATTGGGCATTTCTACAATTGTAGTGGTAGATCTAAAGGGTTGCTAGGCTACAAGAGTCTTAGGTCATATGTAACAGTATGCTAAGATATATATTTCATTCGTACTTTTAGTTATAGGTCTCGACTCTTTCTCACTTTGTCGTTCATTCTGACTCAAACGTGTTGCATATGTACGTAATAATTTTTTTAAACAATCAGAAATAACGATGTTACATTTTAATTATCACATTTTTTTCGGTAATTGTGAGTTATACGTCATTTAATAGTGAGTAACATTAGTGTAAAACATTTCACACATGAAATATGCACAATTGAGATAATTTTCATAATTGTCCTTATATAGTAACACATATTTACTCATATAATAACATAAGACATGAGAGTGAGTTTTTGCTTTAAATGGGTATATTTTATGTATGAAATAGTTTATACACGTTTTTTATTTTTGCTAATTTAATATTAGCTAATCTTATTTCGTTGTAAATAAATGAATATAAAGATGTCAACTAACTTGTCAGATTTTAATTTGGATTCAGATTATATAAATAACCTTTTCAAAATAGAAGAAATACTAACATTTTTTAATTAATTATATTGTTTATAACATATACCTAGCCACAAAATATATTTAACGAGATTTTTCTTTAATCTTTATAATCCCATTATACTTGGATTTATTTGTGCACTGCCATGATTCTAGAATTTAGAGGCTAAAACTTTGAAATTATATGTAAATAAATAAAAGGTTCAACAAATAACAAATAAAATATATATATATATATATTTATATAACATCTAGTAGTCTTCATTTCCATTGCGAGAGAGGTAAGGATTGTCTTCTTCATCATCGCGACATTGGATGAGTGTTTCGTCGACCTCCTCTTCAGAAGAATAATTTTCAACACGATTTTCAACTTTCCTCATTTCTCTTACATCCTCTTCGTCTACAACATCCGGATCAATATTCTTTCTTGCTAAATAATCCAAACTATCATCTTCTTCTACTACTATTGTTCTTGCATTTGATTCATGTCGCTGGAATGCATCAATTTGACGACTTTGTTCTACATCATTCATGTTTTCTAATTCTGCATCTTCCACTTCTTCAAGTTCCCAAAGGCGTCTATGATGTATACGTTGCACAATTCTCCAATTATCACCAAGTTTAGTATCCTTAATGTAGAACACCTGTTGAACTTGATTTGGTAATACAAATGGATCATTCTTGTACCAACGAGATCTTACGTCAATGCTTATAAAACGTTTGTCTCTTTGCATAGTTTTTGTGTTGCCCGTATTGAACCATTCACATTGCAAAAGAACTACCTTATATCCACGAAGGAATGTCACCTCTACCACATTCGTTAAAAAGCCATAAAAATCAATAGAGTCATCTCCATGATTTCCTTTAACTACTACACCACTGTTTTGTGTTGTCCTATGATCTTCCCGGTCTTTTACATGAAATCGAACCTCATTAACATTACAACCAGAATAAAATTTTGTTAAGTATGATAGAGGTCCATTTGCCAATGCCCATAATTCTAATGAAACTTCATCAGGATGCTCGTGATTAAATAAGTTTATCTAGAAACACATGGAAAAATTATGTCAATATTTGAAGGATATAATTTTTTAATTAACAATAGAAAATATAAAACTTACATGATCTCTAAACCAATTAGAGAACTGTTCCTGGTGAACTTTCTCAACGTCTCTAACATTTAACTGCCTCAATTCTTCCACATGTTTGCTAAACAATTAATTATTGAGTTAGAGAAATTAATATACTGAAATACAACATTAAATAAGAAAAAAAAAGTTTATACCTTTTGTAAGTATCCGCTTCATAACAATTGTTCAGTATAAACGTTTGAAGTATGCCCATTTGCTCAGGTGTTAGTGGTCTAGAACGTTTAAGTGGTCCAAACGGTCGAACTTTTAATGAAAATATGGTCAATTCACACTCTTGACGACCTTCAATATCATCATAGTTTCTCTCAACCCTATTAAACCTTGTTTCAATTCCTTTAACATACATGGACATGAATGTTAAGCACTCTTTGACAACATATCCTTCAGCAATTGAACCTTCTGGTCGAGTTGGATTGCGCACACAGTCTTTAAGTGATTTAAGATACCTCCAATTAAAAAAATTAAAAATCTCATAATTTTAATATCTATAAGAAAATTTTAAAAAATAAAACAAAAAAAATAAACATAACAAAATACCTTTCTATTGGATACATCCAACGAGGACGAACAGGACCCGCAATCTTTGCTTGCTGAGGTAAATGAATTGCTAGGTGGACCATTACATCAAAGAATGCAGGAGGAAATATCTTCTCCAACTTACACAAGATTAATGGAATGTTTCTCTCCATTTTTTCTATATCCTCCGTCTTTAACGTCTTCGAACACAATATATCAAAAAATTCTCCTAACTCAAATAAAGCTTCAGTCACATTCTTATCTAAATACCCACGTACACCAACTGGAATTAGTCGTTGTAAAAGAACATGACAATCGTGAGTTTTTAGCCCTGATATGTTTCCATCTTTTACACATCTTGAGATATTTGCAGCATATCCATCAGGAAATTTAACTGATTTTAAGAATTCACAGAAGCCTTTCTTTTCACTAGTAGAAAGATTGTTTTTTCACTAGTAGAAAGATTGTAACACGCTTTAGGTTTCACAGTAGTATTCCCACGTGTTTGTAAGTGTAGCTCCTTCCTTATCTTTAGATCTCGCAAATCTTCACGAGCTTTTATTGTATCTTTTGTTTTTCCATCAATATTCAACAGTGTACCCAACACATTATCACAAATATTTTCCTCCACATGCATCACATCTAAGTTATGCCTAATTTTTAATTTATGCCAATAAGGTAGCTCAAAAAATATACTTTTTTCACCCAATTTCCTTCTTCCGTACTACGTTTTCTCTTTTTGTTACTCGTGATTTTACCAAGAATGTCAAATTTGTGCTCTAGATTGTTCAAGTTTAGCAGAATTTCTTCCCCTGTCCATTCTCTTGGCATTGAACGGGTCTCTGATTTACCATCAAACAATTTGCTTCTTCGGAAAGGGTGATCACCATCAAGGTAACGTCGGTGTCCCATGTAACATATCTTACTTCTAATTCCTTTGGAATCCGTCTCGTAAAGACAACATGGGCATGCTAAATATCCTTTTGTACTCCATCCAAACAAATTGCTAAGTGCAGGAAAATCATTAATTGTCCAAATTAGAGATGCACGCAATTGGAATACCTGATTACTACAAGAATCGTAAACTTGCACTCCGTGCCACAATTCTTTTAGTTCATCGACTAGTGGTCGAAGGTAGACATCAATATCTTTTCCAGGAGCACGAGGACCAGGTATAAGCAAAGTCATCATGAAAAAATCACCTTTCATGCATTTATATAAAGGCATATTATATGGAATAAGTATAACAGGCCACATACTATAGGAAACACTCATGTTACCAAAAGGATTGAACCCATCTGTAGCCAAACCAAGTCTCATATTACGCGAATCAGAAGCAAAATCGGGGTATTGTAGATCAAAATCCTTCCATGCAGGAGAATGTACCAGATGACTCATAATGCCTTCAGAATGGATAAGCTTCTCAGCATGCCATCTCATATCGAAAGCAGTTTTAGACGATGCAAATAATCTTTTTAATCTTTGTTTCAATGGAAAGTACCATAATACTTTTTGAGGAATCTTTTTTCCTTTTCCTTCATTATCTTTCCAACGAGGTTCTTTACAAATGGGACAAAAGTTCTCATTTTTATTTTCTTTCCAATACAAAGCACAATCAAACTTGCACACATCTATTTTTTCATATCCAAGCCTGATTCCAGAAAGAAGTTTTTTTGCCAATTAAAGAGATTCTGGAACTACATTACCTTCTGGTAACAAATCTTTAAACAACAAAAGTATCAGTTTAATTGCTTTGTTCGATATTTTGTTCATTACTTTAATATTAAGCAACTTCACTAAAAACTCCAGTAGAGTGTGATTCTTGCAACCAGGGTACAAGTCACGAGTCACATCAGACAATAACCTTTCAAAGTTCTCTGTATTTGATTCTAAAGAAGGTTCATGAGATTCTGCAGCTCTTACTTCACCTATCATTTCCGGCAGTTCATTACTTCTGCTAATATCATCATTCTCGTCATCCATTAAGTCTAAATCATCTTCTTCAACATGAACATTATTGGAAGTATTCTGTTCAAAGGAAAAGTTTTGCGAGTCTTTGGGTTCTCCATGATATATCCACTCTCGATAATAAACATAAAATCCTTTCAAGACCAAGTTCCTTTTGACTTCAATAACACTTTTTTTCTTTCTGTTTCGACAGCTATTGCACGGGCAAAGAATTCCACCAATACTAGACTCAACAACATTTTGTCTTGAAAAATTAATAAAAGATTCAACACCTAAAATGTATTTACTACTAAACCTATCTCTTTCACCAATCCAACTCCTATCCATGTCTGTAACATCTAAATAAGAAGTAGTTATTATGATCAGTAGTCAATACTTTTTAATAATATTAATTAACTATATAACTATTATATCACAAGAAGAACAAGAAGTTGCCGCAAAATTTCTAATCAACAACTTAATTTCTCAAGTTCCTCAGCAACATCTTTAAAACAAAATTTATATGGATTGTAACCTACTAACTAATTGTAAAACCATAAGAGATTAATTAACTCTTGTGCAATTAGCAAGGATGATAGCTTAAAATATTAATCAATCTTAATCACGTGATCCTATATCAACCTAATTAGTAATATAGGAGAAGCTTTCTTCTACTACATTATTTCACACTTTTCATTTTTATTACTGTTACAACGTTTACAATTATGAACATTAATCTATTATTCAACATGTAACACCACATACAACTCTTTTATGAAACAATTAAGCAGCACACACTATGCAACAAAATAGTATTTACATTTGATTTAAACAAACTAATATTATAAAGATCTGCATTTTCATAAGAATTGTAGTCCACTAACTGCTATTTCAATTAGACACTAAGGACAGTGTTCACACAATCTGGTAGCATTACATAACACACTTAATAAAATTTTGTTTTACTGACCAAAAAACAAAGACAGAAGCTAGCATTGCAATGGTAATCAAAATTATTCATTCTTTGGTGGGATGGTCATGACAAGTTCCTTTTATTTCTCGGCATAATAATTTTTCCCTTCCCTGCTTTTGAAGTAATGCATCAACCCTCATCCCAGCTTAAATCTACTTCATTTAATCATCTTTTTCTAAATTCATGATTTCTCAACCGTCTCAATCTCCAACTAATGTTTTAGTCCTCCACATCAACACAAAAGAAAGAGAAACTAAAAGTAAAAAATAAAGAAAAATTAATTGAAAACCATCTTAGATATGAATAATGACATCTTCAGAAAGCATCCCCAAAAATACTAGACTATGTAAAATTCCTTATATTTCAACACATTTAAGCAGATTCTAAGAGAAAAATGAATTTTAGATATACAAGCAGACATATGAATATAAATGGAATAATTAATTTCCCTACAAAAACTTCTAAGAAAGAAATTTTCAACATTCTTACTGGCAAGCGCCTAAAAGTAATTAACAAGAGAGAAAATTATGCATGATTACACAACATAAACTTGGTACCACACTCCATAAAAAAGAAAAGAAAAAGAATTGTGTTACTTGATTCTTAATTTATTGTTATGATTTGTTTTGATTAGTTTCATTATTTTAAGTTGGTTAGTTTAGTTTTCTTATTCAGTTTACTAAGCCCCATAACTGCAAGTGTAGTATAAGGGTTCATCTAATATAGTTGTATATATAAGTACGTCCCTTTTCACAAATTATTAACATTTGCAGACTGAAATATGAAGAAAAGTACATAGTGTCTTTATTGAATTGAAAGTTCTTAGTGTCTTTATTGAATTGAAAGTTCTTAAACTGAAGAGAAAAGTACATAGTGTTTTTATTGAATTGAAAGTTCTTAGTGTCTTTATTGAATTGAAAGTTCTTAAACTGAAGAGATGATAGAATTACAAATTACTGTAAACCTAATATATACTAATCCTGAACGATTAAAACTAAAAAACTGCTTAATTAACTCAGTTAAGCTAATAACTGCTTTAAAGAATGAATAAGTGAGAGTAGCACTTTTTCATAGTTTTATTTAAAACTTTTTCATTCCATAGTTTTATTTAAAACTTTTTCATTCCTTGAGACAGATCAATCAATATACAGAATACTTATATATATGTTGCCGTATACTCTAGATTTCACATAATTTCCCTAAACAAGTTATGTTGAATTTTTAACATTCATTTATAATAACTCATAAATCAAAATTATTATGTCTGCATAAACATAAATACAACAAGATTTAAAATTTGAATCAGCAACAACATTCAATTTACCCAATGATTTAGAGTCAACAAAAGGCTAGGGAAGTAAGAGAGGATTTACCTGAAATAGCAACAACGTGGGTGGTGGCGGCGTAAATCGATTTCAACCGGGCTTCAAGTGATGATGCGAATTGAAATAATAGAGAGGGCTTTGAAACGGGAGATCCGATCCCGACAGAAGTTGTGGCCGCCGGCAGAGGGGAGGGCGCCAGTAGAAAAGGAGTTGTGGATGCGACTGTGAATTAGAACTAACGATTTATGTGGTAATTCTCTCACAGAGGTGAAAACCGTGAGTTTTAATGCGTAGATTGTGACTGATAAAGGCTGATAAGTGTTGCGCAAGTTTAGGGATTTAGGATTTGAGATTTATGTTCCCTCCAAACTTACCCGCCTTTTTTAAAGAAAAATCCTAATAGAATATATTAATCTTGCTCGTTTTGGCGATAGTGTAGGCTTTGATCAACTTTGGGATGATATTCTCTCTGAAACATGTAACAGAATTCTGCTGGATGATATTCTACTATAAATATAAATATATATATATATATATATATATAAACACCAAATAATATATATATATAAAAGATAGAACCTTGCACGAATTTGTATATATGATAGTCAGATTTATTATCAAATGTATATATGATGATACAGTAAGATTTGTTATCAAAAATATATATATATATAATAAAATCTTTGAGAATCCTTGTGCACGTCAAATTTGTTATCAAATATATATATATAATATATATATAATTGTAATAATAATTAAAATAAAATAAGACGTATGGGTAGGATAAAGATATCTTTGATTTTAAACAGAACGAATAAAGTAAAATAAAAGTTGTTTACTATTTGTAACTAAATTTTTAGTATTGGTAACGATTATTACTTATTGTAATTTAAAATTCAACCTTTCGTAACAAAAATATAATTTCGTTAGAATAAGTCAACTTTTTGTAACCACTTTAACGTTGGTTACAAATAAATTAGTTACAAGAAATGTATTTTATTGTAGTGTTAAGTAGTGTTCTGATCTTTATGGACAAGTCTTCTGATATGAAAGTTAGTTAGTTTAACTAATTGTATTACAGTTACAACTACTTGAGAGCATAACTACCATTTCAGTTGGGCAATAACAGAGCACATGGGTTGTTACAAGCGGTTGCAAACGGTTGCTAACTACTCAAACAGTTCCTAACAGCAGCAACTACCTTTGGTCTTTATAAACTCTTGTTTGTGTACATTGTAAAGGTTAGAAAAATCATAGAGTTGATTTTGGATGCAAGTACGATTGTAATATTTGAGTTGTGTGAGTTCACGAGTGAAGTGAGGAAATATCCTATTCCGAGTGAATGAGTGTGTAAACATTCTTGATCAATCAAAGAAGTACTCGTCTGGTCCAGTGGATGTAGATCACATTGATCAAACCACTTAAATTCTTGTGTGTTGTTTGTCTCGTTGCTTACTTTTCTGAATTACTATCCTAGAGCAGTTATTTCTTCTATATTCAAGTGTTCTACTTGGTTGGAGACGTCTAATCGACCCGAATATCTTGACAATTATTTTATTACTTACAGTATATAGTATTAAATAAAGAGATCGGAAGTCTGACGTGAGATCATTTCATTCAAGCTTTTGTCATAAATAAAATGTACTTTCTTAGATCCATGCATTTAGAAAATTTTCATTCAAGTTTCTGTCATAAATAAAATGTACTTTCTTTGTTCCATGCATTTATAGAAATTTAGATGTCACATCCCAATTTTCATAAAAGTAGGTTTAACAAAAATGACAAGCAAAATCAAAGTAAAGAGGCATGAACTGAAATTTTAACCTATGAAACTAGAATTTCAAACATGTTTAACAATAAAATTATATACTTGAATAACAACGGAAGACTCGATGAATAAATAACTGTCTCAAAAGACTGTATCATGTTTCAATATCTCATGAAAAAATTAATAAACAAATGAATTAGTCAAAATTCTTTTACAAAGTGATAAATAATGCTAATTCGTCATCCACCACTCCTCCTCAACATCAACTCATTATCCTGAAATGTTAAATATTGGGGAGAGTATGCAAGCACACTCAGTGGAGTCAAGTTATTTCAAACTAAATACTGAAGATAAACAGTGAAGTCATCAACATAGAATAAATAACATTTGCATATATACTTTGTCAACTTTAAATTAAACAATATACTTTGCCATTGAACACATATACTGTTGGTCCTGAAAGGAGTATGTAACAAGTGTATGGGGGGGGGAATACACTTATATGCAATTCTTTACAATTTTTGATCAAACCAGAGCTCAGCAAGGTTGTCTTGGACAACTCTGCTGAAGATGATTAACTCTTCTAAGATAATCAAACTACTAAGTACTATTGAGTACTTAGTTGAATAACTATCTAGGGGAGTTATATGTGCGGAATAGTGGTTGGCCCTTTAGTTTTAGACTCCTTTAGATTCTGAAATCACTTAGTCAAATCAATACAATCCAGTTTAATTTCAGGGAACTTGTCCAATACAGTTTTGCACAGTCTTTGAATATGTTCTTTGAAAGATCAGTTTTGTGTGCAGTGTTGAATGTATGAAAGTACTTGTAAAGTAAATCAGCACAGGAGTTTATAGTGGTTCAGAGACTCAAGCTCCTACATCCACTTTCCCTGATTTAACAGGATAATTCCTTTCACTCTTGGAATTAACTTGTTTTATAGTGCCAAGGTGCACTTGATCAATAACACCACTCCTTGGTGAAATGATCCCTAGGATGTCTAGAGTCCTAGTACCCTCTTCTCAACTCAGAACTGAACTGTTCTTCTCTCAACAGTCAGCTCCTACCACTTCTACTACTACAACCTTCTCTCTTTCTCTCTTGAAAGGGGTAAGGATTGAAGTAAGGTTCCAACTAATGAGATATCCTTTACAATGGAGATCAGTGTATAAGGATTAGGATATCTCTCTAAGCTTGTGTATGGATATACAGTAAGTTCAGCTTAGAAGAAGTGTATAAAGACTAAGATAGTCTCTTTGAAAGCTTGAGAGCACTTGTCAACTTGTAGGATAGTTGGATATTCTTGTCAAGGTTGAGGTGCTCCAAATGGTCTTCACACTTCTTGTATTTATAGACAAAATGGAGGATTTGCCCGTTGGAGAGGCAGCCCCAAATTGCTATAAATGTCTTCCTTGAGTTCTTCAAACTGGAAGACAAATTCTTGATAGTGACATGTCCTCATTTGGGTAATAAACGGCTTGTAAGACTTTGTCTTCATTCTGCAGCACTTTTCCCAATGTTTGACTTCTTGTTAGGACTTGGACATGGCTTCTGAAGATTGATCCAATGATAGGAGAACATTCCTTATCAAATGGACAACTCTCTTTATCACTATCAGCAGCTTTTCTTATCAGCAAGGTTGACTTGCTCTTCATCAGATGACTTGGCTCTTTCCCTTTCCTTCACTTCAAGGAGATCTTTGCATGTTGTATTGAGATTCTTTGGGGAATGGTTGTCTTTACCTCTTCAGCATGGTTGGCCTTCTGTTCTGGTTCAGGTTTGCTGAGATAACTCTTCTGGGACAACTCTCCTGATCAGAGCTTATGACTAATCTTGTCCTTTTGAGCTTTGCAATCTTGTTCTTGCATGGACATAGTTCTTCAGGACAACTCTTCTGATCAGAGCATTTGGTTTCCTATGAAGTTTTCTTGTCCTTAGAGTTTGTTTCAGACTTTGAGCCTTGAGGGGGCTTGATCTTGATCATTTTGAAGGCATAAGTTCCCCCTTACAATGTGCATCTAATCATCTAAGAGCTACCTAACTTATTAGCTTCTCATCTAGCCTTATACTATGTGTTCTAGCATTTTTAGAACACAGTCGTATTGACTCAGGCATGTCTCAGGGGGTTTTGGTATTTAATCAAAACATGTCTCATTTTATTCCCCAACAATTTCCCCCTTTTTGATGATGCCAAAACCTACACATTCTATGCAAAAGTGACTTGTCTATACCTATTACATATATCTTCAGAAGTGATGACTGAGGTCAATATTCCTGAAAGAGTAATGTGTTAGTGTATACACTGTTTTTGTTGCAAGTAGGTTTCATAGATAGGTATAGAGAGATGAGTGTTTCTTGATTCAAAATAAGTTCAACTATCATTCATTCAAAGATCATTACAAGCATGTTGATAGTTGAAATTAACATATCAGAGCATGAATCAACAACATTTAAATACATCAGAGTATTTCATTCTAACAATTCAAGACATAAACAAGATTTTCAGCATCAGAGCACAGAGCTTGTATCAGAGCAATCCATAACAAATCAGAGCAAACAGATTAGCACACCACATCAGCAATCTTGACCATATTTCAGCATAGTTGATCAATCAAGAAAGGTCAGAAGACTTAGCCATTTCAAAGATCATCCTCAGGAGGTGGCAGCATTCCATACTGTGCCCACACTCTTCTTTTCAATGCCATGGCTTCTTGGTTGGTTCCCTTAGGTCCAAGAACCATCTTGTTTAGCTTAAGGATCTCAGTGAATTCTCTCAGAATTCTTGCTTGGTCAATCCATCCTTCAAGCTTTGGAGGCATGTATATGATTGGCTTGGGAGCTGTGAGTTCAATTCTTGCAATGTCAGCAGCTGCAAGCAATTGTTGATAGAGTTCTCTGTAGTATTCTATCATGAACTCAGCAAAGGCAGAGTTGGCATCTCCTCCATTCCATCTGTCAATGACATAGTAGTCATAAACAAACTCCCGTTTAGCTTCCACCCATGTATCATTCAGTTGAACTGGCACCCATTTATCCAAGTGTGGATATTTGGTGTCCATTGGGATTAGAAGTTGAGGCTTCATTTTGCTGTATATTGCTCTCCTTCTTCTAGGTTTCTGAAAATTAGCTCTCCTCTTGTCTCTTTCTCTCTGTGCTTCATCTAACAAGTCCATTTTCTCTTGGGCCCTCATCATGGCCAGTTTCTGTTGTGTTTCAGGGTCTTTGCCATACCCTTCATGAAACAGTTTTGATGGATCATGAGCTAGGACAGTTGTCTTCTTCTTAGGTTCAGGTCCAAATCCTTCAGCAAATAGTTCTTCAATATCTTCAGTGGACTTGGAATCTTCAGTAATTTTGGCAGATTCAGAAGACTTTTCTTTTTCAGTAGTCTTGGCTTTCTCAGCAGTTTTGGCCTTCTTTGAAGTAGGCACATCATCATCAATTCTGAACTCAGGTGGAAGATCAAGGCTGTTAGGTAAGTCAGTGAATGTCTCAACTTGCCTTTTCTTTCCTTTTGCCCTCTTGATCTTTCCTCTAGTTTGGACACCTTCATCACCTTTGTCCAAACCAGACACCTCACCACCTGGTCTTTGTTGTAACCTCACTCTTTCCACTTGAGCTGAGGCCATAGAATTCTTCAATGCAAGTGCTAATTGCTCTTCTTCATCCAATTCTTCCAAGTTTAGCACTGCAGGTTCTTTTCCCTTTCCTTCAGCAGCTTTGTCTTTTCCTTGAACTGGGCTTCCAATCACCAAGGCACCTTTTGCTCTAGCTCTTTCCCTTTCCCCCTTTTTGGCAGCATCAAAACACTGGGGTTTTAGCTCACTCATTATTGTGGCCATTAGGGATTGGGCCTGGTTTAGGGACTTCATTTCGTCCAACAAATATACATTTTCATCATGTATATTCTGCATCCTGTCACTGCTCAAGCTAAGAAAAGCTAGAACAGGCTTCATCTTTTGATGAACAACCTCCTCCAAGGTTGCTTTCAGGGATGCATCCAGTTGGGCTTTGAGAAGCTCAGTGAGGTTGGCCACTGCACCTTCAGCAATGTTGGCCAGTACCTCCTGGGAAAATTTTTCTGAGGCTGCTTTCACCATAGCTAGCCTTTGCTCTTCAGCTCTTTTCTTTTGCAATGCAGTCTTCTTTCCAAGAGCTTGCTTGACAGTTAGCTTGAGAGCCTTGACATTGGCATTGTGATTGTCTCTCAGCAGCTTTTGCTCCTTCTTGACCTCCTCTGAGATGGCTTCCATGGTGGATTTGGCTTTTTGAACTTCAGTGGAAATGGTTTGGAGGCCAGTTTCCACACCACTAATCCTTGCTTCTAAAGTTGGTAGCACAACATCTTCAGAGCCAGTGAGCCTCATTTCTACAGATGCTAGAGTCCTTCCTTGCTCATTCAATGCTCCTGAAGTTTCAGCATGAGCAGATTGGACTTGATGAGCCAAGGAGTCCAACTTCTCTGATTGCATTCCAAGCAAGGCTTGAGCTGAGCCTGTATCTACTTGGATAGGGGCATCTGTTAAGAACTCATCTGCAAAAATTTGGTCAAGGGAAATACCTGCAACATTAGACAGATCAAACAAGTTAGGAAATAGACACTCATCACCCTCAATTTCTTTTATATAAGACTCTGATACATCAGCAACCTTCTTCTCATTTTAAACTCTTTCTTTTCTCCCTTCTTTAATAATTTCCTCACTTAAAGAGACAGGCCTCCTCTCATCAAGGGATTCCTGAAGTTCAGATTTGACTTCAAGAATAGCCTGCCCTTCCTCACTTATATCACCCTCATTTGGTGGTACACTCACTATTCTAGTGATCACCACATCTCTCTCATCTACTACTCCCTCTGGTTTTTCCACTATCTTCTCCTTTTCAACTCGTTCTCCTAAACCTGCAACATCTCCACCTTCAACAAGGTTCAAAGATGGCAGTTGTGGGGAGATCACAGTGCTTACATCAACAGCCACTGAGTCATCCTGAATGATTAAGGGCTGATCAGTGTCCAGCTCATCTGACACTGAATAGGCCTTAACCAAACCAGCCTCTAAAACAGGAACCTCCACATCTTTAGGCTGTGCCTTAGGTTCAGAAGAACCTTCATTGGCAGATGTGTCTTTGGTTGTGTTACCACCCTTGGTCAACACCTCTGAAGATACAGAGCCTTTCCTATGATAGGTCTTAGGAGGATTGGATAGTCTCTCTGACACAGAAGGTATAAGGAGATTGGCTTGAGGGGTTTCAGGAGGGTTGGGTTTTGAAGAGTTTGAGGGATCATCAGGGGAATCATCACCATTAGAGCTACTGTCAGGGTGTTTGATTCCCTTAGCTTTCCTTTCTTTCTCCTCCTTAATCTTATCAGCTACCAGTTTTGCAAAAACTTCCTCATCAATGAGAAATCTTGTCTTTGAAACTCCAGCAAAGTTCAGCAATCTGTTCTCCTCTATTTGCCACCAGTTTGCACCCTTATCTTGGATGACTTGTGATATCTCCATCATAGACTTGTCTTTTACATCAACAAGCATCCTTAGATCATGAAATGTCTTCTGAATTCTTGGAAATTCAGCAAGCTGTGGGTACAGATTGTCCACAGTAGCCTTTGCTCCTCCTCTGAGCATACTTTCATAAGTATACTCCTCCTCATCTCCACTTGAATGGGGACTATGGGTTATAGGGGAGTTGGCTCTGGGTTCTCCTAAAGTGGCTTCAGGGAGGTTTAATTCAGGGATATTGGCTTCAGAAGGGTTTGTTGCAGTAGAAGGTGCTTCAGTTGCTTTTGAGAGCAATGAATCTGAAGGGGCTTTACTCAGGGGGGTTGGCTCATTGAGTGCATGTTCTAAGAGTTTTGAGTAGTTGAGCATAGATGAGTCAAGGGGAGACAGGAGTCTTGTCTCATCAACTGCTAAATCTGCAAGCACATCAATGCCACTTCTTTGCACACTTCCTTCTGGAGAGTATCTCTTAGTGAGATCTACAGGGGTAATGGGTTGGTTGGGAGGGGTAATGTGGGTTTCAGGGGAGTTGGGCTCAGGATTCTGAATTTCAGGGATGTTGGCCTCTATAGGTTGTCCTTCAGGGACCTTGGATTCTGGGGTTCCAGAGCCAGATGAGTTGGTCCTTGACCTAGATTTGGTCCTGCTTTCAGCTCTCTGCTCTCTCTTAGAGCAAGTTGTAGAGACCTTTCCTCCTGCAGCTCCAACACCTTTTCAGTAGGTTTGGCCCTTCTCTTGTTGGCCCTACTGCTCCCACTTCCTTCCACTTCTTTTTCCTCCTCAGGGACAACTTCCCTGATCCTCTTATCACCCTTCTTCTTTTCCCTTGTCTCATTGTACTTCAGCCTTAACTCCTCTGAGTGGTCAGAAGGCACACGTACTCCCTCTTCTGCCACTTCATCAACTTCAACTGATGCTCCTGAGGCTTCTCTTGAAGATATTTGAGACATCTTCCTTGTTTTGAAAGCCCTGGCCTTGGTTCTTTTCTTCATCTTAGGCTTTTCTTCAACCTGTTCTTCAGCAGGTTTGGCCATAAGCTTCCTCCTTTGCTCAGTTTTCTTGCTGAGCTTCCTGAACAGGATCTTTTGGGCTGGGAGGGGTTTAGCAAAGGTCTGCATTTGAGAATAGTGGGAAAACCTTTCAATCAACAAGCTTGCCCTGGTGCAATACTTGAGTTTCCCTTCTAGCACAACCTTGTTGTGAGATTTCACTTTGAATTTAGCCTTTTCCTTCATCATTTCAGACATGATGAAGGTCCTCCAATCAAACTTGATGCCCTTATCACTAGCATCAATTACTGCAGCCATAATTCTGATTCTTGGATGGCTGACTTGCTCCAAACTTCCAGTGTTGCTCAAGAGACTCTTAGCAACTACCTCAAAGAGGTTGAGAAATTCTGGCTTGAGAGTCTTCTTGTTTTGTGTTGAGGAGAGAGGACCTGGTACTAATAGCCATTCTTGAGCTATTTCATCTTCATGTCCAGTACCATAAACTTCTGGATTCCTTCCCTCATAAGGCAATCCAAAGGCTCCTTCAAGATCTTCTGAAGAGAATTTCACTCTATGAAATTTCTCTTCTTCCTCACCCTCTGCAACATATGATAATCTGGTGGAAGCTTTACCATCTGCAGGGTTACCTCTCCACTTGAGAAAGGCAAAGAATTCAGCCATGTAGCTTTCCAAGCATGAACTTGGTCTTTCTTCCATGAACATCTGTAAACCAGCTCTTCTTAGCCATCTTAGAGTTGGTGTAATTTCAGGATCTTCACTCTCAAAGGATACTATGGGCTCAAAATGAAGATTATTTTTGTTGCTCAAGTATCCAAAATCAAGGTCTAGAGCCTTGTTGGAAAAATCAACAAGCATCTCTGGTTTAATTTTGGGGGCCATTGAAGGTTATAGAGAAAGTTTGATAGAGAGTGAGAGGGTTTGAAGAATTTTTGAATTAGGGTTTCGAATTCTTGGGGAAGAAGTGTTGTGGGGGATCTTAAGACTTGTGAATATTCTAAAAAGAATGTTTTTCAATGAGTTGGTGAGGTCTTGATGCAATTCAAAGGTGAACAAAAATGGAAATCACCAATGAACGGCCAAGATTGATTTCAGGGGAGTTGGCCAGTTTTGATCCAATGGTCAAAAACCAATGTAACGGTGAAAAACTGTTTTATTCAAAACGTGGGAGGAGTTTAATGTTTGTTTAAAGCTGGGGGAGTTTTCGAGATAGATCATGTCCCAAAAAGTTTAATGCAAACAAGAGTTAAATATTGGCATTTAATGCATGGAAAGTGACCTTTTGGGTGGGAGACAAATTAAATCCCAAAAAGGTGAAATCTGATTTTCAATGGGACAGACTTCGAAATAGACAATGATCACCTAAAATAGGTGCTTATCAGACCAAGGTTTGGTTTGATAGTTAGGACAACTTATCTGACCCCACTAGGACAAGTGTCCTGAAAGATTTGGACAACTGTCCTGAAGTTCAATGGACAAGTGTCCTGAATCTTTCATCTGAGTTTCAGTAGACTTAGCCAAGTCTGCTGAAGCTTGAAAGTTGTTCCCCTTTAATGAATAAACTCCTTTGGACTCATTTGTCCAATTTCCCTGGATCAAGAAGACCCAACTCTGCTGATAATTCCAGAAATCTTGCTTCTACAAGTGGCTTTGTCAATATATCAGCTTTTTGATGATCTGTGTGGATCTTCACCAACTTAATATCCTTCTTCTCCACATGATCTCTAATGAAGTGATGCTTGATGTCCACATGCTTGCATCTTGTGTGCAGTACAGGATTCTGTGATATGGCAATTGCACTGTTATTGTCACAGAATATGGGCACTTCAATAGAGTTGACCTTGTAGTCCTTGAGTTGTTGTCTTAGCCAAAGGATTTGAGCACAACAGCTTCCAGCAGCAACATATTCAGCTTCAGTGGTGGAAGTAGCCACTGTATTTTGCTTCTTGGAGAACCAAGATATGAGTTTGTTGCCCAATAATTGACAAGTCCCTGAAGTGGACTTTCTGTCAATTCTACATCCTCCATAATCAGCATCTGAGTAGCCAGTTAACTCAATGTTGTCATCAGCAGGGTACCAAAGGCCTAGATTCTCAGTGCCTTTGAGATACCTCAAGATCCTCTTTGCAGCCTCAAGGTGGCTTTTCTTAGGATTTGCTTGGAACCTTGCACAAACACCTACTGCAAAGGTGATGTCAGGTCTGCTGGCAGTGAGATAGAGAAGTGAACCAATGATTCCTCTATACTCAGTAGAGTTGGTTGAAACACCACTCTCATCAGGGTCCATCTTCCAATTTGTGTTCATTGGGATCCTTACTGGCTTGATTGATGTACACCCAAACTTTTTGATCATCTCTCTGGTGTACTTAGCTTGGTTGATGAAGATTCCTTCCTTTGATTGCTTGACTTGTAGACCCAAAAAGAAGTTCATCAACCCCATCATGGACATCTCAAACTTGCTTTGCATAAGCTTGGAGAACTTCTCACACAGCTTCTCATTGGGGGATCCAAAAATTATGTCATCTACATAAATTTGGACAAGCAAGATGTCCTCTCCTTCAGAAATTCTGAAGAGAGTTCTGTCCACAGTTCCCTTGGTGAATCCATGATCCAAGAGAAATTGTGACAGTGTATCATACCAAGCCCTAGGGGCTTGTTTGAGTCCATATAGAGCCTTCTTCAGTCTGTATACTTGGTTTCCAACCTCAAAACCTGGTGGTTGCTCCACATAGACTTCTTCTTTCAAGACTCCATTCAGAAAGGCACTCTTGACATCCATTTGGTACACTTTGAACCTCTTGTGGGCTGCATAGGCTAGGAAGAGCCTTATTGCTTCCAGCCTTGCCACAGGTGCAAATGTCTCATCATAGTCAATGCCTTCATGTTGGCAATAACCTTTTGCCACTAGTCTTGTTTTGTTTCTGACAATTACATCATTCTCATTCTTTTTGTTCTTGAACACCCACTTGGTTCCAATAACATCTTGATGTGAAGGTCTATCCACCAGCTCCCAAACTTCATTTCTGGTGAATTGATTCAGTTCTTCCTGCATGGCTGTGATCCAATTGGCATCTTGAAGTGCTTCCTCAATATCACTTGGTTCTTGTTCTGACAAGAAACAACAGAAAAGAGCACTCTCACCATGAAATCTTCTAGTTTTGACTCCAATACTTGGATCACCAAGTATTAGATCAGTAGGATGGTCAGACAACCAAGTCCTTCTTTTTCTGATCTCTTCAGTAGAGTTGTCCTCTACTGAAGGTGAGTCATTTTGATCATAAAATTCAGGATAATTTAGTGCAGGATCTAATTCAGGATCATAATCAGGGGTGTTGTCTTCAATGTCAGGGACATTGGTATTTTCAACATTTTGGGTTCCCCCTTGATTATTTGACCCATTAACTACCTCAGCAGGAACTGCTTCTTCATTGGTAGTTGTTACCTGGATGTGAACTGGGATTGGTTCATTCAGTTCACCATTTCCATCAGTGGGGTTTGTCTCAGGAAGGTTGCCTTCAAGATTGTTGTCCAATGTGAATTTTTCAGGTAGGTTGGCTTGGACAACATCTATGAATTCAGTGTCTTTGTCTTTTAGGCTTAGTCTGGTTGTCCTCTGTGTGATTTCTTCAGGTTCCAAATTATCATTCCTGATCTCAAAGATAGATTCATCAAACACAACATGAGGTGTTTCTTCCACCATAAGGGTTTTCTTGTTGTAGACTCTGAAAGCTCTACTGATTTGAGAATATCCAAGGAATACTCCCTCATCAGCTTTGCTGTCAAAATCTTTCAACTGTTCTTTCCCATTATTGTGTATGAAACACTTACAACCAAAGATGTGAAAGTATGAAACTTTAGGCATTCTTCCTTTCCAGAGTTCATAGGGGGTTTTGCCTTGCCCCTTAGTGACCAAACATCTATTTTGAGTATGGCATGCAGTGTTTATAGCTTCAGCCCAAAACCTCTTAGGCAAATTTGAATCAGCAATTAAGGTTCTAGCAGCTTCTTTTAAAGTTCTATTTCTTCTTTCTGCAACTCCATTTTGCTGAGGAGTTCTAGCTGCTGAGGTTTCATGAGTTATTCCATTAGATGTGCAGTACTCATTGATGTATGAATTTATGAACTCAGTGCCTTTATCAGATCTTATTTTGATAATGCTAAGGCTTTTCTCATTTGACAGTCTCTTCAGAAGTTCAGGTAGTTTGACTTGAGTTTCCTTCTTATTAAGGAGGAATACTACCCATGTGAACCTAGAGAAGTCATCTACTACAACCAATGTGTATTTTGTACCATTTATACTTGAAGGGGTGATAGGTCCAAAAAGATCCATATGTAGAAGTTCAAGTACCCTTTCAGTAGAGATGACTGGTTTACCTTTAAATGAGGCTTTAATCTGTTTTCCCTCTTGACATGGCTTACACACATGTTCTTTTATGAAGACCTCATTAGGTAGTCCTTTAACTAATGCATTTCTAGCAAGTTTGTTCATTGATTTGAAGTTCAGATGGTTTAGCCTCTTGTGCCATAACCAACTTTGTTCACTAGTACTCTTAGCAATGAAACATGCAGCATCAGTAGACTTGTCCCAGTCTGCAAAATACACATTTCCTTTCCTAGTTCCAGTCAATAGAATTTGTTGAGTTTTATCTTTGATTAAACATTTTCCACTCGAGAACTCAACATTGAAGTTTTTATCACAGAATTGACTGATACTTAGGAGATTATATTTGAGACCAGCCACATAAGATACATTGGTTACTTTGATGTTACCAATCATCAAAGTACCATAACCTTTTGTTGTTTCTTGTGAGCTGTCTCCAAATGTGACATTAGGGCCTTCTTTTTCAATGAAATCAGTGAGGAGTTCCTTGTCTCCAGTCATGTGCCTTGAGCATCCACTGTCAAGGTACCATGCTGTCTTTTTGCTCATGCTCCTCTTCTTGTGGCCCACTGGTACCTGCAATTAGATAGGTTTAGGTACCCTTTGAGTTTTGGGTCCTGAGAGGTTAGCTGTACCTTTAGGAACCCAAACTTGCCTAATCACCCTGATTGATTCAAGGTGGCTAAGTTGTTTTCCTTGTGCATCAACATACACTGTCTTTCCCTTAAATGCCTTTGGGAAAGTATGTGTGAATGTGTTAACTCTGTAATTTTCAGGGGAGTTGTCAACTCTCCTTAACTTATGAGTTCTTTGTGCAGCTTGATGAAATCTTTGAGGAAAGGCATTTTTATGACCATTACCCTTTGGCATGAAGGGTTTTGGTTGTCTCATTTTATTTTGCCTTTGAGGATAATTGTCCTTAGGTCTATTCAGTTGAGGCTTTCTCAGATGAGTTGGCCTAGGCTGATTATACCTTGGATAACTCCTCTGAACATTGTTCAGGAGAGTTGCCCTTCCATTGGGTCTACTCTGCTGACCAACATTCCTCTTATGTTCAGGAGCCTTGACCTTTTCCAAAGGTTTGGGCCTAGTCTCCTGAGGCACTTGAGTAGGCATTTCATCCATTTTGCCCTTTCCTTTGTTCAGTGGCTGAACTATTTCATTTTCAGCTTGTTGTGCCACTGATTTAACAAAGATTCTCTTAGTGTTACTTGTAGAAGCAACACTAAGACAAGGTGAGGATTCAAATGGATCAAAACCCAATCCACTTCTTTGAGCCATAGGTCTTTGATAACTTTGAATTTCCTCTATTGCTCTAGAGGATTTGTTCAAAGCAGACATCTTTAATTTCAGGCTCTCTTCACTTGATTTAAGAATATCATATTCATGTGAGAGGTTTTCAAATTTGGCATTTAAAATTTTCAGTTCAAAATTTTTTCTCTTCTGAGAGAGGAGTTGATTATCAATCTCCTTTTGCTGGTCAACTATCCTGAGATTTGCTTCCTTAAGCTCTCTCAAGACTTGTTGATACAACTCAATAGATTTGACATCAACAGCTACCTCAGAGCTTTTTGTAAGTTCAATAGCCAATCTTTCATTTTCTCTCACACAATTATCATGAAATTCTTGTAATCTAGTGAAATCTTCCATCAACTTCCCAAAGGAAAGTTTCAAGTTGACCTCACTAGTGTTTTGTGATAAGAATGATGGTGAGCTAGAAGTGGAGGATACCTCATCATCCTCAAGAGTTGAAGTTTTCAGCACTATCAGATCCTTCACCAGCCATCATGGCTTTTCTATTGGTGAATTTTCTGTCTCTTTTAGCTTGCCTTTCTCTTCTTTCTTTTGAGCTCAATTCAGGGCAGTCATACTGAAAGTGCCCTTTCTTCTTGCAGTCATAACATAGGTCTTCATCATCATTTTTCTTGGATTCATCTCTTCCTTTTGATGATGAAGGATCAGCTCTACTGGACCTTCTCCTATCAGAGTACTTGTCCTCTGATCTTTTCTCTTCAGACTTTTTGTCTTGGGCCTGATCTTCAGGGGAGTTGTATCTTCTCCTGAATTTGTTGTCTTGGTAGAATTTCTTGTATCTACCAAACCTTGTGTTGAGCTTGTCAAACATCCTAGCCATCAAGGCTAGTTCTTCCTTCATTTCAGTCTTTGAGACTGACTTTGATGATCTGGGAGTGGGTTGCATTTCAGGTTCAGTAACTTTGGCTTTGAATGCCACTCCCTTAGTAGGATTTGAAGGTTCCTCAACAGGCTTTCTTCTGTTGAGATCAAACTCATAAGCTTTGAGTTCTGAGAAGATTTGTTGCATGGGCATGGAGGAGAGATCTTTGGTATTTTGCATCATTACAGCATAGACATCCCACTTTTGAGTGAGATTTCTCATGATCTTCAATCCAACTTCTCTCCTGGAGTACACCTTGCCCAATGAATTGATTTCATTCATCACATCAGTGAATCTACCAGCAAATTTGTCAATGGACTCATCAGCTTCCATTGAGAACTGCTCAAACTTTTGCACAGCAACTTGGAGCTTGTTCTCCTTGATCTTTTCTGTACCCTCACACATTTCAGCAAGGGTATCCCAGATTTCTTTGGCTGTGGTGCAATGGTAGACTCTACCCATGACTGCATCTGGAATTGTTTGGTAGAGGGTGTTCATGGCAAGATAATTCAGGTTATCTTTCCTCTTTTCATCAGCAGTGAAGTCATCCTCATCTTTGGGAATCAGTTCCCTTACATCTGCTCTTTGTTCATCTGTCATTCTGGGGTTAGTTTGAGTAAACACAAAAGGTCCTCTTGTGATTACTCTTAGCATATCAGTGTGGAGAGATGCAAGATGAGCCCTCATTCTAATTTTCCAGAAATCATAATTGTCTATTGAAAACATGGGCAATTTATGATGTGAGATGTGATTGACTGGATTTGTGGCCATGTTATCCAATCCTTGAACAGCAGGTGGAGGAACAGCATTGTTGTTGGCCATATCTCAAGAATATACAGTCAGTCAACAGATTATAGATTTCAGAAATAGATCAGTTCAGTGACCACACAAATATGTGAGTTTTGAAAATCAAGATGGATTTTCAGAGGCAGTGGTCTTTGAACCCCCGCTCTGATACCACTTGTTGGTCCTGAAAGGAGTATGTAACAAGTGTATGGGGGGGAATACACTTGTATGCAATTCTTTACAATTTTTGATCAAACCAGAGCTCAGCAAGGTTGTCTTGGACAACTCTGCTGAAGATGATTAACTCTTCTAAGATAATCAAACTACTAAGTACTATTGAGTACTTAGTTGAATAACTATCTAGGGGAGTTATATGTGCGGAATAGTGGTTGGCCCTTTAGTTTTAGACTCCTTTAGATTCTGAAATCACTTAGTCAAATCAATACAATCCAGTTTAATTTCAGGGAACTTGTCCAATACAGTTTTGCACAGTCTTTGAATATGTTCTTTGAAAGATCAGGTTTGTGTGCAGTGTTGAATGTATGAAAGTACTTGTAAAGTAAATCAACACAGGAATTTATAGTGGTTCAGAGACTCAAGCTCCTACATCCACTTTCCCTGATTTAACAGGATAATTCTTTTCACTCTTGGAATTAACTTGTTTTATAGTGCCAAGGTGCACTTGATCAATAACACCACTCCTTGGTGAAATGATCCCTAGGATGTCTAGAGTCCTAGTACCCTCTTCTCAACTCAGAACTGAACTGTTCTTCTCTCAACAGTCAGCTCCTACCACTTCTACTACTACAACCTTCTCTCTTTCTCTCTTGAAAGGGGTAAGGATTGAAGTAAGGTTCCAACTAATGAGATATCCTTTACAATGGAGATCAGTGTATAAGGATTAGGATATCTCTCTAAGCTTGTGTATGGATATACAGTAAGTTCAGCTTAGAAGAAGTGTATAAAGACTAAGATAGTCTCTTTGAAAGCTTGAGAGCACTTGTCAACTTGTAGGATAGTTGGATATTCTTGTCAAGGTTGAAGTGCTCCAAATGGTTTTCACACTTCTTGTATTTATAGACAAAATTGAGGATTTGCCCGTTGGAGAGGCAGCCCCAAATTGCTATAAATGTCTTCCTTGAGTTCTTCAAACTGGAAGACAAATTCTTGATAGTGACATGTCCTCATTTGGGTAATAAACGGCTTGTAAGACTTTGTCTTCATTCTGCAGCACTTTTCCCAATGTTTGACTTCTTGTTAGGACTTGGACATGGCTTCTGAAGATTGATCCAATGATAGGAGAACATTCCTTATCAAATGGACAACTCTCCTTATCACTATCAGCAGCTTTGCTTATCAGCAAGGTTGACTTGCTCTTCATCAGATGACTTGGCTCTTTCCCTTTCCTTCACTTCAAGGAGATCTTTGCATGTTGTATTGAGATTCTTTAGGGAATGGTTGTCTTTAACTCTTTAGCATGGTTGGCCTTCTGTTCTGGTTCAGGTTTGCTGAGACAACTCTTCTGGGACAACTCTCCTGATCAGAGCTTATGACTAATCTTGTCCTTTTGAGCTTTGCAATCTTGTTCTTGCATGGACATAGTTCTTCAGGACAACTCTTCTGATCCGAGCATTTGGTTTCCTATGAAGTTTTCTTGTCCTTAGAGTTTGTTCCAGACTTTGAGCCTTGAGGGGGCTTGATCTTGATCATTTTGAAGGCATAAGTTCCCCCTTACAATGTGCATCTAATCATCTAAGAGCTACCTAACTTATTAGCTTCTCATCTAGCCTTATACTATGTGTTCTAGCATTTTTAGAACACAGTCATATTGACTCAGGCATGTCTCAGGGGGTTTTGGTATTTAATCAAAACATGTCTCATTTTATTCCCAAACATATACTTTGCCAACATTAGAGTAAACACATATACTTTGCCCATAAATACTTTGCCAACATTAAAGTAAACACATATACTTTGCCCATATATACTTTGCCAACAATAAAGTAAGCATATATACTTTGCCCATATATACTTTGCCAACAATAAAGTAAACATATGCATATACTTTGCCCATATATACTTTGCCAACAATAAAGTAAACACATATACTTTGCCCATATATACTTTGCCAACAATAAAGTAAACACATATACTTTGCCCATATATACTTTGCTAACAATAAAGTAAACACATATACTTTGTCCATATATACTTTGCCATTGAGCACATCGGGTTGAACCCGAGGACCCGTCGATCCTGGACCCTCGTCAGGATCTCTGGCTATTAGAAACTTTGTCAATTGAATCACATGCACACATTAACTTTATCAATCGAATCGCATGCACACATTAACTTTGCCAATCGATTCGCATGCACACATTAATTTTGTCAATTGAATAACATGTACACATTAACTTTGCCGGTCAATCGCACATTAAATTCATGTATCAATCACTCAAACAGTTTATTTAAAGCATTTAATAAAGAATAACAAATACGTCTCTACCAACCACTGTAGATATAAACCCCATCTTAAAATGTATGTCGTGAATGGAATGGATGTAAAAGTTATATGACTTGCTTCTCACGAGTGTCACCTAAAATAATTGAATGATATATTTTAGAATTATTATATATATTAGTAATTATTTAATATCAGATTAATAGATTGATAATATATATTATAATGAAAATTTAATATGGACATACCGATTGAAAAGGTTTGGCTATAAAGATTTAATAAAATAACAATTTAATGTCATTAATTGAAAATCATTACAAACATTAGTGTTTTCAAAATCAATGCAGAAGACGATTTGAGCTATCCTAATGAAATAATTTAAATCATCATAAAATAGAAGATTGAATTGACAAAGAACAAGAAGGAGATTTACTATTCGTCAAAAGGAGGAGAGGTGTGAGTGTGACTACCTTCTGATCCAGAGAGAAAACTCGAATTTATTGTGAGTGAGAATATTTTTTGTGGTTTGATTTGTGAAAATACCGTGTATAAAATAGGGCAACAGAATATAATTTTAGTTGAGAAAATCAAGGAATATAGAACACTAAGATATCTCAGATTTGACTTGAATTTGAGATTTTTAATTGGTTATCAAATAAAAGAGAAAATTTCATTTTACGTCCCGTAACTTAGGTCTAATCCAGAATATATCCTTTAAGTTTTCACATTTTCAATTTACGTCCTAGGTTGTCCAATTTACATCCTTTTCGGTCCAATTTACGTCCTTTCCACCGGAAAATTGAAAATCCGGTCAAATTGTCCAATTTACATCCTTTATGTTTGAAAATTATAAATTAATAATTAAAAAATTCTGAAAATATCATTAAAAATTAAAAAATCTCATTAAAAATCTAAAAATCTCTTTAAAACCTTATATATTGTGTAAAATAAATATAAAAAATCTAAAAAATTTATAAATTCTACATTCAAAAAATCTGAAAATGTGTAAAAAAAAAATTTCTAAAAACTCATAAAAATAAAAAAAAATCTATAATTTCTACAATTCAAAAATCTGAAAATGTGTAAATTAAATTTTTTTTTTCGAAAAAACTCATAAAAATAAAAATATCTATAAATTAAAATTTTAAAAATGTTTAAAATAAAAAATTCCACAACTTTAAAAATTTCGTGAAAATGAATTTGGGACGGTTCAAAAATCGATCAAGGTGTGGAACTTCCACTCAACCTCGACGGTGAGTTGGAAAATCTCGTGGGACCCAAAATTTTTTGGAGTTCGAGCAAAACTTTAATGGTAGACGAGTCTGAATCAAGTCTGATTTTTAATGAAATTTTAATAATTTTTATTATTCTTATTAGATTTTTAGAATTAGTATATTTTTTATCTACACATTTTTAATAAATTAATGAGATTTTTAAAGTTTTTAGAAATTTTAATGAGATTTTGAATTTCTTAATTTTTAAAATAAACCTTTTCCATTCTTTGAATTGTAGAATTTTTTACTTTTTGTATTTTCAAAATTTTAGAATTTTTTTATTTTTATTTTACACATTTTATAATTTGTAATGATATTATCGAAATTTTAGTGATATATTTTGAATTTTATTTTACACATTTATATTTTTTAATTTTAATGAGATTTTTGGATTTTTAATGATACTTTTATAGATTTTTTATATTTTTAATGGGATTTTTAGAAAAATTTAATTATTAAATTTTAATTTTCAAACTTAAAGGACGTAAATTGGACTATTTGGCCGGAATCCCAATTTATTCCTCACATTCCGTTGAGTTTTAAAATTTTCCGGCGGAAAGGATGTAAATTGGACCATAAAGGACGTAAATCGAAAAAGTAAAAACTTAAAGGATATATATTGGATTAGGCCTAAGTTACCGGACGTAAAATGAAATTTTCTCCAAATAAAACAACCGACAGAAACTTGGGAAAAGGATTTTCTTGAATATTTATATTTTAAATATTCTTTTATATTTACATATATATAAGACAATCTATAATAGTAATAATAATAATAATAACAATAATATTATCAGATTGCATGCACATGTACGTGTATATATATATTTAATCAAATATTTTAATTATAATATCTACAACAAAATATATATATATATATATATATATCATAATGTATCTATTAATTTTTTATAAAATAACATCTTATAGATTATTATAAAATGGGATAAAATTCTGGGATATTACATTAGAACACCAACTTGAATACAAAAAGTGATTGTATAAGAGAATATTACCTAATAAGGTCACTTTTAGAGACTATTAAACAACTAAAACATACAACTTTTAAAATTTTTTAATAAGGTCATTTTTGTGTCAAAAAACCGTATTTACCCTTAATATTCATATACTCCTTTAATTTATATATTTAAAATGTAATTCGAAATTTAAATTCATAATTAATTGTTATCAATTAATTCCCAAATTATAGGGCACATTCATACCCCAAAAAAAACAAAACCCTAGATCCCTCCCCCACTCCAATCGGTCGAGCTCCCTCCCCACCTTGGCCGCCGTCGTCGCTGCCCATGACCTCCCCGCCGCCCCCTCCATGGCCACGGTCGTCGCCCCCTTCGCCATGGTTGATCTGTTCGCCGTGGACTCCATCCCCACGCTGAGTCGCTATAAACCTTCGCCGGAGGTCTTCCCCCACCATGGCTGTGATGTTCAATCTCCGGTAAAATTCAATCTCCTCATTCCCCAAAAAAAACAAAACCCTAGATCTGATGTTTCGTTCAGGAAAATCTCTCCACCACAACCATAGGGCCGCCGCCTCCGCGCTGCCGAAGCTGAAAAAAGAAGAGTATAGCAGTATAGACACATATAAAGCTTGAATTGAGGGTTTTAATGGAAGGTTTGCAGAGATCTGATGTTTCGTTCAGGAGACAAGGCTCCTCCGGATTAGTATGGGACGACAAATTCCTCGCCGGCTTGTCTCAGCTCGCTAACCAACAGAAAGAGGAGAGCAGTAAACAAGCACAATCGGAGGGGAGTAAAGACGATTCCGCAGTCACCGCCGTGAGGAAATCGCCTCCGGTCGCTGGATTGACTATCGAGAGGAGCCGATCTACCGGCGGACGAGGATTTCGTACAGGAAAAGTGTCGCCGGCGATTGAGCCGCCGTCTCCTAGGGTTTCCGCCTGCGGATTTTGCGGTGCGTTTGGGAAAAAGAGTAACAAGACCCGCCGCCGTCCACCGAAGTCCGGTAAGCGCGTGATGTGAAATTCGTTGGAGTTTGGAGAATTTTGAAACTTTTTTGAACGAAAACAATCAAAACATCGCACAATCATGCTTTTTAATCTGCTTTTCTTATAGTGAAGGAATAGTTTTTTTTTTTTTCAATTTGTTGCGTTTGTGTAATATATGTGTTACTCTATTCTTGTTTATCAAGAAGATTGCTGATGATTATGAGCTTAATCTCACATTTTTTCTGATTAAATTTGGCCGATTTGTTATCAAGAACATTGGCATATGAATATTCATAATTCATTGAAAATTGGAATATGAATTAGGTAGTTGGATCATCAAATTTGACTTAAAGGCATTTTTGTGCTCTGAGATACTTTACATTTAAAAAACGTGTAAGGGTCAGCTGAGATAGCTGTTGATTGATGCTGGCTCGTGAGTTGTGATAAAACAGGGTTGCCTTCTTTCTCGAGTGATAGAGAGAAAAAGTTCTATATGAAAGGTGCATATACTACTCTTACAACTTCATATCAAAATGAACTTTTCATATGAAACATGGATACCGATGTAGGCATTATCATTTAATGTCTTCGTCTTATTATTCTGAACAATTCTTTTCAATGATATTAACTGAATTAATTATGAAATACCTACATCACAACAAACCGCTTTTTGAATATGTCATTTACAAATGTGCACATCTATTTTGCATATTGATATGCATGTCACTCTATGCACATTGGTTCATGTTATTTTATGCATACCAAAAAATTCAGTCCTGTATGCCGTTTTAAACTTCATATTGAAATGAACATATGTCTTCATAAATATTCAACATATGGGGAATTGTATACTATATGACACGCTTATTTCTGAATCATAAAATGCAGATTTTTTAACTTTTTTTGTTTGGATAATTAACAATTAATTCGAATTGCTTAATTTTAGAAATATTTGAATAATGGGAAGGATCATAAAATGCAGATTTTTTAATTTTATTTGTTTGAATAATTAACAATTAATTTGAATTGCTTAATTTTAGGAATTTTTTAATAATTGGAAGGTGCGTATAACTAGGAACTGCATTAATTCAAAATTATTAATTTCAAATTATTAATATTTATTAATTTCAAATTATTTAAATTTTGTTTTGCTTCAATCTACACAGAATTTACACTGTTTATGTATATGACTTACAGGTTTTCGAATTACGCTGAAGATAAGAAGAAAAAGTCACGCATGCAAGTGATCGGAATACCTTTTCTCACCATAGTATGATTTTCTTGAATGATTTTCGCCGGAAACAATGGGTCGGCCGATATATGCAGAATATTTGGTAAAGATTGTCTTCCGGCTAATTAATTCGAGCTTGCTTCAATTTAGGAACAAATTGGAAGGTGATGAAGCGCGTAAAACGAGGAATGCATTAATTCAAAGGATTTCATGTAAATCCAATTAATTTTTATTAATTTCAAAATTTTAAATGGGTAAAGGGCAACAACATCTTATTAGGTGTCATTTTCACCTTAATAGATTTAAAAAAAAAAACATATGCCCTATTAGATAAATCTCTTAGTGAAATGACCGTAACAATAATTTCCCCATTGTATAAATGATGGGAAGGTATTGAATGTAAATTTTCACGATGCCTCCATTATTATGATAATAGTAAAATTTGGAAATGGTTAAAAAAAGTTAATATGTGTATCTATTTAGTCCTTTTTTTTGGCAATTTGTTCTGTTTTAATTTCAAAAGGTTAAATGTACTAATTTATTCCCATTTTTTATAATTTGTTCTGTTTTAGTTTCAAAAAATTTAAATATAATTATAAAAAATTGAGACTAAATTGATACATTTAAATTTTTTTTAATCAAAAACAAATAAATTACAAAAAAAAAATTTGAATTAAATTTATACATTTAACTTTTTTTTTTGGAATAATTTCAAAAAAAAGTTAAAAGTTACTATATGATTAAATTGACGACTTCTATCTCAACTATTTGCCGTTACAGTGTCTAAAATTTAAAAGGTACAAAAATTATTTAATAAAAACTAAATAAATTTAAAAGGTACAAAAATTATTTAATTAAATCATTAAAAAAGTCAACCAATTAGACAGCCGGGCATATAATTGATACAATAATTTAATTAAATAGTAGTATTATTAAAACACCGTAACTTTTTATTTTATTTTATTAAAACATGTAATGTATTAATGTAACATGAAAAATGAGCTTAATAGGGTTTAAAACTAAATGATCGTCTCTCAATTATCAGGATTTTTTTTTTTTTTGGGTAATCTATATGAAATGATATTCTTGTTATTATATACACACCATAGCTAGGAAGTTGATAACTAGAAAAAATGGACGAGCTCGTATACTTATTTAAAGTCATATATATAAAATGTAGTACTCCCTCCAATCCCTTTTAAATGTCGTTTTAGACATTCTCAAATTATTCTATATAAATGACGTTTTGGCTAATATATCAATTTTAATCCCAATTTACCCTTTGACTGTACATATTCATAATAGTGTGAATAGTGAGATAATTCCAATGCATAGAATTTAAAGTTCCAATATCATGCATGCAGAATGTAAATATCATTAAAATTCCAATATTATGCATGCATATATATGCACTAATCAAACGCCTGAATTCAATTAAGGATTTCAATATTTAATTAATCAAGCATACAATGAATATCATTTAAAAAATTATTTATAAATAGTTGTTATGAGCAATTAAAAAATTATTCAACCCACTTTGAGAATGAACAATGAGAAGTCTCTTTACTGTAGTGTTGTTGAAGACTCGTTTGATGATAACATTGATTGTGTTGTCGAAGACTCTTTTGATGATAACATTGATTGTGTTGTAGAAGACTCTTTTATTGATGATATTGATTGTGTTGTTGAAGACTCTTACGTTGAAAGTGAAGTGAAACAAGAAGATATTCTACCGAATCATGCTGTTAATCTCAAGGCTAAACATAAGTTTGATTTGAACGAGCCCTATTATGGTGAGGGAGAGTATCATCCGAACAAGGAGATTGAAGTGAATCAAGAAGATATTCCACTGGATCGTGATGGAGGTGTCAAAGTCAAAAATGAATTTGATTTGAATAAGTTCTACAATGATCAAGTAGAGCTTCATCCCAACAAGGAGATTGAAGTGAAGCAAGAAGATATTTCGCCGAATCGTGATGGAGATGTCAAAGTCAAACATGAATTTGATTTGAATAAGTTTTACTATGATGAGGGAGCGCTTCATCCCAACAAGGAGATTGAAAAGGGAATAGTGCAAATGCTGAAAATATTTTTTCCAAAAGATTTTTAAATATATGGGTAAATGAGGGTATTTATATTTAAAAGAAATTGTAGTTTTTCGTAAGACAATTGCAGTTATCTTATTTGATTATATATGATGATGTGGTTGGTTATTTATGTTTCATTTTTATGGGTTTTAAAAAGCACAACGAGGCTTTAGATTTTTCAGTATCTAGGCTACGAAAAAGAATTACAGTTTCAATTTATATATAGATTTTTTCTTAACAAATTAAATGTATCACTTTAATTTTAGAGTGAAAAAGGCAACAAAATTCCAGTGTTCAATACTCACATTTCATAAGTTCTAAGATGCTAATGAGTTCATTACATTTTGTACTAGGGTAGAATCACAAGTTATTTGTCTAGGAAGAAGACCTACTCTTTCCAATGCAGCTTTTTTGAAATGTGGGATCTTATACTTGTTGGATCCTCCAATTTTCATGATTTCTTGCATGCACAATTGTAGAGTCAAAAAAATTCGATTCACCTTTTTTGGACAATATTCATCAAATGACTTCACAACAGCATTAACAAGCTCTTCTACAGTTTTTGGACGCACCTTATGCTGCAATGTTTGAATGGCACTGAAGAAACCAAGATCTAAGATATTTAAATCTGGTGAATTTGGTGGTTGACATAGGAGACGAATGTCAAAACCATTTTCTGAAGCCGCTGCTTGAAATTCTCTATCACTTGGATCGACGTGTGTCCTTGCATTATCTTGCTGGATGAAAATGGGTTTCTCCAAATCCTCTCTGGGCCACTTTTCATGAATCTTTGGTATAACCTTTTCAATTAAAAAAGCTTTTACGATCTCCCTGTTCACGGAGGTAATTGGTTTCATCTCTAAAGTCCCAACCTCTCTGTTTTTGCTTCGTCTTTGGGCTGGCTGGAAAGTTATAAATGGGAATACTCCTATTTTTCCAGAAAATAATTCATTTCCTTCCTCGTCAAACCTTGGACGAGCCATCGCAACCAAAAACATCACCTTTCCAATGAAATTCTTGCTTTGACATGTGCGTAACGGATCTTCTTCAAAAGGTAGTAGATAATAAGTTTCGGTCTTTTTGGTCATGTAAAACCATTTTTCGTCAATATGAACAAAATTGTACATATCCACAAATTTTGGTTCATGAGTCAAACTATTACGATCTAGCATCGAGACACAAAATTGTAACCGGGCTCGCATATTTTCTTCCTTTAAATGTGGTTTAATAGCATTGGAGTGACGTCGAAGAAGACCTTTCTTTAGAAGTTTAAATAATGTTGTATAACTCACACCTAATGCATTGGCAAGTGAAAGTAATGTTGTCCGTTGATGCAACGGAATATCAAGAACTCGATTTAGGTCTACTTGAATTTTTTTACGACCACAGTTTCTTGTTTTCTTATGGGAGACGTCAACAAGTTGACCATTGGGAGGGTCTTTAGCTCGTTTCCAAATTCTTTGAACTGTTCTAATCGGTATAGAAAATAAGATAGATACCTCTGTAGTTGTATTTTTTTTTAATTTTCCATTAACACTTCTCTCCAATAGAGCATTGTATATCGCTAATCTTTGATCATTTGATAGATTTTTCTTCGTTCTACGAAACAACTCAACATTCTCTGCACATTTAAGGAGTATATAGTTAATGATATAAAAAAAAAAACTAACACGATAATTTTAAGGAATTATAATGACAAAATTTGAACATAAATTAAATTAAATATATAAGCAAGAAAGTAATTAAAAAAGGATTTTATGTGTGTATATATGTATGTATACTACACAACTAATGAGAACATGAAAAATTGATTAAAAAAGAGAACATTAGAAATAATAACACAAACATGATTAAACCCCATAAATAATTAAAGAAAATATGATCGTGGTTTAGTTTTGCAACCTATGCTCATTCATTAAATAAAATTTCAACGTCCCTACATGACTACGAAAAGACACGATCATTTAACCACGTTCATGTTTCTCAAAAGAAAAAAAATATTCACGTTCAAACTACAAATAAAATAAAATTAAATCTAGTTACACTTGTTTAATCACTTCCATTTCACAAAAAATATTATCCACGTTCATTTAGCCACGTCCATGCATATTTTATACGTCTGCGATCAGTTCCAATTAATTTCTAAAAAGAAAATCTTCTATAGATCATACAAATAGTTGCTTCTAAATGAAAAATGAAAACATGAAATGGTTACCGGACGCAAGCTCTTCTTCACCTTCTTCATATAACTGATCAACATCCAGTTCAAGCAATGGAGATTCAAACCCATCATTCGGATGCATGTTTAAATCCAATACTAGAGTATGTGATGATGATGCTCTAATCATCATTGGAATCAATGCATGATCTACTTCCATATTAGCTTGCACATTTGGATGACTATCACTTGGTGAATTTTCTCCCTCATCATCAATTTCTATTGGAGTTGTGTTTAAATCAAATGACATTCTTTTTTTTTTGGATGATTGAAACTGAAATTTAGATCTTGGAGCTATTGATGTAGACCCAATTTTATAGATTAATTTGGAGGTAAAATTTTGTTTGATTTGGCACCAAAACAAAAAATTTGAATTTATTTTAAATATTTTGTTTTGGCTCTCTTTTGAGATTTTGGAGCTAAAACTAGAGACTTCTCATTTTAATCACTCCAGTCATGCACACATGAGAGCAATACGTAGTAGCTTACAATATTTTTGCTTAATTAAAATGGCATTTCATAAAATACGTGGTCAATGATAGTTGAATGGCCATTAAATATAGTAATTGTTGTTTGCGAAATAATAATGATTATTAACGTGAGAGTGAGACAAACAGTTTCATGTTGAGCAATAATTAATGGAACCAACTTATTAAATTAAGGGCATATTAGGAAAGAATTTTATTTCTTAATATGTGTGAAAATGTCTAGAACGACACTTAAAAGGGATTGGAGGGAGTAAATGTTTTCACCATTATTGTCTTGTATCAAACTTGAAGGCTAATTAATTATAGTTGTAATTATTGAAAAGTAGGAATTAGTTAATTTTTTCCTTTCAACATACAAATTAAATTGGTGTGTCAATTTATATAACTGTCTAATTAATTAATTATTTCAGCTTACTAATTAATTGTATTTCCTAGCGAGATACTACCGTAGAATGCAGCTAGCCAATTCCTTATGTTTTAATAATTTTATTTAATTAAATTGTTGTATCAATTTATATGCTCTTATAATTTGTTGACTTTTTAATAATTTTATTAAATTAAATATTTTTTGTACTTTCCAAATTTATTTAGTTTTTATTTAATATTTGAATGATGTTTTATAAATATATATACAATACATATTATTATTATTTTAAAATTTATCAAATTTTCATATTTAAATGCTAAAAATTAAAAAAATGGCCGGAGCTCTCTATTTTTTCGGTGAGTTAGGAGTTTTCCGATGAGTTTAAGCATAAAGGACTTAAATTAATTAAAAAAGGATTAAAATTAAATGCTATAGAACTTATTTTGTAAAGTACAAATTTAAAAAATTTATTTTGAAATAAACTAAATCTATAGGACTAAAAATAAAAAATTTCCCACCAAATGCATAATTGATTAATTAATTAAAAAGTTGACAAGTGTCGGAAATGATCAGTAGTAGATTGTGTTAAAAGCTATGCCCCTACTGATCACTGATCAGCATGATGCCCGGAAATTAATTAATTTAATGGAGCTAGCGTATATATACAGATGAATTGCATGTGATTTGATTTATTCAAAAATTAAAAAATATACATATATATATTCTGTTGAAGTCTCTAATAAAAGTAAAAATAACACGTACATATCCCCTCTCATAATACGTACGGAAATTCATAATTGATTAAATTAATTAAGTCCGTATGTGTCGGAAATGATCAATAGTAGATTAATTAATACATAAATAGTAATAGCTATACCTAGGACGAAATTTTATTTTTAGTCCTACACTACAAAAAATTGCTCAAATAACGAGGGGAGTTAAAGAGGGGGATTAAACCCTTGCTGTTTGGCGAGGGATTTAAATAGAAATTTAAATAGGGGCGCAAATTGGCGAGGGGGGTGGGGCCCTCGTAATTGCCCTCGCCTAAGGCCCAATTAATTGATGAAAGTTATAAAAATTGTTAATTGTTATGAATGTGTTAATATAATTGTTATGTTTTATGCATGTATATATATGTGTTAATTATTAATTGGTGTGTTAATTGTTATGCATGAATGTGTTAGTTGGGAGAATTAATGTTATAATCAATTGTTAGAATAAGTGAAATTAAATCGATGTTGGAGGCCGGGATGAGTTGTTTGTTTGTTGTAGATTGTGCGTTCCGACTTGAGTAATTTTACTCGAGTCGGAAATGGATGCACTAGGAACTTACATATTTGGTAATACGATAGATTTAGGTGAAACTCTGCCAAAATTTTTAAAAAAAAAAAAATATATATATATATATATATATATATATATATATTAATTAGAACATTAATCAATGTTTAAATTTAAAAATACATTTGAAACAGATCGATTAACATGAATTATTCAAGTCGTAGTTGGATGTATAGTTCAAGATTGGTCAATGGGATTATGAGCCCCGACTTTATTAGTGGAGTAAATGGATTTATTGAAGCTGCCACTAGTAATCCGAATTCGATTTGGGAAGGAAAAATTAGGTGTCCTTGCTCGAAAGCTAGATGTCGAAATGAGACTTATAGAGATCCTAATGAAGTGAAATCTCATTTATATCGAAATGGGTTTACACGAAATTATTATAATTGGATTTATCACGGTGAAGAGAGTTGGGGTCCACGTCCATTTCAAAACACTAGTGAATTTGCGTCACCTTCAAATGAAGTTGACCCAATGGGACCTAGTTCGTACCACACTATGGTAGAAGAATTAATGGGTGATCCAAACATTGATTTTGATTCATATTTTAATGGTTTGAAGAGAACGAGACAATGGTTTATTTTAATGGTTTTAATTCATATTGCTTGTGTGTGATTAATTAAGTAAGTATTGAGCCAATATACAAATTAATTGAGTTAATAAATATATAGTTGGTAATTTATTAAATTAATTGATCTAAAGAATAAAAGAATAAAATTGAGTTAATACATAAGTATAAGTTATTAAATTAAGTAATGAAGGGCTTTCTTAAATTAATTAAAGATTGAGGCTAATATATAAATTAATTGAGTTAATAACATATAGTTGATAATTTATTAAATTAATTGACTTAAAGAATAAAAAAAATATTGAGTTAATACATATATAAGTATAAGTTATTAAATTAAATAATGAAGGGCTAGCTTTCTTAAATTAATTAAGTATTAAGCTAATATATAAATTAATTGAGTTAATAACATATAGTTGGTAATTTATTAAATTAATTGACTTAAAGAATAAAAGAATAAAATTGAATTAATACATAAGTATAAGTTATTAAATTAATTAATGAAGTTGCTTTCTTAAATTAATTAAAGAATAAAAACAGAAATTAAAAGAGATAAATATATATTGCATTTAAAACATTACGACTAAAGCTCCTAGCCTAATTGGCACATAGGGGGCACATAAACTCTTCACAACCGGGAGGCCGCGAGTTCGACCCCTCATGTGCGCGTATCTATTGTAGGAATTAAAATTGGTAAAGCCGGTGCCATAAAAAAGCCACATCACATCATCACATTATATTAAAAAAATAGAGCTAATAACACCCCAAAATATTCTATACACACCCCATAAAAAACGTATCTATAACTAGATGCAAATAATTTTTTTGGGTGAGACTACTAACACTCAATACAATGTTATACAAACTTCAAATGTTATACACACCCAACTAAAATTTAAAAATCAATTTTTATTAATAAACACACCCTAATTATTTCCAATTTACCCTTTGTCCCTCAAAATAAATACACATTGAATAAAAAATAAAAATATAATTTAAAATTCAATTAAATGATTAAAAATATAAATTTTAAAAATTAATTAAAAAAATATTCAATAATACGAGAAACTAAATAAAATTTTAAAATATTTTAAAAAATAAACTACATATTAAAAGATATTTGAATGAAAAAATCAATTAAATCCAAATAAAATTTAAAAATATTAAATAAATCAAATAAAATTTATAAAATAATTAAATTAAAAATACCAATTAATGATTCAATTTTTAAAAAAACTAAATAAAATAAAAAATGAAATAAAAATCAACTCAATAAAAAATAAATATTATGAAAATTAAATAAAAAAAACTAAAATCTTACTTTTTATTGATTTTTTTTAATGTTTTATTGAATTTTTCAATAATTTTAATTAAATTTTTTTGTATGATTTATTTTTTAATTTCAGATTCTATTTAATTTTCTAAGATTTTTTTCAAAAAAAATTAATTAATTTATGTAAATTAATTATTTTTACAGATTTTGTTAGTTTTTTTTTAAATACTTTTAAATTTTAATTACATTTTTTTCAAATTTTTCATGTTATTTTTTAAAATTATTTTACTGTTTATTTATGTAAGAGTTACTTAGTTATTTTATATGGAGTATACATTTATTTTTGTATTTAAAATTATGGGGTGTGTATAGAATATTTTGGGGTGTTATTAGCTCTATTTTTTTAATATAATGTGATGTGACATGATGATGTGGCTTTTATAAATATATGTGGCACTAACTATACCAATTTTAATATTTACAAAACATACAGGATAAAAATTGATGTAAAAAAGGACAAAAATTGAAATGTAAAGAACGTGTTTTGTAAAATTGAAACTTAAAGTATTTATTTTGAAATGTATAAAAATTTATAGGACTAAAAATAAAATTTCTCCTATACCTACTGATCATCAGCATGATTCACGGAAATTAATTAGTACTCCAATTTAGTGGGGCAAACGTATACAGATGAAACTGTGATTTGATTTATTCCCAAAAAAAAAGTATGTTGAATGGCCGCTAACATGATCTTAAATGGTGAAGCTAGGTTCGACTTCCAATACTTTCACATAATCTTCTAGAATTTCGGGCCGTTTAATTTGGTCCCTATTTCATCACTTTCACATAATCTTTAGGGCAATGAGCTGTATGCAAGGGCGTACCCAAGACTAACTAGTAAGAGAGTCAATTTATAAAATGAAAAAAATTAAAGAGAAGATCATGTTTAAGTAAAAATTGATAGAATAAAAAAAAAATTACATAAAATATATTAAATATATAGAACCGGTATTGGATTTTTTATGAAATATCTAGATTTTTTTATGAAATATATATATTTGAAGTTTCAATATCTGACCTAAAAACCGACCAATTTGAAAGACCGATCACACTGTTTACTAATGGGGTCACAATTAAATGCAAAATAAAGTTTTATATGAACTGAACATTTATAATTTTTTTAATATATGGAGTATATACTAGGAGTTGGATCTCAATACATAACTTTAAACTTATAATTTTCATAAAATATACTCCATTTATTTCATTATTATTTAAACATTTATCAAAAAACGTAATAATGAACAATTTTTTATTTGGAAAAATAAGTTTTTACTCTTTTAAAAACTCCATCAAACATCTCTTATTTACATCCAATGTCATTATTTTTTATCCACTAACTAAAGATTTTTTCTCCAATAAAGTTGAATTACCTATTATATCCCAGTAAATATTTAATTACTAACGAATCGAAAGGAGTACTAATACATACTAATACATGATACATATTCATTTCTTTATGGAAGAGATGATATATATATATATAAAATAGTGAATTGCAAAATATTGAGGCGCCACACCACCCTAGGCGTGCATCCGCCCCTGGCTCTATATATGGCACCCTGCAACAAATACTCCAAATTGTGAAATTTTTTAAAACCGTAAATGTAGGATCATCAAGTTTGAATTAGTTCAAATTGGGCACAATTGCGCGTGAGTTCTACGATTGTTTTATAATTACGGACTTGTGTATATAGGACACTTGTAAACGTATGATAATTGTGCAACTTCCGTAACATTTCAGCCTGATTTAAAGTTATTTGATCTCGATTTCAATACTTTACAAATTTTATAACATAATGTCCAAATTCACATACCCGTATAACATAATGTCCAAATTCACATACCCGTAATGTTATTATATTCAATGTTGGAAAAATATCACAAAAACACTTAAAGTATCATTTTGAAGACGTAATGTGATGGTTAACTACATCAATCTAAGATAATCTATGTAATAATTAATCTCATTTTTTCAAATAATTCTTATGGGATCATGTTCATACAAAGCGCAAATCTCCGTTTTAAACGGGATCCCCGTAAATGAACGATGAAATTGATCCCCAAATTAGTCGATCCTTGAATCGAATACGGTGGCATAAAAAAAAATTGATCTACATTTGAATGTATTGGGTTGGATATGTACACGCGATCAACTACGTCTACGATAATCTATCTTAATGGTGATATTAAATTAATTAGATTTTTCAGATGACAATTAATGATTCGTAGATAGGGTATGAATGATATAATTAAAAAAATTAAATTCTTTATAAAATCCAATATTTGGCATCTTACCTGTAATTCTGTTTTGAATATTTTAATAAACTAGTACAAATTAATAAATAAAATATTCGTGTGGGCATAATTTTCAAGTTCCAACTTATCCTAAGCTGGCCTGTCGAGATATTCTTTTATACGGAGTATATAATAGTATGCATCGGGTACAACGCGCGCAATTCAATTGTATTTTTAAAAAGTTGTAATTTTTTTAATGAACAATATTAGTTTTTTAACTACATGCGTCTGTAAAAATAATTTATATTATTTAAAAATGCACTTAATTAAGTTATACGAATGTACAGTGCATTAGTACAATTTTGACGGAAAATTCATGTGACTAGCACATGACCTTTGAGATCTTTTACTTAAAAGAAACAATAGAGGAGGGACTAATTTTTTTTTTTTAACTATCTTGAGATCTTTTACTTAAAAGAAACAATAGATATGGGACTATTTTTTTTTTATTCATCAGTACAACGGATATGATATGCTGTTATATACCCATCTCCCTGAAAACGATCTCGGAGGGCAAGAGAATTATCGGGATGATGTCCCGAGAAACCGAAAGTGTCGTGATAGGGACGATTTTGGCAACGACTTAGATTTGTGAAAACAGATAACTCGCCAGAGGCAAGCACCACCAAAACAAAATTCATACGTTGGATCAACGATCCAATGGTAATTAAAACATTGTTTGTTGTAAGGCAGGGCGAACCTGCCTCTCCATAGAAAGAGAGTAGAAAGTTTTATAATCCGAGATACCATTTTACGTTTACCATTTACTTAAGGTCTATTGTTTGATTTAATTTATGTACAATTCTAGTCTCATTAATTTAATCTCAAACTAAGAGTACTTTGACTAATGCTAAATTAAACAGGTCCATGTGACAACATTAATGTCCAAGCTAAGCTGTCGTGCTTACACGTAATGTATTACGTATGTATGTATATATATATATATATATATATTGAACAAATTAAAAATCGCCTACATTAAGAAAAGAAAAGTTAATTATGTTTAAAGACTTTTTTGTTGGTCTTATCAGCCTCGTGACTTTGATCACTGCCTTTATTCATCTAACTCGTGAGAAAATATGCATCATCCAACAACTCAAAATAGCTGAACCCAAGCTGCAGACTAAAATATACTCCGAGATTAATAATAATTCCAGGTGCAACTTGTTTTCAGGCAAATGGATTTTCGACAACGTATCGTACCCGTTATACGAGGAGGCCCGTTGCTCATTACCGGCCATGGTATCACATGCCTGTCATAAGCATGGAAGAAAAAATGTGACTTATCAGAACTGGAAATGGCAACCTCATGATTGTGATCTTCTAAGGTCGAGATCTTTTATTTTAGTATTAATTTCAAACCAAAATTATTCATGCATGACATTTTCTTGTTATATTTATAATTAAATGCATGAGTCATTTAATCTGTATATACTTTTGTGTGCAGGTTTAATGGGACAAGATTTTTGGAGAAAATAAGGGGAAAAAAGGTTATATTTGTAGGGGATTCAATGAATAGGAATCAATGGATTTCCATGTGTTTGTCTAATTGAGTCTTCATGTGCTGATCCATCATCACTCAAATCAGACCTCAATAAAGTCAACTTCAACTTCTTCCAGTCAACTGTAAGTCTTTTTTTTTTTTTTTTTTGTAATTATCTAAAAAAAATAATAATGTAAGTTGTTGATTTTGATGAATTTAATTATTGAACTAGGAATATAACGTTACAATCGGGTTCTATTGGTCTCCATTTCTGGTGGAATCTAATTCAGACGATCCAAAATTCCTTCCAAAAAAACAGAATATATCAGTTAGAATTGAAGAAATTGAAAAGCATGCAATACACTGGGCAGATGCCGATATACTCATCTTTGATTCCTTTTTATGGTGGGACCGACCCATAAAACTCCAGTAAGTATATTAATATTAATGCATTAATATTGTTTGTTATGGAACTAATTTCTAGTAATTTTTTATCATTACTTATGTGACCAAGTTTCAACCAGTTTGACTAGAATTAAATGATCAAATTTCAACCAAATTCCTTTTTATATATTAATATTAATTGTACCATATTATGATAAAAAATAATATTTTATGATGATCAGATGGAGATCATTGGGATGTACTACTTTTGATGCAATGAACAAAACAGCAGCTGAATCGAAGTTACGAATGTATGAAATGGGTTTGAATACATGGTCAAATTGGTTGGAATTCAATATCAATCGAACCAAAACAAACTTGTTCTTCATGGCCCCTTCGCCTACTCATATAGTGTATGTTTAATTTCCTTCACTTAATTTAATTATTTTATATCTGAAAAAAAATCTTGTATCATTTTTTATTAATATTTGTAGGGGAGAGGATTGGAATGTGGAACAGCATTGCTACAACGAAACTCAGCCTATTTTAAAAGAGGGATACTGGGGGGTTGCAACCGATCGCAAGATGATGCAAATTGCAGAATCAGTCATTCAAAAACTGGAGATCAGAGGCCTAAAAGTCCAATATTTGAATATTACACAATTATCAGATTATAGAAGGGATGCTCATTCATCCATCTATCGAGATTTTTTTCATCCTTTAACTCAAAAGCAACTAGCAAACCCTAAGAAGTATGCTGATTGTTGTCATTGGTGTCTTCCTGGAGTACCCGATGTTTGGAATCAGATTCTTTATTCCTACATAATGAAATTATAATCAAAATTATTAGTTCAAACATTTTTCTATTTTTTCTTTTTTGTTTGACAATAAAATGTTTTATGTCAAGAACACAAGGAATACGCAACCCGTAATTAAAGTAAATACTGAAGATTACATGAAAAAATGTGTGAATTGTTTATAGTTACTCAATAGACAATAAGGCATAAATACAGACACATATTCAAGCCGAGATCAATGAGTTTTGTGTGAGAACATTTCTAGCTCCTAATTTAAGTCAAAGATTGATTTTAATATTATCCCTCGTCTTTTTTAGTTTTGGTAAGTGATTATGATAATTCAATATATAAGCCCGACGCCCGCAATGGCCCATCCATCCCACCCACGAATCCGCACCCACTCTCTCCCCAACTATTTAAATGACTACAGTATTTATTTAAAATTGAATCCAGGTGGGCAGGTGCTCATTGCTGGAGCACCCGCCACATGGGCAGATAACACTTTTGTGATGTTTTTTAAAAGAAAGGTAAAAGTTATGAGACGCAAATTAAAAATTTAACTATTTTGGAACATTTAAAAAAAATAAAAGGTAAAAGTTATGGAAGGTATATAAATATTTTCTCATTAATTTGAATTCCATATAATTATAACATCACAAACAATTGACATAAACAGTATCATGTCAAACATATCTCATGATCGATTCCTCATTCTCACATTTCACATATCCTTCAAATCAAACAGGCTCTTAAAAATTGTAATTGAAAAAGCAAGAACAGATGCATATCTTGGATGGATCACTGCACCTTCAACAATTTCTGGGCATTCGTACGATTGATCAACGAAAAGACGTCCGACGAACCCAATCTAGTTGCATTAACATAATCTTGTGGGCAATGAGCGGGCACCCCTGCAACTATAATCCCCAACACCCTTATCATTCTTAGAGTATACCCTTCTGCATACTCTGCCCCTTCCCAGTATCTAATTGCAAAACTTCTAACCAGCTCCCACCATGCATTCATTACCTTTGGTACGATCCATATAATCGAAAAATAATTCTTGTTTGGCTCTTCAGCCACAACCTGCACATACAATAATTAGACATGTTCACATTGTTAAATAATTGATTAATATATATTCCCACAGTGTGCTGATTAACAAGTCAATCTCTTTAAGCAGCTAGCACATCGTCGGGCTATATATATCAAAATGGAAAATATCACTTTTGGTCATTCAAAATTAATTAAGGAGCTTACACTTCCTTGATAGAAGCTGTTAAAGTAGACGCACGTCCCGAAATGCCTGAACATGAGCTTATTATCGTCGTACGGCAATCTAGCAGCCAAGTCAAAGCTGTAAACGAATCTGTTAAAGTGAAAATCATGCTTTTCCATCAAATTCCTCACGTAATCAGCAACTTTGGAGTCTCCGACTCTGGGCTGTCCAAATGTGTACACACCCGCCAGTCTATCGAGCAAGAATGAGTCCTCATGCAGTCCCAAAATCACCGGAAACAAGGCCACTAACGTGCCGCCCAAGCTGTGGCCAGTCACGACGAAGTTGGTCTTTTCGTTTTTCTCAAGATAATCTTTCAGGATTTTTCGGAGGGCGTAGTAGGCGGTCACTGGTCGATCCGACGACTGCTCTTGAGGCCACCCTTCGCTTTTCTGGAGGCCCAGAGCTTTCATGTTTCCGCCGTGGAGTTTTCCAATCCCTGGAATTTTGTACCACGAGATGTCGCAATTGGTAGACCATCCATCCGCATCGAAGGGCTCTGTTCCTCTGAATGCCACCACCACTGTACCTTTCTTGTCGTCCATCACAAATGCTTGTGTTGTCGTTTTTTCTTGATAATCTGCCATCCATATTTTGAATTTTAGAAACAGGTTCACGGTTCAACTGGTTCACTACTACTACCTCCGTCCCCACTATTTTATGCACACTTTTCCAACATTTTTTTGCAAACTCCAAAAAAACGAAACAACTCACATAATTTTTATCAAAAAAAAAAGTCTAGTATGCACTCGAGTGCATGTTGTGCACCCTAGTCCATGTTGCACTTTTTAGTTTTACTGACTTACACTTTTTGGTAAATGGTGTTGTTGCACTTTTCAATTATTAAACTGTATAATAATATTTTTAGTAATAATTGAAAAGTGCAACACCATTTACCAAAAAGTGTAAGTCAGTAAAACTGAAAAATGCAACATTGACTAGGGTGCACAACATGCACTCGAGTGCATACTAGACCAACCCTTATCAATAATACCCCTCCTTTATTTTACCTTCTCTTTCCTTTAGTTAAATCTCTTCCACTTTAATCAATGAATTACCAATAATATCCCTCTTTTATTTTACATTACATATCACTTTATTCCATTTTCTTAATTTTCGTGCCGATTAAAGTGTGCATAAAATTTTGAGACGGTACTTTAATGTACGACAAAACTGATTTACGTAAAACTTTGCATTTATATGAGCATCTAATGAAATGAAGGACTAACCGTTCCAAAAATCGAAGGACCCCAAGAAGTCCATCTGCACAAACATAGACATTAGTTCCTCTATGGTAATTATAATTTCAAACAAATTATGAGATAATAAATTTATTATGATAAATTCAACCCAGCCAATTGTTCCTCCTAATTTAATTAAACCCATACAGACTAACCAAACAATTAATATTGTGTCACATGTAACTTTTTTTCGTGAATACTTCCGGTACTTTCGCAATAATATTTCTCTTTTCCGATATAAAATATGTACGAATTACCTTCCAGTGGTCTTTAACAATCCTCTCAATATATTTCTGGTTCTCATAAGAAACCTTGGAAGCCATAATAGAAAAGGCAGCATAGTATCGTTTGTCTCCGGCATTTATCTTCGAGTCTAGTTCAATCCGACTATCCACGTTTCCAGTTACAGACAAGAAATTTGCCGATGTGCTGTCTGGATACACTAGGTTTCCTGCACATGAAGTGATGAATTCAAATATATATACGTTTTCGTGCTGATTTAATTTGACCTTTAGGTGGTTTGGGACGAACAAAAAAAAAAGACCGTCAATTCACAATGTAGAAAAACAAATTATAGATTTGTTTGTAAGTGATGTTATTGTATTTTTCTTTTGATGTAAATATACAGCTCAAGGGAATTATCATAATTTGTTATTGTGTAAAAAGGAGAAAAAAAAAACATTTTTTTAGATGACAAGCATAAGTTCCTAATCGGCAGCATGTGTTGTCGATAAAATCGGAAATATCATTTGCAGAGATCTCACCACCAGATCCAGAACAGAAATAAAATATCAGTTTTAGCTTTATATATACGCAAAATGATAATATAAGTAGGGCAACAAACTAAGAGTTACTCCATCACTTGATGTTAAATAAAGAGATCGAGAGGATTGTGTGAGATCGTTTCATGCAAATTTTTGTCATAAATAAAATATATTTCCTCTGTTCCACCGTAAGCTATTCCTTTAATTTGTTTTTTATACCAAGATTAAGAAATAAAATATAAAATGCGTATGTAGAGATTATCAAAAGATAGAAGGTAGCTAGAGAGAGATATAAATGAAAAAAAGTAGAGAGATGTGAATTTTGTCATTTAAGGAAATGAGAAACTTGTCTTGGGATATACAAAATAGGTAAATGAGAAGTTTATAATGGGACGGACGAAGTATTAGATTGAACGAGTCCTCCACCACCCCATCGTCAACAACTAAAATAACTCTACTTAATACTCCCTCTGTTCCACTATTATTTGCAGGTTTTCCTCTTTTACGCGTCTCACTATATATTATTTGTATATACAGATAGAGAAATATTAATCAAATCTCTTAACTTCACAATGCACACTTATTTATATTGTATGTCATTACTTTTTCAATTTTAAAAATCAATTCTCTTTCATTAACTTTATTAATTGACTTCTTTGCCCTTCATTTGTATAAGATGTTATGTAAATATCACTTTGAACTGGTGGAGTAGTAACTAAAAGATCTATCTTAATCATGTAGTACAAGTGATGGGATGGTGAGAGAGAAAATAATAGATTAGTATATATAAGATGAAGTATGATAAATAATAGATAAAGTATAAGTAACAGAGAAAATAATATGCTAAAAGTGGAAAATAAAATGAAATGAAAAACTTATTGTGGAACATCTATAAAAAAGTGGGAAACTTATAGTAGGAAGAAGTACAATTTAATCAACAAAACTTTTTTAGAGCAAGATTGTGGGACCAAAAAAACCTTTTTAACTTAAATATGAAACACAATTAATTAATTAATTAACCAAAATACTAGCCAGCTAGAAAAATGAATATATACCTGTTAATATATTGAGTAGGAGATTGAAGAAACCTCCTCCATTCATGATTAACAAATTAAGCAAAAACTCCATTGCAGCCCCCAAAAACACCAAAGGTTTAGTCACAGCCTGCAACACTTTCTGCGCCACCACCGATATAAATATTAACCATCTCATCGCAAGAGGCTCCCGAGTGCCCTCAGGGCAATCCACAAATTTCCTATTTCCAATATTACTCGAAAACAAAAGCTTCAAAAGTTCCCAGAAACCTGCTTCCTCAGGCGTCAGCAGCATGAAGTTGCTGCAAAATGACTTATTGCAAGAATCCATTAAGGTTGTGTTTGGATGGAGGGATTTGATTTGAGGAGGTATTTCAAATGAAAGGTTTTGAAAATAGATGGATTTCAAATGACATGGTTTTAGAGAGAATTTAAAATCCTCTCAATTTTAACTAAAAAAATATGCTTAAGATTTTAAATCCATTCATTTCATTTTTAATCCAAATAAGGGGAGTGGATTTGAATGTTGGATTTGAAATTCATAGATCAAATCCCTCCATCCAAACGGAGCCTAATATTTTATTTTCTCAACAAATTAAGCTGCAGGAGGAATTATTCATCTACAAAAATGAAGAGTACTACTATACTTATATATAGAGATAAGTTGAATTTTCATTCTTCTTACATTCAATAATTACTCCATATTATTATTTAATGCACAAGTGGTATACTTTTTTGGGGGATTAGTTATTTTTTTTTTTGGGGGGGGGGGGGTTTCGTTACTCTATTGACGAAAATCACACATGCCGTTATGGAATTGATTTTTTTTGTATATTTATATCACTATTTAGATTAATATTTTTTAGAATAATCATAATTTTCCTCTTTTTTTTTTTTAAATATATTAGATCATTTTTAATTAATTGATTTTCAGAATTAGTATAATTTGATATTTTTTAAAGCGAGTCATTCAAATTTATGTGTAAATTCTACTCATAATTTAATGGATGAGATCAAAATTGAAGAAAATATAATTTTCAAACAATGGTATTTATTAAATGAAAAAAAAAAATTGTGGACTATTTTTTCAATTATCTCCATACTTTTTATCTGGTGGAACACACGTTTCTAAAAATATTATTGTCAAAAATAAAATAATAAACTGCTAACTTTTTCTCACTATATTTTCAACCGGGACCATCTAGTTAAATGTTCCCTCCGTTTATAAAGTTTTGCTTCCGTTTTGTAACAACTTTTACACTTTCTTTTCCCATCATCTATAACTTTCACATACATTTTATGTCAAATTGTGACACGAATGGAGTAATTATATTTTATTATTACAATATTCACAATTTGACACAAAATGTTACTCCACACATGCAGAGAAAGTATCATTTTTGACTATACGCATACATACCATACAACTCATTTATATATTTACATAAAAATTTATAAAATTGCAGCAGTGTGTACTAATAATTTCCATTTGTAGAAGACCCATGAGAACAGCAGTGTGTACTAATAATTTCCATTTTAAGAAGGAACCATGTGAACAAGTGGTACGTACTAATAAATTCCATTTTTTTATTAACTGTGACGATAATATTTTTTAAAGGGGGTATTCATTGTGCACAACTTTTGGAGATATTTTTGAATAAAATATAGTCAACTCACCTAACTAGCTTCCTAGAATAAAGTCATAAACGATGTGCGACTCAATTACGGATCTAAACAAAATTTTACTCAATATGTTTACACACTTTCATTGATCTATTATATTTTTTTTGTATTTCAGAATACTACCACTTTCTAGTATTTGTCCGATATTATATAAAATGTTGTTTTTAATTATTTATCACCTTGCTCAATATAAATTTATTATCTATTTTCAACCAATACACTCTTATAAATACTATCCATCTCCTTGAAATTATAAACTTAACTGCAAGGTTGGTCTAGCTTAGACAGTCCCCAAGATTTTTTTTATATAAAAACAGTTTTTCACCGCTAGAATTTGAAAAAAAAAAAAAAAAAACATTGTAAATCATGACAAAGTCATGAGTATTACTTAAATTCTCGTTCTTTTTCAAAAAAAATAAAAAATTGTACACAATTATTTAGATTAGACTTTTAAAATAAAAAATTAAAACACTACAAAAAAAGGCTTGTTTACCGACGGAAATGCCGACAGAATTTTGGTCGGTATTGGCTCATGGCGACGGATTTCGTCCGTCGCAACCGGATTGGTCGGCATGGTTTACCGACCGAAAATATGTTTCCGTCGGTATGTACCGACGGTTCTTGTCAGTCGCCATTACCGACGGAAGCAGTTCCGTCGCTACATGCACCAACCCGTTTTCGGACCGGATCAAGATTCTGTCGGTATATCCGTCGGCATATGTGCGTCGGTATAAATTCGTCGCCATATCCGACGGTATGTCCGTCGGTAATTATGCGTCGGTAGGTGTCCGTCGGTATATCCGTCGGTAAGTATGGACGTAGTTTTTTTTTTTGTTTTTTTAAAAAAACACAAAATGTTCTGTCGGTGTTTCCATCGGTACTGCCGACGCCATACCGACGGAATGTGTCGTTGGTAAGTTGCATTAATTAAAAAAAAATTACAGGTCTGATCGGGATCCGACACTGGTCCGACTATACCCGACCCGACCCGCGCATCGACTCGCGAACTGGCTATTTAAATAGCAGATATTTCGGCCTTGGCAGGACTCAATCCCAGGTGGGCAGGCGCCTAGTGAGGAGCGTCTGCCACCGGAACAAATCGATTTCTTGTTAATATTTTGATATTAATTGTATATGTACTCATTTTCGACCCATTTTTTTATTAAATTCACAAAATTAATTTCTTTAACTTATATTAATGATTAATTCTATAACTTATAATTATTGTAAATTTCATTTTTTAATATTTTTTTTTAATTTATACATTGCAAAACTAGTTTTTTCTTTGATTGAAATTTTAAAATGTGTATATATATATGTTATACATTATTTACTCTCATTTTTTAAAAATAAATTCGTTTATATATTTTCATTCTCACATATATTAGTGGTGATTAAATTATAAGTTATAACCAAATGATAAATAATTATCTCTTATAAATTGTACAAAATAAAATATGTTACATTAATTTAATATTCATCTTCGTCTTCATTTTCATTATTTGCCTCATCTTCCTCTTCCTCCTCATCTTCCTCTTCCTCATCTTCTTCATCCTCCCTCTCGTCATGTTCATCCTCTTACTCATCTCCACTATCGTTTTCAATTTCAATCAATTGTGAATTTGCAGCCGTCAAGTCTACCGAAAGATTAAAATCTCCCGCAAATACTTCAGTTTGATTCTCGATTTGTTCCGTTTGAAATGGAGATTCATTTTCATCGTTGTTTTCCTTTTTGGGGACCTCCACCATTGACCTTGCATTCACTTTGCAAATAGCGTGTCATTCTCTATTACGTTTTCCAGCTCCCGGATACGTGCAGTAGTAGACTTGAGATACCTGAGAGGCAAATACAAACGGATCATCCTCGCTATACTTCCTTTTCGAATTAACATCCACAAGCTTGTACTCCGGATGAATTTTTGTTCCTAAAGGGGATGTGTCAAACCAATGGCACTTGAACAACATTACGGTTTTCGTTGGATACCCCGGATATTCAACTTCAACGACTTCGTGCAACACCCCAAAGTAATCACTTGCATTTGCATTGTAACTCGCACTGCTAACACAAACACCACTGTTGATAGTCGTTTTTGTTGATGCAAACTCTGATGTATGAAACATGTAGCTTTTCACAATATAGCCGTTGTAAGTCCTTACACGACGTAGTGGTCCTTTGCTGAGATCCTGTAAGAATCGGCTCTGAAAATTGTGCGATTGTCCCTATACAGTTCAAATTAACATTTATCAAAACAATTATTTTTTTGTGTATGTCTCATATCCCCAGCCTCAGTAGCTTCAGAATTTGTTGCATGCCACGTCATGTGTTGTGTTGTGGCACTTGATTGAAACAATCTCATTAAACGAGGAATGTTAGGAAGATAATACATCCTCTTATGTGGCACTTTCTTTTTTGTCTTGCTCGATTGACCACCGGGTCCCTTCCGTCGTGGCTCCTTGTACCGGGGATGGCCACACATTCTACACATAAGAAGATCGCTATCGTCATCACCCCAGTATAACATGCAACCATTCACACAACAATCAATCTTCTCAACCGGCAAACCCATATTCTTCATCAGTTGTTTGCTCTGATGAAACGTCGTAGGTACTTTATTATCGACAGGACAAATCTCACTGCATAATTGTGTCATTTGCTCATATGCTCTGTTAGATAGCTTGTTCTCCGTCTTGATAGCCATAAGTCGAGCATTAAATGACAACTGAGAATGAGAATCACACCCTGGATACAAATCTTGATCGACTAATTTGAGCATCTCATAAAACTGAAATGCTTCATCCATTGGTTCCTCTCTATATTTGACATATCGACTTCCATCACCATTGTTTGATACATATCGGGTTCTTCCACTCCAAACTCTTGATCGTTACTGGTGCCGACATGCTCAACGTGTACTGGTTGTTCATAAATTGTAGTAGTGTAATAGTACAAGACTTGATCAAAATTATAAGGCCACCGTTCTTCGCCATGACTTGTCCAATTATAGTAATTATCAACGAACCCATTAATAACAACATGGCATAAGACTTCATCAATGCTTTTAAATGATCTATTCTGACATTTTTTAGCATTACACGGACACCTAATACAATCCCCAGACATGTGATGTGGGTGTAGCTTTGCAAATTTAACAAATGACACGAGTTTATCATAAAATTCACCATTCACATTTCCTAAAACGAGTCTAGGAGTACAATACATCCACCGACGATCCGGCAATTCCATCTGTTAAACAATTTGACCAAATTAAAATTAAACACTAAAACTATATACATTTCATAAAAATCAAACACTAAAACTATATACATTTCATAAAAATTAATTGCACTAAAACTATATACATTTAATAAAAATTAATTGCACTAAAATATATACACTTAATAGAAAAACATACCTTAATATGACGAAATTTTCTTAATTTTTCTCTCCTTTCCAAATTTTTCCCGTGTTCTGATGTTCTGAAGTGGGAGTGAATTTTTCAACACTACATACCGACGGAATGGGTGGCGACAAAGGCTGTGGAATGGGTGACGGCGGCGACGACAATGGTGCCCGACGCAGTATAGGCGGCGCCTCGGGTCTAAGTGCGGCTCGACTCTTCCTCGACCGGCTACGTGACCCGGAGGCCCCGCGAGATCTCGAACCACCAGCACCATCTTGACTCATCTATTTAATTTATACATTCAAATTAATAAATATATATATATAATACTAATTAATTAATAATTAATTTCTTAATTTAATAAAAAACAATAATCTAATTAAAAGTTAATCCCTAAACCCTAATTTATTGAATTAACAATACCTAATTTAATCAATAATAACCTATTTTAATCAATAATAACATATTTTAATAAATAATTTCCTATTTAATCAACAATACCTAATTTAATCAATAATAACCTATTTTAATAAATAATTTCCTATTTTATTCAACAATAACTAATTTAATCAATAATTTCATATTTTAATTAACAATCTATAACCTAATAAATTTAGTAATAATTTTCTAACTTTAAAATAACAATTTCCTAATATAATTAACAAAATCCCTAATTTAATCAATAATTTTATAATTAGTAAATCAACAATAATCTAGCTAATTAACAATACCATAATTTAATTATGTAAACTCCACTCCAACGTACGTACTAATAAACTTAAAATTAAACAATTTATATACAATTAACAAAAATGCAAAACAATAATTTAACAAATCACATCAATTTATTATAAATAATTATATACATCAACTATAGACAATTATATATCCAAGTACAATATCAATTAATTAATTAGATATATCAACTACGTACATGCAAATTAATTAACTATATACATCAACAACATGCAATTTCATATTAATCTATATAACAAATTAAATTAACACATGCAATTAATTAATTCATAATAGGCATTACAATATAACTTCAAAATTAATTTTTAATAAATTAAGAAAGCGTATCGTATAGATTTTTTTATCGACATGGAGATGCTCAAAACGCCCGTTCAAAAATCACCTCGACAGGACCTCTTCGCGATCGAATTTACGAGACGAAACGACGAAAGAAGAAATTTTTTTCTTTCTTTCGAAAGAGCAATCTGTTTACAGATTATATACACGAAAAAACGCCTCCGACGGAAATTTCCGTCGGTATTTATCAATATTAAATTCAGCGCGTAAATCAAGAGGCGGTTAATAAATCGAGTCGGTTACCGACGGATACGTTCCGTTGGTATTGGTAGATTTGAAATACCGTGGGGGCACAATAATATGTGGCGGTTACCGACGGAATACCCTAATTTAAAATACCGACTGAATAATCCGTCGGCATATTACCCAAAAACGACGCCGTATAGAGAGTTTTATTTGTCCGTCGGCATATCCGTCGGAATTTCGTCGGTATGGCCGACGGAAAATGAAATCTGTCGGCAGCGTCAATGACCTTTCGTATCCGTCGTTACAGCGTCGGTAATCCGGAACTGCATCCCTCGGAATATTTTCGGCGGCAAAACTGTCGCGTTTTTGTAGTGAAATATGAACGGACTGCTTAGTCCGATTTTTCAACAAAAGTACATACTCACTATTGATTACAGTATCTTTTAGTAGTACAAATTCCATGCATTTAGAAAAATATAAAACACCAACTTTGAATACAAAAAGTGATATAAATGATGTGAAGGTATTGATGTAAATTTTCAAGTTGCAAATTACTCCAAAAATAGAATAATACTAAAACGCGGGTCAACTATTTTATGCATTTTACAATATTACGTTATTACTAAAATACGGGTCAACTATTTTATGTTACACTTGACAGTATTATTTACTGCGTGTAAGATGATACTCCGTATTATTTAGCATGGGTAGTAATCCGTAACAATATAGAGGTCGGTGCAACAATTGGCTTATGAAGTTATGATGTCTTAGGACAAAATATATATTGAACTTAATTTTAATTGGTTAACAACTAAACATATATGGGAGTATCATTTTTCATTAGAAATTTAACTGTTGTATTATTTTTCAGTTAAATTTTATCAATTTATTACGCATTTTTTACAAATTATTATTGTTTCTTCTTCAGCAACGTTTAATTTCTTCTCTTTCCTTCCTCTCTTTTTTCCAATCTTCTTTCTTTGTTTGATCAATTTTATCTTTTTTTTTTTTTTAACAATTTTTTTAAGATCCACATAATGATAGGTACAGATGAAAAAAATATGAATTATTGAGCCATGAAATTGTAGATTCAGAAAATTAATTAAAAAAGAAAAATATAGACAAAATGCAGCAGTACTGCGCACATGGATGACAAAATCTTCAACAATAATGTTATTATTCACAAAATCTCGAAGGCAACTTGCTGCATGGCACTGCACAGTTAAGCCTTATCCGATAATGAAACCTTTTGAATTTCGGGCCATTTAATTTTGGTAATCTTGTCTGTATGCAACCCCTGCCACAAATACACCAATTATGGGACGGACGAATAAGAAAAGTGTGTAAACAGTTGTGAGACGGAGGGTATGTTTTAATAACAATAATTTTACGGGTATATATGTAAATGTAGGATTCTATTTTAAAATTTTAAATGTATGATAATCAAATCTGAATTAGTTCAAATCCACCTCAATAGTATTTGAAATATAATTACTCCGTATCAATTAGATATTTATTGATACTTATGTTTGTCCTTGTCTTTAATATTTGATGTATATTATGTATCTATAGATATGTTTATTTTGTATTTATATATATTCTTGTAAATTCTCATGAAATTATAATTTTTATAATCTAATTCTCTATATGGTATCAACGAGTCAATCGGCTCACGATCCGATTACATATACATCCCCTCCTCCCTTTGAGTTTTAACCGATCAGCCACAACCTCCATTCGATTGTAACCGGCCAACAATCCCACCGAACCGTAGTGAGTTGCACGATTGTTGACCTACATTTACGGGCTTGTGAATATACAAATTAAAACACTTGTAAATGTAAGATAATTGTGCAACTTCGATAACATTTGAGCTCGATTTTAATACTTTAAAATTTTTTAAATTATTATTCTTAAAACACATCCCCATGTTACACTGCAAAATAAATATTTTCTCTGTTTCATAAAATTTGTCTCACTTGATCTTAACTTTTATTTTAAAAAGTTTGTTGTTTCTCCTATTTTTACAAATGATCTTCCTGAACTACGTACTCCTATTTTGGAAATATATTAATGATAGAAATGTCAAAGGAAAAGTGGAAAATGAAGATGAGAAAAGAAAAGGAAAACTAGAAGAAAAATAGAAAAATTAATGAGAGGTAAATGTGTCAAAAAAAATATGTTCCTTAATTCTATACAAAATGAGAAATGCAACAAATTTTATTAAATGGAGTGAGTACTATTATTTTCAAATTTGGAAAAATATCACAAAAACTCTTAAAAGTATCATTTCAAGGCGTAATTTGATGGTTAACTACGTTGATCTAAGATAATCTACCTAATAATTAATAAAATCGTGTGGTTGAGATTGTCAACTACATTTGAATGTATAATTGGGTTGTAAAGGCCACGTACACGCGATCAACTACATCTAAGATAATCTATCTTAATGGTGATATTAAATTAATTAGATTTAGTAATGATTTGTAGATAGGGTATGAATGATACAGTATATAATTAAAAAAATAGGATTCTTTATAAAAAACTAATTTTTGGCATCTTACCTGTAAACCAATCTTAATTATTTGAATATTTTAATCAACTACTACTAATTAATAAATAAAATATTCGTGTGGGAATAATTTCAAGATCCAACTTATCCTATGCTAAGCGTTGAGAATGGATCAGGCTACCGAGGGACGCCTACGACTCGATCTACTAAAGTTTGGCTTGGAGGCCTACGACTCGATCTACTAAAGTTTGGCTTGGATTGACTCGTTTAATAAATAAGTCAAATTCAAACTTTTTTTTTTTTTTGATTTGATAGAAGTTAAATACCCATCCCTTTTTCCCCTCCCCATGACTCGAACCCAGGACCTAAGACCTAGGTAGTGGTGCTCTAACCACTTGAGCTATCCCACTTTGTCAAACTCAAACTTTTTCAGAAGCTCATTTATTTAAATAGGCCGACTTGAGATTTTTTGTAGGTCTTTTAAGTCCAACAGATCGACCTATTTATATACTCCCTCTGTCCACCAAAAGTGTGCTCACTTTTTTTTATACATGTTTTTAAAAAAATCATATTATATTTATAAAGAATATATTTGGGATAACGAGTAAAGAATATATTTGTTAGATACTCAATCTTGTTATTAAAGTAAAAAAAATATTCAAAAGTGAACTATTTAAATAGAATAAAGGTATTTTTTGTGGACCTAAAAAAACAAGTGAGCACACTTTTGTGAATGGAGGGAGTATATTTTATAATATATAATTTATAAAAATATAATAAACACAATATATTATATGTGATAATACGTGCAGATGATATTATCTTGAAGAATTGATGTATTTTTTTTATTTATGTTTTCATTTGTAATTGTTGAAAAGAACATTTGAATATTATTATTTTTTTGGACCATTTGAAAAAAAATTGTTATTATTTTTTATGATTCGATGATAATTCAATTGTTGTATTTTTTTTTTAAATGCACTTAAAAAGACCTTTAAAAGGCTTTTGGGTCAAGCTCTTTATTAAAAAGGACAGATCAAATTATTATAAAAAATCTACCCAAAAATTATATACAAGGTCCAAACTTTTTCTCTTAAGGCCCGATCTGACCCATTCCCACCCCTACATATGCTGACCGGTCGAGGTATTTTTTATATAAGTCTCATAATCTTATGCACGTTCAATTGTTTTTTTAAACCGTTATAATTTTTTCAATGGACAATATTAGTTTTTCAATTCAATTGTTGTTCACTGTAATAATAATTTATATATTATTTAAAAATTCGCTTAATTAAGTTGGTACACCAGCTGAGCCTTACTCATATCAATTTAGTACTACAATTTTTACGGGAAAATTATAAATTGGCCTGAAACTAGAATGCGACTGGAACATAATTACCTTTTAATTGGGGGGAAATTAATTTTGCAATATCATTTTTTTTTAATTTTCAGTAAAAAAAAAAAAAGACTAAAATTGAGCAATGCAAAAAGTATGGGACTAAATTTTTTTTAACTATCTTGAGATATTTTACTTGAAGGCAATTACTTATGTGTACCAGTTACATGTATGTAACTGGCTATTTACCCTCTTTTTTACTAAGTCCACACTCCCTTTTTTTAGGCACATATGTGTACAAGTTACATACATGTAACTAAATCCAATTATTTACATTGGGTTATTAGTTATTTACCTTCTTTTTTATTAATTTTACCCCCAAATTTTTTATAAGAAAAACCCAAATTTTTTAAAAGAAAAATACATGTAAAATACTATATTACCATTATATCAATTAAATTAAAATACAACTCATTAAAATTATAATTATACACCAACTATCGATTCACCAATGAATCACCACGAAGTCAAATATTATTCTATTTTTTTAACTTTTAAAAAATAAATATAAAAACATACAAAAATAAAATTATGATATAAAATTTCCAATTTTATTTTTCAAAAAATAACCAAAATTTAGAAAAAAAATACAAAAAAAATCGAAAAAAAAAATTAAACTAAAAAAATTCAATTTTTTTTCTAATTTGGGTATAAATGTATGAATATGACATGCTCACTTTCTAACTTTAATCTGATTTATAATAACTAAGATTATTTTGTTATGTCTTCATTATTTCTAAAATGATATCTGGTTTGTTACAAGTTTTTTAAGGTTGTAGATTATTTTTTAAAACTAATTAATAACATAATCTAATTGAAAAATAAAACTTATATTTAGAAACATAAATGAGTGGAAAATTGGGGAAGAAACCAGCATAATATTCAGCTTTATTATTTTCTTTGGGGTCATCGCCATGTTGATGCATTCATATGTTTATTGAGTGTGATCGTATCTATTAATTGAATTGTGTGTTCAGTGTGATTCATTTTCACTTTTGTTCTTCTTACTAGTTAGTTAATATCAATTTTTTTAATATTGATGTATTAATTTGCATGGTATGCCTGGAATTATAAATGTGTTAAGTTATGTATTTTTTGTTAAATATAAATATTAGTTTAAATACTGTTGGGAATAAAATGAGATATGTTTTGATTAAATACCAAAACCCCCTGAGACATGCCTAGTCATAATTAATGATGTTCTAAAAGTGTTAGAACACATAGCATAAGGCTAGATGAGAAGCTGAAATGTTTAGGCAACTCTTAGATGATTAGATGCACAATGTGAGGGGGAACCTATGCTTTGAAGATTATCAAGATCAAGTCCCCTCAAGGCTCAAATTCTGGAACAATCACTAAAGCCAAGCATACTCTATAGAAAACCAAATACTCTGATCAGGAGAGTTGTCCAGAGAGGTTAACTTTGTGCAAAAACAAAAGCTCTGAAGCTCAAAGGCCAAGTATGCAGATCAGGAGAGTTGTCCAGAAAAGTTGTCTCAACAAAACTGAACCAAAACAAATGCTCTAATGCCTGAAGGTCAACTATGGTGAAGAGAAGAAGACAACTACACCCTAAAAGACTTCATGGTATCATATGCATGCTGAGATCATTTCCAAATGAAGTAAAGGGAAAGAGACAAGTCATCTGAAGAAGAGCAAGCCAACCTTGCTGATAAGCAAGACTGCTGATAGTGATAAGGAGAGTTGTCCATTTGATAAGGAATGTTGTCCTATCATTGGATCAACCTTCAGAAGCCATGTCCAAGTCCTAACAAGAAGTCAAACATTGGGAAAAGTGCTGCAGAATGAAGACAAAGTCTTACAAGCCGTTTATTACCCAAATGAGGACATGTCACTATCAAGAACCTGTCTTCCAGTTTGAAGAACTCAAGGAAGACATTTATAGCATTTTGGGACTGCCTCTCCAACGGGCAAATCCTCAAATTTGTCTATAAATACAGAAGTGTGAAGATCATTTGAAGCACCAACTACCAAGCCAACTATCCTACAAGTTGACAAGTGCTCTCAAGCTTTCAAAGAGACTATCTTAGTCTTCATACACTTCTTCTAAGCTGAACATTACTGTATATCCATACACAAGTTTAGAGAGATATCCTAATCCTTATACACTGATCTTCATTGTAAAGGATATCTCATTAGTTGGAACCTTACTTCAACCCTTACCCCTTTCAAGTGAGAAAGTGAGAAGGTTGTAGTAGTAGAAATGGTAGGAGCTGACTGTTGAGAGAAGAACAGTTTAGTTCTGAGTTGAGAAGAGGGTACTAGGACTCTAGACATCCTAGGGATCAATTCACCAAGGAGAGGTGTTATTGATCAAGTGCACCTTGGCACTATAAAACAAGTTAATTCCAAGAGTGAAGGAATTATCCTGTTAAATCAGGGAAAGTGGATGTAGGAGCTTGAGTCTCTGAACCACTATAAACTTCTGTGTTGATTTACTTTACAAGTACTTCCATACATTCAACATTGCACACAAAACTGATCTTTCAAAGAACCTATACTCAAGATTGTGCAAAAACTGTATTGGACAAGTTCCCTGAAACTAAACTGGATTGCATTAAAATGTCAAGTGATTTCAGAAACTAAAGGAGTCTAAACTTAAAGGGCCAACCACTATTCCGCACATATAACCTCCCTAGATAGTTATTCAACTAAGTACTCTATAGTACTTAGTAGTTTGATTATCTTAGAAAAGTTAATCACCTTCAGCAGAGTTGTCCAAGACAACCTTGCTGAGCTCTGGTTTGATCAAAAGTTGAAAAGAATTGCATACAAGTGTATTCCCCCCCCATACACTTGTTATATACTCCTTTCAGGACCAACAAGTGGTATCAGAGCAGGGGTTCAAAGACCACTGCTTCTGAAAATCCATCTTGATTTTCAAAAACACATATTTGTGTGGTCACTGAACTGATCTATCTGAAATCCTACTATTTGTTGACTAACTGTTTGTTCTTGAGATATGGCCAACAACAATGCTGTTCCACCTCCTGCTGTTCAAGGATTGGACAACATGGCCACAAATCCAGTCAACCACATTTCACATCACAAACTGTCCATGTTTTCAATAGATAATTATGATTTCTGGAAAATCAGAATGAGGGCACATCTTGCTTCTCTTCATACTGACACATTGAGAGTAATCACAAGAGGTCCTTTTGTGTTTACTCAAACTAACCCCAGGGTGACAGATGAGCAAAGAGCTGATATAAGGGAACTGATTCCCAAAGATGAAGATGACTTCACTGCTGATGAAAAGAGGAAAGATAATCTCAATTATCTTGCCATGAACACCCTCTACCAAACAATTCCAGATGCAATTATGGGTAGAGTCTACCACTGCACCACAGCCAAAGAAATTTGGGATACTCTTGCTGAGATGTGTGAGGGTACAGAAAAGATCAAGGAGAATAAGCTCCAAGTTGCTGTGCAGAAGTTTGAACAATTCTCAATGGAGTCTGATGAATCCATTGACAAGTTTGCTGGTAGATTCACTGATGTGATGAATGAAATCAACTCCTTGGGCAAGGTTTACACCAAGAGAGAAGTTGGATTAAAAATCCCGAGAAGTCTCACTCATAAATGGGATGTCTATGCTGTAATGATGCAAAATACCAAAGATCTCTCCACCATGCCCATGCAACAAATCTTCTCTGAACTCAAAGCCTATGAGTTTGACCTCAATAGAAGAAAACCTGTTGAGGAACCTTCAAATCCTACTAAGGGAGTGGCATTCAAGGCCAAAGTTGCTGAACCTGAAATGCAACCCACTCCCAGATCATCAAAGTCAGTCTCAAAGACTGAAATGAAGGAAGAACTAGCCTTGATGGCTAGAAGGTTCGACAAGCTCAACACAAGGTTTGGTAGATACAAGAAATTCTACCAAGACAACAAATTCAGGAGAAGATACAACTCCCCTGAAGACCAGGCTGAGGACAAAAAGCCTGAAGAGAAAAGATCAGAGGACAAGTCCTCTGATAGGAGAAGATCCAGTAGAGCTGACCCTTCATCATCTAAAAGAAGAGAAGAATCTAAGAAGGATGATGATGAAGACCTGTGCTACAATTGCAAAAAGAAAGGGCACTTCCAGTATGACTGCCCTGAATTAAGCTCTAAAGAAAGAAGAGAGAGGCAAGCCAAAAGAGACAGAAAATTCACCAACAGAAAGGCCATGATGGCTGGTGATGAGTCTGAAAGTGCTGAAAGCTTCAACTCTTCTAATGGACTATTCTCCAACAGTGATGATGATGATGATGTTTGCAACATGGCTCTTGAGGATGATGAGGTATCCTCTACTTCTAGTTCACCATCATTCATCTCACAAAACACTAGTGAAGTTAACTTGAAACTTTCCTTTGGGAAGTTGATGGAAGATTTCACTAGATTACAAGAATTTCATGATAATTGTGTGAGCGAAAATGAAAGATTGGCTATTGAACTTGCCAAAAACTCTGAGGTAGCTGTTAATGTCAAATCTACTGAGTTGTATCAACAAGTCTTGAGAGAGCTTAAGGAAGCAAATCTCAGGATAGTTGACCAACAAAAGGAGATTGATGATCAACTACTCTCTCAGAAGAGAAAAGACTTTGAACTGAAAATTCTAAATGCCAAATTTGAGAACCTCTCACATGAGTATGATATTCTTAAATCAAGTGAAGAAAGCCTGAAATTAAAGATGTCTGCTTTGAACAAATCCTCTAGGGCAATAGAGGAAATTCAGAGTTATCAAAGACCTATGGCTCAAAGAAGTGGATTGGGTTTTGATCCATTTGAATCTTCACCTTGTCTTAGTGTTGCCTCTACAAGTAACACTAAGAAATTTTTTGTTAAATCAGTGGCACAACAAGCTGAAAATGAAATAATTCAGCCACTGAACAAAGGAAAGGGCAAAATAACTGAAATGCCTACTCAAGTGCCTCAGGAGACTAGGCCCAAACCTTTGGAAAAGGTCAAGGCTCCTGAACACAAGAGGAATGTTGGTCAGCAGAGTAGACCCAATGGAAGGGCAACTCTACTGAACAATGTTCAGAGGAGTTATCCAAGGTATAATCAGCCTAGGCCAACTCTTCTAAGAAAGCTTCAGCTGAATAGACCTAAGGATAACTATCCTCAAAGGCAAAATAAAATGAGACAACCAAAACCCTTCATGCCAAAGGGTAATGGTCATAAGAAAGCCTTTCCTCAAAGATTTCATCAAGCTGCACAAAGAACTCATAAGTTCAGGAGAGTTGACAACTCCCCTGAAACTTACAGAGTTAACACATTCACACATACCTTCCCTAAGGCATTTAAGGGAAAGACAGTGTATGTTGATGCACAAGGAAAACAACTTAACCACCTTGAATCAATCAGGGTGATTAGGCAAGTTTGGGTTCCTGAAGGTACAACTAACCTCTCAGGACCCAAAACTCAAAAGGTACCTAAACCTATCTAATTGCAGGTACCTATGGGCTACAAGAAGAGGAGCATGAGCAAAAAGACAGCATGGTACCTTGACAGTGGATGCTCAAGGCACATGACTGGAAACAAGGAACTCCTCACTGATTTTATTGAAAAAGAAGGCCCAAATGTCACATTTGGAGACAGCTCACAAGCAACAACAAAAGGTTATGGTACTTTGATGATTGGTAACATCAAAGTGACCAATGTATCTTATGTAGCTGGTCTTAAGTATAATCTCCTAAGTATCAGTCAATTCTGTGATAAAGATTTCAATGTTGAGTTTTCAAGTGGAAAATGCCTAATTAAAGATAAAACTCAACAAATTCTATTGACTGGAACTAGGAAAGGAAATGTGTATTTTGCAGACTGGGACAAGTCTATTGATGTTGCATGTTTCATTGCTAAAAGCACTAGTGAACAAAGCTGGTTATGGCATAAAAGGCTAAACCATCTAAATTTCAAATCAATGAACAAACTTGCTAGAAATGCATTAGTTAAAGGACTACCTAATGAGGTTTTCATTAAAGAACATGTATGTAAACCATGTCAAGAAGGAAAACAGATTAAAGCCTCATTCAAAGGTAAACCAGTCATCTCTACTGAAAGGGTACTTGAACTTCTACATATGGATCTCTTTGGACCAATTACCCCTACAAGCATAAATGGTAGAAAATACACATTGGTGGTAGTAGATGACTTCTCTAGGTTCACATGGGTAGTATTTCTCCTTAATAAGAAGGAAACACAAGTCAAACTACCTGAACTTCTTAAGAGACTGTCAAATGAGAAAAGCCTTAGCATTATCAAGATAAGATCTGATAAAGGCACTGAGTTCATAAATTCATACATCAATGAGTATTGCACATCTAATGGAATAGCTCATGAAACCTCAGCAGCTAGAACTCCTCAGCAAAATGGAGTTGCAGAAAGGAGAAATAGAACTTTAAAAGAAGCTGCTAGAACGTTAATTGCTGATTCAAATTTGCCTAAGAGGTTTTGGGCTGAAGCTATAAACACTGCATGCCATACTCAAAATAGATGTTTGATTACTAAAGCGCAAGGCAAAACCCCATATGAACTCTGGAAAGGAAGAATGCCTAAAGTGTCCTACTTTCACATCTTTGGTTGTAAGTGTTTCATACACAATAATGGGAAAGAACAGTTGAAAGCCTTTGACAGCAAAGCTGATGAGGGAGTATTCCTTGGATATTCTCAAATCAGTAGAGCTTTCAGAGTCCACAACAAGAAAACCCTTATTGTGGAAGAAACACCCCATGTTGTGTTTGATGAATCTATTCATGAGTTTAGGAATGAACACCTGGAACCTGAAGAAATCACACAGAGGACAACCAGACTGAGCTTATAAGACAAAGACACTGAATTCATAGATGTTGTCCAAGCCAACCTACCTGAAAAACTCACATTGGACAACAATCCTGAAGGCAACCTTCCTGAGACAAACCCCACTGATGGAAATGATGAACTGAATGATCCAATCCCAGTTCACATCCAGGTAACAACTACCAATGAAGAAGCAGTTCCTGCTGAGGTAGTTAATGGATCAAATAATCAAGGGGAAACTCAAAATGTTGAAAATACCAATGTCCCTGACATTGAGGACAACACCCCTGATTATGATCCTGAATTAGATCCTGCACTCAATTATCCTGAATTTTATGATCAAAATGACTCAACTTCAGTAGAGGACAACTCTACTGAAGAAATCAGAAAAAGAAGGACTTGGTTGTCTGACCATCCTACTGATCTAATACTTGGTGACCCAAGTATTGGAGTCAAAACAAGAAGATTTCATGGTGAAAGTGCTCTTTTCTGTTGTTTCTTGTCAGAACAAGAACCAAATGATATTGAAGAAGCACTACTAGATGACAATTGGATCACAGCCATGCAGGAAGAACTGAATCAATTCACCAGAAATGAAGTATGGGAGCTAGTGGATAGACCTTCACATCAAGATGTTATTGGAACCAAGTGGGTGTTCAAGAACAAAAAGAATGAAAATGATGTGATTGTCAGAAACAAAGCAAGACTAGTGGCAAAAGGTTATTGCCAGCATGAAGGCATTGACTATGATGAGACCTTTGCACCTGTGGCAAGACTAGAAGCAATAAGGCTCTTCCTAGCCTATGCAGCCCACAAGAGGTTCAAAGTGTACCAAATGGATGTCAAGAGTGCCTTTCTGAATGGAGTCTTGAAAGAAGAAGTCTATGTGGAGCAACCACCAGGTTTTGAGGTTGGAGACCAAGTATACAGATTGAAGAAGGCTCTATATGGACTCAAGCAAGCCCCTAGGGCTTGGTATGACACACTGTCACAATTCCTCTTGGATCATGGATTCACCAAGGGAACTGTGGACAGAACTCTCTTCAGAATCTCTGAAGGAGAGGACATCTTGCTTGTCCAAATTTATGTAGATGACATAATTTTTGGATCCCCTAATGAGAAGCTGTGTGAGAAGTTCTCCAAGCTTATGCAAAGCAAGTTTGAGATGTACATGATGGGGTTGATGAACTTCTTTTTGGGTCTACAAGTCAAACAATCAAAAGAAGGAATCTTCATCAACCAAGCCAAGTACACCAGAGAAATGATCAAGAAATTTGGGTGTACAACAAGCAAGCCAGTAAGGATCCCAATGAACACAAATTGGAAGATGGATCCTGATGAGAGTGGTGTTCCAACCAATTCCACTGAGTATAGAGGAATAATTGGATCACTTCTCTATCTCACTGCCAGCAGACCTGACATCACCTTTGCAGTAGGTGTTTGTGCAAGGTTCCAAGCAAATCCTAAGAAAAGTCATCTTGAGGCTGCAAAAAAGATCTTGAGATATCTCAAAGGCACTGAAAATCTAGGCCTTTGGTATCCTGCTGATGACAACATTGAGTTAACTGGCTACTCAGATGCTGACTATGGAGGATGTAGAATTGACAGAAAGTCCACTTCAGGGACTTGTCAATTCTTGGGCAACAAACTCATATATGGTTCTCCAAGAAGCAAAATACAGTGGCTACTTCCACCACTGAAGCTGAATATGTTGCTGCTGGAAGTTGTTGTGCTCAAATTATGTGGTTGAGACAACAACTAAGAGACTACAATGTCAACTCTACTGAAGTGCCAATATTCTGTGACAATAACAGTGCTATTGCCATATCACAGAATCCTGTATTGCACACTAGATGCAAGCATGTGGACATCAAGCATCACTTCATTAGAGATCATGTGGAGAAGAAGGATATCAAGTTGGTAAAGATCCACACAGACCATCAAAAAGCTGATATATTGACAAAGCCACTTGCAGAAGCAAGATTTCTGGAATTATCAGCAGAGTTGGGTCTTCTTGATCCAGGGAAGTTGGACAAATGAGTCCAAATGAGTTATCCATTAAGGGGGAACAAATCTCAAACTTCAGCAGACTTGGTCAAGCCTACTGAAACTCAGTTAAAATGATCAGGACACTTGTCCATTGGATCTCAGGACAGTTGTCCACATTCTTTCACGACACTTGTCCTAGTGGGGTCAGATAAGTTGTCCTAGCTATCAAACCAAATCTTGGTCTGATAAGCACCTATTTTGGGTAATCATTGTCTACTTCGAAATTTGTCCCATTGAAAATTCAGATTTCACCTTTTTGGGATTTAATTTGTCTCCCACCCAAAAGGTCACTTTCCATGCATTAAATGCCAAGATTTAACTCTTGTTTGCATTAAACTTTTTGGGACATGATCTATCTCAAAAAACCCCCAGCCTTAAACAAACATTAAAACTCCACCCACGTTTTGAACAAAACAGTTTTTCACTGTTACATTGATTTTTGACCATTGGATCAAAATTGGACAACTACCCTGAAGACAATCCTAGCCGTTCATTTTGGATTTCCATTTTTGTTCACCTTTGAATTGCATCAAGACTTCACCAACTCATTGACAAACATTCTTTTTAGAATATTCACAAGTCTTAAGACCCCCACAAACACTTCTTCCCCAAGTATTCGAAACCCTAGCTTAAATTCTCTCCAAACACTCTCAATCTCTCTCAAATTTTTCTCTGAAATCTTCAATGGCTCCCAAAGCAAAACCAGAAATGGTTGTTGATTTCTTCAACAAGGATCTTGACCTAGACTTTGGCTATCTAAGTCACAAAAACAACCTCACATTCGAGCCAATCCTTTCTTTTGAAAGTGAGGATCCTAATGTTACTCCAACCCTGAGATGGTTGAGGAGGGCAGGTCTCCAGAAGTTCATGCAAGAAAAGCCTGACTCCTGCCTTGAAACCTTCATGGAAGAGTTCTTTGCTTTTCTCAAATGGAGAGGCAAACCTGAAGATGGAGAAGTTGCCACAAGACTGTCCTTTGTAGTAGAAGGAGAAGAGGAGGAAAGATTTCACAGGGTGAAATTTTCTGAGGAAGAGATTGAAGCTACTTTTGGATTGCCTTCAGAAGGAAGGAATCCAGAATTCTATGGGAATGGTCTTGAATAAGAAATTGCTCAAGATTGGCTTATTACTCCAGGGCCACTATCCTCTACCCAACATAAGAGAACACTCAAGCTTGAGTTCTTAACCTTATTTGAGGTAGTAGCAAAGAGCTTGCTCAGTAACACTGGCAGTTTAGAGCAAATAAGCCATCCAAGGATAAGGATTATGGCTGCAGTAATTGATGCCAGTGATAAAGGCATCAAGTTTGATTGGAGAACTTTCATCTTGTCTGAGATGATGAAAGAAAAGGCAAAGTTCAAGGTAAAAGCTCACAACAAGGTTGTGATGGAAGGAAAACTGAGATACTGCACCAGGGCAAGTTTACTAATTGAGAAGTTTGCTCACTACTCTGAGATGCAAACCTTTGCCAAACCACTCACAGCCCAGAAAATAATGTTCAGGAAACTCAGCAAGAAGACTGAACAAAGGAGGATGATAATGGCCAACCTTGCTGAAAAGGTTGAAGAAAAGCCTAAGATGAAGAAGAGAACTAAGGCCAGGGCTGTCAAAACAAAGAAAATGTCTCAAATATCTTCAAGAGAAGCCTCAGGAGCATCAGCTGAAGTTGATGAAGTGGCAGAAGAAGGAGTGAGTGTGCCTTCTGACCACTCAGAAGAGTTGAGATTGAAATATAATGAGACAAGGCAAAAGCATAAGGGTGATAAGAGGCCCAGGGAAGTTGTCCTTGAGGAAGAGAAAGAAGTGGAAGGTAGTGGGAGCAGTAGGGCTAGCAAAAGAAGGGCCAAGCCTACTGAGAAAGTGTTGGAGATTCAGGAAGAAAGATCTCTCCAATTGGCTCTAAGAGAGAGCAGAGCTGAAAGCAGGACCAAATCAAAGTCAAGGACCAACTCATCTGGTTCTGGAACTCCAGAATCCAAGGTCCCTGAAGGTCAACCTATAGAGGCCATCATCCCTGAAATTCAGAATCCTGAACCCAACTCCCCTGAAACCCATGTTACCCCTTCCAACCAACCCATCACCCCTGTAAATCTCACTGAGAGATACTCTCCAGAAGGAAGTGTGCAGAGAAGTGGCATTGATGTGCTTGCAGACTTAGCAGTAGATGAGACAAGGCTCCTGTCCCCCCTTGACTCATCCATGCTCAACTACTCCAAACTCTTAGAACATGCACTCAATGAGCCAACTCCCCTGAGCAAAGCTCCTTCAGATTCATTGCTCTCTAAAGCAACTGAAGTACCTTCATTTGAGTCTAATCCTTCTGAAGCCAACCCTCCTGAACTTAACTTGCCAGAAGCTGCATTTATTGAAACCACAGCCCACTCCCCTATAGCCCAAAGTTCTCCATCTAGTGAGAATGAGGAGGAGTATACTTATGAAAGTATGCTCAGAGGTGGAGCCAAGGCCACTGTGGACAGTTTGTACCCACAGCTTGCTGAATTTCCCAGAATTCAGAAAACATTTCATGATTTGAGGATGTTTGTGGATGTAAAAGACAAAAATATAATGGAGATATCACAAGTCATCCAAGATAAGGGTGCTAACTGGTGGCAAGTGGAGGAGAGCAGATTGCTACACTTTGCTGGTGTGATGAAAACAAGATTCCTCACTGATGAGGAAGTTTTTGCAAAGTTGGTAGCTGAGAAGATCATTGAGGAGAAAGAAAGAAAAGCTAAGGGCATCAAACACCCTGACAGTAGCTCAAATGATGATGATTCCCCTGATGATCCCTCAAACCCTTCAAACCCCAACCCTCCTGAAACCCCTCAAGCCAACTTCCCTGAACCCTCTCAACCCAAGTCTTCTGTAGCAGATAGACTTTCAAACCCTCCTAGAACCTATCATAGGAAAGGCTCTGTATCTTCAGAGGTGTTGACCAAGGGTGGTAACACAACCAAAGACACATCTGCCAATGAAGGTTCTTCTGAACCCAAGGCACAGCCTAAAGATGTTGAGGTTCCTATGTTAGAGGCTAGTTTGATTAAGGCCTATTCAGTGTCAGAAGAGTTGGACACTGATCAGCCCTTAATCATTCAGGATGAATCAGTGGCTGCTGAAATAAGCATTGTGATCTCCTCACAACTGCCATCTTTGAACCTTGTTGAAGGTGAAGATGTTGCAGGTTTAGGAGAAGGGGTTGAAAAGGAAAATAGAATTGAAAAATCAGAGGGAGTTATGGATGAAAGAGAGGTAGTCATAACTAAGATTGTGAGTGTACCACCATATGAGGGTGGAATAAGTGAGGAAGGACAGGTTATTCTTGAAGTCAAATCTGAACTTCAAGAATCGCTTGATGAAAGGAGGCCTGATTCCTTGGGTGAGAACATTATCTATGAAGGGAGAAAAGAACAAGTTGAAAATGAGAAGAAGACTGCTGATGTATCAGAGTCTTATACAAAAGAAATTGAGGGTGATGAGTGTTTATTCCCTAACTTGTTTGATTTGTCTAATATTGCAGGTATATCTCTTGACCAAATATTTGCAGATGAGTTCTTGACAGATGCCCCTATCCAAGTAGATACAGGCTCAGCACAAGCCTTGCTTGGAATGCAATCAGAGAAATTAGACTCCTTGGCTCATCAGGTTCAATCTGCTCATGCTGAAACTTCAGGAGCATTGAATGAGCAAGGAAGAACTCTAGCATCTGTAGAGATGAGGCTTACAGGCTCTGAAGATGTGGTGCTACCCACCTTGGAAGCAAGGATAAGTGGTGTGGAAACTGGTCTTCAAAACAATTTCCACTGAAGTGCAAAAAGTCAAATCCACCATGGAATCCATCTCAGAAGAGGTCAAGAAGGAACAAAAGCTGCTGAGAGACAATCATAATGCCAATGTCAAAGCTCTCAGGCTAACTGTCAAGCAAGCTCTTGGAAAGAAGACTGCATTACAAAAGAAAAGAGCTGAAGAACAAAGGCTAGCAATGGTGAAAGCAGCCTCTGAAAAATTTTCCCAAGAGGTGATGGCCAACATTGCTGAAGGTGTTGTGGCCAACCTCACTGAGCTCCTTAAAACCCAACTTGATGCATCCCTGAAAGCAACCTTGGAGGAGGTTGTCCAACAAAAGATGAAGCCTGTTCTAGCTTTTCTTAGCTTGAGCAGTGATAGGATGCAAAATATATATGATGAGAATGTATATTTGTTGGAGGAGATGAAGTCTCTAAACCAGGCCCAATCCCTAATGGCCACAACAATGAGTGAGCTAAAACCCCAGTGCTTTGATGCTACCAAAAAGGGGGAAAGGGAAAGAGCTAGAGCAAAAGGTGCCTTGGTGATTGGGAGCCCAGTTAAAGGAAAAGACAAAGCTGCTGAAGACAAAGGAAAAGAGCCTGCAGTGCTGAATGTAGAAGAACTGGATGAAGAAGAGCAACTAGCACTTGCCTTGAAGAATTCAATGTCATCAGCTCAAGAGGAAAGAATGAGGCTACAGCAGAGACCAGGTGGTGAGGTGTCTGGTTTGGACAAAGATGATGAAGGTGTCCAAACTAGAGGAAAGATCAAGAAGGCAAAAGGAAAGAAAAGACAAGCTTAGACATTTACTGACTTTCCTAACAGCCTTGATCTTCCACCTGAATTCAGAATTGATGTTGATGAGCCTACATCAAAGAAGGCCAAAGCTGCTGAAGAGCCCAAAACTGCTGAAAAGGACAAGTCTTCTGAATCTGCCAGAAGTGCTGAAAGTCCCAAGTCCACTGAAGATATTGAAGAGCTATTTGCTGAAGGATTTGGACCTGAACCTAAGAAGAAGACAACTGTCCTAGCTCATGATCCATCAAAGTTGTTTCATGAAGGGTATGGCAAAGACCCTGAAACACAACATAAATTGGTCATGATGAGGGCCCAAGAAAAGATGGAATTGCTGGATGAAGCACAGAGAGCAAGAGATAAGAGAAGAGCAAATTTTCAGAAACCAAGAAGAAGGAGAGCAACATACAGCAAAATGAAGCCCCAGTTACTAATCTCTATGGACACCAAATATCCACACTTGGATAAATGGGTGTCAATTCAACTGAATGATACATGGGAAGAGGCTAAAAGGGAGTTTGTCTATGACTATTATGTCATTGACAGATGGAATGGAGGAGATGCCAACTCTGCCTTTGCTGAATTCATGATAGAATACTACAGAGAGTTGTATCAACAATTACTTGCAGCTGCTGATATTGCAAGAATTGAACTCAATGCTCCCAAGGCTATCATCTACATGCCTCCAAAGCTTGATGGATGGATTGACCAAGCAAGGATCCTGAGGGAGTTCACAGAGATTCTTAAGCTGAACAAAATGACTCTTGGACCCAAAGGAACCAACCAGGAAGCCATGGAACTCAAGAAGAGAGTGTTGGCACAATATGGGTTGGTGCCACCTCCTGAGGATGATCTCTAAAAATGGCTAAGTCTTCTGACTCTTTCTGGATAGAAAATTATCTTATCTGAAGATATTTCTTTTATGTGGTCAAATCTGCTGAAGTTTGGACAAGCCTGCTGATGTGATGTGCCTTGATATGATGTTTGCTCTAATATGATTTGGATTGCTCTGATACAAGAATTGGTGTTGATATCCAGAATTCTACTCTGATACTTGAAGTATTTTGTTTTTGCTCTGATATCTTAGATCCTATGTTTAGCATTTAGTTGTAATAAAATAATCATTTGTAACGATATCTTGAATTCATGCTCTGATAAGTTATCTTCAACTATCAACATGCCTGTAATGATTCTCATTTCAATGATAGTTGAACACATTTTGAATCAAGAAATACAAATCTCTCTATGCCTATCTTTGAAACCTACTTGCAACAAAAACAGTGAATACACTAACACATTGTCTTTTCAGGAATATTGACCTTAGTCATGTCTTCTGAAGATAAATGTAATAGGTGTAGTCAAGTCACTTTTGCATAGAATGTGTAGGTTTTGGCATCATCAAAAAGGGGGAAATTGTTGGGAATAAAATGAGATATGTTTTGATCAAATACCAAAACCCCCTGAGACATGCCTAGTCATAATTAATGATGTTCTAAAAGTGTTAGAACACATAGCATAAGGCTAGATGAGAAGCTGAAATGTTTAGGCAGCTCTTAGATGATTAGATGCACAATGTGAGGGGGAACCTATGCTTTGAAGATTATCAAGATCAAGTCCCCTCAAGGCTCAAATTCTGGAACAATCACTAAAGCCAAGCATACTCTATAGAAAACCAAATACTCTGATCAGGAGAGTTGTCCAGAGAGGTTAACTCTGTGCAAAACCAAAAGCTCTGAAGCTCAAAGGCCAAGTATGCTGATCAGGAGAGTTGTCCAGAAAAGTTGTCTCAGCAAAACTGAACCAGAACAAATGCTCTAATGCCTGAAGGTCAACTATGGTGAAGAGAAGAAGACAACTACACCCTAAAACACTTCATGGTATCATGCATGCTGAGATCATTTCCAAATGAAGTAAAGGGAAAGAGACAAGTCATCTGAAGAAGAGCAAACCAACCTTGCTGATAAGCAAGACTGCTGATAGTGATAAGGAGAGTTGTCCATTTGATAAGGAATGTTGTCCTATCATTGGATCAACCTTCAGAAGCCATGTCCAAGTCCTAACAAGAAGTCAAACATTGGGAAAAGTGCTGCAGAATGAAGACAAAGTCTTACAAGCCGTTTATTACCCAAATGAGGACATGTCACTATCAAGAACCTGTCTTCCAGTTTGAAGAACTCAAGGAAGACATTTATAGCATTTTGGGACTGCCTCTCCAACGGGCAAATCCTCAAATTTGTCTATAAATACAGAAGTGTGAAGACCATTTGAAGCACCAACTACCAAGCCAACTATCCTACAAGTTGACAAGTGCTCTCAAGCTTTCAAAGAGACTATCTTAGTCTTCATACACTTCTTCTAAGCTGAACATTACTGTATATCCATACACAAGCTTAGAGAGATATCCTAATCCTTATACACTGATCTTCATTGTAAAGGATATCTCATTAGTTGGAACCTTCCTTCAACCCTTACCCCTTTCAAGTGAGAAAGTGAGAAGGTTGTAGTAGTAGAAATGGTAGGAGCTGACTGTTGAGAGAAGAACAGTTTAGTTCTGAGTTGAGAAGAGGGTACTAGGACTCTAGACATCCTAGGGATCAATTCACCAAGGGGAGGTGTTATTGATCAAGTGCACCTTGGCACTATAAAACAAGTTAATTCCAAGAGTGAAGGAATTATCCTGTTAAATCAGGGAAAGTGGATGTAGGAGCTTGAGTCTCTGAACCACTATAAACTTCTGTGTTGATTTACTTTACAAGTACTTTCATACATTCAACACTGCATACAAAACTGATCTTTCAAAGAACCTATACTCAAGATTGTGCAAAAACTGTATTGGACAAGTTCCCTGAAACTAAACTGGATTGCATTAAACTGTCAAGTGATTTCAGAAACTAAAGGAGTCTAAACTTAAAGGGTCAACCACTATTCCGCACATATAACCTCCCTAGATAGTTATTCAACTAAGTACTCTATAGTACTTAGTAGTTTGATTATCTTAGAAGAGTTAATCACCTTCAGCAGAGTTGTCCAAGACAACCTTGCTGAGCTCTGGTTTGATCAAAAGTTGAAAAGAATTGCATACAAGTGTATTTCCCCCCCCCCCCATACACTTGTTATATACTCCTTTCAGGACCAACAAATACGATATAGTATTTGTACGCCTATGGTATAGTACTAGAGATTAATGTGGGTATAAAAATATTATTTAATATATGAACTAATACTATACAATATTTGAATTTATACTATACTATATTTGAACTAGTACCATAGAGTATGTGAACTAATACTATACTATATTTGAACTATTACCATAAAATATGTGAACTCGAAACTCGAAAAAATTAGAACTTGTACCAGTATAAACTAATATATACTGTATATGAACTAATACGTACAATACTGCATATTAACTAATAATATATCATAATACTTATCAACTGTTATCATAACACTTATAAACTAAAAATTCTATTCATAAAAAATTAAAATAAAGTGATTAAAAATGAAAATTCAAATGAAAAAAATAATTAAACAATGTAAAACGAAGTGAAATTTGTAAGGAATGAAGTAAAATTTTGAAAGGATAAGGTGAAAATTATACACCAATTAATTAAAGTAAAAATAGTACCAATAAAATTAAACACTTGCCTAAGAGAGGTGCGAGTTTTAGTTTTTAAAACAAATTATTATTATACTATTTAATACTTAAAAAAAATTATTAATATTATTTTTAAATTTTTTTTATTAGACTTTAAAATTTTAGAATAATTATTTATGACATAAAAAGAAAGTACGTTAAAAAAATTATCACTTGAAACACAAATGATAAATAGGAAGAAAAATAAATTTAAAAAATAATATTAAAAAGATAAATATAAATATCAATTGAGTAAAATAAAAAATAAAATTTTAAAAAATTAATGGAGTATTATTTTTTAATGATAAAATTAAAAAAAAAATTAATTGAAGTAAAATAAAGGCCCAAGAAATAATTTATGTGTTAAATTGATATAGTAAATGAGTCATGTATTATTTGTAATGAGTTATTTAATTGGATATAATAAATGAGTCATGTGTTATTTGTAATGGGTTATTGGATTGGATATAGTAGTTACATATATTGGATTGGATATAGTAGTTACATACATGTAACTGGTATACAAGAGTGCAACTCTTACTTAAAAGAAAGGTGTGGGACGGTTTTTTTATAACACTAAAATATTGCATATAAATTTATGGGATTAAAGTTTTTTTTAGTCCATTAAGTTGGACTCTTTTTTATTTTGGTTCAGACGATTTACACTTTTTAATTTTAGTCCTTTATGTTGTATACATTTTAAAATTGGTCCGTCGACCTGACATAGCAGGTAAGCTAACATATTAATACTTATGTGGCATTTAATTAATTTTTTATTTATTTCTTTATCTAGGTGTCATGTATTTGTATGTTAAGTTTGGCATTTCTAATTATGTGGATATTTGAAAATAAAATAATAAATACCACTAATAATAATATTTTTTTATTTATGTAGTTTTAATTAATTAAAAAAAACTATCAGAGAAATATAATTAAAAGTTTATAAATTATAATAAAGAATTATACTATTATTTGAACATATATATTAAAGAATTAAATATTTTTATTACTATTTAGTTATTTTAAAATAATCAATTATATCAAAAAATTGTCTTTAAAATAATAAAATTCCCTAACGTAAAAATATCTTATTAAAACTACCAATTTTTTATTTATTAAAATCTTACTTATATTTTAATGTTTTAAATAAATTCAAAAAATAAATTATTAAAACCTCACATTTAACTGGAATAGTTTTTTATTTAAAATTATCTTCATAAATTAAAGTTTTAATTCAATTTAAATTTTTAATATATTCATAAATAACAATATATATATATATATATATATCATAGAATGAGAATTATACCTATTGATGATTTTATTTATTAATTATACTATTAATGAGGATTAATACAATTGTGGTCTTAGATACTAATAATAGGTTTGTGGTCTTAAAATTAAGATATTTTGGAACTACATTTTTTATTTGATTTAAAAATATAAATAAAAGAAAGATAAAGATTTTATTATCTCAAAATTAAAAAATAATTTAAAAAATCTAATATATTATTCTTATATATATATTTTTAATGTTATTTGTAAATATATTAAGAAGATTAAATTGGATTAAAATTTAATTTATGAAAATAATTTTATGTTATTTGTAAATATAATATGAAGAATAAAATTGATTAAAATTTAATTTATGGAAATCATTTTAAATTTTTAAAAGGAAATTTATTCTGATAAAAGTAGATTTTAATAAGATTATTTTCTTAAATTATTTTAAATATTATAAGATATTTTTTATTTGATAGTTTTAAGAGGGATTTATTATTTGGGATTTTTTGTATTTTAAGATAACTAAATAATTAATTTTATACTCCGAATATTTATTTTGTAATTAGAGATTTTTTTACATTATATTTTTAATATATATTAAATATAAATTCTTAATTTTTATAATATAATTATTTATTAATTTATAGAGGTAGAAAAAAAATTGTTATTATTGTTTTTTATTTTTTAAATATCCACATACCTAGAAATATCAAACTTAAAATACAAAGATATGACACATAAGTAAAAAAAATTAAATTTCATGCCACACCAGCATTGACCTGTTAGTTTACATGCTATTACAGGTCGACAGACAAATTTCAAAATTTGTACTAACATAAAGGATCAAAATTAAAAAGTGTAAACCGTCTGCACCCAAAACAAAAAAAGTACAAGTTAATGTACTAGAAAAACTTTAATCCCTATATTCATATACCCGTAAATTAATTTATATTAACCTTAAATACAAATATACTCTATATATTTATATTAATACTATATATTATATGTAATATGGAATATAACATTATATATACATATAATTAAAGTATATATTTCTAGAATAATATATTCATATTCATAAATTTAGTACATATATATAGCATGTAAATCATCTCAAACCCATTTCATCCTTTTCAACCCAACATATAATACAACAATATCAACCACTATTCACATTAGTGAGAATGATTTTTTCCCACCAGCCAAATTAATTGAAGTCAAACTTTTGATAAAAAGTTTTTATTTTTATATATTAGGACTTTTGATAAGAACTATTAATAATATACAAATTTATGTAATTTATAATATAAAGAATTATTGTCACTATTTTTACATGTATTTTTAGTGATAAATATTTAATAAAATATTGACAATGTACAAAGTTGCCACTAACTATCACAAAATTATGATATTTTGCCAATGTATGTAAGTTTTTAGTGATAAATTAATATTCTATAAAATATTGACGACATTCAAAATTAGAAATCTAAAATCACAAGTAGAAATTATAGAAAACAAACACTAAGTTAATTAATGGAAAATGTAAGATAAAATTAAAGGATAAACTCTATAGATGTTCTTTTGGTGGACTCACCGTTTATTTATTTTTTTCCTTTCTAAAAATTGCTGAAAATATCTAGTCAAATGAAATAGCACTTCTTCACTAAAATGCCTTTTTCCTTAAATTCGGTCAATTTTAGTTGCAAATGAAGTGGGCTGCAACTTTGATGCCGGGTCCAATGAGCAGGGCTGCCCAATGGGCCTGCTAACTGAGCACGTCTAAAAGGCGTGAGTTATATACTCCTCCAGCTTCTTTAAATCTACTTTCCTTACTCATTTATAATTAATTAAATATTCATGTACACACCCCTAAAATTTAAACACAGTCTAGTCCTAACCTTAATTACAAGAGAAGCAGTTGCCGCCGCCACCCCACCTCTGCCGTCGACAACCATCGCCCCACCTCCGGTGCCGTCCAAACAAATTTAGATTTTTTTTAAAAAAAAACTCAGAAATCTAAAAAAAAAAATTACATTTTATCGACAAACCAGTGTCGACGAAAAACACTCTTGTCGACAACATTTTATCCAAATAATTTTTAAAAATAAAAAAATAAAAAAAATTGATAACTAATGGTCGAAAATATACATTATTGTCGACAACAGTGTGTATTTTCAATGAATGGTTGTTGAAAAAAAAAAAAGGCAACCGTCGAACGGTGTTACTGGGGAGAAGGGACAGCGACGTCGTGGGAGGGAGGAGGAAGGAGGGAATATTAGGGGGTCGGGATTTTTTTTAAAAAAAAACTGGGGTTAAAATTTATTTGGATTGGAATGTATTTATTAGGGTATTTTAGGTAATGAGGAAAGGAAAAGTACATCTAAATTAAAATGACATTTTTATTGAAAGTCGTTGTATCTGAGGTAGATTTAACAAAATTGGAGGGGTATATAACCCACGCCCGTCCAAAATTGCATGTGCCAGTCTTAGGCTTTAATTGAGCTAAAGTTAAATGGGTTGGGTATATACCCCTCCAGCTTTGTTTAATACACTCCCCGTTACATGTACTCCCTCAAAATACATCTAAAATAGATGCACTCCCCTCAAATTATCTATTATACCCTTATACCTTAAAATTTGCTATGATAAATGCACGCCTCCCATAAAACCCTAATTTTCCTCATTTCTTCTCCACAACACACTTTCTTCTTCACCTATTCTTCCCCACACACCCGCCGGCCAGCTCAGCCGCCCACCGCCCCGCGCTTGAGCCGCCCACCGCCCCGCGCTTGAGCCGCCCACCATCCTTCCTCTTTTTTTATTTTCTGCACAGGCAGCGGCGGCGGCGCCCCCTGCTTTTCCCGCCGCCCTGCCCCACTGCTTTTTCTGCCGCCCTGCCCCAACCTTCTCCGCCGACGACCCTTCCTCCTTTCCCACCGACGACTGCTCCCTACCCCCCTCTCCTTTTCTGTTTTTTTTTTATTTATTTCTGCAATTGGAAGCGGCGCCGCCGCCTCCCTCTCCCACCGCCGCCGCCTCGTCCTTCCCCCACCGCCCTGCCCCCATCTTCTCCCCCAAAGGCTTCTTCCTCTATTTTCGCGATTTCGCGAAACAGGTAAGGTTTCTGGGTTTTTTTTTTTCATTTTCGATCGACAATTTCTTGTCGACCATATACCTTATGGTCCACAAATTGTTGTCGATCATAATGTTTATGGTCGACAAGAAATTGTCGAAAATGCATTTTTTTAGGGGGATTTTTGTCGACAAATCATAGTCGACTACACACTCTATGGTCGACAAACCAGTGTCGATCGACACTGGATTGCTGAAAAAAATGTATATTTTTTTAATTATTTTTTAACTGAGTCGGCTGGTGGTGGGGTGGCAGTCACCGGAGGTAGAGTGTTGGATGCTGGTGCCGGCGACGGAGGTGGGGCGGTGCCGTCAGCGGCGGGGACGGGCTGCTTCCCTTGGAGTTTGTGGAGTTAGGGTTAGTAATTAGGGTTAGAGTGTAGGAGGTGTATATATCTTACTATATTTATTATAAAGGACAAGTTGGGTATTTTACATGTATATTTAATTAATAAATGATGGAAGGGAGTGTATTAAATAAAGCTGGAGGGGTATATACCCCAACCCAAGTTAAATTGTTTTGGAGCCCCCTTTGCTCTACAGCTCCAATTCACTTCAATTATATTTTAGATGTGCTTTGCTTTAAAAAAAATCTCATTTTTCTATAAAAATTAACAAAGCATCACATTTTTTTTTCAAGTGTAATTGTTAATTTATTACAAATAATTAGAGATGTTTATTCGATCCGGGTTAATCGGGCTGGCCCGTTTAACCCTGAAAAATGTAGGGTTAGGGACTTAGGGTTTATGAATCATAGACCCATTTAAATTCAAAATTTTTTGACCCGAATCGGTTAGCTCGTGGGCTAAACGGACCAGCCCGCAGGTCTACAGAGCCAGCCCGTTAGCCCGAGTTATTACCTTTTTCTTTTTTTTAATAAATAACCTTAGAACAAATTTTGGGTCAAATTTGGACCATAGCCATAACTATAAACATTAAGTAGTCCATTATAATCCATGGGTCAATATTTTTTTTTTTTATTAGATTATGATATTTGTTTAGTTTTATTTGATCATATTAAGGATCAATGAGTTTTAGAATTGTGTTTAAATCACACTTTTGTTTTTTAATTTATCGATCATTAACTAATTATATATTTTTCTATTTTATTTGTTTGTTGTCAATTGGAACCTTTAATTTTAAAAGAAAAAAATTATTGTAGCCCGTTAATTAGTGGCCCGTTTAGCCCGTGACCCGTTAGGGTTAGGGTTAGGTTTCAACAATTATAGAACCGTTAAGTATGAACGGGTTAAATCCCTAGTACGTTTAGCCTTTAGCCCTGTAGAATCGGTCCCTATGAGACTAGGGCTAGCCCGATAGACATAGATCTCTACAAATAATGCATGAAATTCAATAAATTAAACAAAATATACCTGCAATGAATTTTAAGTCATTATCACACTAACCATGGCAATCAATCAAAATCATATATATATATATATATTTTGCTCTCAAGTGCCCATTCATCTAAATTTTTGGATTAAATATATATATAATATATAACAAAGTCATGAATTGAACACGTCCATATACACAATATGTTTCTTGTTTATTGATCATGACATATTTATTTTACAAAACAAATGCTAAAAATCTTTTATGACGTAAATTAAGAATTAATGACAGAACATGTCATTAAAAGTCAATTTCGAGTCATAAAAGATTTTATAATAAGAAAATTTGCTCATTAAAACACATTTTTCTTGTAGTGTAGGAAAACGTTAGATATTTATTTAATGAACTGGAACGAAAAATAACGTCACGCAGTTCTTGGAACGATCACTGCATCTTCAATATTTGCTGATTATTGATGGACGAAAAGACTTGTGATGATCCCAATCTAGTTGCATTGACATAATCTTGAGGGCAATGAGCCGGCAGCCCTGCAAATATTATCCCCACCATTCTGCACATTCTGAGAGTAAACCCTTCATCATATTCTGCTCCCCTCATGTATTTTATTCCAAAACTTCTAACCACCTCCCACCATGCATTTATTGTCTTTGGTATTATCCATATCATTGAGAAATAATTCATGTTTGGCTCTTCTGGTACAACCTGCACACATTAAGTTGTTTCCAGACTAGTCAGATTCAAAACTACGTCATTTCATTAAATTGTTTACAATTAAGGAAACTGACTTTTAGTGTTGCTTCTCTAGCTAAATTACAGTATCTCTCACTAAAAGTCAATTACCGCGTAACTGGACTTTTAACTAGAGAAACTATAATAACAGGATTTAAGAAACTTACTCTTCCTTGATACAAGCTGTTAAAGAAGACGCACTTACTCTTCCTTGATACAAGCTGTTAAAGAAGACGCACGTCCCGAAATGCGTGAACATGAGCTTAGAATCATCGTACGGAATTCTAGGAACGACGTCGTAGCTGTAAACGAATCTGACACAGTTAAAATCATGATTTTCCATCAATCTTTTCATGTAATTACCAAATTTGGCATTTCCGACTCTGGGCTGTCCAAATGTGTACACACCCTGCAATCTTTTAAGCAAGAAAGTATCCTCATGCAGTCCCAAAATCGCCGGAAATAAGACCGCCAGCGCGCCGCCTAAGCTGTGGCCGGTCACTATAAACTTGGCCTTATCATTTTTCTTGAGATGATCTTTCAGGATTCTTCTGATGGCATAGTAGGCGCTTTCGGGCCGGTTTCGGGCCTTTTCTTCTTGAGGCCACCCTTCGTTTTTCTGCAAACCAAGAGCTTTCATGAATCCGCCATGGATTTTCCCCATTGTCGGAATCTTGTACCATGACATGTCCAAATCGGTAGACCATGCATCCGCATCGAAGGGTTCTGTTCCTCTAAATGCCACAACTATTGTATCATTCTTGTCGTCCATCACAAATGCTTGTGTTGTCGCTTTCTCTTGATAGTCTGCGAGATTTAATTTGTGATTTTTTTCAATTTGATTATTTTTCTGTTTCACTAGTATTTTATCCTGATGCTGAATTTTTAACACGTGTCGCCCCAATGTTGTATAACGTTGATTATTTTTTAATATGATATGTGTCAACTATTCATATAGTGAAATAAGGTGAAACATGAAAATTGAAATAGGTGATCTGATCATCCAAACAATTTTATTTTGCAAAAGTGCGTGGGTCAATAATTTTGTTTTGGTCATCCTTTCAAAAAAGAAAAGTTTATTTTGGTCATTATTTCCACACTGACGGCTTTAAATATGCAAAATATTGGCATACCTTTATTTTAAATGAAAATCTAGCAAGAAATGACAGAATGATTAATTTGTGGAATTTTGGCAGAGAAGTTAATTTATTTATTTTTTTAATTTCAGTATCCGTTTCAAGGGTAGAGAAGTGAACTGACCGTTCCAGTAATCGCCGGGCTCCGCCAACAAGTCCATCTACACGCACCAAAAAAAAAAAAGTTAGATCAATTTTATTTCATTTTTCAATTTTCGTGTTTTAATTAATTACTTGGTGATTGTGACTTCCGCTATTATGAAATATTAATTATTTTTTTTGACATAACACATTTTCTTGGGTGGACTTATAAGCCTAGACAATCCTATCATTTAACACCTTGGTTTTTTGGTTTTAAGTGTAGAGTTAGGCCTTGTCACATGGTATCAGAGCCAACTCTCTACTTCGATGTGTGGAACCACGTGTCGACCTGGCGTGAGGGAGGGTCAATAATTTTTTATGTTCTATTGTTTGCTACTTTGAATTTTTGAACCTAAAGCCTAGATCGAGAAAAATATACTTTTAAGTCTTAAACCCGCGGTAATTCAACATTTATGTATGAATTACGTACGTACCTTCCAATGGTCTTTGACCACCCTCTCAATACATTTCTTGTTCTCATAAGAAACCTTGGAAGCCATTATGGAAAGTGCAGCATAGTATCTTTTGTCTCCGGCATTTATCTTCGAGTCAAGTTCAATCCGACTATCCACATTTCCAATTAACGACATGAAATTTGCCGATTTGCTGTCTGGAAGTTCTAGGCCTCCTGCACGAGTGGAAGAAGAAAGTATTCAATTTACATTTTTGTGCTAATTAAAATCAAATTCGTCCAATAATTTTTTATCTTTTTCTTTAATAAATGCATGGTTTTTAAATCTAGTCTCATATGTATTCAAATTGTATAAATTTAGTCTTTAAACCGGCGTCATTTTTAGCATATGTGACAGTCATGTGCCTCGTTATATATTTCGGAGGATATGCGTAAAACATCATCGCTTTAATTGTTTCTGGCGATTTGAGACTAAATTGATCGATACAATTTGAATATATATGTGCTTAAATTGAAACGTACGAAATTGTGGGATCACCAACTAAATTTTTTAATATAAACTTGTATACTTTTATCTTGATGCATGGATTTATATATATGGAACTTCAATATATTCAATAATGTTTTTATAAAAGGAAACATGATATAAATAATATGGTTGAGCTATGTTTCATCTAGTGTCACAAAATTAAAGTTAAAGATTCCCTGATCAAAATTATGAGTAGGCCAGGATTTCTGTGAGATCGTCTCACGGTGAGACGAAGCATAATTTGAAACATAACGATTTTAGCGTGAGACCATCTCACACAAGTTTTTGTGTTAGGAATTACTATACAAGAATTAATTCCCACCCTCTCTATAAGTTCGGACTTTTAGATGAGACGGAATTCTTTCATGGTATCAGAGCAAACCGGACAAACGCCCTGGATTTGATTCCTGTTGAAATCACTCCACCCATTTAAATTGTCCACTCGATGGGCCTCCTCCCGAAAAAGGGTAAGAGGTGTTAATCCGGCCCACGAGTGAGGGAGAGCAAACCGGGCAAACGACCTGGGTTCGATTCCTGTTGAAAGCACTCCACCCATTTAAATTATCCACTCGATAGGCCTCCTCCCCAAAAAGGGTAAGAGGTGTTAATCCGGCCCACGAGTGAGGGGGAGTGTTAGAAATTAATATACAAGAATTAATTCCCACCCTCTCTATAAGTTCGGACTTTTAGATGAGACGAAATTCTTTCACTTTGCCTAACATTATATCATGTGCATAGATGAAACACATATATATATAGATAGACTTGTGTGAGACAGTTTAATGTATAAAACGGAAAGGACCATATATATACCTGTGAGAAAATTGAGTATGAGGCAGAAGAAACCTCCATTTAGGGACACCAAATTAAGGGAAAACTCAACTAGAGCCCCCAAACTGGCGAGAGGTTTAGCCATTGCCTTCAGCAATTTTTGGCCTATGACAGAAATAAATATTAACCATCTGTAGGCAAGCGCCTCCCGAGTGCCCTCGGGGCACTCCACGAATTTGCTTTTGCCAATATTACTCGAAAACAAAAACTTCAAAAGTTCCCAAAAACTTGCTTCTTCATGCTTAAGCAGCATGTATTTGCTGCTAAATGACTTATTGCACCCCGAAGAAGCCATTATTTTTGTTTTGAAATATATATGAATAAGATAGCAATCGAGGAACAAGTATTTATAGACTTATTTTTCCTACCCGGCCTATAATAATTATATTTAATATTTAATTCCAAGTACTATAGTTTTGGGGTTTATTTCAAATTGATCCAAATGTTTTTCCTTCTTGCACTTTTAGTAAGATTTTGAGACATAATTACGTATATATATATATTAAAAAATGCATGGATTCAATTGTGTCTATGTATAGATTAAAACTTTAAAAGTAAGTGTGAAAGCTACTAAAGAATACTATTAATTTTTTATTTGGGAAATTGATACGTATATATCATTAATCATTGAAAACGTTCAATATTGTGAAAATGATAACCTTCTAGCTTTTTCCTTGATTAATATTTAAAAAGAATCAAGCATTATTTAAGAGCTCGATCCCGCCTTTCTACCACTTTTCTTTTTTAGATGTCCTATAATACCTTTTACATCCTTGGAATGAAAACTCTTTTATAAATTTCACTCTTATAATATTCACAAATTTACATAAAATGTCATTACTTTTGGTTCCACATTTACACATATTCACAAATTTACATAAAATGTCATTACTTTTGGTTCCACGTTTACACATAAGCCAACTTATTTACTTGATACATTAAGATTTACAAACTAAATTGCTAACACATTTTCCAATATTTTTATTCATTTTTAAGACGTAGTATTATTTTCTGACTCATTTCATCTAAAATATATATGTACAATAGTAAAAATAAATTATTAGTAAAACTATTATATAATTATATTAAAATTAAATTATAAAATATTAAACGGACTAGGCCTAACCCTATAGGCTCAGCCCTATGGGCCAGGGCTTCGAATTAAATTGTACATGCCAAAATGGCCCGGATTAAAACGGGCGAATGAAAAATTAACTCTAAGGTTGTGTTTGGATAGAGGGATTTGATTTGAGGAGAGATTTCAAATGAAAGAATTTAAAAATGGATGAATTTCAAATGACATGGTTTTAGTGAGAATTTGAAATCTCTCACAATTTAAACTAAAATGTGTGTTACATAAATCTAAGTGTTTGAAATTCACTAATAATCCAAACATGTAGAATGGATTTGGGTTGTGGATTTGAAATCCATAAGTCCAAATTCACCCAACCAAAACGCAATCTAAGGTGTTTTTTCACTTTGGGCTTTAAATGGTTTTAAAAATCGATTTTTAAAATTCTGGATTTTTGAAACATTGATAAATAGTAATATGTGTGTTTCTTTTGAGTTTTGAAATAGTATAATATTTTAATTTTATGTCAAATCAATGTATAAGATTTAATGAAATTGTACTATTATATTATTGTTGGGTGAGATTATAATGATTAGTTTATTGTGTAATGATTGAATGTATTATAGTACTCCCTCCGTCCTATAATAATTTTCATAAGCATATTAAGAAAGTGTAATAATGAGTGGAGTTTTAAGGGGTAATTTTGTAAAACTTTATGTATAAAGTAAATAAATGAGTTGATATTTGTGTATGCGTGGAGAAAAAATAATGACATTTATGTAAAATTGAGGATATTGCGAAGGTGGAATTTATAAAAGATTTTCCATTTTAAGGGTTTGAAAGTTATTGTGGAACGTCCTAAAAAGGAAATTGTGAAAGTTATTGTGGGACGGAGGGAGTATTGTATTATTATAGTATTATTATACTGTATTATTGTTGAAAAAAATTATAATGATTGAATTGATGATATTATATAGATATAACTTTATGTCAAATCAATATGTTTGATGGAGATGATTTTGAGTGAATTTTAAAAATCGATTTTTAAGTTCCGAAGTAAAACGAGTGTAGAATCTTAAAATCCAAAATCTAGTTTTTAAAAACAATTAAAAATAACCATAACCTAAATCTTTTTTTTTTTCAGTTTAAACGGTCGGGCGACCCTACGGGTCATGCCCTTTTAATAACTCTAGCATTAGGACCCATTTAATTTGACAAAAGAACTAATTCAATCGATTGTCATCCACCGCTCCTCCTCGCTACCAGCTCCTCGATCTGAAATATTAAATGAAGGGGTGAGCAAACCACAACTCAGTGGAGACATGCTTGTCAAAACTAAATACAATAAGCAATTAAATCATCAGTTCACATTAAGATGTATAATTCCATAACAATTTCAACAACATCACCTCGTAAATAAATGGCAAATGACCTATCCTCGTTTATAAAGGTCAGATGACCTATCCTCGTTTATAAAGGTCAGATGACCTATCCTCGTTTATAAAGGTCAGATGACCTATCCTCGTTTATAAAGGTCAGATGACCTATCCTCGTTTATAAAGGTCAGATGACCTATCCTCGTTTATAAAGGTCAGATGACCTATCATCGTTTATAAAGGTCAGATGACCTATCCTCGTACATCTTTGACATGAACATCAAAATAATCATACATCGCATTTAATAATGACAACAGAAATAGTAGAAATTCCCACCTTGAAATCAAGTGAAAATATACAATGGACGAATTCTGGCTTTAGTCCTTCTTGCAATTACCGTCGCCTCGATAGATGAACGTATACGTGATAGCCTCGCATGAATATTTATCATAGTTATATTGTCGCTTTGCCGTGGGAAACATAAAATAACAAAGAATATAGTTTTGTTTTAAGCTAAACTCAACGTCCACCATGCACAATATATATAGGGAAGATTTTAAGAATTTATTGCTGCACTAAAGTGAGAGTTACAAAAATTGAAGTAAGGAGAGTTACGAAACGTCTAATTAAATTGTAGTTAATTAAGGGTTTTAAGTTGACGATTTATTTCCCTACTACTAAATGAGAGTTACTTAAAATTATTTCACATAATTGCATGTATTAACTAATGCATATACACATACATACGCATATCTCTCTCTCTATATATATAATACTCCCTCCAATCCCTTTTAAATGTCGTTTTAGACATTCTCAAATTATTCTATATAAATGACGTTTTGGCTAATATATCAATTTTAATCCCAATTTACCCTTTGACTGTACATATTCATAATAGTGTGAATAGTGAGATAATTCCAATGCATAGAATTTAAAGTTCCAATATCATGCATGCAGAATGTAAATATCATTAAAATTCCAATATTATGCATGCATATATATGCACTAATCAAACGCCTGAATTCAATTAAGGATTTCAATATTTAATTAATCAAGCATACAATGAATATCATTTAAAAAATTATTTATAAATAGTTGTTATGAGCAATTAAAAAATTATTCAACCCACTTTGAGAATGAACAATGAGAAGTCTCTTTACTGTAGTGTTGTTGAAGACTCGTTTGATGATAACATTGATTGTGTTGTCGAAGACTCTTTTGATGATAACATTGATTGTGTTGTAGAAGACTCTTTTATTGATGATATTGATTGTGTTGTTGAAGACTCTTACGTTGAAAGTGAAGTGAAACAAGAAGATATTCTACCGAATCATGCTGTTAATCTCAAGGCTAAACATAAGTTTGATTTGAACGAGCCCTATTATGGTGAGGGAGAGTATCATCCGAACAAGGAGATTGAAGTGAATCAAGAAGATATTCCACTGGATCGTGATGGAGGTGTCAAAGTCAAAAATGAATTTGATTTGAATAAGTTCTACAATGATCAAGTAGAGCTTCATCCCAACAAGGAGATTGAAGTGAAGCAAGAAGATATTTCGCCGAATCGTGATGGAGATGTCAAAGTCAAACATGAATTTGATTTGAATAAGTTTTACTATGATGAGGGAGCGCTTCATCCCAACAAGGAGATTGAAAAGGGAATAGTGCAAATGCTGAAAATATTTTTTCCAAAAGATTTTTAAATATATGGGTAAATGAGGGTATTTATATTTAAAAGAAATTGTAGTTTTTCGTAAGACAATTGCAGTTATCTTATTTGATTATATATGATGATGTGGTTGGTTATTTATGTTTCATTTTTATGGGTTTTAAAAAGCACAACGAGGCTTTAGATTTTTCAGTATCTAGGCTACGAAAAAGAATTACAGTTTCAATTTATATATAGATTTTTTCTTAACAAATTAAATGTATCACTTTAATTTTAGAGTGAAAAAGGCAACAAAATTCCAGTGTTCAATACTCACATTTCATAAGTTCTAAGATGCTAATGAGTTCATTACATTTTGTACTAGGGTAGAATCACAAGTTATTTGTCTAGGAAGAAGACCTACTCTTTCCAATGCAGCTTTTTTGAAATGTGGGATCTTATACTTGTTGGATCCTCCAATTTTCATGATTTCTTGCATGCACAATTGTAGAGTCAAAAAAATTCGATTCACCTTTTTTGGACAATATTCATCAAATGACTTCACAACAGCATTAACAAGCTCTTCTACAGTTTTTGGACGCACCTTATGCTGCAATGTTTGAATGGCACTGAAGAAACCAAGATCTAAGATATTTAAATCTGGTGAATTTGGTGGTTGACATAGGAGACGAATGTCAAAACCATTTTCTGAAGCCGCTGCTTGAAATTCTCTATCACTTGGATCGACGTGTGTCCTTGCATTATCTTGCTGGATGAAAATGGGTTTCTCCAAATCCTCTCTGGGCCACTTTTCATGAATCTTTGGTATAACCTTTTCAATTAAAAAAGCTTTTACGATCTCCCTGTTCACGGAGGTAATTGGTTTCATCTCTAAAGTCCCAACCTCTCTGTTTTTGCTTCGTCTTTGGGCTGGCTGGAAAGTTATAAATGGGAATACTCCTATTTTTCCAGAAAATAATTCATTTCCTTCCTCGTCAAACCTTGGACGAGCCATCGCAACCAAAAACATCACCTTTCCAATGAAATTCTTGCTTTGACATGTGCGTAACGGATCTTCTTCAAAAGGTAGTAGATAATAAGTTTCGGTCTTTTTGGTCATGTAAAACCATTTTTCGTCAATATGAACAAAATTGTACATATCCACAAATTTTGGTTCATGAGTCAAACTATTACGATCTAGCATCGAGACACAAAATTGTAACCGGGCTCGCATATTTTCTTCCTTTAAATGTGGTTTAATAGCATTGGAGTGACGTCGAAGAAGACCTTTCTTTAGAAGTTTAAATAATGTTGTATAACTCACACCTAATGCATTGGCAAGTGAAAGTAATGTTGTCCGTTGATGCAACGGAATATCAAGAACTCGATTTAGGTCTACTTGAATTTTTTTACGACCACAGTTTCTTGTTTTCTTATGGGAGACGTCAACAAGTTGACCATTGGGAGGGTCTTTAGCTCGTTTCCAAATTCTTTGAACTGTTCTAATCGGTATAGAAAATAAGATAGATACCTCTGTAGTTGTATTTTTTTTTAATTTTCCATTAACACTTCTCTCCAATAGAGCATTGTATATCGCTAATCTTTGATCATTTGATAGATTTTTCTTCGTTCTACGAAACAACTCAACATTCTCTGCACATTTAAGGAGTATATAGTTAATGATATAAAAAAAAAAACTAACACGATAATTTTAAGGAATTATAATGACAAAATTTGAACATAAATTAAATTAAATATATAAGCAAGAAAGTAATTAAAAAAGGATTTTATGTGTGTATATATGTATGTATACTACACAACTAATGAGAACATGAAAAATTGATTAAAAAAGAGAACATTAGAAATAATAACACAAACATGATTAAACCCCATAAATAATTAAAGAAAATATGATCGTGGTTTAGTTTTGCAACCTATGCTCATTCATTAAATAAAATTTCAACGTCCCTACATGACTACGAAAAGACACGATCATTTAACCACGTTCATGTTTCTCAAAAGAAAAAAAATATTCACGTTCAAACTACAAATAAAATAAAATTAAATCTAGTTACACTTGTTTAATCACTTCCATTTCACAAAAAATATTATCCACGTTCATTTAGCCACGTCCATGCATATTTTATACGTCTGCGATCAGTTCCAATTAATTTCTAAAAAGAAAATCTTCTATAGATCATACAAATAGTTGCTTCTAAATGAAAAATGAAAACATGAAATGGTTACCGGACGCAAGCTCTTCTTCACCTTCTTCATATAACTGATCAACATCCAGTTCAAGCAATGGAGATTCAAACCCATCATTCGGATGCATGTTTAAATCCAATACTAGAGTATGTGATGATGATGCTCTAATCATCATTGGAATCAATGCATGATCTACTTCCATATTAGCTTGCACATTTGGATGACTATCACTTGGTGAATTTTCTCCCTCATCATCAATTTCTATTGGAGTTGTGTTTAAATCAAATGACATTCTTTTTTTTTTGGATGATTGAAACTGAAATTTAGATCTTGGAGCTATTGATGTAGACCCAATTTTATAGATTAATTTGGAGGTAAAATTTTGTTTGATTTGGCACCAAAACAAAAAATTTGAATTTATTTTAAATATTTTGTTTTGGCTCTCTTTTGAGATTTTGGAGCTAAAACTAGAGACTTCTCATTTTAATCACTCCAGTCATGCACACATGAGAGCAATACGTAGTAGCTTACAATATTTTTGCTTAATTAAAATGGCATTTCATAAAATACGTGGTCAATGATAGTTGAATGGCCATTAAATATAGTAATTGTTGTTTGCGAAATAATAATGATTATTAACGTGAGAGTGAGACAAACAGTTTCATGTTGAGCAATAATTAATGGAACCAACTTATTAAATTAAGGGCATATTAGGAAAGAATTTTATTTCTTAATATGTGTGAAAATGTCTAGAACGACACTTAAAAGGGATTGGAGGGAGTATAATTTTGCTTTTGACATAATATATAAATTAATTATTTATTGAATTATTTTATATTCTTATTATTATAAAATTCATGGGTATTACATATTTAGTAGACAAAAAATATAAGATAAATGAGACTACATTTCATGATCGGAGGAGGGAGGAGTATATACTTGTCCACTGGAGCCACAATTGAAAAGCTACAAAATGGCTTTAAATGAGAGAGAAACTTTTAACCCTATTTTTGTTCTATTGCTGAAAACTTGCCTATATTGGAATGTATGGTACAATATAAAATAGCTAATCTACATAATAATTAGTTGCCATCTTGTACTAATTTGAAGAATATATAGTCACGTTTATATTTTTTAAAGGCTGTGGTTTTCATTAGACTGAGATATTTTGTAATATTTTTGAATAAAAAAACAAGAAATTAGGAAAGAAGTCACCTAGCTACTAGTTAGTGATGTTAAAAGGATTGACCTTAACCCATTAGAAACAGATTTACAGGGTCACGGGTTTAAATTCACCTTATTAAAGAAAAAAAAAATACATATTACAGTTAATTGCATAAAAGTCACAATTTTCATTTTGTTTATCAATTACAACTTTTTTTTTTTTTTATTATTTGTCAATTCTGGAAATGTTAATTTTAGGGATTTAGGCCGTGAATTGTTGCGGATTCGAATTGCAAAACTTAAACATGTGTGGTGTTTCAAGTTGCAAATAGAAAAAAATTATGCTTTTAATTGATAAACACTTTAATTTTTATGCAATTAACCCTACATAATAATATAATTAGTGTCTTGTAAATTAAATTCAATAACATCACAAAAAAAAAAAAAATGAAGCATTATATACTAAAGAGACAATAATTATTTAATAGTACTTTAAATCGCTACCCCCAATATTTTTTAATTCACATTTGAAACATAATGTTATTTTCAGACCAATTTTTAATAGGAATATAATATCAAATAAATATTTTATCTATTAATATTTGAGGTATATCTTAAAAGTATAAATATGTTTTGTATCTATATATATATATATATATATATATATATATTACTCCCTCCGTTCAATTTTATTATGCCCACTTCTCTGGGCACGGAGTTTAATGAATATTGATTAGTTTATGTATAAACTAGATAAGTTGGGGGTATGATGGGATGTTGTGGGGTCCATTTATAGGTAAAATGATTGTTTATGAATAAAGTTAGTGATAATTTGAGTAAAAAAGTGATGGTTGGAGGGTGGAGATAAAGTAGTGTAAATAGTATTATTTCCAAAAAAAAAAAGGACATAATAAAATTGGACAACCAAAAAAAGAAAGTGGGAATAATGAAATTGGACGGAGGGAGTAATATATATATATACTTTTGTAAAGTCTTCACTTACTATTAAAGAAATGTTTCATCTAAGTACAATAATTTTAAAAAAATAGTTAGGGTGGTTCCCACTATAATCTTGTGGTTGTGTTAATTTGAATGAATTGGGGTGGAACCATGCAACATTTATGATCATCTACGGACTACCTAACTGACATATTTAATTGATTTGTATCCATTATTATTGCTCCCTCCGTTTTTTTTTATAAGATGTTTTAAATTTTTTTTTTTCGCATAAATATAAGATGTTTTAAATTTTTTACAATATTTATTTCAATTATGCCCTTCCTTAACTTTGAAAAGAATTGAAATTTAATTTGGATTATGGAATAAAATTAATGTAATTAAAAACCTTCTTTATTATCTAAGGGTATATTTGTCAAAACATAACCTTTCTTAATTTTAATAAATTTCTCTAAAACATCTTATAAAAAAAATGGAGGGAGTATTATTTAAAGATGGTAGCCAGCTATGGTATTGAATTATATAATAAAAAATTAGGATTCTTTATAGATCCGATTTTTTATGTCTTCACTGTATACCTATCTTAATTGAATATTTTAATAGAAAAAATAATTAATAAATAAAATATTCATGTGAGTATAAAATTTTCAAGATCGACGTCATCTAAGCTTGTGGTAAATTGGCCTTTCGAGATTTTCTTTTATGTTCTTCGATCGTATTATTAATTTTACATCATCACTTTCATGATACAAAGAGCTTGTAACTTGTATGATGAATTAATATGTAAATGCAAAGGGGTTAATATTAAGTTGGAAAAAGGTTTTCTCAGGTAATGACAAATGATCAAATGATTTGAAACAACTGAGTGTTTGTTAGCGGGAGTCGGATGAGAGTTTGTCAACTAATTTTGTCTATGGCAGGTTCAAGAGTGTTCTATTAGGTTTAGGGGTGTATTCAATTGAGATTCTATTGAATTTTTTTGGACTTTAAAAAGTCAGTGGATTTAGAAAATCCGTAGACTCTATGTAGAGTTTGACTGACTTTTTTATTGATTTATATGAATTTTAACTTACCAAATAAAGAAAGAAAACATTAAATTGGAACGTACGAACTAAAAAGAATGTAAATCTTAAATAGATCGCGAGATCGAGTAAATTAAAATTTAGGGACCGGCTAATTCTGGTATTAATTTCCATGTGTAAGAATATAGTCATAAAATATATATATATAAAAAAAACGTACGAACTAAAAAGAATGTAAATCTTAAATAGATCGCGAGATCGAGTAAATTAAAATTTAGGGACCGGCTAACTCTGGTATTAATTTCCATGTGTAAGAATATAGTCACAAAATATATATATATAAAAAAGGGGCATGCTTATCTCTTGGGTTATTTTTTTTAATAAATAAAGTAGAAATTATGATAGAACTCACCTAACTAGGCCCCATTAGTTTGACCAAATATTAAAATACTTGCCTTTACACACACAGCTAGACATTTTTCATTTTTAATAATACACGAATTATCCTTCTTTAAAAAATCATAAAATAAAAAATGAAATAAAAAAAATAATAGATGCGTATCGTCATTCATGTGTAGTGTGTGCAAGTATGTGTATATATATATTTGAAAACTTCAATTTTAGTCCATTAATAATTGTACAATGTAGGGTTAACAAATTTATTTTGATATAAAAATCATTAATTTGCAGTCCTATAGATTCCATTAAGTCAGAATATAAATACACAAGAGTCCTTCGACAGAATTTAAATAGCTAGAGTGATATACCTACGGTAAATCCAGTTCAATTTGACAATTCCTAGCTATATATGTTGTTATTTTTGTATTTCATCGTATATTTCACCATCTAAATTATTAATATTTTCGATACATAAATTATAGGTGTTGAGTTTGTTCGTGAATTTGAGTTCTTACTATATTAAACGACGTCGCAATACTCTGTATTCGACCTTATTAAACGTATACTGTCCCAGGTCTAATTGCTCGTTTGAAATCTTCTTTGTCTGAAATTTTTTATCTCTTAATTTTTTTATAAAATGAATATCATTTTGTTGATAAACTATACGATTTTATTTTTATATTTAAAAAAAAAAAAATTGGAGAAGTTTTGAACTGGGGGAGTGAATTTGTTTGCAACTTCGTTTCAAAGAGACCCAACAACATATGATAAATTAAACTGTATCTAGAAATTTGCAAGCTGTAATGATTGACATTTGACAATGTCTTAAACAAATTAATCCCAAGTAATGAAATAGAATACATTAAAAGATTGTTGAATTGCCTACATAATTTTTTAACGAAAATAATTTCATCTTTAAATATTGAAAATTGCCTACAGATTGCCTATGAATCTTTATAAATTATTTTACACATTTTTACCCATGAAATTACCAAGGAAAAAACTGATTGTGATTTCCGTAGGCAAAACCGCATTTTTCTACCGAAACGATTGTAGGTGATTTTTTTTATTTACCAATGAAAACTTTCCTAGCTATTTATATGTATAAATTATATAATTGTATTACCTACAAAATTAGCTAGGAACTTAAAAAATATTGATTTACCTACAAAATAATCCGTAGGCAAAATCGCATTTTCCTATCGAAACAGCTGTAAGTAATTTTTTTTTATTTACCAACGAAAATTTTCCTAGCTATTTATATGTATAAATTATCTAATTGTATAAGTATTACCTACAAAATTAGCTAGAAACTTAGAAAAGCAATGTTACTAACAAATAAGCATATGAACTTTATTATGTCCCACATCGAAAGAGTAGAAAAAACATAAGAGAAAAAATAATATAAAAGTGGTAGTATTAGTAAGTTAGTAACCAACAAACATAAATTTTTTGTCCCACATCGAATAAGGAGTACAAGAAACATGAGAGAAAAACATAGAAAAACATGTTTATATATTTTAACACTTTTTGAATCGATTTTGCGACCGATTCATGGTTGGATCAGTTGAAATGGCTGGTCCAATTTTGAATGAATTTATTTTGTAGGCTAATGTCAAAAAAAAATTTATTAATAAAAAAATTAAAAAATATATATTAAAAATAATTTATTAATAAAAAATTTAAAAAATATACATTAAATTTTTTCCCACCGAAATGTTTGTTGTCAAATTTACCTACGGAATTACCAACGAAATGTTTCGTAGTTGATATTTACCTACGGAATTTCATTTATTATGGTAATCATATTACCTATCGAAATGTTATGGATTTGCTACGAAAATGTAGTAGGTAATTGCCTACGGATTAAATTTTCGTGCGCAACCAAATTACCTACGAGTGAATTCCATACGAATGGTTTTCGTTGGTATTCCGTAGGTAAATATAAATGCCTACAAAATTGGAATTATTGTCTACAAAATATTCTTTAGCCAATTAATTATTTTCTTGTAGTGATACTATATTAGAGATGTTTATCGGGTTGATCATTTCAATAAGACCGTGGTTAAAATGGGTTAGAGCCTTAATCGGTTTATTTTAATGGTTCTATTATAGTTGAGATCTAGTTAACTCTAATTTTAGTGGACCATGGATTAAACGGATCACTTACGGGTATAATATATATATTTTTTTAAATAAATTTTAAAACCAAAAAAATAAAAATAAATAAAGATCACATATGACATGTTCAACAAGTAAATGAAATAACAAAATAAACTATTAGTTAAAAATTGATAAATGGTGAAACAAAAGTATGATTTAAATACCATTTTATTTGGCCCTGACAATATATTCCTCTAGACTTGTTAAATATACTCCCCTATATATTTATTAATTAAATATACATGTAAACTACCAAATTTACCCTTCTAGTAAAATATTTATAGATAGATACACCCCTTTTGAATTAAAACCCTGACCCTAACGGATGGAGGCGCCGACGCTGCACTTCCAGCCACCGCCGCCGCCAGCTCACCTTCGGGCGCCGCCGCCAGAAATATTTAAAAAAAACTTAAATTTAAAAAAATAAAAAAAACATTTTTCGACAGTGTTTTGTTGACGAAAAACACTCTTGTCGACACTGGTTTATTGACGAGAAACATTCTTGTCGGCAATTGTTCACTGAAAGAAATTTTTTAAAAAAATAAAAAAAAATTTGACAATTGTTAATCGAAAATCTACACTATGATCGACAACTAATTGTCGACCATAGTGTAGTTGTCGATCATAGTGTATATTTTCGATTAACGGTTGCCGAAAAAAAAAAGGGAAAAAACAGACAGTAGGAAAAAAAAAGGAAAAAAAAATGGAATAAACCTCTACCCGTGTTGCAGATGGCAGCAACTGGGCGAGTGGAGGCAGCGGTTGGGCAAGCGAGGAAAGGGGTGGCCTTGTGAAGAGGAGGTGGCGGCGCTGGGAGAGAGAGGCGCCGCCGCCGTCGAAAAATGAAGCAGAAATAAAAAAAAAAAAAAAACAAAGAGAGGGGGAGGAGGAGGGAGGGGACGGAGTCGCCGGCGGTGAGACGGCGTAGGGGCAAGCTTTGTTGCGGAGAGGGACGACGTAGGGGAAGGCATGGCGGCGGCGGCGCGAGGGAGGGGGGTCTTCGGCTAGGGCGATAGGCGCGGAGGGTGGCGAACGTCAGCGATGGGCTGCGGTGAGCGGCAGAGAGGAGAAGAATGAGGAAGAAAGAAAAAAATTAGGGTTTAAGAGGGGTATATGATCATGTATAAATTTGAGAGAAAAGGGTAAATTAGATTTTTTTATGGGGGAGTACATCTAACATAATCAATTTTAAGAGGGGTGCATCAATCGGGGAGTATATTTAACAAGTCTGGAGGGGTATATAGCCAGGGCCTTTTATTTAAACTAATGAGTAATACTCCCTCCGTCCCAGAGAAAGCTATCCAACTTTCCTTTTTCGTCTGTTTCAGAGAAAGCTACTCATTCCTTTTTTGGTAACTATTCCCCCTCACATTTCATTATATTTTTCTCTCTCTCAATCACATCACCTCTAATACATCTATTTATTATATTGATATTTCTTAACCTCCGTGCCCGGAGCTCATGGGGAGCTTTCCCCGGGACGGAGGGAGTAACTAATGTCCATTTGGTTGGGACTTCTGCAGCAAAATTGATTCATTTGGTTGGGCTTACGAGCCCATTTTAAAGTTATAATCATTTAATACAATGACCCAAATCCTAAATAGCCTACACACACAAAAAAAAAAAAAGTTTATAACCGTCCTTTAATAGGCGATCTGGCCCATTTAGTCCACAATCTAATAGGTCCGGGTCAAATAAGCTCAAATTTAAATAGGGCTACAATTTATAAATTCTAATCCTCTATTTTTAAGGCTAATCGAACATATTGTTACACCGTTTTATTTTCCCACATGAAAAAAATGATGTGGTTCGTCGGAGTAACATATATACACAGTTTTTATTTTCACTCCTTACTGACACTTCCAACAAAGGTAAACATGTAGTGATATTGACACTATACACTTTACCTCATTGGATATACATGAAAGTGGAGTACTAGTACATGTTCCTTACACTTTTGGTGCCAAATCCTAAAATTCTCTAGGAAAATTGGATATTTTTCTCTAAACTCTATTAGCAGATTTGAAATTATTGTGGGATGTTGGAATGGAAACGTTTCATGTTGCTAGAAAACACGATTTCTTGATGCGATCGTGCTCTTATCTGAACCATTAGTGACTTAATTTTCTACCTGTTCGATGTTGTCTGAATGAAGTACACTAAGAAGGACAACATGTCCATATTGTAAGTAAAATAAAATTACTTTCAGCCTAACTATCAATTAAAAATAATTGTGGTTTGACAATCATCGTAGATTCTTACCTCAACATCATTCGTTTCGTAATAATATCATTTAGTAAAAATGATAACTTTCCACCTCCCATCAAAATAGGTGCTCGTATTTTGCATGGAATGGAACAACGTGATATGGTGAAAGTAACAGAAAAGAACGTCGAGACTATTAACAAATGGTCTATGGGAGAGTATGGTGATTTAAGAAAAAAAAAATTTTTAGGATTTGCCGTATTGAATTTCACTGATGATACGACACAATTTAGATGTGATGCACATCGAAAAAAGTATATTGAATAATTTGTTAACAAAATGATGAATGTGGATGGGAAACAAAGGACCCTTAAATCTAGGCCGAAACTCAATCAATTTTATCGTCGACCGGAACTAATTAGTAGATGTAAACGTACTAGAAAGTACCCAAAGGCAAGGCAATTTACACACTAAATATGCACCTGAATGAGACTCTGTGCAAAAGGGTCAGAGAGTTGAAATTTACCGATGGTACATGTCAAACATAGCTCGATCACTGTTAAATGAAAGTTGTACCGAAATGAAAAGTCATGATTATTGCATATTTATGCAGAGTTTATTCTTAATTGTCTTTCGGGATTATCTGTCGCAGAATGTAAGAAAAGCGATCACTAAGCCCCCTCCATTCTTCAAGGATTTAACTTTAATTCCACGACCATCACGGTAGAGGACATGAGTAAGTTGAATACAAACAATCCTTTTTTTTTTTTATGTTGAATCCATATATATAAACTCTAAATTGTGTTTGGATAAAAAATTTTGATTTGAGGAGGCATTTTAAATGAAAGTTTTTAAAAATACTTAATTTCAAATGACATGAAATCCAAACAAGTGGAGTGAATTTAGATTGTGAATTTAAAATCCATGCCTAAATCTATCCATCCAAATGAAGCCTCATTGTATTTCATTTTTCGAATTTTTATATACTCCCTCCGTCCAATTTCATTATTCTCACTTTCCTTTTTTTGATTTTCCAATTTTATTATGCCCATACCCCTTTTGGAAATAATACTATTTATACTACTTTATCTCCACACTCCTACCATCTCTTATTTACCCACTTTGCCACTTACTTTATTCATAAACAATCACTTTATTTATAAATGGACCCACAACATACCATCATACCCTCAACTTATATATCTACTTTATACATAAACTAATCAATATTCATTAAAACCCGTACCCGAAGAAGAGGGCATAATAAAATTGAACAGAGGGAGTAATTAATTTCACAAAATTTGTTATTACATTACATTTAAATTTCAGAAGAAAACATGCACCCAACTTAAAAATATGTAATTAAGAAAAATTAATATATTGACAAATTAATTAAATTATTGCATAAAGCTAGAGATCATTGAATCTTCAAGAATTTCTGGTCATTTGATCCATGATTAATGGACTGAAATACGTCGGGTGATCCCAATCTTGTGGAATTCACATAATCTTGGAGGCAGTGAGCTGGCACCCCTGCAACAAATACACCAATCACTCGAAAGAATCGAAGAAGAAACCCTTCTTCATACTCTGCTCCTTTCCGGTATTTTATCACAAAACTTCTAATCAGCTCCCAACAAGCATTTACAAGCTTTGGTATCATCCATATTATAGAGAAATAATTCTTGTCTGGTTCTTCTTCTACAACCTGCACATTTATAAATATTTAACCAACATATTATTTTTTTAAAAATATCACTGAAACTCACATGACACATATTTTAAACTTAATATTTGAAGTATCACTAAAATTCCCAAAAGTGTCATGTTTTAGACTAATGAGAAAGTCTAATGTAGCACAAGATCATAAGTTTGTTACAAATGATAGAGGTTTTGACTAGTGTATTGTTTATTAGTGTCACATGTCAAACATTCAACACATGTAGCATGTAATTATTTAACAAAAAAAAAAAAAAAAGTACTAATATATAGATGATTCAATATAAGAAAATTGAGTTTTAATGACGAAATTCTCTTATTATAACTTTTCAAACTAGTTAAATGTTTGGGATATAACTTATGAGTCTATTTAGTCTTATAACTTTTAACATTTTTTGAAATGGTCCCAAAAAAGTTAAATGTATCAATTTAGTCTTATTTTTTTTGTAATTTATTTTGTTTTGGTCTCAAAAAAGTTAAATATACCGATTTAGTCCCATTTTTTTTGCAATTTATTCTATTTTGGTCCCAAAAAAGTTAAATGTACCAATTTAGTCCCAAATTTTCACAATTAAATTTAACTTTTCTGGAACCATGCAAAACAAAATAAATTGTAAAAAATGAGACTAAATTGGTACGCCTAACTTTTTTTGGACCATTTCAAAAAAGATAAAAAGTTATGAGACTAAATTGATTTATATCTCTAAATGTTTTTAACGACAAGTCTTGTCATTAAAAACTTTTAGCCAGACAAATTGTAATAAAAAGATTTCGCATTTTATTATTTCTATATATGGAACTTACTCTTCCTTGGTATAGGCTGTTAAAATAGACGCAGGTGCCAAAATGCTTGAACAATAGCGTAGAATCATCGTACGGCAACCTAGGGACCAAGTCGAAGCTGTAAACAAATCTGGTACACATAAAATGATAAGTTTCCATCAAATTCTTCATGTAATTCCCAAATTCCGCGTCTCCAACTCTAGGTTGTCCAAATGTGTAGACACCCTCAAGCCTATTAAGCAAAAATGAATCGCCATGCATCCCTAAAACCGCCGGAAATAAAGCGGCCAACGCGCCGCCCAAGCTGTGGCCGGTGACAATAAACTTGGCGTTTTCGTTTTTTTCGAGATGATGTTTGAGAATTTTTCTGATGCCATAGTAGGCAGTTTCGTGTCGGGTGGGGTCTTGTTGTTGAGGCCAGCCGTCGCTTCGCTGAAGGCCGAGAGCTTTCATGAATCCGCCGTGGACTCTCCCCATGTTCATTTCCGGAATCTGGTACCACGAGAGGTCGAAATCGGAAGACCATGCATCCGCGTCGAAGGGTTCGGTTCCTCTGAATGCCACGACGAGTGTGTCTTTCTTGTCATCCATTATAAATACTTGTGTTGTCGCTTTTCCCTCATATTCGAAGAGTGTATGCGTCTCGTCGCCCATTATTAATGCTCGTGTTGTGGCTTTTCCCTGATAATCTGTGCATCCATGAAATAATTTTATCTCATTTAGTCTAAATTTGTAGAGATGTGTGAAACAAATTCATATTTATATTATTAATTTTCATTATGGGGAAGTGTTTAGATTTTTAAGTTCATGTAAAACTTTGTTTAACTTTACAATTGTAAAAATGAAAATCATGTTTGTTTCATCTCATTTAAAAAAAAAATAGTAATATTCATTAACTCAATATACAAAAGAGATGGAAAATAAATCATAGAATAGATTTTTAGGCTGGGCTCATAAGGAAAGAGTAGCTCACCATTCCAGTAATCGTAGAACCCTAAGAATTCCATCTGTCATAAAATCAATAAAAAAAAATTAATAAGTTTAATTACTTTTACAAGGCTTAGAAAACCAATAAAAAAATCAAAACACATACTTCATCTGTTTCTACTAAGTTTTTCTTTTGTTTTTTACAAGGATATTAAAAAATATGATACTCCGTATTAGGTAATGAATTGTTAAGATTGAGAAAAATTATAAACCTACTTGATCAATATTCAATAATACATAAATTTAAAAAAGAAAAGAAAATACATGAGTTGACAGGTGGAACCTATACCTATTTACAATTTACGACCGTCAAAGTCTTCAATTTAATTTGATTAATTAATTATATATACTAATGTAAAAGTAAACAACCTAAAGTAAAGTTCCAAGTGAAAAATTCGATACGTTTCGTGCACGAAGATGGTCAAGATTCAAATTAAACTACAATAACACGTTTGGATAAAGCTCAGATTCAAAATAATTAATTAAATATGCAAGTTGCCCAATTGAAATTAATTTGGGTGTTATATACCCCAAATATTAATCTAATAATCTATATATGTCTTTTCAAAATTAATAGAGCCGCCACTAATTATAGCTTTAATTAAAATTTGATTTAATATTTTTAGTGAGTAATACGGAGTATAAAACATTTCATTGAGGAGTATCGATCTGATCAGTTTAGTCAAATCAAATTTTATTAACAATTTAACCATTTATTTATTCGAGCCAAACCAAAACTTATGTATGAGTGTGTAAGTACCTTCCAATGTTCATTGACAACAGACTGAATGAATTGTTTATTCTCATAAGAAGCCTTTGAAGCCATTACTGCAAGCGCAGCATAGTATCTTTTGTCACCAGGCACGATGCTCGAGTCTAATTCAATCCGTTTATCGATGTTTCCCAGGAACGACACGAAGCTTTCAGACGTGCTATCTGGCTGTACTACTTTTCCTGCACATATAATTAAAGAGAAATTAAATATATAAACCTAACACTAATTAATTGATAATGTGTACATGTTCATAAGATTTCATTTGGAATCTGATATCCCGGAAAAATATTTAATTGATTAACTACATCTAAGAGTGGATTTTTTTTTATTTAAAAAAAAAAAAAAATCAATTGACTTATTTTCAAGGTGACAATGATCAGTAGGGTACTGAAATATAATTAGAAAAATAGGGTTATTTGTCCATTTTTTGGTGTCTTCTTACCTTACCTGGATGCCAATCATATTTGAATATTTTAACGTACAATTATAAAATTAAGCAATAAAATCTACGCGTGGGCAAAAAATAATCAGGATCCACCTCATCTTGAGCTGGTAGGTTGGGCCTGTCGGGACATTATTTTATATTTTTTGTCTTATTGATTCTAATCAACTTGATCATAATCTCACCTATTCAACCGGTCCCATACATTACCTAGAACTTTACTTATTCAACGGATTAATATTTTACTAGATGTTTAACACTAATTTTTTTTTTTTTTACATGACACATCACAAAATAAAATTAACAATAAAACTGGTATACTTATAAAAAAAAAAACAATAAAACTGGTATTATAGGTGAACTCATGTGCCAATTTAGGCATTTTTTTCATAATGATGACTATGCTACTTGGAATTACACCCCCTTTTCACTTTTGCTTAAATAATAATCTCTATTCCCCGAATGATTTTTTTACACTGATCAGAACACATAAAATCAAGAAATGAGATTTTTATGCTTTATTATAGTAATAAAGCAATGGCATTTTTGTCAAATCAATTTTAATTGTGTGGTACGTTATGAGTTAATTGCATGTGTTAGAAAAAAAATAATGAAATTTAGGGAAATAGATGTGGGATGAAGCATATTATCTTTAAATCTACCCAATAATTTCTTGTCAAATATTAGAGTTAGTACATATAATTATAAAATTTTCAAATAAGCATGTAAAAAAGGAAAAATTGGACCCCTTGGAATACACTGTCCACCCACATTGAACTTGTGTACTTATAATGCATCCTAAAATCAAATTATTTCGATGTGGGACACATGTGGCATCTTCAACGAAGAAGCATAATTGGAATTCAACATCCGCAAGTCAATTATTAGGACAAACAACTATGCACAACTTGAACTTTGAATATTGTCAGATGATATTCTTTAATTTACACAAACTAAATTAAAGCTTAAGATTCTCTGAAAAAGTCACTTATGTATGTATTATTTTTGAAGCATCTTGTTTAATTATCTTCAGCCTTATACACAATATAGTTAATCAAGGATTAATTAAAAAAGTTAACATAAAGAAATCCATGAACTTATGTCTAGCTATTAGTTCAAAATTAATGTGTAACATCTTTTGTTACACCGTTATATTATCGTACCTTTGAATGCATTGGATATGAGACTAAAGAAACCTCCATTTCGAGACACCAAATTCAACCAATGCTCGATTCCAGCGCCAAGACCGGCCATAGGTTTAGCCGTCGCCTGCAATAATGTCTGCATCATCGTCGATACAAATATCAGCCATCTACGCCCGAATGGCTCCTTAGTGCCAGTAGGGCAATCCACAAAGTTCCTATTTGAGAGGTTGCTCGAAAACAAAACTTTTAAGATATCAAAGAATCCTGAATCTTCAGGGTTGAGGAGCATGTAGTTACTACAGAATGACTTATTGCACGTGGAAGCGGCCATTTTCTATATTGTTTATGAAATATGAAAGAAAAAGATGGAATTATTTGATGAAAAAGAAAGGATACAGAGGGAAGTATTTATAGAGTGATGCTAGCTAGTACATAATGAGATAATTATTAATTAATAAAATGTAACAACTGTTACTGTATACTTGAAACGTGGAACACGTCGTTGGAGAATTTCATGCTTTTCTTTAGTTGAATTGAATTGAATTGAATAGATTAAAAGTGGAAACTTCAACGAAGCAGCATCATATCATCACTATTATAGTAGTGCATGGGGCCTCCTAAATTGAATAATTCATGATGATCACCATGTGAATGTATTTTACCAACATTTTATAAATGTGCACTCGAATATACTAATGTTATTATCTTCTAATGTTAAGGGAATTAATATAATATATATCAAAGTTTTCACTACAAAAAAAGTGCGTTTTAGAGACGGATTTACCGACGGAAAATCCGTCGCCCGCCGAGGTTACCGACGGAATTACCGATGGAATGTTGCCCGTCTCCTTTTTCGGCGTCGACATTTTTTGCCGACGGATTTTTGAATTCCGTCGGTATTACCGACGGAAATACCGACGGAATATTTCAGTCAATATTTCCGACGGAATGTCCGTCGGTAATCCGGATAACCCGTTTAACAACCCGGGTCAACATTCCGTCAGTAATTCCGACGGAATTCCGTCGGGAATAAATTAATTAAAATAATTATAAAAGAAATTAAATTTCGTCGGTATTTCTGACGGATATTCCGTCGGAAATGTCGTCGGATAATCGGTCCCCATTTCCGTCGGCACTACCGTCGGATTTTCCATTTCAAAAATTCATATAGTGACGGAATACCGACGGAATATCCGTCACTAAAACAAAATTGTAATAAAAAAAATATGGGTGGGACCGGGGAGACCCGGCCCGACCCGACACTGCCCCGACCCCGACCTACACGAAATGGGTGTTCCAAAAACCTCTTCGTCTGGAGATAAAATGTCGTGGCATCTAAGGCAATCAAGAGAAACAAACACACAAACAAACAAACAAGAGAAACAAAATTCAAACAAGAGAACAAAATTCAAAAGGCAATCAACAAACAAACAAGAGAAACAAACACACAAACAAACAAACAAAATTCAAAAGGCAATCAACATCTCCCAAACAGTTTCTTCGTGAACTTTCGAGATTTGCAACTCGATTCAAAGAATTCACAATAAAGCTCAATTTCACAAGCTCACAAAAGATTACAGTCAATTTCACAAGCTCACAATAAAGCTCAATTTCATAATCTTAATCCTATACTACAAGTGTTCTTCAAAGTGAAAAAAAACAAGAAACATATATACTGTTACATTTAATAAAATTACCTTGTGTGGAGGGGAGCGCGTCGGAGGAGAGTAGAGGGGACGCGGCGGCAGCAGTGGCGGTGGAGGAAAATGATTTTACCTTGTGGCAGAAGGAGACGGCGGCGGCGGCTTGGATGTGGTGAGGCCCTGACGACGACGACGGTGAGGCGGGAAAGGGAGGCGACGGCGAAGGCGCTAAGGCGGGAGAGGGAGGCGACGGCGCTAGGCGGAAGGGGGAGGCGACGGCGCTAGTCGAGGGAGCGAGGGGGAGAACGTGTTTTCAATTAATTTGGGGGAGGCGACGGCGCAAGGAGGGGAAGGCGACGGCGCAAGGAGGCGGCGGCCATAGTGGTGATGATGAAGGAACGGAGAAGATGGGAAGATGAAGAAGTGAAAGAAACCCTAGGTTGACGTTTTATATAAGCCCCAATATTCCGTCGGCATGTATAAATACCGACGGATATTCCGTCGGCATTTTATCGACGGATATTACCGCCCTATTTACCGACGGAAATTCCGTCGGCATTGTTATTATTATTTTTTTTATTAATTCAATTTTTTCTACTAGACCTACTAAATTACCAAAATATTTTTAAAAAAAATCACAAAATTCATTTCTTCCACATATATTAATAAATATATTGGTTGTGACTTATATTTATAGTAAATTTAATTTTTATAATTTGTACCTAAATGATAAATAATTAATTAACTTTTATAAAATAAGAAATAAATACATTACATTAATTGAATTAATTTTCATCTTCACCGTCTTCATCCTCCTCTTCATCCTTATCTTCCTCCTCCTCATCATCATCCTCCTCCTCATCCTCATCTTCTTCATTCTCCTCTTCTTCCTCATCTTCATTCTCCTCTTCATCCTCTTCTTCATCCCCCTCCTCTTCACCTTCAATTTCAATTAATTCGGGATTTGCAGCCGTCAAGGGTACAGAAAGATTGAAATCTCCCGTAAAGACTTCAGTTGGAGTCTCTATTTGTTCTGTTTGAAATGGAGATTCATCTTCAGTATTTTTGTCCTTTTTAGGGACTTCTACCATTGACCTTGCCTTTACTTTGCAAACAGCGTGCCATTCATAACCACGTGGAGCTCCCGGATATGTGCAGTAGTATACTTGAGATACTTGATGGGCAAATACAAATGGATCATCCCCAACATACGTCCTTTTCGAACTAACATCAACGAGCTTGTACTCCGGGTGAATTCTTGTTCCTAGATGGCCTGAATCAAACCAATGACACTTGAACAACACTACAGTCTTTGCTGGATATCCTGGATATTTTACTTCGACGACTTCCAGTAACACCCCAAAGTAATCACTTGCATCTGCATTGTAATTCGCACTGCTAACGCAGACGCCACTGTTGGTAGTTGCCTTTGTCGATGCATACCCAGACGTATGAAATCTGTAGCCCTTCACAATATAACCGTTGTAAGTCTTTACACGACGTAGTGGTCCCTTGCTGAGATCTCGTAAGAATCTACTGTCAAGAGCGTTATCCCGTCCCTATACGACTCAATTTAAAATTAATTAAAATAAATATTAATTTATTTACGTAAAACATAATTAAATGGTACTCACATAACGTTCGAACCATCGGGAAAATTCACGTTGAATACGAGCATCTATATATGCATCTGAGATGTTTGGTTCTGCTCGTCGTAGTTCTTGAGTGTACATCCTAATTCACAACATTCAAAAACTTGGTTAATATTAAATGACATAAATGAAGTGGTATTTAAATAGACGATTTATATATGAAATACTTACTCAATGTATGGCTGAACTTCATCACAATTCAATAACACATACGTTTGTGCTATTTCCGCCTCCGAGTTCGTCTCCCAATATCGTTCAGTGGGTTTTCCTATTGGCCGTCCCTTAGACTTGAATATGGAGAGCATTCCATCGACCTCTTCACTGATATCGTCAGCGGATGTACCACCGAAGTTACGTGGAGCACTTCTTAACTTTGTGTTGACGTGATCTTCAAAGTAATAAGAACAAAACATGCCAACCTCTTCATTCAAATATGCATTCACAATCGATGCTTCAACGTTTGCCTTTTGCTTAGCATTGCGTTTCAAGTTGTGGAGATACCTGATATACACACACACATATATATATATATATATATATATATATATATATATATAACTTATAAGAATGCATGCATGTGTAATTGTAATGAAATAAAATAAGTAAGATTTTACCTTTCAAATGGGTACATCCACCTGTATTGCACCGGACCACAAATTCTCGCTTCATACGCTAAGTGAACGGGTAAGTGTTCCATCGAGTTAAAGAAGCTAGGTGGAAAAATGTGTTCCAACTTACACAAAATCACTGGAATGTCTTCATCTAAACGAATCATATCATCGATCTTGATCGTTGTAGCCGTTAAATCTCTAAAAAAGAGACTCAATTCAGTGATAGCCCTCCACACATTGTGAGGAAGAAGTTCTCGGAACGCAATCGGTATCAAGCGTTGCATAAATACATGACAATCATGACTCTTCATCCTTGTAACCTTACCCGTTGTTGTGTCTACGCATCGACTCAAGTTCGACACGTAGCTGTCCGGAAAGTTCAACTCCTTTATCCACCTACACAATCTTTGTTTTTGTGGCTTATCCAATGTGTAGCTAGCCTTTGGAAATTTACCTGTACGCTCATCCTTTTTCAACTCTGGACGGCGACAAAGAGTGTCCAAATCCTCCCGAGACTTTGGAGTGTCTTTCGTCTTGTCTTCCGTGTTCATGATTGTGTGGAACACATTGTCAAACACATTCTTTTCAATGTGCATCACATCCAAATTGTGTCGTATCAATAGTGAACTCCAGTATGGTAAGTCCCAAAAAATACTCCTTTTGTTCCAACCACCCTCAATTCCTCTGTTGTGTTCCGCTGCATTTTCCTCAGTACTTTTTTTCAACCCCGTCCACTGAACCTCATATAACAACCTACGTCCTGTACGGAGAGTAAATTATAAGTGACACTAAAAGCAATAGATAAATATACGTTTAGTACTCGATTATTAAATAAATGTATAAAATACCATCTCGAAGTGGAGGTCGATTGTTTGTGACTGCTCTGTTCTTTACGAAGTTCTTCTTATTTCTTCGAAACGGGTGACCTTGAGGTAAGAACCTACGGTGATTATCGAACCATGAAACTTTTCTACTCACCGGGAGACTGAAAGCTTCAGAATTCTCCATACAATACGGACATGCTTTCTTTCCGGCCGTACTCCACCCGGACAACATACCATATGCAGGAAAGTCGCTAATGGTCCATAAAAGAGCAGCACGCATCGTGAAGTTCTGTTTTCTAAAAACATCGTAAGTTTGGACTCCATTCTCCCATAAGAAGATCAAGTCTTTTATAAGAGGTTGGAGATAAACATCCAGTTTGTCCTTTGGATTCGTTGGTCCAGGCACCAATACAGTCAGAAACATTGTTTGAGGTTTCATGCACATCCACGGAGGAAGATTATACGGAGTCAGTATCACCGGCCACAAAGAATACTGCTTCCCATGCATCCCAAACGGTGCAAAACCATCAGTACACAAACCTAATCTCACATTCCTCGGTTCACAAGTAAAATCTGGAAACACGTTGTCAAGATGTTTCCAGGCCTCTGAGTCTGCCGGATGTCGCATCTCTCTCGACTCAGCCGAAGAGGAATCTGTAGCATGCCACGTCATGTGTTGTGCAGTGGCTCTTGATTGATATAATCTCATCAAACGAGGAATGATAGGAAGGTAATATATCTTCTTATATGGCACTTTCTTCTTTGTCTTCTTCGATTGACCACCAGGTCCCTTTCGACGTGCCTCTTTGTACCGGGGATGGCCACACAATCTACACATATTCAGACTGCTATCTTCGTCACCCCAATATAACATGCAACCATTCACACAACAATCAATCTTCTCAACCGGCAAACCAACATTCTTCAACATTTGTTTGCTTTGATGAAACGTCGTAGGCACCTTATTATTTTGAGGACAAATTTCACTGCATAACTGTGTCACTTGCTCATATGCCCTGTTAGAAAGCTTGTTCTCGGTCTTAATGTTCATGAGTCGTGCATTAAATGACAACTGTGAGTGAGATTCACAATCCGGATATAAATCTTCTTCGACTAATTTGAGCATCTCATAAAACCGAAATGCCTCATTCGTCGGCTCCTCTTCCATGTTTGAAAAACCAGCTTCCCTGATCATTGTTTGATACATATTCGGTTCTTCGTCCCTAAACTGTTGTTCTTCGTCCCCAAACTGTTGTTCTTCGTCCCCAAACTGTTGTTCTTCGTCCCCAAACCGTTGTTCTACCTCGTTACTAGTGCCAATATGATCGAAATTTGCTTCTTGTTGATAGATTCCAACAGTGTAATAGTAAAACACTTCATCAAATCTATAAGGCCAACGTGTTTCGCCATGACTAGTCCAATTATAATAATTATCAACGAAACAATTCTTCACAATATGTACTAAGACCTCATCAATCTCTTTATATTGCTTATTCTGACATTTCTTAGCATTACACGGACACCTAATGCAATTTCCACTCATGTAATGTGGATGGCTTTTTGCAAATTCAACAAATAACACGAGTTCATTATAAAATTTCACATTCACATTTCCTCTAATCATTCTAGGAGTACAGTACATCCAACGACGGTCAGGCAAATCCATCTGCTAAACATTTAAGTGGAACAACACATTACTAAACTAAACTTATAATAAATTCAAACAAAACTTATGATATATATAAAACATGTAATTACATTATATTGAATTTTATGTATAGAGTAAATTAAAAATAGTAGAAAATGTACCGTAATCGTAATTTGATGTTTCTGAATACACGAGCATGAGCATAAAAAATTTCGCAGTATAAAGTTTTGGTGTAAATTTGCAATACGAAAGTGAAGTGGGAGAAAAATTAGACAGGAGAAAGTTTTGGGGTAGATTTCCCGACGGAAATGCCGACGGACTTATCTTTCCGTCGGCATTTCACCCGCCCAAATTTCCGTCGGCAAAGATAAATCCGTCGGCATTTATCAAATGGTGAATTTCGACGGAAAGTTAATTCCGTCGGCATTTCACCCGCCCAATATTCCGACGGAAAATATATTCTGTCGGCATTTGGCGTTTTTTTTTTTTTATTAATTCAATTTTTTGTATATATAGCACACACAAAGCAACACAAAGCTCACACCATATTCGATTTTTTCTATTTTGCAAAGAAATATCATGTCTTCTTCATCTTCTATTCGATTTCAGCAAGGCCTTGTTTGTTATTGTGGAAAGGCATGTCGTACATATGCTTCTAAACAACCTAGAAGTAAAGGGAGAATATTTCATAATTGTCCTGACTCCCTAAGTGATGGTTGTGGTGGTGGATGTGGTTTCTTTGTATGGGTTGATACTCTAGAAAACTGTGGTGTTGACAAGAATCAAGGATCTAATCAAAGTGACCAACAAACTGAAGACATGAAGAAAATGACTCAAGAGATGAAGAAATTGGTTATAGAGATCAAGAATTTGGCTGAAGAAATCAAGGATTTAATCAAAGTGAACAAAATCATTTTGATTGTGCTAGTTGTCATGGTTGCATCTACCACCTTCAAGTGGTTTGGTTAAATATATGTATAATGCACTCTATATGAGGTTATTTTGTACTAGAATGCACTGTTATTTGTACTCAATGAAACAAATGAATGCACCTTATTTTCATCTATACACCAAATGCATTATTCCTCCAATAAACTACACAAATAAACTGCAATATATATATAGTTCAACATATAGTTCAACATAAAGATAAATATATAGATCAACATAAAGATAAATAAGTTCAACAGAAAAGTAAATAAGTTCAACAGAAAAATAAATTAGTTCAACACAAAATTAAATTGTTCAACCACGATAGTTAAAAAACTGATCAACCACATCGTCAGTACTCAAGTTGACGTCGTCATCGTCGGCCTGAGCTTGATCTGGAGCTTGATCTGGAGCTGGAGCTGGCGGGGCTTGCCCCATCGTTTGTTGATAGATGGCCTCGATCTGCTCAGCAGACATCCCCAACGTCCGACCCGCGTTGGCACTCCAGAGGCGGAAGTAGTTCTCGAACGTTGCCATGACGTTCGGATCCGGGATGGCAGTGGAGGATACGGACGCCTGCGATGCACTCCGGGCCGTCCGACCACTTGGTGTCCTCACGGCGTTGCTCATCCCACCAAGGCCAAGGACCCTTCCCTTGGAGGTCGGGGCAACGTCAAGGTAAAGCTGGTCCACGTCAACAGCCGGAGGGGGACCGCTGCTTCCGGATTCAGCTGTAGTCGCCGCGGCTTGCGTCTCGGCCTCTTCAATCCTCTGTTGGACGCTCAACTACATAATTAAAAAATTAAAATTAATTTAATTATCTATATATATAATTTAATTAATACATAAATTTAATTAAACTTACGTGGAGGACAGTAGTGCGCCCGTAGGTGGACGTCAGTGTCTCGGCATTAAACGGATGAATAAGACTCATCCGATCCAAGTGGGTGTGTGAACGTCCAGTCGCCCGCTCCTATTACGTATCAAATAAACATATACAAATTAATTTAGATAACTAATATAAAATAATTAACTATAATTATTTAATTTTTAAAATTAATGAAAACTTACGATAGCAAGTGATTGCTCGAGGACGGACCGAGCTCCCCCCGATGCACTGCCATCCCGCCTCCAACGTCGGTTCTGCAGTTGGCCCGAGCTTTCTCACACTTCTCTTGGTAAGTTGGGTCCATCCACTTCTCAACCAACGACTCCCACAGGTCAACACCATCCTCCAGGCCCAGAGCACGATTCGTGTCACTATCACGCCAGGCCATTCTCCAGTCGTACATCATGTTCGAGTACCGAGTAGAACAAACATCGTACCACTTCTCGTAAATAGCGTCGTCCGAGTAGATCGCCGTATCCCAACGGGCCTTTTTCTATACAAATATTCAACATATTTATCAAATAATATGTATAATTAGTTATTTAATAAACTTTAATTATTGTAATTATATACCTGAAACTCCTCGAAGTATTCATCCTTTTTAGTTTGCGGCACCGCCAACCAAGTGATAGCACCCTTAGAAATCTTGCACTTCTTAAAGGCTTGTGTGCAGATCCTGGACACCTCATTACCGGGCAACAACCTATAAAATTATTAACAAATTTATAAACTAACACATTATAAATAAATAAATAAAGTTAATCGTTATTGAATACTGTTAAACATTAGAATTATTGACTTACGATCCTTGAACGATTTCAACGGGTTTCCTTTTGTCTCGAACGGGATGCTGACGAGAAGAGGATCCTACGGCTGTCGATGAACTAGACGACATCGTAGTCGGCGGCGGCGACACTGCCATAGGAGGAGGAGGAGGAGCCATCACAGGTACTGATTGACCCCGAGCCCTCCTTGCACGTGACCCAGATGGCCTACGTGAACCAGAACCCTGAATCGGTACATGTTCACTCATCTGTTTCAATCAATAAAAAATACATAATTTTACTAATTATCAATTTAATGAACATATTGCTAATTTAAATTTTTTACTAATATAGCATATTCCTAATTTAATCAATTCCTAATTTAACCAACATATTCCTAATTTAAATCAAAACAATATATATATATATATATATATATATATATATATATAACCTAATTACAACGTGATACCACCGTCGAACCATCTAATTAACTAATAATTTAAACAATTGATTGAAACATGCATCACCTACATTAAAAATATTTCTAAATTAACATATTCATAAATTAACAAATCTAAACATAATTAAAATAATAGTTTTCTAATTGGAGTTTTCTAATTATCAATTAAATGAACATATTCCTAATTTAAATTTTTTACTAATATAGCATATTCCTAATTTAATTAATCAACATATTCCTAATTTAATCAACAATAACCTAATTTAATTATTATTTTTCTACCTAACTTAATCAATAATAAAAAATTGAACATATTCCTAAATTAACAAACCTAAAACTAATTAAAATAATAATTTTTTAATTGGGTCAATAATTATAAATTTAATGAACATATTCCTAATTTAAAATTTTTACTAATATAGCGTATTCCTAATTACAACGTGATCCAACGGTCGAACCACTATATCTAAACTAATTTAAACAATTGATTGAAACATGCACTACCTACATTAAAAATATTCTATATCAAAATTACACCATTAAATTAAACTAGTAATTAACTATACATGCATATAACAATTAATTAATTAACCTTAAAAAACTACTCTATCAAAATTATTCTAGCTTAATCAACAAATTAAATAACATACGTACTAATTAACATGATCATAATATTTTAACAACTAACAAAATCAATAACATGCAAATCAAGATTAAATTATTCATATTTACATATATCCATGCATAAACATATATAAGTATTAAAACTAAGTAATAGAACTAATTAAGAAAACGTACCGTATCAATGTAATCGGAGAAATTTGCTTCAATAGCCTCGTCCTCGTCTTCGTCTTCCCCCCCGAATCGACTCACTCACGCACTCCTTTTTTTTTTTTCTAAAACGCATTCTGTGAGGCCCTTATATGTAAAAAAAATAAAAAATACCGACGGATATTCCGTCGGCATTTCCCTCGGTAACCGCCCACTTTTAATGCCAACCGTTACCTTTTTTGGAAAACGAGGCGGTGGAACCGATGCCGACGGATAATCCGTCGGCATTTCCGTCGGCATATATATTTCAAAATATCCGTCGGCATATGCCGCCGGAACGGATTTCCGTCGGCAAGTACGTTGACTTTTCAAACAACAGTAATCCGTCAGCATTCCGTCGACATTTCCGTCGGAAAAGGCGACGGAATATTATCCGTCGGCATGTGTCCGTCCCTATAGCGCGCGTTTTTTGTAGTGTTTGGCTTGTAAGACGATAATTTGGCCTACGAGTGATTTAGGGTGTTAGAGAATTAATATAAAATAAATATATTATAGTTATACACCTCTTTATAAATTCGAACTTTTAGATGCGATAGGAGGTCAAAATCCCTGAGAAATATTGAAATAATGGGAAAAAATGACCACAAATTAACAATAAAAAGACTAATAATGTTAAATTAACATAATACAGGACCAAACTTGGACTAATTAAACTCAAGTTACAACTTTACATAATGATTTGTGATATTATCTCATTTTTTTTCATTAAATATATGTTAGATATATATATATATATAATGATTTGTGATATATATATTAAAAATGTTTGATTTCATGAGCGTTATTTCTTCTTAAATTGATAAATATGTATATGCTAATAATAAGAGTTATCACTTTGAATATAAAAAAAAGCAGTATATATTACTCTGGTCTCTGGGTAATTAAACGAATACACGTGCATTAGAATTAATGCATACAAATTAATAAGATAGTCTCACAAGAAACTGTGTTTTCTGCATACACTGCACGTTACAACATGATAATTAATATATATGGTCCTCTCACCATGCATGTTGATTGTCCCTTTATATTTTGAAACTTTTTATTGTAAAATTAATTTGTGTGAAAAGATCAAATTTCATTACTTAATTAAGGGGTAATAATTAATTAGCAGGTAGTGAATATAATTTATTTTAATTAAATTCTTTTCATAACCCGCCACGTTACATTGCCCCATGCAAAATTTGGTCCCAAATATTAAAATACAAGTTACAACGTCATAATATAATTAATACTTATAAAAAATACAAAATAAAATTTATAATATTAGAAAAAGAAATACTTCTATAACACTAATTAATGACTAATGGGCGGCTTCTGAAATTGGTTGGGCTTAAGGGCTTAATTATGAACCACTTTTTAAAGGGCGCGGCTAAAGGCACCCGAAGATACTATGAGTACACCCATGCGATGAGGACACGCACAAAACGGATGAGGACATCCACGTTGAAAACTCCAAAATACCCTCCTTCTTCTACTTAACCCTAATTTTTCTCTTATTTTGGTACACCCACCAAATTTCTCTCCTCTCTCTCTGTCAAACGCCTCCTCCCACACTCAGGCGGTCGCGGCCCACCTCCTCACCCCTCCGTTTGAAGCTTCTTCCGTCGCCGCGACCCCTCCGTTTGAAGAGAAGACCAAGCGACGCGGCCGCCCCTCCTCCAAGCGAGGCGGCCGCCGTCGCGAACCCTCCCTCGTCTTTCGCAGGGTGCTGTCGCGCCCCCTCCCCTTCCTCCTTCAAACGCCGCTGTCGTTGGAGGTGTGCGCGCTCGCCGCCGCCGCTGGAGGTGTGTGCAACCCCTCTCCTCCTCCCTCGTCCCCTCCTCCGTGCGAAGCGGCCGTCGTCGCCCCTGCACCATGCGAAGCGGCCGCCGTTCACGTCGCCTGCCAGTGGACACGGCCACTGAAGAAGACAAGTAGGTCAGTTTTTGATTTCTTGATTTAGGAAATTTTGGGTATTTTAGAAGTTTGAGAATTATTTTCGAACCTATTGAATTTGTTTTGGAAAAAAATTCGAACAATTTGTGTTTGTTTTGGAAAAAAATTCGAACATCTTGTTCGATCTTTTTTTTCGAACAAATTTGAGTAGTTTTGGAATTTTTTTCGAACATATTCAGTTTGTTTTGGAAAAAATTTCGAACATATTGGGTTTGTTTTGGAAAAAAATTCGAACATGTTTGTTTTGGAAATTTTTTCGAACATTTGGTGTTTGTTTTGGAATTTTTTTCGAACATTTGGTGTTTGTTCTGGAAAAAATTTCGAACATCTTGTTATTTTTGAACATGTTTAATTGTTCTGGAAAAAATTTCGAACATGTTTATTTTTTTTGAAATTTTGGAGTTTTTTTTGTTGAAGAATGATGTTTGTTTTGGTGGTGGTGGAGATAATTCTGTGAAATAGAATGGGTGGGTGTACTCATCTTCATTTTTTTCATAAATTCTACCCTAGGGGTATATGGAACAATTCACATGTTTTGAAAGATTAAAAAAATGTTTAGTGGGTGTACTCATAGAAAATACGGGTGCATTTAGCCGCGTCCCTTTTTAAATTGCAGTAATCATTTATTGTGCAAATCTCTATATTAAAAAAGAGAAAAATGATAATAGCTGGGCTGGCCCATTTAGTCTGTGGACCTACAATCTATGAACTACATTTTTAGTGCTAATTGGGCCTGTCTATTTGATGTAGACAGCGAAAGCGTCTCAATTGAAGTGAGGTCTCCGTTGATTTTTTAAAGAAATATTCGGACAAACACAATATCAATTAAGGATAAAATGAAGTGAGAACCGTTGATTTCGATAACGAAATATCCGGAATAAACACAACAACGATTAAGGTTAAAACCTTAAGAATTTTCATATAATTTCTGAATGTCCCCAAATGCATCATACATCCTCTTTTTATAGGATTTTATAATAGAAGAGTCAAAACTCTTAATGACAATTAATTAAATGAAACATAAATGATACATTAGACAAATTTTAACTAATTAAATTAAATAGATAACTTAATTTTAGGTGGACTAATTTTAACTAATTAAATTAATATCATAATTTTAGGAAGACTCTTCGTTGCAACTTCATTCTCCATCACTATTTAATACCGTCCAGATAATATTCTACATTTATCTACCTCCTTCTTTCACTAAAATAATTGAATTCAAATTTAATTTCTTTGATCTTATTAGTATATTTTGTAAGGGTGCTACTTCTCATCTCATTCTGCCTACTTCACTTCTGACAAATCAGTGATTAGTGTGATAATAATTTAAAATTTATGGGTATATTTTGCTTAATTGAATGTATGACACGTATTTTTCAATACTCTCCTCTCAAGTATAAGAGGATCCTCGTAGTAAAAATAAGTGTCCGGTTAAATTATCAAATCACGGGACTAGTTTGCTTGCGTAGCCTTAGTGTTATACGTCATCGCATAATTATAATGATAAAACATGGGGGTGAGCTAAAGACTAAATGTAAAAAAACAACAAGATAAAAAATAACTAGAAAAAGCAAGTAAAATGATGATCAAGATCAAATGTGAGATGTAGTGTTCGGGTGTTTGTCATTGTGTGAAAATAGTGTTAAAGCTCAACTTCTATGTGTAATTCGTAGGTTGGTGTTTGGTAGAAGCAATCACTAATGCATATATCTCATAAGGCACCTAAGATCGGGAGGAAGAATAGAGTCGTTCTTGCCCAGGTAATCACACAATTAAGGGGTTCTACTCTATCTAAATTAAACTAAACTAATCCCTAATCATGTTTTTCCACTTGAATACTAGAAACCAAGCTCCTATGGTCTTCTCACTAATTACTCAAATTCTCATTCAAGCAATTAATGTAGATTAATGAGATTCTAATGAAAATTACCCAACTCTCGTTGCGATACCCCAATATTTACTCATTCACTCGATTCTCAATCCTCGATTATACTATCTACCCCAATTAACCAACTCTCGTTGCATTAATTGAGCTTCACATATAACCTACTAATTGATACTAATTGAGTTCTAGCAAATGATCTATCAAAACTCATAAAGCTAACCAATATTCCCTCCAATGAATTACACAATTAAAATTAAGCTAATACCACAAATTCCATCACAAATCAAAACACCCAAACGCCAATAAACCTAGCCAATAACTAAATTAATCAAATAAAATAAACACATAAAAGATAAACAACCAAATATTAATATAAAGAAGGGTATCACCTCAGATTTTGTGTTGCTTGCAAGAAAATGAAAAAAATATATTTAAAACTAACTAATAAACTAAATTAAGTGTATTGAGTGAGGTGGAAGGGGTGGAGGTTCCGCCAAATGAGTGATGCGTGCGCTGGCCCCTGTTTCTCGCCGCTGCGTATTGGCAGAATTGCTCCCCCAGCTGCTGCCCCTTTTCCTAATTTAATTCATGGGCTTGGGCCCTTTTTTCTCATCTGGGCTTGGCAAAAATAAAATGATTGAGGCCCAGTTTGATTCCTTTATTGCAGAATGAGGTGGTGTTGCCCATTTCTTCAAGTAGCAGCTTTGACCCATCTCAATTTCATGTGATGAAATGAGTAAAATGGTCTGCTTTCAATTTAATTTTGCAAATGGGCCGACACTTAAATTAGATGGGCCAAACAATTTAATTGTTGGCCCAAATAACTTTCTCCTTTCATTTTTTGGTTCGTTTTAGCTTCATTCTTGTCTCACCTCTTCAATTGACTTAAAAATATAATCAAGGTGTGTTTTGCTCCAAAAATGCTCATTTCTCTATAAAAATAGAAAACAACACCACTTCTCCAAATCAAGTGCAATGAGTCAATTTAGTGTAAATAATGCACAAAATCTTATATAATTATGCAAATTAAGTACATGGATTTCGAACAATTTTCACACTAATCAATGTATATATTATTTATATTAAATTGACTAATTTCACTTGAAATAGAAATAGAAAATAGTGTGTTTAGCTAATTTTTTTTTTTAGAAAAAAGGGATAATTTTTGGAGAAAAACCGCTATCATTTGTTATTGAAGCCGACTGAACAAGAGAATCAAGTTGGGATTAAAATTAAGGGAGCGGCTAAAGGCACCCGGCGATCCTATGAGTACACCCACCAAGCATTTTTTTAATCTTCCAGAACATGTAAATTGTCTCATATACCCCTAGGGTAAAATCTATGAAAAAAACAAGGATGAGTACACCCACCCATTCTATTTCACATAATTATCTCCACCAACACCAAAACAAACACCATTCTTAACAAAAAAACTTCAAAATTTCAACAAAAATAAACATGTTCGAAAAAATTTCCAGAATAAACATGTTCCAAAATAACAAGATGTTCGAAATTTTTTCCAGAACAAACATCAAATGTTCGAAAAAAATTCCAAAACAAACATCAAATGTTCGAAAAAAATTCCAAAACAAACACCAAATGTTCAAAAAAAATTCCAAAACAAACACCAAATGTTCGAAAAAAATTCCAAAACAAACACCAAATGTTCGAAAAAAATTCCAAAACACATGTTCAAATTTTTTTCCAAAACAAACCCAATATGTTCGAAATTTTTTCCAAAACAAACTGAATATATTCGAAAAAAAATTCCAAAACAAACACGGATTGTTTGAAATATTTTCCAAAACAAATTCAATAGGTTCGAAAATAATTCTCAAACTTCTAAAATACCAAAATTTTCCTAAAATTCCTAATTTTTTAAAAAAACCCTAAATCAAGAAATAAAAAAACTGACCTACTTCTCTTCTTCAAAGGCCGCGTCCACTGGCCGGCGACGTGAACGACGGCCGCTTCGCACTAAGGAGAGGCGACAACAGCCGCTTCACACAGAGGAGGGGCGACGACGGCCGCTTCGCACGGAGGAGGGGACGAGGGAGGAGGAGATGGGTTGCACACACCTCCAGCGGCGGCGGCGAGCGCGCACACCTCCAGCGGCGGCGGCGAGCGCACACACCTCCAGCGGCGGCAGCGTTTGAAGGAGGAAGGGGAGGGGGCGCGACGTCGCTTGGAGGAGGGGCGGCCGCGTCGCTTGGTCTTCTCTTCAAACGGAGGGGTGAGGAGGTGGGCCGCGGCTGCGGCCGCCTGAGAGTGGGAGGAAGGTTGGAGGCGGTGGGAGGAAGGGAGAGAGGAAAGAAATTTGGTGGGTGTACCAAAATGAGAAAAATTTGGGTTATGAAGAAGAAGGAGGAGGGTATTTTAGAGTTTTCAACGTGGGTGTCCTCATCCGTTTTGTGGGTGTCCTCATCGCGTGGGTGTACTCATAGGATCGCCGAGTGCCTTTAGCCGCGCCCTAAAATTAATAGAAGAAATGAGTTTAATCGATGCATGTAGCCCAAAGCTTGAGTTCAATTAATGATAGATTTAAGGGCGCGGTTATAGACACACACCAATGTATTGAGGACACCCATGCGATGAGGACACACACTGTATTGAGGACACCCACGCGATGAGGACACACACTGAGATGAGGACACCCATTATAAAAACCCCAAAATACCCTTAACCTTCATAAAACCTAAATTCTTCTATTCATTTCATATTCTTCAATTCAAGTACACCCACCTCCCTCTTCCACACTCTTCCGTTCGTCTTTCTCCGACGCCGCCCAGCCCACGTCGCTGCCCGCGTCGGCCGCCCAACCCACGTCGCTGCCCGCGTCGGCCGCCCAACCCACATCGCCGCCTGCGTCGGCCGCACAGCCCAAGTCATAAACTTGATTCACGTATTCTACAACACTAGAATAAACGACCGCAAGTATACGACGTCTATCATAGAGAAGTAAGTACGAGGTCGATCCCACGAGGAGGTATAGTATAAAAGTGTAGTTTGTTGACGGAATTCTAAATAGACGGTGATCGATTAAGTGAATGGTGTGATTACCCCTAAGATTGCCTACCAAGTTGTCACAAATAGACAATGAAAAGAGTAACATAGAATCGATCTAATAACATGCAAAACAAAGAAACGAGAGAAATATGATTTAAAACTCAAAGAAAGAGAGGGAGGTTCCAAGGCATATGTCACACTAAGGGGTCAATTTATGAGCCAAAGCCTATTTAAATGGTGTTGTGTTTATTACTATATGGTTGATCACGAAATAGTGAATTAAAAGTTCTTTCGATCCAATTAATTCAAGAGAAATTATAACACAAACTAGTATCTCTACCTAGCATGCATAATAATTCCCCAAAAGGCTCCTAGAATCATCTAATACCCTCCCGATAATATTGATCCTCTCTCGAGCTCACAATAATATTGGGTCGAATGCTCAAATACGATTAATGAAAAAGATCTCTCAATCCAATTTCAATTAACAATAAATAAAACATATTATCATGGCCATTGACAACATGTCTTGCAATGAAAGTTAAGCATTCAAATAAAAATAGCAACACAACCACCAAATAAACAAGAAATTAATTCATAAACATCATCCAAAGTGTAAACATAGCCCTAAAACCAAAAGTGTTCTAGCCAATAACTAGCATGATCAAATTAACAAAATTCAAAGGAATAACTAAATAAAAAGAAAAGGAAGAAGAAAGCTTAGTCTAAAATGTGGTAGAGAATGAAAATCCCAAGCTATTGCATCCTTCCTTGCTTAATTTGATGGAGAATTGAAGAAGAAATGACCCAATCACCTCCAATTGTGTGTAACTATGTGTGGAATTTGAGAATTTGGGGGAGAATACCTTGGGTTTTAAGAATGAGGCTTTATATAGTGTTGGGGTCGGGCTTAAGGGTGAAAATTGCACTTAAGTCCTTGGAAATTGGACAAAATATGCAAAAAGCACCGAGAGCAGGGGAGACTCGGCCGAGTGGGACAACTCGGCCGAATTGGGGTGCATTCCAGTGTTCAAACTTCGCCTCACGACTCGGTCGAGTTGTCTCACTCGGCCGAGTGGTAAATTGCTCCAGAATTCATTTTGCTCAGCAACTCGGCCGAGTGGTTAATTCATCCAAGTAGCCAAAGTTCGTTCAGCAACTCGGCCGAGTGGTCCCACTCGGCCGAGTGGTAAATTGTTCCAGATTCTGGTCCTCGGTCGGACTCGGCCGAGTTGGGTAACTCGGCCGAGTTGCACTCTGAATTTGTTTCGTGCATAACTTTTGCTTCCGACCTCCAATCGACTTGATTATTTTGGCCATTCCACTCCGTTTTTCGAGACGAACTCAACGGTGCACTCCTCTTCTCAATCCAGTGAAGTATGGTTGGTGTTTTGCTCCAAATTCTATCGTATTTTCTACAAAATCGACAAAACACAACATTTCCCTCATTTTGGCTCAAATCATCATATTCACACCATAAATCAATGAAATCCACATCAAAATACACTTCACATGTGCCTCTAAAGTGTGTAAATTCCACCCGAATCACGCGTCGGCCACCTCCCTCCTCCCTCTAAGGCGCGGTCGCCGCCCACCCTTTCCCTTTCCCCTCCCAGGCGAGGCCGCCGCCCCTCCTCCCCACAGTCGCGACCGCCGCACCTCCTCCCCACAGTCGCGGCCGCCGCCCACTCTTCTCCCCACAGTCGCGACTGCCCTCTCTTGTCCCCATAGACGCGGCCACCCTCTCTTCTCCCCACAGACGCGGCCGCCCCCTCCCCTTCGTCGCGGCCATCGTGCCCCTCCCCTCGCCGCTTCCACCGCTACACAGGTAAGTTTAGGACTAGGTCTGGAAAATTAGAAAATTAGGATTTCTGGAAAAAATTTAGGATTTTTTTTTTTATGTTTTGAAATTATTTTCGAACATAATGTGTTTGTAGGAATAAATTTTGAACAATTTGTGTTTGTTTTGTAAAAAATTTCGAACAATTTGAGTTTGTTCATGAAAACATTTCGAACACAATGTCCTATCTTTCTTTTCGGACAAATGAAATTTGCAAGAAATTTTTTCGAACACCTTTAGTTTGTTTAGTAAAATTTTTCGAACATGTAATCTGTGTTCCATGTTTTTTTTTCGAACATGTAATTTTTTTTTCGAACACCACAAATGTTTTGATGGTGGTTGTGCTGATGAATGGATTTAGGGTTTAGGGATATGGGGGAATGAATGTATGATTTTGGTGTGAAATGAGTGAGTGGGTGTACTCATCTTCGTCGTTTTTTTTTTTTTTTTCACACGAAATGTGATATTTCACATACTCTTTAGAATGTAAAATATGTTCGGTGGGTGTACTCAAAAGATTGGTGTGTGTATAACCGCGCCCTAGATTTAAATCGGGCCAGCAACATGAAAATTGGCGGCCCATTTTTTCAACCATTAAAAATAGCCCATTTGACCCATGCATATTGTGCCGTGAGTACTGTAAAAGAAAGGAAGCTACGACAAGGATATATACCCTCCATACTTGTTAAGTATACTCCCCACTTCATTTATTAACGGATTATTTTCTATTAGGTTCATTTCACTCCTACTTTTTTCAAATAAAAAAAGCTAGCTTATTATTTTATTTCTAATAGGTTCAAATGGAACATAATAAGACAAATTTCCCTTTTTTTTTTATTTGAAAATTTTCGAATTCATTTATTCATATATTTAATTAAGTCAACTTTAACATTTAATCTTCTTTTCAAATTCTCAAAATTTGCATAATTTTCTCACTTTTCAAAATTTCAAATCCTTCCTAAAACATTTAATGGTCTGTTTAGACATCAAAATCAAAAGAAAGTCTTCCTAACCTAACCTGTACAGAAAAATCTTGTTTGTACACGAGGGTGCTCTACAAATACGGATAGTCAACGGTGCCCTTGGTAAAAGGTTCAAAGCCACCTAAGTATAAGTATACTAAACAAAAAAAAATAACGCATTGTGTTCTTAGTTTTACACTATCCAATTATAAGGTAGAGAAAGCAGAGAGGTGTTGGTAAGTTTCCATGGAAATGGAATATTGTATAGCATTTATTCTGGTACTTGTTCCTATTCTTTGGTTGGTGATCACTAGAAAGTTTTGGTCCAAAAGGGTTCTCCCACCAGGATCACTAGGATGGCCTGTAATTGGTCAAAGCCTGGAGCTTCTGAAAGCCATGCGAAACAACAGGGGCGAAGAGTGGCTCCAACAACGCGCCCGCAAATACGGCCCCATTTCGAAGCTTCACATTCTGGGAATTCCGACGGTGTTCCTTGAGGGACAGGCTGCAAACAAATTCATATACACCTCTGATGAGAACACGCTTTCGACTAAGCAGCCCGCCTCGATTAGGAGGCTACTCGGGGAAAGGAATCTGCTCGAATTGAACAGTGAAGACCACAACCGTCTGAGGGAAGCATTCGTCTCATTCTTGAAGCCCGAAGCACTTAAACAGTCCGTAGCTAAGATTGATCAAGAGATAAGATTGCACTTCAACCAACATTGGCATCACAAACGCCACGACATCCGCCCGGTATGTTGTCATTTAGGCCCTGTTTGATAGATATGTTGAGAAATCTATGGTCAAACATGATATTTCAACTGATTTTGCGTGTTGGGTAGAAATTTTATTTTAGCCCGTACCCAACCAAAATGGGTCTTACCAATATATTGAGATATTTATGGTCAGACGGCCTGTTATCTCTCAACTGATTCAAATTAAACGACAAATGATGTGTCCTTCAGTAATTTTGTATGCATACAATCGAGTGTGTTTTTACATGTTGAGCATGAGTTTTATTTTAAGTCTGATCCGTCATCTATTTTTGGATCTGATTACCCACATATCTTGAATCAATCTATCCTAACAAAAATGGTCTTAGGCCCCGTTTGGTAGATATGTTGAGATATCTATGATCAGACCAAATATCTTTCAACTGATTACGACAAATGATATGTCCTTCAGTAATCGGTATAGATTTTGTTATAAACCTGATTCGTCATCTATTTTGGGTCTGATTACCCATATATCTTGAACTAATCTACCTACGTCTTAGTACATTAATTGTTGAATATTTGAATATAATTTGTAATTGAATATCTGAAATAGGTAATGCACCTGGTGAAGGCCTTGACATTAAACGTGATTTGCACAGTTTTGTTTGGAATGGAAAGGGGATCACGGAGAGACAATCTTATACGCCTATTTGAACATCTGGCAGATGGGACGTTTGCAGTGCCTATAAACTTGCCTTTTACGCGCTTTAACAGAAGCCTACGTGCAAGGTCCAAAGCCGGAAAAATTATTAGGGAACTCATACATGAAAAGAGGGAAAAACTACAACATGAAGCAGACGATCATCATCAAGATCTCATCACTAGTTTCCTAAGCATGCAATTGTCCGATGATGAAATCGTGGACAATTGTGTTGTCGCATTCGTTGCTGGGCACGACACAATTTCCACACTTCTTACTGTCTTGATCAAAATTTTATATGAAAATCAGCAAGTTTATGATACTGTACTTAAAGGTACGTAGCTATGATGATCATTTCCAAATAAACATGATCTAGTGCCAATTTTCAAGACTTATTTTTTATACATGCAGAGCAAGAGGAGATTGCGAGGGGGAAGGCATCAGGGGAGGTTCTCACGTGGGACGATCTGGCTAAGATGAAGTACGCATGGAGAGTAGCAACAGAGGCATTGAGGATGTATCCACCAGTCTTCTTTAGCTTTAGGCAGGTCCTCAAAGACATTCAAATGGGAAAATATACAATCCCTAAAGGATGGCAGGTAAAGTACATACTTTAGCTATATTATTGCAACAAAAAGGACTACTAACGATGAAATTATGTTATTTTAGTTTCTCTAGCTAAAAGTCTATAGAGTATGCTGTTTTGCGACTATATATCCTGATCGAACTTACACTACAAGAAAATTGATCTTTAGTGACAGGAATACTGTCATTATAGCTTCTCTAACTAAAAACCTTTAATGACATGAATTGACTTTTTGTGACAGGTCCTGTCATTAATTTTCAATTTCCTTTTATTATAGACTTTTAGCTAGAGAAGCAATAATGGGGGAATTTTGATACTAAAATGCAGTTTTCTTGTAGTGTTTGAACTTCACAGAATCCTGTCATTATAGGCAATTTCCTGTCGTTAAAAGTCATTTTCGTGTTGTTATGTTTATTATGGATAAGCAGGTGTTTTGGGCTGGATGCATGACACAGCTAGATGGATCCATATTCCCCGATCCATATAAGTTCAATCCATCGCGATACGAGAAATTGGCAGCAATCCCGCCTCATACCTTTGTGGCATTTGGAGGAGGGCCAAGAATGTGCCCGGGGAACGAATTTGCCAGAATCGAGATTTTAATTATGATTCATTACTTGGTAACTGGATTTAAGTGGAAGCTTTGTTTAGAAGATAATGGGATGAGTAGAGATCCTACTCCAACTTTCAAGCAAGGGTTACCTATACAAATAGAGACTTCAACAAGTTTCGAGATAAATGGTGTGATGTAAATTAATTATATGTCGTTATCTATCCATTGGATTATTGTGACATATATGATCGATGTTATACACTTCAAATCATATATATGGAAATGTCTTGAACTTTAAAGTGGTGATTTGTGTAATTATATATGTCTGGATATCTTCTTTTTATGCGCGCATGCTACTTATTTCAATTTGAGTTACGATTTGCACCCTCTGCGCGCACGCGTAGGAGGAGAAACCATCTCCAGTTTTTTATTCACCCAAACACTGAATTAGGATAATAGTATACCAATTTGAAACTCATTTAGAGGAGAATAAAAAATATCCTTTTGATATATATATATGTGTTTAGGTATATATATATATGCATCACTTTGAATTTGAACAACTACGTTAAAATAAATTAATTAATATAATTTATTATTCACCCAAACACTGATCGAATTAGGCTAATAGTATACCAATTTGAAACTCTTTTAGAGGAGATTAAAAAATATCCTTTTGATATATATATGTGTTTAGGTATACATATGCATCACTTTGAATTTGAACAACTACGTTAAAATAAATAAATAAATTAATATAATATATAATTTGACTGCCGCCTACTTTGACTGCGCTTCTGTGCGATCGAGTGCGTCCACTATCCATATACAGTAATACCTCTATAACTATCCATATACAGTGATACCTCTATAAGTTAATACTCTATAAATTAATAAACTCTCTAAAATAATAAAATCTTTCGATTCTGATTTGGACCTTTGTAAAAATTCATCAAATTCGATAAGATAATAAAATAATAATTTTTTAAAAAATCCCTTTATAAATATTAGGTCCCATTAAAACTCTAAATTAATAATTCATAAATTACAATTATAAACATTATCGTAATTTGCTAAAATATGAATCTATTGTACCTTGACTAACTTTCAAATGATATTTTTCATCAATCCACTCTTGTAAATCTTTTTGAGTGCATATGAGATGGTCTCTCTTATACTCACATAATGTTTTAAGCATTTGATCATTCATGGATGATTTTGCTATGTTTTTTAGATGAGAAGACATGGCTGGGTGTTATGAATTATTTTATTTCCATATTGAGATTTATATAGTGGAGTATATGTTTCATTCACCATGCATGAATATTGTTGGGATATGAATCCTAATATAAGTACTAAAAGATGAAAAGATGAGTTGAGTTTTGATAAGCCAAAAGCAGACTTGAATATTTTCTAAGCGTTGACTGATCTAGTTATGTAAGTCGTCTTGAGAAGATCAGTAGAGTATGAAAGAAAGAAAAGTTTAAGTTTGAATAAAAAGACAAGTACGATTTATAAGTACTATGTTATATTTGTATAGGTTTTATGATGAACATTAAATCATTGTATAAAAGCTCATATGTTTTGTTCATGTTGATGTATAGACTTAAGTTGACTAAGCTGAGTTATAAAGCTTAATGTAATGTAATAATATTGTTAGAATTAGATGATAGGACTAGTATAGATTAGTTCATTATCGAAATCTACTACTGAAGAAAAGAAGACTTGGATGTGCAAGACAAGACAAGTGAAGAAGAAGACTGAAAATTTATCTATGTATGGAAGACTAGACAAGTGCGCGATAAGTAAGGAGAAACTGCTCAAGTAGAAACGCTTATGAAGATAAGGATGTTATATTGAAGAGTTAGTTATGGAATAACTAATTAACTGAAGAAATGCGTGGATGGATAAGAAGAAGCGATTACAAGAGTTAGTTATCCAGTACAAAAAAAGTTTGATTTTGATACCAACAATTTAGAGACGGATATCCAATCTGTCTCTAATAGGTACGATTAGAGACTGATTTTCATTTATTTTTTATTTCAAATCTCGATTTTTTAACAAATCAGTCTCTAATCCGTACCTATTAGAGACAGATTGAATATCCGTCTCTAAATCAATGGTATCAAAATCAGACTTTTTTTTGTAGTGATCAAGAAAGTTGGTTGGATAACAAACTCATCTTGATATTCAGAAGTCTATAAATACTCCAAGGTATTCTACGATTCAAGACTACCGTTACACTGCTGAAGCATTGAAATTTACGAAGAGAAATCGAAGCAAAGAAACTCACAGAGTTCAAAGTTTAGAAAGTTCAAGCCAGAAGACAAGTGACGAATTCAAGAAGGCTACTACTGGACTAAGAGAAGTTTTACTTTTGTTATTGTTGTTCAAGTTTCTAGTTACTTGTAAAATAGCTAGTTAGATCGAAGAAACACTTGAAAGTGTTATCGAGAAGATCAAAGTCTTATTTACTGTTTTGAGAGTGTTATCGAGAAGAGTAATAAGAATTTCACGACTGGAGTTGTGAGAGTGGATGTAGACAAGTTGTCGAACCACTATAAATCCTTGTGTGTTGTTTACTTTACTGTTTTATTTGTGTTTACTTGATTACTTGTTTAATTGATTAAAACCGCATCTAGAATAGAGAAGATAAGTGTTCTTATTCAAATATAAGTTGAGTATAAATTTGATTGGGCTCATTATTAATTCTGTTATTCCGCATTGTGTATTCTGATATATTGAAAGATTTTGAAAAGTCTATTCACCCCCGTCAAAAAAAAAAAAAAAAAAAAAAGAAAAGTCTATTCACCCCACTCTAGACGTTTTCCTAGCTTACTCAATATTATCTACTCAACTTGGGACCTACAAGTGGTATCAGAGCAGTAGTTTTCGAACTGCTGTTTCTTGATAAACATTTTTTAAAGACTTGGGTGAAGTCTTGATTCTTGATTGTTCCGGTTCTTATCACGTTTCTTGAAATACCTGTATCTTGATTTTCTTGCTACATTCCTACTTGATCTATTATGAAACCATGTATATGGAAATAAGCGCTAACAAACTTCCTAAGTTCTCTGTTCAGGACTATGATTACTGAAAACTCAGAATGGAAGCCATTTTCAGCTCAACTCACGATCTGATGGTGTCTGTCATAAAAGAAGGACTAGTTGTGACTATGATTTCAAACACTGCTTCCTTGGACCCATCAAAAGCTATTGGCGTACTCGTCCCAAAACCAAGGTCAGAACTCACTTCGGAAGAAATGAGACAGAACAATCTGGACAGTTTAGCTAGGAACTACATTTTACACACCCTTCCTAATGAGTATCTTAGGAAAGTATTAAAATGTAAGACTGCCAAAAAAACGTGGGATCGACTTGCTATCATTTGTGAAGGAACCACCCTGATCAAAGAAAGTAAGTTTTCCACAGCTGTTCAGAGGTTCGAATCATTTAAGATGAAGGCTGGTGGAAATATAGACCAGTTAGATACTCGTTTCACACGTGTTATGAATGATTTGGAAGTGCTTGGTAAGTCATATACTAATCATGAAATTAACTTGAGAATTCTTAAGAGCCTTGATGCTAGATGGAAGATGGTCAAGATGATCATCAAGAATACTCAGGACATTGATGAATGGACTGCTGAGACAATGTTCCAAACTCTTAAAGCGCATGAGTTCGATCTAGATGAGGATGATCCTATAGCCAGTAGTGATAGGGAGAATGCTGTGTCGAAAAATGTTGCCTTTAAGTCTACTTCGTCTAAGAGCTCTAGAGTAGATAGGTCTAAGTCTGCTAGTATCAAGGATGTGCTAGATAAGTCTGATCTCAGTCTGAAAGATCAGATGAACCTTATGGTTAGGAAGTTCGACATGCTGAACAAACAATATGATAGATATAAGAAATTTTACAAAGACTTTAGAGGTTCTGGTAACAAGGACTCGTCTGAGACCAGACGAGATCAAAACTCTTCCAAAAGGAAAGCTGAGGTCTCGAAAGGAAACATGCGAGATAGGAACTCTGAGGATAGGAATATTAGACTTTCTGATAGACGAGATAAGAGAAGGGATAACTCTCCTGATAAAAAGTCTACTAACGATCTACTTTGCTATAATTGCGAGAAACCAGGTCACTACATCTACGAATGTCCGGACCTGAGCACTGATGATCGTGAAGAACGTAAAGCAAGAAGGGAACGAAGATACAACCGGGGTAAGAAGGCAATGATGTTTAATGATGACTCTGAGACGGATTCAGACGAGTTACCTTCGTCTTCGTCTAGTTACCCGTCTGGTCGTGAAGATGAAGAAGCATTCATAGTGGATGATGGCCTGTGCTATATGGCTAAAATCGAGCAAGAGGTATCATCTGCAACTTCATTTCAATCATGTGATGACTCGGATTCTGATGAAAGTGACACTGCCGATAGTGGAGTTGGGAGTAGTCTTCATCACTCTACTGGTGTGACTGAAGAAGACCTCCTACTTGCTAATAAGGCATTCATAGAAGTCAGCGACGAGAACATCGCCTTAAAACAAGAAATCATTGATTTTAAGGAAGCTCAGTCTAAAGTAGATCCTAATATAACAGTCCTAAACGAACGTTTGATAGAAGAGTTGAGACAACTCAAAGACAAGTGTGCGTTGACAGACAAGTTGTATCAAGACCTACTTAAGACACATGCTACTGAGACGAATGAATTCAATGTTTTAAAAAGTAAGTGCAAAAATCTTGAAGAACGCAATAAGTTCTTAGAGACTGAGGTCGTAAATCTAGACCTTAAACTTACTGACTTGGTTAAATCTTCAATGATTAATAAAAAACTGTCAGATAGGTATAGGGCTCCAGATGACAAGACAGGGTTGGGTGTAAATACACCTGACTCACCTACTCATGTCATTAAGAACCCTACTGATGTTGGTTCAAGTTCTTTGACACATGACAAAGGTAAAAGACCAATGGAATACGATATTAGAACGACATTAGAAGGTATTGTACACAAGCAGACTAGAGTTAACACTCCGATTACCAAAGGTGGTAAAAAGAATGTTAACAACAGACCTGTTCCGTTTAGAACAAGTCGAAAGAGGACCACTAGTCGTGGACGACCAAACCAGGTCAGATACGAGGATTGGTATCCTGAGGAGACGAGTTCTAGACAAGTAAAAACTAGATGGAAAGAGCCTAGACCTCCTTTCATAAGGCATTCTCAGCTCTACTCGTCTAGGCCTAGGAAGGTTGCTCCCAAATATCGTACTCAACCAGTCTTATATCCTCCGCCTGTATCATATGATATCAAAGGAGAGGAAAGACCTAAACATGTCTATAAACCGTATGGCCCAAATGAATACAAACCTTATTTTGACTATCAAAGGCCCATGCCTACTCAAGTAGAGGTTAAGTCGAAAGGCTATCTCAAACGAGTAGACCCAAGGTTTGATGATAGGCCAGACAAGGACAACAGGGTCTTATTCTGTAACAAGCATGGTAGAAGGCTTAAGAGGTCCAACTTATTCAAAACTCCTATGTATATTTGGATTCCTCTGAACTCTACTAACCCCCAGGACCCCAATAGACAAGGAGGGTACCTAAGTTATTAAATATCATCATTTGCAGGGTCGACTCGACTTGTACAAGAAGGGTGGCTCAGTAGGAGAAACTTGGTACATAGACAGTGGTTGTTCGCACCACATGACTGGTACTAAGGCTCTTCTGTCAAGCTACTGCGAGAAAGAAGGACCTAAGGTTATATTCAGTGATAGCTCTATGACCATTACAAAAGGCTTTGGCTATATCCGAAATGGAGATGTAGAGATACAAGACGTATCCTACGTAGAAGGTTTGAAATATAATCTATTATCTGTCTCACAGTTTTGTGATCGAGGTTACAAAGTGCAGTTTAAAAGCCAGAAGTGCGAAATCATAGACAAGAGGACTCATACCGTACTACTCGTCGGCATAAGACAAGGCAGTGTATATATTGTGAATTGGAATAGTTGTCCGCGGGACACTTGCCTTCTTAGCAAAAATCCTAAAGAGATTAGTTGGCTTTGGCATAGACGCCTTTGTCACATGAACTTTAAGGTGATTAATAAGATTGCAAGAGACTACCTTGTTGAAGGTATACCCAACGAAATCTATTACAATTCACATGTGTGCGATGCCTGTCAGAAAGGTAAACATGTAAAAGGTTCCTTTAAATCTATTCCAACTCTCTCAACAAGTAGAGTTCTTGAACTTCTACATATGGACCTACATGGCCCAATTACTCCTCCAACCTTGAACGGTAGAAGGTACACACTTGTTGTGGTAGACGACTATTCTAAGTTCACTTGGGTAGTCTTCTTACACAAGAAGAGTGATACACAAAAACTCCTACCTGATCTGTTGAAGAAGATACAAGTTGAGAAGAATCAGTCCATTGTTAAGATCCGTAGTGACAAGGGTACTGAATTCATTAACTGCTATATCAAAGAATTTTACTCTAAACGTGGTATCCAACACCTTACTAGTGCAACAAGGACACCGCAACAAAACGGAATAGCAGAACGAAGGAATAGAACCCTTAAGGAGGCCTGCAGGACCATGCTGACAGAGTATAACACTCCTCAGAAGTTTTGGGCAAAGGCGATCAATACTGCATGCCACTCCCAAAACAGAAGTGCTATCAATAAGGCACTAGGTAAGACGCCCTACGAGGTATGGAAAGGTCGAAAACCCAGAGTTTCTTATTTCCACATATTTGGTTGTAAGTATTTTATCCATAACAATGGGAAAAGTAAGTTGAATGCATTTGATGCAAAAGCAGACGAGGGGATATTCTTAGGATACTCCTCGACTAGCAAGGCATTTAGAGTGTTCAACTACTCTACTCTTTGTGTGGAAGAAACACCACATGTAGTTTTCGATGAATCTCGACAGGACTCGTCTGCCGACCAGATCAGTAAGAAAGTAACCGATCTATCGATTCAAACTGATAAAGAATCAGAAGTATACAAATCTGTTCAAGCCTATAACCCATTTATGAAAGCTCTCGAGTCAGATGACAAGGAGAAGGTAAGTCTACTAGACCAGTTGACATGCCTGCTCTAGTCGATTCATCTACTCCTATTAAATCTCCTGATACAAATGATGTTGAGATGCATGATGCTATAGTTGATTTGGATGATGATAGTATGCATGCTAAGACTAGAAAGACATGGAAATCTGCTCATGATACTGAAAATATCATTGGTGACTCTACTGTTGGTGTAAAGACTAGACGACAACTTTTTGAGTCACAAGAACAACCGAGTCCATCTATGTTTTGTTGGTGTTGTTTCCTCTCATCTATCGAGCCTAAAATTGTTAATGAAGCATTGGCTGATAGTAATTGGATCATCGCTATGCAAGACGAGTTGAACCAGTTTGTTCGAAACGACGTCTAGGAACTTGTCGACAGACCAGTACACCATAATGTAGTTGGCACACGATGGATTTTCAAGAATAAGAAAGATGAGAATGATGTAGTCATTAGGAATAAGGCTAGACTAGTAGCCCAAGGCTATTCTCAAGCTGAAGACATAGATTATGATGAAACTTATGCACCTATTGCTAGACTAGAAGCCATTCGATTGTTTCTTGCATATGCTGCCTATATGAAGTTTACTGTTTATCAAATGGATGTTAAAAGTGCATTTCTTAACGGTATTCTTGCGAAAGAAGTGTATGTTGAACAACCCCCAGGTTTCGAAGTGAAAGGCAACCAAGTGTACAAGTTGAAGAAAGCCTTATACGGATTAAAGAAAGCTCCAACAGCATGGTACGATACTCTTTCTCAATTTCTATTAGAAAATGGTTTTACTAAGGGCAAGGTCGATAGAACCTTGTTCAGGAGACAAGAAGGTAAGGACATCCTACTCGTCCAAATTTACATAGATGATATCATTTTTGGATCACCTAACAAAAAGCTGAGTGAAAGTTTTTCGACACTCATGCAAAGTAAATTTGAGATGTCTATGATGGGTGAGATGAACTACTTTCTTGGTCTTCAAGTAAACAGACCCCATAAGGGATTTTCATAAATCAGGCGAAGTATACTAGAAATCTTCTAGACAAGTATGGTATTAAAACATGCAAATCTACTGGAGTACCTATGCTACCCACCTACAGGATGGATCCAGACGAGAACGGTAAGTGTGCTGATCAAACATACTATCGTGGTCTTATTGGTTCATTACTGTACTAGACTGCTAGTAGACCTGATATTGCATTTTCCGTTGGCGTATGTGCTCGTTTTCAAGCTAATCCAAAAGAGAGTCATATGGAAACCACTAAACGGATACTGAAATATTTGAAAGGAACCATCAATCGTGGTATATGGTATCCTTCAAATGATGATTTATCCTTAAGTGGCTACTTTGATTCTGATTTTGGTGGCTGTAGAATAGATAGGAAATCTACTTCCGGTTCTTGTCAATTTCTAGGCACAAAGCTCATTTCATAGTTTTCGAAAAAGCAGACTAGTGTGGCTACCTCTACTACTGAAGCCGAGTACATGGCTGCTGGTAGCTGCTGTAGTCAATTACTTTGGCTCATTCAACAGCTTAGAGATTATAATATTCGTGAATCAAATGTTCCCATATTTTATGATAGTAACAGTGCTATTGCCATTACACAAAATCCTGTTTTGCACACACATTGTAAGCATGTTGATGTAAAGCATCATTTCATACGTGATCATGTAGAAAAGAAGCATATTCGCATGGAAAAGATTTACACTGATTTTCAAAGAGCTGACATTTTCACAAAACCATTACCTGAGGCTCGCTTTCGTGAATTATGCATTAGTCTAGGACTAATTGATCTAGACCCTACTAGTATATACCTGTGTACTAACAAGACAGGTACATCACAAAGAAGAAAGGAGAACAGACAAGTTACCACAGAAACAGAGCACTCGTCTACTCGTCAACAAGACAGGTATACAAGGTCAGACAAGATGACCAAACTACCCGATGAGGAAGCTGGTAAAGCTGAGGGTAATACTAAGGGAATAAACATTTAAGGGGGAATCTATGATTTCTTAAATATCCTTATGTTGACTCTTAAGTTTGTTAACAATCATCTTGATCGAAACCTTGACTACTGTATTAGAATGATATTCGATTTATTTATACTACTCTACTTGTATCTACTCTCATGCGTTGCATAAAGATGAGACAGGTACATGAAGTTGTTCGACATTCAGATAGACAAGCACAGTCGAAGGGGGAACTCGTCTGGTGCTAAACAAGTCCACTAATCTGTTCTGATGAACTCGAACAGACAAGATAAGTTCTCTCGTGATCTTAAAATTCTATAAGTGTTTGAGAACGTATATTTAGGCCATTAATGTAATTTGATAATGCAAAAGTTGGAAAACCTAGAATTAGATATACACACTCCATTTAATGAGGTGTATACACCCAGTTCGCGCCTAAACTCTACTACACTAGGTCAGATGAGTACACTCTCCTGTCCTAACCAATAGAAAGGGCGGATTCCAAAATTTACAATATCAAATCACATAATAGTCTCGATTACGCAACTGAATACCAAAGGTTTTTACCGTTGGATCAAACCACTTGATCTTGGCCGTCGATTCAAAATTTCATTTGTAACAAAACCTCCCCACTCTCCTAAAATCACTCCTCACGCTCACTTTACTCTCCTAATCTCAAAGCACTCAGAGATTTCTTGCGAATTTCTTAAACTGCTTATCGAATTCCACATATCATTGCTACTATGTCGATCGTTTCTATGTTCGATATTCGTACTAACATGCAGGCGAGGTTCGATTTAGGGAAGTATACCTCTGAAGGAAAGGTGCATGTGGAAGGATCAGTGTTCTTCAACGGAAGACACATAGATGAGAACAAGGAGATCCTCATCAAATGTTTTAGGTGCGGATTGAGACCCTACTTGGAGGCATTTTCAGAAGTGGTGTATGAGGAAGAATTTCTTGAGTTCTATGCAACTGCTGCTCGACATGGCGACTCCATCGAAGCATTTGTTGGTGGAAGTCGAGTGGAAATCACTCGAGAAGTTATGTTCGAAACATTAAAATTACCTTCAGGTACGATTAATGTGGAGACGTATGGTCAAGGGCAAGAGTTGAGGTATCTCAGTATCTTTTGCGGAAAGAAGTTGAAGTTGAATCGAGATGGAAAGATCCCGTCTGTCAAGAAGAAGGAATTGCTCGACAAGTACAAGACTCTTCTTGATATTGCTAGTAAAATGTTGTTAGGAGTTACTCGAAGTTATGACTCAGTGACACTCCAAAAAGCGAGAGTGATGGCCGCAATCTATGACGGCATCACAGATGGAAATTGGTACAAGTTATTCTTGGATATAATAATGTATTTTGAGAAGAATGTTTGTTGGGAAATAAAATGATTTTGATTAAGATACCAAAACCCTTGATTGATGATGATCAGATTAGTTGAGATACAGTCTTGTAAAACATCAGTCTAGTTGTCTCAGGATAGTTGAGACAGTAAAAATGCTTTAAGTCTAAATCTCAGGAATGTTGTGAGATTTATAGTTCAGGATAGTTGTCCAAAGCTGGAATGTTAGGCAGCTTATTAAGTGTTAGGACAAGTCTGCTGAAAGACACATCATTGATAAGCTTGCTGAAGAGGACAACCTTGCTGAGTGATCAATAACATGAAGTAAAGCTGCATAATACTGATAAAAGCTACATCATATCAGCCTTTAAATGATTGAAGATCACAACATTGAATGCTACCTACTCAGAAGACATATTTATTGAAGCATTTATTGTCAACAAGCCTGAACAAGCATTGAAGACATACAAGCATTAAAGACTGAAGGAGTGAATGAATGTTGGAACATTCCAAATTGCAGCAGGAATGTTCAGGGAACTTGTCCCATCTGACCATTGATGAAGTTCAAAGTCTGCTACAATCAACCTTGGGAAATGTGCAAATATGGAAGCTGACAAAAGTCTTAATAGCCGCATTTTTCAGAAGTCAACACATTCATTCTAGCAACCAACAAAAAGCTTTTTACTCACTGGATAATAGAAGGTTGCCCTCCATAGCCGTTTCAAGGAAGCTGCAAATAGACAGTTTGAATTGCTATCTCTCCAACGGATAGTTGTTCAAATTGCTCTATAAATTCAGAAGTGATCCAAGGATTCAATCATCCAACTACTTGCTATCAAACTATCATCAAGCATTCAAAGGAAACAAAAGCTATTCTTAGAATCCCAAGTTTCCTGATCACTTCAGAAGCTAAGCCATCTCTTGTAAAATCCAAAAGCTTAGCATTGAGATATCCTAAAAGCCTTTACACTGTTCTAATTGTAAAGGATATCTCTACTAGTTGGAACCAAACCTCAAACCCTTACCTCATTTAGTGAAGGAGTGTTTGTTGTAGAAGTGAGAAGTTAAGGACTGTTATTGAGAAACACAGTCTTAACTCAGAGAGATTGAGCACTAGGACTCAGATTATCCTAGGGATCAAAGCACTAAGAGAGTGTTGTTGATCAGTGCACCTTGGCACTATAAAACAAGCTAATTCCATTGTTAAGGAATTATCCTATTCAATCAGGGAAAGTGGATGTAGGAGTATTGAGACTCTGAACCACTATAAACTGCTATGCCATTTACTTACTGCTTTCATTCTATTATTTGCATTGCTTTACTAACAATCATTCATTTTCAAAGGAGTCAATTCAGTAAATTAAGAAAAATTGTTTTGGACAAAGTCCCTGATCAACTGATTGCTTTCAGAAATTAACTTGGAGTATTTCTTCAAAGAAAAGGCCAACCACATTCCGCACTTATCAAATCACTTAGATATTTATCCAACTGATCACTGTCTAGTCTTCAATAGGACAGGTATCTTTAGAAGATCACTCAGGCTAGTTGTCAGACAACCTTCCTGATCAAACCAAACTGCTGTTTTTAAGAAGAAAAGGAAGAATTTGCATACACAAGTGCATTCCCCCCCCATACACTTGTGTCATACTCCATCAAGGACCAACAAGTGGTATCAGAGCAGGGGTTCAAAGACCACTGCTTCTGAAAATACATCTTTTTTTTCAAATCAATTTTCTGTGGTCACTGAACTGATCCAATTTCTGAAAAACTTGTCTGTGTTGATCTAACAAATTTTTCTAGTCATGGCAAACAATGCAGTTCCAGGTGATGCTGTCAACACCATTAACAACATGGGTCCAAATCAAGTGAATCACATTTCTCACCACAAATTGCCAATGTTCTCAATAGAGAACTATGATTTCTGGAAGATCAGGATGAGAGCGCATCTTGCTTGCCAGCATGATGAAATGCTCAAAGTCATCACCAGAGGACCATTCACCTTCACCAAGCTAAATCCCAAGGTCACTGATGCTCAGAAAGCAGACCCAAGGGAGCTATTGCCAAAGGATGAGGATGAACTGACAGCAGAAGAGAGAAAGAGGCACAATCTGAACTACATTGCCATGAACACCTTGTATCAGACTATTCCAGATGCAGTGATGGGAAGAGTGTATCACTTCACCACAACAAAAGAGATCTGGGATACCCTAGCACTTATGTGTGAAGGTACCCAAAAGATCAAAGAAAATAAACTTCAAGTGGCCATCCAAAAGTATGAACAATTCACTATGGAGCCCAATGAAACTATTGATCATCTTGATGGCAGATTCACTGACATCATGAATGAGATAAATTCTCTAGGCAAGTTATATGCCAAAAGAGAAGTTGCACTGAAAATTCTAAGAAGTCTCACATCCAAATGGGACATATATTCAGTCATGATGCAAAACACCAGCAATCTTGACAACATGTCTATGCAACAGGTGTTCTCTAAACTCAATGCATATGAGTTTGATCTGAATAGGAAGAAGGTACATGAAGAGCCATCTTCCTCAAGCAAAGGTGTTGCATTCAAAGCTGCTGAGTCAGAAAAGAAGAATGCACAGAAAGCATCTCAAACTGTCTCCAAGACTGAGATGAAGGAGGAGTTGGCACTCATGGCAAGGAGATTTGAAAAGCTCAACTCCAGATTTGGTAGATACAAAAAGTTCTACCAAGACAACAGGACCAGGAGAAGATATAGTTCTCCTGACAACAAATCAGAGGACAAACTCTCTGATGAAAAGAAGGTTGACAAGTATGCTGACAAAAAGAAGTACAGCAAAGGTGAACCATCATCATCCAGGAGGAATGAGTCCTCAAGCAAGAAGAATGATAATGAAGATGTGTGTTACAACTGCCAGAAAAAGGGTCACTTTCAGTATGATTGTCCTGACCTAAGCTCAAAAGAAAGGAAAGAGAGGCAGAACAAAAGAGACAAGAGGCTGAACAACAGGAAGGCTATGATAGCTGGGGAATCAGCAAGTGAAGAAAGTGTGTACTCATCTGATGATGGGTTGTTCTCAAATAGTGACAGTGAAGAAGACTGTCAAATGGCATTTGAAAATGAAGAGGTATGTTCATCTTCCAACTCTTCTAATAACACACATGAATCTAGTGAAATTCACTTTAACTTTGGAAAGTTATTAGAAGATTTCACTAGAATGCAAGAAGTATGCAATATGGCATTGAGAGAAAATGAACAGTTGAGATCTAAAGTTGAAATCTCCAACCTTCCTGAATCTGAGGTTGACATTAAATCAACTGAGTTGTATCAGCAGATTGTGAGAGAACATAGTGAAATGTCTCTCAAAGTCTCTGAACAACAAAAGTTGATTGATGAACAAAATCTGGTTCTGAAGAAAAAGGATTTTGACCTTAGAACTCTTCAAGCTAAATTTTATAATCTCTCAAATGAATTTGATACTCTTAAATTAAGTGAGGGAAGCCTAAAAATGAAAATGTCTGCCTTGAACAAATCTTCTAAGGCAATAGAGGAAATTCAAGGGTTTCAAAGACCAATGGCTCAAAGAAGTTGATTAGGCTATAATCCATTTGAACCCTCACCTGGTCTTAGCATTGCTTCAACAAGCAATACTAAGATGACCTTTGTAAGGTTAGTGGCTCAGCAAAAAGAAAATGAAATGGAAGTGAACCAGCCACTGATCAAGGGTAAGGGTAAAGAAACTCTTATACCTACCCAAGTAAACAATGCTTCTAAACCCAAACCTAAGGAAAAGGTTAAGAACATTGTATACAAGAGGAATGAGGTTCAGAAGGGGAGAACCAATGGAAGGCCAACCCAACTGAACACTCATCAGTGGAGTTGTCCAAAAACTGTTCAGAAGAGGCCAACTCAAATGAGGCAACCTCAACTGGACAGATTAAGGCCCAATCCCACTGACAGGTATAACAGCTTCAGGAAGCCTGGACCCTTCATGCCAAAGGGAAAAGGCCATCCAAGCTCCTATCCTCAAAGGTCTTACCAAACTGCACCTAAGTCTAGTAATTTCAGGAGATATGCCCCAAAGAAGTTCACCAACACTCCTGAACCTTACAAGACTAACACTGATGCACAGAAACTGCCCAAGGCATTTAAGGGTAAAACTGTGTATGTAGATGTAAATGGAAACCAAGTCAGTCACTTTGAGTCAATCAGAGTAATTAGGCAGATTTTGGTTCCAAAAGGTACAGCTAACCCCCTAGGACCCAACATTCAAAGGGTACCTAAAGTTTGACTTTACAGGACTGCATGCGCCACAAGAAGAAGAGAAGCATAAACAAGAAAACAACATGGTACTTGGACAGTGGATGTTCAAGACATATGACTGGAAACAAGGAGCTTCTCTCAGAATTCATTGAAAAAGATGGTCCCTCAGTAACCTTTGGAGATAGCTCACAAGGAATCACAAGAGTTTATGGTACATTAAAAATTGGTAGTGTAAAAATTACTGATGTTTCATATGTCCTAGGCCTAAAATATAACTTGCTATCTATAAGTCAGATTTGTGATAGAGGATATAGTGTTGAATTTGCACCTAATGAATGTATTATCAAAAACAAATCAACACAACATGTGCTACTAACAGGGGTGAGAAAGGGAAATGTCTATTTTGCAGATTGGAGCAAAACCCCTGAAGCAGTCTGCCTTGTTGCCAAAAGCACAAATGTGCAGAGCTGGCTGTGGCACAAAAGACTGAATCACCTGAACTTCAAAACCATCAACAAACTTGCAAGAAACTCTCTAGTGAGAGGGCTGCCAAACCAAGTATTCACAAAAGAACATGTATGCCAGCCATGTCAGGAAGGAAAGAAAATCAAATCTTCATTCAAAGGAAAGCCTATCATCTCTACTAAGAGAGTTCTCCAACTACTGCATATGGATTTGTTTGGTCCAATCATCACAGTAAGCTTAAATGGAAGGAAATACGCTTTAGTTATTGTTGATGATTTTTCTAGGTACACTTGGGTGATATTTCTTCTGAACAAAAAGGAAACCCAAGTCAAGTTACCTGAATTGATGATGAGATTGAGCAATGAAAAGGGCCTAAGTATTGTCAAGATCAGATCAGACAAAGGCACAGAATTCATAAACTCATACATCAATGAGTACTGCAGCAAAAATGACATCACTCATGAGACTTCAGCAACAAGAATATCTTAACAAAATGGTGTTGCTGAAAGAAGAAACAGAACCTTGAAAGAAGCAGTTAGAACACTAATTGCTGAATCCAAATTGCCAAAAAGGTTCTGGGCTGAAGCCACCAACACTGCATGTTACTCTCAAAACAGGTCCTTAATCACTAAAGGACAAGGTAAAACTCCATATGAACTATGGAAAGGTAGATTGCCCACTGTTGCTTATTTTCATATATTTGGTTGCAAGTGTTTCATTCACAATAATGGGAAAGAGAAATTGAAAGCTTTTGACAACAAAGCTGATGAAGGAATATTTGTTGGATATTCACAAATCAGCAAAGCTTACAAAGTCTACAATTGTAAAACCCTTGTTGTGGAAGAAACACCTCATGTTGTGTTTGATGAATCTATTAATGAGTTCAGGGATAGAAACCTGAATATTGATGAGATAACACAAAGAACAACCAGATTAAGGTTTCAAAGCAAGGAAACAGTGTTTGTAGATATTGCCCAGCCTGAACTCCTTGAAAATCAAAAGCTGGACAATCCACCTGATGGCAATCAACCAGAGGACAACCAACCTGAAGGAGAAATTGAACTGACTGACCCCATCCCAGTTCAAAACCAGGTAACAACTACCAATGAATAAGCAGGCTCTGCTGAGGTAGTAAATGGATCCAATATTCAAGGGGGAACCAATGAGAATGTCAATCTATATGACAATGAGGACAATACCCCTGAATATGATCCTGAACTCGATCCTTCAATTAACTTCCCTGAATTTAATGAATCTAGTGATCCAATTTCAGAAGAGGACAATCCTCCTGAAGGGATCATGTCTAGAAGGACTTGGTTGCATGACCACCCAACTAGCCTGATACTTGGTAATCCAAGTGATGGGATCAAAACTAGAAGATTTCATGGAGAAAGTGCTTTGTTTTGTTGTTTTCTATCAGAACAGGAACCAAAGGACATTGAGGAAGCACTTCAAGACACCAACTGGATTATTGCCATGCAAGAAGAGCTGAACCAGTTCACCAGTAATGAAGTATGGGAACTGGTGGATAGGCCAACTCATCAAGATGTCATTGGAACCAAATGGGTGTTCAAGAATAAGAAGAATGAAAATGACATCATTGTGACAAACAAAGCAAGACTGGTGGCCAAAGGATATTGTCAATCTGAAGGGATTGATTATGATGAGACATTTGCACCAGTGGCCAGACTTGAGGCAATCAGACTCTTTCTAGCATATGCAGCTCACATGAGATTCAAAGTATATCAAATGGATTTGAAGAGTGCATTTCTCAATGGAGTTCTGAAAGAAGAGGTGTATGTTGAACAGCCCCCAGGCTTTGAAGAAGGAGATAAGGTGTACAGATTGAAGAAAGCCCTCTATGGCTTAAAACAAGCTCCAAGAGCTTGGTATGACACCTTATCACAGTTTCTTCTAGATCATGGTTTTGTCAAAGGCACTGTTGACAGAACCTTGTTCAGAATCTGTGAAGGAGATGATATTTTGTTGGTCCAAATCTATGTGGATGACATTATATTTGGATCTCCAAATGAGAAATTGTGTGAGAAATTCTCCAAACTCATGAAAAGCAAATTTGAGATGTCCATGATGGGATTGATGAATTTCTTTCTAGGACTTCAAGTCACTCAATCAAAGAAAGGAATATTCATCAATTAGGCCAAATACACCAGAGACATGATCAAGAAGTTTGGATGTGCTACAAGCAAACTAGTTAGAATTCCAATGAATACAAACTGGAAGATGGATCCTGATGAAAATGGAGTATCCATCAACTCCACTGAATATAGAGGCATTATTGGATCCCTACTATATCTCACCGCAAGCAGGCCTGACATCACATTTGCAGTTGGAGTATGTGCCAGATTTCAAGCAAATCCAAAGAAGAGTCACCTTGAAGCTGCCAAGAGGATTCTAAGATACCTCAAGGGAACTGAGAATCTTGGGCTATGGTATCCAGCAGATGATAACCTTGAACTCACTGGATACTCATATGCAGATTATGGAGGATGTAGAATTGACAGAAAATACACCTCAGGAACATGTCAATTCTTGGGCAGCAAGCTGATCTCATGGTTTTCAAAGAAGCAGAATACAGTTGCCACATCAACAACTGAAGCAGAACATGTAACAGCTGGGAGTTGCTGTGCTCAGATACTTTGGCTCAGACAACAACTCAGAGATTACAAAGTCATCACAAATGAAGTTCCCATATTCTGTGACAACAATAGTGCAATTGCTATTTCACAGAATCCAGTGCTCCACACCAGATGCAAACATGTTGATATCAAGCATCATTTCATAAGGGATCATGTGGAGAAGAAAGATATCAAGCTTGTAAAAATTCACACTGATAAGCAAAAGGCTGATATTTTGACAAAGCCTTTAGCTGAAGCAAGATTTCTGGAACTTTCAGCTGAATTAGGCTTACTTGATCCAGGAAAGGTGGAGAAATGAAGAAGTATGCTCAGATGAAGGGGGAAGTCCATCAAAATGAACTTCAGCAAAGTTGACCAATCTCACTGAAGTTTTCTGGCTAGAAGAGAAACTCAGTAGAATTGTCCTCATCAACTTCAGCAAGGGTGATCAGGATGATTGACCATGTGGGACCCAGTCAGCATAATTGGGACCCACTCAGGAATATTGGTCAGCTGATTTGGTCAAAATAAAGGTCAAAACACTTATCAGGACGTTTGTCCAAGTTGATAAAGTGATAATTGCTATTTTTAGCATTGATTGGACATTTAAAAGAATTCTTGGGCTAAGAGTAGGCTATTTTTTGGATGGCGTGTGCTTTTAAATTTTTAGCCTCCAAATGGCAAATCAGCATTTAATGCAAAATCTCATTTAAGATTGCATTAATTACTGTGCTATCATCAAAGCCATTGATTAACCTTAAAACTTCATCTAACCGTTTCACAGCCCACGACCCCACTTTATCCATTTGGTCTTATGATTTGTCCACCCTCAATTGCTTTTGTCCAACGGTTAACAAAAAAAAAAAATCTAGCATATAAAAACAGTCAGCTTTTGCCCTCACTTCCCACGCACACATATTTTCAAACCCTTAATCAAAATTCTGAGAAACCTTCCAACTCTTCATTCACTTCCATCTCAGAAAATCTTCCATGGCTCCCAAACTGAAAAAAGAAGAGTTAGTAAACTTCAATGATCCATCTCTGGACATTGATTTTAATTATCTGAGCAATATCAACTCTCTCTGGTTCGAGAAACTTGTGGCTTTTGATAGCCCTGATGAAGAAGTTCATCCTGTCCTCCAATGGCTTAAGGATGCTGGGCTCGAGAAGTTCCTAGGCACAAAGCTAGATTCTTGTCTAAATCCATGTATGGCCGAATTCTTTGCCTATCTAAGGTGGAAGGGCAAGAAAGGTGATGTATGCACAAAGCTCACATATGCAGAGGAGGATGAAGAGGAGGAGACTCAACACACCATCATCTTCACTTCAGAAGACCTATATGCTAGCTTTGGGCTACCCTCAGAAGGTCTGAATCCTGAGTTGTACAGAGAAGGAGAGGAGCAGGAGTTTTCAAACCCTTGGATGAAGGTGCCTAAGAAACTGATAGGTGCTCAAAATAAGAAAACTTTGAAACCTCTATATGAGCACTTATTTGATGTTGTAGTAAAAAGCTTTCTAAGTCATTCTGAGAGTGTTGAGAAAATTAGCTTGCCAAAACTAAGAGTAATGGCTGTTGTGATTGACTGATTTGACTCTGCTGAGAGAGGAGTCAAATTTGATTGGAAAACCTTCATTCTTGGAAAAATGATGAATGAAAAGTTTAAATTCAAGGAGGTGAAGCACCACAAGGTTGTGGTGGAAGGAAAGCTTCAATACTGCACAAGAGCAAGCTTGCTCTTGGAAAGATTTGCTCATTATACCCACCTGCAACCCAAACCAAAGCCATTCCCAGCCCTCAAGATTATGTTCAGAAAGCTATCCTCTAAGACAGAAAAGAAGAAGCAAGGGGTAGTAGCAAAACAAGTGCTCACAGTTGCAAAAGTTGCTAGATCCTCTGCAAGGAAGAGAAAGGCTCAGACAGAGAAATCTCAGCCAAAAATGAAGAAAATGAAGCAGATTCTCAGTGAATCCTCACCAGAAAGCCAGTCTGGAAGTGGAGGTGCTACTTCTGAGGAGATTGATAAAATTGAGGAAGAAGGAGTCAACCCCCCTAAAGAAGGAGAAGAGATCAGAGAGATTGTCCCTCTTCAACCTGAGAGTGTAACTGAGTACAGGGATCTTGAGAAGCCAACAAGATCTGAAAGAAGAAGAAGGATAATCAAAACCTCTGAGAAACAGAGCAGAAGTTGATGGAGGAGGAGAAACAAAGAAAAGAGTTCTTCAGGGAGATTAGACAAGCCAACAGGTCTAACTCCAAATCAAGGTCCAAGTCCAAGAGCCCTGGAGCCAACTCTCCTGATATTCAATCCCAAAGAATATCACCATCTCATACTGAGCAACAGCCTGAAGAGGAGGAGTGCATGACTCCTGAAGATGCTCCCATTGTTGCTAAAAAGACCTATTCTCCTGAAGGTGCCCCTGACAGGACAGGTATTGATGTATTGGCTGATTTGGCTGATATAGAAGATAGGTCATTCTCCCCCCTTGATCCCAGACTTCTTTCTTATACCAAACATCTTGAAACTGCTCTTCAAGAAGGTGATCAATTTACTCTACCCCCTATTCAAGCCATCCCAATATCCCACTCAGGAACATTGCTCTCTACAGCACCTGAGACCCAAATCATTCTAAGTCCTTCTGTACCCAACCCATCTGAACCCCAGTCCAACATTCCTGAACCCAACCTACCTGAATCCCAGGCTAACTCTTCTGATGGAGATGAAAGTGGAGAAGAGTACACTTATGAGGGGATGCTAAGGCAGATTGCCAAGGCTAATGTTGATGAGCTTTATCCTGGTTTAAAGGAGTTTCCAAGGTTGCAGCAACAATTCTAAGATCTCAGAGCTCTTGTGGAGATCAAAGACAGAACCATTGTGGAGATAGCTCAGGCTATCAAGGATAAAGGTGCCAGCTGGTGGCAGGTGGAGGAGAACAGGCTTTTACATTTTACAAATGTAAAGAAAACAAGTGTACTGACTACTGAGGCCCTGTTCTGCACAATTGTGTCTGAGAAAGTGTTTGCTGAAAGAGAAAGAATAGCAAAGGGGATCAGACACCCTGACAGCACTTCAGATCATAATGATGATGATGATGACAACACCAACCCCAACCCTCCTGGATTAAACTCTGCTAAGGTACATTACTTAACCTACTATGATAAGTCAGAGGAGTTGACCAAGAATGGTGACTCAGTCCAAGATGCATTGGCCAAGGATGGTTCTTCTGAGCCTGAGGCAAAGCTTGGCAATGTTGAGACTTCCATAGGAGAAGCTGGTTTGACTAAAGCCTCACCAATGTCAGATAAGTTGGACATTGACCAGCCTTTAGTCATTCAGGATGACTCAGTGGACTTGGGATGCCCAAGCACTGTGATCTCCCAACAACTGCCCTCTGTGGATCCTGTTGAGAATATGGAGGTGTCAGGTTTAGGAAAGGGAGGAATTGAAAAGGAGAGTAGTGATGAATAATCAGAGGGTGATGAAGGTGATTGTGTGATAACTGGTAGTTTGAGTGCACCAAAAGAGGGTGATGAAGTTGAAATATTGGGTGAAGCCCAATATGAGAGTTAGACTATTCTTCAAGTCAAATCTGAACTTGATGAATCCCTTGGTGAAAGGAGGCCTGATTCTCCAGTGTATGTGAGTTCAACAATTGAAAAAGAAGAAAAGAATATAGTTGAAAACGAGAGTAAAGGTGCTGATGAATCAGACCTTTTGGGAGATAAAAAAAAAGAGGGTGATGAGAGAGATTTTTCTAACCCTTTGAGTTTTGCAGATTCTGTAGCTGTCACTATTGAACAAATATTTGCAGATGCTTCTCTAACTGACATTCCAGTTGATGCTGATATTGATCTTGAAGCAATCTCAGCAAATGTGACCACCTTAAACAAAATTTACTTTGAACAGGCAAATGCTACTGAAGCTGGATTACAGATTGCTACACAGACTGCAACCTCTATTGAAGAGTAGTCAGAAAAGCTGGACATTCTGGTCAGAGAAGTTGGGAAAGCCCATGCAGAAACTGTTGACACTTTTGATGGCCAAGGCAAAACTTTAGCCTCTGTTGAAATGAGGCTCACTGGCTCTGAAGAAGTGATTTTGCCAACCTTGGATGCAAGAATAAGTGGTGTTGAAACTGGTCTGCAAACAGTTTCAACAGAAGTTACAAAAGCTAAAGATGTTATGACCACATTCACCAAATCTGTGAAGCAAGAACAGAAGAGCCTAAGGGATAGTTACAAGCACAATGTTTTGGCCCTAAAAAGAACAATCGAAGATGCCCTAAGGCAAAGTACAGTAGCTCAGAGAAGGAAAGCTGAGGAGTTAAAAGTTGCAATGGTGAAGGAGGCTGCTGAAAAGTTCACAGTAGAACTTATGGCCAAAGTCTCTGATCAAGTTGTAACCAACCTCACTGAGCAACTTCAAGCCAAACTTGATCAATCCTTAAAGGCCACACTTGATGAAATTGTTGCTCAGAAGATAAAGCCAGTCCATGCCTTTCTTAGTATGGTAGATGATAGGATGCAAAACATCCACGATGAGAATGTCTATCTCCTGCAAGAGCTCAAGTCCCTCACTCATTCTCATTCCCATCTTTCTGTCAATATGAGTGAGTTGAAGCCCCAATGTTTTGATAATGCCAAAAAGGGGGGAAAGGGAGAGAGCTAGGGCAAAGGGAACCTTGAAGATAGGAGAGTCCAAGGGAAAGGACAAGGTCCCTGAAGTTGAAGAGAAGGAAGAGGTAGACATTGGGAAAGGCAAAGGCCCAATGAACATTGAAGACCTTACAGAAGAAAAGCAAATACAGATAGCAGTGAAGAAGTCCATGGCCTCTATGGTAGAAGATCAGGCCAGATGGCAACAAAGACCTGGAGGTGAATCTGCAGGCCTTGACCCCAAAGAGAAGATTGTTGAAGTAAGGGGGAAGGTCACTAGAGCCTCTGAAAGGAAAAGAAAGGAGCAGACCTTTACAGATTTTCCAACCAGCCTGACTTTACCATCTGAGTTTCAAGCTGTTGAGTCAACCCCACTGAGAAAGTCAAAAAGGTTGAGGAGAACAGCCAACTTGCCTGAAATCCAGGAAGAAGAAGAAATTGAAGAAACTGAACAGGTCAAGGAACCTGAAGTTAGGATGCCCAAGCTTGTTGATGATCCCTCAAAGCTGTTTGAGGAAGGTTTTGGAAAGGATCCTGAAACTCAGGAAAAGCTGGCTCTTCAAAGAGCAAAGGAGAAGATGGAACAGTTGGTAGAGGCCAACAAAGCAAGAGATGAAAGAAGGGCCAACTTCAAGGCTCCAAGAAGAAGGAGAGCCTCATACACCAGGTTGAAGCCTCAAATGCTTCAGAGATGGGACACCCAATACCCTCACCATGACAAGTGGGTGCCAATTCATCTGAATGATGCATGGGAGGAGGCCAAGAGGAGTTTTGTGTATGACTTTTATGTCATTGGCAAGTGGCTGGGTGAAGATGTTGAAGAGGTTTTTGTGCAGTTCATGTTTGAAAACCACAGGGACCTGTACCAGAAGCTATTTGCAGCAGCTGACATGGCAAAGATAGAGTTTAAAGCCCCTGGTCCCATTATGTATATGCCTCCCAAGTTCAATGGGAAATTGATTGATGAAGGGAAGATTCTGGAGGAGTTTATCCCCAAAGGAACCAATCAGGACATTTGGGATCTGAAGAAAAGGGTTTGGGCTCAGTATGGAATTGCTCCTCAAGATGATGGCACACTATGAAGAATAAGTCCACTCTTTCCCTCCTTATCTATATTTTTCTTGTTTGTTGTTATCTGATTATCCTGTATCTGCTTAGTGAGTCCTTTTGATTTTCTGCATTGTAAGGTCCTTGATATATATGAAAGGATCACTATTTTCTATCAAGAGATAACAACTCATTATCTCAACTAACCTGACATAACCTATACTTGATTTATTATTGTGCTAACAGTTTGTTTCAGGAAAGCTGACCAGTTCATACATCCTGAAGACAAAGTTTAGTATACGTCAAGTTCCCTTTGTAATAGGTTTTGGCATCATCAAAAAGGGGGAAATTGTTGGGAAATAAAATGATTTTGATTAAGATACCAAAACCCCTGATTGATGATGATCAGATTAGTTGAGATACAGTCTTGAAAAGCATCAGTCTAGTTGTCTCAGGATAGTTGAGACAGTAAAAATGCTTAAGTCTAAATCTCAGGAATGTTGTGAGATTTATAGTTCAGGATAGTTGTCCAAAGCTGGAATGCTAGGCAACTTATTAAGTGTTAGGACAAGTCTGCTGAAAGACACATCATTGATAAGCTTGCTGAAGAGGACAACCTTGCTGAGTGATCAATAGCATGAAGTAAAGCTGCATAATACTGATAAAAGCTACATCAAATCAGCCTTTAAATGATTGAAGATCACAACATTGAATGCTACCTACTCAGAAGACATATTTATTGAAGCATTTATTGTCAAAAAGCCTGAACAAGCATTGAAGACATACAAGCACTAAAGACTGAAGGAGTGAATGAATGTTGGAACATTCCAAATTGCAGCAGGAATGTTCAGGGAACTTGTCCCATCTGACCGTTGATGAAGTTCAAAGTCTGCTACAATCAACCTTGGGAAATGTGCAAATATGGAAGCTGACACAAGTCTTAATAGCCACATTTTTCAGAAGTCAACACATTCATTCTAGCAACCAACAAGAAGCTTTTTACTCATTGGATAATAGAAGGTTGCCCTCCATAGCCGTTTCAAGGAAGCTGCAAATAGACAGTTTGAATTGCTATCTCTCCAACGGATAGTTGTTCAAATTGCTCTATAAATTCAGAAGTGATCCAAGGATTCAATCATCCAACTACTTGCTATCAAACTATCATCAAGCATTCAAAGGAAACAAAAGCTATTCTTAGAATCCCAAGTTTCCTGATCACTTCAGAAGCTAAGCCATCTCTTGTAAAATCCAAAAGCTTAGCATTGAGATATCCTAAAAGCCTTTACACTGTTCTAATTGTAAAGGATATCTCTACTAGTTGGAACCAAACCTCAAACCCTTACCTCATTTAGTGAAGGAGTGTTTGTTGTAGAAGTGAGAAGTTAAGGACTGTTATTGAGAAACACAGTCTTAACTAAGAGAGATTGAGCACTAGGACTCAGATTATCCTAGGGATCAAAGCACTAAGAGAGTGTTGTTGATCAGTGCACCTTGGCACTATAAAACAAGCTAATTCCATTGTTAAGGAATTATCCTGTTCAATCAGGGAAAGTGGATGTAGGAGTATTCAGACTCTGAACCACTATAAACTGCTGTGCCATTTACTTACTGCTTTCATTCTATTATTTGCATTGCTTTACTCACAATCATCCATTTTCAAAGGAGTCAATTCAGTAAGTTAAGAAAAACTGTTTTGGACAAAGTCCCTGATCAACTGATTGCTTTCAGAAATTAACTTGGAGTGTTTCTTCAAAGAAAAGGCCAACCACATTCCGCACTTATCAAATCACTTAGATATTTATCCAACTGATCACTGTCTAGTCTTCAGTAGGACAGGTATCTTTAGAAGATCACTCGGGCTAGTTGTCAGACAACCTTCCTGATCAAACCAAACTGCTGTTTTTAAGAAGAAAAGGAAGAATTTGCATACACAAGTGCATTCCCCCCCATACATTTGTGTCATACTCCATCAAGGACCAACAATGTTCGTGTTGACACCGATTCTGCTGAATGGGTGGTGTCTGCTGCTGTAAGCTTTGGCAACAAGTTTAGTATCTTGCTACCCGTCTTACTCCCGAACAAGACGAACTGTAGCAAGGGCAAGCCATTTCATGTCTTGAAGTATTACTTGAAGAAGGATGCTCTTGAAAGACAAGCAGAGCTGAGGGCTCTTGAGCATGGACAAGTTCGAGTTAATCCACGAGATTTGATGTTGGAAGCTGTTCACTCGTCTAGTGCCGAGGAAGACGAGGAAGAGGCTGAGGTTGGAACTAGTGGTGCACTAGTTCAGTATGTGTTAGATGAGACTATGATCGATCCCGTAGATGATTCTAAAGAAATGGAGTCGGATGATGGTTCAGAACAAGAAGTAGAGGATACGGAAACTTATCGACTGGTGAGAGTCGAGTCGAGTCCCTCGCCAGACAAGCCGACTGAAAGGGTTAGTACTTCTTCTCGTACTATTTCCATTCCGCTAGATATATTCCTGTGAAAACCAAGGCAAGATCACTTCGATCTCGTGCCAGACCTGTACCCAAAACCTCTTCGTTGGTAGTTCAACCGCTAAGGTCCAACGTTACCCAAGACACTACTATATTTGCTACAACTGATACTCCTACAGTTGTCAAACCAAACCTAGCCACATCCCAGCCCCAAGAAACCACAGTCCATAATATTCCCACTCCCTCAACATAATATGTTGATCCCGTTAACCCATCTATTTCGGGAACCCCACTAGTTGCCACTGCAACAACTGATTTAAGGACCCCACTTACTCAGACTCCTCCAAAAAAAGATTTGAATCCCTAGTCAACTATCCAATGTGTATGCGCGAGAAGAGGTTGCGTGCACAAATGACTAGAAATTTGAAGAAAGTCTTGTCATCAGTCGAGATCGATACGACGTCAGAGTTGTATGAAAAGCTGATCAGAATATGCACATGGGTTGCATTGAAGAAGGGTCCGACTGAAAACTTATTTGAAGTTATTAATGGAATGGGTGGAATTTCAAATTTTCAAGACTGGGAGATGGAGTAAATGGAAAATAGTGGTGTTAAGGATCACTCTGAACTTCTCCCAGCACATACTTTGACTAATCTTGTCAAAAGAATGTCGAATACTCCTGATGATGTGTTGCCATCAGAAGTAAAGTCAAGTGTTGGTGTGCAAGTCTCGAAATCTGATCTTGCAGAGGATGAGTTGATGCAAGATGCAGAACCAGTAGAGGAAGTGAAGTCTACTTATCCGATTCTCGATTTAGAGAAAGTTTCTGATCAAATATGAGGCCTTATGTTCCAATTTCAAGTAGATCATGATCACGGTCGAAGGTGCAACGTTGGACAGATCACAAGATAGTTAGTGATTAGAGACTCAGAAGTAAGGTTGGCTATCGTTCCTTATTGTCCTCCGATCAATCTTAAAGTCGTTGCTGGAAGTGTTGTTCCAGAAGATGAGGTAGTAGAAGACTTGGTCTTGACTACTGATCTGGAAGACAAGTTAATTGAAGCTCAAGTATTTGATGAAGACGAGCTCATGGCTGAAGCTGTTCCTGAAAATGTTATTCCTACAGTTGCTGCTCAAACTACTCAAATATTTTCAACAGAGTTCTTAGATGAGTTGAAGATGGATTTGAGGCAAGTAATTCAGTCGTCTATCGATGAATTCTTGAAGACAGACGTAAAGCAAGTACTGGAAGAGTAGAACAAGTCTCTTGTTGATAGTTCGAGGGAACTGATCGTTGGTGAGGTGAATCAGATGGATGCCACCTTTAGACAGGAGATGTATACTCAGTTAGAAGACTTCTTGCAAAGACAGATAAACTATTCGGAGAAGTGTTCTGTTGATTTTGCTAGAACTTTGGCTGAAGAATCAAAGAAAATGGAAAGATTATATCGTGTGAAGATTGAGATAGCAGACGCACATAGAAGAGAGGCACAAGATCAGTTGATGCAAGCTAGAGCTCTTCTAAGAGACATGACCGAGGAAAACAGACTACTTCAGTTAACTGCTACTCACTTCAAGAATGAGTTGAATTTGTCTACTCAGAAGCTGGAGCTAGTTGCTACTAAACTAGACAAGCTGAGTCAAGACAAGACGCATCAGAAGCAGATTGATAGAGCTGCTGAGTTAATGAAGGAAGCTATCAAGGAAGAGATGACTCGTTTTACCTCTCTGTTCACTCTTAAGGCTAGTGATGAAGCCAAAAGGGGGGAAGAGATAAAAGAGGTGAAATTTGCTGTTGAACCAGAAACAACTGCTACTGCGACAGAAGAGACTAGTAGGCCAAAGAGAAGAAGACTAGTCAAGAAAGCTGATTTAGAGCAAGCAAGCGCAGAAGAGCAGAAAAGACAAGTTAAAGGCAAGTCTGTTGCTACGGAAGAGGTTCAGACAAGGTGAGTTGTGAAAAGAAAGTTGGTTATGTCAGAACCAAAGGTGAAAGAATCTATAGGTCAGATCATTGCTGATCTTGATGAGTCTAAAATCATGAAAAAACAGAAGTTGGAAGATGATCGTTATGCTAACAAGAAGTTGTTAGGTAAACATATCAAGATGCTGCAAAAGTTGAAAGCTGGTCCAGATCAAGTTGAAGATTTCCACATAGACAAGTTCATAGACAATGAGCATAGAGATGCTTGGTTGGTTGTCAAGAGGAAATGGGAACTAGATCACTGGATAATAAGAAAGTATGGTGACCCAGAAAGCAAAGAAGAGTTATACGCCGTGTTTGACAAGTTCATGGAAACTGAAGATGAGAAGCTTTGGAACTTGGTCATGCGTATTGCAACTGAAGTTGGTTACAACATTCTTGTTCCTGATTTTCCAAAGTGGGAGACACCACTGTTAGGCTCTGGAAAGCGGATCGACTTCAACAAGGTGAAGAAGTTCGAAGAAGAGTTGCTGGAGAAGGAGAAGATCGACAATGAAGATCATATTTCTGATATTCATAGAAGAATCCTTGAAGCATTCAGCATTCCGAATCCAGATATTGATAACATCAGTGAGTAATTATAAGTGTTTTACTTAGTTTTTTTTTTATTTTGTCTAAGTAAGTGTAATCTACTGATCTTACTGAATGAATGAAAAGATAACACATTTTGATGATTATAAGATAACTACTTAACTAGTCTACTGTTGTGAAATATTCAAGTAGTTTTGGCTTCATCAAAAATGGGGAAATTGTTGGGATATGAATCCTAATATAAGTCCTAAAAGATGAAAAGATGAGTTGAGTTTTGATAAGCCAAAAGCAGACTTGAATATTTTCTAAGTGTTGACTGATCTAGTTATGTAAGTCGTCTTGAGAAGATCAGTAGAGTATGAAAGAAAGAAAAGTTTAAGTTTGAATAAAAAGACAAGTACGGTTTATAAGTACTATGTTATATTTGTATAGGTTTTATGATGAGCATTAAATCATTGTATAGAAGCTCATATATTTTGTTCATGTTGATGTATAGACTTAAGTTGACTAAGCTGAGTTATAAAGTTTAATGTAATGTAATAGTATTGTTAGGATTAGATTATAGGACTAGTATAGATTAGTTCATTATCTAAGTCTACTACTAAAGAAGTCTACTGAAGAAAAGAAGACTTGGATGTGCAAGACAAGACAAGTGAAGAAGAAGACTGAAGATTTGTCTAAGTATGGAAGACTAGACAAGTGCGCGATAAGTAAGGAGAAACTGCTCAAGTAGAAACGCTTATGAAGATAAGGATGTTATATTGAATAGTTAGCTATGGAATAACTAATTAACTGAAGAAATGCGTGGATGGATAAGAAGAAGCGGTTACAAGATTTAGTTATCAAGAAAGTTGGTTGGATAACAAACTCATCTTGATATTCAGAAGTCTATAAATACTCCAAGGTATTCTACGATTCAAGACTACTGATACACTGCTGAAGCATTGAAATTTACGAAGAGAAATCGAAGCAAAGAAACTCACATAGTTCAAAGTTTAGAAAGTTCAAGCCAGAAGACAAGTGACGAATTCAAGAAGGCTACTACTGGACTAAGAGAAGTTTTACTTTTGTTATTGTTGTTCAAGTTGCTAGTTACTTGTAAAATAGCTAGTTAGATCGAAGAAACACTTGGAAGTTGTTGGGATATGAATCCTATAAACAATGTTCTAGATGATGAAAGTATGTTTTGATGGCCAAAGGCAACTTAAAGTTAATAATATATGTGGTTCCAAGTCATCTTAACTAAGTCATCTGATGAGAAACTCAAAATGAGATTACTGATCTTATTAAGAAATATTACTGATCTTAATATCTGAGAGTAAGATTACTGATCTGAGTATGGAATTTGGAATAAGCTTACTGATCTTAATGAGATATTTGAAATCTGAGTTACTGATCTTATATGTAAGTTTACTGATCTTATATGGTTACTGATCTTATTGTGTTTACTGATCTGATATATGAACTGTTAGGTACTAAGCTGATGTTTTGTATTGTATAGACAAATTATAGTATAGGACTTAGATATACTCATCTGTATATAGTTCAGTTGATGTATAGATAGGTTTTATATATGTAAAGTTGTATTGTATTCAGCATTGTAAAAGTTCAGAACAGTAGATTAGAACTAGATTAGAAGAAGATCAGAAGACTAAAGAAGACTCAGAAGACTACTTCTGAATAAGAAGACTTCAAGAGGAGTTGAAGATAAGCTTAGAAGAGTTCTGGAGAAGTTTTGAACAGTTATGAAGTTACTGTGCTGACTGGCTCAGCAGAGTAAAAATCAGAAGAGTAAAAATCAGAAGAGTAAAAATCAGAACAGTAAGTTACTGTGCTGGTTTGGTGAATTTGAAGAATAAGTTTGGAAAACTTATTTAAGGCGTAACTGAAGATTTATATGAAGATATGCTGACTTGGAATTAGTTGAAGGAAGTTACAAAGTTGGTTACAAGAAGAAGTTACAAAAACAGTTTTAGAGTTAGTTGAAAGTTAGTTTTACAAACTGCTAATTGTCATACTAAGTTCTATAAATACTGTATGATCTCCTACTGCTAAAGACTACTGCTACTACTGAGAAATTACTGATCTTAGAAGAAATCAAGAGCAAGTCTACAAGCAAGAACTCACAGAGTTAAGGAAATCAAACTGAGGATAAGCCACTGAATTGAAGAGAAGAATCAAAGGCTACTCAAGAGAAGTTTTACTTTTCATTTTTAAGTTTGTGTTGTTGTAAACAAGTGTGTTAGTTACTTGTGAAATTACTAGTCGATCGAAGATACACTTGGGAGTGTAATCAAAAAGATCAAAGTCTTAGTCTTGGGACTTTAAGCCACAAGAAACTCAAGAAGGAGTTAATAAAACATCACAACTGGGATTGTGAGAGTGGATGTAGACATTTTTCGAACCACTATAAAATCTTGTGTTCTTTACTTTCTGTTTGATATTTGTTTGATATTTGTTTAAACAAGAACAGTAGAATTTACAAAGTAAAGATCTGATTAAAAGTTGAGTATAAAACTGAAACTGGAAGTACTGATCTGACTCAGTAAGAACAGTACTATTCAGAACACTATTCCGCATTAAACTCTGATATTTTGAAAGAATTTTAAAATTCTATTCACCCCTCCCCTCTAGACTTTTACTAGCTTAATCAATCTTAACTCAACTTGGGACCAACAAGTGGTATCAGAGCAGTAGTTCTTTGGACTGCTGTTTCTTGATAACCTTGTAGATCTTGAGGGAAATCTCACTGATCTTGCTACTATTTCTTGATATTTGTCACTATCTGAATACTTGAAAACTATCTGCTATACTGCTGATCTTATTTGTCTAATCAAACATGGATGACACTAATGTGAACAAACTTCCTAAGTTCAAGATTGCAAATTATGACTACTGGAAGCTTAGGATGGAGGCCATCTTTAGCTCAACCCATGATCTGATGGTTTCTGTGATTACTGAAGGACCAATTGTTACCATGGTGGAGAACACTGCTGTTCTGGATCCTTCTAAACCAGTTGGAGCACTGGTCCCTAAACCAAGGTCAGAACTGACTTCTGAAGAAATGCGACAAAACAATTTGGATAGTCTTGCTAAGAATTATATTTTACACACCTTGCCAAATGAGTATCTTGGTAAAGTGTTAAAATGTAAGACTGCAAAGCAAATGTGGGACAAATTAGCTATTCTTTGTGAAGGTACTACACTGATCAAAGAAAGCAAATTATCCACAGCTGTCCAAAGGTTTGAAACATTTAAGATGAAGCCAGGTGAATCAATTGATGAATTGGATACTCGATTTACAAAAAATATGAATGATCTTGATGTGTTAGGAAAGACTTATACTGAAAGAGAGATTAACCTGGGAATCTTGAAAGCTTTGGATGAAAGGTGGAAAATGGTCAAGATGATCATTAAAACCACACAAGACATTGATTCTTGGCCAGCAGAAACTATGTTCCAGACCCTTAAGGCTCATGAGTTTGAGTTAGATGAAGAAGATCCTATTACTGTTAGTCATAAGGATAAGGATGCCTCTAAGGACATAGCTTTTAAAGCCTCTACCTCTAAGGGGTCTAGATCATCTAAGTCTAAGGCCTCAAGCATAAAAGATGAACTAGATAATTCTGATCTTAGTCTGAAAGATCAGATGAGCCTTATGATCAAAAGATTTGATAGACTAAATAATAGGTATGGTAGATACAAGAAATTCTATAAGGAAACCAAGGGTTCTAGTAACAGGGACTCTTCTGGGAACAGAAGGGATCAAAACTCTTCTGAAAGAAGGGATGAGATCTCTAATGAGAACAGAAGAGATAGGAACTCATCTGATAAGAGGGATAGAAAGTATTCTGATAAGAAGGATAGGAACTCTATTGACAAGCATGACAGGAACCGAAATTATTCATCCCCTAAGAGATCCTCTAACAGTCCTGTTTGCTATAATTGTGATAAGCCAGGTCATTATGCTTATGAATGTCCTGATCTGAGTTCTGAAGATCGAGAAGAAAGGAAAGCAAGAAGAGATCGAAAATATGCCAAGGGTAAGAAGGCAATGATGGCATACAATGATTCTGATTCGGAATCAGAAGAGTTGCCATCGTCTTCATCTGAATACCCCTCTAGTAATGAAAATGAAGCCTTCATAGCAGATGATGGATTGGCAATGATGGCCAAAATAAATGATGAGGTATCTTCTGCTAATTCTTTTCAATCTTGCAAAAATTCTGACACTGATGAAAGTGATGCTACTGATAGCAGTGTAGGAAGTAGTCTTCATCATTCCAATGGAGTGACTGAAGAAGACCTTCTACAAGCTAACAAAGCATTTATTGAAATCAGTGATGATAATATATCTTTAAAGCAAGAAATCATTAATCTGAAAGAAGCACAGTTGAAGGTGGATCCTAATATAGTTGTCAAAAATGCAAGACTATCAGAAGAGTTGTCCCAACTCCAAGAAAAGTTTGCATCCATTGACAAACTATATCAGGGTATGCTTAAAACTCAAGCCAAAGAGACTAATGAATTCAATGATTTAAAGATAAAATGTGAAAAACTAGAAGAGCGCAATAGATTCTTAGAATCTGAAGTTGTGAGCCTAGATCGAAAGCTATCTGGGATGATTAACTCTACCAAGATTAATCAAACAATCTCAGACAGATATAGAGCTCCAAATGATAAAAGTAGGATAGGTACTGATCTGCCTAGTTCCTCTACTTCAGAATTTAAGAACACTAATGGAGCTAGTTCAAGTTCTTTGCAACTAGATAAAGGAAAAGAACCTATGATTTATGATGATGATCCAAAACTCAAAGTACAGTCTAAATACATCCCCCCTACTACCAAGAGTGGTAAAATGAAGAATGTATTAAGACCAGTACAGTCAAGACCATACCAGAAGAGTTATACTCCTCTGACCAGATCAGATCAGTCCTGGTATCAGAAGAGACAAACTCAGAACAGTAGGTCAAGACAAACACAGGCAAGTTGGGAACAGCCTAGACCTTCTTTTATAAGGCAGTCTCAGCTGTATTCAACTAAACCTAGGAGATTTGTGCCTCATTATCATAACAAACCTGTTCTTTATCCTCCACCTTTATCTTATGATATCATTGGAGAGGAAAGACCAATGCGTACCTATAAACCATATGGTCCACATGCTTTCAGACCATATTCAAACTATCACAGGCATACTGATCTTACTGAAAAAGGGATAGATCCAAGGAAAGGCTATCTCAGAAAAATAGATCCTAAGTCTGCTAATAATTCTGAATTGGTTAACAAAGTATTGTTTTGTGATAAATTTGGAAGGAAATTGAAGAGGTCCCATCTATTCAAATCTTCAATGTTTATTTGGGTACCTCTCACCACTAACCCCCAAGGACCCCAATAAACAAGGGTACCTAAATTATTAAGATCACTACCTTGCTGGATCGACTGGACTTGTACAAGAAATGTGGTTCAGTTGGTGAGACCTCGTACATAGACAGTGGGTGCTCACACCACATGACTGGTACCAAGGCCTTGCTTACTGACTATCAAGAGAAGGAAGGACCAAAAGTCATCTTTGGTGATAGCTCAATGGCAATCACAAAAGGATTTGGATTCATCAAGAATGGAGATGTTGAAATCCAAGATGTCTCCTATGTTGAAGGTTTGAAATATAACTTGCTATCTGTATCTCAATTCTGTGACAGGGGATACAAAGTTCAGTTCAAAACCAGAAGATGTGAAATAATAGACAAAATGACTCACAATGTTCTACTTGTTGGCACAAGACAAGGAAGTGTATACATTGTGAATTGGAGTAGTTGTCCTAAGAATGCTTGTCTTATTACTAAGAGTCCTAAAGAAAACAGTTGGCTCTGGCATAAACGCCTCTGCCACCTGAACTTTAAGATAATCAACAAGATTGCTAGAGAACATCTTGTTGAGGGCATTCCCAATGAAATCTATTCCAAATCACAAATGTGTGACTCCTGTCAAAAAGGTAAACAGGTAAAGGTTTCATTTAAGTCCATACCAACTCTTTCAACTAGCAGAGTCTTAGAACTCTTGCATATGGATCTTCATGGTCCTATCAAACCTCCTACATTGAATGGAAGAAGGTATACTCTAGTTGTAGTAGATGATTATTCTAAGTTTAATTGGGTAGTCTTTCTACACAAAAAGAGTGATACACAAACACTACTTCCAGATCTATTGAAGAGGTTGCAGGTTGAAAAAGGTCAACTCATTGTCAAAATTAGGAGTGACAAGGGGACTGAGTTTATTAATTGTTACATCTCTGACTACTGTTCTAAGTCTGGCATACAACATCTAACAAGTGCAGCCAGAACCCCTCAACAAAATGGAGTTGCAGAAAGGAGAAACAGAACACTAAAAGAAGCATGCAGAGCCATGATTGCAGAATTCAACACACCTCAGAAGTTTTGGGCAGAAGCTATTAACACAGCTTGCCACTCCCAAAATTGAAGTGCTCTTAATAAGGTGCATGGTAAAACACCTTATGAGGTATGGAAAGGCAGAAGACCTAGAGTTTCATACTTTCACATCTTTGGTTGTAAGTGTTTTATACATAACAATGGCAAAAGTAAATTAAATGCTTTTGATGCAAAAGCTGATGAAGGGATATTCTTAGGATACTCTTCTGTAAGCAAAGCATTTAGAGTGTTTAATTACTCTACCCTATGTGTGGAAGAAACACCCTATGTAGTCTTTGATGAGTATGTGCAGGACTCTGCTGATCATCAGCTCAGTAAGAATATTGACAATTTAAAGCTTCAAACCAACAATGAAGATGATGATGCAGAAATATATGAATCTGTACAAGCATATAATCCTTTCCTGAATGTCCTAGATCAAGATTCTGATAAAGAAAAGGTAAAAGACAAAGGTGAGTCATCTAAATCTTCTAAACTACCAGAATTAAATGACTGCTCTCCTATGAACAAATCTGCTGATTTTAATAATACTGATCTGCATGATGATTTGCATGATATAAATGATAGCATTTCTGTTAAGAATAGAAGGACATGGAAATCTGCTCATTCTACTGATCTGATTCTAGGTGATTCTAGTAAAGGTGTTATAACTAGAAAACAATTGTTTGACTCCCAGGAAGAACCTAGTAAGTCTCTATTTTGCTGGTGTTGTTTTCTATCATTTATTGAGCCTAAAACTGTGAATGAAGCTTTAAGTGATAGTAACTGGATAATAGCCATGCAAGAAGAACTTAATCAGTTCACTAGAAATGAAGTCTGGGAACTTGTTGATAGACCAAGTGATCATAATGTTGTAGGCACTAAGTGGATTTTCAAGAACAAAAGGGATGAAAATGATCTTGTAGTTAGAAATAAGGCTAGATTAGTTGCTCAGGGCTACTCTCAAGCTGAGGGTATTGATTATGATGAAACTTTTGCTCATGTAGCTAGACTAGAAGCCATAAGATTGTTCCTTGCTTATGCTGCTCATATGAAATTCACTGTGTATCAAATGGATGTGAAAAGTGCATTTTTGAATGGTATACTTGCTGAAGAAGTTTATGTGGAACAACCACCTGGTTTTGAAGTGAATAGTAACCAAGTATACAGGTTAAAGAAAGCACTCTATGGATTGAAACAAGCCCCAAGAGCCTGGTATGATACTCTTTCTCTATTCTTACTTGAAAATGGTTTTACTAAAGGCAAGGTTGATAGAACTTTGTTTAGAAGACAAGAAGGTAATGATATATTACTTGTTCAAATTTATGTGGATGATATTATCTTTGGATCACCCAACAAAACCTTGAGTGAAAGTTTCTCTACACTCATGCAAAGTAAATTTGAAATGTCTATGATGGGTGAAATGACATATTTTCTTGGTCTTCAAGTAAAACAAACTCCAGAAGGTATCTTTATAAATCAAGCAAAATACACTAAGAATTTGCTAGATAAATTTGGTATTAAAACCTGTAAAACAGTTGGTGTGCCCATGCAACCTACATACAGAATGGATCCTGATGAAAGAGGTAAGTCTTCTGACCAACCTCATTATCGTGCTTTGATTAGCTCTCTACTCTATCTAACTGCCAGCAGACCTGATATTGCTTTTTCTGTTGGTGTATGTGCAAGATTTCAAGCAAACCCCAAGGAAAGTCATCTGGAAGCTGCCAAAAGGATATTGAAATATCTAAAGGGAACCATTAATCGAGGATTATGGTATACTGCAGATGATGATATATCCTTAAGTGGTTATTCAGACTCGGACTTTGGAGGTTGCAAAATAGATAGAAAATCTACTTCAGGTTCATGCCAATTCTTAGGAACTAAGCTCATTTCATGGTTTTCAAAGAAACAAACAAGTGTGACAACTTCTACTACTGAAGCAGAATATATGGCTGCAGGTAGTTGTTGTAGTCAGCTTCTTTGGCTAATACAACAACTCAGAGACTACAATGTTGTAGAATCTAATGTACCTATATATTGTGACAGTAATAGTGCCATTGCCATCACACAAAATCCCGTTTTACATACTAGATGCAAGCATGTTGACATTAGACATCACTTTATTAGGGATCATGTGGAAAAGAAAAATATTAGGATGGAAAAGATTCATACTGATATTCAAAGAGCTGACATTTTTACAAAACCATTGGCTGAAGTGAGATTTAGAGAGTTATGCATTAGCTTAGGATTGATAGATATGGATTCTATATGTATATAGAACTGTACTAACATTTCAGGTACTGATCTTATACCAAGAGGAATATGAAACTAAGAGCAGTACATCAAAATATCAATATTCAGAAGAGACAACCCTATGTCAGACCACTACATTGACCAAAACAGGTAACAAGGTTACTAAAGTGACCTTAATCCCGATGAGGAAGCTGGTAAAGCTGAGGGACACTGAGAACATACATTAAGGGGGAATCTGTGATTTCTTAAAGATCCTTTTGTTGACTAAGAACACTAAGTCACTTTAGCTTAAACCTTGATGTGATCATTAAATTAACCATATTTTTACTGATCTGAACTGTAATTCACCAATTATTGATGAGCTAACATTTCTACCAAGGTGAAACAGGCACAGAAGAGGAATTCTCCACTGAAGGGGGAACTGATCTGATTACAGATTTGAAAGTCTACAAATCTGATCTGATTACAGGCTATATTAGTCTACTGATCTGTTCTGATTAATAAATTGACTTGTCTACAGAACTGATCTGATTACAAAGTTTCTTTGTCTACAGAACTGATCTGACTACAAATTCAATTATTCTACAGAACTGATCTGACTACTAATCTGTCTACATAATTCTACTAATCTGACACAGTACTGATCTGAGGATTACTGTTGGTCCATGAACGAGTAGTGAATGGGATTAAAGTCTAGAGGGGAGGGGTGAATAGACTTTAAAACTTTTTCAAGAGAGTTGGGAACCTCTTCTGATTGCTATGTCAACTGGACTACAAGTCTGCTGGTCCAAATGACTATAATGAAGAGGTTATATGCGGAATTATGGTAGGCCTTGATTAGACTCGTTCTTAAGAAAGTGTTAACTTGTTTTCTTTAATGAAAGTACTCAACTGATGCTGGTTTGAAAGTTGTGACCTTGTTTTGAAGAATGTTGAAATCACAGTATGCACTATATAATAGTTAATGAAATGACAGAATGTAAAGTGCAGTAAGTAAATAACACCAGATTTATAGTGGTTCGGATATACGATCCTACGTCCACTCTCACGTCCTAACGTGAAGTTTAATCCCTTTAATTTACCACAAATTACAAGGGTCTTGACCTTTATAGTCCCAAGGATAGGACTTTGAGATCTGAGCCGTCCTAACAGCTACGATCTCCACAAGTGATTGTAAGCACTTGCACTTTGAGGGGTTCAAAAACTTTAACCTTTTGGTGAGGGTTTGGGGTTTTTGAAATGTATCCAACTAATGGTTCAAGCTTATAAAATGCTTAACCACTTTGCCTAAAACAATTGATATACAATATGAACAGGTTTCAGGTTCTTATGGGTTGGATAGAAATCACTTAAGAGCTAAAAGTATTCTAATGCTTTCTGGGCTCTTGGAGAATTCTTGGAACAGTATGGCTTTTGCTTGATTGCTTGCTTAGCTTGTTGAATTCTCTTGATGTGATCTCGTACTTGTGATTTCTAATCCTCTTGTATTTATAATAGTGATTGCTTGCAACTAGCCGTTGGAGTTGACTAGCCGTTGGGACAATCTTTCCATATGTGGCTTGATTCCTTGATTCCAGCTGCTTGATTGCTCCAATCCTGGGATCATGTCAATCTTCTAAATAAGGTAGGTCTTCATTTGAACTGCAAGATGACTTTGGGAATCAGCCGAGTCTTGGAAGAGAACATAGTCTTCTGATCTGTACTACTAGTCTTCTTACTACTCTTCTGGCCTTAGGTCTTCTGTCTTCTGATATCAGTCGAGTAACACTCGTCTGATATGTGAATAATTTGTGCTGCTTTAGGCCATCTTCAATCTTTGACTCCATCAGTCAAGTAGGTATGCAAGCACCTTACTTAACTGGTCTTCAAGGATCTTCTAGTCTTCATGTCTTCTACTCTTCTCATCTTGAGGGAGCGCATGTAAGCCGGGACTGTGCTAATCAGCTGATATCTATACAGTTGATTACACAAGACTAGTCTATGCTGATCTATACAAAGTCAGCTGATCCTATTACATTTATAAACTCTAAGTGTTTTGGCCATCAAAACTATTCTAACATCAAGTGGGGCTTAGGGTGAATTTACATCCCAACAATTTCCCCCTTTTTGATGAAGCCAAAACTATACTTGATAAATGCTCTTAATAAATAAGATAAGAGTTTATAAACTTCTTAAAAACTGAAGTATCTGATGAAGACAATGAGAATTTGTCTTGTAAGCAAAGAGAACTAAAACTTGATGATATATAGAGTTTTTACAAATTATAAGTGATAGTTTCCTTAAACTTCAAAAGTGGTCTTCATCAGGTCTTCTGATATTCAGATGCGGAAAGCAAGGTACACACGAGCTCGAACTTCTTCCATGTGATGCAGGTCTGTAACATTCTCCTCTTCGTAGATCTTCTCCAGAATCCTTTTGACTTCAATCCAGTTTGTTCTTCCAGAATCCAGAGCGGGAGGATCCCATTTGGGTTCTTCAGGAGTTAGGATTCTGCAGTTGTCAAGTTCTTTGGCTGTCTTGACTACTTCTTTCCAGAACTCTTGATCTTCAATGTTCATGAACTGATTGAACTGGAAGAATTCATCTTCATAGGTTGGGAGAGGGCCAAATTTTCTTACTACGTGGTGTTGAATTTGCCACTTCTTCTTCAGGGGATACCACCTTGGTAGCTCATCTTGAAGGGCTAAATAATCCACATAATTGCTATCAAACACCAGGACATTTTCTTCTTTTGCTTTGTCCTTGATTGCTTTCCTGAGTTTGGCTATTTTCCTTTCAAATTTGGCTTTGACTGCCTTCGCATCTTTTAGCTTCTTCTGCTTAAGCTCTTGAGCTTCAAGCTCTTTTCTTTTCTTCAGCTCTAAAGCCTCTTTCTCTTCTGCAGTAGGCTCTGCTGGAGCTGACTTCTTGCTTGACTTCTGAGCTTGCTCATCTGCCTGCTCATCTGTCTTCCTTTTCCTTGTCATCCTCTTCTCAGGAACTTGTTCTATAGAGGCAGTGATCTGTAGACTTTTGGCAGGAGCTTGGGTGTCTTCTTGAGCAATTTCTTTGCCTTTGCCTTGCTTGCTCTTGATTTTGCTTTTTAAACCACCCAAGGTTTCATTCAGGTCATCTTGAGATACTACCATCACAGTTTGCTGTGCAGTAGCCTTCTCTAGAGCTTTTATCAATACATCTTCCCCCTTTTTGGCTTCAGCAAGTGCAGCCGCAAAAGGCTTCATGGCATTCAGAATCTCCACTTTCAGAGTTTGTTGAAGGGCCATGGCATTGACTTTGCCAACATGGGTCAGATGAGTGATGTTGTGGCCTAGAATCTGAGCATGAGAGTTGGAGGAGGAGGCAGCTCCAAGTTTAGCTGTAAGTGCTTCCAGTTTGGTTGCTGTCTCCTTCAGCTGAGTCTGCAGTCTCTCATTCTCTGCTACAACTGACTTGTGAAGGGGTTGACCTTCATTTGCTCTTGCTTCAGCATCATCTAACCTGTTTTTGTAGAAGCTCTCTAAGCGGGTGATCTCATTGGAATAAAGATCAGTAAACTTCTTGGTTTTGTCCGCTGATTTATTTATTTCTAAGCTGAGATACTCCTCTAGTTGATTGTGGAGTGCTTCACCGAACCTGTCATCTATGTCAAGGATTTGTTCGGTGAGACGAGTCTTCTGTTCACGAATAGCCTTTTCTACCAATCTGCCCAGCTGCATGCCTAGTCCTTTGGCGAAATGTGTGTCAATTGCTTCCTTAATCTGAGCACACACATCTGCTCGAATATCAACAGATGAAGTGGAGGGAGAGGCAATACTTTGAGCTTCCTTGGGAAGTGCAGGGATGGGAGGCTGATTGTAGACAACTAGGGCCATTCCTTTTTCTTCCGCAGTGAGATAACCTTCTTGTAGAAAGTCCGATGTAACATCTATCAGACGAGCAAATAATCGTCCATTCCTTTGATGAGGTTGATAGATGAAGTGATCAAGCTCATGTTTAGGAAAGAAGTGAGATGGAACATATACCACTTCTTTTTCTTTTGTCTCATCTCCAGCTGATGCAGCTGTGTAGTCTGCAGTTGAGTCTGGTACACAGGGGTCTTCAGAGGGGACTCCTAGAATCCTTTGGCATATCCTGGTCAGAGAATTTGTGGGCAACAGCTCAGTGAATGAGCTGACTTGAGCAACTTCTTTTTGCTCCATTTCCCAGTCGAGGAAGTTAGTCTTTCCTCCCATTCCCTCCATGACTTCAATGAGGTCATCCACATCATCTCTCCGGAGCTCGATCCAAGTACAGATTCTCAGTACTTGTTCAAACTGAACTGATTCCTCATCAATCCCAGGAATAGTAGACTTGAGCAGGTTTGCTATCTTCATTCTCATTATCTTCTCCCTTGTGCACATAGGATAGTGCACCATTCTATACTGAGGTTGAGAGGGGCCTGCTTTATCCAGGTCTGCTGGTGCCAAGTCTTCTGGTGCAGATGGGGTAGTGAGGATAGGGGATTGAGTGGTTGGAATGGTTTCCTCTGTTGTGTGAGTATCAGCAGGGATTTGGGAAGTGATATGTTCAGGTTGTGATTGATGTTCTTGGACATCTGTCATTTGAATATCAGCAGGGGTAGGCAAATGTGGCTCTGGGGTTGTTTGAAGTTGGGCTTGTTCCTCTGTTGTGTGAGTATCAGCAGGGATTTGGATATCAGTGTTTGAGGGTTCAGATAGGTTTGAATCATCAGGAGGGTTGAATGATGCAATCGGGGCTATGATCATGGGAGTAGGGAGCCTCGATTTTTTTGACTTTTTGGTGAAAGAAGAGTTATTCTTCTTTCTCTTCTGACCCTTCGACAATTTAGAAGGAGTAAAGGTGAGAGAGGGGTTAGAGGTACCTGCCTTCTTCAAGGGAGAGGCATTTGGAGTGGCATCTGAATCAGATGGGGAGATGAGTCCTGATCTGATTAGAAATCGTCTTTGTGCTAAGGTCTGATTGTCATCATCATCATCCTCAGCAGCGTTCTCCTGAGCCTCTTCTTTGGATGGCTCCTCTTCTTCTTCAGCAGAGTCATGAACAGACTCTTCTGCCTCCTTAACAACATCTTTGGAAGATGTTTCAGCCAACATCTTCCTCTTCTCTTCTTTCAATCTTGCTGCCTCTGCAAGAGCTTCCTTTCTCAAGTAATACTTCTTATGAGGAGTGGAAGGTCTTATGAGGTCCCATCTTGTACTTCTTTGGGAGAATATCTGGAAGGATGATGCTCAGCTTGTTGACAAAGCTGACTGTAGATGTGACCTTCCATTCTCTTGATTGAAGATCCAAAGTAACCTTCTTGGCCTCAAGAGCAATTCTGTTCAAGAATAGCCCTTGCCAATCTCCATCAATCTGATCCCAGATTGCAGCCATAACTCTAACTTTTAGAGTGGTAACAACATCATGGCTAAAAGTGTTACCAAGTAACATCTTGCCTGCAATATCCATCAAGGTTTGGAATTTAGGTTCAAGTTGGGATTTCTTGAGCCCAGAGGCATTCTCAGCCTTGACCCGTCCATCAGTAAACATCTCCATATATTCCTTTTCTCTTCCCATGATGTAGGTAGAGATGTCGATCTCTCCCCTTGATAATCCGAACAATTCTTGAAGAAATTTTCCTTGAGATCTTGACTCTGTGTCCACCCATGACACTTTCAACATGAGAATCCATCATCACTGCGTTTGCATAGAAGGTCAGCACATCTTGTTCATACACATTGGTTGGTGCTGCTTCCAGAAAGTCACGAAGGTTGAGATTGATGCAGCGAAGAAGGATCTCCTTGTTCTCAGATGTATGTTTGCCCTTGAAAAACAGAGCATTCTCAGTGAAAAATTTTCCTTCCTTAGACCACTTTTGAGCATCTAAGGTGCCGGTACTCTTGGTCTTCTCGTCGTAAATTTTGATGATTCCCATTCTTGGATGTTGAGTATTGAGGGTAGGAATGCTTTGGAAAGAATATTTCAGGACGAGAGAGATATGAGAGTAATTGAGTATTGTGAGCAAAAGGGTTTTGAAGGAGGTTTAAGGGTTTGTATATATATACTCCAGCAAAAACTTGATCTAACGGTCAGATTAGATTTTAATGTGGAGTAGTGCCCAAGATTTTCCTTCTTTGATTTCGGGCCATCCCTTGAATTTTGCCGGCTGAGTTTGCCATTTGGCAACTGTTGATTTGCTGGCAATATGGTAATCAAGTATTAATGACATCATACCAAAAATAGCCGTTGTGACTAATTTTGTGGTAAGAATTGATCATCAAGGTCATTTTCTATAAGTGAATTGCATTCCTTCACTACAAGAAATGGGGGGAATAGCGACGAAAATTTTACGACAAATCTAAATTTCATCGCTAAAATCAATTTTTAGCAACGAAATATAAATTTTCCCTGCTAAATTGTTAGATTTAATATTTGCAACAAAATATATATATTTCATCGCTATATTAGTAACAAATTGTTTCATTTTGTTGTTAATAATCAAAACAACAATGAAAATTATATTTCATCGCTAATATTTTGCGATGAAATAGAAATTTTCGTTGCTAATTTCTTGAAATTATTTTTTACAACAAAATTTATACATTTCATCGTTATATTAGCAACAATTTGCTTCATTTTGTTGTTAATAATCAGAAAAACTATGAAAATTATATTTCGTTGCAAATATTTTGCGATGAAATATAAATTTTCGTGGCTAATTTTTTTTAATTAATTTTTGCAACAAAATTTATATATTTCATCGCTATATTAACAGCAAATTGCTTCATTTCGTTGTTAATAATCAAAACAAAAATGAAAATTATATTTCGTTGCTAATATTTTGCGATGAAATAGAAATTTTTGTGGCTAATTTCTTGAAGTTAATTTTTGCTACAAAATTTATATATTTCATCACTTTATTAGCAACAAACTGCATCATTTTGTTGTTAATAATCAGAGCAACAATGACAATTATATTTTCTTGCTAATATTTTGCGATGAAATTGAAAATTTTGTGGCTAATTTCTTGAAATTAATTTTTACAACAAAATCTATATATTTCATTTCTATATTAGCAACAAATTGCTTCATTTTGTTGTTAATAATCAGAACAACAATGAAAATTATATTTCATCACTAATATTTTACGATGAAATATAAATTTTTGTGGCTAATTCATTGAATAATTTTTTCGATGAAATTAAAATATTTCATCGCTATACTAGCAACGTATTGCTGCATTTTGTTGTTAATAATCAGAACAACAATGAAAATTATATTTTGTCGCTAATATTTTGCGATGAAATATAATTTTTTTTGGCTAATTTATTGAAATTACTTTTTGCGATGAAATAAAAATATTTCATCACTAAACTAGCAACAAATTATTTTATTTTGTTGTTAATAATTATGACAATAATGAAAATTATATTTAGTCGCTATTATTTTGCGATGAAATATATTTTTTGTGGCTAATATCTTGGAATTAATATGTGCAACAAAATTAAAATATTTTATCAAATTATTTTATTTTGTTGTTAATAATAAGAACAACAATGATAATTATATTTCGTGGCTAATATTAAATCAACTATGCTTATTAAATCAAGAAAAACGATTTATATAATTAAATGTTTAATAATTCTCCAAATTTTATGTCTTATAAATCAGTATGAATGTTTATAAAAATATTTATAAATATGATGATGCAAATGAAGATGGACATAATTAAAGATGGGAGAATGAAGATTGGCTCTAATATTTATTATTTTTTAAAAATTTTTTTTAAAGTAACATTGATTTTTTACAATTGGAATTGTTTTAAAAATTACAATATATATACACATGTATATATACATATATAGTTGTTACAAGTTAAAAGTTAATCAATTAATAAATGTGAAATAAATTATTAAATGATTAAAAATAACTAAATTAGTAACAATTGAATACATATATAATTAATATTAAAAACTGAAACAAAGAGCTGTCTGCCCGAATGGTAGGCGCCCAGCTATGGGCGCCCATCCACCCGGGATCAATTCCCACTAAGACCAAATAAAATATTTATTTAAATAAAATGGGGGAGGGGGTATGTGGGTGCGGGTTGGGTTTGGGTTGGGGCGGGCGGGTCGAGTGTTGGTGCGGGTTGGGGTGGGTCGGGTGTTGGTGTGGGTGCGGGTTGGGTTGGTCGAGTACGGAAGTGGGTTTAGAGAATGATTCGTAAATCGGATATCATAGCCAAATATTAGCAACAAAAATTCTACTCCCTCCACTTTTAAATAAGTGTCACTTTGCCTTTTTAATTATTTTTATAATAAGTGTCATTCTATGTTTTTTTCTTTAATTTTGACAATTTTACCCTTATAAATTAATTTGCCTTCAATTTTAATTAATATAGTAGCATAAATCATGGAAAAATCATAAATATTGTATATATGAATACCACATACATTCTTTACTAAACAAAAATTTAATATCAAAATTATTTATCATTAATGAAGGGTAATATTGACCACAATTTAATATCTTAATTTGTTGGAAAATGTTAAAATGACACTTATTAAAAAATGGAGGGAGTAATATTTTTGTTGCTAATGTGAGTTAGCGATGAAATAATTTTGTCACGGGATTTGTTGCTATACACCCGTCGCTAACGTGTTTGCGACAAATGTTTGATTTTCCTCGCAAACATTTCGTGATGAAACTCATATTTTCGTCGCTAACATTTTGCGATGAAACTTATATTTTTGTCGCTAATATTTTGCGATGAAACTTAAATTTTCGTCGCTAATATTTTGCGATGAAACTCAAATTTTCGTCGCTAATATTTTGCAATGAAACTCAAATTTTCATCGCAAACATTTGCGACAAAATTAATTTTTTTTGTCGCAAACACGTTAGCGACGGGCGTATAACAACAAATCCTGCGACAAAATTATTTCATCGCTAACTCACGTTAGCGACGAACATATTAGAATTAGCGACAAATTTTTTCGCGGCTAAATTGCAGTTTTCTTGTAGTGCTTATATAGGCCAATTTCTTTAATTACATTCATGAATGAATCTAGAATGAATTACATGATCAAAGATAGTCATTATACTCTAAAATAGAGTCGTCTTATCAGCAGAGTGAGGTCTTCTGATTTCATCGAAATGTCTGGTGATTTTCCTTGAAAGTCTTCTGGTCAGCTGAGTTGATCTTCTGATCAGCTGAGTAGAGGATAGGAGTTTGTTGTGATGATCCAACCTGGATGGATCCTTCCAGCTTTATTGTGAGTGATGATCCAGCTTGGTTTGATGGATCTTTCAGCTCCTTCTTTAAATCAAGTGAGACTAGCCTAGATGAAATCCCACTGACTTAACTGCTTCTCACCATCGGATGTTCCTCATCATCAGATGGGATGTAGCATCTAATGTGTCCTTGTTGAATTTCTTCGCTTCTTTTGAAAAAGAAGAAAAGTTGGAAGAGGCTTCAATGGAGTGTGAAGAGAGAGCCATGGACTTGGTTTCCTTGACATCTTTTGACAAAGTGGTCTTTGATAGCAAGCTCTCCATGTTGAACTACCCCCTGGAGAAGAAGCTCTGCTTGCTTGCTACTTTGTCTTCTGCATCTCTTCTTCCTTTAGTTTTCAACAAGAACGTCTCTTCTTTCTTTAGTTTTCATAGGCATACTTATGTTGGATAACCCAAGTATGTTGATCTGCATCATCTTCAACTTCTGGACAAATCTTCATCTCCTTCACCCAAGATCTTGGTTGAGGGATGATCTCCATTCCATCTCTTCTCTCGATTATCTCCATACCTGAAACAATAATAATAGTTAGTGGTTTGTGTTCTTAGGTGTTCTTATAACTTCCTCCTTTTATAGAGGTAGATATGAGGTAATGGAGCATAAGATGACAAATACTATAGAGTTGATAGGTCTGAATTTCTGAAAAGTTATTTCTTAAGATCAACAATGAGATTCTTGATCCAAGGGTTTACATTTAAAGAGATTCAGACTCTATCTACTGGAATGCATAATTTATAGATTTTTGAACAAGAGTTATTTGGAGTCCGTACAATGCATGTATACTGTTGAGTCGGTGAGGATGGTGTATTAATCCAACCAAGTATGACTCACTAATATACTGTATACTTGTATAGTGATAAAGTATTTTATGAAGAATAGTTTATTGCTATACATGGATATACATTGCTTAAGTACAGATTATCATTTAACTCTATTCAAGTCTTCTGAATTTAAGTATGTGATGCAATGCAGATTATAGAGTATTTCATCAAGGATTCTTAAGATATCATTGATTCCCCCTTGATTAGATGACTCTATGTTTTCCCTCAGCTTTATTTGTCTTCATCGGGAAAAACTTACCTGAAGATGAGGGTGTCTATTCACCTCATCTGATCCTCCTAGTCTGCTGCTAATGTATCAGCTGAGGTCTTCAGCTGATCTTGTGTTCCTCATGTGCTTGGATCCAAGAGTCCTAAGCTATAGCATAGGGTCTTGAATCTTTCTTCAGCTAGGGGCTTAGTCAAGATGTCTGCTCTTTGGATATCTGTGAGAATTTTCTCCATCTTGATGTCCTTCTTTTCAAGGTGGTCTCTTATAAAATGGTGTCGAATGTCGACATGCTTGCATCTTGTGTGAAGAACTGGATTTTGAGTGATGGCAATGGCACTGCTGCTATCACAATAGATAGGGACTTCTCTTGCCTTTACATTGTAATCCTTGAGTTGTTGAACTAGCCAGAGCAGCTGACTACAACAACCTCCAGCTGCCATATATTCTGCTTCAGTGGTGGAGGTTGCAACTGAAGTTTGCTTCTTTGAGAACCATGATATCAGCTTGTTGCCTAGGAATTGACAGGTTCCAGAAGTGGATTTCCTATCAATTCTACATCCTCCATAGTCTGAGTCAGAATAACCACTCAACTCTAGATTGTCATCAGCAGGGTACCATAGTCCTAGATTGACTGTTCCTTTTAGGTACTTGAGGATTTTCCTTGCTGCTTCTAGATGACTCTGCTTGGGGTTTGGTTGAAACCTAGCACATACTCCTACAGCAAATGTTATGTCTGGTCTGCTAGTTGTAAGATATAGTAGAGATCCAATCAGTGCTCTATATTCTACTTGATCAACTGCCTTTCCAGACTCATCTGGTTCCATCTTGAAAGATGTCATCATTGGGATTCTTGCAGTCTTGTTTTGTAGAGCTTTGAATCTTTCTAATAGGCTTTTGGTGAACTTGGACTGATTGATGAAGATCCCTTCTGGACTCTGTTTGACTTGGAGTCCTAAGAAGTAATTCATCTCACCCATCATACTCATTTCGAATTTTCCTTGCATAAGTTCAGAGAACTTTTTGCACATATCTTGATTGGGTGATCCAAATATAATGTCATCTACATATATTTGCACCATTAGAATGTCTTCTCCTTCTTGTATTCTGAAAAGTGTTCTGTCAACATTGCCTTTTGTGTAACCATTGTCAAGTAGGAATTGTGACAATGTGTCATACCAAGCTCTGGGAGCTTGCTTCAGACCATAGAGAGCCTTCTTCAGACGATATACTTGATCTCCTTTTTCAAATCCTGGAGGCTGCTCTACATACACTTCCTCTACCAGAATACCATTCAGAAAAGCACTCTTGACATCCATTTGGTATACCTTGAAGCCCATATGTGATGCATAAGCTAGAAACAATCGAATGGCTTCTAATCTGGCTACTGGAGCAAAGGTTTCATCATAGTCAATTCCTTCAGATTGTGAGTATCCTTTTGCAACTAGCCTTGCTTTATTTCTAGTTATCACATCATTTTCGTCCTTTTTATTCTTGAAAACCCACTTTGTTCCTATCACATTGTGGTTCTCAAGACGATCTACCAATTCCCATACTTCATTTCTTTCGAATTGGTTTAATTCTTCTTGCATAGCAATGATCCAATTGCTATCTGTCATTGCTTCTTCTATGTCAGCTGGTTCAATGTTGGACAAGAAAGCACACCAGCAGAACATAGATGTTTGGGGGTTCTGATTCAGTTGTCTTCTGGTCTTGACACCTGAGTCTGCTCCTCCTAAGATGAGGTTTGATGGATGGTTGTTTCTCCATGTATGTCTTACAGGAGTATCTGCATTAGATGAGTTTGGATTCTCATCTGTTCTAGTGCCATCAGGAGGGTTGACTTGATTAGGTCGATCATCATCTGTATCTTGTGTGTCAAAGAGATCATTCCCCCTTGCATTTGGGATTGTTGCATCTTGATTATGGATAACTTGCTCAGCTTGAGTTTGAGATCTAGTGACTGGTCTGTGTGGTTTATCCTCCTCTGGTTCTTCAGGAAATGGTTCATTGACTTCAACAAACTCATCAGACCTGGTCTTGATCACTAGTTTCTTCATCTGATCTACAGCTGAGGTTGTTTCTACTGCACTCTTTTCACAAGATTCATCAAAAACAACATGAGGTGTTTCTTCCACAAGAAGGATACGTTTGTTGAATACCCTAAATGCTTTGCTAGTTGAGGAGTATCCCAAGAATATCCCCTCATCTGCTTTGGCATCAAAAGCATTCAACTTACTTTTCCCATTGTTGTGAATGAAACACTTACAACCAAATATATGAAAGTAAGATACTCTAGGTTTTCTTCCTTTCCACAGTTCATATGGGGTTTTCTCATGGATTTTGTGAATACCTGACCTATTTTGAGTGTGACAAGCTGTGTTGATAGCTTCTGCCCAAAGCTTCTTAGGAGTGGAGAATTCAGCGAGGAGTGTTCTTGCAGCTTCTTTGAGTGTTCTGACTCTTCTTTCAGCTACACCATTTTGTTGTGGTGTTCTTGTTGCACTTGTCTCATGCTAAATGCCATTAGAAGTACAATAGGCAATAATATAAGAGTTAATAAATTCAGTGCCTTTGTCACTTCTAATTTTCACAATAGGTTCTCCTTTCTCTACTTGGATCCTCTTTAATAGTTCAGGAAGCTTCTGCTGAGTTTCACTCTTCTTGTATAAGAAGACAACCCAAGTAAACTTGGAGTAGTCATCTACAACAATAAGAGTGTACTTTCTCCCTGTTAGAGTGGTTGGAGTGATTGGTCCAAAAAGATCCATGTGAAGCAATTCGAGAGCTCTGCTGGTTGATGCTGTCTTCTTAGTCTTGAAAGAGACCTTTGTTTGCTTTCCTTGTTGACATGCATCATAGGCCTGGTCTTTACAGTAGAGTTCATTAGGCAGACCATCAACTAAGGATTCCCTTGCTAACTTGTTCATAGTCTTAAATTTTAGATGACTAAGACGTTTGTGCCATAGCCAGCTGACATCTTTAGGGCTTTTCACAAGCAGACATGTATCCTTAGGACAGCTGTTCCAATTTGCAAGATACATACTTCCTTTTCTAGTTCCTGTTAGAAGGTTTTGTTTTGTTCTTTTATCACTTATGAGACACTCATTTTTAGAGAATTTTACTAAGTAACCGGTGTCACAAAAATGAGAAACAGATAATAAATTAAACTTTAAACCTTCTACGTATGATACATCATGTACCTCAATGTCACCATTTTGAAGGGTGCCATATCCGTTTGTGTTACCGTGCGCGTTATCACCAAAGAAGACTTTTGGACCTTTCTTTTCTGTGTAGTTGGTCAGCAGGTCTTTGGTTCCAGTCATATGGGTTGAGCATCCACTGTCTATGTACCATATTTCTCCTGCTAGACCTCCTTTTTTGTATAGGTCCCTCCTTTCCTGCAAGAAAGGTTAAGTCTTAGGTACCCATTTTGTTTTGGGTCCTTGGGTGTTAGTACTACCCTTGGGAACCCACATATACATTGGTCGTTTGAACAACCTTGAGCACTTGAGTTGTTTCCCTCGGGCATCACAGAACCAAATATTACTAGTTAACACCTTGGACTGATCTGATTTGTTGTTTGTGTCAGCTAAGTAATAGTCAAATGGTTTCCCTTTATAGGAGTGTACATACATTATCTTTTGACTAGTTACATTCGGCCTGGGTGCATTAGCTGGTCGATGCACACGATTATATGGACCATACTCTTCTGTTCTCACAATATCATAAGAGATAGGGGGTGCAAAGAGAACAGATTTGTTTGAAGAAGATTTCTTCTTCTTGGCTGGAGCAGCATACAGCTGAGACTGTCTCAGACGAGATGGTCTAGGCTGTTTGCTGTTCCTCTGTACAGGTTTGGGGTTAACTTTCCTTTTACCATTTTTGGTGTTAGAATAGTTGGCCTTAGTTGGTACAGATGCCTTTTGGTTCATATTGGGTTCATTGTGTTTAGAACACTCACCCTGTTCATGTGTCTGAGTAGTGCACTTGTTAGGTGTACTACCCCCAGCTGGAGAGGATGTTGATGGATTAAGTTCATAGCCAAAACCCATCTTATTGCCATTTGATCTATAATATTCAGAGATACTTTCAATAGTAGTCGAGGCTTTATTGAACTCTGATATCTTTTGATTTAGGCATTCCTTCTCCTTTTCTAAGAGCTTGTGTGCTTGGAAGAGGTCATCGAACTTAGATTGTAGTATACGAAATTCCTTGGTTTCTAAGGCTTGAGTTTCTAACATCCCCTCATACAACTGAGTTGTTGTGGTATTTTCTTCCTTAAGAAGTTCCACTTCTTTGGTCAACCTTTCATTCATGGTGACTAACTCAGGGGTGTTATCAAACTTAACCTTTTTCAACCTAGCAATTTCTTTCCTTAAATCCTTATTCTCCTCTTCCACTTCTATAAAGTCTCTAGTGGCAATATCTAGATCACCTTTTACCTTTCTTAACGATTGATAATAGGTGTCTTCTGATTCGCCTTCAGATGAGTTTATGTCATCTGTTTGTGAGAAAATAGGTGAATGGAAAGTAGTAGTGTAGGAATTTACCTCATTTTCTCCTATGGCCATCATAGCTAGATCATCTGAATCATCTGAGTAGATTTGACAGTCTGGTGATGTAGGAAGTTCATCACTTTGATATTCAGATTCTTCAGTCACCATTGCTTGCTTATCTGAGTTTCTTCTGTCTCTCCTTGGCCTTCTTTCTTCTTTGTCATCCAGCTCAGGGCATTCATAGACATAATGTCCTGGTTTGCGACAATTGAAGCATGCTCCAGGTTTTTGATTTGAACTGCCTTTCCTTGGAGGAGTGGCATCTCTTTTTCTGGAGCCTCGGCTGTCAGATGACTCCATATCCTTTCTAGGATACCTTTCTGGTGTTCTTTCTCTGGAGCCTCTAGAGGGTGAACTGGCTCTTCTATCTTTGTAGTTTCTATAGAATTTTCTATATTTGCTGTTGAGAGTGTTCATCCTTTCGAACCTTTAGATCATAAGGGCCATTTGCTCTTTCAGACTCATGTCTGATCCTTCAAAGTCTTCTGTTTTCAGAGAGGTCTTGCCAGATGAGGTGCTTGCAGCTTTTGTATTTGCTGCCTTGAAAGCTACAGTCTTGGAAGTAGATGGGGTTGCAGTAGGTTCATCATTTTCTGAGTTTTCTTCTCTTTCAAGATCATATTCATGAGCTTTTAGGTTCTGAAATAGAGTCTGTGCAGACCACTCCTTGATATCTTGAGTATCTTTGATGATGGTCTTCTTGAGTCTCCATTTCTTGGTTAGAGAGTCTAAGATCTTTAGATTTTTCTCTCTATTTGTATATTTCTTGCCCAGAGATTCTATCTCATTGATGATCTTGGTAAATCTATTGTCTAGTTGATCAATAGACTCTTCTGGTTGCATCTTGAAGTGTTCAAACTTCTTGAATGCTGTTGTCAGCTTGCTCTCCTTAATCAGCTCGGTTCCTTCACAGAGGAGTGCTAGAGCATCCCACATATCCTTAGATGTTTCACAGTTGATTACTTTTGCAATGTACTCATTTGGAAGAGTTTGCATGATGTAATCTTGAGCAATGCTGTCAAGATTTGACTGCTTCATCTCTTCTGGAGTGAGGTCCTTCATTGGCTTGGGGGCAAGTTCTCCAACTGGAACTTCTGGATCACCATTTGCAGTGTTGACTGCCATGATGGTGATTGGGCCTTCAGTGATTACTGACCACATCTTGTAGTGGACTGATGTGAGATTCTTCCTCATCCTGATTTTCCAGTAATAATAATCTTCCACTGAAAACTTAGGCAACTTACGCATATTAGCACTCATGCTGTATGAGTTTTCGAAAACAAGTTTTTCAAAAAGATCTGTTCAAGAGGACTACAGAAAGACTCCCTCAAGTCTTCTGATAATCTAGAGACAGTAGTCCGTTAGAACCACTGCTCTGATACCACTTGTTGGTCCCTGAACGAGTAGTGAATGGGATTAAAGTCTAGAGGGGAGGGGTGAATAGACTTTAAAACTTTTTCAAGAGAGTTGGGAACCTCTTCTGATTGCTATGTCAATTGGACTACAAGTCTGCTGGTCCAGATGACTATAATGAAGAGGTTATATGCAGAATTATGGTAGGCCTTGATTAGACTCGTTCTTAAGAAAGTGTTAACTTGTTTTCTTTAATGAAAGTACTCAGCTGATGCTGGTTTGAAAGTTGTGGCCTTGTTTTGAAGAATGTTGAAATCACATTATGCACTATATAATAGTTAATGAAATGACAGAATGTAAAGTGCAGTAAGTAAATAACACCAGATTTATAGTGGTTCGGATATACGATCCTACGTCCACTCTCACGTCCTAACGTGAAGTTTAATCCCTTTAATTTACCACAAATTACAAGGGTCTTGACCTTTATAGTCCCAAGGATAGGACTTTGAGATCTGAGCCGTCCTAACAGCTACGATCTCCACAAGTGATTGTAAGCACTTGCACTTTGAGGGGTTCAAAAACTTTAACCTTTTGGTGAGGGTTTGGGGTTTTTGAAATGTATCCAACTAATGGTTCAAGCTTATAAAATTCTTAACCACTTTGCCTAAAACAATTGATATACAATATGAACAGGTTTCAGGTTCTTATGGGTTGGATAGAAATCACTTAAAAGCTAAAAATATTCTAATGCTTTCTGGGCTCGTGGAGAATTCTTGGAACAGTATGGCTTTTGCTTGATTGCTTGCTTAGCTTGTTGAATTCTCTTGATGTGATCTCGTACTTGTGATTTCTAATCCTCTTGTATTTATAATGGTGATTGCTTGCAACTAGCCGTTGGAGTTGACTAGCCGTTGGGACAATCTTTCCATATGTGGCTTGATTCCTTGATTCCAACTGCTTGATTGCTCCAATCCTGGGATCATGTCAATCTTCTAAATAAGGTAGGTCTTCATTTGAACTGCAAGATGACTTTGGGAATCAGCCGAGTCTTGGAAGAGAACATAGTCTTCTGATCTGTACTACTAGTCTTCTGACTACTCTTCTGGCCTTAGGTCTTCTGTCTTCTGTCTTCCGATATCAGTCGAGTAACACTCGTCTGATCTGTGAATAATTTGTGCTACTTTAGGCCATCTTCAATCTTTGACTCCATCAGTCAAGTAGGTATACAAGCACCTTACTTAACTGGTCTTCAAGGATCTTCTAGTCTTCATGTCTTCTACTCTTCTCATCTTGAGGGAGTGCATGTAAGCCGGGACTGTGCTAATCAGCTGATATCTATACAGTTGATTACACAAGACTAGTCTATGCTGATCTATACAAAGTCAGCTGATCCTATTACATTTATAAACTCTAAGTGTTTTGGCCATCAAAACTATTCTAACATCAAGTGGGGCTTAGGGTGAATTTACATCCCAACAATTACTGTGCTGATAGCAAAAAGGTGAAATCAGAAGAATTGGGTACTGATCTGAAAACTACTGTGCTGACCCAACTACTGATCTGATGTCTGAAAAGTTTACTCAGCTGATCACAGTACTCAGCTGATCCAGATAAGTACATTTTAATATTTTAAAAGTAAGAAAATGAAGTGAAAAAGTGTTGGAAACTACTGTGCTGATATGCATCAGAACAGTATTTTGCCTTAGAATAATTCTAAGTCAAAAACTGCTCAATTTTAGATTACTAATAGAGAAGATTAGTACACTCCTCTATTTTTGACCTAATTTTTGTTGGTGTATTTATCAAACACAATTTGATTCCAAAATTGGAAGGGTTTTAAAATTTAGATCGTTTTTTTAATTCACAGATTTCAAGATAGAATCCTAACCACTCATCGTGCTAAGTAAAATCAATCCAAGCCCTAGATTTGGTTTGAATTTATTAAACACGATCTCTCATAACTTCATCTTCATTACTTACTATTCTGGAAATCTCTCACCTCAAAATTACTGCAAAATCTCAAATATCTATCCTCTACAAAATCCTACAATGGCGATTATCAACATTATAAGTGAATCTAACGAAGTTGCAGGAACCTTTGATTCTGATTTTTGGGTTCGAGAAAAAGGAATTTTTGTGGAAAACGCTGTATACTTCAATGGCCGTCACAGTGCTGAGAACCAAGCAATTTTGACGATGTGTGAAGAGTGCGGGCTAAGAAAGTTTCTTGAATCATCTCCGATGAATGTATATGAACCAGAGGCGATGGAATTTTATTTGCAGCTAAAAGGTGATACCAATGGTGTCCACTCAATGCTTTCTGGGCACAAGGTCGCGATTACAAGAGAGAGTCTTGAAGTCATGCTGGATTTGCCTCAAGGCCCAGTGGATATTTTGTCCTACAAAGCTGGAGAAGAGAAAGAATGCGTAGGAAGATGGTCGGGTGTAGAAACAGAGTCCTTAAGCAATCTGAAGAAGGATGTTCTTCCTACTGGTCTTCAATTTTTGATGGACATAGCTGGAAAATGTTTGTTAGGGCAACATCATAGCCAGGATGCTCTATCAAGTTCGAAAATCCGAATCATGGCAGCAATAATTGATCGAGTGCAAGGAGATTGGCAAGGATTTTTCTTGGAAAGACTGCTAAATGAGAAAGAAAAAGTCTTGTTCGATGAGGATTCAATGGAATTTTCGATTAAATCGAAGTTAGGGTTCGGGAACAAGTTGAGTATCTTGTTGCCACAGTTGGTTGTCAAGAAGGCGTACTGGAGTAATCCCAAGAAATTCCATCATGGAAAATTTCTGATGAAGAAGGAGTCTGTTCGATTTGAACAAGAACACCCGTTGGTACAACCTCAAGAACTTGAAGCACAAGAGTCTGGCGCTTCAATGTATCGATCTGATGATAATCAACCAGAGATTAGATCGAAAGTGAGGTATGATCCGAGCAGTACTAGACCAAGGAGAGGAAGGTCTGCTACAGCTGCCTCAAAGTCGACAGTCCGATTTATTGAGACTGTGGTGCAAGAAAGCTCTGAAGAGCAAGAGGTTAGTAATTCAAGTGTTGTTATTTTACATAAGAGAACCAGGAAGAGAAGTGTTAGAAGAAGGATTGTTGATTCCCCTCCTACCCCTTCACATTCTGATCCAAGCCCAACAGATCCCATTAACCCTCAACCTTCATGTTCTGAAGAATCGGCTCACTATTTTCCTATGTCTCAGAACACTCCTCATTCATCACCTCAAAACACTACTTTTCAAACTACTCATATTTCAAGTCCTCAACACCAACCTTCACCACATTATTCCCCAATACAAGTTCATGATCACTCTACTGAACATGAATTTTAACCTTCTACTGTACCAATTGACATTTCATCATCCCCTGAACCTGAATATATAGCCCCTAAACCTGCTGGTTTAATGGAATATTCTATTTGTGATAAGGAAGATAGAATCAGGATAGATTTGAGATTGGCTTTGTTGAAGCAGTTTCCTGGATTGGATGAAAGCTCAGTTGAGTTTGAGAAACTCCTTAGGATTGGCACATGGGTGTATCTTAAGAGGAGTACTCTTAAAGAGAATTTGGCTGTTATGGAAGGCATGGGTGGTGCTTCAATCTTTGATGATTGGGAAGCAGAGCAGATGCATGCAGCTGGTGTTAACTCATTTCTTGAGCTAGTAACTCCAGAGTCAGTGGTGCAACTTGTGGAAAGGTTGACAGGATTTATGTATTCTGTGGAAAATGTTGCCACTACTACTGCAGATGATGATGTTTTTGTGAAAAGTGCAGAAAAGGTAGTTGATGAGGCTGATCTTGTTGTTGAAGAAGATGTTATGGAAGTTGATGAAGCTGTTGACAATGCAATAGAGGTGTTTGAGAACACTGTTGTGATTGAAGAGACAGAGGTTTTGGAGAAACAAGATTTGGATGCTGAAGAGATGGAAAGTGCTCCATTTCAGTCTACTGATCCTATTATTCCTGAGGATGTGCAGGAACAGGTCAGAACAGTTCCTATTGAGAAGGAATCTGGTCATTCTAGCTTTGAACTGTTGAAAAAGCAAAATGCAGAGCTTCAAGCAAAATTGGAAGATGCTATGAAAATGTTCCAAGAAGCTACTGAGAGAATGAATAAGATGCATTCAGAAACCTCTATTGACAGAGTTATGGAGCATACAATGGCTAAAATCTATGATCTCCATAGATTACAAGAGAAGAACCTATCTAAGGTGTTGCATGAAAAGATGGAGCAACACTTGACTCCCTTGAAAGAGTGGCATGATGAAGCCAAAAAGGGGGAAGACAGGGTAAGAAGAGTAATGGAGCAAACTCAGACACAACAAGCTCAATTGGTTGTGAGTCAAGATGAGTTGAAAGAAGAAATTGTCAGTTTAAATGAGAAAATCAAGATTAGGAAGCAACAGAAACAGCAAGGTCAAGAAATTGTTAAGAAGAGACCTGATATTGCTGAAAGTTCTAGTCAGAAGAAGAGAAAACTGATCTTGTCTGAAGAAGAACAAGAAGAAGAAACTGGTAGACTTACCAGATCAAGAAGCAAGTTGAGAACTGGTGTTTCAAGTGAAGAACAAGAAAAACTTGAAATATTGAAGAAAAAGAAAGTTGAAGAAGCAGAGTTGAAAAAGAAGAAAGATAAGGATGTCAAGTTTTTGAAAACTAGATTTGATAATAGAGTTGCAGCTTTGAGAAGAAAAATGAATGTTCAAAGAAAAGCTGAAGGAAAAGAGTTTGACAAAAATTTTCAAGATGAGAACTTTGTGGATTTTATTGTTCTAACTGAGAATATGGAATATTGAAAAAATCTGAAGAAGAAGTGGCAGATTGCAAACTTCATTGTGAAGAAGTTTGGTGATCATTCAAGCAAAGAAGCTGAATTTGCTGACTTTGAAGAGTTCATGTTGAATATTGATCAAGAGTTTTGGGAAGATATAGCACAAGTTGCTGCTCAAGCTGAAGTGAAGATATTATGTCCTGAAGAACCAAATTGGGAACCTCCAAGACTAGAGAATGGAGAACCTGATTACAAGGAGATTAGTAACATAATTGCTGAGATTATCAAAGAAGAAGGAATCACTGATCATCAACATATGATGGATATCAAAGCAAGGCTCTATGTTGCATTCAGGATCTGAAGATAAAGAAAGAAGATGAAGGACAAGCTCACAAGATAACATTTCTTAACCTTAATCTTTATTTCTATATTTTTGTTTATTTCATATTTCATGATTATGTGTAATATGTGCATTATCTGATCTGATTATGAATATGAATATGAATTTTGACTTGATGAACTGTTATGATAGACTACATACTTAACTACTGATTTATTAACATTTAAGTAGTTTTGGCTTCATCAAAAAGGGGAAAATTGTTGGGATATGAATCCTATAAACAATGTTCTAGATGATGAAAGTATGTTTTGATGGCCAAAAGCAACTTAAAGTTAATAATATATGTGGTTCCAAGTCATCTTAACTAAGTCATCTGATGAGAAACTCAAAATGAGATTACTGATCTTATTAAGAAATATTACTGATCTTAATATCTGAGAGTAAGATTACTGATCTGAGTATGAAATTTGGAATAAGCTTACTGATCTTAATGAGATATTTGAAATCTGAGTTACTGATCTTATATGTAAGTTTACTGATCTTATATGGTTACTGATCTTATTGTGTTTACTGATCTGATATATGAACTGTTAGGTTCTAAGCTGATGTTTTGTATTGTATAGACAGCTTATAGTATAGGACTTAGATATACTCATCTGTATATAGTTCAGTTGATGTATAGATAGGTTTTATATATGTAAAGTTGTATTGTATTCAGCATTGTAAAAGTTCAGAACAGTAGATTAGAACTAGATTAGAAGAAGATCAGAAGACTAAAGAAGACTCAGAAGACTACTTCTGAATAAGAAGACTTCAAGAGGAGTTGAAGATAAGCTTAGAAGAGTTCTGGAGAAGTTTTGAACAGTTATGAAGTTACTGTGCTGACTGGCTCAGCAGAGTAAAAATCAGAAGAGTAAAAATCAGAAGAGTAAGTTATTGTGCTGGTTTGGTGAATTTGAAGAATAAGTTTGGAAAACTTATTTAAGGCGTAACTGAAGATTTATATGAAGATATGCTGACTTGGAATTAGTTGAAGGAAGTTACAAAGTTGGTTACAAGAAGAAGTTACAAAAACAGTTTTAGAGTTAGTTGAAAGTTAGTTTTACAAACTGCTAACTGTCATACTAAGTTCTATAAATACTGTATGATCTCCTACTGCTAAAGACTACTGCTACTACTGAGAAATTACTGATCTTAGAAGAAATCAAGAGCAAGTCTACAAGCAAGAACTCACAGAGTTAAGGAAATCAAACTGAGGAGAAGCCACTGAATTGAAGAGAAGAATCAAAGGCTACTCAAGAGAAGTTTTACTTTTCATTTTTAAGTTTGTGTTGTTGTAAACAAGTGTGCTAGTTACTTGTGAAATTACTAGTCGATCGAAGATACACTTGGGAGTGTAATCGAAAAGATCAAAGTTTTAGTCTTGGGACTTTAAGCCACAAGAAATTCAAGAAGGAGTTAATAAAACATCACAACTGGGATTGTGAGAGTGGATGTAGACATTTTTCGAACCACTATAAAATCTTGTGTTCTTTACTTTCTGTTTGATATTTGTTTGATATTTGTTTAAACAAGAACAGTAGAATTTACAAAGTAAAGATCTGATTAAAAGTTGAGTATAAAACTGAAACTGGAAGTACTGATCTGACTCAGTAAGAACGGTACTATTCAGAACACTATTCCGCATTAAACTCTGATATTTTGAAAGAATTTTAAAAGTCTATTCACCCCTCCCCTCTAGACTTTTACTAGCTTAATCAATCTTAACTCAACTTGGGACCAACAGAAGTGTTATCGAGAAGATCAAAGTCTTATTTCTTGAGACTTAAAGCCACAAGAACACACTACTCGAAGAGAAGAGTAATAAGACTTAAAGCCATTGTGTATTCTGATATATTGAAAGATTTTGAAAAGTCTATTCACCCCCCTCTAGACGTTTTCCTAGCTTACTCAATATTATCTACTCAACTTGGGACCTACAAATATATTTAAGTGCAACAAATTAATGTAAACATGTATACAATGAATATATTTAATTAGTTATAAAGAATTGGTTGATGCATGAATATAATCAAATAAATATATATGAATTCATTTATTTTCAATACATATGCACTAAATTTGCTGAATTTCAAAAGTTTCTTATTTAATTAATAAATATTAATTTATCGATAAATTAATATCTTTTTAAATTAATAAATTTTTATAGTCCCAAAAGTTATTAATTTATAGAGATTTAACTGTATAATTAATCAGCTCCACATATGAGTTGAGAGACTTTCTCTCTATCTAGTTTAGATGTCTCAAAAATTAATACAGTATATTTCAGTTGTATAAACCAAACAACTATTTGCGGTATAGAAGCCAATTTACTTCCATAATTTTATAATCCGTATCTTTTTTGAAATGGTTCAAAAAATATATCAATTTAGTCCCATTTTTTTTACAATTAATTTATTCTGTTTTGGTCTCAAAAAATTAAATGTAATTGCAATTAATTGAGACTAAAATTGATACATTTAACTTTTTTAGGACTAAAACTGGGAAAATTTCAAAATACATCTGGTAACTTAGGTCGATTCCATTTTAAATCCTTTAAGTTTTCACTTTTTCAAAATACGTTCTAAGGTGTCCAATTTACGTCTTGTAACTTAGGTCAATTTCATTTTAAATCCTTTAAATTTTCACTTTTTCAAAATACGTCTAAGGTGTCCAATTTACATTATTTTTTATCGAAAATTTAAAAAAATCTGGAAACTGACGCGCACGGCTCGAACGTGTGTTTAAAATTGGGGTTTCTAGCAACTTTGGTGACTGGGCACCTTAGGATGTATTTTTAATAAGTGAAAACCTAAAGGATTTAAAATGAAATCGACCTAAGTTACAGGACGTAAATTAGACAAAAAAGATGTAAATTGGACACCTTGTGATGTATTTTGTATAAGTGAAAACTAAAAGGATTTGAAATGAAATTGACCTAAGTTACAAGACTTATTTTGAAATTTTGAAAACATAAAAAATTTCAAAAAAATGAGATTAAATTGGTACATGTAACTTTTTTGAGACGAAAACAAAATAAATTGCAAAAAAATGGAAATAAATTAATACATTTAACTTTTTTGGGATGATTTCAGAAAAAGTTGAAAGTTATGAGACTAAATTGACTTCTATCCATCCCAACTATTTGCCATTACGCGGTCTCTAAAATTAAATTACACACACACCAAATGCATAATTGATTAATTAGTTAGTGAATGACAAAGTGGGATAGCTCAAGTGGTTAGAGCACCACTACCTAGGCATTAGATGACAAGATCCTAAGTTAAATGTAGTACATGTGAATGTGTTAGTACTTAACGTGCATCAATAGTAGATTAATTAATGAATAAATAAATAATAGCAAGGGCCAGTACCGAGGTGTTAAATTAAACAGACCATCTACTAAAAAAATATATATTTTCTGTTGCAGTCTCTAATTAAAATAAAATAAAAACACGTACATATCCCCTCTCATGATACACGGAAATTCATAATTGATTAATTAATTAAGTTGACTAAACGTATGTGTCGGAAATGATCAATAGTAGATTAATTAATTAATGAATAAATAAATAAATAAATAATACTCCATCTATACCTACTGATCAGCATGATTCACGGAAATTAATTAGTAGTAATTTAATGGAGCAAACGTATACAGATGAATAATTGTGATTTGATTAATATATTCTAAAATAAATGTTGAGTGGCCACTGACAAGATCCTAAAATCGTGGTGGTTGAACTTTCAATACTTTGAATACTACATGTGACAGTGTCGGTACTGTAAAGGAAGTTGATGCAACAAAAATAAATAAATAATATGTAAAGGAAGTTGATGCAACAAAAAAAAATTAAATAATAAGAAAAAACCATAGCAAATGTGAGACGAACGAAATTTTCATCGCAAATTCGTTGTAAATTTGAGACGAATTGAAAAACAGTTGCAAATTGTGACAACCTTTAATTCCGTCGCAAATTTGTTGACTTAATCAGTTTGACCCTTTTTCGTCGCGACAGTTTTGCGGTCGTCGCAAATTCCCGTGTTTTTTTAGAAGTGTTTATCCATTATTTAACAGATGAGATTAACGTTTTATATAATATTAACTTCCGTGCAATTATTAGCTATCGCATGTTAAGATATTTTCAGAAGTTAGCTGTTGTATTGACGCCATTGATATTGATGAAAAGTAATAAACTATGTTTTTTTATTATATAATAGAGGATGTTTGATCGAGCTATGCGTTTACGTAGTTTTAAGGTAATCAAATCGGAAAAAAAAAAAAATTTGAGAGTGCTATGAATGACACAGGGAAAAGGATTAGATTAATCAAGTGGAAAAGTTGATTGAAATAGATGTGCGTGTTGACTTTGACAGCAATTTTTTAACTGAGCTTATGTAATAGGGCATTTAATTGCTACATAATTGGTATTCACTAAAATTATTAGAATATTATTATGTCCTTTTATTAACAATTTTTATCTATCATTGCTTTAAAAAGTACTTTATAAATCATAATAAGTAGAATGGTATAGTTCATAATTAAGTATGGCATAATTCATCCAATTAATTAAAATAATGTGGATTCTGCTAAGACATCTAAATCATTTAAGAGAGCATGGACAAAAATATTTGTCAATATTCCTGGTATATACTTTACCAATATCGATATTGAGAAGAAAGATATTTTTATGATATTCTTAAAAAAAATTGAAAGAAGCATGGGTGAATTTTCTCGCCTCAATATAAATTAAGGTGTATTAATATTAATAATTGGATTGCCTATATTAGTTTTTTTATTCAAAGCTATTAGTAATTTTTTTTATTATAAATTTTTTTTTTATTACAAATGACCAACTCATAAATTAATGGTTGCGAGATAAATAATAATTCTGAATGAATAACTAAACTTGAATAGGATACAGGAAGAGCTCCGTTTCACACGAGACTTTCTCGGGAGTTAAATTGCCTTAAACATGACTTTACATATAAATTTAGATAGTAAACGCCTCAAAGCTGTCAACAGCTGCACACATGGATTTGTTGTTATCATGTGTCGTTTCTGTCTCTCTCTTCTTCCTCCTCCTCCTCCTCCTCGTCATCTCTCTAACGGGTAAAAAAACCCAGAAAGAAGTGCCTCCCGGTAAAAAAGGATGGCCGATCCTGGGAGAAAGCATGGCGTTATTTATGTTAGGCCCGGAGAAATTTGTGAAGGACAGGATGGAAAAGCACTCCGCCCAAGTTTTCCAAACATCGTTGTTGGATGAGAAAGTGGCAGTGTTGTGCGGTGTACAAGGTAACAAGTTTTTGTTCGCAAACGAGGGCAAAGTTGTCGCGAGCTGGTGGCCGAAATCACTACAGAAGGCGACGCTTTCCCCAGAATTCTTCGATACAAACTTCAGTGAAGTAATGGTTTTATTGCACAGCTTGCAAGCAGACATCTTCATGCCGGAAGCCTTGAGAAGCTACATGCCAGTCATGAATGAGGTGGCTGCTCATCAGATGGATCATCGGTGGAACCCTACTAGTAATTCTTCGCTCAAACTTTTCCCTTTGATCAACGAGTACACGTTTGAGGTGGCTTCTAAATTATTTCTGTGTCTCCATGATTCCCAACACATCGCCAACTTGTTTCATCCCTTCTCTCTCATGCTTCGTGGCATGTTCTCCGTGCCTCTAGATTTCCCAGGTTAATTCTCATCAATTTCCTGTCACTAAAAGTCAATTACGTCTGTCATTAAAGGTTTTTAGTCAGAGAAGCTATAATGACATGATTCTGTCACTAAAAGTTAATTTTCTTGTAGTGTATTAAGATTTCATTACTAAAATAACCCCAAGGGTTCTCACTGCTTTGAACAATACTCCCTCCGTCCCATTTTAGATTCATCATTTACTGTGTATGTAAAGTTTAATGCAGAAGTTGTTTAGAAGTATTAAAGGAGATAAAGTAGAGGGTATGGATGTCTTTGAGTAATAAGTAAAGTAATGATGTGCGATGTAATTTAGTGATGTTAATTTGAAAGTCGTAATTTAAAGTGAAAAAAATTATTTTATTACCAAATTATGAAATGATGAATCTAGTCCACATAACTTGTCTACTGCCTAATTTAAAAGAAAAAAACTTGTCTATCCAATTTTGATCCCATAAAACGACACCATTTTTAATATTTTGGCGCTTTTGGGGCTAAATCTGGAACAAATATTTTAATAAGGCGAAAAATTGGATAGTTGGCAAGCTATGAGACAAAAAAAAAAAGAGTCTTTAATTAACTTGATTCATTTGGGTTTAAATTGAGGATTGATTGGGCCGGCCGGGCGTGGCTGCTGCAGGTACTCCTTACAATCGTGCAATGAGAGGGGCGAGAATTGTGCGGAGAGAGCTGATACGGATCATCAAGGAGAGGAGGAAGGATAGAATTAATGGTGGTGATGTGTTGTCGAAAATGCTGCTTGCTACTGATGAAAATGGTGGGTTTTTCAGTGAAATGGAAATTGCTAACAACATGCTTGCCCTTCTAATGGCTAGCTATCACACTACTAGCTCGGCCATCGCTTCTACGATTAATAACCTTGCGCAGTTTCCCCACGTTTATCAAGAGGTTTTCAAAGGTAATTAATGCAGGTGATGACTTCCATAAGAAACCCACCATCGGTTCTATATCAATACTAATAAATTAAGTGATTGTATTAGGACAGAACAAATGGAGATTGCAAGATCAAAAGGTCCAAATGAGGCATTAAGATGGGAGGATATTGAAAAGATGAAGTATTCTTGGAACGTGGTGCGCGAGACACTGAGATTCACACCCCCGGTACTAGGAGCCTTCAAGGAAGTCACAACTGCCTTCACCTATGCTGGTTTCACCATTCCTAAAGGATGGAAGGTACCTAGCTAGGCATTTATTTATTTATGCATATCATATAATTAATTCATCATATGTAATTAACTTGCTGCAGGCATTTTGGACATGTTTTTCAACACACATGAATCCCAACTACTTTCCGGAACCACAAAAGTTTGACCCATTGAGGTTCGCGGGGAGTGAACCTGCTCCTTACACGTTTGTTCCGTTCGGAGGAGGACGAGGAGTGTGCCCTGGAAAAGAGTTTGCTAAGTTAGAAATCTTGGTTTTCTTGCACAATATGGTTACAAGATTCAGTTTTGAAAAGTGTATCCCTGATGAGAAGATTGTTTACTATTCTTCTCCTCAACCCAATCACGGCCTTCTACTTCGCCTCCATCCTCTTCAAAAATCAACCACAACATGAACCAAGTAAATACTCATGTAATTAAAGGCATTTCATGGTGTCTTTCCTCCACCCACCTCGTCTACTCTTTCTCATTCTAGGATTGGTGCATGCTATAATCCTAGATTGTGTTGTAGTTAGGAGTTTCTTTTTTCGCAAAACGTTAGAGGGTTTAGATTGGGCTGTGCCACTGTTCTCTTTTGCTCAATTATGTTGCTGAAAGTCGACTGCTGTACTAAATTTTTGAGCTTCTCTATATAATATCTTAACTAAAGGCATTAAATAATATACTGCATACTTCATGTTTAATCTTAATTTCCAGATGCATGTAACTCTGTTAGAATTATGATCCAAGGAAAGAATAAAGAGTAGCACTTGCATGTGTAAACTTTATCATGCAAACTTCAACTCATTAGTAGAAGCACAAAAGAATGAAAAAGGAAGCAAAGTAGTAGACTAGAATTGAGACTAGTAGACGCACCAAAAAAAAAAAAAAAGAGAAACAAAATAGTGGACCAGAATTGACACCTGGTCAGTAGAAAGTGAGAGAGAGACACTAGAAAAAAAGGCGGTGTTTTGTGACAAAATTTTGGTTCTCGAAAAAAATTTGAAAGTCGATTGTCGAGGTTGAGGTACGGCTTAACGCTGAATGGCTGAGGAAGTTGGATTACCTAGCCTCTCACTTGGGGTTGACGAAAATATTTTGATAGAAGGTGTAGGTACCACTACAAAAAATACGACATTTGTGACGTAATTGGTCAAACCAACGAAGAAACAAATTTTGTGATGGAAATAAAGTTCGTCGCAATTTGCAATGGTTTTTCAAGTCATCTCAAATTTGCAACGAAAATTTAATTCGTCATAAATTTGCAACGGAATTTGCGACGTAAATTTAATTCATCTCAAATTTACAACGGTTTTATTTTTCTTTAAAAAAATTGCGACTTTCTTTTTTTGCAACGAGAATATTTCTCGTCTCGAATTTGCAACAAATTTTGCGACGGTTTTTTTTATGTATATTTATATAATTTATATCAATGAATAAACAAATAGACTTCTAGCCCAAGTGGTTTGAAGGCAACACACAATTCCTTGAGCTCGCGGGTTTGGTACCTAGTGGCTGCGAATTAAAGAATTTTGAAATTGTTCTAGTTTGGTCTGGGTTCAGGTCAAGTTTGATTTATCTCAATTTCTTTCTTTTTTTTAGACGGCAAATTTGGTCTCAAATTCTGTTGCAAATTTTTAAAAATAAAATTAATTTTTTTTCGACCCTAATAGTAATACTTTCTCTGGCAATGTAAAGTTGGATAAAAAAAATCACACACATTGGAACTGGTATAGTGTCAAAAGAACATATTGATTTAAGGTAAAACTGATTTATTGAAGCTGCACAATTATTTTTGAACGAGAAATAATAATACTGACTCTGGCAACGTAAAGTTACAATTTCGCGCACTTTGCAATTAGTGCGTGCAGCTTTAAAATCCTCGACGGGTATTTTATTTATGGTTTAATTTGATATGAAACAAATATTTATTTATTCAAGATATTTATGTATGCGTTTTTTCGTTGCAGTGGTACATGTTTGCGATATTCTGCTAGTGCCCATAATGGATATATATTTCTATATGTTGGATAATGCAACATGCAATTTTTCAAAAAAACGCCGGTAATTTCCTGCAAATAAATTAAATGAAAGTTAATTAAAAAAATTATTTATATATTGGGATGTGAGAAAAAATGGCAATCACTAATTCTTGGTTATACCTGTTGAGGAAAATCACCATTCTCTAATTGAGAGTTGATCAAAAGTTTTGCTCCATGATGTAGAGGTGTCGGATCCCTATCACCCTGTTTTTAGGCAATCAGAACATGACGACAACTAGTAAAATCTTTATTGCCATTTATAAATATGTTTTACTTGATTTTATTTCAGTTTAAATATTATCTGTTCATAGTTCATACACTACTTATGTATTTATATAATAATATATTAATTAGAAACATGATCGAAGATTTAACTAACCTGGCCTGAACTCATTAAACCCATCATAGCCCACGAAGTCTGAACCAAATTTGAGCGGTTTCCTTCTAGCGGAATGTATTCCTATTCTCAAGTAAACAAGTATTTTGCAATTAAATTAAAATTTCAAGAAATGAGCAAAAAGAGATGAAAAGAAAAAATAAAAAATTGACCATTTTTTTTAAGTCTTGGGATCCGTCCCAAGGATCGACTAATCCTAGAGACCAATCCCACCGTCCACTAATGGAAGCCCCGCTTAAAGCCAGAGCAAAAAGTTCTGTATGGACGGGTCCTTTAGAAATTGTTTGCACCTTGGGGGTTTCGAACCCAAGACCTAGAGACGAGTACACTCTCAAGTGACCTTGTTTGGACAATATTGAAAATGCAATTAAGGATCAATATTGATAAAGGAGAATATATTAATTAAAAGTGACCTTATTTGGACAGGAAAGGTAGCTTTCCCCCCAACCTCCATCACTTAATTGTAATTTCAATAGAAAATGAACAGCTTTTTGAATAGCTGCACAGCTGCTGTAAGTTTTCCCAGTTGCTACTAGTCCTTCAATTGCAAACCAAGTAGCATATGTAAAACAAATACCCCAGCTTCCATACCTATATATATTAATGTATAAGAAACATTAAATTGATTGCAAGCATCATAAGTAGCTAGAATTAATATATATCATAAAATTAGATCAAATACCATGAACCATCAGGCCTTTGAACATCTTCGAGGTAGCTAACACCCTTGACGATGGAAGTTTGGATCTCTTTCTTGCGATGATTAGGGTACAATTCTTGAAACATAACAAGAGCTTGGATTACTGATGAAGTACACTCTGGATACCTGGATATGCATGCAATCTTATTATATTCTGTCGCTAATCAGCGTGTTTTTTGTAGTGTCTTAAAAACGGAATTAATTAAGACGGTTGATCTTACTCATGCTCAATCACAAGATCAGCAAAAAGTTCTGTAGGATTCAACAACTGCGCGAACAACCATTTTAAAAACATAATTATTATAATTCCCACAAATCAATCACAAGAGATGCTTAATTTATACCTCTAACCACTCCGGGGATCCTGCAGGCTCCCAACAGGATACACCACCGTTTTTGCTCTGCAATGAATCAATTTTGGAAGGCAATAAAATAAATGTGCATAGTTGAAAAATTAAATTTCTCTAGGTTTTCTATGAATATATAAAATGACATCAACCTGTAAAGAGAGCAATATGTTGATAGCATTGTAGACTCTCTGATGCTCCAGTTTATCCCCCACAATCTCAGTAGGCATCTTAGATAAGGCAAGGCAACACTGAAAGAAACCAAACAATATTAGTGTTGTAAATGAGTCTCAAACTTTTCTTGATAAATTAATAAGCTTGCCTTCAATCCTTCAGCAGTGCAATCAGAAACTTGCCATCCATGATCCTGGTCAGAAAACGTCCACGATCCCTTTGAAATATGGCGGTACATACTTTTGAAGTCACCCGAAGGATTTTCTTTCACCTGCATACATATATATTTATAAAGTTTAAAAATAGATAAAGCAAGAAATTGCACTGTGCGTATACATATGTTGAAATTAACCTGAGACTTGTTTATAAAGTCGTGCCCCTTTCTTAGAGTCTCGCTTATTTCATCGCTCAGATCACAAGCCAACAACGCTTGTATAGCTAAACTTGTATCCCACATTTGACTTCCAAAAGTCTGCATGCATGAGACGTGATACTTTAGCATGTTTTTGTAATACTCGTGTTTAAAAAGTATGACCAAATATCTCATTACCTGCATCTTCATTCCATCTTCACCAAGCCAAATAAAATCAGGAATTCTTGCAAGATGTTTCTTGAAATGGTCTCCATTGGGATCCTCAACCCAACATGCCAGCATACATAATGCCTTCTCCACAGATCCTATAGTAATATATCTACTGTTTTCATCTTCATAGTGGATGTGTTTCATTGTCACCTCAAGAGCTTTCTCCCTCAACTTGTTCAAAGGCCAACGACTCAAAAAAGGCTCGGTTAATACATAACAACTGTCCCACATCATATTTTGAAACACAGAATGATGATAATATATGTCCTCCTACATCATCAATTTATTTTAACATCAAGACAAACAGAGCAAATTCATTAATGAGACAACTTAATTTTACCTTTGCACATTGGTTTTCAAAAAAAATAAAAAAATGGGTTGCACTATGTGAGCTAATACTATACTGTATTTGAACTAATACTATACTCTATTTGAATTAATATTATACTGTATTTGCCATAACTCATGAGTAACATTCACCCATTTAGAAAATTGTATTAAATAGGAACAAGTTACATGTATGTAATTGGTACACACAAGTATTTGCCTAAAAAAATTACCTTTGCACATTGGTGTCGTATACTTCTCCAATTGATTTCTTCATATGGTTGATCATACAACTCTTCTCTTAGTTGCAAGATAAGAGGAGTGATTGGGGCCACATATCTCTTGCCATATAGGTAGGACATTGGCAGGTAAATCATACGGCAGTAGCACCACATTTTTGCTGCACATGTTTTATGGGTACGAGTCACGGGGAGATGTCAGAAGAATTACCATAAAAAAGAATTACCAATTAATTACCTGGATGCATGGGAAGAAAAGATGGAAGAAGCCAAAATTCAGGGGGCATTGGGTTGCATGCTGACCACTCGCATGCTCCAATTATCTACAAATACAAATCAACATTAATTTTCAGCATTTGAGATTTACTGTTCCGTTTACTATTACATTATGTATTTGAAAAAAAATTATTTGAAATAGGGATCCTTCCAGCATTTTCTGATGCATTAATTAATTAATCTTTCACGTATTGACTTTTCTTATACACCATTTAATTAATCACTAATACTCTCTTCAATTCTTTGTAGATGTCATTCTGAGGTTTTATCACACAAATTAAGTTTTTTTTGTTTGAGAAAAAAATCACAAATGGTCCCGTAACTTTGCTCAAATCCACATTTGGTCCTTTCCTTTATAGCTCAAATCAGCTAAGTGGAGCAAGATGGAGGGAAATCAGAGTGGCAAAATCGGGGAAATGAAACACACACAAAAAAAAAAATTCCCTAGTAATTGAATTTTGGGGATTACGAATTGGGGTAAACATTTTTAGATTAAAAATAAAATAAAATTAAGGTTAATTGATGTAGACATTTTCAAGTTTTATTCAATTATTTTAATACTATTTTTCATATTTTCTTGGTTGATTTTTTTTTTGGGGGACAAACCAAACCCGGCCTATTCACTTATGGGGCAATGACATGGATTTATTTGGTGGGTTGGATGGTCATGCAAGGAAAGTCAAATGAAAAAGATCATTTTGGATGTATCATGTGAAAAGCAAATTGGGTTTGTGTCCAATTTTAAATTTTTCGCTGGAAAGGACCTGTTCTGATAACAATAGGACTATAGTTGAAAAACTGAAAAGAATGAAGATCAAATGTGGATTCGAGTAAAGTTACTGGACCATTTGCGATTTTTTTGTCATTATGTCAAAATTAATCATAAATAATGACAATTAATATTGAGAAATTGGAAACTAAGGGTAAACATTAGATAATGATGAGTAATTAAAGGCATATACTTACTGAAAGCCATATCTTTCCCCATGAAGGTATTGCTTTAACAGTGCCATGAGCAGCTATCCATTTTCTTGCTCTGCTACATGCATTGTCATCGGCTCCTTCTCCTAATATACGCATACAAATGTAATTTAGTGTCGTGCAGAACATTATGCTGTGCCCTTCTACATGCAATCCCCATCCACCGTCTTCGTTCTATTCAAATTGCAAAATATTATAAGCACAATCCATCAATAAAGTTATATATATATCGAGTTAAAATGTTTGTAGCCTCATAACTTGTCTACTATGCAATTTTGGTCCCAAAATAGTTCACCATTTTGATTTAGTCACGATATTAAAAAAATGTCAAATTTAGGCCCCAAAATTTTCTGATGATTTTGGTGTCAAATTTGTACAAATTTTTTTTTACTATTGATACTAAATCGAAAATGTAAACTTTTTTGATTCAAAATTGAACAGTAGAAAAATTATGATACCAAAACTGTTTAACACTATGATCATCGATGCTGCACCTGATGACAGTATATGTAACGCAGAATTTCTCGACGATATTCTTCTGGAAAAACAGTGTTGAGATGACCAGTAATGTACAGAACCATGACCTGCAATATATATTTGAACCGATCGACAACTCCAGTGTTGAGAATAGCATACTTAACACAAATTAATAGTACTAGTTTGTGTTGAAATCGTGTTATCGAAAGACTGACCATAGGGGGAACAATGAACAATTGACCCCCATTTTCTGCAGGCCAGTGACCATCACTTGCTTGCAACGCTGAAAAGTAGTGAACACCTCGCCGGAGAGTGTCACTGGCTGCCTCGTAACTTATATCTTCATCGTCGCCCACCTTCACTTGCCCTATTCTCTGTTTGAAATTCTTCTCATGCAACAACTGAATTTAACACAAAACCATTACTTAATTTTAGGAATATGCATGAGAGAATTATAGGGAATATTACAATATTGTACAAAATTCTGAGATAGAAGTCAATTAGGTCCTATAACTTTCCACATTTTTTGAAATGGTCCCAAAAAAAGGTAAATGTACTGATTTATTCCTATTATTTTGCAATTTGTTCTATTTTGGTCTTAAAAAAGTTAAATGTACCAATTTAGTTCCTTTTTTTTTTTTTTACAATTTGTTCTATTTTTACAATTTAGTCCCAATTTTTCGCAATTACATTTAACTTTTTTGAGACCGAAACAAATTGTGAAAAAATGGGTACATTTAACTTTTTGGGACAAAAAAAAACAAATTGCAAAAAAAAAATGGACTAAATTGGTACATTTAACTTTTGGGACCAAAAAAAATAAATTGCAAAAAAATTGGACTAAATTGGTACATTTAACTTTTTTTTGACCATTTCAAAAAAGGTAGAAAGGTATGGGACTAAATTGATTTCTATCCCATTTTGGGAAACTACAAAATAAATTAATACTCCCTCCGTCCCACAAAGATAGTCACATTTGACTTTACACACAAATTAAGAAAAATCAATAAATGTAGTTAAATTTAGCTAATGTGTCAATTTTGCCCTTGGAATTTCATACTCCAAAATCAGTTAAGCATTAATTACCTTATTAATTAGGGGTAAATTTGACAATAAAGCATTTAATACTAAAGTAAAAGAGGAAATGTGGCTATAATTTGGGACATCCAAAAAAGGAATACGTGGCTATCTTTGTGGGACGGAGGGAGTATGCTGGAATTCAACTCGAAGCAGACAATATCATGTAAACATAAAAGTAGTGTAGTCGATCAATCTTAAAGGATAAAAATGAGATATACCTCGAACGAAACTGAGAAATTGATATATTAGTAAGGATCAAAGCTTGTAAGAATTCTATTGCTAAAAACAAATTGTTTAGTTGGAACTCATGTTGATTGGTTGAGAGAACCCAAATTATGCTTATTTTGATTGTTTTGGTTAAAATTTGATCTTTGTAGTTCTTGTTGTACCTTTTGTAAGCATTCCTGATGCTTCTTCTTAATAGAAGTTCTTTGGCTTTATTCAAAAAAAAAAAAACGAAAGCTGACTCTCTCACACGTGTGCGCAGGAAGGGGCCGGGTTGCAAATCTCTGTCCAATTCAGGCTTGGGTTTGGGTGAGGATGAATCAAATTTGAATGCCACCCTGAGTCTGGTTACCACAATTTTGAATTTTAAAATCTAAATTCATGATTTTCCGCATTACTCATGTGCTTTTATTTAGAAATGGTCAGAGGCCTTTAATTAATTAATTGCTTTTCCAGCTCATTTTGTTATTTTAAACGTCTCTTGATCTCTACTTTTTTCAATACCCCACTATCGATCTTTTTCTACCTTTTCTCTTTCTTAGCCAGTATCTTTTTACTTAGCTATCTCTTTCTACCTCAATACCCCACTATAGAGAATATAGAGAATATAATTTCTTGATTGGTTGTAAAGGTGATTTACAATGGGTATTTATACAAGAGATATTTAGGTCTAACCTAATCCTAATGGGCTTTATAAGAGAGCCCATAGGAAACTAAGATGGGCCTATACAATAAATAAGAATGAGAGTGTATTTACTTAATATAGGTCAAATACGCCCCCTCAAGATGGAGCACCATTGGTGAGTCCAATCTTGGACATGAGAAGTTGTAGGCGAGTGCTGGAGAGAGGTTTCGTGAGTGCATCCGCAAGTTGATCGGCAGAAGAGACATGAGACACACGTAGTTGTTTTGTCTTGATGAGATCACGAACAAAGTGAAAGTCGATGGCAATGTGCTTCATTCGTGAGTGGAAGACGGGGTTCGAGCACAGGTAGGTGGCACCAATGTTGTCGCAGTAAAGGGCTGGTGTAGGTGAAGTGGGGAAGTGGAGTTCCTGAAATAGGGATTTGAGCCATTGAACTTCAGAGGCAGCAGCAGCAAGTGCTCGATATTCAGCTTCAGTCGAGGAGCGAGCAACAGACTTTTGTTTCTTAGACAACCATGAGATAGGGTTAGACCCTAGAAATACAATGTAGGCACTGGTGGAAGTTCGGTCGTCTGTGTCTCCGGCCCAATCCGCATCAGTGAAGCAGTGAAGTGATGAAGATGGACTAGAGGTGAGGGTGACCCCAACGTTCCTTGTACCATTCAAGTACCGTAGTAGACGTTTGACAGCACCCCAGTGAGTGATGGTGGGTGCATGCATAAATTGCGATAGTTTGTGCACGGCAAAGGCAATGTCTGGCCTGGTGAGTTGTAGATATTGAAGGGAACCAAGGACCTGACGATATTGGGTGGCATCTGCAGGCGAGGACCCATCTGAGATAGACAGGCGAGCAGAGGTTGGTAAAGGAGTGCGAACAGGTTTTGAAGTGAGCATGTTGTACCGGGCGAGCAGGTCAGTAACATACTTGCGTTGAGAGAGGAAGCATGAGTTTTTAGATCTGAGAACTTCCACTCCCAAGAAATAAGATAGAGGACCAAGATCCTTGACCGAGACCTTGGCACGAAGGTCGGCAGCCACACGGGCGAGCATGGGTTTATTGTTGCCCGTCAGGATGAGGTCGTCGACATAGACGAGGAAGTAGGCGACCACCCCAGAGTTGTTGTAGACGAACAATGATTCGTCCGAGTGAGTGGGAGTGAACTCAATTTCTTCAAGAAAGGAGCGAAGAGCATAGTACCACGTGCGAGGAGCCTGTTTCAAGCCATAGATAGATTTGTGTAATTTGCAAACATAAGATGGAAAGGTCTTATCTGCAAAGCCGGGGGGTTGTGCCATGAAGACTGTGTCTGAGAGTGTGTCATGGAGAAAGGCGTTGTTGACGTCGAACTGTTGGAGGGGCCAATGCTGAGTGACGGCGATGCTGAGAACTGCTCGCACAGTGGCCGGCTTGACGACTGGACTGAAGGTCTCAGTGAAGTCAACACCTGGTCGTTGGTGGAAGCCTTTGGCAACCAGGCGAGCTTTGTACTTATCGAGAGAGCCATCAGGTTTTCGTTTGATACGAAAAACCCACTTGGAGCCGACCACGTTCTGAGATGTATTGGGAGGAACCAAGTCCCAGGTGCCGTTCTGAAGAAGATCATCAAATTCAGCCGACATGGCTGCTCGCCAGTTTTTGTCCTTAAGTGCCTGCGACACACAGCTTGGCTCAATGTCAGAAGTGATGACAGAAGTGAGTCCATACCTTGGATTTGGCTTGAACACGTTGTTCTGAGCTCGAGTTACCATGCGAGGTGCAGGGGGTCGTAAGGGAGCATTGGTCGGCACAGGGATGTCGGATGTGGTGGTAGTCAGCGGGGAGGTAGGTGTGGTCGGTTGGGGTATGGTCATTTGGTCGACCAGTGTGCGATGTTGGGGAATGGCAGTGGTCGGCACTGAGTTGGGGACAAGGATAGTTGTGGCAGGGTTGGGAAGTGGAGGTGCCATAAGAATAGGCGAGGAGTTGAAATCAGTAGGCGGCGAGGAGTTGGAGGTCGCCAAGGGAGATGGTTGATTGGGAGGAGAGATGGAGAAGGGAAACGTATGTTCAGAAAATTGAACATGCCGCGAGGTGTAGATTCGGTTTGTGGAGCGATCAAGACAGAGATAGGCGCTTTGCGTGGGTGAGTACCCAAGAAAGACACAGGGAGTAGAGCGAGGGTCAAGTTTGTGGGTGGTGTAAGGGCGAAGCAGAGGATAGCAGAGACAACCAAATACACGGAGTCTGGTCAGATTCGGGGGGCGAGCAGTAAGTTTTTCATAGGCAGAAATCATGTCAAGGTTAACTTTGGGGAGGCGATTTATGGTGTAGGCTGCCGAGCAGACGGCATAGGGCCAATAAGTGAGGGGCATAGAAGCATGGTGAAGGAGAGCAAGGGTTGTGTCGACCACATGGCGATGGCGACGTTCAGACATGCCATTATGCTCGGAAGTGTGAGGTGGGGTGGTGAGATGTGCAATGCCATGGGTTTGAAGAAAGGGGCGAAGAGCAACGAATTCTCCCCCATTGTCGGAGTAAAAGGTTTTAATTGTGTTTTGATAGTTGTTTTCAACAAGGGTTTTGAAGGCGATGAATGTGGGGAGAACCTCCGATTTCCGTTTTAGGGGATAAACCCATATGTATTTGCTGAAGTGATCAACGAATAACACATAGTATTTGAGATTGTCCGAAGATAGAACAGGTGACGACCAAACATCAGAAAAGATAATATCAAGTGGTTTAGTAGATATAATGCTCGAATCATAAAAAGGTACTTTGTGACTTTTGATACATGAGCAAGAGTTACAGTTAAAATGTTTAGAAGGTTCATTGGATAAGCTAAGTTTGGAGAGAGTGTGAGCAAGAATTTTTGTTGACGGATGGCCAAGGCGAGCATGCCAGGTGGTTGTAGTAAGGTGTTGAGTGGTGAAGGCTTGCGGGGAGGTGGTGGACATGTGTGCCGGCCAGACGTACAAGTTATTGATACGACTCCCAACGAGGAGAATGCTCCCCGAGTGACCATCCTGCACCTGAAAGGAAGAGCGATCAAAAACAACATTAACATTGTTATCACGACAGAGACTAGAGACTGAAATTAAGTTTTTCGAGATGTGTGGGACAACTAAGACATTCGAAAAACTGAGAGACTCAAGTTAAGGAAAACACATAGAGCCAGTGTGAGATATGTGTAAACCTTTACCATCACCAATTTCTACATTGTCAGGTCCATCAAATGGTGAGTGAAGAGAGAGGTTGGCGAGGTCGTTGGTGATGTGATGCGAAGCACCCGAGTCAAGAATCCAGTGATCGACAGGATGTGCCGAGGAGGCTGAGTGAGCCGAGTATGCCGGGCGAGCAGCTGTCCGATTGAGACGAGAGGGTGGTGCGTACTGTCCATGTGGGCGACGAGGACCCATAGAAGGAGCAGTGGGCGAGAGTGATAAAGGAATTTCAGGGCAGGTGCGAGCAGTGTGACCTGGTGTTCGGCAATATTGACAGGTGCCAAGATAGGGTCTTTGCGAGGACTGGCGAGGACGAGTGTCAGCAGTTTTAGACCTCGATTCAGGTCGCGAGGGGCGATGATGAGGTTTAGTACTGGCAGTGAGTGCAGATGCAGGTATTGAGGCCGAGGGTGGTCGCGAGGTAATTTGAACCTCGACACTGAGGAGCTTGTCGCAGAGCTCGGCAAATGTGATGGGCTGTCTGCGAGCTTGGATGGCATTCGCTATGTCATTGTAAGATTCATCAAGGCCAGTTAGGACTTGGAGAGTGAGGTCCTCGGCATCAGAGGAAACGCCGAGGAGGGCAAGCTCGTCGACCACCGAGCGAACTTCTATGAGGAAGTCAGAAATTGGGCGAGCATCTTTGGTCAGCGAGTGAAACTTGGTTTTGAGGGCAAGGATGCGACCTCTGGAGGGTTTCCCATACATGCTTTCAAGCATCGACCAGGCTTCGCAGGAGGTTTTGGTCGATGCCACAAAGGGAATGAGTTCCGGAGACATGGATCCAACCATGGCTGAGAAAAAAAGTTGTCCTGACACACCCACAGATCGTGTGCAGGGTTGGGAACGGTGGCGGTGGTGTTGGTGGTGCCGTCGGCAGCTGGGATTGTGGACGGGGGGCATGGATGTGTGCCCAAGACATAGCCAAAGAGGTTGTGTCCAGTGAGGAGAAGACGAAGCTGGAAAGACCAAGCACCATAGTTGGTGGAGGTGAGCTTCAAGGACATATTTGCAAGTCCTTTGAAGGTGATTGGTGCCGGCGAGTGAGAGGAAGCGGCCATTGTTTTGAGTAGAGCAACGGAGAGAGGAGAGGGGCAGCAATGAGCTAGGCGTCGTAAGACGGATGGCGGCGGCGGCGCTTCAGAGACGAAGGCGGCGGCGGCGCTTCAGAGACGAAGGCGGCGGCGGCAGGATGTGTAGCGGCGGCGGCGGCTAGGATTTGTAGCGACGGCGGCGGCTAGAGTTTGGATCAGGCGTGAGCCAAATGACGCTCTGATACCATATAGAGAATATAGAGAATATAATTTTTTGATTGGTTGTAAAGGTGATTTACAATGGGTATTTATACAAGAGATATTTAGGTCTAACTTAACCCTAATGGGCTTCATAGAAAACTAAGATGGGCCTATACAATAAATAAGAATGAGAGTGTATTTACTTAGGTCCAATACCCACTACACATTAAAAACTATATTCCTTAAAACATATGCAAATAGTAAATAGGTAACTTAACGAGCGAGAAAGGAAGTATATATAATTGAAAACATATAACTTTGTAATTACCTGAATCCGCCAGAGGAGGTCACTGCTGGTTTTGACATGAAATCGGTTGGCCCAAAAGTCTCGTCGAACTTTGTCAACGTGTTCCCGGAGCTCCGGTGTGCCGTAATAGGGGTCGAATTCCCAAGTTTGCCTGCCCACGTAATTGTTTGTGCTGTACAGGTAAGGACTGTCAACTCCTTCCGCAATCTTCAGTCTCCACATCATTCAATTCTACCTTTATATTTTGTGAGACGATTTAATGTATATAAGTAATTTGTATACATGTACGTATATGTATAACCTAAAAAATAAAACAATTAATGTATACGTATATATAACAAAGAAAATTGGGTTAACATGAACGAAACGAATATCTCCGTCTGATAGATGGCTGGAACTGTAGGAGGAGATTAATTAACGTTAATATTAACGCTGGCATAGATGTAACGTACGGTTGAGGTTTTATATGCAATTTTTTTAATTAACTATTCTTAATGATGCAATATCAAAGCACTATATAATTGTTTAGACTTTAGAGGTTACGTAATCTTTTTACTCCCATATTTCAAAAAGTTTATCGTCTTTGACATTTTGTATTCCCTCCTCCCAGCATTTTTTGAAATGAAATATAGTGATGTGTAAAGTAAAATAAAGTAGGAATATTATTGGTAATTCATTGAAAAGTGGGGGTGGAGCTGATTTGACTAAAATTATAAATTTAGTTAAATTATGGACCCAAGTAAAATAATTAAAGAATATATATTTTTGACACATTTACTTTTTCACTAATATTTCTCTTTCCGTCAGTTTTTTTTTTTTATTATTTTTTTTCCCATTTTCCTTTTCCAACCTTTTATATAAAATGTCAACTTACCTTTACAAGAAATATAGAAAAGAGGGGCACATTAATTTATTAACAATAATTCGTAGTAAAAATAGTACGGCGACAATTTTTTTTGAAACGAAGGGAGTATATATGATTCCTTTCGAGTCACTACAAAAGAGAGAAACAAAACGAAGGGAACAACAAATCGATCTACATGTGATTCCTCCTTTCGGGTATTACTACCTTATACCTTCACTATCGATCCATAATTAACCACCTCTACAGATTAGTTAGAGACTTTTTCATTATCTAGTTTAAATGTTCAATTAACAGACCAAAAAAACACGTACACATCCCATCTCATGGTACACGGAAATTTTATAATTGATTAATTAATTAAGTTGACTAATCGTATGTGTCGGAAATGATGAACAGTAGATTAATTAATGAATAAATATATAATAGCTATACCTACTGTTCAGCATGATTCACGGAGATTAATTAATTTAATGGAGCAAACTTATACAGATGAATAATTGTGATTTGATTTATTTATTTAGAATTATATTTTTTTTAGTCCATTAAGTTGCCACAATTTTGAATTTAGTCCATCAGGTTACTATTTTTTGAATTTAGTCCATTAAATTTCAATTTATTTTGATTTTGGTCCAGTTACCTGTTACAGCAGATTTCACAGGTCATTTTTTAAAACACACCACATAAAATGATATACACACCCCAAATGTTAAACACACCACACTAAAATTTAAAAATCATTGTTTATTACTATATACACCCCCAACTATTTTCTATTTAATAAATTGTCAAAAATAATTAAATTAAAAAAATAATAATTCAAATTAATATGAAAAATATAAATAAAACCTATAAAAAATCGTCCAAATCTTCAAAAATTAAACAAAGCTAAAAAAAATAAATTAATTTAAATAGTTTTGAAAATTTAGTTGATTTTCTACTATTTTTAAATTTTATTTAGCCTTATTTTCGACGTTTTTTATACAAGTTAGAACACAAATAAAACATTAATAAAGCAATGGAGTTTTAAATTTTTTTATTTTATTTTTCTTTTAAATATTTATTTTATATTACATGAACCTACTAACACCCCATAAATTTTATATACACTCCAACCGTTAAAGACAAAAATTCAAATATCAAATATAGTTAAATAAAATCATAAACATACTTAATAAATTGCTAAAAAAAATTAAATTAAAAAAAGGTAAGAATTCAAATTAATATAAAAAATATAAATAAAACCTATAAAAAATCTTCAAAAATTAAACAAAGCTAAAAACATGGATTAATTTAATTAGTTTTGAAGATTTAATTGATTTTTTTACTATTTTTGAAGTTTTGTAATAAATTTAAAAAAAAAAATCAACTTGAAAAAAGTATTAAATTAAATAAAAAAACTTTAAAAGTATTAAAAAAATCAACTAAATTTTAAAAACTAATTAAATTAATTAATGTTTTAGCTTTATTAAAATTTTGAAGATTTATGTATTTTTTTATAGGTTTTATTTATATTTTTCATATTAATTTGAATTCTTACTTTTTTTAATTAGATTATTTTTGACAATTTATTAAATATATTTATAATTTTATTTAACTATATTAGATTTTTGAATTTTTATGTTTAACGTTTGGAGTGTATATAAAATTTATGGGGTGTTAGTAGGTTCATGTAATATAAAAGAAATATTTTAAAAAAAAAAACTCAATTGTTTTATTAATGTTTTATTTGCGTTCTAACTTGTATAAAAAACGTCAAAAATAAGACTAAATAAAATTTAAAAATAGTAAAAAATCAACTAAATTTTCAAAACTATTTAAATTAATTAATTTTTTTAGCTTTGTTTAATTTTTGAAGATTTGAAAGATTTTTTGTAGGTTTTATTTATATTTTTCATATTAATATGAATTCTTATTTTTTTAATTTAATTATTTTAGGGGGTGTGTATGGCAATAAAAAATTATTTTTAATTTTTAGCGTGGTGTGTTTAACATTTGGGTGTGTATAACATTTTATGGGGTGTGTTTTAAAAAATGACCTGTGAAACCTGCTGTAGCAGGTAACTGAACCAAAATCAAAATAAATCGAAACTAAATGGACTAAATTTAAAATGTAGTAATCTGATGGACTAAATTCAATATTGTGGTAACTTAATGGACTAAAAATAAATATAATCCCTATTTATTTGAAAAAAATGTTGAATGGCCACTGACAAGATCTTAAGAGCAACTCCAACCGTAAGGTTGAATTGGAGTTAAACTTCAAAAATGGAGTTTCGCCTCCTCCAACCGTACTCTATTTTGAAGATTTGAAATAGAGTTTTGAATAATAAACTCCATATATAAAGTTCACTATTCAAAACTTTATATTTTATATCTATTATTTTATTAATATTTATAATTCTGTATTACAATTTTATATTAATAATTAGAGTTTTTTTATTAAATATAATTACAATTCTATTGTTATACTAATTTATACGGAGTAATATAATTTTACTTGTGTAATTTTTTTTTTTTTGTGTATTATTATTACCAACAAAAAAATAACGTAAATTACAATAAAACATACACTATATATTAGATATGAAATACGTTATATATTAAAACGGACATACATGCATTACTTAACTACATATAAAACCGACATATTAAAATAAGTGAACACAAAGTGAAAAGAAATACAAATACAAATAAGTGTTGTATTAAATTATACTCACATGTATCGTTTTACGTCATTATGCGTTTCATTATTTTATATTTAAATAAAAGTAATATTTAAAAATTATAAATTTATTTGCATATTATGATTTTGATAAAATTAATAATATTTAATTTATAATTTAATTTATTAATTGAATATTTAATTGTATAAATTAATTTAAATATGAAGATAAATATATTATTTAATGATGATAATATATTAAAAATTAATAAAATAATAAATAGAGTAAGATATAGAGTTTTATGGTTGGAGAAGGTTTTTAAAATAGAGTATGAAAAAGTGTATTTTGAAGTTTAGAGTTCTTCATTTTAGAGTTTGTGACCGGAGATGGCCTAAATGGTGACTTCAACTTTCAATACTTTGAATGCTACATGTTACTGTAACAACATAAGAAGGAAATTGATGGATATGAGCGTGGCATAGCAATAAAATATTGATTATGATTGAAAAACATTAATTTTCTATGCGAATTAAGATGTTTGGGAAATTTAATCCCAATACCCAATAATAGTCCCCCAACAATGTGGTCCCCAACTCTTGTGGTCCCCAACTCCTTTGTGGGAAATTATTATGGGACCACATTCTTCATCTCCTTTGTGGGGAATTATTGGCACTTGTGGGTTATGGACCATCACGCTAGGAATCCTTTGAGACTCCTTTAAAATTACCCGAATCTATTGGGACGTAATTTAAATATGAATTATCATAAATCTAATTTCATAATTTAAACAAATTAAATCAACTAATTTATGTAATGAATGTACGGTAAAATAATTAAATCCCTAAACATGCGGAACTAAGGGATTATGTGTTTACCTTTAAATCGGAGAGATACCGTTGAGAAGAGTAACAACTTCAACCCAATTGCCTTCTCAAGTATTCCCTAAGTCCTAGTCCGTTGACCCGGTGGGAGATCTCAATTTTCTCTTGTTGCACACTGTAATTTCGAAAATTACAGATCTTTTTTTTCTTCTCCTTTTATAAGAGAGAATCTATGTTTCTTCTCTTACAAGAAAGAAAAATTGACCGGTCAATTTATCTTGAAATAATATAGAAATAATCTCTTATTTCCATATATCTTTTTCCATAAATATCTCTCTCTAATTTCTTGCAACAAAATTAATCCTTATCTT